>CM059582.1:190697500-192080000 GCA_030407085.1 Trichopria drosophilae
AATCTGATTGAAACATTACTGAATAAAATCTTCTAAAATCCCAAATTTAGTTGATTTTTTTATAGGTCAAAGTAGTTGATTAATTCTTAATTCAGATTAATTTCAACACTAAGTATGGTTTCAAATTTCTACTCCGAATTGAATCCGATTCGTTCTGATAAACGCTTCAAATTGAAACCCTTTGAATATTGTCCCCAAAATGATACCGATTTATTCCGAATGACAGGGCCGACTGAAATCTCCAGTTCAGATCATATTCGATTAGAACCGATTAACAGTTCTGTTTGAAATATTCGTTCTGATTTGATTCCGATTTGTTCCGATTGCTAGTTCGGATCAGTCCGATCGGTTCAATCATTTTGAAATGTCTCCAACATTCCGAATGAACTTTCGGATTAAAACCGATTGAATTCTTAAATCTGATTGAGCACAATTGTATACAAAACTAAATGCTTTATAACATAAACAAAGATTAACTTTAAATACTAATTAGGTTATTGAATTATTTTGAATACTATTGCTCTTATATTTAATTAATTTTCACATCTTTCTGTATTTCATTTGACTTGAAAGTTAGTAATTCAACGTGCAACATAAAGTTTCCAACGTAATATTTCCATAATAAAAAATAAACTTTATAAAAAATTGTCTTGCATATTTCAGGAATATTTGTAGAAAAAGACCAGAAATGTTAAATTGTTGGTTACTAAAATAACTGCAATATAGTTCAACTGTTCAGTAATTATTTTCGGAACAAATTTGTTTAGTCTATTTTCTTTACACTATAAAATATATCTTACAAAACTTCAACTACATAAAATGAATTAATTCTTCTAACATTATTCGAAAAATATATTAAATCTTTTCGACGAATGTCTATTTTTCTGATTCAATTGTCGAGAAAAATTATGGTGAAATCTTACAATTGAGGGTCCGGATAATAAAGCTAGACGAGTGCTCGAAACTTCGAAATCAATTGGTCCCTCTCCGATATTGAAGGAAAACGTTAAAGTTCGGAAAATTTAATATTCTAAAAGGATAAACTTTTTATTCAATATATATTTATATTATATATTAGTCAATTATGAATGAAACTTTTTGAAATTTGGTACACATACACAATAATATATCAATATACATTTGGGTGGTTCAAACAACAAAAAATATTTTTTTTTACTTTCCAGGGAATTCGGGTAGAATGTCGAAAATTAAAGATACGACTTTTTTTTACGAAATTAACCCGGCCCGCAAGTCGCTTGAAGTTTGAACTTTTAATGAAACGTGAATCTTTTCAGTATTCTTCGTGATAGATACACACGTTTGATATAAACGATAGTCTATTTCCGTTTCCATAGAATTTTGGAGTCGCTGAATACGAATTTCAAGTCAGAATTTCAAAATTCAATACGGCTGATTCAAAATGGCGGTCATCTCAACCCGAATTCTTACATTGCAAATCGCAATTTCACAAGAATCGATGCATGTAACTTAATGATGTCCGCGGTTTCAACTCAGCCGTATTGAATTTTGCAATTCTGACTTCAAAATTCGTATTCAGCGATCCCAAAAATTGATTTGCCCAATTCGATCTTTGAAACATATTTTTCTACGCTTGAGCGGCCACAATGGATCAACTATTTTAAATCTTGTAATTTGAACTTCGAATTCATGATCAGCGATACTCAAAACTATAGAGTACATAGTTTCTCGAACAAATTTTGTTTTTAATGGTTAAAAATACATTTGCCCAGAATCGTTCCACCGGTCTAATTTCAAACAAAATGGTAACTATATTGATATATGTTTGAATGTCTTTAAATACCTTAAAAAAAAACAGTTGTGCAAGGAACCTTGGTGTTGCTGACGAGATGCAGCAGTCGCGACGATGTCCACTGGAGATCCTGCGATGTTCACTAACTTCGGGATAATGGTCAGTGTATAGACAGTGCAGATAGTTGTTCGGAGGTTCCTGATCAGAATTTGATCAGACCAAAATGAAGACCAGAGAATAACTGGCCAGTGCATAGAACAAAACAAGACATCGGGGCTCTAGGGTCAGTAAGGGTTTCCGGGGGGAAAGGTTTCTTATCTACTACCAATGGAAACGATGGGGCTTTCCTATTTACTATGAGAGAAAATAATTTATTTTAAACTATTTTTGTTATTAAACTTAACTACTTTCGAGAAATATTTAAAACTGGCTTTATTACTAAATAATATTTTTCTCTCCGACATTTATTCAGGAATATTACGGATTTTTAACATTTTACAAAATTTAGAATAAATGAAACTGTAAAAATTTTATGTTTCGCTAAAGAAATAGAGTAACACAGAATTTTGAAACTGTAATATTTTTATAGTAATTCAATTATTTTAATAAAATAATGTTTTAACAATTATATGAGATGCCTCTTTCATTTATTTTACTATCATTAGAAATGATTAAGAGTATATTAAGATTTACTATTAATTTATTTTAACAGAAACTATATTAATTAAATGACGATTTATTTTAAAAAATATCAAATTTGCTTTTCCTATAAGCTTTAATTTTCTCTAAAGAAAAAAAAATAGTAAAAGCTGCAGTAATGAACTATCATCTCCAGTAAAGGGTTATATTATTAGAAATGTAGTCAAAATCACAAAACGATGTAGTAATTTCTACTAATTTTCATGTTATATACAATAATATATTTCTTTCACATAAACATAACCTACTTTGTTTTAGAGGATGATTCTTCATACGAATAAACAATTCATAGATTTAATATTTTAATAGTTTAACAATTAATACTATTCTTAAATAAAGTAAGTTTGACTAATCGTGTATTTCTAATGGTTATTACATTCCAGTAATGCCACTTACTATCTCGTAGTTCACTTTACTAAATAATTTAATTTCAACAAATTTTTGTAATTTTGCATTGTTTATTTTTATTTTTGTAATATAACAGAATAAAATGAATTTTCTAAATTGAAAAAACATTATTTCGTGAATTTTTCAATGCATCTTGTTTTTCACAACTGAAAAATTGTTTAACTTTTGTTACCACTTATCAACGATTAAAAATCTCTGGATATCAAACAAGAATTGTTAATACTTTTAAAATGACTATTAAAATGTTAAATCCATAATTGAAAATAGGAACGAATAGTAAATATAAAGTTTGATTATTTAATGAGGGTTGTTTCATAATTAATTTCTTTCTTAAAAATAATATTACATTTATTTAAGAATCAGAGCATTTTTCAAATTTTCAAAGAAGAAATTATATAACGAGAATTGTTTGAAAATTATTGTTTCTATTTGCAACACGATTTCAAATATTACACCTGAATTGTAAACATAACGATGTTTCACAGAGAGACAATAGCTTGTTATTGTTTACAATTATTACTCTTTAACTTTAAACTTTTGGTTTATTTTTTTTTAATTATTTAATTTACAAGAGAATTAATATTTATATATATTTTAAAAATAATTTTAAATTGCTGGGTAGAAAATTATCACTGGTCAGTCACGACGCGGTATTATGCTTGAAAAAAAAAGTAAAAAACATTCCAATTTTCAGACATACAGTGAAAGTACCTTTTTTTAGATTTGAAAAATAGAAAAATCAAATTCATTCTTAGAGAGTTGTTTAAATGTTGGTAATTAAAATTGTTAACAATTTGAGAGATAAAGTTTTCGGGACGGAACAATAATTGTTAGATTTGTTTCTTATGTCTTAACAAAAAATGTGATTTTGTCGAAAAATGTCGTAACCTGAGCGTTGCGTAGGTTGTGAGTTCAAATACTCGTCTGGCAACTTTTTCTGTGTATTTTCGAAGTGGATAATTAAAAAATATTGCTAAATGTAGATACGAATTCGGGATTTATATAAAAATAATTAATTCTCCGTCAATATTGCTGATTCTAAATTGTTCATTCCTACACCCGAAATTTAATATGAATACCCAAACAGTAAAAATGAAGGTAAATCAGAGTTCATGCTGTCGTATCTGTATTGTTAAATATCATCAAATTTGAAACGATAAAAAAATCAATTAATTATTATCTTTTATTGAAACATACAAACAAGTGAATTTTCACGTATTTAATCTTTTCAAATACTTCGGGAAATTTCGAGTTTTTCGAAAAAACTTTGGATTGATATATATCATTTTCCGTACAGTTTCACACAGTTTAAGGAGTGCATTGCATAACCGTCATCGAAACAAAATAATGTCAATATAAATATTGTAATGTATACACATTTCATTTGTATAGCATAACAAATATTTCTCGGTGTGGCTGTCTGTTAAACAGAATCTGGCAACATTTTTCTTATTTATACTCAGGAAAGCCAAAAGAATGTTTTACATTATTGAGTGAAATATATGTTTTTTTAGATAATTGATAGTTACCAAGAAATATTAATTATTTGATTTAAATTGAAGAAGCCGAGAAAATATTGTCTTTGCCACTGCCATTGTTTATTTCTTTTTGATAATGGCTATAAAATATATCAACATCTCTTACGATGACTACCATGGATAAGGATTCTCCGTGGCTTTTTCTGTAGGAATTTTTTGTGTATTTTGAACCAATTTCGATGCAAGAGCCATAAACAGCAAAAATACTAATTTTTTAACTTTTAACGACGTTTACAAAGTATAAAAAATTACCCCGTAGTTATGTAAGTATGCACAAATATTCTTAATGATACAACAAAACTTTATACATATATAGTAAATAATTTTTAATTTTACAATTACGAATGTTAATCGCTCTTTTACGGTTTAAGCGCTATATCAACTTTTGGCCTTTCTTTCTATTGTCTCAGAAAATATTTTTGAAATACGAATACAAATAATAATAAAATATTCCAACACAACAAATTGCACATAGTACAGCAAAACCTATGATAGCGAACCTGCTCTACCATTTCCGTTCAGACTTTGATAGCGTTCTTTTAGGGATAGGAAGCTCCCTAGAGAACGCGCACCGTAGAAATTTCTAATGTTTATACCGTGGGTCATCATCACCCTAAAGAACGAAAGCTCTCACTCCCGACGAGATTCGTTTGTTTTCATACTATTGAGCCAACAAAAAAATTCTACAACCCAAGAGAAACCACCATATCTATAAGTTTTTAAGGCTAAATTCGAATCTTGGGACAGTTTATCCCCATCAGGTGAAGATCAATGTCAAATGAAGATCAGTCTTAGAAAATAACATAGAAACTACATGTGACATTACTCTAGGATGTTTATAGGATCTCTGAGTTCAAATCCAAGATCTCCAGGTCAGGGTGAAAGTCATGTAAAGCTCAAAAAAGCGAAAAACATTGAATCGCTGAAAACCACCACGCTAAATGAATACAGAATTTACAGAAATATTTATCAACATATATTTTTTACGGTGTCTTACAGTTTATTTTCAAGTGTTTAGGATTCACTTTTTGTATAGTATCTAACCTGTCTTTAAAAGATCTATCCAGCGGATTCCTTTTACGTTTCACTCCGTTTTGAATACTTTTCTTTTTCAATGCCCAGTAGTAATCAGCCATCGTGCCTTGGTGTCTCATTGCCATTGTTTTTAGGTCTTAATAGAACCTCTTTCAATGTTTCTTAAAAAAACGCTTAAATTCATTGGGAAGTAAGCTGTATGCGAGTGTATTAAGTAATGCAACTTGCGATTCATCAGACACCCAGTTCTTTTTAATTCGCTACCATTCGAGCCACAATTTCCTAGTGACTTTCAAATTTATGACTGCCAAGAAAATTCCCTAGAACTTCTCTGAAACTGATCCAAGGTGCTTTTTCGTGTTCAGACATTGCAGAAATCAAGTAGCCACTCAATTGAGGACAGGGACCGTTTCGCATCACTCCATTGAGGAAATTGTTTTTTCTGTTATATTATATATATAAAGTAATTTGAAAAATTAACTTCACAACAGAAAAATGACAGTCATTCCTTACGCTGAGTATTCAAGTGTGATGTAAAAGCTACGAAGGGGCCTAAATAATGAACTTTTTAATTCAAATTCATTATTGAATAATTGTTTGAGACCTAAATATTTTAATGTGGTAATAATAAAACTTTTATTGAAAGAGCTAGTACATTTCAGTCATTCGTCGATATGTCGATATATCAAAATTAATATGTATATATGGATCATGTTTGTGCATGTTTTGACACTACATATATCCTACAGTTCGAGGTTATCATAATATTAATAAAAGTTTTCCAGAAATGTACCTTAATGTGTAATGTTAATATAATATGCCACTAATTTTACAATAAAGATTAATCTGTAACATTACTGAAATATCCACACAATATACTATTATGTTTAGTTTAATGTTCTTGCCAGTAATTCGTCTTATAAATACGAAAGCGGCAACTCGCGGTGACAAAAAGACCATATTATTTATTTATTATTTTTAACAACAAATTTACGACTTTTAACAAAACATTGTTTCAACAAAGAAACATATTTTCGGTCCAATTTTTCCCTAGATTAGATTAAAACAGCCAGATTTCATAAAAACCACTGTTCTCGAAATTGTTTCTTGACAAAATGTTATAAACTATTATATTTTATAAACAAAAAAATATATGGGTATTTGATTTTTGGCAGGTATTTTATTGGCGATAGTTACTTCGACGTTCCTGAGTTGTACTATGCATGGGCCTTAATGGATTAATAGAAGGGTAAAATGGTGCACTTGAGAGCGTAGCGTATTGGTTAAGGCGCCAGCGTAGTATATAATATATAGTGTATATGGAAGTGACTCATGTATATTAATTTTATTTCATCAGGCCCTTCATCAGGCCCCGATGGTATAGCCTGATCAGATCAGGGCCAATCAAAATTTTTATTCGGGAGCTTCAATTAATGTTTCGTTTATGATAATATGGATAATATTTTGATAATATTGTATTAATGTCAAAAAACCTTAAATTAACCTTATCCTGCAATGGCCCTGGCAGGAATTTGGGCGATTGTTTTCATGTTATGTAAGGTACACGTAAGGTTATTTAAACATTTTTTAACCTCGAGTTAATGTTACAACCTCTCAATTTAAGGTTATTATAACCTTGTTGTAATGTTCATGAGCTATTAGAGGTATTACTTTATTGGCAATATTATGATGTACAGAACATTTTTTTCTATTTAAGACATTGATTTGAACATGATCCTGACCCGATGGGAGCAAGCTTACTATAAACCTTCATACAAACCGGGAACTCGGTCTTTCTTTGGTATGATTACAGAATGAACTTCGTGCACTCGAATGTAAAATATACTCGCTTTTAAATTAAATAAGTGCATACTATAGAAACTTGCGAAAGAGACAAATTTAAATTAATTGTATAATCTGAAGACGTACATGTATCGTATTTATCACCTGAATAATCAATATCCTATTGTTTCCGAAGTTATATACGGTAAAGGCTATAACAGAATATGAATAGCAAAAGTGCCCCCTCCTAAATTATCAACTTGGCCTAGACTATTCGAAAGGTAATAAAAAAATATTTCGATTTCGAAAATTTCAATCCTCAAAACACTAGGAAGAGGCAGTAAAGCTAAAAAACGTGTTTTTTGATATTATTCTCTTGTACAACAGAGAGTCTTGTAAAAAATCATAGAGGTAGGATTTTTGCCTACAAATAACCATAATTCTTTGCAAGACGCATAACCTCAAAACTAGGTCCGAAAAAAATTATTTAAGTTTTCAGTCAGGGTTTTTATATCCAGGTTTTGAAGGTACTAGATTTGAAATGTGTGTTTTTTACGTATTTTTTTCTGGATCTTCATGATGCCTCTACTAGTTGCAGAAAAAAAATGGTGGCACACCCGAATTTTAGCAAAAAACTATTATTTTTTGCGTTTTTTGAGGTTTTTATAGGATTGTAATACATTTGGATGACTCAAAATAAAGTCGTTTTTGTATTTGTTGACCCTCTATATAATGCTGAAATCAGATTTGAAATACTTTTATTATACACCTCAGTATATGCCAACAACTGGTCTTTTTGGGCCTATCTAACTATTTTACTAAGTATTGCATTTGAAAAGCCTGAAACAACTTTTTTTCTTATAAGATTTAAAACATCGGTTTTTAAATATTTATTTCATAAATATTGCACAATTTGTTATTTTCCAGTAGGCCAAGTTTGAACCTAAATATAGCTTATGGCAGAATTATTAAGAGCTTTTTTTTATTTATATTGTTAACGAATTGTAAACCGTATAAGATAATAACATAGAAAAAGATGTAAAAATTATGTCATAAACTTAGTATAATGACACAAACAATATGTATACCTACATCATAACCAAGAATATTCACTCAAGAATAGGAGTACATATGACCGCTTTCTATGATAAAAATATTGCCAATGATTTTCCAAGTTTTTATACACACTGTGAATGTAAACAATACAATCCATGATGTAAATAAAGAAATCCCGAGTTGAAATGTACATATCAACACTCTCCGACTTCCTATGAAACACTTGTATTCTACAGTACCATTAATGATTGTAGTTTCTAGTTCCGAACTTCACTACTACAGCGCGCTGTATACGTCCGGTTTCACTTATTATTGCGATTACCGATTTTTCGTTTGCTACTTTGTCGTTTAAAAGTTATTTGCGAAAAACGAAATGGCCGGCCAACTTCACGTTCGCATTTTGGTAAACGCGTTTACTCAGCAACCAATCGATCAATTTCAATCAAATTAGGTTCAATCGTTTGCGATTCGTTTGCGAATTATGAATTAAAGATGCTTTTTCCGCTAAATCTTAAAATGAAGAAAATTGTCCTATATATCCTAGCTAATATGCGAATTTTCCGAAAATAATCGAAAATAATGCGAAAATAAACGAATCTGGACTGGATCTAGTAACTTTCGATAATTCGTTTATTATCGCATTATTTCTGATTATATTCGGAATATTCGCATATTATCTCATTTCGCAAACGAATCGCAAATATTTGAGACCGATTGCAGAAATATCGCAAACCTTTTAAAGGATCTTGTATATGGAGGTGGGCAGGATCTAGCAACTTTCGATAATTCGTTTATATTCGCATTAATTTTGATTCTATTCGGAATATTCGCAAACGAATCGCAAACTTTTGAGACCGATTTCTAAAAATCGCTAACCCTTTAAAGGATTTTGTATATGGATGCGGGCTGGATCTAGCAACTTTCGATAATTCGTTTATTTTCGCATCATTTCTGATTATATTCGGAGTATTCGCATATTATCTCAATTCGCAAACGAATTGTAATATTTATTTATTTATCAATAAAAGTTGAGGATGCGAATGAAAAATCGATTTTTTCCATACCGTTTTGAACAGATTATATAAGTTAAAAAAAAAATCGATTTTACTAGATACCGTTCGTATGCAACTAAAAATATAAAAAATGTGATTGCAGAATGGACGAATCATAAAAAATATTTAAAAACATAATTTCCTGCATTCCGCTAGGTAGTATAACTTGAAAAAGTGTTCCGTACTCTTAAAAAATATCAGTTTTTGGCATATACTGAAATGTAAAGTAAAAATATCTCGAATCTGATTTCAGCATCATAGAGAGGGTCAGAAAATACGAAAACGACTTTATTTTGAGTCATCCAAATGTATTACAATCCTATAAAAACCACAAAAACGCAAAAATAGCTAAAATTCGGGTGTGCCACCATTTTTTTCGGAAACTAGTAGAGTCATCAGGAAGATCCAGAAAAAAAACGTAAAAAACATATATTTGAAATCTAGTACCTTCAAAACCTGGGTAAAAAAACACTGACTAAAAAGTTACATGATTTGTTTCGGACCCAATTTTGAGGTTATGTGACTCGCAAAAAATTCTGGTTATTTGTAAGCAAAAACCCCACCTCTATGATTTTTTACAAGACTTTCTGTTGTAAACACTTGTCACAAGAGTAGAATATAAAAACACACGTTTTTTACTGCCTCTACCTAGTGTTTTGAGGATTGAAATTTTCGCAAACGAAATATTTTTTGATTACCTTTCGAATAGTCTAGACCAAGTAGGACATTTAGGAGGGGCACTTTACTATTCTTATTCTACTATATCCTTTTCTTTTACTAGTATTCGAGTTTCTACTCGGGACCTAACGTCAGCATAAGTGAGGGTAACCGTTTGAAGCATACATTTTTCTTTACGTGGAAAACAGCGTGGGTCGTTGAATCTGAATCCGCACTTACATTATATATATTTTAAATTTATGAGACTGTCAAACTTTTACCCTGCGTAAAGAAAAACTACTGCAGTACTCAATTTGCGCAAGTAGTAGCATTAGTGTTGTTACTAATACACTGCGATAGTCCACAATATACATATACATAGACGTTAGCACAACATAATTTTCCCAACGTAATCAGCGACCCGAAAACCCCCGAGTAGCAAATATTGTTTCAATGAAATAATTTTTGAAATTTTTATCCGTCATAATGGATCCGCCATTTTGAATTTTGAAAATGTAAAGCCGAATTCAAAAACAGCAACCGTGAAAACCCTCAAATGACGAATTTCGGTCCGACTGAGAAACGAACCTTGCTGCGACTCCAAAACGAATCTTCTTATGGCTGCAGGCGACTTCTTTTAGGAATAACCCAATTCGGGTGTGCAATAAAAACCCACGACGGGTATCGCCATATAGAAAGATCAGTTCCCTCCGTAACAATATGATAGATTGATTTCGAAACTTGGTATTTACGATGAAATAAAATCTACGAATCTAAAGTTAAATTTTCTGAGGGCCACCAAAATTTGAAAACTTGATTTATATGTTTGTTTTATTAGAATCTTCGAGTGTTACATGTTAAAATTAATAACCTAAAATATTCGTATATAATTGTTAATAATAGTCGCTTTTTCATTGTCTACTTCCGCAAATTTGACTCAATTATTACCCTTGTTTATCTAAATTGATCCGCACATAGAAAATTATAATTAGAGTCTGGGAAAGTCTAACGGGTTTGATATGTAGCAAATGCTATTTTAAAGGCCGTGATTGATTTGCTATTTGACACGGCTGATGGCAAAGAAATCCAGAACCGAAGACCAGCAACCCAAAATGAATTCGAGAAATAGTCGGCACGATATGACGGAAGACAGAAAGTAGACCTACCCAAATGCATACCTACAGAAGACTTTCAAGTTTCCGTATTAACTGCTAAGTTACTATGGGAATTATATATTGGTAGGGTGAAATAAATTCAGAAAAATAACACAAATTTATAAAATGCAAAAAAGTACCATATTATTAACAATAAATTAATTAATAATTACAATATTATCACATCGTTTTTATCGCACATATTAATTACTAATTAACAATGATACAATACACAATAAAACGAACCACAAATATACAGGTCACCTTGTACCCTATTCGACTTCTTTGGAGAGACGCAAAAAAAGATCTGCAAGAATTAAATAGATGCATTTACAAATGGAAGACAGCATACATTACTATAAAATATTAGTTATCTACAATTTTTCATAAAAACGTATACTCTTTTCTACTTGTACATCAATATCTATTTAATTCTTCTTCTCCCTGAAGAAAATCAGTTTGCCGGGATACAGAAAACTTATTCGGCGGCAAAAAGGTGAATGAATCCGCGAATAAAACTCCTGCGGAGTAACGAATTCATTGCACCTATTGCATCTGAACTGATGCATTAAGTGCCGCCTACTTCCTAAATGTCGGTTGTACAAATAGGAAGTTTTATAAGACGATCGGCAATCAGAACACCTGTATATTTGCGGTGCCTTATATTCATCCGACCGTTCTTCTTTCGTACTTATTGGCGCGGATGGCGCCACATAAGTCTCATTATTTTTACCGAATAGATGGCAGGAATCGTCTTCAGAATCAATAATCGAATCTGAAGATTCACTGCTCGAGTAACTGGACTCACTGCGCGAAGCACTATTGGATTCACTACGCGAATCAACACTGCATTCACTACGCGAGTCACAAATGGACTCGCTGCTCCCACAATCCGTTGGACTTCCCGCTGAATATTCCGAGCAATCCTCCCGGATGACCTCCATTATGTCATCCCAGAAATCGTTCACGTCTTCCAGGCTGTGGTTCATTTTGATATAATCTGGAAAAAGAATATTATTATCAATAAATCGAATTTTATTCTGGAATTGTTATTAGACAAAGTTGTATAGTCATAAGAAGATAGGATAATAATATCTAAAAAACTAAGTTAACAATGTGTGCGATGATTTGTATAAATTTTGATTCATTATTCGAAAAATATATTAAAGCTTTTCGTCGAAAGTCTATTTTTCGGATTCAATTGCAATGAAACTAAACGAGTGCTCGAAACTTCGAAATCAATTGGTCCCTCGCCGATATTGAAGAAAAACATTAAATTTCGGAAAAATTAATATTCTAAAAGGATAAACTTTTTTATTCAATCTATATTTTTCGTAATAATGAAGATAAAATGAACAAAAAATTTGTGAATTTAATTAACTTTCAAAACATAAATTGCCGTAAATTAATCAATTATGAATGAAACTTTTTGAAATTTGGTACACATACACAGTATTAAATCAATATATATTAAGCTGGTTCAAACAACAAAAAATATCTTTTTTTTTTACTTTCGCAAGTCGCTTGAAGTTTGAACTTTTTATGAAACGTGGATTTTTTCAGTATTCTTCGTGATAGATACAAACGTTTGATATAAATGACAGTCTATTTCCGTTTCCATAGAATTTTGGAGCCGCTGAATACGAATTTCAAGTCAGAATTTCAAAATTCGATACGGCTGATTCAAAATGGCGGTCATCTCAACCCGAATTCTTAAAAATTGATTTGCCCAATTCGATCTTTGAAACATATTTTTCTACGCTTGAGCGGCCCCAATGGATCAACTATTTTAAATCTTGTAATTTGAACTTCGAATTCATGATCAGCGATACTCAAAACTATAGAGTACATAGTTTCTCGAACAAATTTTGTTTTTAATGGTTAAAAATACATTTGCCCAGAATCGTTCCACCGGTCTAATTTCAAACAAAATGGTAACTATTTTGATATATGTTTGAATATCTTTAAATACCTTCAAAAAAACAGTTGTGCAAGGAACCTTGGTGTTGCTGACGAGATGCAGCAGTCGCGACGATGTCCACTGGATATCCTGCGATGTTCACTAACTTCGGGATAATGGTCAGTGTATAGACAGTGCAGATAGTTGTTCGAAGCTTCTTGACTGGAATTTGATCAGACCAAAATGAAGACCAGAGTATAACTGACCAATGCATAGAACAAAACAAGACATCGGGGCTCTAGGCTCAGTAAGGGTTTCAGGAGTGGAAGGTTTCTTATCTACTACCAATGGAAACGATGGGGCTTTCGCTTTCCTATTTACCATGAGAGCGCCCTCTACCTTCGCTTTCTACCTGTATTTTCCTAAAAGTGGGTAACAAACAAACCTTAAAGACAAACGAAACGTTTTACCAATGAGAAACCCATTTTAAAATATATTATTTTGAAAATATATATAGGTAAAAAATATAGGTGCAAGAATAAAAAGTCGTCATTTTTTTCACCCTTAAATTTTCTTAAAACTGAATTTTCTTAAAACGTTTTTCTTAATGAATTTAAAAAGTCCTAAAAACTAAGGTGAACATAGATTATAAAAAAATCCATTTTATTCTAAAACAACATTTTATTTATCTGGTAAAAAAATGTTTGACCCTTTTTATTCTAGCCTTACGAACTCCCCTTAAAAATGATTATAGAAATAATTATTTCAAGGTGTATTTCATAAAGCTGATTTTGTGCCTGTAATCTTCCCTTAAAAGTAAGAAAATTTTAAGTAATACGAAATTAGTATTTTTGACGTTTTTGAAAATATCTAAAATAATTTTTTTTCAACTATTGTTGTTATTAAACTTAACTACCTTCGAGAAATATTTAAAACTGGCTTTATTACTAAATAATATTTTTCTCCGACATTTATTCTGAAATATTACGGATTTTTAACATTTTACAAAATTTAGAATAAATGAAACTGTAAAAATTTTATGTTTCTCTAAAGAAATAGAGTAACACAGAATTTTGAAACTGTAATATTTTTATAGTAATTCAATTATTTTAATAAAATAATGTTTTAACAAATATATGAGATGCCTGTTTCATTTATTTTACTATCATTAGAAATGATTAAGAGTATATTAAGATTTACTATTAATTTATTTTAACAGAAACTATAATAATTAAATGACGATTTATTTAAAAAAATATCAAATTTGCTTCTCCTATAAGCGTTAATTTTCTCTAAAGAAAAAAAAATAGTAAAAGCTGCAGTAATGAACTATCATCTCCAGTAAAGGGTTATATTATTAGAAATGTAGTCAAAATCACAAAACGATGTAGTAATTTCTACTAATTTTCATGTTATATACAATAATATATTTCTTTTACATAAACATAACCTACTTTTTTTTAGAGGATGATTCTTTATACGAATAAACAGTTCATAGGTTTAATATTTTAATATTTTAACAATTAATACTATTCTTAAATAAAGTAAGTTTGACTAATCGTGTATTTCTAATGGTTATTACATTCCAGTAATACAACTTACTATTTCGTAGTTCACTTTACTAAATAATTTAATTTTAACAAATTTTTGTAATTTTGCATTGTTTATTTTTATTTTTGTAATATAACAGAATAAAATGAATTTTCTAAATTGAAAAAACAATATTTCGTGAATTTTTCAATGCATCTTGTTTTTCACAACTGAAAAATTGTTTAACTTTTGTTGCCACTTATCAATGATTAAAAATCTCTGGATATGAAACAAGAATTGGTAATACTTTTAAAATGACTATTAAAATGTTAAATCCATAATTGAAAATAGAAAAGAATAGTAAATATAAATTTTGATTATTTAATGAGGGTTGTTTCATAATTAATTTCTTTCTCAAAAATAATATTACATTTACATATTACATGACGTGGTATTATGCTTGAAAAAATAAGTAAACAAAATTCCAATTTACAGACAGACAGTGAAAGTACCTTTTTTTAGATTTGAAAAATAGAAAAATCAAATTCATTCTTGGAAAGTTGTTTAAATGGTGATAATTAATATTGTTAACAATTTGAAAGATATAGTTTTCGGGACGGAACAATATTTGTTAGATTTGTTTCTTATGTGTTAAGAAAAAATGTGATTTTGTCGAAAAATGTCGTAACCTGAGCGTTTCGTAGTTTGTGAGTTCAAATACTCGTCTGGCAACTTTTTCTGTGTATTTTCGAAGTGGATAATTCAACAAACATTGGTAAATGAAGATACGAATTCGGGATTTATATAAAAATAATTAATTCTCCCTCAATATTGCTGATTCTAAATTGTTCATTCCTACACCCGAAATTTAATATGAATACCCAAACAGTAAAATTGAAGGTACATCAGAGTTCTTGCTGTCGTATCTGTATTTTTGTTAAATATCATCAAATTTGAAACGATAAAAATCAATTAATTATTATTTTTTATTGAAACATAGAAACAAGTGAATTTTCACGTACAGTAGAACCCCCTTTTTACGACATGGGTCGGTTCCGCGACTCCCCCTCAAGCTCCCGTTTATCGACATGCCAGCTAGAAAAGTGAGTTTCCCCACCGCAACCAATCGACAAGCATGCTATCGTGACGTCACACGTCACTTGACCAATGCGGTTGTTTCGCGGGCTATGCACGTATACATGCGCCGTCTGGTGAGGGGAAGCGTTTAGACGTGGTGGAGATGACGGGAATCGCTGGTATGTCGTTAAAAGGAGTGTCACTAGTGTCGTAGAAAAGAGTATGTCGATAAACGGAGGTGACGTTAAAAGGGGGTTCTACTGTATTTAATCCTTTCAAATACTACGGGAAATTTTGAGTTTTTCGAGGAAACTTTGGATTGATATATATATCATTTCATCACACTGGAACGAAAGCAGCACTTCTTTTCCTCCCTGTCATGAAGAAAAATCGTATACTTCCCTCGGGAAGTAAAAAAGAATGCCTCAGACTACATGTTTTTCACCCCTCGGCTTCACCTCGGGTAAAAATTACACGCAGTCTGAGACATTTTTTATTTTACCTCCCTCCCTCGTTGAGTAATATACTATTTCTTCATACCGGGAGGAAAGTTGCGGCATATCCTCCCTTGTATGAAGAAAAATCGTATACTATTTCCGTACATTGTTCCGTGCGGAAAACGTGAACTTTCCGCACAGTTTAAGGAATGCATTGCATAACCGTCATCGAAACAAAATAATGACAATATAAATATTTTATTGTATAAACAATTCATTTGTAAAGCGTAACAAATATTTCTCGGTGTGGCTGTCTGTTAAACAGAATCTGGCAACATTTTTCTTATTTGTACGCATGAAAGCCAAAAGAATGTTTTGCATACATTATTGAGTAAAATATATATTTTTTTAGATAATTGGCAGTTACCAAGAAATATTAATTATTTGATTTAAATTGAAGAGGCCGAGAAAATTTTGTCTTTGCCACTGCCATTGTTTATTTATTTTTGATAATGGCTATAAAATATATCAACATCTCTTACGATGACTACCATGGATAAGGATTCTCCGTGACTTTTTCTGTAGGAATTTTTTGTGTATATTGAACCAATTTCGATGCAAAAGCCATAAACAGCAAAAATACTAATTTTTTAACTTTTAACGACGTTTACAAACGTTTTTACGGTGTCTTACCGTTTATTTTCAAGTGTTTAGGATTCACTTTTTGTATAGTATCTAACCTGTCTGTCTTTAAAAGATCTATCCAGCGGATTCCTTTTACGTTTCACTCCGTTTTTAATACTTTTCTTTTTCAATGCCCAGTAGTAATCAGCCATTGTATAATTTCTATTGTATGCGATAAAGAGTCGCGATTGTGTTAGTTAATTTCCCCCATTCTGGAAGGTATTGGACTGTCGTTGGCGATATGTGAAGGAGCTCTGAATTCGACAGTTGGCTTGAAACTAGCAATAATTTAGGACGTGATCACGGTATTGTAATTGTGAACCGTGGAAAATAAATAAAAAGTTAATGTGAAATTTAAATATATAAAATCTCCATAAAAAAGCAGTGCCTTCTTATTTTATAATAATTCAACCAGAATTATATTTCGTCAAGCAAAACTAGATCGACGTCGAAAGACAGGTGATCGTCGCGTACGAGTTCAGTACAATCGATCTCTAGCTCGTCGCGAGTAAGAAAACTTCCCCCCTTTTTTGTATTATGTGCAAAATTAAAAAGGGAAGTTTCTTTATTAACAGCCATCATATTTGCATCCCATCGGCCTTGGTGTCTCATTGTCATTGTTTTTAGGTCTTAATAGAACCTCATTCATTGCTTCTAAAAAAATCGCTTAAATTCATTGGGAAGTAAGCTGTATGCGAGTGTATCAAGTAATGCAACTTGCAATTCATCAGACACCCCAGTTCTTTTTAATTCGCTACCATTCGAGCCACAATTTCCTAGTGACTTTCAAATTTATGACTGCCAAGAAAATTCCCTAGAACTTCTCTGAAACTGATCCAAGGTGCTTTTTCGTGTTCAGACATTGCAGAAAACAAGTAGCCACTCAATTGAGGACAGGGACCGTTTCGCATCACTCAATTGAGGAAATTGTTTTTTCTGTTATATTATATATATATATATAAAGGAATTTGAAAAATTAACTTCACAACAGAAAAATGGAAATCAGTCATTCCTTACGCTAAGTATTCAAGTGTGATGTAAAAGCTACGAAGGGGCCTAAATAATGAACTTTTTAATTCAAATTCATTATTGAATAATTGTTTGAGACCTAAATATTTTAATGTGGTAATAATAAACCTTTTATTGAAAGAGCTAGTACATTTCAGTCATTCGTCGATATGTCGATATATCAAAATTAATATGTATAGATGGATCATGTTTGTGCATGTTTTGAAACTACATATATCCTACAGTTCGAGGTTATCATAATACTAATAAAAGTTTTCCAGAAATGTACCTTAATGTGTAATGTTAATATAATATGCCACTAATTTTACAATAAAGATTAATCTATAACATTACTGAAATATCCACACAATATACTATTATGTTTAGTTTAATGTTCTTGCCAGTAATTCGTCTTATAAATACGAAAGCGGCAACTCGCGGTGACAAAAAGACCATATTATTAATTTATTATTTTTAACAACAAATTTTCGACTTTTAACAAAACATATTTTCGGTCCAATTTTCCCCTAGATTAGATTAAAACAGCCAGATTTCATAAAAACCACTGTTGTCGAAGTGGTTTCTTGACAAAATGTTATAAACTATTATATTTTATAAACAAAAAAATATATGGGTATTTGATTTTTGGCAGGTATTTTATTGGCGATAGTTAGTTCGACGTTCCTGAGTTGTGCTATGCATGGGCCTTAATGGATTAATAGAAGGGTAAAATGGTGCACTTGCGAGCGTAGCGTATTGGTTCAGGCGCCAGCGTAGTATATAATATAATGTGTATAATGGAAGTGACTCATGTATATTAATTTTATTTCATCAGGCCCTTCATCAGGCCCCGATGGTATAGCCTGACCTGATCAGGGCCATAACAAAATTTTTACTCGGGAGCTTCAATTAATGTTTGGTTTATGATAATATGGATAATATTTTGATAATATTGTATTAATGTCAAAAAACCTTAAATTAACCTTATCCTGCAATAGCCCTGGGAGGAATTTGAGCGATTGTTTTCATGTTATGCAAGGTACACGTAAGGTTATTTAAACATTTTTTAACCTCTGGACAATGTTACAACCTCGCAATTTAAGGTTATTATAACCTTGTTGTAAGGTTCATGTGCTATTAGGGTATTATTTCATCGTAATATTATGATGTACAGAAATCACACCCATACAAAATATGGGTGATTCTGTTATACTGAAAAATTGTGAAAAACTATAAGAATATATGAATTCTAGAGATACTCATTAGCCCAAATGTGTATAGCTAATATAACAATACGCTATGTCAGTAGCCATTTTTAACCGAAAATATGGTTGTATTGGCCATATTTCTAGCTCAACCCTTTAAACTTTTTTTCCGTGAAGAAGTTCTGTCCGGTCATGTTAACCTGACATAGTAATTATAGCGAAATCTCTACTGTCTCATAGACACAAAAAGAAAGGATATTTTGTTCAACCAGTTATGCTCAGAATACTTTATTGTCTCTAAGTGTAACCTTGACTTGACCTTGATCCTGACCATACGGAGACATACTGACCTTGGATTCCCTTTCAGCGACCCCAAAAACATCTTAATGTAGTATTTCAGGACGATTCTATGATTTTTTTCTATTTATGACATTGATTTGAACATGATCCTGATCTGATGGGAGCAAGCTCACTATAAACCTTGATACAAACTAGGAACTCGGTTATTCTTTGGTATGATTACAGAATGAACTTCGAGCACTCGAATGTAAAGTATACTCGCTTATAATTTAAATAAGTGCATACTATAGAAACTTGCGAAAGAAACCAATTTAAATTAATTGTATAATCGGAAGACGTACATGTATCGTATTTATCACCTGAATAATCAATATCGGTCCACTTGCGTTTGATCGATTGAGGATATTCCAGTGACTTCTTGGTTAATTCCACATTCAAATCAGAAAGTCCTCAGATACTCCGCAAGACATCAAAACGTCCTCTTGTTGCCCTTCCGCCTTCTTTTACCTCCCTTACATGAAATGTAATTTACAATTATTAACGTATTTTTATTAACTGTAATGAAATCAATGATGTAGAATAATTTTGTTTGCGATCCAAAAGTGCACATGTCAAATTTCCATATGCCTCAATTAACTTTATATACATTTGCTTTTTTGTTTATGTTTCAGGTAAGTTTTCCACACCATTTTCTAATATTGTTCTATAACGATCATCATGTACCTATTGTAAGTAAGTTACTTATTATTCATTTAATATTCTATTGTTTCCGAAGTTATATACTATAAAGGCTATAACAGAATATGACTAGCAAAAATGCCCCCTCTTAAATTACCAACTAGGCCTACACTATTCGAAAGGTAATCAAAAAATATTTCGTTTGCGAAAATTTCAATCCTCAAATCACTAGGAAGAGGCAGTAAAGCTAAAAAACGTGTTTTTTATATTATTCTCTTGTGACAAGGGTTTACAACAGAGAGTCTTGTAAAAAATCATAGAGGTGGGGCTTTTGCGTACAAATAACCAGAATTTTTTGCGAGTCACATAACCTTAAAATTGGGTCCGAAAAAAATTATGTAAGTTTTTAGTCAGTGTTTTTTACGTATTTTTTCTGGAACTTCATGATGCCTCCAATAGTTGGCGCATGCCCGAAATGGTGGCACACCCGAATTTTAGCGAAAAACTATTATTTTTTGCGTTTTTTGAGGTTTTTATAGGATTGTAATTCATTTGGATGACTCAAAATCAAGTCGTTTTCGTATTTGTTGACCCTCTATATGATGCTGAAATCACATTTGAAATACTTTTATTATACACCTCAGTATAGGCCAACAACTGGTCTTTTTGGGCCTATCTAACTATTTTACTAAGTATTGCATTTGAAAAGCCTGAAACAACTTTTTTTCTTATAAGATTTAAAACATCTGTTTTTAAATATTTATTTCATAAATATTGCACAATTTGTTATTTTCCAGTAGGCCAAGTTTGAACCTAAATATAGCTTATGGCAGAATTATTAAGAGCTTTTTTTAATTTTTATTGTTAACGAATTGTTAACCGTACAAGATAATAAAATAGAAAAAGATGTCAAAATTATGTCATAAACTTAGTATAATGACACAAAAAATATGTATACTTACGTCATAACCAAGAATATTCACTGAAGAATAGGAGTACATATGACCGCTTTCTATAATAAAAATATTGCCAATGATTTTGGAAGTTTTTATAGACATACTGTTCTGTGAATGTAAATAGTACAATCCATGATGTAAATAAAAAAACCCCTAGTTGAAATGTACATATCAACACTCTCGGACTTCCTATGAAACACTTGTATTCTACAGTACCATTAGTGATTGTAGTTTCGAGTGTTATATGTTAAAATTAATAACCTAAAATATTCATATATAATTGTTAATAATAGTCGCTTTTTCATTGTCTACTTCCGCAAATTTGACTCAATTATTACCCCTAGTTTATCTAAGTTGATCCGCACATAGAAAATTATAATTAGAGTCTGGGAAAGTCTAACGTGTTTGATATGTAGCAAATGCTATTTTAAAGGCCGTGATTGATTTGCTATTTGACACGGCTGATGGCAAAGAAACCCAGAACCGAAGACCAGCAACCCAAAATGAATTCGAGAAATAGTCGGCACGATATGACGGAAGACAGAAAGTAGACCTACCCAAATGCATACCTACAGAAGACTTTCAAGTTTCCGTATTAACTGCTAAGTTACTATGGGAATTATATATTGGTAGGGTGAAATAAATTCAGAAAAATAACACAAATTTATAAAATGCAAAAAAGTACCATATTATTAACAATAAATTAATTAATAATTACAATATTATCACATCGTTTTTATCGCACATATTAATTACTAATTAACAATGATACAATACACAATAAAACGAACCACAAATATACAGGTCATCTTGTACCCTATTCGACTTCTTTGGAGAGACGCAAAAAAAGATCTGCAAGAATTAAATAGATGCATTTACAAATGGAAGACAGCATACATTACTATAAAATATTAGTTATCTACAATTTTTCATAAAAACGTATACTCTTTTCTACTTGTACATCAATATCTATTTAATTCTTCTTCTCCCTGAAGAAAATCAGTTTGCCGGGATACAGAAAACTTATTCGGCGGCAAAAAGGTGAATGAATCCGCGAATAAAACTCCTGCGGAGTAACGAATTCATTGCACCTATTGCATCTGAACTGATGCATTAAGTGCCGCCTACTTCCTAAATGTCGGTTGTACAAATAGGAAGTTTTATAAGACGATCGGCAATCAGAACACCTGTATATTTGCGGTGCCTTATATTCATCCGACCGTTCTTCTTTCGTACTTATTGGCGCGGATGGCGCCACATAAGTCTCATTATTTTTACCGAATAGATGGCAGGAATCGTCTTCAGAATCAATAATCGAATCTGAAGATTCACTGCTCGAGTAACTGGACTCACTGCGCGAAGCACTATTGGATTCACTACGCGAATCAACACTGCATTCACTACGCGAGTCACAAATGGACTCGCTGCTCCCACAATCCGTTGGACTTCCCGCTGAATATTCCGAGCAATCCTCCCGGATGACCTCCATTATGTCATCCCAGAAATCGTTCACGTCTTCCAGGCTGTGGTTCATTTTGATATAATCTGGAAAAAGAATATTATTATCAATAAATCGAATTTTATTCTGGAATTGTTATTAGACAAAGTTGTATAGTCATAAGAAGATAGGATAATAATATCTAAAAAACTAAGTTAACAATGTGTGCGATGATTTGTATAAATTTTGATTCATTATTTGAAAAATATATTAAAGCTTTTCGTCGAAAGTCTATTTTTCGGATTCAATTGCAATGAAACTAAACGAGTGCTCGAAACTTCGAAATCAATTGGTCCCTCGCCGATATTGAAGAAAAACATTAAATTTCGGAAAAATTAATATTCTAAAAGGATAAACTTTTTTATTCAATCTATATTTTTCGTAATAATGAAGATAAAATGAACAAAAAATTTGTGAATTTAATTAACTTTCAAAACATAAATTGCCGTAAATTAATCAATTATGAATGAAACTTTTTGAAATTTGGTACACATACACAGTATTAAATCAATATATATTAAGCTGGTTCAAACAACAAAAAATATCTTTTTTTTTTACTTTCGCAAGTCGCTTGAAGTTTGAACTTTTTATGAAACGTGGATTTTTTCAGTATTCTTCGTGATAGATACAAACGTTTGATATAAACGACAGTCTATTTCCGTTTCCATAGAATTTTGGAGTCGCTGAATACGAATTTCAAGTCAGAATTTCAAAATTCGATACGGCTGATTCAAAATGGCGGTCATCTCAACCCGAATTCTTAAAAATTGATTTGCCCAATTCGATCTTTGAAACATATTTTTCTACGCTTGAGCGGCCCCAATGGATCGACTATTTTAAATTTTGTAATTTGAACTTCGAATTCATGATCAGCGATACTCAAAACTATAGAGTACATAGTTTCTCGAACAAATTTTGTTTTTAATGGTTAAAAATACATTTGCCCAGAATCGTTCCACCGGTCTAATTTCAAACAAAATGGTAACTATTTTGTTATGTTTGAATATCTTTAAATACCTTCAAAAAAACAGTTGTGCGAGGAACCTTGGTGTTGCTGACGAGATGCAGCAGTCGCGACGAATTCCACTGGAGATCCTGCGATGTTCACTAACTTCGGGATAATGGTCAGTGTATAGACAGTGCAGATAGTTGTTCGAAGCTTCTTGACTGGAATTTGATCAGACCAAAATGAAGACCAGAGTATAACTGACCAATGCATAGAACAAAACAAGACATCGGGGCTCTAGGCTCAGTAAGGGTTTCAGGAGTGGAAGGTTTCTTATCTACTACCAATGGAAACGATGGGGCTTTCGCTTTCCTATTTACCATGAGAGCGCCCTCTACCTTCGCTCTCTACCTGTATTTTCCTAAAAGTGGGTAACAAACGAACCTTAAAGACAAACGAAACGTTTTACCAATGAGAAACCCATTTTAAAATATATTATTTTGAAAATATTAAATTATAATTACTGATAAAATTTATTTCTAATTTTAATTTATCAGGTGTACAGTTTTACTACTTCCCTTGACAAGGAATAGAGTGGTGCAAGAATAAAAAGTCGTCATTTTTTTCACCCTTAAATTTTCTTAAAACTAAATTTTCTTAAAACGTTTTTCTTAATAAATTTAAAAAGTCCTAAAAACTAAGGTGAACATAGATTATAAAAAAATCCATTTTATTCTAAAACAACATTTTTTTATCTGGTAAAAAAATGTTTGACCCATTTTATTCTAGCATTACGGAACTCCCCTTTAAAATGATTATAGAAATAATTATTTCAAGGTGTATTTCATAAAGCTGATTTTGTGCCTGTAATCTTCCCTTAAAAGTAAGAAAATTTTAAGTAATACGAAATTAGTATTTTTGACGTTTTTGAAAATATCTAAAATAATTTTTTTCAACTATTGTTGTTATTAAACTTAACTACATTCGAGAAATATTTAAAACTGGCTTTATTACTAAATAATATTTTTCTCTCCGACATTTATTCTGGAATATTACGGATTTTTAACATTTTACAAAATTTAGAATAAATGAAACTGTAAAAATTTTATGTTTCTCTAAAGAAATAGAGTAACACAGTATAGTAATTCAATTATTTTAATAAAATCATGTTTTAACAAATATATTAGATGCCTCTTTCATTTATTTTCTATCATTAGAAATGATGAAGAGTATATTTTATTTATCATAGGAAACTATTTATTGCCTATTAATTTATTTTAAATGTAACTATAATAATTAAATGACGATTTATTTAAAAAAAAAACAAATTTGCTTCTCCTATAAGCGTTAATTTTCTCTAAAGAAAAAAAAATAGTAAAAGCAGTAATGAACTATCATCTCCAGTAAAGGGTTATATTATTAGAAATGTAGTCAAAATCACAAAACGATGTAGTAATTTCTACTAATTTTCATGTTATATACAATAATATATTTCTTTTACATAAACATAACCTACTTTTTTTTAGAGGATGATTCTTTATACGAATAAACAGTTCATAGGTTTAATATTTTAATATTTTAACAATTAATACTATTCTTAAATAAAGTAAGTTTGACTAATCGTGTATTTCTAATGGTTATTACATTCCAGTAATACAACTTACTATTTCGTAGTTCACTTTACTAAATAATTTAATTTTAACAAATTTTTGTAATTTTGCATTGTTTATTTTTATTTTTGTAATATAACAGAATAAAATGAATTTTCTAAATTGAAAAAACAATATTTCGTGAATTTTTCAATGCATCTTGTTTTTCACAACTGAAAAATTGTTTAACTTTTGTTGCCACTTATCAATTTTTAAAAATCTCTGGATATGAAACAAGAATTGTTAATACTTTTAAAATGACTATTAAAATGTTAAATCCATAATTGAAAATAGAAAAGAATAGTAAATATAAATTTTGATTATTTAATGAGGGTTGTTTCATAATTAATTTCTTTCTCAAAAATAATATTACATTTACATATTACATGACGTGGTATTATGCTTGAAAAAATAAGTAAACAAAATTCCAATTTACAGACAGACAGTGAAAGTACCTTTTTTTAGATTTGAAAAATAGAAAAATCAAATTCATTCTTGGAAAGTTGTTTAAATGGTGATAATTAATATTGTTAACAATTTGAAAGATATAGTTTTCGGGACGGAACAATATTTGTTAGATTTGTTTCTTATGTGTTAAGAAAAAATGTGATTTTGTCGAAAAATGTCGTAACCTGAGCGTTTCGTAGTTTGTGAGTTCAAATACTCGTCTGGCAACTTTTTCTGTGTATTTTCGAAGTGGATAATTCAACAAACATTGGTAAATGAAGATACGAATTCGGGATTTATATAAAAATAATTAATTCTCCCTCAATATTGCTGATTCTAAATTGTTCATTCCTACACCCGAAATTTAATATGAATACCCAAACAGTAAAATTGAAGGTACATCAGAGTTCTTGCTGTCGTATCTGTATTTTTGTTAAATATCATCAAATTTGAAACGATAAAAATCAATTAATTATTATTTTTTATTGAAACATAGAAACAAGTGAATTTTCACGTACAGTAGAACCCCCTTTTTACGACATGGGTCGGTTCCGCGACTTCCCCTCAAGCTCCCGTTTATCGACATGCCAGCTAGAAAAGTGAGTTTCCCCACCGCAACCAATCGACAAGCATGCTATCGTGACGTCACACGTCACTTGACCAATGCGGTTGTTTCGCGGGCTATGCACGTATACATGCGCCGTCTGGTGAGGGGAAGCGTTTAGACGTGGTGGAGATGACGGGAATCGCTGGTATGTCGTTAAAAGGAGTGTCACTAGTGTCGTAGAAAAGAGTATGTCGATAAACGGAGGTGACGTTAAAAGGGGGTTCTACTGTATTTAATCCTTTCAAATACTACGGGAAATTTTGAGTTTTTCGAGGAAACTTTGGATTGATATATATATCATTTCATCACACTGGAACGAAAGCAGCACTTCTTTTCCTCCCTGTCATGAAGAAAAATCGTATACTTCCCTCGGGAAGTAAAAAAGAATGCCTCAGACTACATGTTTTTCACCCCTCGGCTTCACCTCGGGTAAAAATTACACGCAGTCTGAGACATTTTTTATTTTACCTCCCTCCCTCGTTGAGTAATATACTATTTCTTCATACCGGGAGGAAAGTTGCGGCATATCCTCCCTTGTATGAAGAAAAATCATATACTATTTCCGTACATTGTTCCGTGCGGAAAACGTGAACTTTCCGCACAATTTAAGGAATGCATTACATAACCGTCATCGAAACAAAATAATGACAATATAAATATTTTATTGTATAAACAATTCATTTGTAAAGCGTAACAAATATTTCTCGGTGTGGCTGTCTGTTAAACAGAATCTGGCAACATTTTTCTTATTTGTACGCATGAAAGCCAAAAGAATGTTTTGCATACATTATTGAGTAAAATATATATTTTTTTAGATAATTGGCAGTTACCAAGAAATATTAATTATTTGATTTAAATTGAAGAGGCCGAGAAAATTTTGTCTTTGCCACTGCCATTGTTTATTTATTTTTGATAATGGCTATAAAATATATCAACATCTCTTACGATGACTACCATGGATAAGGATTCTCCGTGACTTTTTCTGTAGGAATTTTTTGTGTATATTGAACCAATTTCGATGCAAAAGCCATAAACAGCAAAAATACTAATTTTTTAACTTTTAACGACGTTTACAAACGTTTTTACGGTGTCTTACCGTTTATTTTCAAGTGTTTAGGATTCACTTTTTGTATAGTATCTAACCTGTCTGTCTTTAAAAGATCTATCCAGCGGATTCCTTTTACGTTTCACTCCGTTTTTAATACTTTTCTTTTTCAATGCCCAGTAGTAATCAGCCATTGTATAATTTCTATTGTATGCGATAAAGAGTCGCGATTGTGTTAGTTAATTTCCCCCATTCTGGAAGGTATTGGACTGTCGTTGGCGATATGTGAAGGAGCTCTGAATTCGACAGTTGGCTTGAAACTAGCAATAATTTAGGACGTGATCACGGTATTGTAATTGTGAACCGTGGAAAATAAATAAAAAGTTAATGTGAAATTTAAATATATAAAATCTCCATAAAAAAGCAGTGCCTTCTTATTTTATAATAATTCAACCAGAATTATATTTCGTCAAGCAAAACTAGATCGACGTCGAAAGACAGGTGATCGTCGCGTACGAGTTCAGTACAATCGATCTCTAGCTCGTCGCGAGTAAGAAAACTTCCCCCCTTTTTTGTATTATGTGCAAAATTAAAAAGGGAAGTTTCTTTATTAACAGCCATCATATTTGCATCCCATCGGCCTTGGTGTCTCATTGTCATTGTTTTTAGGTCTTAATAGAACCTCATTCATTGCTTCTAAAAAAATCGCTTAAATTCATTGGGAAGTAAGCTGTATGCGAGTGTATCAAGTAATGCAACTTGCAATTCATCAGACACCCCAGTTCTTTTTAATTCGCTACCATTCGAGCCACAATATCTTTGTGACTTTCAAATTTATGACTGCCAAGAAAATTCCCTAGAACTTCTCTGAAACTGATCCAAGGTGCTTTTTCGTGTTCAGACATTGCAGAAATCAAGTAGCCACTCAATTGAGGACAGGGACCGTTTCGCATCACTCCATTGAGGAAATTGTTTTTTCTGTTATATTATATATATAAAGTAATTTGAAAAATTAACTTCACAACAGAAAAATGACAATCAGTCATTCCTTACGCTGAGTATTCAAGTGTGATGTAAAAGCTACGAAGGGGCCTAAATAATGAACTTTTTAATTCAAATTCATTATTGAATAATTGTTTGAGGCCTAAATATTTTAATGTGGTAATAATAAACCTTTTATTGAAAGAGCTAGTACATTTCAGTCATTCGTCGATATGTCGATATATCAAAATTAATATGTATATATGGATCATGTTTGTGCATGTTTTGACACTACATATATCCTACAGTTCGAGGTTATCATAATATTAATAAAAGTTTTCCAGAAATGTACCTTAATGTGTAATGTTAATATAATATGCCACTAATTTTACAATAAAGATTAATCTGTAACATTACTGAAATATCCACACAATATACTATTATGTTTAGTTTAATGTTCTTGCCAGTAATTCGTCTTATAAATACGAAAGCGGCAACTCGCGGTGACAAAAAGACCATATTATTTATTTATTATTTTTAACAACAAATTTACGACTTTTAACAAAACATTGTTTCAACAAAGAACCATATTTTCGGTCCAATTTTTCCCTAGATTAGATTAAAACAGCCAGATTTCATAAAAACCACTGTTATCGAAATTGTTTCTTGACAAAATGTTATAAACTATTATATTTTATAAACAAAAAAATATATGGGTATTTGATTTTTGGCAGGTATTTTGTTGGCGATAGTTAGTTCGACGTTCCTGAGTTGTGCTATGCATGGGCCTTAATGGATTAATAGAAGGGTAAAATGGTGCACTTGCGAGCGTAGCGTATTGTGGTTCAGGCGCCAGCGTAGTATATAATATAATGTGTATAATGGAAGTGACTCATGTATATTAATTTTATTTCATCAAGCCCTTCATCAGGCCCCGATGGTATAGCCTGACCTGATCAGGGCCCTAACAAAATTTTTACTCGGGAGCTTCAATTAATGTTTGGTTTATGATAACATGGATAATATTGTATTAATGTCAAAAAACCTTAAATTAACCTTATCCTGCAATGTCTCTGGCAGGAATTTGGGCGATTGTTTTCATGTTATGTAAGGTGAACGTAAGGTTATTTAAACATTTTTTAACCTCCAGCTAATGTTACAACCTCGCGATTTAAGGTTATTATAACCTTGTTGTATGGTTCATGTGCTATTAGGGGTATTATTTCATCGTAATATTATGATGTACAGAAATCACACCCATACAAAATATGGGTGATTCTGTTATACTGAAAAATTGTGAAAAACTATAAGAATATATGAATTCTAGAGATACTCATTAGCCCAAATGTGTATAGCTAATATAACAATACGCTATGTCAGTAGCCATTTTTAACCGAAAATATGGTTGTATTGGCCATATTTCTAGCTCAACCCTTTAAACTTTTTTTCCGTGAAGAAGTTCTGTCCGGTCATGTTAACCTGACATAGTAATTATAGCGAAATCTCTACTGTCTCATAAACACAAAAAGAAAGGATATTTTGTTCAACCAGTTATGCTCAGAATACTTTATTGTCTCTAAGTGTAACCTTGACTTGACCTTGATCCTGACCATACGGAGACATACTGACCTTGGATTCCCTTTCAGCGACCCCAAAAACATCTTAATGTAGTATTTCAGGACGATTCTATGATTTTTTTCTATTTATGACATTGATTTGAACATGATCCTGATCTGATGGGAGCAAGCTCACTATAAACCTTGATACAAACTAGGAACTCGGTTATTCTTTGGTATGATTACAGAATGAACTTCGAGCACTCGAATGTAAAGTATACTCGCTTATAATTTAAATAAGTGCATACTATAGAAACTTGCGAAAGAAACCAATTTAAATTAATTGTATAATCGGAAGACGTACATGTATCGTATTTATCACCTGAATAATCAATATCGGTCCACTTGCGTTTGATCGATTGAGGATATTCCAGTGACTTCTTGGTTAATTCCACATTCAAATCAGAAAGTCCTCAGATACTCCGCAAGACATCAAAACGTCCTCTTGTTGCCCTTCCGCCTTCTTTTACCTCCCTTACATGAAATGTAATTTACAATTATTAACGTATTTTTATTAACTGTAATGAAATCAATGATGTAGAATAATTTTGTTTGCGATCCAAAAGTGCACATGTCAAATTTCCATATGCCTCAATTAACTTTATATACATTTGCTTTTTTGTTTATGTTTCAGGTAAGTTTTCCACACCATTTTCTAATATTGTTCTATAACGATCATCATGTACCTATTGTAAGTAAGTTACTTATTATTCATTTAATATTCTATTGTTTCCGAAGTTATATACTATAAAGGCTATAACAGAATATGACTAGCAAAAATGCCCCCTCTTAAATTACCAACTAGGCCTACACTATTCGAAAGGTAATCAAAAAATATTTCGTTTGCGAAAATTTCAATCCTCAAATCACTAGGAAGAGGCAGTAAAGCTAAAAAACGTGTTTTTTATATTATTCTCTTGTGACAAGGGTTTACAACAGAGAGTCTTGTAAAAAATCATAGAGGTGGGGCTTTTGCGTACAAATAACCAGAATTTTTTGCGAGTCACATAACCTTAAAATTGGGTCCGAAAAAAATTATGTAAGTTTTTAGTCAGTGTTTTTTACGTATTTTTTCTGGAACTTCATGATGCCTCCAATAGTTGGCGCATGCCCGAAATGGTGGCACACCCGAATTTTAGCGAAAAACTATTATTTTTTGCGTTTTTTGAGGTTTTTATAGGATTGTAATTCATTTGGATGACTCAAAATCAAGTCGTTTTCGTATTTGTTGACCCTCTATATGATGCTGAAATCACATTTGAAATACTTTTATTATACACCTCAGTATAGGCCAACAACTGGTCTTTTTGGGCCTATCTAACTATTTTACTAAGTATTGCATTTGAAAAGCCTGAAACAACTTTTTTTCTTATAAGATTTAAAACATCTGTTTTTAAATATTTATTTCATAAATATTGCACAATTTGTTATTTTCCAGTAGGCCAAGTTTGAACCTAAATATAGCTTATGGCAGAATTATTAAGAGCTTTTTTTAATTTTTATTGTTAACGAATTGTTAACCGTACAAGATAATAAAATAGAAAAAGATGTCAAAATTATGTCATAAACTTAGTATAATGACACAAAAAATATGTATACTTACGTCATAACCAAGAATATTCACTGAAGAATAGGAGTACATATGACCGCTTTCTATAATAAAAATATTGCCAATGATTTTGGAAGTTTTTATAGACATACTGTTCTGTGAATGTAAATAGTACAATCCATGATGTAAATAAAAAAACCCCTAGTTGAAATGTACATATCAACACTCTCGGACTTCCTATGAAACACTTGTATTCTACAGTACCATTAGTGATTGTAGTTTCGAGTGTTATATGTTAAAATTAATAACCTAAAATATTCATATATAATTGTTAATAATAGTCGCTTTTTCATTGTCTACTTCCGCAAATTTGACTCAATTATTACCCCTAGTTTATCTAAGTTGATCCGCACATAGAAAATTATAATTAGAGTCTGGGAAAGTCTAACGTGTTTGATATGTAGCAAATGCTATTTTAAAGGCCGTGATTGATTTGCTATTTGACACGGCTGATGGCAAAGAAACCCAGAACCGAAGACCAGCAACCCAAAATGAATTCGAGAAATAGTCGGCACGATATGACGGAAGACAGAAAGTAGACCTACCCAAATGCATACCTACAGAAGACTTTCAAGTTTCCGTATTAACTGCTAAGTTACTATGGGAATTATATATTGGTAGGGTGAAATAAATTCAGAAAAATAACACAAATTTATAAAATGCAAAAAAGTACCATATTATTAACAATAAATTAATTAATAATTACAATATTATCACATCGTTTTCATCACACATATTAATTACTAATTAACAATAATACAATACGCAATAAAACGAACCACAAACATACAGGTCATCTTGTACCCTATTCGACTTCTTTGGAGAGACACAAAAAAAGATCTGCAGGAATTAAATAGATGCATTTACAAATGGAAGACAGCATACATTACTATAAAATATTAGTTATCTACAATTTTTCATAAAAATGTATACTCTTCTCTACTTGTACATCAATATCTATTTAATTCTTCTTCTCCCTGAAGAAAATCAGTTTGCCGGGATACACAAAACTTATTCGGCGGCAAAAAGGTGAATGAATCCGCGAATAAAACTCCTGCGGAGTAACGAATTCATTGCACCTGTTGCATCTGAACTGATGCATTAAGTGCCGCCTACTTCCTAAATGTCGTTTGTACAAATAGGAAGTTTTATAAGACGATCGGCAATCAGAACACCAATATATTTGCGGTGCCTTATATTCATCCGCCTGTTCTTTCGTACTTATTGGCGCGGATGGTGCCACATAAGTCTCATTATTTTTCCTGCATACATGGCAGGAATCGTCTTCAGAGTCAATAGTCGAATCTGAAGATTCACTGCTCGAGTCACTGGACTCACTGCGCGAAGCACTATTGGATTCACTACGCGAATCAACACTGCATTCACTACGCGAGTCACAAATGGACTCGCTGCTCCCACAATCCGTTGGACTTCCCGCTGAATATTCCGAGCAATCCTCCCGGATGACCTCCATTATGTCATCCCAGAAATCGTTCACGTCTTCCAGGCTGTGGTTCATTCTGATATAATCTGGAAAAAGAATATTATTATCAATAAATCGAATTTTATTCTGGAATTGTTATTAGACAAAGTTGTATAGTCATAAGAAGATAGGATAATAATATCTAAAAAACTAAGTTAACAATGGGTGCGATGATTTGTATAAATTTTGATTCATTATTCGAAAAATATATTAAAGCTTTTCGTCGAAAGTCTATTTTTCGGATTCAATTGCAATGAAACTAAACGAGTGCTCGAAACTTCAAAATCAATTGGTCCCTCGCCGATATTGAAGAAAAACATTAAATTTCGGAAAAATTAATATTCTAAAAGGATAAACTTTTTTATTCAATCTATATTTTTCGTAATAATGAAGATAAAATGAACAAAAAATTTGTGAATTTAATTAACTTTCAAAACATAAATTGCCGTAAATTAATCAATTATGAATGAAACTTTTTGAAATTTGGTACACATACACAGTATTAAATCAATATATATTAAGCTGGTTCAAACAACAAAAAATATCTTTTTTTTTTTACTTTCGCAAGTCGCTTGAAGTTTGAACTTTTTATGAAACGTGGATTTTTTCAGTATTCTTCGTGATAGATACAAACGTTTGATATAAACGACAGTCTATTTCCGTTTCCATAGAATTTTGGAGTCGCTGAATACGAATTTCAAGTCAGAATTTCAAAATTCGATACGGCTGATTCAAAATGGCGGTCATCTCAACCCGAATTCTTAAAAATTGATTTGCCCAATTCGATCTTTGAAACATATTTTTCTACGCTTGAGCGGCCCCAATGGATCAACTATTTTAAATCTTGTAATTTGAACTTCGAATTCATGATCAGCGATACTCAAAACTATAGAGTACATAGTTTCTCGAACAAATTTTGTTTTTAATGGTTAAAATTACATTTGCCTAGAAACGTTCCACCGGTCTAATTTCAAACAAAATGGTAACTATTTTGATATATGTTTGAATATCTTTAAATACCTTCAAAAAAACAGTTGTGCAAGGAACCTTGGTGTTGCTGACGAGATGCAGCAGTCGCGACGATGTCCACTGGAGATCCTGCGATGTTCACTAACTTCGGGATAATGGTCAGTGTATAGACAGTGCAGATAGTTGTTCGAAGCTTCTTGACTGGAATTTGATCAGACCAAAATGAAGACCAGAGTATAACTGACCAATGCATAGAACAAAACAAGACATCGGGGCTCTAGGCTCAGTAAGGGTTTCAGGAGTGGAAGGTTTCTTATCTACTACCAATGGAAACGATGGGGCTTTCGCTTTCCTATTTACCATGAGAGCGCCCTCTACCTTCGCTCTCTACCTGTATTTTCCTAAAAGTGGGTAACAAACGAACCTTAAAGACAAACGAAACGTTTTACCAATGAGAAACCCATTTTAAAATATATTATTTTGAAAATATTAAATTATAATTACTGATAAAATTTATTTCTAATTTTAATTTATCAGGTGTACAGTTTTACTACTTCCCTTGACAAGGAATAGAGTGGTGCAAGAATAAAAAGTCGTCATTTTTTTCACCCTTAAATTTTCTTAAAACTAAATTTTCTTAAAATGTGTTTCTTAATGAATTTAAAAAGTCCTAAAAACTAAGGTGAACATAGGTTATAAAAAAATCCATTTTATTCTAAAACAACATTTTTTTATCTGGTAAAAAAATTGTTGACCCTTTTTATTCTAGCATCACGGAACTCCCCTTAAAAATGATTATAGAAATAATTATTTCAAGGTGTATTTCATAAAGCTGATTTTGTGCCTGTAATCTTCCCTTAAAAGTAAGAAAATTTTAAGTAATACGAAATTAGTATTTTTGACGTTTTTCAAAATATCTAAAATAATTTTTGTTCAACTATTGTTGTTATTAAACTTAACTACCTTCGAGAAATATTTAAAACTGGCTTTATTACTAAATAATATTTTTATCTCCGACATTTATTCCTGAATATTACGGATTTTTAACATTTTACAAAATTTTAGACTAAATGAAACTGTAACAATTTTATGTTTCGCTAACGAAATAGAGTAACACAGTATAGTAATTCAATTATTTTAATAAAATCATGTTTTAACAAATATATTAGATGCCTCTTTCATTTATTTTACTATCATTAGAAATGATGAAGAGTATATTTTATTTATCATAGGAAACTATTTATTGCCTATTAATTTATTTTAAATGTAACTATAATAATTAAATGACGATTTATTTAAAAAAAAAAACAAATTTGCTTCTCCTATAAGCTTTAATTTTCTTTTCCAGACATTATTTCTTATATACCAATGATTTATTACGTCATTTTCTTGCTTAAAAGACACCAATTTATAACTGATAAAAGGCACTCTTCACTGTTGCATAAAGCGAATGACGGTACGTTGTTAATTAACATAAAACAAAATTTATTTTTTAATAAACGTAATACTCGGAGCTCAATAATTTATTGTTCGTTTTTGTCTAATTCGTATTTCATCATTTTTTCTGTACAGTACTTTGTGCAAATACACTAATTAGAGAATTAAGAACGAAATATAATGAATCCTTGCTATTACACGGAGAAAAATAATCAGCAAAATCAACCGAAAAATCCGCAGATTCTACCAATTTTATCCTATAGGGACAGCTGTTGAAATTCCGTTAGGGATAGCCGACAATTTCCGCTAAATTTACTGAAAAAGTCCGCAAATTTAACGGAACAAATCTGCTAATGTAGCGGAAATTTAGAGCTAAGCGGGAATTGAGTAGGGTTAAGGCTACATTAGCGGAATCAAAACAGCTAAAATTGCATATATTTTCGGTAATTCCAGCCGAAAATTTTAGCTGATATGAATCAGCTAATCCAGCGGAGTCATTTTTCTCCGTGTAAATTGTAATTATATGATCCAAACTAGCTATCCAGATTTATCGATTATACGCAGCCTAATCGATTACCAGTATCTGATATTACTTAAAATACTGGCCTTATCCATAATGAAACTAAAAAATAATTCGTTATTTGTCCTAATCTTTAGCTTACTAAAAATGACAAGAACCATATTAATGCAAGAAAATAAATGAAATTTATTCTTTATTCTGTAGGTTTGTGTCCTGAAAATCATGATTATAAATATTATGATGATGTTTTGTAAATAGGAATTTTTTCAACTCGTTATGTAGAAGTTAGACAAAAAACCGTATCTATTTATTATACTTGAGATAATCTTATCCTACTGCATTAAAGGATTATCGGACAAATCATATATATTTGTTGAAATTAAAAAATGCATGGAAAACATGCTTTTATTTTCATGTGAACTAGAACAAGTTTTCTACAGATTCCAGATTGAAGAATGTATTAAATTTGAATTAACGTCCTAAAGCCATTAAAGAAATCGACGAAAAAATGTTTCATATTACTATCATAAAATATCAATTTATATACAATAATGTAATTGTAATAAATACGTTTAAAATATTCTTGTAACTCTATTTTAATATCCATGCTTATTAAATTACAATATTGTTTTTCTAATTTTGTTTAAAGATGGGAAAAATACGAGACAAAAATGTAAAATAATGACTAGAAATTGAAATCTCAACAAACACACTCAAAACCAATATTATAAACTTACGATTTTTAAAATTATTACGTAAGTAAGTAAAATGTTTAAAAGTAAAATTATGACGATTTTATAAATTATTTGAAAAATGTCTTTCGTCTAATCGTTAGATTTTGAGTATCACATGCCTTGTGTTATCTCGACTCGTGACGTCATACGAAAGTTACTATAATAATTGATGCAATTAAGCATGCATTGGAATTGATCATATTATCCCTAATACCATGATATTTTCGAAAATAAAATATATTATATTAAATATATTCTATAAAATATGCTTTTTAATATATGCTAATATAATTGTGCAAACAATTACGATATCACAATAGATTTGATTGTTGTAGCATTCTGAAATAACGACAAGAAAAAAAGAGTATGTAACAAAGCTTAGTATTAAACATGTGGGATGAAAAAGAATATTAAACAAATTTTCGTACCTTTTAATTTTTATAATTTTTATCTAATAAGCACATATTTTTTACAATTATACTCAACGTTGTATAAAAACGTTAGCTTTCTGTGTTTTATAGATTTAATTTTAATAACCGTGCTTTCGATTTTAGTATTCCGGATATCGTGGATAATAAGAACTTACATAACATTTGAAAGAACTATTTTCTTGAATCTTTAAGTAATTTTTGTGATACCATCAAATCGAGTATATTTTTAACATTCACCGTATTTACTTATAGAAACAAAATAGTAAAAGCTGCAGTAATGAACTACCATCTCCAGTAAATTGGTATATATTAGAAATGTAGTCAAAATCACAAAACGATGTAGTAATTTCCACTAATTTTCATATTATACAATAATGTATTTCTTTTACATAAACATAACCTATTTTTATTTAGAAGATGATTCTTCATACGAATAAACAGTTCATAGATTTAATATTTTAATAGTTTAACAATTAATACTATTCTTAAATTATAACAATTTCTATTTTACGTTTGTTCGAAATTTTATCATTTTTTATTTTATCACTACTTGTTTGAACTTAGTCATGTTCCTGTTCATGTTCAAATGTTCTAAACGATAACAAGAATATGAATTGGTTTTTAATTATAATTAATACATTCATTGTAAACTCTTCAGTGTTTACAATGGTTATTGCGTTTTTAAATTCCAAACTAACTTTCATCTTAAGAATTACTATCGTTTATTTTTTAATTTTAACATAGATATTAAAAAATCTTTTTTATAAATTAAAATTCATTTAAATTAATCCGAAAATCATAAATATATAAACTGTAAATTCATTGATGTAGTAAATAAAGTAAGTTTGACTAATCATGTAGTTCTAATGATTATTACATTCCAGTAATGCCACTTAGTATCTCGTAGTTCACTTTACTAAATAATTTAATTTCAACAAATTTTTGTAATTTTGCATTGTTTATTTTTATTTTTGTAATATAACAGAATAAAATGAATTTTCTAAATTGAAAAAACATTATTTCGTGAATTTTTCAATGCATCTTGTTTTTCAAAACTGAAAAATTGTTTAACTTTTGTTGCCACTTATCAACGATTAAAAATCTCTGGATATCAAACAAGAATTGTTAATACTGTTAAAATGTTAAATCCATAATTGAAAATAGGAACGAATAGTTTGTAAATATAAATTTTGATTATTTAATGAGGGTTGTTTCATAATAAAATTTTTTTTTCTTAAAAATAACGTTACATTTATTTGAGAATCAGTGTATTTTTCAAATTTTCAAAAAAGAAATTATATAACGAGAATTGCTTGAAAATTATTGTTTCTATTTACAATACACTTCCAAATATTTCACCTGAATTGTAAACATAACGATGCTTTACAGAGAGACAATAGCTTGTTATTGTTTACAATTATTACTCCTTAACTTTAAACTTTTTATTTATTTTTTTAAATTATTTAATTTACAAAAGAATTAAAATATTTTTATAATTTATATATATTTTCAAAATACATTTTAATTCCTGGGTAGAAAATTGTCACTGGACACTCACGACGCGGTAGTGTGTTTGAAAAACAAACTAAACCAAAAGTAAAATAAATTCCAATTTTCAGACAGGGAAAGTACCTTTTTTTAGATTTAAAGAATAGAACAATCAAATTCATTCTTGGAGAGATATTTGAGGGTTGTTTAAATATTATAAATTAATGTTGTTAACAATTTGAAAGATATAGTTTTCGGGACGGAACAATATTTGTTAGATTTTTTTCTTATGTCTAAACAAAAAATGTGATTTTTCTCGAAAAATGTATGTTTTCATAGATAGGGAATACTCACCTCGTAAACTAAGCGTTGCGGAGGTTGTGAGTTCAAATCCTCGTCTGGCAACTTTTTCTGTGTATTTTCGAAGTGGATAATTCAACAAACACTGGTAAATAAAAATACGAATTCGGGATTTATATAAAAATAATTAATTCTCCGTCAATATTGTTGATGCTAAATTATTCCATTCATCAAATTTGAAATAATATATCATAAAAATATAACATTAGTTAGTTTGTTTAATAGTATGATCATTTCAAATACAAAATTTCGAGTTTTTCGAAAAAACCTTTGGGTTAATATCTATTATTTTTCATACATTGTTGCGTGCGGAAAACGTGAACTTTCCGCACAGTTAAAGAAACGAATAACCGGCATTGTAACAAAATAATGACAATATAAACATTTTAATGTAATATACATTTCATTTTTATCAAATAATTAATATCTTAGTCTGTTAAACAAAATCTGCCTTTGTACATTATTTTATTACATTTTTCTTGTTTATAGCACCTAAAGAAAGCCAAAAAAGTGTATTAAGTTATTGATTTATTGTGTTTTAATTAGTTGACCGTTGTCAAGAAATATTAATTATTTGATTTAAATTGAAAGGCCGAGAAATAATTGTTTTTGCCACTGCCATTGTTTATTTTTGATAATGGTTATAAAATATACATCTCTTACGATGACTAAGATCGGTAAAAGTTCTCCTTGTACTTTTTTTTGCAGGAATTTCTGGTGTATTTTGCACCGTTTTCTATACCAAAGACATAAACTGCAAAAATATTAATTTATTACATTTTAACGTTTACAAAGGACATAGATTACCACAATTATGAAATTATGTATAAATATTCTTAATGGTACAACAAAAGTGTAATTTTACAATTTCGAATGTCAATCGCTCTTTCACGGTTTAAGCGCTATATCCACTTGGGACACAAAAACCGTTTTGGCTTTTCTTTCTCCCAGTGTATACCTATTTGAAACATTTAATCCAACGCCAATGTGCATTTGAAAATTCATTAAAAAAAATTCAAAAGAATTTAAAATTTCGTAGCTTTCAATACAATAAAATTACTAATGCTCAATTAAACTAGGTAAATGTGGTTTAATAGATTTTATCTACCTTATAGCTAAATTATTTCTATTCGAATTTTTAAGGCGAGGTTATAGATTGATACTTAATAATAATTTCGGTCGCGAATTTTGTGATCATTAATAGTTGAAAAATAAATTGCAATTTTAGTGGAAAAAATACATAGTATTTTTAAATTGGTTGAATTTATGCATCTAGTGCGATTTTTTGGCTAGAGTGTAGCTATAGCGTAGCGGGAAAACATAAATGTCCTACCTGTAAAAGGTTTGTTTACCCACTTTCACGGCTGAAAACAAAGTGCTGGAAATAGTAACTAAAATTTCGGTATTTTTTCCATTTCTATTCGAATTTTTAAGGCGAGGTTATAGATTGATACTTAATAATAATTTCGGTCGCGAATTTTATGATCATTATTAGTTGAAAAATAAATTGCAATTAGTGGAAAAAATACATAGTAATTTTAAATTGGTTGAATTTATGCATCCAGTGCGATTTTTTGGCTAGAGTGTAGCTATAGCGTAGCGGAAAAACATAAATGTCCTATCCTGTAAAAGGTTTGTTTACCCACTTTCACGGCTGAAAACAAAATGCTGGAAATAGTAACTAAAATTTCGGTATTTTTTCCATTTCTATTCGAATTTTTAAGGCGAGGTTATAGATTGATACTTAATAATAATTTCGGTCGCGAATTTTATGATCATTATTAGTTGAAAAATAAATTGCAATTAGTGGAAAAAATACATAGTAATTTTAAATTGGTTGAATTTATGCATCCAGTGCGATTTTTCGGCAAGAGTGTAGCTATAGCGTAGCGGAAAAACATAAATGTCCTATCCTGTAAAAGGTTTGTTTACCCACTTTCACGGCTGAAAACAAAGTGCTGGAAATAGTAACTAAAATTTCGGTATTCTTTCCATGTACACGGTGGCGTCATAATGAAGCTATTAAATAAGCGCTATACACCCAATTAGATTAAAATACACTTATTATAATATATTCTGACAATTGTACCGTTTTCATAAGAGCCCATGTGAAAATGTATACCGTTACGGTGCGAATTTGTTCCGTCACAGCTCTTGTGGTAAACATTGTAATCGTCGAAATATATCATTCCATGGATTTATTTTAAAATATTTTTGAAACACGAATTCCACCAACAACTTAAATAGCATTTCCAGACTGTTACGACTTATATGGTCGGGATTTGTCGCCATAAAGCCAGCAGCCCAAGATTTTAGAGACCCGGTTAACGGTTTTTTTCCCGAACGGTTTCAAATGTTCTTCGACGTCTTGAATTGGTTTTCCGCTCTCGAGATGTCTCTCGACTAGACCGAACTTGGGAAAAGGCATCTGTATGCGGATGGGAGGGATTATGCGCAGACGGTCTTAAATCTGGTTGTTTGTTTTTTCGCACGTTGAACACCTAGAATGTTCCAGAAACGTTCCTAAAACGTTATATGTCTGCAACTTTTACGGAACGTTTTATAAACGTTTCATCCATGTTGCAGACATATAACGTTTTAGGAACGTTTCTGGAACCTTCTAAAAACGTTTTAGAAACATTTGGATTCTTCGTGCCCGTTGGGTATCAGCAATTATGGAAAACGTCCAGGAGTGAAACCTACACAACTCCAATAGTATTTGACCTTATCACCTGCGAGTGATATCTCCCAAAATCTCAACATTGCTCTCGAATATCCCAAAATTGTCTACAATTTGCAATAATATATGTTGCTAAGGTATTCAAATAATCGAATTATAAAAATAGAATTATAAATATAAGATCCATTTTCGACTGGTTTGAGGTCGCTCTTTCGAATGATGCTGGTCAAACTTTCGAAAAATTACGTTTAAAACATTTTTCTTTTAATTACTGAAAAAAGACGTTATTTTTTAGAGATACAATTTTTTTTAGAAAATAACTTTCAATATGACATCGGCTTCTGGCCACCTTCTGTCCTGTCAGAAGCGTGTTTTCGATCGTTTTAGATAAAAAATATACATTCACATATTTTGATGTTTCTCGATTTGAATTTTTGAATGGCTCTGGTTAGCTAAATTCGTACGAAAATGGGAAAATTTTGTTGTTTCATATGTTTCTATACGGTTTATACGTATAAAATAATTTATCTAAAATTAATAAGTTTATTGACATTTCTGGTAACAACATTAGGTTGCATATTTTCAAGATAATGGCTTATATTCACTGCAAAGTGAATGCGTCCAATTTCGCGTTTTATTACAGAATATGAAGGAATTATTGTAATCTGTGTATTACCATTTTAGTTATTTTTGGACATTCCTGAGTATTATTATACAAAATTATTTTTTTGAAATATAAAATAGTGGATCCAATATGAAGAACGGGACGTATGAAATTTTGTTATTCGTGGAAAAAATGTACCATTTTTGAACAAATTTTGGACTGTGGAGACATGTCGAATTCCAAATTCAAGAAAATCAAAATATGTGAATGTATATTTTTAAAGTAAAACAATCGGGAACGCGTATGATAAAATAGGAGATGATCAGAATTATAACAAACTTTGAAGATTGTCATTGGATTGTTACACTGTTAGAAATGTTCGTCGGAATTTTCTGAAAATGTTACTGAAGTTTTTTTCTGTTTCAAACAAATTTTGTTACAGTTTAGTAATTTTCTGAAACGAGAACAGTAAAAAATTTAGTTGCATAATCAAAAACTTATGTAGCAAATTTAGTAATTTTTAGTTACTGTAACAAGAAGGAAAGGCATGGGGGTGGTGAACATTTTCATAGTTTTGGCGTGGGTAAAATTGCATTTTTACCCTCTAGGACGAAAATAACTGTTGATTACTTTGATTACTAGTTTAGCCCATTAAGTCCCGAATGTACATTTTTTTCACTACAATTTTCAACGGTTTTATTTTGTGTAAAAAATGGTTTTACAAAATTTGACATATGGCATATCTGACGTAGAATTAACTTTCAGAATCTGCTATTAGATTTTTCAAAAAATGCAATAGTGAAAAACTATATGCGATTTAAAAATATTTCAGGATACTGAAAAATGAAAAAAGTTTTCAAATAATTCTGAAAAAAATTCAGCGTATTCATTGATCAATTGTAAGAACTTTTTTTTCTGTAACATATTTTCCTAAAGTCTATCGTTTTCGAATAAAAAATTCCTGAATTGTTGGCTGATTTTTTTGCGTTTGATCCGCACATTTTGAATGCTTTCACTTTTATTTTCAAAATGGGCATAGGCACATTTTAAAGCTTGAGGCTCAAGGCCATGATTTCTTTACCGATTAGAGGGATTCTGAAACGATTTCAATGTGAAAAGGCGAAATAAAAAGAAAGTTCATTTGAAAAATGCATGTTTTTATTTTAAACAATCGCATATATTTTTTCACTGTTGCATTTTCTCAAAAATCTGATAGCAGATTCTGAAAGTTCAGTTAATTTTACGTCAAATACGCCTTATGCCAAATTTTGTAGAACCTGTTTTTACATAAAATACAACCGTTGAAAATTGTACTGAAAAAATGTTCATTCGGGACTTAATGACATAAAACTAGCAAACTATAATAATTTAGAAATCAAAAAATAGTATAATATGAAACTAGTGCATCCTTGAGTTAATTATTTTGGTGTTATGCAGATATTAATAAAATTGACCTGTAAGTTTAAATAAACGGATTACACAGGCTACCAAAATTTTACCATATTGAAATCAATACCTACAAATTAATGAAGTCGAGGTTTTGGCAATCAGGTTTTCAAAATTTTCAAAGTCGTTTATTCAATCAGAAAACAATTATTAATGATATCAACTGATAAGTGAATTATATACATTAATAAGCTTTCAATCGTGTTATTACATTACAACCTTCATTATTATAAGTATATTTTTCTTTCCATTCTAGCTAGTAAAGCCATATATGTTGTCATTTTATTTTTTAATGAGCCAGTAACAAAAGCGCATATGAAAGTTTAAAAGCTTAGTTTTAATTTATCAAAATCTATATTCACTGTAAGATCCACTTGAACGTTTGATATCGATGAGTTTATTCCAAATTCGTTTTACAATTCGAACACGATGATAAAATACGCAAGGCAAGGTAAAACTATAAAAACACCCGAATAACTTGAAAAAGTAAAACACATTTTCAAAAAAAAACAATGTTATTATTACATAATAACTCTAAAAAAAGGTTACTCCAAAATACAAGTGTAATGTGTGTACGATATTCCGTCACCGATGTATTTTTATTGATGTTTTTTAATATTCCCTTCGCTATTAAAAACATCAACAGTTGCATTAAAGTATTAAACTGTATACATGTATAAGGCAGGGTATACCAGAATTGCCTTACTAACGAGTCCACCCGATATACTTGGGACAAAACGTGCACTATTTACAATAGGCATTGTTTCTGGCACTGTCGCTAGAGGGAAACTGAACTCGTTATTGAAATGTTATTTTTAGCTCTATACATCTGGCAGAAAATTGAACATTCGGTCGCGGCAATTAAAATGTTGAAGCCGTTATTTCTATATATTTATCTTAATTACATGGTTGAAATCGACATACCATTGTTTATTTATTAACTCGCTGTTATGTACAACAAGAGTAGTCAGAGGGGAAAGTGTTATTTACGAAATTTATCGATCAGCGCACCATTCTTCAAAGACTTGAAGATTGGCCTGATTGATCAGATCTGCCAAATCCGATTCAAACATGTCCGAGATGCAGTCCGTGATGGGGTCTGCAAAAAAAAAGCAAGACATCGATAAATGGTGTTGTAATGTAGAAATATATATAATAAAAATATAAAAGGCATTTGCCCTACAATTGGTTTGATGAGAGTTTTCCTCGACGTTTCGAACAAACTTGTTCATTATCAAGAGGTTACTGCAAGACGTCGTTATTAGATATTAATACTTAGTATTCGAAATCGAATAAAACGAAGGTTGAAGAATCATGCTTTATATTTAAGTATTTTCTTATTTTATTTAGTATCAAATAATGAATATAAAATTAATTAAATATTATGAATACTGCGGTTTTAGTGTCATTACACAAAAATTGTATTAAATAAATTTCGATGAAAAATTGTGAAAACCTTAAGAACGAATAGCCGGTTTTTTTAATAGCTAGAACTTTAACCCTTAGTCCCGACGGCAATTTTAAGGCCTTTGCCTCCCACTACCGTGGTCCAATATGCAAATTTAGTATGTTCTGCCGTTTGAAAATGCTTACAGTTGTGAAATTTATAAAGTACAATTTGAATTTTTTCTGGGTCGAAAACACCCATGCGTCGGGATTAAGGGTTAAAGATAATTCCACAGTATAATTCCTCTAAACCCATCGATATTATGAAATATTTATAATAATAATTTGTTTTCAATGACACTAAAACGATTGTATTGAACGTCTGAAAGTAATTTTACATTTCTTAATCGATACTAAATGAAACAGGGAAATATAAAAAATATTTAAATGTATAGCGTATATTTCAGTGTTAAAAAATACTAGCCTACCAATAATTTATGGCACATGAAACATACATCTTCCTGTTATAGCCAGAGTGCGATTCGAGCAGACCGAAGAATATAAAAATAACGCAATGAATTCAAGGAAAAATATAATTTATTTAAAATATACATTTCTTAATTGGCGGCGATTCCTGAACCACATGCTGCAATCGACACAGTGGAAACTTTCAGGTCTTCTGAAAGTGTCGTCGAATACGTCGTCAGACGCGTATGGGTAAACATACGTGCCCTCCGGTATTGGCAGCAACTGCTCAGCAGTGGGTTCGAACGGGCATCGGGGATCTATGACAAACCCCTCAAGGTTCGTCCATTCGTCATCTATGACAATTGGACTCTGATCCCATGATGTCGTTCCCATCTCGCCATCGGTGATGGATTCTGGCGAGGTCCTTTCCTCATCGAGTGCTGATTCATCACTCGACGTAGATTGAGACTCGGAAGAATCGGTATCCGTCGATTCAGAATCGGCAGATTCAGTATCCGCCGATTCTGTATCGGCAGATTCAGTATCCGCCGATTCTGTATCGGCAGATTCATCCGCCAATTCCTTATCCGCAGATTCAGTCTCCGTCGATTGAATCTGCGAAGAGTCCGGGACCACAGCATCATCGCTGAAAACCTCCAGGAATTCTTCGTAGGAATCCGCGCACCAATCTTCAAAGACTTGAAGATTGGCAGGAGTAATCAGATCTGCCAAATCGGATTCTAACACGTCGGCGATGCAGTCTGTGATGGAGTCTGCAAAAAAAAGCAAGACATCGATATTAGAGATTGATTATAGAGATTGATTTTAGAACTGGGTATTTATGATTAAATTCAAGAGTTTATAGTCAAATTTTCACAAGTTGAGCACCAAAAATCGGCTACTCGATTTTTATGTTTTTTTGGAAAATCTTTACAAAACGGGCATCCTCGCAAACAAAAAATTAACTACACTATTTCGATGTATTTTTTCCCGCCGATTACGAATATGATCATGAAAATTGGGGGTCGGACGTATTGAAGTCGCTATGTTGAAAAAAACAGCCAAAAAATAGGTATTTTTAAAGTTTTTTCTATTTATTTTGATAACTAAGCCTCAGATGAAAAAATGTTTCAAACAAAAATTGTAAAGCGGAAAATTCTCTTCAAAAAAGATTGTATACATTTATTTCGTTATTCCAACGGTAAGACTGCAAATGAGCGCCGAAAGTACGTATAATGTGTTTTTGATGATGCCTTCGGTTCACCCTCCTACCGTCATTTGGAGGTTAGTCCAGTATAAAAAGGGGGATCTGGGGGGCTCCGCCCCATGCACGCAAGCACTCCCTAGGTTCACGCATTACCTTTCGAACGGAAGGAAATAATATGTTGTGAAATCTTAAGACAATGGGTATAAATCGCCGTTTTTTTCAGGTTTATGATAGTTAATAGTTCGGGAATGCACACTTAATGTTTCAGATCGATAACATATAATCGAACATAGACAACAATGGTAGAACAAAATGGCAGAACTCAAAATGGCGGCTAAAAATACGAACTTATCGTGGAAATACACCATTTTTTTGTATTTTTTTCATATTTTTTAAGAGAAAATAGTATAGAAATCAGTCACTGACAATATCAGTGAAACAGAATGTTGTTAAATTCAAAATGGCGGTGAAATATACGAAAATATCACTTAAATATTGGATTTTGCGCGTTTTGTCAAGTTTTTTTTACCACAATGTATCAGAATTCAATGTGTACGTTTATCCAAAACACCTATTAACCATTGACCATGTCTAGGAAATCAATGTTTCCAATTCTCACCGCGTGGATGTTGATGCTTATTGAGAATCTTTTTTTTAACTTTTTGTAAATTTTTTATTTTTTTGCGTTTTTTATATTCATTATTTATTTAGTTTTTTATTGATTATGTTTATTTTGGAAACAATATTTGCATAAAAGTAATTCACATTCCCGACAGTATTTTTTTGTTCCGACATTATATTTGCTAACCGAGCAGAATTTTTGAGTCTTTTTGATCTCCGACGTGTGCTCATTGAAGAGTTTCTTTTTTGATTGATTAAAATATTCTCGGACCAAAGTCAAAGCAAGCCCTTTTTTTGTTAATTTTGATGCGGTATTACTGGCCGTGTTGTATAAAACAGTAGCATTTGTCAGTGAAGACTGTACAATTCTTATCAGGACGATCCATGTCCACTTTTTTTATCCAATTGATGGCAGTAGTTTGTTACAGTGCTGATCATGGATATCGACACCTCCCATGAATTTATTGTAACTTGAAAGGGCATTTGGAAACGGCAAATCTACTTTCTTTTTTTGCTCTTTATCGTAACGTTGTACAGATGAAAGTGGTGTAACACCTGCAGCTGCAGACAAAATAGACACAGGTTTGGAATCAACAACGGTGATGAAGTTCATACCGCTGTTCTTATCGTGTTGAACTATGTTAGTACCTCGAGGAGCCTTTTTGTGGATATCGTTAGATACCCGAGACATTCCACGTTAAAAAAATCCATGTTGCATCTCATGTCTCCGATTTTTTTCAGAATTGGTGTAGTTGTAGCCTAATATGAGTAAAACAAGTATGCAAAGTAATTTTTCGAAATTTTGAAAATTGTCGAAAATACGCCATTTTCAATTTTTTGCCACTTTTTTCTTAAAACGCATTTATCTCGGAGAGTTTTTGACCAATTTAAATAATTTTTATAGAATAAGTGCAGAAAAATAGTACTTTAAGATGAAATATGAAGCAATCTGAAATTGCTGAAAAATTGCTGAAAAAAGATTTAATTTCTTTTTTTCACTACGAACGCACCCACTTATTGTAATCTCATGAATTACATCTTTTTCCTTAGGGTTTCACGAGTAATTTAAAAAAAAATTGATGGAGACTCTAGTAGTTCCCGAGATATCGAATTTTTAGTACCGTCGCTAAGAATGCGCAAGTTCCGCATTCAGCGCTTCCGCCACATGTATTGCTGTTTATTTGATCTTATTCAGTTTTTTTTAAATATGTATGATTTTTTTGACGTGGAATGCCTCACTTGTATTCTATTTTGTCTAACAGTACCTGTTGCTCGAATGCCAATTTTCTTCAAGGGCACTAGTAAATCTGGGCTGCAAAATAGGTTATCAAAATAGAGATGATACTGGGTTAGTTTTCTGGGGGTACAGTTACGATGTAATTGTTGCAGCATTTGCAGAACAATGCGACTCCCTTGTGAACATTTAGATAAAATATTATTAGTGCCTCAATTTTTATCGCAATCAAATACCTACATAGCCATTTGCACTGCATAGTGCCCACAGTTTAATTCCACATCTTACAGGCTTGATCTTGATAAATTGTTTGAGGGTACTTCGCCCGTTGAAATGGCTGTTGAAAACACTCCGAATCGACCACCTGAAAACATCCAACACTTTACGGACTCGCCATACTTTGTCGTTTGGATCTTCGGTTGAACGAGAATACTTTATATTGCGTTTGATATTTTCAAATTCCGTACGACCCATCATAGCTGCTGCAAATGTTTCAGAACACAATAAGAGATCAGATGACCAGTAATCTCGTTGAGATGATCGTTTGTCCAAAGAAGAGAATATGATAATACCTAAAAATACACTTAGTCTTTCTTCTGTAAGAAGGTATCCATTTATTTTTGTAGCATCAGTTATAAAGTCCTTCAATTCGCTTGAAAAAAATAATTCGAATAATTCTTTATGGGTGTAAGAAAGTATCTCTTTCTTATCTTTTTCAGTGAGTAGATTTTCTTTAGATAGAACATCACTGTAAACTTTTTCTCCATGTACCCATTTATATTGGTAATCATTTTCTAATTTTTTTTTGATTTTCCGTATAATTTTCAGAAATTCTTTTGTACGATCGTGATGGGAAAGACATATCTTCAATATCGGAATTATCGGGATCATCTTCATCACATACAGAATCGTCTGAATCAGACCCACCAGAATCATCTGGATTTGGAATGAATACATATTCAATGAAATTATCAGTTTCTGTTGTTTCCACCGTATCGAAATTAAACTTTTTAGATTTTTTACTTTTTGATTGACCCGAAGCCGGTGACACAGATTTCTTTGGCATAATGTAAATAAAGATAGAAATTCTCTAATAACTTATTACATAATTATCGTATCAAAAATTGAATAGAATATTTCAATCCCATTCCTTACATACTAAACTGAAGCTCATTTCTGCAGCGAAAACAAAAAAAGAACGGAGTGTCACGACGGCATCTGGCGGTGCTTATATGTTATAAGTTTATATCTATGTAAATGAACAAAATATTCATAGTGATGTTCTATCTAAAAAACGTACTTACTGAAAAAGGAAAGAAAAAGTTTCTTGTACCCATAAGGAATTATTTGAATTATTTTTGTCAGCCGAATTGAAGAAATTTAAAATAGATATCACAAAAATAAAGTGATCGTTTCTTACAGATATTTTTAGGCATTATTACATTCTCTTCATTGAACAAAAGATCATCTCAAGGTAATAAATAAAAGATTTTTTAGTTATTTTCAATAAATATAATAGAATCGATATTGAAGTTATTAGAGACATGTATACAAGTTGAATTATGTACCATTTGGGTGGAAAAACTTGAAAAAAATGCGCGAAATCCATTTTTTAAGCGACATTTTCGAATATTTCGCTGCCATTTTGAATTTATCAATATTTTGTTTCGCTGATATTGTCAGTCACTGATTTCTATACTATTTTCTCTTAAAAAATATGAAAAAATACAAAAAATGGTGTATTCCCACGATAAGATCGTATTTTTAGCCGCCATTTTGAGATCCGCCATTTTATTTTACCATTGTTGTGTATGTTCGATAATATGTTATCGATCTGAAACATTACATGTGCATTCCCGAATTTCTAACTACGATAAACCTGAAAAAAAAACGGCGAAATGAAGGCTTTTGACCATTTTCCGACATTTCGGCCGCCATTTTGAACCCACCCCGATGAATATAATTTTTTCTGTAGGGGTAATTTTGAAGTTTGGACGAAAATTGCACGATCTTAAAAGGTTTCTGCTAAGTCGGTAACGTATTTCAAGGTGAAAGTATTGAATTACAAAAAAAAATCAACGAAAAAATTGGCATTTTTTTTCACTTGAATTCCAAAAATAAATGTTCAAACATTTTTTTTCTCATTTTAAAGGTATCAATCGAAAGAGCATACCCAAAAATAGTCGGATATGGATGTGGGGGAGTATTTTCCATGGTTTTTATTAATTGACACGTCATTAAAATTAGAGTTATCGAAGAGTGCAGTTTTTACGTTAAAGGGTTAATACGAGTCTAACAGTCCAACGATATACCTAGGCTTTAAAATTCAGAACTTATTATTTCAATTTCGTCGAAAATGGACTTTGCCGTATGCAGAAAGCAATTCAAATGGCCCAGCATTTTCCTACAGCTGAACCTGTAAAAGCCACTCCGCCAGCATCATTGTTTTAAACCCACATATATGAAAAGTTATTTATTAAAAATATTGTATTGGAAGTCTGTAAGGAATTTTATACCTGTTAATTGATGCTAAATAAAATAACAAAATATAAAAAATTATAAAATTTAAAAAATTATAGCAGACTGGCGTAACACAGATGCGTGGTGCGCTGCGCAAGAGCTTACGCGATAATGATTAAAGGGTGCATCACGCAGTTTCTAATTAATTATACCGAAATTCTCAATTTGATACAAATAACTGACAAAATTTCAAACAATGTACCAGAGAAAAATGTTCCCTATGGATACGACAAATAACTTAAAAATACAATTGTTTATTGCAAATTTAATTTTTTATAAGTAATCGTTGATTTTTTAGTTTTTTTTTGTTTATTTCTTTGTTTTATTTTCATCTTTAAATATTCCTATCAATTTTCATTAATTTTTATCCATCAATTTCCGAGGAATGACTTTTTTAACAAAAAAACCGTAAAAATCATTCATTCATTATCTTGTCAAATATTAAAATTTTATTTTAAATATTTTATGTTGTTAATTTCAACACATAAGTCTCTTAATATCAATTAGTCGATGTTTGGTGCCAATAAATTTGACGCGATAATTACTCCCAACTCGAAAATCGTTACACCCAACAAGTGCCTGGTTCGCAATCTGGACTAACGATGTAATTACCAGTCTTGCGAACTGCGTAGTATGCCATAGACAAAATATACAAATTTAACATATATAAAAGTAATGATTGAAGATATTTACCTGACATAGTTCTTTTTTTATGGATGAAGTTGGTGGAAGATGGGGGTCCAAATTGTTGGCGATCTGTGATTTTTGTCCGGGTCGGCTAACTAGGCTGTTGCTCTAAATGACAGTACTGTGCGGCGTAGAAGATACAATTTAATTAAATAGTTGTTCCTTCCGAAGCAAAGCCGAAACTGTGTATGCCATTTAGCAGCGGAATTGATATGTCCAGGGACTCGAGGGATACGGTCAGTAACGACCGATAAATATTGCTCCGAGTCTTCATCAATCATTGCGAATTAGCTAATGGGTGAATCTCCCTCTACCTTTACCTATTCTTATCAATGGAGGTATCGAATTCCAAAAACATGAAAATCACCCGTTGTTTTATGTAAACAAATAACTTCGTCATACTTTGGATAAATTCGGGAATCTCCGTAGTCTGATTACTTACGAGTCTACCCGGTATATAACTTGGGACATAACGTTGCACTATTTACAACAGACATTTTTTTCATATTGTCGCTAGAAAAAAGCTAAATTTGTTATTAAAATATTATTTTGAATTCCATATATTTCTATAAAAAAATTGAAAATTTAGACGGGGCAATATTAGAATATTTGAAAGCCGGTTTTCCTTATTTAACATAACAATTTTAGAAAATGCGAAAAGTAGCGAAGAATTGCGAAAAATCGCATTAATGTATGCTAAAAAATTCTAAAAAAATGTAAAATATTAGAACTATATATCAATGCAATACTTTTTAAAGAATTCAAACGTAAAACTATTTATTAGTTTACTGCTTAAATAGGTAATTGTTAGCAAATTCCCTTCTATAGCAGACAATTTTCTTGAAATTAAATATTTGTTGCTGCATCTGAATTTTGTGGTAATGTAAAAAAATAGTTATTTCCAAAACGTATCCCACAATACACGGATATATTTTTCAGCTTGTTTAAACAATATTTTTTGGACATAATGTGAAAATTTCTCGTTTTCCGCACTAATAAATGGGCCCAAAATGGTCAAATGAATAATGATGACAGACACTCAACTTTCCACATTAATATTTCTAATTTTTTTTTCAGAAATCCAAATTTTCCATCTCTACCGCCATTAAAAAATTTTGATTGCATTTCTCCAGTAACATTTGCATCATTTCTGATTGAGTAAACGAGTTTTTGTCTAAATTATGTAGACAAATTAACCATCATGATTTGACCGGTTATGAGGTACACATATTTATTTATTATTGAATAATATTGCGAGCATGCCAATTTGGTTTATTTCGATTTGAATGAGCACATGGTTCAAAACAAAAACAACCCCACTGTAAATAATAAAGACTGTAATAATTAAATTAATGATAATTAATTATAATGTTGACTAAATTTTATATTGGAAATTTTTTGCAATGTTAAAACTTTCAAAATTGTTGCATTTTAATGTTTTAATCGCAAATTTGTACAAAATTCCGTATAATTTTTATATATGAGAAAACATTCCATGCTAAATCCTTCATAATTGAGACTACAGTTTATATACTTAGATTTTCGAAAGATTCTAAATAAATATTTGTAAAATATTGGTTCAGATTCATAAATAAACGAACTTGATTAATACGAATTAAGTCAGTTTCGACAATAGAAATAGTAAACATGAAGCAGTAAAAAGCAGTAAAAAGCTGACATTATGTGTAATATTTTAAATATCATTTTATGGGAAAACATTTTCCAATATAAATAGACAAATTTGTTAGTGAAATAAATGATATGGACCAAATGGACATGATTATTTTAAAAAATTATAAATGAATTACAGATTTAATATTATTATTTTATTAAAATGTTTCAATAAAAAACACTATAAACAACACAAAAAATAATTATTCACTTTTTCGAAGATGTTAAAAGATCAATTTTTTACGCGATTTTTTTCACTGCTTTACGTTATTTGATCTTGTGTTTTTGTTTTTTTTTTTATATTTATTTCACTTGAGAATTTTAGTAGCGTCGAATAATTTTCATTAATTTTTATCGACCCATTTCCGAGGAATTGTTTTGTAAACAAAAAGACGTACACAAACAAAGAATTGAATCGGACAATGCAAAAAGAATACTAAGTAATTTTAGATAGTTTGTAGAAAAATAAAAAAATCATTGATGTACTTTATATACAAAATAATAATAATAGAAATTTCATTCAATTACATGTTTATGCAATTACAATAATACATATAAGGTTTTATCCTTCAAAAGGGTGTTTGCAATATTTATAAAGAAGAGTAGTGGACGTACTTTTTTAGACCACATATTTATTGATTATTGAAAAATCTTGGGAGCATATCAATTTGGTTTATTTCGAATTGAGGGAGCCCAAAACATAAACAACCCCACTATGCATACAGACTAATAATTAAATTGTAATGATTAATTACAATTTTATTTACATCTTTTAAGTGTGCGATAATAAAACTTTCAAAATTTTAATATTTAAATGTTTTAATCGCTATTTTGTATAATATTTATATTGAAGGATACAAAATCACAAAATGTTCTAATAGTACATTACCTAACAAGGGTGTAAACTATACTTTAACGCACGGGACGGGAACCATACATACGAGGCGCCGAAGGCGCCGAGTGATGTGAAAAGTTACCGACCCGTGCGTAACAGTTATACTTTACACACGTGTTAGGTATCCTATTTTTTGTATTTGCGGGCGTAAAGTGAGTGCGTAAAGTTTTGATGCCTGTTTGAGTGCGTAAAGTATAACTTTACGCACGACCGGTCATTTTACGAATTTCGTCGTCGGGAGTGCATAAAAGTTTACTTTACGAGCGAAAGATAGGCATCAAAAGTACTTTACGCACGAACTTTACGCCCGCAATTACAAAACAGTAGTTTTCGCATTTCCGTGCGCAAAGTGCCCCGTTACTGATATTGAAGTTTTGCGTGCGGTAAAGTAGCGCTATAGGTATACAGACATGTAGAAGAGCCCTGTCAAAACATTCATTTTTTTTACTTGCAATCGCTGTTCTTCAGTACGGAAAACGATAGGTATAGGTTAATTCTATCTAAAATAGTAATTTAATTGAAAATGTACCCGAAAACGCGAATGCGAATGAATATTTAAATTCATTAAAATTTATATAAAATATTAATAACAATTAATAGTAATAACGATAATAAATAATGTGTTACATAGATATTTATAAATTTAGTCTATTTATTTCAAAAGCATTTACAAATACTGCTTTCGGTTTTTCGTGCGCAAAGTATAATCGAGTGCGTAAAGTTTACTTTGCGTAAAGTTTACTTTACGCACAAGTATACTTTACGCACCGAAAAGACGTACATAAAATACTTTTTTGTTACAGTGTGCGTAAAGTAGTGCGTAAAGTTATTTTTTCGATTTTTGGGGACGCTTTACGCACCCTTGCAACAAAAAATATATTTCGACGCGTGTGCAAAAATGTTTTTTGAACGAATGTGAATGCAACCCTCGCTTCCGCTCGGGCCGCAACCTCTCACATTCGTAAACAAAACTTTTACGCCCTTGTATCGAAAACTACTATTTTTTAACTCCGTGCGCGAAATAGAATTTCGCGCACTATTTTTAGTGCGCGAAGTAACCCATTTGCACACTGCACTTCGCGCACTAAATTGAGTGCGCGAAAAATTTCTCTCACGGAGTCAAAAAAAATAGTATACCATACACGTGCACCGCAGGTGACTTTCGCACTCGTTACACTCGTGCGCAAATCACCTACTTCGCGCACTTGTATCGTAATATACTATTTTGTCACACCTGCACGAAACTGCCACTTTTCCGTGTAGGTTAAGCGAACGGAAAGTGTGCCATTCCAGCGACAACGCAACTGCGCATGCGCACGAGCGTTTTTCAATTTTTACAGCCCGCTGTTCTCATTACCGCCCGCTGCTCGTTACCGCCGGGCGCTAAGGTAACATTTTTGTAGACAGGTGTGACAAAAAGCATCGTGCGTACCACGGGCGGAAATGCATTACACGCTCGGACGATGCTTAATCCATCGCCTACGGCTCACCTTATCTTTGCCTATGAATCGAGCTGCAGTATCGCACGCGCCATAATGCCTCTCTTTGCGCCCTAGGTACACAATATACTATTTCGTATTTAGAGCGTAAATGTAGTGCAGGTAACTCTTCTGGAGAGTGTAAAAGTTGACGCCCATAGGGGTGAAAATGGCCATTTTTCAATGATTTTTAACAATGCTGACTCAGCAAAATCCCTATCTTAATACATTGGTAATATTACGCCTCGTTTGCGGGCCAGTTTACGCCTACTGAAGAAAAAAATTGTTTTCGATTGTTTTTTAAAACTTGCTAGTATGTTATTTATTTTGGGCTAAATGAGATAAATTAAAGAATATTTTTTGTAAAACTATCAAATTCATATTGTTCCATCTTTCACCGCTCTAGACACATATCTTATAAAGTCCTTTTTTAAAAAAAGGTTAAGTTTGAAATATATAGATTATTACACAATAAATTTTAAAGGAATGCTTTAAAGACACATTTCAAACAAATAGAATTAATTTAAATATTTTCTGGCATAGAAGTTCCAAAATTAGGATACCGATTGTATCCTTGGTAACAAATATACTTGGTTACTTTAAATTTTGTTATTTGTTATGTCATTTATGAGATATAAGTTAATTTCATTTGCATTAACATTTACTAAATAGGGTCCTCCCTCGTCAAAATATTGTGCAATAATCTTTATATTTCAGACGTTAACGAATAGTATTTGATATTTCGCCCGTGTTCCATACGATATTTTTTAAAACGATGGACGTGGGGCGATAAATCCCGTCTAAATAATTTCATTGAAGGGCGCAAAATCGAGTTCTACTCCCGCATTCTTAAAAAGGAATTTATCGAATAATGTCCCAAAAATCCGGATACTGCATGAAACATAAACTTTAACGTGTAATATTAATACAACAGTGGAAGTTAGAAGCATTTTATAATCACAATTTCGCAGACAATATTGCATTTTACCCGCAGAATTGCGAAAATGTGTATTTCACACCGAATACGCTTCATGTCCATACGGCCTTTACCGTTCATGTGTGCATGCATGACAATAGAATATATCTCATTACAGACTCGTTGATAATATCCAATGTAGAGCCAACTTGTATTAAGGAATGGTTTTCTAATTTTCTATGAGATGGATGATAATTTTCCCTAAACTATTTTTACCGAACCAAGTCGTAACTTATACTTATACAAAATACATAGAATCTGTTAACACGTTTCAAACATTCATGTACAAAATGTTGAATTTAACTGTTCAAAATATATACCAATTCTTTATGGCGCATGAAACATACATCTTCTTGCTATAGTCAGAGTGCGATTCGAGTAGACCGAAGATTATAAAAAATAACGCAATGAATTCAAGGAAAAATATAATTTATTCAAAAGTATAATATATATAACAGAGTATAAAATATATCTAACACAGTATAAAACATATATAAAATTCAACAAAATATATTACATCTTAACCTATTTTTGTCCAAGAACCACTTTTGTCACTAATTGTTTTGTACCAGACTTCCTTGAGAAAAGAAGTTCAAATTTTGCCTGGATACAAATATGCAATCCGTCTACAATGAGACGGATGTCGTCGTGAATAGAAATCGTACCTATTCACGAACTGGTTGCATCGGTTGCAACGAAACCTGGATCTTATGTGGTTCCTAGTTTCTTCGTGGCGATTTAATTGGCGGCGATTCCTGAACCACATGCTGCAATCGACGCAGTGGAAACTCTCAGGTCTCCTGAAAGAGTCGTCGAATACGTCGTCAGACACGTATGGGTAAACATACGTGCCCTCTGGTATTTGCAGCAACTGCTCAGCAGTGGGTTCAAACGGGCATCGGGGATCTATGACAAACCCCTCAAGGTTCGTCCATTCGTCATCTATGACAATCGGATCCCATGATGTTCCCGAGTGGGAATCCATCTCGCCATCGGTGCTGGATTCTGGCGAGGTCCCTTCATCATCGAGTGCTGATGCATCACTCGACGTAGACTGAGACTCGGAAGAATCAGCATCCGCTGATTCTGTATCGGCAGATTCAGTATCCGCCGATTCTGTATCGGCAGATTCAGTATCCGCCGATTCTGTATCGGCAGATTCAGTATCAGCCGATTCTGTATCGGCAGATTCAGTATCCGTCGATTCAGAATCCGCAGATTCATCCGCCAATTCCTTTTCCGCAGATTCCGTCTCCGTCGATTGAATCTGCGAAGAATCCGGGACCACAGCATCATCGCTGAAAACCTCCAGGAATTCTTCGTAGGAATCCGCGCACCAATCTTCAAAGACTTGAAGATTGGCAGGAGTAATCAGATCTGCCAAATCGGATTCTAACACGTCCGCGATGCAGTCTGTGATGGAGTCTGCAAAAAAAAGCAAGACATCGATATTAGAGATTGATTATAGAGATTGATTTCAGAACTGGGTATTTATGATTAAATTCAAGAGTCTACAGTCAAATTTTCACAAGTTGATCACCAAAAATCGGTTGCTTGATTTTTATGTTTTTTTTAATATCTTAGAAGATAATATGTTAAAATTAATGCGTTAAATAAATAAAATATTAATATGTTAAAAAGCTATTCCTCATAAATACATTGATTTGGAAGAATTGGCGTAGCATTTGTCCAAAGCTCAAGCTGTAAAAGGACAACATAATTGAACCCCTGGCGATCAAAAGGAGATACGCGCGAAACGCCGGAGAATTTGTTGGCCCCTCGGCTCGTAATTTTTTACTTTCGAATTTTAAAGTTTTCATTAGATATCTTAATAGGAAAATTAATTACCTGAATTTTTTGTTAAAATAAAAAATTTCTATCCCTCTTCGTTTTTAATATAATCGAAAAAAAATAAATTATTTGAAATATAAAATAACTTTATTATTTTGTCCTTAACTCGTCATATCTTTTACAATAATTGGAATTATTTCATGAAACTTTTAGGGAATATGCACTATTCTATCTACAAACTAACGTATTTTTCCACATTATGGTTAGTTATTACGGAAATTTTTTAAAAATTGGTTTTTGTTTTAATGCACAAAATTGATATTGAAAGCTTCAAACACTTCGGGAGTCGAGGGAATTTCCTTCCCACCGAAAATTCGAGGAAGGTTCCAAGAAGTTTTTTGTAAAGTTATAGACTAATCTGACTTGTAGTTTTCAAGTAACAATTGAAAGTTGTAATGCTGTCGCGTCGCGTCGCGTCGTATCGAATATTCGTGAAGTTCGTGAAAGAGACGACGCGACGCGACAGCATTACAACTTTCAATTGTTACTTGAAAACTACAAGACAGATTAGTCTATAACTTTACAAAAAACTTCTTTGAACCTTCCTCGAATTTTCGGTGGGAAGGAAATTTCGATTTATTGAAATTCCCTCGACTCCCGAAGTGTTTGAAGCTTTCAATATCAATTTTGTGCAGTAAAACCAAAGCCAATTTTTAAAAAATTTCCGTAATAACTAACCATAATTTGGAAAAAAAAGTTAGTTTGTAGATAGAATAGTGCATATTCCCCTAAAAGTTTCATGAAAAAATTCCAATTATTGTAAAAGATATGACGAGTTAAAGACAAAATAATAAAGTTATTTTATATTTCAAATAATTTCGTTTTTTTGCGATTATATTAAAAACGAAGAGGGATATAAATTTTTTATTTTAACAAAAAAATCAGGTAATTAATTTTCCTATGAAGATATCTAATGAAAAGTTTAAAATTCGAAAGTCAAAAAATTACGAGCCGAGGGGCCAACAAATTCTCCGGCGTTTCGCGCGGATCTCCTTTTTATCGCCAGGGGTTCAATTGCTTTATAACCATCGATATGAAATATTTATATTATACAATTTTTTTAATAACACTAAAATGATTGTATTGAAAATCGGAAAGCAAATTTATATTTGTTAGTTGATACTAAACGAGTTAGGAAATTTAAAAAATAATTAAATTTATGGGCACCGGACGTTTGTCGCCTGAAAATTTGGCTCCGCCGTTTTAGCGCCAGACTTTAACCCTGGTTTTTGTCTTTATGATCTGTTTAGATAAAAATTCGTAGACGGAGAAATGGCAATATCGCGAAATCAACATAACCTAAACCGTCTGATTCTGGCTACCGCTAATAATACTTAAAAGCATATCCGCAGTAATGACTAAAAAATATGGCTCTGCAGGGAAATTTTGTTCAGGGAAATTTTGACGAGGAAATTACTTCCGGAAAATTATTTCGTAGGAAATAACTGCATAATGTCATAATTGCTTTACACAAATAATTTAAAATTCACGTAGATTTCACACGTTTCGTAAAATTCGAGAGGGGGATGTCTGTATGGTATTACATGGGGAGGTGGGGGCCAAAAATGGCCTGAAAAATCGTTTGTTTATGGACAACCCTATTGCTATTTTTAAAAAAAGTTGCTCCAAAACGTCTAACGCCAAACAGTGGTTCTAAAAGGTCCTGCTCCGACATTTGTATCGTATAAATCGGTGTTAAAAAATACTAGTAGACTGTTATTGCAAGTATATAGGTGGGGCGCTGCGCCAGAGACAACGCGACAATGATTAAACGTGCATTATTCAGGTTCTAATTATTTGTACTCCTACTTTCATTTTGATACAAATAATGAATAAAATTTCAAACAATGTGGAAGAAAACCAATTTCCCTATCGTTATGAGAAGTGACTTAAAAATACAATTGTTTATTGTAAATTTAATTTTTTATAAGTAATTGTTGGTTTTTCAAATATTTTTTTTTTCTATTTTGTTTTGTTTTCACCTGTGAACATGTCTACTAATTTGCATTAATTTTTATCGATTCATTACTTAGGAATAGCGTTTTAAATTTTCGATTTCAATTTCTTGGAAATCGTATAATTTTATATATTCTGAGATGTTTTAATTAAAATTACCTACGTTTATCTCATTAGTAATAATAGGCCACTTGATCAGACTATTATAAAAATCTAAATATTTTTCTGGAATGCATTGTTTTAATTTTTTTGAAATTCTTAATTTTTATTTTTTTTAATCGGAACTTAAACGTCGTACAGTAATCACAAAATTGACCGTTTTCGGAAAGAGAATGTGGGTTTTCCTGATCCTTCTATATAATTATAATCAGTTAGTACTCCCGATTATTATTATTATTATTATTATTATTTGTAAACAAACCCTGCTGAATAATTATGTTCATTCGTTTGAAATTGATATTTTACAACACGCAGTATAAAAACCTTACATTTGCAATTTATTCAAAAAGGGATCTAAGCGCCGGAATTGGATCTATTATAAATTGCATAAAACGGAAATAGCAAATGAAGATTAACAAATTTAATACGAGTCTAACAGTCCAACGATAGACCTAGTCTGTAAAATTGAAAACTTATTATTTCAATTTCGTCATGGACTTTGCCGTATGCAGAAAGCAATTCAAATGACTCAGCATTTTCCTACAGCTGAACCTGTAAAAGCCACTAATCAGTATCATTGTTTTAAACCCACGGAAATGAAAAGTTATTTATTAAAAATATTGGATTGAAAGTCTGTAAGTAATTTTAAATCTGTTAATTGATGCTAAATAAAATAATGAAATATACAAACTTTTTAAAAGTAAAAACATTCTAGCAGACTGGCGTCACACAGATGCGTGGGGCGCTGCACTAGGGCTTACGCGGCAGTAATTAAACGTGCATCACGTAGTTTCTAATTAATTATTCCTAAATTCTCAATTTGATACAAATAACTGACAAAATTTCAAACAATGTACAAGAGAAAAATGTTCCCTACCGATACGAAAAATGACTTAAAAATAGAATTGTTTATTGCACATTTAATTTTTTATAAATAATCGTTGGTTTTTCAGATATTTTTGTTTATTTCCTTGTTTTGTTTTTATCTTTAAACATTTATATCAATTTTGATTCATTTTTATCGATCCATTTCCGAGGAATGGCTTTTTAAACAAAAAAAAAGTAAGTATCATTCATTCATAACCTTGTCAAGTATTAAAATTTTGTTTGGAATATTTTAGGTTATTAATTTCAACACATAAGCATAACTTAAAATCAATTAGTCGATGTTTGGTGCCAACAAATTTGACGCGACGGTTACTCCCAACAAGTGGCTGTTTCGCAGTCTGGACTAACGATGCAATTACCAATCTTGCGAACTTATTGCGTAGTGTGCCATTGACAAAATATACAAATTTAAAAGATATAAAAGTAATGATTGAAGATATTTACCTGACATGGTTCTTTATGGATGAAGTTGGTGGAAGATATCGGTCCAAATTGTTGGCGATCTGTGATTTTCGTCCAGGTCGGCTGAGTAGGCTTGTGCTCCAAATGACAGTTCCGTGCTGCGTAGAAGATACAGTAGTTGTTCCTTGCGAAGCAAAGCCGAAACTATGAATGCCGTTTAGCAGCAGAACTAAAATGTCCAGATACTCAAGGCTCAGTAATGAACGATAGATATTGCTTCGAGCCTTGACCAATCATTGCTAGTTAGCTAATGGGTAAATCCTCCCTCTACCTTTACCTATTCTTATCAAGAGAGGTGTCTAATTCCGGCAAAAACATGAAAATCACCATCATTTTTTGTAATAAAATTTGTATTATTTCGAATCGAGTTTCTGTCTAAATTAGCTGGACAAATTAAACATCATGATTTGCTCGGTTAAGAAGCACACCACATATTTATTTATTATTGAATAATATTGCGAGCATATAAATTTAGTTTAATTCGATTTGAATAAGATCATTGTTCGAAACGAATTCAAACCCACTTTAATGCATAAAGACTGTAATAATTAAATTAATAATAATTAATTATAATTTTAACTAAATTTTATATCGGAAAGTTTTTGAAATATTAAAACATTCAAAATCGTATTTTAATGTTTTCATTGTAAATTTGTACACATTTGTTCCGTATAATTTTTATTTAATACGAGAAAACGTTACATGTTAGATATTTCATAATTGAGATAACAGTTTATATATTTAGATTTTCGAATGATTTTAAATAAATGTTAATTTTTAAAAAAGAATTTGTAAAATATTGGTTCAGATTCATAATTAAACGGACTTGATTAATACGAATTTAATCAGTTTTCGCAATAGAAATAGTAAACATGAAGCAGTAAAAAGCAGTAGAAAGCTCACATTATGTTTAATATTTTAATTATCTTTTTATGTAAAAACATTTTCCAATAAAGACATATTTGTTAGTAAAATGAATGATTTGGGCTAAGTATACATGATTATTTTGAAAACTGATAAATGAATTACAAATTTAATATTATTATTTTTTTAATAGTTAATTATTAATTATTTATTGTGTACAAAAACTAATTTGATGCAATATTTTTCCATTAAAAAGGGTCGAATTGAGTTAATTAAAATATTATTTTCTCTTTGTAAATACACAAAGGAGTAAATAATGTAACTTAATTAATTTTGATTTTGATTTTTAAAATATCATTTGATTTCCAGTTGATATTACAAAAAAATCCATTGTTATCAATCCGGGAGTAGAACGCGATTTTGCGGCAGTGAAATCTGCGGGGCCGTGGAGCTGAAAAGTACTAAATATTTCTCTTGAATAAAACTTTTTTGAAGTCACAAACCGATTGCATCAATTGCACCGTAATATTTTCATAATTTTCGTATTTTTCAGATGCTGTTGATATTGATGCAAGCTTTAATATCGGCGTTTGCAATTTAGACTAATCTTCCGAAAATAGATCTTTCGAAATCAATCCCAAACTGGTTTACCATTAATTGCAAAGGATCAGTTGAAAATACACAAATATTAGTTGTATTGTTCAAGCATTGAATTAAGAAGAGGGATCATTTTAATTATACGAAATAGAACGACGATTTTATTTAATTTCATGTGCATGTGGATAACGAAATTGAATCCAAAATGAAACAAAAGCAATTGTTGAAAGTTAACGAGAAATTACGTAACATTATTCTTTTTCACACATATGGCAGATTAATCATTTGTTAAATTATGTTTTTATCTAATATGTACATAGGGGTGTTCAAGTTTGCTAATTACGAATCAGATTTTCAAAATTCAAATGGCAGATGCAATAGGGCCGACAAAAATGTTGAAAAATGATAATTGTCTTGATGACAATTTGGGGAATTACTATTATTAAATGTTGAGTAAGATTTATTAGATTATCAACTGTTTTGACGAACAATGAATTTTGAAAATGTGGCACTAAGTTCTTTTTCAACTACTCAAAAATCATAAAAATAATGGAAACTATAATAATATAAGAAAATTAACATCGGATTCGTAATCGAATTATTTTCACCTCCTTTTCAGCGCATTTTTGAAAAACTCACTAATCTTTCGTGTTATCGACCGCCGACGGTGATGTGCACGCTTATGACACAAGTCAATAGAAATGCTTTTTGACAAAAAATTGTATGAGAAACGAACAAAATTCTGTCGAAAAATCAAGTTTTTTACATATTTTTGCAAAAAATGTTACATTAGAAAGAGCGACCTTGAAAAAAATGCATACATTCTCAATTTTTTTCGTATTTGTTACATATGAGAAATAAACGCTGAAATCGAGGTAAATTTCCAGTGCATTTAATGGTTGATGGGCTAAATAACCTGGACCAATTGATGTCATGAAATGCAATACATTTGTTAATTGTTACTATATGATATTTTAATATACATATAAAATTTTCCATGACGATTCTTGTTAATGTATCGCCATCGCAGTAAAAAATGTTAAATTATCTAATGTAAATAGTAATTGCTGCCCAACAAATAAATTCCTGTGGAAATTAAAATTCATTTAGTATTTACTACGTATGACGGTGTTTCATCATTATATTGTACTCCTTAACAATAATCACTAATCACATGTCATTACGTAAATGAATCATGCACCATTAGAAGAATTGGAAGTAAACGATACATTTTCCATTTTCTTTACTTTAAAATCATAAACAAAAATTAAAATATTTCAATAAAATACACTAAAATAACCAAAAGCATTCACTTGTTCGATGATGTTAAAAGATTTTTGTTCACTGTTTTACGTAATTTGCTCTTGTGTTTCTACTTCTTTTTATACTTATTTCAACTGAGAATTTTAGTCGTGTCTACTTTTTTTTTTAAAGTTTTAATAGTATTTTATTTATTGTTTGGTGCAGTTCAATATTTTCATCATTAATGACATATCTTTATGTTAATTCGATTGTATATGATGAACAATTTTAAACAAAGTAAAAAGTCAAAATATTGTTTATAAGCGTGTTTATTGGCAATGAATAGAATTTCAATATAAAAACAATGCACTATATTTAAAAAAAAAATCAATGACAATGATGACAATTTACTAGTAGATGTATTTTTACATAGAAAATTATAAATGACCCTTATTACTATGAATATTATGTCATCATTTTCACTTAACAATACTCTGAAGAAAAGTTTTGTTATGGCTACTAAACATCGTTAGTACAATTTGAATCACACCGGAAATGATTAGTATAAATTAGCTGTAACTGTAATCAAAAATCTTCAAACTTTTTTCCATGTGCACTGTCTCTTATATTGAAACAAATAAAATCTATAAACATTTTTACTTTGTTCCATTACAACTTCATAAATGTTCTTTTTTATGATTACACAATATTTTAATTCATTATTAAAACATAGAGAATGAAAGATTTAGTAGAACACAGTAGAATAAAAAAATTAAAAATATTTACACTAGAAAGTTGAAGAAAAGGAAATTAACTTTTTAGTTAGACAAAGCATGTCAATATTATTGATTTTAGTATTTGTATTTAAGTTAATAATTAAATTGACTATAATATGTAATAAATATGTAAAACTATTAAAAATTTGTGAATACTTAGTAAAATGAACTTTCCAATTTCATTCTGGTATCTTATTAAGAAAGTTATTTTCGTTAAAAACTGTAGTAAATTTTTCTAAGAGTTTTGTTCAGTAAAGCATAAATGATCCTAATCGCTCATAGACTAAATTCAAACGTTTTGTTCTTTTCAAAATGAATTTTACATATTAATGAAATACGTAACTAAGAATGTAAATTTCAATATTTGTTATTCCATGACACTAAATAAAATGGCTTTTTTATTTTTTTATCAATTCGATCATTTATAACATTCCCATTTTATTCAATCAATTAGAGTACGTAATGATGGTACACATTGATAACTGAAAAATTATTATAATTTCTTTCGATGATTTAAATATTTTTCTAAAATTGGTATCAGATTTATTCGCTAAACGAAGTTTTTTAAAATCAAGGCTGTTATACTATTTTTTTTAGTTGAACCATCGTAAAAACTACAAAAATTATCTCTAATCCTCTTATCGTACTCGATAATGAGAGAATTAGCTAAAAACTACTAATCTAAAATGAAAAGTGGTTTATTATCAATCAGTTTTTTAGTCGTAATTAGTCAAAAACTACTAATTTATTAATAAAATTCTATTAATCCAAAAGGAAAAATTGAATATTTTAGTTTGAAGTAGGTTTTAGAATAAATAAATTACTAATTTTTCATTATTTGTTATTAAACATTATTACTAATTGGTATTTAGTGAGTATTTCATAATTAATTCAAATCTAGAGAGGCTTATGTTATGTGTAATTTTTAATACAAAAAGTTCAGTATAAAAATAACACGAAAACTACGTTTTTATATCAAGTAACTCTTACTATAAATTACATAAATATAAATATAAATATAGTATATTTACATTGGAAATTATAAAAAAATTATCAACAGTTTCTATTTTATATTATTAGTCAACACATGAGTTACTTTTTAAATAAGTAAATAACGAGTCTGTCGCAGTTAATTGAAGATTTATCCTATTTCTTTTAAAATTATGTTTAAATAATCTTATTTCATTAATCTTGTAAATCATAAAATTGTATTAAATATTAAGGTGCGTTGTAGTAGGTACAAATACAATTAATAATTATATATTTACTATTATTCAACTAAGTACTTGGTTATAAATATCATATGCTCTTTTAATGGGTAACTTATTTTTGGATATTAATTACCTTATTATAATCTGTCAATTGCCTATTAACATTGGCGAGTTTCGGGCCAAAACTTTTGTGGGAAAAATAAAACCGGTTAAAAAGGAAAGTGCATTTTTCTAATAATTTCATTTTACAAGGTATAAAACACGTGCACTCTTTTAAAAGATTCTTGTACTGATAAATTTGTCTTTCTTTGTAAAAGTAAGTGACCTGTTACTCAAATCGTTTTGTGGCCCATCCGTTTTCCCACCGTACCGTATATTCAGCAATTCTTGTCAAAACAAATATTGTAAGTTCGCACCGAAAGTGTTCTTAGACCAAAATATATTTTGGAATTTCAGTTTAACTTTTAGAAATAATGCAAATATTTTACTACTCTCTAAATCTGAATTAATTAAAAACTACCAATAAGAAAATGAAAAGTGAGTCACCAAATGAATTAATAATCATTTTTGTAATAAAAAGCTAAAACCTGCTAATTTATTACTAATTCTACAAACTACTAAACTAAAAAAGTGAGTATCTAATTGTAGATTAGTAGAAATTTACTATTGAATTGGTATTTTCGTAGTATTTGTCAGTAAAAATCTTACTAATTGACGGCAACCTACTTTTCGCTGCAGTTATTGATTAATTCAAGTTTAGAGAGTAAATTTTATAATAAACGTAGTTCAAAAGTTATGTTTGTAAGTTAAGTATTGTCTTGAACTTGCGGAAATATCTTCTACATAGTTTTGTAGTTTACTTAACTTACAAAACGATCGTTGAAAATCCTATAATTGTATTCCTATTATGTTCTTACAGGACTCGTGACGCCACAAATTAATTGCCTAAAATACTAATTTGTTTCCATTATGAAAAATTATATATATCGAATACCATCGTATATAGTACAAAACGATTCAGAAAATAATGAATATAATACCTTGAAATTGTTTGTTATAATATGAACAAGAGATTTATTAAAATTATTTATTTATAATTACGTAATAACAAATAAAGTTGGCTTTTGCTGAAAGAAGATGTACACGTTAAAATTGATCAGGAAATCGTTGTAAGGTTACAAACTAATTTAAAAAAATCAATACGTAGATTTCTTATGTTATCGTTTAAAATAATACCAAATTTTAGACCTCTGTTGTTTCGAGAAATATTTATCAAAATGACAACTTAGTGTTTATTTTCGTACCAAATATTAGACAGCACTTGGAAAAATGTCTAATTTATAAAAATGAAAAATGAAAATTTATAATATAGGAATACATCATATAGAAACATTTCAAGAGGCCTAATGTTTTATTCCAAGCTTATAACACTATAGTGTTATGTAGCTTCGTGACGTCAGAGGAGAAAATGTGTATAATTTACAACAATTAAACACATTACAAACTAATACGTATTTTTTAAATCCCGCTAAAACTACTTCAATATCAATGTGGATCTCACAAAATACTAAATAATATGGATAACCTAAAAAAGGTGCAACATGACAATATTTTTGTTGGTTCAGAAATATCCGTTATTTGTTATTATTTGTGTAATAAGATCAAAGAAATACTATGGTCGATAGGCATCAGAAACCATGTCAAATTTTGTTTATAATGTCAAATTTAGACAAATTTATTAAGTTTACTTATAATGACAGACTTTAATAATAGAAAAATTAATTGTTTTAATTTTCAAAGCGTTTAGTATATTTAATACTAGAAAAAATATATATGTCGTAGGCGAATAGAAAAATCCGGCATTCAGCTTAATGCCTAGGCATTAAGCTGAAATTAGGCGAATAGATGAATACATGCGTAAAAGACGTTTTTTCTTCTATTTGCCTGGGTTATTTCAGGCATTCAGCAGAATGCCTAGTCAGTAAGCTGAATGCCGAACAGGCCCCCGGCAAATTGGTGAATTCGAATATCACTGTAGAGTCAATTTTATTACTTCATACTTCGAAATTACTTGTTACAACAATTTAGAGATGAATGGCATCGTGAATTACATTTCATATTACTTTTGAAACACGAACACCGATTGCTTTTGCATTGATTAGTAGCTGCTTTACAGTTGCATTTTTTATATCCCTGTCCACCACACATCGATTGCAGAGTTGCAGCCTCCCTCAAACTTAGTGTTGCATCTTTATTAATATCTTCGATACATGTAACAGAATCATTTATATTTAATTCTAAACTGCAAATTGCACAAACTACTTTATTATTAATGTCATTTCTGTTTTCAGAAGGTGATTCTTCCTCATCAAGTTTATCTTTAGACAATTGTTCATCTGCGTCATTCATAGCTTCGTGTAATTCGAGGGCTTTCTCTAAATCTTCTTCACTGTGTAACGTATTTAATATGCTGCTTGGTAAACAAGTACTCGATAGACCACACTTTATCGGTCCTAGCGTGGCTTCATAAGGCGTTCGATTAATTATTCTGTGCTTTGATGTATTTTTTTGCCACTAATGTAGAACAAAACAAAAAAAATACATTTTTGTTTAAGATATGTTCATTAGTTTTATAAGATAAAAAATATTTGAAACAAGTAAAAAAATTAAGTATAAAAAACAAGCAAATCCGGTTTACCCTCCCCTTAAATTAATTAAATTAAATTTTGAATTAGATATTACCTGTACTTCGTAACAACCACGTGACCAGTTGTTTGATTGATTGTCTATAATCCAAGCTCGTAGCATATTTTCAACGTCTGCGTTCGCTCTTTCAATACTACCTTGCGATTGTGGATGTCGGGGCCTTCCGTGAACAATTTTGCAATGAGGCCAAAGAGAAATTAATTCAGTTATCACTGAAGCAACAAATTCTTTGCCATTGTCACTTTGTAAAATACAAGGCGCTCCAAATGTAAAAAAAATTGTAGACAACTCCTCAGCAACATTAACAGCATGCTTCGATTTAAGAGGTCGCAGATGTAAAAATTTCGTCGCGTGATCCTGGTAGTTCATCAACCACTTATAATCGCCATCAGGACTTAATTGGAAATCAATCAAATCAACTTGACCTCTGCTATTAAATCCATTAGAAATAATCGGTTTGACGACAACACCTTTTCGTACTATAGATCTTTTCCGATCGCAAGTTGAACAACACTTAACAAACATTTCGCACACACTTCTGGAAATACGCCACTTTTTTTTAATATAAAATAACATTTTATCTCGTCCACCATGTCCAGTTTGGATGTGTGCCTCTAATAATTTTGTAAAGTAATCTTCAAATGGCACCATATACACCAAATCATCACTAGCAGTTTTTCGTTTTAAAATAACGTGACTGTCTTCTCCAATTTCAAGAATTTCATAATTCTTGTAATAATGATAATGAGCAGGAGATTCCGGTTCACTTGACTTACGATCCTTTAATGTTTTTTTTACAAAATCTAATTGTTTGTTAGTCCATAAATTCCGATTACTTGAATTTTTTGCTATAAATTCGCGACATTTACTTTCAAATATTTCTCTGTTAACAGTTTGATTTTCCATACCGAATAATTTAACAGAGTCAATCGTTACTGTGAGACGTTTAGCAACACACTAACTTAATTAGTTGTTATTATATAAATTGTCGTAAATAAAATAAAATAAATTCCAAAGCATGTTTGTAAACTAATGATATTCGAATTCATCTATTTGCCTGGGGCCTGTTCGGCATTCAGCTTACTGACTAGGCATTCTGCTGAATGCCTGAAATAACCCAGGCAAATAGAAGAATAAACGTCTTTTACGCATGTATTCATCTATTCGCCTACGACATATATAAATCTATAATATTCGTTTCTTCCGTCCTTCAAAATCACTTAGAAACTGTAAATAGTCAACATTACATAATATAAGTTCACTTTATAATCGCAATAAGCGACGTTTTTGGCTTTGTTGCTTTCTCATAATCGAAATGCTTATTCATTGCACACATTTAACCAACCAATAGTTGGCAGTAATAGAAATGAAAGTACTGTAATACGAACATCAATTTTCGAATTTATACAACACTTTTATACAATTTAGATAAAAGATATAAAAAATGGCCAACACGGTTCAAACCTAATGGTTAATAAAGGACCAACAGGTCTTTTATTTCCTGCCCAACGTTTCGACCCTCTTATAGGTCCTGAACAGGAGTATCTATTAAACATACAAAAAATAACAAAAATGGTAAAATACCATAAAAAATAACAAAATAATATAGGGACTTTTATACAATTGTTCTTTGAGAGACCTACACATTAATGGGATATAATTTAGATGTTCTTCAAAATTGATTATTTTCTTTCCAAATTATGGTAAATTTTTAACACCATTTTCGATTTTTTTAAAAATGGATAATCAATCACTTGAATGTCAATACAGGGATTAGTAGGGAGATCGCTCAGTTCCCTGATTTACACGCGACGGATTTGGTGGAATTCGATCGTCGCGTTGGATTAGATTTATCCGGAACTACGTATCGAAAAGGTGGTACATCGGGTAAAACAGATGCTGCAGGGGTAAAACAGAGCATCATTGGAAAGGCGCCTCGTAGCGACGTTGCCGTTTCTGCGATTGTACCGCCTGCACCCCTTGACACCCACATTGGTTCGGTTGTCTTCGCCGGCGCTGAAGCTTGTCCGTACTCGAGAGGGGAAGCGGGGCGCGTAAAAGTTTAAAACAAATGACTACGAGCAGAAATTTAAATACAATTTCTGGATTTAAATACAATTTAGTTCTCTGTAGCTAAGTGGTCTAAATGTCCGACTTGTAATACACGTGGAGTTGCAAACGGTGGGTCGCGTCCCTTTTTTTTAATTTAAAAAAAATTTTTTTTTTTATTTTAATAATTTTTTTAAATTATATTGAATAGTAATTTAGAGAATTGGCATGATATAAGTGATAAATAAATAAATAACTTAAACAATATAATAATTTTAAATGGAACTTTGATTATGACGTTATCATACAATTTTACGAAAGAATTTTCAACTTATTACAAATTTACCAATGTGCGAAGTATAGCTGTAAGCATACTTTCCAATTGGTATATTGCAATGATTAATTTCATTTAAAAGTGTAGATTTTTTTGTAGGTAATGTGCAAAAAATTAAATAAGGAATACAAAATGTCGTCAAACCGGATATTGGGACCCATTCACATAGTTTATACTTGATATTATTATGTATCATTGTTTGCTACAAAACGCGAATCAGCAAATTTATTTATAATTGTAAATCATTTGATTCTTTGCGCATATTAAGGCGACTGAATTTCATCTTTTCATTGGGGAGTATTTTTGTTGATAGTATAACAAGTGTAGAAGATGAGGAAGAACGTCTGTAATTGTAACCTTTGCGGGGCGACTCAAAACGTGGATTTGTCTAGATATAAAAAATAAAAAACGTGAATAGTAAATGTGGAGTGGAATTTGAAAACAAGTTTTACTTGATATAAAATCTTTTTTTTTCTATACTGTTTTCCTTGAATACGTATTGATAATATATGTTGCTTATAATATATGCTCCACAACTTCATTGCCCAGGCAGCGTTAATCCCACTATGACCAGACAAATCGTGTCACACTGAGTCATGCAGAAAATGCTCTCTCTCTCTCTCTCTCACTCTCTCTCTCTCACTCTCTCTCTCTCTCTCTCTCTCTCTCTCTCTCTCTCTCTCTCTCTCTCTCTCTCTCTCTCTCTCTCTCTCTCTCTCTCTCTCTCTCTCTCTCTCTCTCTCTCTCTCTCTCTCTCTCTCTCTCTCTCTCTCTCTCTCTCTCTCTCTCTCTCTCTCTCTCTCCTCTCTCTCTCTCTCTCTCTCTCTCTCTCTCTCTCTCTCTCTCTCTCTCTCTCTCTCTCTCTCTCTCTCTCTCTCTCCTCTCTCTCTCTCTCTCTCTCTCTCTCTCTCTCTCTCTGTCTCTCTCTCTCTGTCTCTCTCTCTCTCTCTCTCTCTGTCTCTCTCTCTCTCTCTCTCTCTCTCTCTTCTCTCCTCTCTCTCTCTCTCTCTCTCTCTCTCTCTGTCTCTCTCTCTCTCTCTCTCTCTCTCTCTCTCTCTCTCTCTCTCTCTCTCTCTCTCTCTCTCTCTCTCTCTCTCTCTCTCTCTCTCTCTGTAAAGTTCTTTACGCATACGCCCTTGTATCGAAAACTACTATTTTTGAACAAATTTTGGGCTGTGGAGACATGTCGAATTCCAAATTCAAAAAATCAAAATATGTGAATGTATATTTTTAAAGTAAAACAATCGGGAACGCGTATGACAAATAGGAGATGATCAGAATTATAACAAACTTTGAAGTTTGTCATTGGTTTGTTACACTGAAATGATAAAAATCTGAAACAGTTGTGATCATTTACCACCAATTTGTGTTTAACCCTTTGCGTCATAGTGGGTTGCTGAGTGTCCCACCTCTAAATAATCTTATTTTGACGTTTTTTTCATATAAATCAGTATCAATATTGACAAATTTGGTAAATGTAACATCCTAAGACCTTCAATAATAAGACTCAGTACCATAGTTGCTTTTTCTACTAATAATATTGTTGATATAAATAAACAATGCCGAAAAACTGGTGTTTTTTTCAAATAAATTCGATTTCTCGAAAAATAGACAAAGTTATATAATGGCAGTTTGTACTTGGGGGTTTTCGAGGTCGCTGAATTCGAATCCGTTGTTAGATTTTCAAAATTCAAAATGGGGGATCCAATATGGCGGACAAAATTTCGAAACTTTATTCGATTTCGACGAAACTGGGTACTCGGGGGTTTTCGGGGTCGCTGATTACGAATCCGTGGTCAGATTTTCAAAATTCAAAATGGCGAATCCAATATAGCAGACGATAATCAGAAGAACCACTCTCAGTCAAGACCAGAAACACGAACGAGGACGTGGCGGCATTGTTTCCATTTTTTTTTGCTTTTATCTTTTTAATTTTTTTTTGCTTTTATCTTTTTTATTTTTTTTTTGCTTTTATTTTTTATTTTTTTTGCATTTATCTTTTTTTTTAGTTTTTTTGTCGCTTTTCTTTTTGTATGTTCTTTTTTGTAGATTTTATCTTTTTTTATTTTTTTGTTGCTTTTATCTTTTTTTTCTTTTATCATTTTTGATCTTTTTTGCTTTTATCTTTTTATTATTTTTTTTTCATTTTGTAAAATATATTTTAACTTTTCTGTAACTGTTCTATTCGTAACTATTTGGAATGAAACGCGAGGAAACAATTTTTATCTGCACTTAGGCATAGCGGTACTTCACAAAATTGACATGACCAATTCTTTGTATATTGGATCCGCCATTTTGAATTTTGAAAATCTGACAACGGATTCGTAATCAGCCACCCCGAAAACCCCCAAGTACCCAGTTTCGTCCAAATCGAATAAACATTTGATTTTTTGTCCGCCATATTGAATCCGCCATTTTGAATTTTGAAAATCTGACAACGGATTCGTAATCAGCGACCCCGAAAACCCCCAAGTAACAAGTGTCAAGCTCATTGGATGAAAGGAAAAATTCGTGACGAAAAGGGTTAAACACAAATTTAAAACCTATATTTCTAGTAAAATAGCACAAATGAATTAGAAAGTCACTTTCTCCCAAATGTGCGAAAAGCAGTATCGTGCTTAAATTTGTTATCATTTTGTTTCAACTTTTTAAACATGATAATTTCAACCAATCGGTCTGAAGCAAATTTCACCAAGTGTCTAAGAACAAGACGTATACAGAAATATGATTATAAATTAATTTAAGGCAGGAATTACATTTTTATCTAAGATTAGAGCAGAACAATTTTCACCGAAAACATTGTGTGCATTTTGCTATTACCAGTGAAAATCGTTCTGCTCTATTCCAAGATCAAAAATGTAATTCCTGATATAAATTAATTTATAATCATATTTCTGTATACTTCTTGTTCTTAGACACTTGGCGAAATTTGCTTCAGACCGATTGATTGAAATTAACATGTTTAAAAAGTTGGAACAAAATAATAACAAATTTAAGCACGATACTGCTTTTCGCACATTTGGGGGAAAGTGACTTTCTAATTCATTTGTGCTATTTTACTAGAAATATAGGTTTTAAATTTGTAATTAAACACACATTGGTGGTAAATGATCACAACTGTTTCAGATTTTTACTTTATTTCAATATTTTGAACATGATTATTCCATCCATTTGGATCTATTATAAATTGCATAAATCGGAAATAGCAAATGAAGATTACCAAATTTAATATGAGTCTAACAGCCCAACGATAGACCTAGGATTCAAAATTAAAAACTTATTATTTCAATTTCGTCGAAAATTGACTTTGCCGTATGCAGAAAGCAATTCAAATGACCCATCATTTTCCTACAGCTAAACCTGTAAAAGCCACTCACCAGTATCATTGTTTTAAACCCACGGATATGAAAAGTTATTTATTAAAAATATTGTATTGAAAGTCTGTAAGTAATTTTATACCTGTTAATTGATGCTAAATAAAATAACAAAATATAAAAAAATTAGTAAAAGTAAAAATTTCTAACAGACTGGCGTAACACAGATGCGTGGGGCGCTGCACTAGGGCTTACGCGGCAGTAATTAAACGTGCATCACGTAGTTTCTAATTAATTATACCTAAATTCTCAATTTGATACAAATAACTGACAAAATTTCAAACAATGTACAAGAGAAAAATGTTCCCTACCGATACGAAAAATTACTTAAAAATACATTTGTTTATTGCACATTCTATTTTTTATAAATAATCGTTGGTTTTTCAGATATTTTTGTTTATTTCCTTGTTTTGTTCTCATCTTTAAACATTTATATCAATTTTGATTAATTTTTATCGATCCATTTCCGAGGAATAGCTTTTTAAACAAAAAAACGTAAGAATCATTCCTTCATAACCTTGTCAAGTATTAAAATGTTGTTTGGAATATTTTAGGTTATTAATTTCAACACATAAGTCTTTTAAAATCAATTAGTCCACGTTTGGTGTCATCAAATTTGACGCGATGATTACTCCCAACTCGAAAATCTTTTCACCCAACAAGTGGCCGTTTCGCAATCTGGACTAACGGTGTAATTACCAGTCCTGCGAATTCATTGCGTAGTGTGCCATTGAAAAAATGTATAAATTTAAAATATATAAAAGTAATGGTTGAAGATATTTATCTGACATAGTTCTTTTTTATGGATGAGTTTGGTGGAAGATGGGGGTCCAAATTGTTAGCGATCTGTGATTTTTGTCCGGGTCGGCTGACTAGGCTGTTACTCCAAATGACAGTACTGGGCGGCGTAGAAGATACAATTTAATTAAATAGTTGTTCCTTCCGAAGCAAAGCCGAAACATGTGAATGCCGTTTAGCAGCAGAATTGAAATGTCCAGGGACTCAAGGGATACGGTCAGTAACGACCGATAAATATTGCTCCGAGTCTTGATCAATCATTGCGAATTAGCTAATGAGTGAATCCTCCCTCTACCTTTTCCTATTCTTATCAATGGAGGTGTCGAATTCCAAACACATGAAAATCACCCGTTGTTTTATGCAAACAAATAACTTCGTCATACTTTGGATAAATTCGGGAATCTCCGTAGTCTGATTACTGACGAGTCTACCCGGTATATAACTTGGGACATAACGTCGCACTATTTACAACAGACATTTTTTTCATATTGTCGCTAGAAAACAGCTAAATTTGTTATTAAAATATTATTTCCAATTCTATATATTTCTGTCAAAAAATTTAGACGGGGCAATACTAGAATATTTGAAAGTCTTTTTTTCTTATTTAACATAACATTTTTAGTAAATCGCAAAAAATAGCGAAGAGTTGCGCAAAATTGCATTAATGTATTCTAAAAAATTCTAAAAAAATGTAAAATATTAGAACTATATATCAATGCAATACTTTTTCAAGAATTCAAACGTAAAACTATTTATTAGTTTACTGCTTAAATAGGTAATTGTTAGCAAATTCCCTTCTATAGCAGACAATTTTCTTGAAATTAAATGTTTGTTGCTGCATCTGAATTTTGTGGTAATGTAAAAAAATAGTTATTTCCAAAACGTATCCCACAATACACGGATATATTTTTCAGCTTGTTTAAACAATATGTTTTGGACATAATGTGAAAATTTCTCGTTTTCCGCACTAATAAATGGGCCCAAAATGGTCAAATGAATAATGATGACAGACACTCAACTTTCCACATTAATATTTCTAATTTTTTTTTCAGAAATCCAAATTTTCCATCTCTACCGCCATTAAAAAATTTTGATTGCATTTCTCCAGTAAAATTTGCATCATTTCTGATTGAGTAAACGAGTTTTTGTCTAAATTATCTAGACAAATTAACCATCATGATTTGCTCGGTTAAGAGGTACACATATTTATTTATTATTTTATAATATTGCGAGCATGCCAATTTGGTTTATTTCGATTTGAAAGAGCACATGGTTCAAAACGAAAACAAACACACTTTAATTAATAAAGACTGTAATAATTAAATTAATAATAATTAATTATAATTTTAACTAAATTTTATATTGGAAAGTTTTTGCAATGTTAAAACTTTCAAAATTATTGCATTTTAATGTTTTAATCGCAAATTTTTACAAATGTCCGTATAATTTTTATATATGAGAAAATATTCCATGCTAAATACTTCATAATTGAGACTACAGTTTATATACTTAGATTTTCGAAAGATTCTAAATAAATATTTGTAAAATATTGGTTCAGATTCATAAATAAACGAACTTGATTAATACGAATTAAGTCAGTTTCGACAATAGAAATAGTAAACATGAAGCAGTAAAAATCAGTAGAAAGCTGACATTATGTGTAATATTTTAAATATCATTTTATGGGAAAACATTTTCCAATATAAATAGACAAATTTGTTAGTGAAATAAATGATATGGACAAAATAGACATGATTATTTTAAACAATTATAAATGAATTACAGATTTAATATTATTATTTTATTAAACAGATATTTATTAATTATTTATTAAGTACACAAACTAATTGAATGCAATATTTTTCCATTAAGTAATGTCGAATTGAGTTGATTAAAATATTTTCTCGATGTAAATACACAAAAGGGTAAATAATGCAACTTGGAGTTTATATTGCCTAAAAATATTCTTAATTAATTTTGATACACGTTTATTTTACTTTGTTTAAACAACGTTTGATTTCCAGTCTATATTAAATTTTGAAAAATCCTTTTTTAACAATCCGGGAATAGAACTCAATTTTGCGCCCTGCAGTGAAATCTTTGGACCCAAATTATCGAGCTCCACGCCCGTCGTATAAAAAAATATTGATGTGCCCAAGTTCATTTATTGAAATTCATATATTGTATATAATTCATTAATATAATTAACAATAAATAAACCTTATATACTAAAGATTGATGTACGTAACTATATCAAACATATCAACAAATTTAATGAAGTAATCACATTTTTTACTCAGCTTACATTTTTCTGTTACTGCAGCGAAAAAGTACTAAATATTATCTTAGACATGTTGTTACATGTTTTAATGGAATTCAACTTTTTACTGTTTGCATTATCTTGCAGATTATGTTTAATGTCACGAGTTATTTTAAACAATATTTAAAAGAAACGTTTCCTTCAAAAAAGTTTTCCTGTGAAGATTTTCCTCAAAATTTGAACATTAAAACATTTGGATGTTGACATGGACAGGCCAATTAAAATGCAGAACACACATTTGTTCAGGAAAAAAGACAACTATATTTGTCAAAACTCTACTGACTAGACTACAATAAAGACATTCCACAAATATCAAGTTACAAAGACCTGAGGGCCGGAATACGAATCTGTCAGTTTAGTTCCTGTTTCTTTTACTTTCTCTAGAGTCAGAATTTTGAGAGTGCACAAATAACAACTTCGTCGGCAGAAAAGTATACGTTCTGTTGAATAAAACTCTTTTGAAGTCACAAACCGATTGCATCAATTGTACCGTAATATTTTCATAATTTTCTTACTTTTCAGATGCTGTTAATATTGATGCAAGCTTTAATATCGGCGTTTGCAATTGTGGCACCTGTATGTGTCTAGTGGTTTAGGTTTTTTGAAATTATGCAAATCTTCCGAAGACAGATCGTTTGAAATCAGTCGTAAACTGGTTTGCCATTAATTCGAATTGCAAAGTATCTGCTAAACAAAATATCAGTTATATTGTTCAAGCATTGAACTAGGTAGAGGGACAATTTAATTTACTTTCATGTGCACATGTAAAACGAAATTGAATCCAAAATGAAACAAAATCTGTTGCTGAAAGTTAAAGAGAACCTATGTAACATTATTCTTTTTCACAGCTCAATTTTTTCGGACGAAAACTGATGAACTTTATGTCCTATTACTAACTTTCTTCTTAAAATCTGCAACATTAAATCATAATAATTATTTAGGTATTGACCATAACGTCTAAGTGTTACAAATAATAAGCTACAACCCTTTTTTGATTTTTAACTGTTTTGCAGAACATTGAATTTTGAAAATGGCACTAAATTCTTCATCAACTACTCAAAAATCATAAAAATAATGGAAACTATAATAATAGAAGAAAACTAACATCGGAAGTCAATAGAAATGTTTTTGACAAAAAATTGTATGAGAAACGAACAAAATTCTATTTAAACATCAAGTTTTTTACATATTTTTGCAAAAATTGTTACATTGGAAAGAGCGACTTTGGAAAAAATGCATAAATTCTCGATTTTTTTCGAATTTGTTAAATATGAGAAATAAACGGTGAAATCGAGGTAAATTTCGAGTACATTTAACGGCAAGTGGACCTAAATAAGTTGGACCGATTGATGTCATGAAATGCAATACATTTGTTAACTATATTCGTTACTGTATGATATTTTAATATACATATACAATATCCATGACGATTCCACTTTTGTTAAAATATCGCCATCAGTAAAAAATGGTATATTATCTAATGTATATACTAATTCCTGTATACAAATCCTGCGGAAATTAAATGTTCATTTAGTATTTACTACGTATGACGGCATTTCATCATTATGTTGTACTCCTTAACAATAATCAATAATCACATGTCATCACGTAAATGAATCTTGCACCATTAGAAGAATTGGAAGTGCAACGAAACATTTTTCCCTTCCTTTATTTTAAAACCATAAAGTAAAATTAATAAAACACTAAAAACAACACAAAAATAATTATTCACTTTTCCGAAGATGTGTGTTACGCGATTTTTTTCACTGCTTTACTTTATTTGATCTTGTGTTTTTGTTTCTTTTTATATTTATTTCAATTGAGAATTTTAGTAGCGTCGAATAATTTTCATTAATTTTTACCGACCCATTTCCCAGGAATTGTTTTGTAAACAAAGAGCCGTACACAAACAAAGAATTGAACCGGACAATGCAAAAAGAATACTAAGTAATTTTAGATAGTTTGTAGAAAAATAAAAAAATCATTGATGTACTTTATATACAAAATAATAATAATAGAAATTTTATTCAATTACATGTGAAGAGGTAAGGTAGCATTACCTCCTTCCGGTATGGCGGAAATCTACCATACCGACAGTGGCGGATAATGCAGACCACTGTGTCGATCGTTTCGTCCCGGTCCCCACTACTCGACTCATCAGTAAGGCGACGTCTTCAGCCTTACTTCTTACGTATTTTTGTCTGCTCTTTCGGATTCTGTTGACGAAATTGACCCGAATCTCTTATTAAAAAAGATACAGTTGATTTTTTACAAAAAAACACGATTTTTTCAAAAAAAGTTTTCATAATTCTAAGATTTTCACCAGAAAACAGCAACGTAGAAAGCATGCAAATGCATAATATCGCGTCCAAAATAGCTCAGCTTTCAAATGATACCACTCGCTTTTCAAAATTTCAAAATGGCGGTTATAAATGTGTCCAAACGGCAGAAATTTTTCCAAATTGAAGTTTTAGCATCGCCATATTCTCGACAACTGCATACTTATATGTTTTTGAGATCGGTGATTACAAATTTGATGTCAGAATATCAAAATTCAAATTTTTTGTTTCTTATTTGTTTTTTTTTAATTTGTTTTTTTCTTGTATTTTTGTATTTTTATTTGTTTTTTTTTGTAATTGTATATCTTTATTTTCATTTTGTGATTATTATTATATCAAATATATCAAATATATCAAATCTGTCTTCATGTTTGAAATCAGCGGCCTCGCAAACCCCTCAGTAACGAATTTTGTGAAAATCCGACAAATTTTTAAAAATTTCTTCCGCTATATTGGATCCACCATTTTGAATTTTTGAAATCTGACTTCGGATTTGAAATCAGCGATCTCGATAACCCTCAAATAACAAATCTTGTAAAAATCCGACAAATTTTTAAAATGTTCGTCCGCCATTTTGAATTTTTAAAATCTGACTTCGGATTTGAAATCAGCGACCTCGTAAACCCTCAAATAACAAATCTTGCGGATATCCGACAAATTTAAAAAATTTTTGTCCGCCATTTTAAATTTTTAAAATCTTTCTTTGGATTTCAAATCAGCGACCTCGAAAACCTCCAAATAACAAATCTTGCGAAAATCCGACAAATTTTTTAAATTTTCGTCCGCCATATTGGATCCTCCATTTTAAATTTTTAAAATCTTTCTTTGGATTTCAAATCAGCGACCTCGAAAACCTCCAAATAACAAATCTTGCGAAAATCCGACAAATTTTTTAAATTTTCGTCCGCCATTTTGAATTTTTAAAATCTGACTTCGGATTTGAAATCTGCGATCTCGAAAACCCTCAAATAACAAATCTTGCGGATATCCGACAAATTTTCAAAATGTTCGTCCGCCATTTTGAATTTTTAAAATCTGACTTCGGATTTGAAATCAGCGATCTCGAAAAACCCCAAATAACAATTCTTGTGAAAATACGAAAAATTTTTTAAATTTTCGTCCGCCATATTGGATCCGCCATTTTGAATGTTTAAAATCTGACTTCGGATTTCAAATCAGCGACCTCGTAAACCCTCAAATAACAAATCTTGCGGATATCCGACAAATTTTCAAAATGTTCGTCCGCCATTTTGAATTTTTAAAATCTGACTTCGGATTTGAAATCAGCGATCTCGAAAAACCCCAAATAACAATTCTTGTGAAAATACGACAAATTTTTAAAATTTTCGTCCGCCATATTGGATCCTCCATTTTGAATGTTTAAAATCTGACTTTGGATTTCAAATCAGCGACCTCGAAAACCTCCAAATAACAAATCTTGCGAAAATCCGACAAATTTTTAAAATTTTCGTCCGCCATTTTGAATTTTTAAAATCTGACTTCGGATTTGAAATCTGCGATCTCGAAAACCCTCAAATAACAAATCTTGCGGATATCCGACAAATTTTGAACATGTTCGTCCGCCATTTTGAATTTTTAAAATCTGACTTCGGATTTGAAATCAGCGATCTCGAAAAACCCCAAATAACAATTCTTGTGAAAATACGACAAATTTTTAAAATTTTCGTCCGCCATTTTGAATTTTTAAAATCTGACTTTGGATTTCAAATCAGCGACCTCGAAAACCTCCAAATAACAAATCTTGCGAAAATCCGACAAATTTTTAAAATTTTCGTCCGCCATTTTGAATTTTTAAAATCTGACTTCGGATTTGAAATCAGCGACCTCAAAAACCCTTTATTAACCAATTTTCTGAAAATCCGACAAGTTTTTAAAATGTTCGTCCACCATATTGGATCTGCCATTTTGAATTTTGATAATCTGACATCAAATTTGTAATCAGCGACCTCAAAAACATATAAGTATGCAGTTGTCGAGAATATAGTGATGCAAAAACTTCAATTTGGAAAAATTTCTGCTGTTTGGCCGCCATTTATAACCGCTATTTTGAAATTTTGAAAAGCGAGTGGTACCATTTGAAAGCTGAGCTATTATGGACGCGATATTATGCATTTGCATGCTTTCTACGTTGCTGTTTTCGGGTGAAAATCTTAGATTTATGAAAAAATTTTGTTAAAAAATATTTTTTTTTATAAACAATCAACTGCATCTTTTTTATTAAGAGATTTGGGTCAATTTCGTCAACAGAATCTGAAAGAGTAGACAAAAATACGTAAGAAATGATGGCTGAAGAATTTTTTGCATGACCGTAACATCGTTAGGCAGAGCGCTGAACTGTATGCACAAAATGTGTCGGTCCCGTCCTAAAAGGGTTCATGCATACAGACTAATAATTAAATTCTAATGATTAATTATAATTTTACTTACATTATTTATGTGCGCGATACTAAAACTTTCAAAATTTTATTATTTAAATGTTTTAATCCGAATTTTGAATAATATTTATATTGAAGGATACAAAATCACAAAATGTTCTACTTTAAAATGCTGTACTATTTTAATGCAGCGTGCGTAAAGTGCGGCTTTACGCATTTTTTACATTTTTTAAATGCACTTTACGCACACTTGAATAAAAAAATATTGATCGACGCATGTGCGAAAATGTTTGTTGCACATATGTGAATGCAAATCTCACATTCGTACAAAAAACTGTGGCGCACTTGTATCGAAATAGTAGTTTGCGATACAAGTGGGAAAAAGTGTTTTCGAACGAATGTGAGGGTTCTATATTTCACATTTGCCGAAATGTATATTTTTTACAAGTGTGGGTAAAAGGCGAAAGAAAAATGTCAAAAGTGTGAAAAATAGCATTTTGCCCACGTTGCAACAAAAACTACTATTTCGTATTTAGAGCGTAAATTTAGTGCCGGTAACTCTTCTTGAGGGTGTAAAAGTTGACGCCCATAGGTGTGAAAATGGCCATTTTTCCATGATTTTTAACAATGCTGACTCAGCAAAATCCCCATCTTAATACATTGGTAATATTACGCCTCGTTTGCGGGCCAGTTTACGCCTACTGAAGAAAAAAATTGTTTTCGATTGTTTTTTAAAACTTGCTAGTATGTTATTTATTTTGGGCTAAATGAGATAAATTAAAGAATATTTTTTGTAAAACTATCAAATTCATATTGTTCCATCTTTCACCGCTCTAGACACATATCTTATAAAGTCCTTTTTTAAAAAAAGGTTAAGTTTGAAATATATAGATTATTACACAATAAATTTTAAAGGAATGCTTTAAAGACACATTTCAAACAAATAGAATTAATTTAAATATTTTCTGGCATAGAAGTTCCAAAATTAGGATACCGATTGTATCCTTGGTAACAAATATACTTGGTTACTTTAAATTTTGTTATTTGTTATGTCATTTATGAGATATAAGTTAATTTCATTTGCATTAACATTTACTAAATAGGGTCCTCCCTCGTCAAAATATTGTGCAATAATCTTTATATTTCAGACGTTAACGAATAGTATTTGATATTTCGCCCGTGTTCCATACGATATTTTTTAAAACGATGGACGTGGGGCGATAAATCCCGTCTAAATAATTTCATTGAAGGGCGCAAAATCGAGTTCTACTCCCGCATTCTTAAAAAGGAATTTATCGAATAATGTCCCAAAAAATCCGGATACTGCATGAAACATAAACTTTAACGTGTAATATTAATACAACAGTGGAAGTTAGAAGCATTTTATAATCACAATTTCGCAGACAATATTGCATTTTACCCGCAGAATTGCGAAAATGTGTATTTCACACCGAATACGCTTCATGTCCATACGGCCTTTACCGTTCATGTGTGCATGCATGACAATAGAATATATCTCATTACAGACTCGTTGATAATATCCAATGTAGAGCCAACTTGTATTAAGGAATGGTTTTCTAATTTTCTATGAGATGGATGATAATTTTCCCTAAACTATTTTTACCGAACCAAGTCGTAACTTATACTTATACAAAATACATAGAATCTGTTAACACGTTTCAAACATTCATGTACAAAATGTTGAATTTAACTGTTCAAAATATATACCAATTCTTTATGGCGCATGAAACATACATCTTCTTGCTATAGTCAGAGTGCGATTCGAGTAGACCGAAGATTATAAAAAATAACGCAATGAATTCAAGGAAAAATATAATTTATTCAAAAGTATAATATATATAACAGAGTATAAAATATATCTAACACAGTATAAAACATATATAAAATTCAACAAAATATATTACATCTTAACCTATTTTTGTCCAAGAACCACTTTTGTCACTAATTGTTTTGTACCAGACTTCCTTGAGAAAAGAAGTTCAAATTTTGCCTGGATACAAATATGCAATCCGTCTACAATGAGACGGATGTCGTCGTGAATAGAAATCGTACCTATTCACGAACTGGTTGCATCGGTTGCAACGAAACCTGGATCTTATGTGGTCCCTAGTTTCTTCGTGGCGATTTAATTGGCGGCGATTCCTGAACCACATGCTGCAATCGACGCAGTGGAAACTCTCAGGTCTCCTGAAAGAGTCGTCGAATACGTCGTCAGACACGTATGGGTAAACATACGTGCCCTCCGGTATTTGCAGCAACTGCTCAGCAGTGGGTTCAAACGGGCATCGGGGATCTATGACAAACCCCTCAAGGTTCGTCCATTCGTCATCTATGACAATCGGATCCCATGATGTTCCCGAGTGGGAATCCATCTCGCCATCGGTGCTGGATTCTGGCGAGGTCCCTTCATCATCGAGTGCTGATGCATCACTCGACGTAGACTGAGACTCGGAAGAATCAGCATCCGCTGATTCTGTATCGGCAGATTCAGTATCCGCCGATTCTGTATCGGCAGATTCAGTATCCGCCGATTCTGTATCGGCAGATTCAGTATCAGCCGATTCTGTATCGGCAGATTCAGTATCCGTCGATTCAGAATCCGCAGATTCATCCGCCAATTCCTTTTCCGCAGATTCCGTCTCCGTCGATTGAATCTGCGAAGAATCCGGGACCACAGCATCATCGCTGAAAACCTCCAGGAATTCTTCGTAGGAATCCGCGCACCAATCTTCAAAGACTTGAAGATTGGCAGGAGTAATCAGATCTGCCAAATCGGATTCTAACACGTCCGCGATGCAGTCTGTGATGGAGTCTGCAAAAAAAAGCAAGACATCGATATTAGAGATTGATTATAGAGATTGATTTTAGAACTGGGTATTTATGATTAAATTTAAGAGTCTACAGTCAAATTTTCACAAGTTGATCACCAAAAATCGGTTGCTTGATTTTTATGTTTTTTTTTTAATATCTTAGAAGATAATATGTTAAAATTAATGCGTTAAATAAATAAAATATTAACATGTTAAAAAGCTATTCCTCATAAATACATTGATTTGGAAGAATTGGCGTAGCATTTGTCCAAAACTCAAGCTGTAAAAGGACAACATAATTGAACCCCTGGCGATCAAAAGGAGATACGCGCGAAACGCCGGAGAATTTGTTGGCGCGTCGTCTCTTTCACGAACTTCACGAATATTCGAGACGACGCGACAGCATTACAACTTTCAATTGTTACTTGAAAACTACAAGTCAGACTAGTCTATAACTTTACAAAAAACTTCTTTGAACCTTCCTCGAATTTTCGGTGGGAAGGAAATTCCCTCGACTCCCGAAGTGTTTGAAGCTTTCAATATCAATTTTGTGCAGTAAAACAAAATCCAATTTTTAAAATATTTCCGTAATAACTAACCATAATTTGGAAAAATACGTTAGTTTGTAGATAGAATAGTGCATATTCCCTAAAAGTTTCATGAAAAAATTCCAATTATTGTAAAAGATATGACGAGTTAAAGACAAAATAATAAAGTTATTTTATATTTCAAATAATTTCGTTTTTTTGCGATTATATTAAATACGAAGAGAGATAGAAATTTTTTATTTTAACAAAAAATTCGCGTAATTAATTTTCCTATGAAGATATCTAATGAAAAGTTTAAAATTCGAAAGTCAAAAAATTACGAGCCGAGGGGCCAACAAATTCTCCGGCGTTTCGCGCGTATCTCCTTTTTATCGCCAGGGTTTCAATTGCTTTATAACCATCGATATGAAATATTTATATTATACATTTTTTTTTAATAACACTAAAATGATTGTATTGAAAATCGGAAAGCAAATTTATATTTGTTAGTTGATACTAAACGAGTTAGGAAATTTAAAAAATAATTAAATTTATGGGCACCGGACGTTTGTCGTCTGAAAATTTGGCTCCGCCGTTTTGGCGCCAGACTTTAACCCTGGTTTTTGTCTTTATGATCTGTTTAGATAAAAATTCGTAGACGGAGAAATGGCAACATCGCGAAATCAACATAACCTAAACCGTCTGATTCTGGCTACCGCTAATAATACTTAAAAGCATATCCGCAGTAATGACTAAAAAATATGGTTCTGCAGGGAAATTTTGACGAGGAAATTACTTCCGGAAAATTATTTCGTAGGAAATAACTGCATAATGTAATAATTGCTTTACACAAATAATTTAAAATTCACGTAGATTTCACACGTTTCGTAAAATTCGAGAGGGGGATGTCTGTATGGTATTACATGGGGAGGTGGGGGCCAAAAATGGCCTGAAAAATCGTTTGTTTATGGACAACCCTATAGCTATTTTTAAAAAAAGTTGCTCCAAAACGTCTAACGCCAAACAGTGGTTCTAAAAGGTCCTGCTCCGACATTTGTATCGTATAAATCGGTGTTAAAAAATACTAGTAGACTGGTATAGCAAGTATATACGTGGGGCGCGGCGCCAGAGACAAAGCGACAATGATTAAACGTGCATTACTCGGGTTCTAATTATTTGTACTCCTACTTTCATTTTGATACAAATAATGAATAAAATTTCAAACAATGTGGAAGAAAACCAATTTCCCTATCGTTATGAGAAGTGACTTAAAAATACAATTGCTTATTGTAAATTTAATTTTTTATAAGTAATTGTTGGTTTTTCAAATATTTTTTTTTCTATTTTGTTTTGTTTTCATCTGTGAACATGTCTACTAATTTGCATTAATTTTTATCGATTCATTACTTAGGAATAGCGTTTTAAATTTTCGATTTCAATTTCTTGGAAATCGTATAATTTGATATATTCTGAGATGTTTTAATTAAAATTACCTACGTTTATCTCATTAGTAATAATAGGCTACTTGATCAGACTATTATAAAAATCTAAATATTTTTCTGGAATGTATTGTTTTAATTTTTTTGAAATTCTTAATTTTTATTTTTTTTAATCGGAACTTAAACGTCGTACAGTAATCACAAAATTGACCGTTTTCGGAAAGAGAATGTGGGTTTTCCTGATCCTTCTATATAATTATAATCAGTTAGTACTCCCGATTATTATTATTATTATTTGTAAACAAACCCTGCTGAATAATTATGTTCATTCGTTTGGAATTGATATTTTACAACACGCAGTATAAAAACATTACATTTGCAATTTATTCAAAAAGGGATCTAAGCGCCGGAATTGGATCTATTATAAATTGCATAAAACGGAAATAGCAAATGAAGATTAACAAATTTAATACGAGTCTAACAGTCCAACGATAGACCTAGGCTGTAAAATTGAAAACTTATTATTTCAATTTCGTCATGGACTTTGCCGTATGCAGAAAGCAATTCAAATGACTCAGCATTTTCCTACAGCTGAACCTGTAAAAGCCACTAATCAGTATCATTGTTTTAAACCCACGGATATGAAAAGTTATTTATTAAAAATATTGTATTGAAAGTCTGTAAGTAATTTTATACCTGTTAATTGATGCTAAATAAAATAACAAAATATAAAAAAATTAGTAAAAGTAAAAATTTCTAACAGACTGGCGTAACACAGATGCGTGGGGCGCTCCGCTAGGGCTTACGCGGCAATGATTAAACGTGCATCACGTAGTTTCTAATTAATTATACCTAAATTCTCAATCTGATACAAATAACTGACACAATTTCAAACAATGTACAAGAGAAAAATGTTCCCTACCGATACGAAAAATGACTTAAAAATAGAATTGTTTATTGCACATTTAATTTTTTATAAATAATCGTTGGTTTTTCAGATATTTTTGTTTATTTCCTTGTTTTGTTTTTATATTTAAACATTTATATAAATTTTGATTAATTTTTATCGATCCATTTCCGAGGAATGGCTTTTTAAACAAAAAAAAAAGTAAGCATCATTCATTCATAACCTTGTCAAGTATTAAAATTTTGTTTGGAATATTTTAGATTATTAATTTCAACACATAAGCATAACTTAAAATCAATTAGTCGATGTTTGGTGCCAACAAATTTGACGCGACGTTTACTCCCAACAAGTGGCTATTCGCAGTCTGGACTAACGTGCAATTACCAGTCTTGCGAACTTATTGCGTAGTGTGCCATTGACAAAATATACAAATTTAAAAGATATAAAAGTAATGATTGAAGATATTTACCTGACATGGTTCTTTATGGATGAAGTTGGTGGAAGATATCGGTCCAAATTGTTGGCGATCTGTGATTTTCGTCCAGGTCGGCTGAGTAGGCTTGTGCTCCAAATGACAGTTCCGTGCTGCGTAGAAGATACAGTAGTTGTTCCTTGCGAAGCAAAGCCGAAACTATGAATGCCGTTTAGCAGCAGAACTTAAATGTCCAGGTAGTCAAGGGTCAGTAATGAACGATAGATATTGCTTCGAGCCTTGACCAATCATTGCTAGTTAGCGAATGGGTAAATCCTCCCTCTACCTTTACCTATTCTTATCAAGAGAGGTGTCTAATTCCGGCAAAAACATGAAAATCACCCGATGTTTTATGTAAACAAATAACTTCGTCATATTTCGGATAAATTTTTTGTAGTAAAATTTGTATTATTTCTAATCGAGTTTCTGTCTAAATTAGCTGGACAAATTAAACATCATGATTTGCTAGGTTAAGAAGTACACCACATATTTATTTATTATAGAATAATATTGCGAGCATATAAATTTGGTTTATTTCGATTTGAATGAGAACATTGTTCGAAACGAATTCAAACCCTCTTTAATGCATAAAGACTGTAATAATTAAATTAATAATAATTAATTATAATGTTAACTAAATTTTATATCGGAAAGTTTTTGAAATATTAAAACATTCAAAATCGTATTTTAATGTTTTCATTGCAAATTTGTACACATTTGTTCCGTATAATTTTTATTTAATACGAGAAAACGTTACATGTTAGATATTTCATAATTGAGATAACAGTTTATATATTTAGATTTTCGAATGATTTTAAATAAATGTTAATTTTTAAAAAAGAATTTGTAAAATATTCGTTCAGATTCATAATTAAACGGACTTGATTAATACGAATTTAATCAGTTTTCACAATAGGAATAGTAAACATGAAGCAGTAAAAAGCAGTAGAAATCTCATATTATGTTTAATATTTTAATTATCTTTTTATGTAAAAACATTTTCCAATAAAGACATATTTGTTAGTAAAATGAATGATTTGGGCTAAGTAGACATGATTATTTTAAAAACTGATAAATGAATTACAAATTTAATATTATTATTTTTTTAATAGTTAATTATTAATTATTTATTGTGTACAAAAACTAATTTGATGCAATATTTTTCCATTAAAAAGGGTCGAATTGAGTTAATTAAAATATTATTTTCTCTTTGTAAATACACAAAGGAGTAAATAATGTAACTTAATTAATTTTGATTTTGATTTTTAAAATATCATTTGATTTCCAGTTGATATTACAAAAAAAATCCATTTTTATCAATCCGGGGGTAGAACGCGATTTTGCGGCCGGCAGTGAAATCTGCGGGCCCGTGGAGCTGAAAAGTACTAAATATTATTTTAGAAACTTATGAAAGGATAAATGTAAAAAGCTGCCGTTGCATGTTTAAGAAAATTCGTAAAAAATATTTATAATGGAGTTTAACTTTTTACTGTTTGCATTATCTTTCAGATTATGTTTAATGTCACGAGTTATTATAAACAATATTTAAAAGAAAAGATTCATTCAAAAAAGTTTTCCTTTCAACATTTTCTTCAAAATTTGAACGTCAAAAGATTTAGATATTGACATAGACAGGCAAATTAAAGACCCAACACACATTTGTTCAGGTAACAAGAATACTATATTTGGCAAAACTGACTAGACTACAATAAATCACAAATACATCAAGTTACAAAGACCATGAGGGCCGGAATACAAATCTGTCGCTTTAGTTCCTGTTTCTTTTACTTTCTCTAGAGTAAGAATTTTGAGAGGGCACAAATAACAACTTCGTTGGCAGAAAAGTGTGTGTTCTCTTGAATAAAACTCTTTTGAAGTCACAAACCGATTGCATCAATTGCACCGTAATATTTTCATAATTTTCGTATTTTTCAGATGCTGTTGATATTGATGCAAGCTTTAATATCGGCGTTTGCAATTTTGGCACCTATATGTGTCTAGTGGTTTTGGTTTTTTGAAATTATACAATTCTTCCGAAAATAGATCTTTCGAAATCAATCCCAAACTGGTTTACCATTAATTGCAAAGGATCAGTTGAAAATACACAAATATTAGTTATATTGTTCAAGCATTGAACTAAGAAGAGGGATCATTTTAATTATACGAAATAGAACGACGATTTAATTTACTTTCTTGTGCATGTGGATAACGAAATTGAATCCAAAATGAAACAAATGCAATTGTTGAAAGTTAACGAGAACTTACGTAACATTATTCTTTTTCACACATATGGCAGATTAAAAATTTGTTAAATTATGTTTTTATCTAATATGTATATAGGGGTTTTCCAGTTTGCTGATTACGAATCTAGTATCAGATTTTCAAAATTCAAATGGCAGATGCAATAGGGCCGACAAAAATGTTGAAAAAAGATAATTTTCTTGATGACAATTTGGGGAATTACTATTATTAAATGTTGAGTAAGATTTATTAGATTTTCAACTGTTTTGACGAACATTGAATTTTGAAAATGTGGCACTAAGTTCTTTTTCAACTACCCAAAAATCATAAAAATAATGGAAACTATAATAATATAAGAAAACTAACATCGGATTCGTAATCGAATTATTTTCACCTCCTTTTCAGCGCATTTTTGAAAAACTCACAAATCTTTCGTCTTATCGACCGCCGACGGTGATGTGCACGCTTATGACACAAGTCAATAGAAATGCTTTTTGACAAAAAATTGTATGAGAAACGAACAAAATTCTGTCGAAAAATCAAGTTTTTTACATATTTTTGCAAAAAATGTTACATTAGAAAGAGCGACCTTGAAAAAAATGCATACATTCTCAATTTTTTCCGTATTTGTTACATATGAGAAATAAACGCTGAAATCGAGGTAAATTTCCAGTGCATTTAATGGTTAACGGGCTAAATAAGCTGGACCAATTGATGTCATGAAATGCAATACATTTGTTAATTGTTACTATATGATATTTTAATATACATATAAAATTTTCCATGACGATTCTTGTTAATGTATCGCCATCGCAGTAAAAAATGTGAATTATCTAATGTAAATAGTAATTATTGCCCAACAAATAAATTCCTGTGGAAATTAAAATTCATTTAGTATTTACTACGTATGACGGCGTTTCATCATTATATTGTACTCCTTAACAATAATCAATAATTACATGTCATTACGTAAATGAATCATGCACCATTAGAAGAATTGGAAGTAAACGATACATTTTCCATTTTCTTTACTTTAAAATCATAAACAAAAATTAAAATATTTCAATAAAATACACTAAAATAACCAAAAGCATTCACTTGTTCGATGATGTTAAAAGATTTTTGTTCACCGTTTTACGTAATTTGCTCTTGTGTTTCTACTTCCTTTTTATACTTATTTCAACTGAAAAAAATGCATACATTCTCAATTTTTTTCGTATTTGTTACTTATATGAGAAATAAACGCTGAAATCGAGGTAAATTTCCAGTGCATTTAATGGTTAAAGGGCTAAATAACCTGGACCAATTGATGTCATGAAATGCAATACATTTGTTAATTATTACTATATGATATTTTAATATACATATAAAATTTTCCATGACGATTCTTGTTAATGTATCGCCATCGCAGTAAAAAATGTTAAATTATCTAATGTAAATAGTAATTGCTGCCCAACAAATAAATTCCTGTGGAAATTAAAATTCATTTAGTATTTACTACGTATGAAAAACTACTAATCTAAAATGAAAAGTGGTTTATTATCAATCAGTTTTTTAGTCGTAATTAGTAAAAAACTACTAATTTATTAATAAAATTCTATTAATCCAAAAGGAAAAATTGAATATTTTAGTTTGAAGTAGGTTTTAGAATAAATGAATTACTAATTTTTCATTATTTATTATTAAACATTATTACTAATTGGTATTTAGTGAGTGTTTCATAATTAATTCAAATCTAGAGAGGCTTATGTTATGTGTAATTTTTAATACAAAAAGTTTATTATAAAAATAACACGACAACTACGTTTTTATATCAAGTAATTCTTATTATAAATTACATAAATATAAATATAAATATAGTATATTTACATTGGAAATTATGAAAAAATTATCAACAGTTTCTATTTTATATTTTTAGTCAACACATGAGTTACTTAAATAAGTAAATAACGAGTCTGTCGCAGTTAATTGAAGAGTTATGCTATTTCTTTTAAAATTATGTTTAGATAATCTTATTTCATTAATCCTGTAAATCATAAAATTGTATTAAATATTAAGGTGCGTTGTAGTAGGTACAAATGCAATTAATAATTATATATTTACTATTTTTCAACTAAGTACTTGGTTATAAATATCATATGCTCTTTCAATGGGTAACTTATTTTTGGATATTAATTACCTTATTATAATTTGTCAATTGCCTATTAACATTGACGAGTTTCGCGCCAAAACTTTTGTGGGAAAAATACAACCGGTTAAAAAGGAAAGTGCATTTTTCTAATAATTTCATTTTACAAGGTATAAAACACGTGCACTCTTTTAAAAGATTCTTGCACAGATAAATTTGTCTTTCTTTGTAAAAGTAAGTGACCTGTTACTCAAATCGTTTTGTGGCCCATCCGTTTTCCCACCGTACCGTATATTCAGCAATTCTTGTCAAAACAAATATTGTAAGTTCGCATCGAAAGTGTTCTAAGACCAAAATATATTTTGGAATTTCAGTTCAACTTTTAGAAATAATGCAAATGTTTTACTACTCTCTAAATCTTAATTAATTAAAAACTACCAATAAGAAAATGAAAAGTGAGTCACCAAATGAATTAATAATCATTTTTGTAATAAAAAGCTAAAACCTACTAATTTATTACTAATTCTACAAACTACTAAACTAAAATAGTGAGTATCTAATTGTAGATTAGTAGAAATTTACTATTGAATTGGTATTTTCGTAGTATTTGTCAGTAAAAATCTTACTAATTGACGGCAACCTACTTTTCGCTGCAGTTTTTGATTAATTCAAGTTTAGAGAGTAAATTTTATAACGAATGTAGTTCAAAATTTATGTTTTGTAAGTTAAGTATTGTCTTGAACTTGCGGAAATATCTTCTACATAGTTTTGGACATCACATAAATGATTTTTTACTAATGCTACTATGAAATATTTTCTTTGTATATAGAAACAAAGACAAAATCACGAAGAAGCACTGATAAGTACAAATGTCGATTGTATTAATGACTAGGATAGTCTAATTTCCATGCTTACTTAACTTACAAAACGATCGTTAAAAATCCTATAATTGTATTCCTATTATGTTCTTACTTGACTCGTGACGTCATAAATTAATTGCCTAAAATACTAATTTGTTTCCATTATGAAAAATTATATATATCGAATACCATCGTGTATAGTACAAAACGATTCAGAAAATAATGAATTATAATACCTTCAAATTCTTTGTTATAATATGAACAAAAGATTTATTTAAATTATTTATTTATAATTACGTAATAACAAATAAAGTTGGCTTTCGCTAAAAGAAGATGTACACGTTAAAATTAATCAGGAAATCGTTGTAAGGTTACAAACTAATTTAAAAAAATCAATACATAGTTTTTTTATGTTATCGTTTAAAATAATAACAAATTTTATACCTCTGTTGTTTCGAGAAATATTGATTAAAATGACAACTTAGTATATATTTTCGTACCAAATATTAGACAGCACTTGGAAAAATGTCTAATTTATAAAAATGAAAAATGAAAATTTATAATATAGGAATACATCATATAGAAACATTTCAAGAGGCCTAATGTTTTCATTCCAAGCTTAGTGTTATGTAGCTTCGTGACGTCACAGGAAAAAATGTGTATAATTTACAGCAATTAGACACATTACAAACTAATACGTATTTTTTAAATCCCGTTAAAACTACTTCAATATCAATGTGGATCCTACAAAATACTAAATAATATGGATGATTTAAAAAATGTGCAATTTGACAATATTTTTGTTCATTCAGAAATATCCTTTATTCGTAATTATTTGTGTTAATAAGATCAAAGACATACTACGGTCGATAGGCATGAGAAACCATGTCAAATTTTCTTTATAATGTAAGAAATGAAAGTACTGTAATTCGAATATCAATTTTCGAATTTATACAACACTTTTATACAATTTATCTAAAAAAAAGATATAAAAAATGGCCAACACTGTTCAAACCTAATGGTTAATAAAGGACCAACAGGTCTTTTATTTCCTCCCCAACGTTTCGACCCTCTTGGAGGTCCTCAACAGGAGCATCCATTAAAGATACAAAAAATAACAAAAATTGTAAAATACCATAAAAAATATCAAAATAATATAGGGGACTTTTATACAATTGTTCCTTGAGAGATCTACACATTAATGGGATATAATTTATATGTACTTCAAAATTCATTATTTTCTTTCCAGATTATGGTAAATTTTTAACACCATTTTCGATTTTTGTAAAAATGGATAATCAATCACTTGAATGCCAATACGACATTATCTGTGTGAGGCATATGTAAAGGTTATATTAATGATGGAGTACCGAACTAATTTCAGTAGTGGTGATATATTCCTTGAGCACATTTTGTGCGCTTACTTATGATTAATTCATATTTTAAATTCTACTATTTTCAATTGTGTATACAGGATTAAAAACTAACCTGCTAAATAAAGCTACCGCTGCATTATAATAATATTTCATATTCTCTTTTGCCATCACTTGCTTTTTCAAAATACTCAGGTACCCAGTCAACCACAAAAACTCATTAATACCACTGCTACATAAAAACAGTTACATAGTATTTTTAAAACAATGTTTATGAAAAAAACGTCTATATAACAGAAAAGGAGATGTGTCAAAAACTTATTTACATAGTGATTTTTTTTTCATTTTATCTACTGTACGTATCTTAATTATTTTACTTTTTTAACGATTACAGTGAGAAATGAGATATCCAAATTTTAGGGCGAAATGGTTATTGTTGGTTTCCATTTCTATTATTTATTCGATTCAATATTATTAATGAATATAAATATCCTATTATATGTAGACCAAAGTTGATTGAAAGAAAAGCGCTGTGCATAATATAATATAACAGAATATTATTACTAATAATGTGTGTCTATTTGCGTTCACCAAGGTGATTAGAAAACCTTCCGAAAATGACACTCTCACGGTTTCCAAATTACAAATATAACAAATTACTTTTATTATATTACTGTATTACTTTCATTTCCTTTTTAAAGGCAACTTTAAAAAATAAATGCCGTTCTACGATAACTTTATTAGCATTCATCCGTTCTTGAAAAAAACAATTGTATGGTGGCAAGTACAAATTTCGAAGTACGCTCTGAAGGATCATACCATGTCATAATTTATTAAAGGTTCTCTCTCTCTCTCTCTCTCTCTCTCTCTCTCTCTCTCTCTTAATTTACAGATAGAATTTACATTATTTAAATTTTTTATGTTTCAGGTAAGTTTTTCATAATATTTCTTCATATCCTTCTTCGACTGCTATGGCCATATACTGATGGGTGTTTAGATAAGTATATAGTGTAAATTCAGATAAAGAGATATTTCGTATTAATAAACGAGAACTGAACTTTAGTGAATATTTTCTAAACGCGATTCATTATTCTTAGAATTTGCGAATTATGCCTGATATAATATTTAGAATTTTTCAAAATCATATGAATTATTTTAAATTTAGATATTTTAGCTTAAATTCTCGCCTTATTAACTATTTGTCCTAACTTTTTCTTTCAGTTTTTTAAATTTATTCAAGAACAGTGTCATCTCTAAATTCTATCTCATTTACATAGAAAATCACAGCATATGATATTCCAAAGTTGAATTTTTATAATATTAATATTTGAAAAGTGAAAATACGGTGGAAAATCGATTAAACATATGAGATTTTCTATTTTTAGTAAGTAATATTAAACGTGCATCTACGCTTCCTTTGCTTTTTCCTTTAGCCCAACACGATATGTATTAACGCAGTTAAACTGGAATTCTCCGGCATTCTTGTCGTTCATATGCTTTTATACGATTTCACACTCGGCATTTAAAGTTTTATTAGTTTGGCACTTCATAAATTATTTCAAGTTTCTTTCATGTGTTTCAATTTTATTCAATAAATGCAGATCTATCACAGTTTGTTTATTTCAGATTTTAAATAAACACATCGCGCGGCAGAAGTTTTTTTATATAGGTTTTTCTCGTATAGACTTTTTTATTCTAGTGAAAGAAAAATTTGAAAGTAACCGAGGATTGGAATCACACAAAAATGAAAAAAGGACCAAATTTCTAGAATATCGGAAAATATTTGTCTAATCTACAATTTTTGTTCGAAGAACTTTTAATCACAATTTTTTTCATATTTGCTAATGTCACTAAGTAACATAGAAAGTTACCAAATGATTACAGTAAAGTCCTGGTATATTTCCTTCTCGCTATATTTACGTCCCAGCATATTTGCCCAGTTCCGTCTGGTTGTATTTGTCTGTCCCCTCTCTCTTTTTACCCCACCTTGCATGCTGGGGCCTATTGTGACGTCTCGAACGTAACGCGACTGAGGAGAGTAGGAGAAGCGGCGGCGCTCCCCTTTTTTTGACAAATGTAAGGAGACGGGAGGGGAAGGCGAGGAACCGAGCGGGAAAATATACGGGGACTCTACTGTATCTAGATTATTACAATTTCTAATAAGCAACTTTCAATGTATTGAACAAAAATAATGTTGAAAATATGCCAACGTAAATCCTTTTTAAGCTGTTTTCAAAGGAGATTTATAAATAAATTAATTCCTTTCACGAATCAAAAATATAATCACATTTACTGATATAAATCATGTTTTTCCCGTCAGTCGGTAAGAGATTATTCGTCATGCACTCTAAGAAACTCGTCTTCTTCACTTAAATGTAGCTTACATATGAAAATTGGTTTCCGGTTTGAAGGATTATGTATCGTCCGACGGAGCAAGCGTAAAATGTATAGAAAAAATAATGTATAATGTTGTTACAAAATTGTAGAATTTTTCAATGTTTAAATATTAGTATCCGAAAATTTCACCCACGTGAGACTATTTTTTCTCGTAATGACGACAACTAGGGATTCTACAAGTAATCACGCCTACTACGAGCTGTTTAAACTGCGTCATTAATATTTGCATAAATTAGCGATTAATTATTGGATGATTGCAAAACGCTCTGACGCCGCTTTACACATGATTATAATTAATATTTTCGATTTCCTGTTGTTAATTGATAATTGCTCCAGATAAAAAATATAACATCAGTGGAATACGTTGGTTACTTCCATAATAGTACAAAGTTTCTTACATCATATTTTTTGTTTTTTAATCAATTTTCAAGCAAACTTAATTATCAATTTCTTAAGAAGAATTTTGCTTTAGTCAATGCAATTTTATGAAATACTTATTAAGACCACACTATTCTCAGTGGAATGAAGCGATCAAAGTTTGATAAGTAGGTACGTGCTAAAAAAATAGTAGTTAGGACCAAGTACTTCATTATTTCGACACGAATCGCATGTTGCCAATATCTAATTTTAAAAAAATCGACAGTTATCACTGCTTTTTCATCGGCGTTCTAAACACCAGAATTGATCGAGACATTCCAAATATAGCCTGCAGCGTTATTTTATCATTTTTTCGAATCTTTAATGATGACTTTGGGAATCGGATTGAGGAATAACACAATATCGCTCTACTTAAGTACTTAAAGTAAGTACTGAGTAAACGTATACCTACCAAGATACAAAGAAAAAATGGAATAAATAAATTATCTTAAATTTAGAATCATTTAAAGCTTAATTTGTTACTGGGAAATTTATATGATCACATTTAATTTACTATAAGTTAGACAACTGAACACTGAAAAATAAAAGGAAAAAATGATCATTTTAACATTTCTGAATGAAAAGAATGTAACAAAAATAGTAGGAGGCTCTCATTCAAAGAAGATCGAGCGAACAATTGGACATTTTTATGCAGAAGAAAGTGTGACCAACCGGTTAAAAATTTTTTTCGCCACAGATCTTAGGTTAAAAATCGCCCCAGAGCAATTCTTTCCTTTAACATGGCTGGATTCTACGCATAATACGTCTGGGAATAAAAGGAGTGAAAAGACCCGACATCACGAGGTCGAATGTGGAGCGATCGAGACGAGAGATTAAAGGGGCACAGAATTCCATCGATCGAGAATATAAAACACGAACTCGGCATCGATTTTGCCGCGTCAGATCTGTCGATCCTGGCTGACAATGTTACATCGTTCTATCCACTTTCAGTAGGCTTCAGTGCAGATTTTTCATTTTGAATTTTTAAAAAATATGTGTTTTATTCAAAAATATAAAAATGTCAAGTTCTTTGATGGAAAAATGGATACTTTGAAACATTTTGGATAACGTCATCCCTTACAGTAATAAATATTAAAAATGAAATCCATCCGACTTCGGTTGTAGACACCTTTTAATTTTTTACTTATTCAAGAGGGAAACTCTGGTAGATAAGAGCACATTTTCACATAAGGACAGCTAGATCCTTCAGCTAACTGCTGATGAAGACTAAATTGATCTAGTTAACTAAAAACATTTTAATCAATAGTCAGTTATCGCAAAACAGAAAGTTTCTCATGCTCTGAGCACAAAATACTATTTTACCCACATACATCGCGCCCTAGGGAGCAAAACATCTATTTCCCTCACTAATTGTACAATGTACTATTATTCAATTTTGGTAAATATTGAAAGATTCCCCGTAAATCAGGAAAATGAATTAAAAACACCGTTGGATATGGAAAGGAATAATCATTTACTTATTCTTGAACACATTTTTGAAATGTCAACGTGAGAAACCTGAAAACAATCTGTCAAATATAAATTTTTAATCAACATGATATTTCAGAACAATTTAAATGCGTTTCCAGGTTTTTCCTAACCACCACAGATTTAGTTTTAATACTCTAACATGACATTCCAAATAAGACCTCTTCTATATCATTGACTCTATTGCTTTATGCACTTACATATTACGCCTATGTAGCCAAGCGATATTTTGCCAAGATCATTCTCGAATCTGCAACGCTCGAGCTCTGCCGATAATGCGATAATGTGCGTAAACGTTGAGATTATGCCAGAAGGTACCAAAGGCCGGTTGTCTCGGCGTGTTTGCGAGTATGTGCAAAGTGTATGTAGTATGATCCCATGAATGCAAGCTTAATCTCGCGATGTCTTATCAAGCCTCCTGCTACTCGCAGGTGGCCGAGGCAGGATGACCATGTATGTGTTCAAAAACGTACAAATTTTCCGTTGTTATCTCGAAATGCGAAACCTCCAGGTGCTCTCTGATGATCTAAAAGAATACATTTTATGGAGGAACTGACTTGTGAGATAAATATTAAAAGGTATAAGTGAAAACATTAAAAGTTTTACATTTATACACTTTGTGGGAGTCCCATTTTGCAGTGGCCATCTCTTCGAATCTTCTTTTATTTTGGCGCCCAACGTGGGATCTGGTTTTGATGAGTTATAAGAGGTAGCCATTTCAAGTTCTATGCCTTGCTTCCGTTACTTTGATTTGATTCATTTTAATTTTTATTCACCTTTTCTATTATTATTCATTTTTTACCCTAATATGAACACATATTCAATAATAAAATCGTATTCATACTCACCGTCAGTAATCCCAAAAGTTAGAATAGAAAATTTGGGCGTACAGCTTTCGTAAGGAGATGAAATATTCTTTTTGGACTACATAAGTATATTACTCAAGAAGTAAACACCGTGGGTTAAATTGTAATGCATAGATTATTCGTTTACTGACAGTTAATGAAAATGAATAATTTTTCAAACAAAAATTAAACAAAAATTTAGTCCCAAATACCTAACCTTTTGAATTATACATTTTTTTTGCATGGAAAATGGTTGACATTTGTTATTTTAAGGTCTTCAAGATCACTGATTATAAAACTGATCATAGATTTCAAAAATTAAATTCGAAACACCACTATTTAGATTATTTGTGTGGAATTCATTTCTTTAAACCAATGCTTAAAAATGTTAAAACATAAGCGTTCTTTGGAGATAGCATCTTGCGTAGAAATCTATTTCTTTACATTCAGATACCATATATGCAGTTTTATTGCCTCATATAAGAGCTTCGGACAATTTTATTAATTACATCGCTGTCGTTTATGAAGGCACTCTATTATTATGGCTATTTCACGAGGTAAACTAATGTTGCCACCAGATAAATATCGCACTAATTAAAATACTAATCGGCAGGTCGGAAGTAATCACAGTAATTTCAGTAATAACAAAATTCAATTACGAGGTCGTAAAGGCAAACGCATACCATGGTCTCTTTTATATTATCAGTTAAAATTAATCCAGGATAGAAAGGTTCTCTTTACACCGTTGTTCGGTGTAAATACGCAGTAAAAATTATTAATATAATTTTTGCGCAAAATGTGTAAAGAATAAATAAAATTTATTAAAGTAAAAGTATATTACAAAACGTTAACAGAAAGTATTGTAAAAACATAACATTAACCAAAATTTAGGATTTTGGACCATTTGTTAAAGGTAGTGATTTTCGCTTCCGGTTTACTGAATATTGAGTAATCTCAATCATCATTCTTCCCAACAAAATTGGATTATAACGTCACAAATTATAATACCTGTACCGATACCTTCGGTTCTGGTTAATATAGGTTCTGGTACCTTGGAATTTTCTACTTTTTAAATTAATACGATTTTGAAAATTCGCCACCATTCCACTGATGAATAGCACTTTAATCTGGCTTTTGCTAAATTGCAAACAAGAATTTTATTCCGCCACAAACATGTCTGAACATGGGCAAAAACGTTGTTTAATGCACACACACATACATGTATTCAATATTATCATTTGGAAGTAGGAACATTTTATAAACAAATTGTGAACTTTTAATATTATTTACAAAAATAAAAGCATACCCACTAAATCGGTAAACAAATATTGCATCATGGTGAAAAGTCTAACCAGGGAATCTGTGAGATGCGGAAAGTGAAGCGAAATCTGCAATGCAAACCTGTTTCGAAACGGCCAGGTATTCGCTTCATCACCGGGACTTTTGCAATTCTATATTAACAGAACCAATAACAATAAACCTAGCTCAAGTTGAGCACTTATGCGGATGTGCCTCTCGAAGCTCGGCTTTTATTGCGAGCATATCACGGGATTTGTTGAGGATAACGAAATAAAATGAGCGATCTAGATATTTTTAGAAGACATCCCTAATCTAAAGATTTTTCATTATGACTTTGCATTTCAACGATTTTATTATAGAATTAACAAGGATTTCGAAATTAATTTAAAGAAGAAATCTAAGTTCTTAATCATGTATAGATTAAACAAAATGGATTATAGAAACCATTTAATAATAGCATTAAAAACATGTAAATAAGTTAGTTATTTTTACTAAGGTCTTTTTAAAATAATGATTTATGGTAAAATTGCGGTAGTTGAGGTGCACCGAGAAAAAATCATAATTAATCACATAGTTGGAAAAATATACTGAAAACTACTATGAAAAATAGTTAAATCTACCACTTTCATAGTCGATTTTATTATAATTTTGTTACACCAATTATCGCCTCACAGTTGAAAAAATCAACTATGTAAAATAATTTAAATAAATATGACAAATATAGTTAAACTAACTATAATCTAGTGTTGTCCTCATTTCACACTATGTCTCGAAGTAAATCTTTATATTTACTATTATTCATAATTAAAGTTTGTATTTACTATAAATCCGTAGTAAAGTATGCCATAGCCCTGTGTTTTGATGGTACCAGGTGGCGACGCGGTGTTCGCAGCTTTTTTTCTTCGAGCCCGTGGTTCCCGTTATTGAAGTGGATTTTATTTGGTCATAAGAAGGACCATCGGCCGTCAAGATATGATAATACATAATGCATGTCGTACACGCACAAGTATCTATAAACTAGTTACACAACCATGAAGTAATACCTCTTATGAAGGTTTTTATGACAATTTCGTATGTATTATGACAATTTCAAAATATTTGAGTCTATTTGTCTATTATGATAAGTAGCATTTTGAATCATGAAATAATAGTGAAACTGTACTATTTCAGAATAGTTATTTTAATTATTACCATACCTAGTCCTCATTTCACACTGATGATTCGTAGTAAAAAAATGGTCATTTAAACTACTTTTATTCCGAGTGTGTATACGGTGAATTGGTCTGATAGGTTGAGAAACATTTCAATACCTGCGAATTCTTCATCTACAAAATATTGTGATGAATCCGAAGCTACCCTTGACTTGCCTATTCAAATGTCGGATTATACCTTGACACTTTTCACAATATTGACAGAATCCCCGTAATTTCAACAGTCCTCTCTTGCTAGGAATTCTTGTATACACAAATTTCTCTGCCGCTAAAATGCGTAGAAGAAAGTAAAGTATGTTAAGGTTAGGTTAGGTTTCACCGCAGTAATTCGATGGCAACTTGTTTTACCTTTATTAAATGGTTAGAATGGTTGAAATTATTTTCTCTCTGTGTAACCATCTTTTATAACCATTGCATTTTTTTAAAGTATATTTTAAAAGTATTAGATAGTAATGTAAATTACTTTTCAAATACTTACCTCAACAATTCTCCCGTTTCTACTACCGAAGTCAAATACCTTAGAACGATGTTGCGTTTTGCATGTTGTAATGCCAAAAGGTGTCGCTGTTGAGACCGACAAGGTAATTTGAACAATTTTATTATACTCATTTTTAAAAATACGTGGATTTAACAATGTTGTCTTGTAAAAATGATCCTACGACAGTATATTATCTTGTTTCGTATTATTGTCAAGTGAACTGTCGGATACTTGAATTTCTAAAGGTCAATATCCATTTATTGCTAATGGCTTTTGAACATTTATAATATATAAATTTAAAAAAATAATAGTGGAAACCCCTTACGAGGAACAAAACTGTCATCGCAGTAGCGTCAAAATTGTCGGTGTGGGACAGAACCAATGATTAGAATTTTTCTACAGTTCTCTTTTAGAAACTTTTGGAAGCCCCGAACATTGTGGAATAGTCGTTAATTGATGTTATTAAATAAGGAAGAGGCGTAACAACAGAAACCAATAAGCGTGGTAGTATTTTTTTTGCTTTTCCAGTCTGTAAATATTACAATATATTTTAAAATATTAGATAGTAATGTAAATTACTTTTCAACTACTTATATATGTATATTTTTCAATGTCAATGCTTAAAATTATTCAAATTATCCTGTCGATCTCACAGCGATAGCTTCTGTCGTTATTGTAGCGACAAACTTTTTTCCAGTATAATGACAGTTTTGAAGATACTAAGAGTTGTTTCTCATTGGATGATGGAAGTTGCGGGTACACAAAAATGCATATAAAGATTCAGCTAACATTAGTCGCATGATCTAATCATATAGGTAGGACTTCAGTAACAACAATGACATAATGGTTGATGTATATCAAATTATATTAAAATAACTATTATAATAGACAGTAATTTGTACAAATTGTACATGTGCTGATCTGTGTCCAAAATACAGACATATTTAATTTGTAATTTATTTTTTCTGTTTGTTGGGTTTTGCACTTTCTTCAGGTTTACCATTGGGTTTGTCGAATCAGCGAATAACGGACTATGTTATTCTAAAGTAGTAAAAATGATTATTTTAATACGCGTCTCCCTAAAGTGTTTTTTTTTTTTATCAAACTTTTATCATCTTTTATTAAATTTAGTAGAAATCTTTTTTAACCCCAATGATTCGAATTACGCTTTGAGGAATCGATATTTTGAACTGTATTCTACGACGACATACTTGTGTCATAGTAAATTACTTTCTCCATGCGAAACTATCCTCTAGTATGAATGTGTATTCAGTCATTAGAACAAATGCGAGCTGTCACAATCATTGATCTCACCCGTCCGATGTATGTCACATTTCTTCGTTACCTGCGAGTTACGCCATTGACTTGACGTAATTGAAGGCGAGTTTCGATTGATGCAAGTTTCGTTCGAATTTAATGAAAATAACATAAATGACATTTATGTTGTTTTGTCTTAGCGAATTTAAAGACTACTAAGAAGGAATTTATGTTTTCTTATTTTAAGGGCCTTTAAAATGAACTTCGTTGATAACATCAACTTAAAATTCTAGAATCAAAAAGATGCATATGTTTTATCATGTTTTGATATATCAAGACGTCAATAGTATCTATGAAATGCTTTGAATACATTTGAAGGTACATATGAAATGTTCAACATTTCTATAAGTTCGTCTACTTTACATATAAATTAGGAAAAAGGTTTCATCAAGTATATTTTTTAAAACGCTAATCAAAATTTGTAGCAAGTCGTGGAAAAAATATGTCTGTACTAAACAGGTTCTGAATAAATGATACACGATACATTTAACAGACATAAGACAAGTTGACGTTCGATTTATTCGCGGTTGAAAGATCTATTGGAATTGAAATTTATGACACAGCAATTTTTGCTTGAATAGTACGTATAACCGTCATTCGCCAACGACGTCTTAGATTTCTTAACTGATGAAATTAATCGAAACCAATCACGAAAATAAAGTCCAGCCGTAAAGGAAAGTTATGATCGACAATTTGATTAAGCAGTATTCTCCATTGTATTTTAGGGTTTGGTGTGTTTTGAAATTGGCTACGTTCAATTAAATATATGTTGTAACCGTTCAAAATTGCATAGTAACGATGAGTCTGTGTCCAAATGTTGCCAGACTCCAAGTTGCATTTAAATAAATAGATTCATTTAATAATATGTCATGTAGTAGTAAGGAAGGTGATACATATTTAGCAAATATTTTGCTAAATATTTTTAAGAAAAAATTCATGCTAGGACGAACTAATAGCCATTAAAAGTTTGACAGAAATATCGAAAAAAGACGATTTCTTTCTGATATTTAGCACATAGGGGGTTTTTATGTAGTTGGTTACAAAAATGTGGATAGATTTTGAAAATTCAAAGTGATGGATCCAATATGAAAGGCGAAAGTGACAGATTAAGAAGAGACTTATTTTTTGCATCTCTTGACCGTTTTCTGTATCCCAATCTCATAGATCCACTCCGAATGCAAGACATTTTTAACAGTTTGTGTAAAAATATTTTTTTTCAATTTTCTTCCGCGATGTTGGCTTTTCCATTTTGTATTTTAAAATTTGTCAACGTTGCATTATCAACGACCTTCAAAACTACTCTAAAAAAATTGTGTGCAAAATTAGGATTGTCCTAAATTATTGTCGACCACATTAATTCCGGAGTTTTTAATTTTGACTACCATCTAACATCGGATTCGTAGTCTGCGTAACTCCGAATATCAAAAAAGAAAAATAGCATTGCTAAAAAAATTTATAATTTAATGATTAAAAGGTAAAGATGGAACTTTCAAGTGCATCAAAAAATGCTTGTTTACAATAACTAAAATGAACAAAACATTAGCTGAAAAGTACGACGAATCATATTTTTGCACTTTTAGGTTTGGATATATAAAAAATCTAACATGATTAGTAGATTCTGCAAGTATTTTATTACTTTAATGAAATTTCTTGTTTTTCTTGATATATATCACATTTTTTCGTTAAAATACCATTTACGTTATCATATCTTTAGTCAAGAATGTTAAGACTTTTAATGAACTCTTATAAAAATAGCTAATGTTTCAGCAATTCAATCAGACTGATTCCGAAAATTCCTAAACCACGTATTATTTTTTATGGTTGTTGTAACATTCAGAGTAAAATTCAGTAATTTTTTTGTTGGAAAGTTTTTCTGTGCAATCAAATAATGGAATAAATTTTATTTTGGCGAATGAGCTGTTCCTGAAACAGCCAAAATAATGCTTCTTGTATTTTCAGTCGTTTCAATTTGATCACTTTCATTAAAAACTGAATTCCAAAAGTACTTTTAATCAACTCATCATTTACAAATGTTTTATTACGACTAATAGAGTAATTTATCAATATGTAATAAAGTATTCGTAATATAAGAAGAGCTTTTAATATCCATTATGTAACAGATGAATGATTCTATTGAATAAAGGACGAGCAAGAAATAATATCGATTTTTTAAAACTGTAGTTAATTGCATGCCAACTAAAAATGGATAGCAGTAGATTTATGACTATTAAAAATAAGAAATTAAAAAATGTTATTATGCTAAAAATATAAAGAAAACAAATTTTTCTATTTTTCCTTGTTTTGACTCTGGTTTAGTAAAATCTATCTATGTATTTTTTTGTTTTAACAATTTTTCAGTCGCTCTTAATTTTCTAGATAATATAATATACAAAAAAAAACGTAATACTCATAATTCAAAATGTTGTCTATTAAATTATTCGACAGCTTTTAATCTGCAACTGACAAACAATGAACTAAAAAGTAGAATTATACACATTTTAGATTTATCTTTCGCTTAATTCAAGGAATAGGGATAACCATTGTTATATGCCATTTGATTTTTAAAGTTGGAATAATTTTTTGTAAGGATATTAAACTTTGATATTTCTTAAATTTCTGCAAAGGTCAAATTATACAAAATGTAAAATATACTAAAACACTTGAATATTTTTGTAAGCCAATTACAAAAAAGCTAATGTACGACATATTCTCATCAACCTCATGAAACAGTATCATATTGATTAATAATTCGTAACACAAAAGGATAATCACTAATTTAACAAAACAATAAGATTTTTAAATTAATGAAACTCCATTCTTTATAAAGTACTAGGCAACCTTGTAAATGTAAACAATTTTATGCAAAAGTTATCAGAGACCACCCTGATACGTTCGCCAGGTGTGGTATAACAATTAGAAACACCTTAACTTAGCAATGAATGCCGAGCCTGTGCAGATTTAATTAATGTTTGGTTGAGAAAGGGACTAACCGAACGACTATCGTTCTGCTCGACGGAAGCAGCTGCAACAAAAGACAAAATAAGTCAAGGATCTCGCTGTAAACACACACTGATAAGATTTTTAATTTCCGACTAATTTCTAGATTTTTTTGGAAAAAAAATATTTTCATTTTTATAAACTAACTTCTCATTGCTGTTACCAGGTTTTTTGAGCTTTTATATCATTTTGACCTTCAAGACTCTTGAACTATTTCGTCCTCTCAGACAAAAACTTCTGCTCCTAATTTTCTGGATTTAGTGACCACATTTTGTAGGTACTTTTATAATAAAAACTCGGAATGATGCGTCTACTATTTGACTATAGATGAAATGGTCAATTCTCAACTAATTTCTATGATATTTTCTAGGATATCGTTTACAGTAATTAGAATCAACCTTACACAGCCAATAAAAAAAGCATATAAATACCACAGCAATGGAATTTAAAATGACATGAAGCTTAATAATTAGATATATGGTTTCGATTTAATCTCGATTCAAACGATTAAAACAGTAGTGATACCATCGTAAATCTCTATTAAATTATAGGAACTTCCCAGACATTTTCATTTATTATGCATTTGCAGACATTCCAGTAAGACGTACGATAAATTCTTGCATTTTACTACATCGTGCGTGGGTTCGTCGGCGTTTAGGGTGCGATTCACGACTGAATTCATGGATACCGAGTCCTTAGACTATAATGGTTTTATGTGTGGGTTACTTACATAAATCACAAATTGCCGAAGTATCTGACATGAAATGAAGTAGTTGCGGTGTTCTTCAAGAGTTTTCATACATATTTTATTGTTTAATATCCACGTAAACGACTAACACGTTTAATGTGCCTTATGAAATGGGTTCTGAAATTACCCTATCTGTACAATCATTTGGTAACAGATGTACGATTCTAAAATTTATTTATAACTTTTTCTAAATTTATTATTAAATGTATTTCTGTTACACTTAATAAATAAAAACGCAACTACATTTTTTTTATTTTTAAGTCGGGCGTTTAATTAAAACGTACCTGCAAGTGTGCTGGTAAACAGATTTTTTTTTAAATTTATTATTTTAACGGGCGGAATCGCCCTTTTACACATTTTTTTCATAATACATATTCACTTGTAATATTTGTGAGAACTGCAGATTGACTTAAAAAGATGGCGCCAAACTTCATATTTGTGTATGAAATGTAGGAACTGCAGAAACCTACACCAAGTACAGCAACGATCATGAGTCGATTTCCGCCAGATAAACAATATTTTCGAAACGTAAATAAACAACGTGGCTCGTTTTACCTGCAGCGAGCTGCTGCTTGGAAACGAAATCGAAAAAAACCAGACGGGGATCGAATTCACGACCTACGGCTCGTAGTCCAGTGTGTTGCCGCTTGAGCCACGAAGCCGAAATTTTAGTAACATTTAGTAAATTTTAATGTTCGCACATGACTTTGCTATACTTTATAGGATTTTTCTCGATGAATATTATTAATAAGAATTCCTAATGCAATAATAGTACATACGTACAGCAAAAGAAAAAGAAAATTCAGTTAACCATAAATGAACTGTGTAACTCATTGTAAAATATAAAGATTGTATACAATTCTATAGAATTAACCACATGTACTGTTGTATAGTAAAATTACTTACTAAGACTATTAACAACTTACTAAAACTAATAAATAAAATATCTTTATTACGTTGTTTCTACTCAATGAATCCATGTTTTTTTAAAATTCGGTTAGTTCTTCAAAATTTGCGTTTTCTAGTTATTTTGTCATGGACCCAATACATTGGACACCACAGCACTCATAAACAAATAAAAATTAATGACTTTGGCATTATTTTTGTAAACAGTACAAATTGAATATGAAATAGGTACGAATTCACAAAACATGATGATCTTTTGTTATTTTTAAACATGAACAAATGATACAATCGTTTTATTAACCCTTTTCTCCCCAAAATCAGAGAAGCAGATACGTCAACATCACCTCAGTTTCAACAGCAGAACAAATTTTTTTTTAAAATTACTATTTCTTCAAACAAATTTCAAAATAAAAAAAAATGACATGTTTTTTAGGTCGTTTTTTTACGTTTTTCTCCACTGTATGTAAACTTTGAAACACATTTACTATTCATATAAGAGGTGCCATTTATATAAGGCGGTCATTATTCGCCATTGGATTTATCAAAATTATTATAATTTTCGTCCATTATCAGTCAATATTTATATCATCAATATAAAACGTAATAAAAAACTTTCTACGATCCCTATTTCAAGGAATTAATAATTTGGAAAAAATTTGCTTCGTTTCGTGGACATTTTGAATCGACTATTGTTTCTAAAAAATTTTTTATTGATATATTATTTTTCTTCAGCAATAGGGAATACTTTTTATATATGCATTTCATTGATTATATTCAGTTTCGATGGAGAAAATCGTGAAAAATAAAAAAAAAACGACTTAGAAAACATGGCATTTTTTTTATTTTGCAATAATTTTACAGAAATTATAGAGCACGTTTCAAAATGGTCGGAAATGTACTTTCCAACTTCTACTGCAGAATTGTTGACATACATACTTCACTCATTTTTGGCAAAAAAGGTTAATAAAATGATGAAGCCAACTAAAACTCCGACATTTTTTCAAATTTATCTATTTGTTACATTTTAAAATGGCACTCAATTGGAACACCATAACACTAATAAAGTAATAATCAATATTGTTCATGACATTCCTCTTATTAGTTTATTCTACAATTTATCATATTTATCGAGTTTTTCAGTCATAGCTCTATCGGCCCGGGTCGACGGAAAATCGGTTGACTTGTGCAGGGAGTTGACCCAGAATTGAGCGACAATTTACTGCCGATTTTGGGTCGATTTTTAGTCGACTTTTACTAAATCCACCTAATATTGACATAATCAAAATGCATCAATCGGTTAACTTCGTAAAAGTGAACTGAAAATCGGTCAATTTTGGGTCGAATTTTTGCACAAGTCGACGCACATAAATGGTGCCCAACACGGGACCGTTTTAGGAAATTTTGAAAAGAAAATAACGGCAAATTACATATGTTAAATAATTACCGCTTTAGAAAATGAACACACGTTATAATAAAGTACAAATTAAGCTGTCTTTTTGAGAGTAAGAGTCTTTCAGAGGGATCGTTCACCCTACAAAATCAGAAGACACTTAAGTGATCATTTTTTGATGTCTTATTGTAGGCCTCTTGATGACTAAACTTGTGTTAATTCCAAACTTCTACGTGGTGTAAACTCATAACATGGGTTATATACAGTTAAGAAATATGATTCTTTTCACTGAAAAAAATAGGCAAATTTACTTCTAATTAGCTAAGATAATTATGTACATAGTGAATTGAATTATTCTCTAAACTTTCAGGTTATGCTAATATGTCAACAATACGAACCAACTGTCATTTTACTACACGTAAAACTACACGTGCATAAAAGAGATCGTATACAAAATTTTCAGTGATTTCCAGTTTACATTCGATTTGTTTCCGCTTTCGAATGAAATTTTAATAAGATTAAACGTTTTAAACGAACATATTCGCTGTGTTAATAGATTTTTATGTTTGAGGTTATGTTCGCTGTTTAAATGCTAAAACAGCTGATTTTGGATTATAAATCAAATGTAGAACCAATTGAAATTGAATAAAACATAATTCATTTTAAGTAGGCTGTTTTAAAGAATGTATGACTTCGAATGAAAAATGAATATTTTGTCTTCAATATTTCGCAAAGAATCGAATGCAACGTATGACATCCGATTAACTCCAAAGACGAAAAACGTTTGAATAGCATTGGTCGTACGAAAACATTTAAAAATATTTAATTTCATGATAAAATTTGTTAAATTTCATTCCAAAGTGGAAACAAATGGAATTCAAGCTGAAAATGACTAAAAATGTCGCTTACTTTCATATGAATAACTTGAGTTTTTGACAATATCCATTTTGCATAAAATAAATAATGTTCAGCTTCTGTCACCTAGGACGAAATCTTATTTAGAAACTGAATATTGTCTAAACGCTATATTTTTTAGTAGTGTAAATATTAAATACAGTTTATGGAATCTAGCACAATTTCGAACTGAAATTACATTTTGTGCGTCTGCGAATATAAGATGTATCAATATTTCGGCCTATTTTGTTTGCAATAAATCAAGTGGATAAAACAATGTCTAGTGTGACATCTATTGGTACCATATGCGCCAAAAGTTACTTTTTGAACATACATACGCAGCACCAAAGGTCATAAAAATCATTTTGACAAAAAGACGTCAAAAATTAGTCCAAAAGATTTCAAAATCATTAAATTCTTTTATTTGCAGCAAAAAACAGGCGACGGAAGTAAATAAAACTGAATGAGTAACCTCTCATTTAGAAACTCATTTAATCATTAACGTTTCAGGTCACAAAAAGTTGAACATTTACGACAAATTTTTGTAGCCATCAGAAGATCTTGATATTAATTAATTAACGGCTATACATTTGATTAAATTTATCGACCTATATGAGCGTTAAATACAATACGACCAAGAATTTGCTAATTCCGCACCGTTTAATTAAATGAATTTCCAGCAGGACACGAATGTCGCCGATTATTTTTCTATCGGTCGTTAATTATTCACTCGTCATGTACTTACCACGTTCAAACGGTTGGTGCATTGGAAATGCATTTTTTTAAATGGATTTAATTGAGTCTCTCGGAGAAGCCCTGCTTATTAATCGGCAAGAAATGGCGATGAATCATCCGGTCTCTCTACCTTTTCATTCTTACGTACCACTACGAGTCCAGGGAAATTAAATGGGTGTGTTTATATACGCCCGCGGTATACTATCGATACTTTTTTTCCCTGCGATGAAATGCGAACATGTTAAAATACTGCCGCGCGTGTTACATGATGTACTTAAAGGTGACTTTTCAATGGGTCTCGATCTTGCAGTTAATCGAAGATTAAAATGTTCGAGAATTATATTTTAGGTATTTTTTATCGAATTGTTATGTAATAGCATTCGAGATTCGAACATATGGCTGAATTTAAAAAAAATTAATCGATGTAGTCCAGAAATCAATCAATCATATGCTTTCTCTAATTTGTAGTTAGCCTTTTAATCTCTGATGTACAAATGCGTAGAAATCGTACGTAGCTTTCAGAAGTTTTTTATATACACAATAAATATTTTTGTAAATAAATGTTTATAAAGTAACTTTTATCACCCTGGTAGTAATAAAAATCAACCACGGTAACAATAGACAGGAACTGCCACTAAATCGTTACATTTTCCCAAGTTTTGTTCCATTGCACATGAGCATATACAGAAACGTGACCATTCACTAAGTATCCAAATAAAATTGTATTCTAACTTACATGTCACATTTGCCATATTGCCGCTGTTTTGAAATACTGAATTCGTTCGCAGTAATGTCCAAAACTATATAAAACTTATAACTGCCTTTTAGTTATTCCCAAATAAATTAATGAGTTGACCACTAAAGGTTGTAATTAAAAATCAAGGTCAGTCTCGTACCAACAGTTACAAACGTGTTGACCATAAATTAAGATACAATCCGGAAAAGTACGAGACGACCAATTTTTAATTAATTGTACAAACAAAAAAGGGTAAACACAAAACGAACTAAGGTGAGATGATAAAGTTATATTAAGATATTATTCGAATTTATTCAAGGGAAAACAATGGTTCAGACCTGGTACTTACAATTTTCGACCTGATACGCACATCTTTACATACCTTGAACAGTCCGCCAGCTTTCAAAATGTTAATGCTGAATAATTTATAAATTATGTATCAACCTGTGAAGGCAGGAAGTTTTTGGGCTTCAGAAATCATTTAAGAATCCAAAACGACAAGTAAAAATTTCGTGTACATCATGCTGACGTGAAATGATCAGAAAATGGTATCGTAATCAAAATTTCAGTTAAGAAAAAAGTTTTTTTAATATATCTGTAACTTTTAGTCAACCAAAAGAGCTATTTTAAAAGTAGTGGGGTACAGGGGTCTATATTTTTAAAAGAATGTTATTATTTATAGAGAACAATGCTGCAAATTCTACACATTTCTCGTTGAAAGATTAATTAGAGCCAAAATCTATGATTTATAACCTAAACATTAAAAACTGCTACAAAATAAATATCATACTAGAATATTCTGCAATAAGATGACATTATCTACAGTCAAAGAATGTTTTGGTTTTTAGACCCAGAATTCTGGTTCCTGAAAGTAAACCGTTTGTGTGACACACTACCACCAAAACTTATCGAAATGTTAACTTTTATTAACATCTGTTAATATTTTTATCGCTGTTGGTGACAATCACAGTGTGTTCGGACCTAACCTAGTTTATGATTGTAGACTATATCTGTAATGTACCGAAAATGACAAATCAATCAATAAGACACGTGATCCATTTTCACTAACTGATTCGTGTAACTTAATGTGCAACATAATCCTTCACTTACAGGACATTTAGTTGCGTCACTTGCATCTTAATCTTACAAACAAAGGCACAAAAAAATGTCATAAAAATAACCACCTAACTCTCATCACGGAAGACGCTCATTTTTGCAGAGGGCCTCTAATAAACCTTGTCTCTAGAAAAACTAACCGATTTTCTGGAGTACACTGAGATATGATAACTAGTCCCTTTGTAAAGGTAGCACCTTTAACACTAACGAATTTATTAATTTAAGTTAGATCAAGTTAGTTACGGAAATTTTTTTGACGCCAGAAGCTAGATGGAACAGGATCAAATTGAGTTTTTGTTAAAATTTAAATGTGGCTGACTAAAGGAATCTTGATGCTATAAATGGGGAGATTTAACGTCTGGAAAAATGTAAAATAGTCTACAGGGACTAAAAATGAAATACAAAAAAAAAGAGTATTAGCGGGTAAAAAACATGTCCTAAAACTGTTAAAAAAAGTATCTTTTCAAAAACGTTCAACCTGAAGAAATTGTTCAAATGACAATCAAAGTTTAAATCCGTAAATTCAAAATGGATGAAAATTGCATAGAACCAGTACTCGGTGTTACTTTGCCCACTTTTTAAAAATGAAATATGTCCTTAAGATTCATGATTGATAATTAATGCGAAAAGTAAGACGTAAGAGTATTAATTTCTAGTGTTTAATGTTCGTAAAATTTTATAATTTAGACAGTAAAATATTAAGCCATACCTATTAAAATGTGTTTCAAAATATTTAAAAAAATTACAAATTCTACATAGTATGAAAATTGAATGAAATTGCAACTAAAATTCAAGAAATACTCACAAAATGTGAGATAACGTTTCATTAAGTAAAAAAGCGAGATTTGGCAATGGCGTTTATTGACTTCTAGACATATTTGGTTCTGATTTAAATCGTGGTTTTATTTGACTTAAAAATTTTTCGTCTATCTAGAGAATTTTATTTGCTATCCACTTCTGCGAGTACAGGTAAGAAAAAGTAAACTAAAAACACGGGACTAAAGTACAGAGCAAAATAGGAAATCGTGTATGCTTAAGAATAGAATGTACTGATAACAAGAATTAAATCAAGATTATGACAAAGGTATCAAGTAGAAATATCCATGTGCAAACTTTAAATGTATATACCATGATGAGCCAGACATTTATGTGTAATGTTATAAATAAGAAAATAACTCCAATTAATACATTAAGACAATTACTATATTTTCTGTGGATGGGAATTGAATTTTAATGAAAAAGATTATTTGAAACTAACGCCTCAAAATAGAGTAACCATCTCAAGATAAAAAATAAACAGCTAAAGTAAAAGTCAATTGACTTTTTATTTATGATGTACTTGTAATTACAGTGATTTTATATTTCATAAGGTTGAATAGGGCCTAGTGCTGATGATAAAATAAAGCAATGTAATAAAAGGGAAAATGAGAGTATGATATGAATGTAACAGCCACAACAATAAAGAAGAGAAACGTGAAAATGAATTGGGAAAAAATAAAGGAAGAAGGCAATAAAAACATATATTATAGGGTAGTTAGAATGAGAAGATAAATTTGAAATGGAATCACGATGAAACCATAAAATATTTGTTGTAATACCACATTATGGGAATTGAACTTTCAAGAAATATGAAAATATTAAAACATGTTTTAAAAGGAAAATTGATTAAATAAAGATCATGATTTCCAGAACCTATTAGCAATAAGTAGTTTTGTTTCAATATTTTTATTACTCGAGGAATTATAAAATTGCAAAGAATCAACTGATATACAATTGTAAATGTGCGTAATATTTAACTAATAATTTAATGCATATCTTGAAAATCATAGTTCAAATATTACAATTTCATTATTTATTTTAGTACTAAGACATGCATTCGGGAATACTCCAAAAACCCGACAATTAAAAAACCCGACATTCCAAAATTATAAAAATTAAAAAATCCGTAGTCATTAGAAAACTTAAAAAACCCCAAAAAACAGATAATTAAAACACCCAGACCTATTCAAATTGAATTTCTGGTTTTTAAACAGTCTTGATTTTGAATATCGGGATTTTGATTGTCGCGTTTTTTAATCTTGAGTTTTCCAGGTCTTCCTCATGCATTCGAATTCTCGTTATAATAGAACTTTTCGCACCAAGGGCGTAAAATGATCATTTTATGCTTGTTAAATCCACAGTAATTTCAATATAAAAGTCCGAATGTTCAATTAGAAAATATATTTTAAGTTTATCTTTATTAACGATCCACAACGTATGAGAAGACATTTTTTGCCCTAAGAAATCCTTCTTACCAATGATAGGTTAATTTATAATACAGCAGCTATATTATTTAACCCATTAACGTCCAAAGAACACTTCTTTTCAATCAAGTATTTCGCATCAAAATCAAGGTTGACAAAAAATCAATCTTTCAAGATTCTGAGTTCAAATTTCAGTTTCAGGCATCAAGAATTCCAATGTGGGTCCAAAGTTGAAAAAAACTGCAAAAAATTGGGAAATTCTTCACAATTTTTCAAGCTGTTAGAATATTCGGATTAATCAGGTATAAAGGTGGTCAAAATATTTGGCTTTTAACCAAAAATTTTAATTGTTTATCTCACACTCTTGTAACGACTTCAAAATGGCATCCTCACATTTTTTGAAAATTTCTGGACGTTCTAAGTAAAAATCTATGAGCTTTTTTAAAACAATGATATGAGTGAAAAGATCTTAGAATTCATTGAGGAATATAGTAAAATATGTTCAGATTTTTTAAAAATTTCTTATCCAAATTGCTTTCAAAATGTTGTGAAAAAATGTTAACCTATTATATGATGCATTTTAAGCGTGTTATTTTTTGTTTCAATTTTTTCCACAATTGATAGTTTTTAAGAAGGGAATTTCAAATATTATATTTAGGATTTGTTTTCGAAAACTATCAACTTTTAGAAAAAAATGCTTCGAATTTATCACAGAAGTTAGTAAATTTGTTTATAATTTTAAAGAGGGAATTGAAAAGCGACCTAGAAAATAGCAACATGTTCCGTTCGATTTTTTTCTTCGTTTTGATGAATGAAATACTTGATTGAATTTGAAACAAAAAAGTGTCCTATGGTCCTTAATGTGTTTTATTTTACAATTTAAACATATCTTAAAATTTTCTATCCCAAAGAATGTAAATTTTTACCACTTTTAAACTAAAGTTTTTCGATATGAATTCCGTTTAAAGAATTCGAATTCACGTAATTCTGTAAAAAACGATTTAACTGTAGATTTTTTTATTTTATGTAGATGAAATATTATCTACAGTAAGAATAAATTGCATACGGTATATGGAGTACGCTGTACTTTGAAATTTTCTATACATATTGTAATATTTGCAATAATTATTGCAAAACGATACATTTTGTATTGTAAATTGATTGAAGAAGAATGAAAGTTTAATTAATTGGAAATCTCAATAAAGATAAATGGTAGAAATGGTTGTAATACAAAAAAAAAGAAGAAATAAAAACCGGAAAAGATGTGGTTAATCGTATTTTAATTTTAAAGTTCAGATTGCAAGATATTCCATACAATAATTATATTCAACAACATGTTAATTCTAATATCTATTTTACTATTCGCGGATATTAAAAATGATTATTTGAATTTGAAAAATGCGGTAGATTTGAGGTTATGTTCTCTACTGCATATTTAATGAACGGGAAGTAGTAAACGAAAAAATATTGTCTCGTTTACTTAATTTAACTATTTTTGGTAATCCCCTGTAACTTTTTTAAAATTATTGGATTAATTATTTTTCTTTCTGTGTAGCGATATACAGCACATACAGATAACTACAGTAAAGTGGATAATCGAACCGCATTAAAATGGAAATACAATGTAATTAATAAAATCATAGTAGCTAAAAAGAACAAAAATGTATAATAATGGTTAAGTTAAATCTAAATGCAAGGTGTAATATAACAAACATTACAAGACAAAAAGAGAATATGTCTTTATATTAGCATAACTATTATTTAACGATTCCACAAAAACATAGTGGTAGCGGCTTTTATAAACAACGAAAATCCAAAACGATTTTCAAAAACAAGTAATTAATCGACGACATTCTTAAAAACTAACTAACACTCACTTGTGTCACTTCCTAAAACATTTAAAGACTAAGTTTCAAATCATTTATTAACAATATTCTTTTCGATTGAAAAGTCGTAAAATTGTCTTTCCTGCCTTCTTTTGAGGACGAAAAAAGGCCATTTCGCGACTCCTTTCCTAGGTAGGAATTTTGCTAAGTCATCATTTGTAAAAATGACCATTCTTATCACTGACCCTCGGAATTAACCTAGGCGCAACACTCTTATTTTACGCCCTTGGTACGAAAAGTTCTCTCTCTCTCTCTCTCTTTCTCTCTCTCCCTCTATTTCTCTCTTCGAATATAAACATTTGTTGTTTTACATCTTTTCCCCGTTATTTGTTCTTACAAGCATTTTAATACTTTCATAATCAAAATGTCCTCTCGTTTAAATTTTCCGGTGGAATGAGCCTGAAAAACAGTCGATTTCTTGCTTATACGCTTCTTCTTTTTATTTAAGATCTATTTCTAGGGATCTGCAGTAAGTAAAGATTTAAAGTATAGTATTTAAAAAACAATTAATTTTCGAGAGCGTTTTAAGGCTAACTATTGCAAGAAACGTTATCAATTTATTAGGACATATTTATGTTTAGTGGCTGCCTTGAAGAGTTGCATAAACAAAATTGCCCTCTTAATATCCTGATTCTTTAGGTGTAAATAGAAGTCTTTCGAAGATTTTCATTTAAAAAGTAGTTGATTTTTGCACTTGTATGACCTTAAAGCGTTTTAGGCTTACATATTGGTTTTTAGAGTCAGTTTAAATTCACTTAGATGAATTCAGATCTAAATTGGATGAAAAAAGCGAAAATCGTTTAGAAGCACGCAAACGAAATAAAATACAATAACTGTATAAAATGTAAGAAATAAAACTCTTCCTCACACGGCGTAAAAAGTAAAAGAATCAAAGTATGAGAAAACTGAATGAAAGGACTACGAAAGAGGAAGTAAGAAATGAGAATAAACAAAAGATAAGAACCAAGGAGATTGCATAAGATGTAAATACCATAAAACGAAATCAGAAGCCGAAAGGGAAGTCGATTAAAAAACAGTAAACTACATCAAATAAAATAAACGGGAGCGTCAAAATAGAATGAATAAAAAAGTACTAGGAAGCGTGAAGACATAAAATAAAGGTGAAATAAAAAAATAACTACAATAAAAGGCAAAAAAAGAGAGAGAAGGAGAAGGCAGATCGACGAATGGTCCATAGAGCACTCGAATCACAGGGAAGAAATATTCGGATCCAGAATTTCATGAGACGAGAGGGAGTGAATCGGAGAAGAGGCGAGATCAAGTGGGGAAAATGGAACCAATGGCAATGGTAGCGTGCCAGTGTATCACGAGCTGTGCTCCAAACCGGTGCATCCGCGCAGGTATTCGCCGTGAATCTAATCGTTGAGATGAAAATACAATTTATCTACTTCCGCCAATAAACGTTATCAAAAAAACCTTTTTGATTTTAAATAAATTACCCAAGTTCATCCATAAAAATTATAACTGGTGAAACAATTAAAAAATTAAGTTAAGTGCATCGAATGGATCACTAGGTCCAAAATAGCCAGACTTTTTTTTTTATTCACTGGGTCAAAGTCTCATTAATGACTTTGGACAAAGACGGAATTACGTGAGTAGTTTTCAATGCGGAAGATGAAAATGTGAAATCTAAAAGACGGCGAACGTGTTTTTAACTATGGGGTAGCAATGTACCCCGGCAGGTCGATCTTGGGCTTTTTGGCCCTCGGTGCAGTTGTGCTCCTAATTTTGCCATTGTGCCTCACGTATGGCGCGAATCAAAGCGAGGTATTTCGAAAAGTACCTCCGCATTTTCGGAAAATCGATTCATCTTCCTCAGATGAATCTCTAATCGTAGCGAACCGGAGAAACGATTATGGTAATTTTGAAGGGCATCAACATGAAAATAAACGTTTATTTTTTCTTGAAAATTTTGAAACTCGAAATAATAAAAGTGTCAATACGAGTCAAGTTTCGAATTTAAACATTGGAAACGCTTCCTCAGAATCAATAAACGCTGCAGACAGTATGCATGGAGAACAAACCGTTTCCAAAAATTCCTATAGAATCAATCTGATGAAACAGTTTGGAAAAAAAGATGAAAATGGCCAAAATAAACAGGAAAAACAACGTGAAAATAAAAGGAACCATAAAAATAGACATAGAAGGCACCGGTATTATTCTCGTTTGTCAAAAAATCCAAAGGAACAAGAAAACGTATATGACGAAAATGCAAAAACGAAAATCGGTCGAAGACGACACAAAGGTGCAGGTCGTCGAAGAAGATATGTGAAATACGACTCGCCGAAATTAATGCGATTCTCTGCTGCAAAACCACCGAAACCTAATGTGTACATCGAATTGCATCCAGTGTATCAATCTATTGTTCCTGCTGAATTCCAAACAACTAGGAAGTGTGTTCAGTGTATGGTGGTGTACAACCCGTGTTCTCCGCCGATGCGACAACCAGTGAGACAACGACCTTACAGATATCGGGAACCCGCGCGTAAATGGCAAGGGCTCAAAAGTGGTAATGCATTTTCAATTGTCTAGTGTCTCGTTAATTTTTTAAGAAGGAAAAATATGATTGGTTAATAAAATTTGAACTAGTCTTTGAACTAGTGATGCCTGAATAAGTTCCAAATCATTAGTTAGTACTTCAGAAAGTATGATGGCTTTTTGAAAAAATTATGTATTTCATTTAACTGAATATAATTTTTTGAAAATTCGACATCTCTTTTTTAATAGTTAGACGAGATTCTGGTAATGAATAGTTGCCGAAATTACTTAAGAGTAAACTCTTGTGTTGCCGCTTGAAAAACCCGAGTTTTTCAAAGAAAACTATTGTATCGAATGTTTTAATGTGGTTATCAAAAAAAAAGATGAGAATTTGTTTGCAATAAAAATTGAAAATTCAGCAAGAATTTCGCAATGACTGAAGTAGGAAACAAATTTTAAAAAAATTCAGAAGATTTTGCCCATATTATGATCATGAAACCAAAAAAAAATTAATATTTTACAAAATGGTCCAATTTTTAAAAAAGGTGAAAAATTCTGCGCGAAATTGGAATGATTTTTGGGATGTCTCTATTACATATTTTTTTATATCGGAGAATTGGAGATGTATGGTAAGAAGACGAAACATTTAAAAAAGAAGAAAATAGATAAAAAAACCGATAGATCGAAAAAGTGACACTCAAAAAACCGACAATCGAAAAGCCGACAGTAAAAAAAAGCGACACTTTAAACAATGACTGCCCGTTCATCGATGTGTCTATTTTTTTATGTGAAGGCTTTTTGACTGTCGGCTTTATTACTGTCGGTTTTTTCGTCATACATATATATATATATATGTATATGCGTCTTGACACAAAATTCTATGAGAAACGAAAAAAAGTCTTGTTTTTCTAAATATATTGCAAAAAATGTTAAAAACCGTAATTTTTCAGAATTTCCTCATCGTCATTCGAAACATCGACTTTCAAAGAATAAAATCCACATACTGGCAATTTTCTTTCATATTGGGTTCATATGAGAAATAAACGCTAAAATCGAGATAAAATTCCAGTGCATTTAGTGGCTAACTGGTTAATGCACTCAGCACAAGGAAATCATTTTCGTTGATAATTATAATGCTACACAAAGCACTTTATCAATTGATATTTATTATATAAAAGTAGAATTACTTAGAGTACAAGTTACCATAACACGTCGAATATTTATATTACAAAAGTAACACGAAACATTGTAAAGCTTGGAATCGTAAAAGTTAGATAAATTTTCGGATTCTCCAAGGTAGTGAGATTTTGCAGTAATTAAGTTTTATTGTTATCTAACTTGTGTTAACTTGTGTTGTGTAAAATGTAAAGTACATACCAAACAACACTTCTTTGTTTTTGTCTCTGTACAATGAAAATATTTTAATTGGGTTATGAAATATTTATAGTAATATCTGTGTTAATATATTCCTTCTCTAAAATTTTTTAAATTTTGAGTCGATCCGGCACTATCTATAGATTTATTACGAATTTTATTTTCGCATGCTTTGTGTATAAAAAATCCGTTACTGATTTCTTAAAAATTCACTATTAGTTGAGTTGACTACGTTTTAACTACTGAAAGTATTTCAATAGGTCCTCAATGGAATTTTATAGGTTATAGTTACAACCATAAAGGAGTTAAATCAATAAACAATATAGTTATGGAAACGACATTTTTGGAGTTAATTCTACAACATTTAAAAACATTTGTTAAGTCTAACCATCTAGTACACTAAAAACTATTCAACAAGCTGGAGTGATATATTTTTAAATGAATTTAGCAGAGCTACATTTTTAGTTAATTTAACTTCTTTACGGTAGTAACTGCAACTTATAAAATTATCTTGACGCTTATCGAACTACTCTGCATAACTAAAAAGTAGTCAAATCAACTAACAATTTTTCTGGAAATTTTGTTTTGTAATTATTTTTAGTGCAGCTATTAGTGATTGATATTTTATTATATTAGTGATGCCTCTTTGAGTTTCATGCATATTATTGCATTTCTTAACCTCCAATCATTGGGAATACTTTTCCGATTACTGAGGAAATAATATTAACTTAAATAAAAATATTAAAATTAACAATATTAACAAAGTTATACTAACAAAAAAAGTATTTCTTTTAAATACTCTCGACTCAACTAATCAATGGTAGTTGAATTTGTCAAGTAAATTTTTTTTCAAAGTATATAAAACTCCTAAAATTGAACCTTTGATCCTATCAGTAATCAAGCGGTACTTCAATTTGTCTAATAAATTATAAATTTCGAGTATACTCACAAACAACTTAACGTCAGGGTCTTCTAAATTAATGTTCTTTCTTTTATGAAATTTAAAACTCCATATTCGAAGTATTGAAATATGTTTGAAGTTAAGGCACTTGCACTTTTTACAACTATGCTTATAGCTGCCATTATAAGCAGAGTGACAAAATCTCACTCTCTTTGGAGTGAATTTTAACTCCACACAAAATGCATTTTCACTCCTCATGAAGAGTGAACTTTCGCACCAACATTTCAAGCGAATTTCTTCATTCTTTCATTTGGAATGACTGGTCTCACTCTTTTAGAGGATTCTTCCAGTATTTTTCGAATGAACATGCACTGCTCACTGATAATTTCCCTCCAAGGAATTAAAATAGTAATTAGTAATTTTTTTAGGCATCAGGATATAGATAATAATTACTATTCAATCCTGTAATTACTTTCACATGGCAATCAACGCCACTAAAATGAACGTAATGTTTCATTTATTATCTGAATTTCAATAATATCAAACACTATCCACATATAATTCTCTCGATCTGACCAGTTGGATTGACTTGATCAGGACATGACCCTTTCTCCTTCCCTATTCGGAAAAATAACCCTTTATTATAATATATTATTATATATAATAATATTAGTATTGCAATTCACTTAAAAAGTTGATTTTTATCACTACATGAAATTTAAATTTAATTCAAAATTGTTTTTCAACCATTTTGATGATCAGTTTATACAATTTGCACAATCCATTGTGAACACTCTGCACACATTGAAAAAGATCCGAAAAAAATAAACATGATGTGTTCATGCTCTAAAAATCTAGTAAGTTTTTTCATGAACTATTATTTGAGTCTCCTGCCAATAATTTTCAGTAATAATTAAAATTTCTTGAGTAGTTTCTTTAGCTAGAACAGGTCGAGATCTCGATAACAAATTAAGCATTTACTACATTATATCTGTTCAACAGCTACAATAATTATAATGTAGATCAAAGTTACTGAATTGGAGCCAGTTAAAAATCTTTTCTTACTTTGTGTGGTACATTTGCTCCATATTTTTCAGGTATTATCTTATGGGTGTACTAATGGGTTTTTAACTTTTTTTTTTTAAACGCTTTTCTCTCTTTGATCATGTTCGTTATATTTAACTTTCTAATTATGTTTAATAATTTAATTATCACGTATACTAGTTGATTCACGGCAATAAACTTCGCATGACGAATATACCAATTATTTCCTAATAAAGACTGGTATCGTGCAGGAATGTGAAATTAACAAATTGCTGGTATGTTTGAACATTTTTATTTTCTATTATTCTTTAATAAATTTATCAATTCCGTTTTGTATCAAAGAAATTGATACACATTTTAGTAAACAATGCATACTCTTGAAATAAGTTTACACCATCGAATTTTGTAACCATGACATTTTCCTTTTGTTTTTTATTACTCTCTAAGAGTTCATTCTTAAAGATTTTAATATTCACTCTTTTACACTAATTAAAGAGTGAATCCCACTCCAAGAAATTTAGAGAGTAAAATATAGTTTTCTAGATGTTATCTAATGTCATAATGAGTTCTACCTTAAACTTTAATAAACTTATTATAATTCCCATATTTTGAATTTTTATAGTAGTGTTATCTAAAAAACGATACACAAATCTATTAATTATATTTTAGTATCACAAAACAAAGTAAGAAGGGACATATTCATCTACAGTATTAAGAAAAAAACAAAAATCATAGGTCTTAATGTTAGCTGTTGTATTACGATACGAATGCGTGAAAAAATCAAATTCAGAGGGGTTTAGTTGATTTAAAAAATTACATATTTGAATTACAATTTTATACAGACGTATTTCAAAATATTATAAATATTAAGTAAACTCACTGCTATTATAACTCATGTTTACTTTTGTAACCAAGCTTTGAAGTCTTTTACGTTTTTATTCATGCGTTCAAATTATTATGCAGTTGGGTTTTGTTTCAGGTGTAAAAAAGCAGGTGACCAAATCTTTGCCAGAGATTTCTAATTAATGAAAAGCGAAAAAAATTAGTTCAATTATGCTTAGCTTCCATTCTTAACCTCATTCTCGGATAAATTATAAACGAATGTGGAAGGATTCGTAACCCGTTCTAGGAGAAACTTTTTTCATATTTATTTATATTTAACGATATTAAAATTTTGTCTTGGTTGCCAAAGATTGAAAATTCGGACCTAATTAAGATGGCTTTGAATGTTATCAGTTTCGATCTAAACTCGATCGAATTTTTGTAAATTTATCTTTATTAAGAATCTTTTAAAAGGCATTGGTTATTACAAAATCATGTAAAACTATTGAAGCTTTCTTTACCATTATCAAGACTTTTTATCATTATCTGTGAGATAAATATCAAATTGTTTTTGAAAATTTAATTTCACATAAAGAAAGTTAATTAATATACAAATAGAAATTACGATAGGTATAATTATTTTCACCATAAAATTGCATTTTACGCCCTCGAAAATTACATGACTTAGATAGGAGCTCCCTGCCCATTTTTACACCCGCTCAGACGAAATAGTCATTTTTGTATCAAGGGCGTAAAATAGAGTTTTACGCCTCGATAATAGAACCCAAGAGACGGCAAAGCCGACTTGAGTTTCATGAGGGTGCAAATTGTACCCCTAAGACTCAAACATTGTCTTTTGATGCAGTAGGCGTAAAATATTTTACGCCTGCAAATGAGGGCATAAAATGACCATTTTATGCCTACTTAAGCAAAAAATATTGTTCGTAATACAGACGTAAAACTTTTTTTACCCTTAGTACGAAAAATACTATTTTTGTAGAAAATTTGTTACACTATTGAAAGGTCGATTTTATGGGTTTTTGATTTATAATATTCTAAACACGAAAATTTCTTTAATTTGTTTAGAAATTAAACTATGTTCCTGTAATTTTTCACGAAATACTCTCAATGTAAGTTTTTGTTATATTTAAAAAGTAAACATTTAAGAGATGTATGACAAAAAATTCATAGGTAATATTTCTCTGTAAACTCATAACTGTTATTTTTCCCTGAATTAAGAATTTTTACCACCCCATACTCTTGCTAGTTATAAATGGGAGTGAGCAAAATATGGTACCTGACAAGAAAATAATGGTACCTTTTACGTGTGAAATTTATATTGAATCCGTTATTATCTGAAGATGCTAAATAAAAAATTGTAAAGATGATAATACTCTATGTATGTAGATAGTAATACTGTTTTTACTATTAATTTACTTTAAATCACTATTTTTACTGTATAAATAAAACTGATTCTGTAGTAGGTGACCACAATATTTTTTTTACAACGAAATTTCATTGTTTTCGATAGAGTTTGAAAACGTTTTTAAACAATTATGTCATTTGAGGCGAGAACAACATTCACATTTTTTTAGACATTTCTCCATGTTTCTATTGTAGTTTGTATTCTTATATTTTATATCGAAAATATACAGAAAATGCGGCTGACAAAAGACTACGAAACTTGAAAATATAAGTTATTTTATCTTTATGCACTGATATATTTACCATTGTCGTAACCTGATCGGAGTATTTTACCATGCATATGATGACAGAAACGGTTTGGTTTGGCTACTAAAAATTGGCTAATGATCGTACGAAATACCACACAAAAACATATTTATTTTGCACAGCTTATAATGTAATAAGATGGTACCAGATACTAACCATGGTTTTAGATAATATATTCATTTTACTGTCAATTTTTTACTTTCCATTTCGCTACTTAAAAAAATCAGATTTTAATTACTGACGCCGATTAACATTGCAAAAACACTGTCCACCTCAAAACATATGGAAATTGGCACCTGTGCCCTAGACAATAGCAAGAAAAAGCAAACCGTTAGAGAGATCGTTTCCCAGAAAGTCTAAAAATATACCGGTTATCGACACGCATGTCTCAGTATACAACATGCGTCACGCAGTAGTTGTGCATAAAACAGCAATAGCAAATGTTACACTTTTCGCAAGTGATATTTGAGTATGAAACATAGAAATTCTAGACGTGCGGTTACTTATCGCGATAAAGCACGTGTTTGTGTTTTCTCAAAAAAAAAACAAGATAAATGCCAGTTTTGAAAATATCCGAACACGTATGTGAAAATTATGTATAACTTGCATTTTGTTATCATTTCAAAGGACTATTTTTACAATTTTTATTTTGGTGCATACTCAATTATTTGTTCAGAACGTATGTGCAGGAATTAGTGCAAAATATCAAAATTGTTAATTTCAAGGAATAGCCAAAACCAGAAAATGTACGGTAATATCATTTTTATATAGTTTTAAAATAATTTCATTTCAGCCCTTTTGATAAAAAATCTCACTTAAATAAAAAGTAACTAGTACCATCAGATTTGTCACTTTTTTCTTTCATATATGACGTAGGAAATGGACCCCATAAATCCTTTTCAAAAGTGTTACAATTAATAACTTGGTTTAGAATAAGTTGTACATCTTATAAAATGTGTAAAATACATTTTTAAAAAGATTGTAATTTTCAATTAGTAAAATGTTTGTTATTTAAATCAGAGGAATATGACAATCGTACCTGTTAATGATATGTATTCACCATGTAAAACATAAACTATCTGTTAACTGGCGGACAAAAAACAATCGGTTGTCGCCCTAAGGCGCAAAATTACTAAAATCGCCCGGAATGTAAAATTAGCAACGTAGAAAGAAGTGTTGTAAATAATTGAATAATAACAACTATTATAATTAAGCAAAGTTTATAGAATAAAACATGTGGCTGAAACTGGAAAAAAAAATTAATTTATCGATACTGATCTACTATTTATCCAACTCCAAGAATTGAAAGTACAGAAAAAATATCAACAATGTTCATCTGCGGTTTCTCTGAAATTATATAATTGATGTTTCGTAAAAAAAAATAATCGGTAGCAGTGTAATACCCTGTGTAAACTGGCACGAATTGTAAACTGTGTACTTCACGTTAGTACGCTAACTATAGCTGTAGTAAATCAGCCAATTTTTCGACTGGGTTTAAGATATTTATTGATGCATGTGGTTTTAATTATATACAGCTCTGTTTAACAAGTTCGTGAATTAAATGATTATTTAGTTAAAAACAGACAGGCACTAGAAATTCTCTTTAATCTTGCAAATATTTAAAAATGACACAATGCGATTAGAAGTCACGTAAAAATTGTAAATATTGACGAATTGTGTCAGATTTTCGGCAGTTCAATTTCCAGTGTTCCAAAATTAAATATTTATTCGACGAGACCGACAACGGGCTCAATTCTATTATACTTCATGCCATTCTGACTTTTTTTATATTATTTCAATCAATAGATAATATTTTAAGTTATCCAATTATTAACATAACTGCTGTTCATAATTTAAATATTATTTGTTAACTATTTCCAAAACATTTCGATTCCTATGATGTTAATTTAAAAACATAATCGTTAGTAGTTGAATGGCTTTAAAAGATATTACTAATTTGTATTAAATATGGATTAAAACGGAATAACCAATGACAAATAATAAAAACGATTACGTGACAAATAACACTTAAGAAAACCTCATATTTTTGTTAAAACTGCAGTAAATTGATATAAAATTATCTATACTGCAACAATTGATCTATACCGTTAAAGTTTAGCTTTCTTCATTGAAGAATTGATTAATACTCACGAATGAGCAAGATTTGTTTAAGAATAAAGAATATCCCAATATGAACAATTAAAATTAACGATTTAAGTCGCCTAATATACAACTAGGAAAACATTTCCATAACGAGAATAAAATAGAACCGCGATAGTCGCTAGCGCTCCTAGCGACGCGACGCGGCGGCTAGGTTACTTTTGTCTTATAAATACACTCTTACTCAAGCTTCTTAGGCTTCAAAGTCACGTGGCATTGTTTCAAATCTATTCTACCATATGAAACGATTCAAGGGTGTTTTTCAACATCATGCAATTTTCCTATTTTTTACATGCATCAAAAAGAATAAAATTATATTTCAAATACGATCTTGAAAAATTGCAAAAAGACCCGTTTGAAACAGTTTTCAGTCGTAAGAGTCAAAAAGCTCCCACAGCGCCGGAAGGCAAGATCGCGAAAAATACGATCTCTAGATCATGCAAAAAAAATCTTGAGAAGCGAGTGGACGAAATTCTTCGCGTTCTCTTCTTGATCGAAGTCGCTCGTACATACATGCTGGTTCTGTTTCCCGAGCGAGGGCGGCACCTTTGAACTCTCTCCTACATTACAATATCTGCGCGTGATCCAACGCCGACTTCCTTCCTGGCTCCCTCAGATGTAGTTCATTGTGATCGATTCATGAGAATTTGTCATGACCTGAAAAATCATTGATCCAACTATTTATAATAACCTTTCGAAAAAATTATCAAGATTTATTGCAATTAGTCAACGTTTCAAAATAAAACTCATTAATGAGTCCAAAAGAATGACATTTAGGTTATGTGGTTAATGATGTACACAAAAATTATTTGATAAAATTTTATGTTCGATCATTTGAAAAATCATTTGCATAAATTTGATGGACCTATGATAAGAAAAGTAGATGCGTCAACTTCACCTCAGTTTCTCCATTCAAAATATTTTTTTGTTATTTTTGAAAACTATCTTTTCTGCCACTTTCAAGAGTGCTCCATCTATTTCCATCAACGAAGTCGCAAAAAAATAAATTATTTACCAAAAAATTTTGCAAAATAAAATAAAAATGATATGATTTTCTTCAATGAAACGGATTTTTGTCATTTTTTCGACGGAAATCGATGGAGCACGCTTGAAAATAGTAGGGAGGTTTTTTTCAAAAATAAAAAAAAAAATATTTTTATTGGAGAAACTGAGCTGAAGTTAATCTATCTACTTTTCTATCATTCGTATCATTGTATTTTTGTCATTTTTATGGCGGAAATCGATGGATCATGTTTGAAAATGGAAGGAAGGGTTTATTTTGAAAGTTAGAAAACCATCCTTTTATTGAAGAAACTGAGTTGAAGTTGACGTATCTGTGGGATTGTTTTTAAATACTATCAAGATACTCTCGTACAATTTTCAGCCCCGAACATGCTCTAGTTTTCGAGATCTAGGCCAAATTTGGTTGCTGCGTTTCTTAATGTTTTTATCCAAAATATTATCTAATTGTTTATTATGTAATGGATAAAAAGTCCATAAAGACTCAACTTAACAGAAGATCTTTAGGGCATGTCATTTTGAATCATTTGGGCAATAGTTTTTTGTTTTTTTAAGAACCCCTGTTTTTCCGAATCCACTGCTGCGAATCCACTGTTTCAGCGTCATGCGTCGATGTCCATCTTTACTGCTTGGGTAGTATGATGTTCAATACCAGATCAGCTGGAGGATGATGATTGTTAGATCACGCATCACTTGTGGTCCAGATAGTATCGCAAACATCTAAAACATCTTTCCTGACAAAGCATACCCAGTCGGTGGCCTTTGTGCGTTAGGACGTACAATGTGCCTGATCGGTAATGCAATCTCGGTTACGGTAATGTCCAAGCAAGTGCGCCCGCACTGTTTTGTTTGCTCCGTGCACTGGAATTAGAGGCCCGTGGCATTCGCTCGCACTACACCTGTTATTGAATAATAACACATGTGGGCTCGGGTGCCCACAAAATGGGCACACCGGGTATATGCACTCGGCCAGTAGGAAATTGCCCTCTGCACGGATTCGCAATCACGGCGCCTTCGAATCCGCGTATTATTCCAGGCTCCCTGCGGTGTTTGCTCCCTTTGCAAATAGACACCATGGTGATTTCGAAGGCGTTGCGATACTCCCACCAAACTCGGGTCGTACATTCGGATCGAGTCTTGTTATTACGTTTGCCCGCGACTCTGAGCTTTTATCGTCCACGCGGGTTTCGCCTTTTTGCTGCATTAAGATTTGTAATTCATGCGCCGATTCCTTCCAGGGAATTGCGGTTAATTCGGATTACCGACCCGTGGATGATTGCTTTTATTCCAATCTTGAATTTTGTCTCCGATATTACAAATTGGCATGAAGAGTCTTAATTCCTGAGGAATTCCATGTGAATGCAGTTTTCGTACTGTGGTGTTTCGCGCCTATGTATTTTGCAAATGTGACATTAAGTCTAAAATGGTATTCAGATGGTTCGACGTTTGCTTTTTTTAAATCACTTGTGATGGCGAGAGAAGAACGGGCACATTTCTCTTTTTGCTTCTTGATGTTCTCCATGAACAGTTATATCATTCAGCTATCTTGATCGTGGAATAAGATAGAGTTAGTGAGTTGCTAGAACCATTCTGCAATGTTTTTAGAACCGTCAACTTTTTATTGGGTCCTCTTAGTCTTAGGTCTCCAAGAAAATGAAATAGTAATTAATAAATGGCAGGACACCTAATAACTGCTACATATATACAATTTTCTTACTAAATAACAATAGAAATATTCACGACTGGTAGAAAGAACAACACATCTCGGATTTCTGAGCAATTATGTCGCATCTTAAACATTTTTCACGATGACCCTCAGATATAAAAATTTTGCCTCGAAATACCTTATACAGTAAAGTTCCGATATAATTGTGTCTCATTATATTTATGTCCCAGGATATTTGTCGGGTTCCGTCTCGTTATATTTACTTTTCCTCCACCTTGCGGACTGAGGAGAGTGGGAGAAGCGGCGCTCCCCTTCTTCTGGTATATATAACGGCACGGGAGGGGTAATCGAGGAATCATGTGGGTAAATATCCCGAGACTGTACTATATATCAAAAGTTGCTTTCCATAAAATGGGATTCTTTTAAAATATGCGGTTTTTGGATGCGAGCTTATCAATGGTGTTGTTCTTCATCGCAATATTTGGATACATGAGGCCCGGTGCGTCGGAACCAACTTTAATTCCAAAGTTCGAGAAAGTGTGTTTTCTTAACGGGGCATCTGTTAAGAAACACTTCGGGGAACCTGTACGAACATTTTGAGCCAAAAATAAAAATTATCGCGGGGGGTTTTTGGAAAAAATAAAAAAACAATGGTAAAAAGGCTCTCCTGGGCTCAATTTTGATCAAATCAAATCGATTAAGGGGTCAAATTGTAGGTTTTTTTAAGCTCCACAATTTACTCTTGGGTGCCTTTTCGCTATCTATTAACCGAAACGAGTTTGTTAACAAAAATTTGTTATTTCCCCCCTTATATTCACTATAAAACGAAAAATACTTATTGTCGGACATGGTACCCAACTGTAAAAATACATTGATTATAAAAAGCAACAAAGTGGCTTTATAATTGTTGTAAAATCAGTTATTTTGTTAAAACGTTAAAATTTTACCTTGCATTTGAAAAAGGAAAAATGTAAATAAACGTTATAAAATAAGCCACTAAGTTACATTTTCCTTAATTGATTTAATGAAAAACTAAAAAATGAATACATCTGGTGAACGAAATTGTAACAAATTTTAAGAAAATCCAATTGATAATAAGAAAACGAATTTTAACATGATACTTATAAATCAATGAAGAAAAACGTCGAAACTGTTCTTATTTTATAACGTTTATTTACATTTTTACATTTTCTGTATATAAATTCGAATATTAATTTTATTTTAATTTTGTAAAAAGTTTAAAAGTATGGAATTGCAAAGTAAAATTTTGTCACAAGTACATATATATTTACGAAATATTTTTACAAAATAACTGATTTTACAATAAATATAAAGCCACTTTGATGCTTTTTGAAATCAATGTATTTTTACTGTTAGGCGCCATGTACGACAATAAGTATTTTTCGTTTTATAGTGAATATAAGGGGGGAAATTTTGCAGTATTTTGCGTCTAACTCGCTTCGGTTAATAAATAGCGAAATGGCACCCGAGAGAAACTTGTAGAGCTTAAAAAAAATACAATTTGACCTCTTATCCATTTGATTTGATCAAAATTGAGCCCAGGAGAGCCTTTTTACCATTATTTTTTTACAAAAATAGATTTTTTCCAAACCCCCTCCCCCCAATTTTTTTTGCTCAAAATGTTTGCACAGGGTCCCCGAATAATCCCCGTTGAGAATCCACACTTTCTCGAAATTTGGAATTAAAGTTGGTTCCGACGCACCGTGGAGGTATTCCATCTCATCTTTTGATATGTGCAGTTGTTTGTCGCAAAAAGATTTTGACTGGTTCTTCGTTAGAAGTTATCGAGATAATGACACATTTCCATAAGTTTTTGTTGGTAAGGAACTGAGGGTCATTTCCAAAATAATTATTATAGTAGAATCCGAATTCAAATCACCTTCAATCTTCATATTTACTCATTTATTCTGTCGATATTAAATTATAGAGATGAAAAATTCGAATTATAACGCGAAGATTCATTGAATTTTCTTAGTTTCATAGGTTTATAGAGTTATTCTAAACTAATAGAAATATGTAATAGTAAATAGAATATGTGTAAATAGGTAAAATATATATAACGATAAGTAATTTAATTTATTAACTCGCTGTGATAGATTTGTAACTTTTTTAATAAAATTGTAACCATATTTTTATTTCTTAATGTAATAACTGTTAAATACTACTTACTAATTGACTTAATATACTTTGTATCCCAATATTGTAAATTCTAGTATTGGTACCATGCACGCAACATCATCTGACAATCTATCAGTAATCGAAAGGTTGTTATTATTTACTTCACTACTTTAATACGTATGTTACGACTATCGTTGTATGACATGATTATCTTCCTCTAATCAGGAAATGCCTTTTGTTTTCTCTGTAGAAAATTGCTTCGAATAAGAGTATAATAAGTATATTTGTTCTGAAATGATTGAAGGGCAACAGTCTGAGGTAAAAGGGAATTTTTTTAATTAGTTGAACAGTTACCACAGTAATGATGAAATTTTGAAATAATATCCCAGTATGATAGTATTTATAAATTGTGGAACATTCTTTATTTAGTGTGTTATTTCTAATAGCCAAAAGTATTTATGGTCGTTGGGATAAATAATATAATTCTATAAAAATCAGTTAAAAAATATAACAACATATTTCCGGTTAAACCTTTTTGGCGTCAAAAATATTGTCTGAATTATTTGTTTTGACAAGAATTACTAATATTTTGCACATTAGTTTTCAACGTCTTAAGTATTACAAACAAATAAAACGTACACGTGAAAGCACGTAGCCACCCGCGTAGACGATTACCTATTTGCAACTCGCCAAGCCCGATTGCACGTGCACATAACCTATAATTAGCCCTAGCGATTTGTAGAATGCGTTTCTCGAAATCCGACCCTCCCTGTATTTTAGCACCTTCGTTATGGACCACAGAAGCAAAGATACGGTGGAAATGCCTGTAATTTCCACATGTTTGTGTCTTGAATCGACAATCGTTCGTTCCGAATTCGAGGTATTTTTGTAAGTCACGAATCAGTCTTGGCCGTAAAATCGGATTTAAGTCTCGTTGATCTTGAATGATCAAGTTTTGGTAGTTCGGTTCTTCAACCTTGACCTTTTTTTAATTTCAAGTACTGATTTCTTTAGTACCATTTTTTCAAAATTCTAAACCATTCAGTTGAAAAAATTACGGTGATTTTGTTCAAAAGCCGAAAAAGCATTTTTATTTAAATATTGGAAGATAGTAGTTTCATGTGTTCGATTAATTAGTATGATCCATTTAAAGATGCTGAGCATTGAGTAAATCGTCTGGAATTGTTTATTTTCGTAGATTACTAATAAATGATTCAAATCAAATATTTAAAGTCATCAAGAGAAATTATAAAGCCACATGTTATTATGGAGTAAATAAGTAGAAAGAATTACAGTATTCCTTAGATTAGAATCAGGTGAAAAATGGAATAATATGTATTAGTTACGGTTCGTAAAAAACTACTAATTAATCCGTCAGAAATCAGTAATGTACTGTCTCCAAAGAATGTTGCCAACCTACTAAAAGAATTTAAACTTAATTATTGCAGTAGTATTATTTCTTCTGAATTTGTCTACTAACAATAAATTTGTCATTAGTAACTTTGGACTAATTAATAAGCTTTCTAGTATACGAAAAATTCGACAGAAATATGACAGGAATTTTCTAACCTTTTGAATTGCAAGTTTGAGATATAAATTCGAATTTTAACTCACTATTTTAAATAATTTACATAGTCCAGGCTACTATTTAAATAGTAATACCAACTATTTATTTTATTCTGCGCGGAAGTAAACATTTATTCCCTTAAATAGATCATCTGATATCCTCGGGCCGGATTCGTAGTCCCTCGAAAATGTTAATCCCTTGGGGGAGCAAAAGTTCACTTTATTCCCTTGATACGAAATAGTATATTGTACAACTAGGGAGTAAAATAGGTGTTTGCAGGTCGAGTTTGGCAATTGGCATGCTATTCGGCAATCTTGTTCGCCCGATATAGGAAACAAAACATTTTTTTGCACTTAGAGTGAGGGAAACTTATTTTACTCCCGGATATATTGATTTTGCTGTCCTAGGGAGATAAAGTGCTATATTACTCCCGCGATGTAGGCTGAAAAATATCATTTTGCCTTTTGAGAAATAACCCATTACAAAATACTATTGAACGACTCCAAAATTGCGAAAAGTTGGCAACATTGATAAATCAATTTCTAAAATCTCTCGCTCCTTAAACGGTACGTGCAAGCCAGCAAAACGGTCCATAAAATGCCGTTTGTCAAAGTTTGTTTATTCTGTACTTTTGCGGATTCATAAAATGTGGTCGTGGCTATTTTCCATGTATTTTCAGGTAACTTTATGCTAACATACGATTTCACGTGTCGGATTACGGCACTGCCTTTTTCATGTAGCCGCCAGCGACATATTCTATGGTCAATTGATGTAGGAATAGAAAAATCACGTCTCCGCTGTCACCAGAAAAAATCACCAATAAAATCAAATAGTCACTTTCCAATCATCGAGTTTGCTACTCGCTTGCGGTCTTACAGGTGAAGTACTTCCATTATGGCAGCAATGAAACCTATAAGATTGACTTTCTTGACAAATGTGAACAGTGATCCAAGAAATAGTCGTACCCGATAGCTTATGAAATTTCATGAGCCGGAACTTTTTTAGCACATTTCCTGATTTTAGCTTACACAGCGAAGAGGTCATTATAATTATTAGCCTCTGGAAACGGAGAGGAGAAACAAATTCGTATGCCAGAACGCTGACTACTAATTATTAATATGTAGGCCAAAGCCGTAGTTTTTAGCCTTTGAAAATGGTCCCAAATTTTGAACCAGCTCAATAAAAGAAAAAATCCAAAAATTAGATTATTAGAGCTTAGATATTAAACTCCTAACCTCACGAGGTAATTCCTAAAGACGACCAATTACAAAGCAAAAAAGTCACGTGACGAAGGTACGATTGGTCAATCTTCTTTTCATCGCCATTCGCGTGCTACGTGTCCAATACAATTTTGGCAAAGAACTTTTCGTCTCAAAATTTAACGACGAATCCAATCAGGGGGTCCAATTTACTACTTTTCTGCCTTCGTATATGCATTTTGTATCCGCCGATTGCGTGCGGAAAGCGATTATACACGGACTTGCCCTTTCGTTTACGTGAGTCGCGCGAGACGCATAAATATATATATATATACGTCGGCATTATCGAGTGTACGAACGTGACCGGTCTGCAATCGCGAGCGTGACCTTTTTAGCGTCGCCCAGAGCAGTCCGATAATAATGGCGAAGCAATTACAAGATCATTTCGCTTGGTGCTAGATCGCGATCATCGTAATGGAGACGGCGACGTATACGTAAATCGCGCCAGGAAATGATCATTATTCACGCCTCGCGATCGTTGCTCTCTGGGTATAAACGTTTAACACGAGACCGTGGATAAGAGGCCGCTTCATTTCGAATCGATCATTCGGTGTACGAAGAGGCTCGCCTTAAATTGTACCATACACCACGGTCGTGCCAGGCTCTGGTAAGAGACAAACGTGGAATGCATTAATCACGTATGATAGCGTATGATCAGTCACATATGACTATGTCAGAGATCTGATGATGAAGTGAGACATTTTTGAGCATTTTTATTGGGTTGGCAACAGTCGAACAATGAACGAACCCAATTTATGTACATTGAAGCTCAAACATTCTGGAACACTTTCATTTTTAAATATGCAAATGATAACTCGATACTTCAGAAAGGCTTTCGATGAATTTGAAAAAGTCCATCATGATTTGAAATATTATTTCTCACACTCTGTGTGCAAAATGCTATTTTTCCTCCTATATTGCGGGAGCAAAATATCACATTCTCTCCCTAGGGAGCAAAATAAATATAACCGGGCGCGAAATAAGTTTCTCGCATTCTGAGCGCCAAATACTATTTTGCTCCCTATATCGCGGGAGCAAAATAGCACGCCCTCGTATGAGAAAATAGTATGTGCAACAAGGGAGAATAGATATTTGTAGACTCGTGCGAAATGCGAATACTATTTTGACCGTTTGATGCCATTTTCAGAGATTATACCTTGATAATGACGATTGCATAATTGATCCCTTGGTTTTGACGGCGTCAATTGAAATCAGAAAATAGGCCAAAAATCGTCTGGCCCACGATTTTTCATAAATCATAGTGCACGATTTTTTCTAAGTTACTAATCACGAATCCATTGTCAGATTTTCAAAATATGAAATGATAGATTCAATATGGCGATCGAAAATGCGAATTTTAATTATGGAGGGGTAAAATTCATTATTCAGAGGTTTTGGTGTCATTGTCGTCTACAAATCAAATACAGTGTAAGTGCTAATAGAAGCGCCACTTCGATGTCGAGTACGCTTGCCATCTGGCAGCAGAAGTTGGAAACTTCAGATATTGCAATATTACGTGAAATTTACTGGAAATACTAATTTCTGTTTTTGCTATTTTTAATCCGTAATCTACTACAGCATTTGAAATATAAAATATTTTCAAATAGTAAACATTTGTACTACCAAAGGCAGTCAACATTTTTACACGTTATTCGTAAAAAAAAGAGAAATGGTAGATGTCCATGTCATTTGTTGAAGAAAAATGTCTACTTGCTGGAGTAAAATATACTACTCAGGATTGTGAAGCCATCATAGAGTTTACTAATTGAGATATACCATAAAATGCGTAAAAAAATGCAGTTCTAATAACAAATGTACAAATAGTGATACTTAAACCACCGAATACCAAAACAGTAAAAGCTAATAAATCATATGCATATATCGAAATTTTGATTATGAATTCGCAAGTGAAGGAGAGATTGGGAGCAAAATTGTATTTCGCGTTCAGTATAAGCGTAACTTACTTTGATCCCTAGGGAGAGAAGGTGTTATTTTGAAGATGTTATAGAAAGGTGATATTTTGTTGCAGCAATAAAGGAAGCAAAAGAGCATATTGCGCTCCAAGTATGAGTAATGTAATTCGTTTTTCAACCATCGTAAGTTGAATATGAAACTAGAACAAACTAAAATTTATAGATTTTGTTGTCGTTATGTCAAATTTCATTTGATCATACAAATTTTGGTTAACTATATAAAGATTTTGTTGTTGTATTATACGAGTTTTCTTTCATCATGTTCTATTCCTCAAATTTTGTCTTGTAATACTCGAGTGTGGACAAGAAAGAATGGTTGAAATTTTGAGGACAACCTAAAAAATCTATCGAATTTAAAAAAAAAACAGTTCTTAATTGTGACCAAAAATAGAAATATAATTAATCGTTAATTGTTCAATAATAATTACTTGCATTGTTCGTATGAATAAATGTCAAATTAGTAATTTCATGTAGAATTGTTATTAATTGTGTACTGTCTTTTGTATAAAATAGTTTAGTAATGAGTAATAAAAGGAAAACATGTTCTGTAAAGTTTTTATAAAATATTAGGAATGATTCTTTGATCACTTTACACGATGATAAATGTTCTTGAACAGATTGACGAATGAGAAAATTTTCCATTTTTCCTGATAAAAACGACTATAAATTATATGAATGTTTACTATTCAGACGACGAAAAAACTTTCACTTCATTTCAATTACAAGAGTGGCAATTTTCACCGTTTACAAGTCTGTCCCAAAATTATCATCTGGAATGGTAAAATTTCCAATACATTTTTTTTCCTCATATAGAGTTATTACAAAATTTTTGTATTCGGACATACACATTTGATAAAAGTACTAATTAAAATTCAATTAAAGAAAATTCAATTTTGCTAAATTATTCGTCTAATATACAATAAAATTTCGTCGACTCTGTATTTTAGTATTCAGTTTACATAAAAGTATTTTTATCAAAATTTTAACAAATTTGTAAAGCACAATTTAAAAGCGAGTTAAAAACTCTATAGTGTGTTATAAACTCTACGAAAACTTTATAAAACATTCCGAGTGAATATTATTTCAAAAAGTATTCTTTCTTATATTTTTGATATCAAAGCATATTAGACTCTGTATTTAATTCAAAAAGGGACTCAAATAATGACAATTCATATGTGAAATGCTGAACAATTATTTTTAAATCAGATCCCACATGTTTCATCGGATAAACCAAATTGAAGTTGTAAACAACTTAACATTGGCCAGCCTCGCAAGACTTTCAGCTCTGTACTTTGTCGTCTTTAATTGTTATTCATTCAGCTTTGATGTATGAGCTTATTATGATCGGTCGTACGAACACGACCATTTGAAGATTTCTGGAGGGATGGGTGGATTCCGGATGCTGATTGTCCAATATTAATCGATCTGGGATATAAATCACCGAAATAAATCATGTTTATTGCAATTACGAACGTCTTTTTTTTAGTTTTTAGTGCAGAACATATGCGCAAATAACGAACCGCAAAACAGAATGCATGTTTCAGTAGGATAATTTTAATATTTAAACCTCTATAATTTAAGAACATCCCTGACAACATTTTCCCTAGATTTCTAAAATCCTGTATGCAATAAGGATGAAAATATAGCGAAGTTCTCGAAAATATCGCATAGAATGACGGAAAGCAAGGTTGACACTAGCGCCGCCGCGCGGATTATTTTTTGTTTTTGTAAATTTCATGTTTCAACGTGTATTTCATGGTCAAATTAAACTCATAAATTTTCAAACACCCTGTATATATATAATTTCCAGCAGCAATCATAAAGACATCATTCTTTCAAAAAAATACGTATCCCATGCCTTTTTAATCAAAACGATCGAATCAACGTGCTTTTTCGACCCGAATAAACGTCAGGTGTAGTGCTCCGGAAAGACATACGAAATTGCCCAAAGAGCAAAAACTGTTACCTGCTAGGAAGTAATTACGAAACTGTAAACACGAGGTCGCCACAGTCGTTTTGGGTCGCGCGCCCAAACGCGCAATTAGCCGCTCGAGCATTTAAAATATTTGGATAGCACCGCCGCGGCGTTCTTCGAAAATCATCGAATTTATGAACCGGTGCCTCATGCATAAGCTCCTTAAAAAAAAGATCAAGGCGTGCGTTTTAATAAGAGCGGAATCCTGGAAGTAAACGAAGCGCATGCACACGCTTGCATACGAGATGCGCAGGTTCACCCACTGGAGAATGCGCAAAAAGTTTTTTAAAAAACGTCCGCAACGTAATTTCAGATTACGAGAAAAGCTGGGAACGGAACTAGGTGACTCGAACGTAATAATCATGGGTAGTTTATTTATATACATTTCATAATTTTAGCATCATTTTTTATTGTTTGCAAGCATGGTCACAATATGTGCTCTGAAACTGATCGGGATAAGTCGTTTCGATGTTATTCTCGCACGATTTGCATAGAAATTTCCCGATGCGAATGATAATTCGATGGAACGTCTGAGCATATTCTTAAGGAAAATATACGAATCGCATTTGAAGTGTGCTGCGAGTTTAAAAATAGTTTGATTATTTGTCTTTTGAAATTCAACTGGTTTCTGTGGTTCCAGTTAACGTAGGTTTGATTCAACAATAATAAAAACATTTAACCGGCTATAACCTTTGAAAATTTGCGCACATGATAGTAGTGGAAGTTTGAAGTGTAGGAACAAAATTTTAAACAACTTGAAGTCGTTCGTATCACAAAAAAGGAGAGGCATTTGCGAGTTCTATAACAGTCTATCAATAAATTAGGTATTTTCATTAAAAACCATAAATTAACGCCACATCAGCGCATATATCCTTATCATTATCATCGTCGTTATTATTGTTGTCGTTATCGACTTATTCCTCTACATTATTTTATCCAGATATTGTGGTTATTATAGTAAACGAATATTGAACGCCTTTGATTATAATGATCATCATCTTTACAATCGCCATCATCGTCTTCATCATCATCATCATAATCATCATCACCATCATCATCATCATCATCATCATCCTCTTCTCTTTCATTGTCTTCATAACACGTTATTGCTACGTCTGTACATGAATATTACGCCCATTAATGCATCCTCATCCTTATTATCATCATCAGCATCATCACCATTGTCAGCGGCATGAGCATTGTCTTCATTTTTTTCCCTTCTCGTCAGTACCTTTGTTAGATATTTCGCTATAATAATACATCGATTGTTAACGTCTCTCTTTAATGCATCAGCAGCATGATCATTATCGGTATCATGGTCGTCGTGGTCATCCGCCGCCTCTTCATCGTCACCCTCGTCCTCTTCAGTGTCATCCTCGTCCTCTTCAGCGTGTTCCTCCTCTTCATTATCTTCCTTAAACAATGTCGCCGTGATAGTACATCAATACTTAACGTCTCTCATTAATACATCATCGTCCTAATAATCAGCATCATCATCACTGTCATCAGTATCGTTGTCGTCATCATCCCGTTCCTTTTCATTATCTTCTCTCGACTTTCTCTCTCGAAGTCATAATAATTTAACAACATTTAACGTCTTTCATTAATATGTGATTATCCTTATCACGATCATCATCATGACCATAATTTTAACATTTCCATTTCAATAAATCCTCTTCTCTTTAATTATATTCTTTAGGCGTATTTATACTATATCAATACATAAATATTTAATGTATCGTCAACCTCGTAATCATTCTCAACATCAGCCACATCATTATCACCATAGTCAGTGTCATGGGTATCATCATCGTTATCATTACCACTATGTGCAGTGTCGTCATTGTTCTCTTTTTCTTCAATATCTGGATTAGATATTTCACCACGATCATACATCGAGTTTTAACGTCTCTCCTTGATCCATCAAAATTTTCATAATCGGTATCATCACCTTCTCATCAGCATCATAATTATCATCATTGTCCGCATCATTATCATCATCATCATTTTCATTATCATTGTAATCATCGTCCTCATCTTTGTCTTCATTAGGCATTTTCGACAGTATAATCTATGTATGAATATTTAACTTCTCGGATTCATATACCGTAATTCTTATCATCAGCATCAATATTCTCATCAACATCATCCTCAACCTTATCATCAGCATCATCATTATCATCATCTTCACGGTTTTCATTGTCCTCATTAGATATCATCGTCATGAAAATACATTAATATTAAACGACTCTCTTTAACGCATTTTCATCCTCACCGTCATCATTAACATCATCCTCAACCTTATCATCAGCATCACCATTATCATCATCTTCACGGTTTTGATTGTCCTCATTAGACATCATCGTCATGAAAACACATTAATATTAAACGTCTCTCTTTAACGCATTTTCATCCTCACCGTCATCATGACCATCAATATTATCATCTTCATCGTCTTCATCATCGTTATCATCCTCACCATCCTCATAATCCTCATCGTCCTCCTCATCTTCATCATCTTCATCATCTTCATCATCGTTATTACCCTGACCAACCTCATGATCCTCATCGTCCTCATCATCTTCATCATCGTCATAATCTTCATCATCGGCATGAAAACATTCGAATAAATTGAACGTTGCAATATAAATTTAATTAAACTATTCTTCCCATATAAGATAAAAATCATCAAATTAATCAAGTAATCAAGTTATAAAACCTAAATTTTCAAAATTAATTCCATACAAATACCCCGCAAACACCCCACAAACCCATTTTTGAAATGGACCGTATATCCCATGACCAAGTAAATTTTAATCGATTTCATAAAATTACAGTAGCCGATCCTGAAAAGTCGACTTACATGCCCTATCGCCGATAGGCTTTGCTGATCGGTTCTTCGTTTCTCCCAGATTCATAATCGCGTACGGGGAAGTCAATCACCCGTTGAGAAAACGTTATATATGAAACTTTCGTTCGTTTTTCCTGGACCGACAACCTACAATCAGCGGCTCGTGGCGGCCGCTTATTAGCACGGCGTCGCTCTAATGCCCTTAGCAGCGCGGTGTGGAAAAATTAATTAAGTCGCGTGATTGGCCGACCAGAAAATAATCGAAGCAGACCAATCGATCGCCATCCAGGCACGGGCCGGATTGTAAACTCCAGAGATCGATAACATCTGCGACGGTTGAGCGGATGTTGAATTCAAGGCGTTTGAAAATGGCAATATATTTGTGTACTCTATCGTGCGTGCACTTTTACGACATCGTAAATACTTTTATCGAAGTGCAGTTTTCAACAGTAAAATCAGCTTGCTGACACCTGGTGTCACACCAGATACATTACAAACAAAGTTGACAGGTTTATTTTGTAGAATTATATTTTAATTTAAGGAGATTTGATTTATATTTAAAAGAGTTTTTTCAGTAAATCAATTAAGTATAAATTAATCATTGAAAATTCCATTATTGCTGGCATAATGAGATGTTTATGACTTGATTAAGTACTTAAGTTTGATTGTTTATTTCATTCATTCGCTTTTCCAGTTTCTTTCATTTTTTTATGCTTTATTTGCCTCAATAAATTCGTTCTTTTGTTCAATTAATTTCAATCCTTAAGTTCATTTCATGGATTCTTTCTAAGGCTATTTCTTCAATTTCAATCTTTACATTTAGTTCAATTAATTCGTTTTATTTATTTCATGCTTTTCTTTTCATAGTTTTATTTGCATAATTTATGTAACAAATAGAATTCATTTCGAGCACATCATCCATTTTATTAAACCCTGATTTAATGCGGTTCATCAATTTTCTTTATTTCATTCTTATATTATCTTTAGACGTCTCAGTTTGTTTCATTTACTTTATTTATTTAATTCTGTTAACATTACGTTGGTTTCATGAATCTTTAAAACTTAAATCGTAAAATTCATTGTCTTTGCTTTCCATTTTACTCAACTGATTCATTATTTTCTACATTGCATTGACTTAATTCACATAATTAATACCATTTGCTGCATCCGTTACATTCCACCATACAATCAACCATTTCATTATATTAAACCACATTGTTCGTGTCATTATTTAAATTACTTCACGCACTTCGTTCAGTTCATCGTCTTGATTTTCTTAATTCCTTTGAATCTTATAGGTTTTTAAAAGCTGTGAATTTTGAAACTGCAATGGCTTCATACAATGAATTCACTTTGAAAATTTAATCCGCCTCATTTCTTCAATTCTTCATTCATTTCACTAATTTCATTCGTTTCTTTGGATTTATTTGTTTCATTACTTTGTATCTTTTCATCCATTTTATCCGCATCATTGGAAATTGCAACAGTTTTATTCAATCCTTCATTGATTTCATTTACTCTAATACCTTCGCATAATCAATTTCATTCGTCGTGTCTCGTTAGTTTCTTCCACTTCAATCTTTTTTTTCATGTATAAATTCATATACTTAATTCGATTCTTGCATTCATTTGTTGTATTTTCTTCCACATCAATTCTGTCATTGTCAACTTGCTCTTCATCCAATTCATTGAGTTTATTTACTGCACTTACTTCGTTCGTTTCATTCGTTCATTGCATTCATTCGTTTAATTTAATACGTTTTATTTTCTCCAACTTCAATGATTTCATTTGCAACATTTTCTTTATCCTATTCATTGATTTAATTTACTACATTCACTTCATTCAATTCGTTAATACATTTACTACACTCACTTCATTCATTTTATCCATTTCATCAATTTCATTCCACAATTGAATTTATTCGTTTTATTTACTTCCACTTCACTCGTTTCATTTGCAACATTCTGTTTATTCAATTAATCTGTTTTATTTCGTTCCAATTCATTTATTTCACTGATTGCATTCACTGTTTCCAATTCAATAAGTTCATTCACTGCACACACCTCGTTCGTATCATCCATTTCATTGGATGATTGGATTAATTCGTTTTCTTCCGCTATAATGCTTTCATTGGCAACAATCTCTTCATACAATTCATTCTTTTTATTTTCTTCCAATTCAATTATTTCAATGATTGCATTCACTTCATCCAATTCATTAAGTTCATTTACTATTCTCACTTCGTTCATTTCATCTTTTTCATTGGATAATTGAATTAATTCGTTTTATTTTCTTCTATTTCAGTGATTGCATACAATATTCACTTCATCAAATTCTTTGAGTTCATTTATTACATTCACTTTATTTGTTTTATCCATTTAATTCGATTATTGAATTCTTTCGTTTTATTTTATTCCAATTTAATAGTTTCATTAATAAAAATTTACTTAATCGAATTCATTACATACATTTATTTCGTTTGTTTGATCACTCATTCATCACTTCAATGGTTTCATTGGCGACATTCTTTTCTGCCAATTCTATGAATTCATTTACTACGTTCACTTTGTTCTTTTCAGTCGTTTCATACGATCATTGCGTTCATCCATTTCATCTCCAACCTTTTTTAATTAACAATAATTTATTCGTATCATTCTCTACGCTATTACTATATTTACCTCATTCAATTCATTCATGTTATTCGTTTCATCGTTTCAGTCATTCCATTCCTTCTTAGATGTTATATATTTCAGTAATTTCATTCTGTAGTTTGCTCAAATCAAACCTTTCCATTTTTGGTCTATTTTAGAATCCTGAATTCCTTAGCGATCCCGAATAGCAAGACATATTCTAACTTTCTTTACGACGTTACCTGTTTTTCTTCAGGTATTTCTACGGACATCTTCGATTTTAATTCTTTGTCTTTTTCTCCTTATTGCCTGTTATGCACCAACTCTCCGATTTCAGAAGTAGTCTTGAAGTAAAAAAGCACATTATGTAACAATAATAATATATTAATCCATATCATGCATCAGTTTAATTACTTATTCATTTATTTCAACGGCATTACTAATCATTCCGATCACCCTTTCTTTTCATAAATAATTGGTTTATCGTATTTCCTTTCTTTATATTAATCATTATTGTTATAATTGTCTTCCTTGACGTAGTTCGAAGTATTTGATATATATTTTTTCTTGATTTTCATGGATTACATTTTAGTTGATCGATTATTATTACTTTTAATCGATGGTTATTGTTCTTTCAAAAATATATCTCCTTTATTTATTGATTCAAACCAACCATTACATGTGCATTCATATTTAACAGCTTATTGACACAATATAAATACAATTTCTATTACTTTTGTTTTACAAAAGTTAGCTGTGGCCACTTACTATAATTGAATAGTAGAGAATAAAAAAACACTGTCGCAATTTTGAATATTTACTTTTTGAAATACGCCTATTTGATAGCTAATTACTTTTAGCGGTATGCTAATACCATTACCCATAATAAAATTCGATAAATCAACAATAAAACCAACAGATTTCATGTTTTTTAAAAAATGAACGTATATAACTTTTGTATTTCAACATTTGAAAAAATATTGATATGTACCATTGAAAAGAGCGGATCTTGGCCAGTAAGAAATTACTAGTGACGAATTTTTCTCGTCGTGTTTAAATGCTAAAATATAGTGTCGAACTACATATTTTTTATAGGATTAAGTGAATTTAATCAAGTATTTGTAGAAATCCTCTACAAATATCCCTGGACAAAATTTAAAATTCACAATTGAAATTTATTATCAATATTATAAATATTACAAAATCGTATCATATTTATTTGCTGGTATAGCAATTAATCTATTTGAAAGCTATAGTGCTAGAAATGAACGTAAATAAATGTTGATCTTCAAATTACCATCTCAAAAGATAATAAGTTGCAGATGATTTGTTTCCGGTATGTCATTAATGTTGCTATTAATATCTTTCTTCATTCATCTATTTTATTAGTATTCCTGCTATGGATAATTTATTAATAAATTACAATATTATTAAATTATTAATAAATTGGCGAATGATCTCTTTCTAAAAAAGTACAGATGCCTTTACATTTTATGTACAATTATCATAATCTATATATCATGAATCCCAGTTGGGTTTAACAAAATAATACGTTGCTGTGTAAACAGAGATATATTCCAACTTACGTGCATACGCAAAGTATCACATTTTAGCAGAGCATATTAAATCATTTTGATTTTGCTACAAACTACGTAATTTGATTCGTAAACGACAAACATGATCATAATCGGCTGTCGCATATCTGCATTAAAAATAATTCACTACTTGGTTTCTTACGGTAAACGGACGATTAAGAAGCATGTACTACGAGTTATTTAAACTTAAAGTAAATAATTTATGATAAATATATGCAAGCACTGGCATACTAACTGCATGTAATTATATCTATTCACGGAATTTCTTGTTTGATTGATAAACTCGATCATATGCAATTAATTATTCAAGGGTAGAAAGTAGTTGAGAGAATGAAAATCAATGTGAATTAAGGAACATTGCAATGTTTGTAATGTACACGTTGCTACATAATTACTTTATAAATTGTTACACGTCTGCTAATAATTTGTGTGAGTAGTATTAAAGGTGCTTTTAATAAAACTGTGTAAAATACTGTGTTATGATTAGTTTATTATCAATTATTGAATTAATTTTCGTTTTCATGTAATTATATCTATTTCGTTATAATTTAATTCATTCTATTGCATCAAAAGAAAGTTCAATTTTTTGTTTTATTTCGTTATTGCATAATTCTTCCGTTTCATTATTTTTGTTTGCTGAAATCATTTCTACAATTGATTTTACTTTTAGTCTATTTCATTCACTATTTCATTCACCGCTTCACTCGTTTCTTTCGTTTCATCCATTTTAGTAATTTCATACTGACATTTAATCAGTCATTTCATGCATTCCATTCACTTCATAAGCTTCAGTTATTTCATTATCTTCTATTCATGTAGTTAATTGACATCATTCTTTGCCATTAATTGTCGCGTTGCAAGTTTTCATTATTTTTATCTATTTCAACTATTTCATTCATTGCATTCACTTCATGTACTTTAATGGCTCCATTTATTATGTTTCATTCTGTTTATTCACTTTATTCATGATACTTGTCGATTTTCTTCGACTTCAGTGGTTTCATTTATTGCACGTACTTCGATTATGACTACATTTATTCTATTCATTAGTTTAATTCACTTTAATTTTTCATTCAATACATTCAGTCCATTCACTTTGTTTATTGTGAAAGAACATTGGGTTCATCGATTTCGTTAAATTCTTCTATTTCAATCGTTTCATTCCTTGCATTCGCTTAGATTACTTCAATTATTTCAACTGCTGCATTTACTTCGTTTATTGTATTTACTTTGTTTCGTCCATTTCATGGATTTCATTCACTTCATTTATTACATCAATTGTATTTGATTATTGGATTCGTTCATTTTATTATCCTCTTCCATTTCAATTGTTTCTTTCATTTCATCCACTTCGTATACTTCAATGATTTCATTAACTTCATTCGTTTCATTATTTTTTTCCATATAAATCGTTGCGTTTATTGCCTTCGCTTCATTCGCTGCATTGACTTCATTTATTCCATACGCTAAATTCCCTTCATTGACTTTCGTTCATAACGTAGTTTTATTTTCCTCTTCCATTTGAATTGTTTCTTTCATTGCATCCACTTCATATACTCCAATGATTTAATTTACTTCATTTACTTTATTTTACTCATTTCATTAACATCATTCGTTTCATTTGTTACGTTAACTTTCTCAATTTCTGCCATGTCATTAACTTCATTCGTTTTTTAATTTTCTTCCATCTAAATCTTTTCGTTTATTCCATTCGCTTCATTGACTTCATTTAATCCATTCGCTTTATTTGCTTCATTGACTTCATTTATTCCATTCGCTTCATTCGTTTCATTAACTTCATTTATTCAATTCACTCATTGTCATCTGTTTCAAAGATTTTATTTCGTTCATTATTATAGGAGTTTTATTTAATCGTCTATTTTATTATCCTCTTTCACTTCGATCGTGTCTTTCATTGTGTTCAATTCGTTTGCTTTAGTTACTTCATTTTCTCCTAGGACTTCGTAGTTTCTATTTACTTAGTTTCACCCATTCCATGGATTTTATTTACTTCATTTATTGGATTAATTCAATTCGACCACTGCATTCATTCATTTTATTATCCTCTTCCATTCCAATTGTTTCTTTTATTGCATCCACCTCGTATACTTTTTTAATTTACTTCATTTACATTGTTTTATACATTTCATTAACTTCATTCATTCAACTCGTTTCATTATTTTCTTTCATATAAATCGTTTCGTTTATTGAATTGACTTCATTTATTCCATTCGCTTCGTTCGCTTCATTGACTTCATTTATTGAATTCACTTATTGTCATCTGCTTAATCTATTCTATTCACTTCATTATTACATTAATTCTATTCCATCATTACGCCCGTAAGTTTCATTAACCTCTTCCATTTGAATTGTGTATCCAATTCGTATACTTCAATGATTTTATTTATTTGCTTAACTGTATTTTATAGATTTCGTTAACTTCATTTGTTTCATTAACTTAATTCAATTCCTTAACTCAATTCGTTTCATTATTTCGTTTGTCATAAATCGATTCGTTTATTGCCTTCGCATCGTCGGCTTCATTGAATTCATTTATTCCATTCACTTATTCTCATCGTATCGAGTTTATTTCGTTCATTACTACTGGAGTTTCATTTAATCATGTTTTTCATTATTCTCCTGTACTACTCTCGTTACTTTCATTGTATTCAATTCATTAGCTTCATTTACTTCGTATATTCCTTCAATTCCATTCACTTAGTTTCATCCGATTTGTGAATGTTATGCGCTTCATTTATTACATTAATTTTATTCGATCGATTACGTTTGCCAGTTTTATTATTCTCTGCCATTTCAGTTGTTTCTGTGATTGGATCCACTTCGTATACTTCAAGGATTTAATTTCTTCACTTATTTCTTTTGTCTTCACTTAATTCATCCGTTAAATGCACTTCATTCGTTTCACGTATCCACTTCATAAATGTTTTCCACTTCAGTAGTGTCATTAATTCTATTTACTTCCTTAGCTCCATGCAGATATATTCCACGTTTTTAACTTTATCCAGTTCATTCCCTTTATTTATTTCATACGATCATCGCATTCATAGATTTCTTTATTATCTTTCATTTCAATACAATTTATAAATAAATTCACTTCATTGTCTTTCATTATTCCTTTCACTTACTTTCATTTGTTTCATGAATTTTATTTATTCAATCAATACTTTTATTCGATCATTGCGTTCAAACATTTTATTATTTTCATCCTCTTCAATCTTTTAATTAATTGCAGTCACATCATTTACTTCAATGATTTTATATACTTAATTTTATGTTTTAACCTATTCATTTACTGTATTCGTAATGCTTATTAATTTTCTTCAACTTCAATCGTTTCATTTACTCCATTCACGTTATTTGTTTCATCAATTTACTTCCCCATACGACCACAATCCACTGACAGTCGACTAGGATTAAATACAAAAGGTCTATAGTCAATATTAAGCCGGCGATAGAAAGTTCAGTCTGAGTCGATTTTCAGACGTCTGAAGAAACGACTATAAGTCGCCGATCAGTTTACTTGATATGACTACAGTCTACTATTCGCTAAAATCGGCTATAGAAAATGAACTTTAGTTAACTAATGACTATAATCCAAAAAGGATGCAACTAAGTTACTTTCGTCGCCGTCTGACGCCTAGATTATGCTCACAGGTCTGACGCGTCTCCGTTTTCGATGTGTTTTCATTCACTCAAAAGCCATCATTCAAATAAATCTTTCATTGATTATATTTCATTGTTTTACTGTTTTTTTAATTCAATTATTAAAAACATATTTTGAAACCATAGACTGGACATTTAATTCATCACAGCTATAATTTATAATTTAATCATTCCATTTTTTTTAATTAAATTGAATTCTTCTTTTTAAATATGACGGATTGAACTTAATTAATTCAACGATATCAATTCATTATATATTTATATTAGCTAAATGACTATTCTTCTATCATTCTCGTCATTAATTCACGCTGTTAATTTGTTCTTTCATCCGATTTCTACAATCAGTTTTGCGCCCATCATGTGTTTCAAACCATTGCTTTACAAGCACACGTATATTAAGCCTTATTTGCCCAAAATGAGAGAAGCAGGTAGGTCAACATCAGCTCAGTTTCTACAGTAGAAAAAATTTTTTGAATTTTTGGTAAATACGTTTCCGACTATTTTGAGGTGTGCTCTAACGATTCCCGTCGAGCAAACGACCAAAAAACGACTATTTCTGCAAACAATTTTCAAAATAAAAGAAAATACCATGTTTTTTAGATTTTTTTTTTGTTTGTTAATTTTTCACGTTTTTCTCCGCCGAAATGCATATATAAAAAATAATCCCAATTGTTGGACATAAATAATATACTGATAGAATATTTTTTAGAAGCAATGACCGATTCAAAATTGCCGCTAAACGAAGCACGTTTTTTCAAAATTATTATTTCCTTGAAATAGAGAGCGTAGACAGTTTTTTTAGTAATATAATGATGATATAAATATTGAATGGTTGTGGACGAAATCTATAATAATTTTGAGATGATAAATTTAAAATAGAGGATTCAAAATGGCCACCGTATGCAAATTGTACCTCTTGTATGAATTGTTGTTCCATAAATGTATTTCAAAGTTTAACATATATGTTAGATAATTACGAATATCATACATATTCTGACCTGACAAGCTTAAAATCGCTGATTCAATATAGCCTCCGGTACACGACATTGAATTTCATACACACTTTACCTTCGCCAATTAATAATTTTGAAAAAATTTGCTTCGTTCCGTAGCCATTTTGAATCAGCCATTGCTTCTAAAAAAGCATTCTACTAGTACATATGTTTATTAATATATTATTTATCTTCAACATATTTTATATATACATTTCATTGATTATAATCCGTTTTGATGAAGAAAATCGTGAAAAATAAAAAAAAATGACCTAAAAACATGACAATTTCTTTCATTTTACAAAATTGTTGCAGAAACAGTCGTTTTTTGCCAGTTTCTCGACAGGAATCGATAGAGCACACTTCAAAATAGTCGGAAATGTACTTTCCAAAAATTAAAAAAAAATTCTTTCTACTGCAGAAACTGAGGTGCTTCTATCATTTTGGACAAAAAAGGGTTAAGGAGTTTGCATTTTATATGAGTGGAGAAACAAAAATGTAGCCATCATTGACTGAGTTTCATCGATGTAAAATATAGATAGTCTCTCTGATTAGTTTGCATTGTTGAATTGATTTAATTATTTGTTTGTATTTAATTGTACATTTAAGGAGGCATCAAATGATAGTGTCAAATATAATATATTTACTAATACTTTATCACGTCGTGCAAGAACAAATGTTGATTAAAACTCCAGTTTTCCGTTGGTATAAATTTCATTTTGGCTAGCCAAAAATTGTGATAAATTTCATATTTATTTTTCGAAGTAACTGCTGTTAACATGAATTGAATTACTCAATTTACTCGTCGTTACCAATTTTGTAACTCCAATGTGCCTATTTTCACGTCGGATCAGAATTTCAAATTTTTTCGACACGATTAATAAACTGTAGATAATAATAATACGCGAGTCCTAGCAATTATCCATACACACTCAAATTAGTACGTCAAAAGGCATTAACGATCACCTCTTTCTCATATCTCGTGCAAGAAAGTTCCAAGACCAGCTCCTCCGGAGATCTCAACAACACATCAATCATCTCCGTGGAAGGCGTGCGTAAAATAAACATTTGATAAATCTGCGGAGTGAAAAATTCGCGTAAAAAAAATTTCTTTGTATAGCAGAAGACACCTGGGCGAGCCGACGAGACGAAACGAAGAATTACGATGGAACACGAGCGGGTAACGTAATCGACCTGTACCTCGGGCATGAATGAAAAACAACAGGTTCATCGGACCCAAACGCATATGTGGATTCGAACCTGGACGAGCGTGTCGGTATGCGATTGCCCCTTAACACGTGTTCATTCATGATTCTTAGCCAAGGCTCCACAAAGACGAGTTTCCATTCCATAAGTCTCAAGAGTCTTTAATCCTTCGATTTCTGAAAAAACGAGTCTGGGTCGATTGTGACAATTTGTCACGTCGAAACATCTTTGCGTAATTCCCTCTAGCAAATTGAAATGTCAAGTGGTCAAGAGATAATTACTGTGACCGATTTTGCTGAAAATTAATCGGAAAAAAGTATCCTAAAATTATTTTTTTGGTATATTGAAATTTTACCAGTTCAGATGCTAATTTTGGAACAGATTTGTAGAATGGAGAAAATTGCCCCTTATTACTGGTAAAAATACTTGATTTTCTTGCAATTTTTACTACTGAATATCAAAAGTTTCAAGAACTTGTCATTTTTATCAAAAAGAATTATAATTTTTCTCATTCTGCAGGTCCCAAAATTACCATCTGGAATTGTGAAATTTCCAAGAATTTTTCTTCATATAAGGAATGCCATTCACAGTGTGTTTTTTCCGGTTTAAATGGAATGTACCTCAAATTTTCTTGCAAATTACATTAAAATATAAAATTATATTAATTTTAATACCGAAAAGAAAGAAATCAGTCGAGCGCTTTTTAAGGAAAACGAAAAAAAAAACATTTTTGTTTTATACGAATAAATTAAGATCAATATGTGGCTTGGGTTAACTTACATTTGTAAAAGCTTTAGAAAAAATTGTAGAGCGTTAGGTTAGGTTCTCTTCATCATTGAAGAGCGTTAGGTTAGGTTTTCTTCAACCTCGTTCTGAGTATGTCAAGAACTCAACAAGTTCATGCTTTCTTTCATCATGTTCCAAAATTTTGTTTAAAAAATAACTGCAGATTAGAATTTTACAGCGAACAAACTATGAAATCGTTGCAATGTGATTTGGGAGTAATTATAAAATGCAAAAAGTCACCCTAATTATTCAAAACTATTTTCTCCTCCTTATTTTGATACTTGACTTATATTTTTAGCTTTTTGATATATAAAAAGAAAATCACATTCTTCAAAACAAGAATCCAATTTGTGATGTCTCTCATTCTTGAATTTGGTTTAATAATTCAATTATTATTTGATCCACTTCGAACTACCTTTGCTGTCTTGTAGATCGTATTATTACTGTTATTTAAAGCACTCTGTAATTCGTATAATTCATTAATAGAAAATGTTTATATTTTCTCTTTTTTGGCTGAATTTCTAGAATTAATCCACAAAATGATGATAATATAACCATATTTGTTCCATGTTCTTTTCAGTACCAGTTTTTGTCTCGCTCATAATTTCTTTTGAAAGTGAAGTAATTAACTGTTTTTCTGTTTTACTCTGCAATCACCATTTTGTATTATTTTTCATCAATTTCATTTTTCAAAAACATTCTTAGTTTGAGAATTTGGTACAGTTGATGTTTTAACTAATGTTTTATTAATTCATAATCGACATCTATATATTATAGAATGTCGAATATTTTTTACAGCTGCATAAAGTCACTGTGATCATGTAACTTTTACTTATTTTTTTCAATATTATCTTGAGACGATCGATACATTTTTAATTTGCAATAAGCGCATACAACAGCTGGCTGTCTTTCTTCATTTTAATTGTAAAAACTGCATAAATTAAAAATGTTTGTTTTTACTGTTCACTTCACTTAAATAAATACTTGATATTTGTTTGAAATTAAAAAAGAAAACAAAAGGCACTGACTGTCACTCAAACCACCCTAAATCGACAAAAAATTTCAATTTAACCAGTTTTAAAATGGTAGAGTTTTTAAAATAATTTTTAGCCGTAATAAATTTATCCTGTTAAAATTACATGTTTTATTTGATCGTAAAATTGATCGTTTTTTGATCACCTCAAATTTGATCGTTTCTTTCTAATTCAAATCATGCATATGAGAAGAGCTGCAATATTGTTTTGCGATCTTTTACTGGCTTATTACCCTCACTTTTGATGTCAGGTCTTGAATCTTACCTATAGCTTTTTTGAGATCATGACGCAGAGGTTTACCAAAGCGAGTTTGTAAAAACAGGTCGAAAAGGTGTTGAAAACGTATAAACAAATGCAATAACACACCCCAAAATAATTAGTATCCTGCATAACGACATGTATTTTAAAAATTGGTAAAATATCATTCACAATCGACAGCAAATTTGTCACCATTCAAGAAGTACTTTGTTGGCACACAGAGGTGCTTCGAACCTGTATTCAACATTGAATCTCTTTAAAAAGTTGTTATGAACAAACTTATTTTTGATAAGTGGGGAAACAAATAGATTAAACCCTCGAATATAATCAGAGGGAAAATAAGAGAAATATTGTATTTTATATATCTTAGATCAGTTTTCTTTGTCAAGTTGCATTTAATATCACTTATATTTGTTTCTACTTTATTCGATAAATAATTACATAGTACAACTGTAATTCTTTGAACATTTTTTAACAGACAAGAAATATCAAAAGACTATGTTCCTTTAAACTCTTTTGCAATAATATCAAGATTTTTTCTACTTACAATTTATTGCTTTCGTGTCGCATATTGTATGTATTTTTACTTTTTTCGTTTTACTGGGATTTCATACGTAATAGATAAAATAATAAAATTATCGAATAATTATTCAACAAAGACGCAAATAATAACCTATAGGTAATGAGTTATATATTACTTGTTGCATGTTAAATACATCACATTTTTTTGCAATTACATTTTTAAGTTGCATACATAAGTGAATATACTAACTCCTGTGCAAATCTGAAAAATATATGAATCTTACATTTTATGAAACATCATTTTTCATATGAATTTTTGAAAAATGAAACTAATGTAAATATCTCTTTTTTTGTTCTAGGTAAGTCAAACCATGTTTTTGCCAACCATGAATAAGTCACAAGATAAGTAACGCACGTTTTCATTTTCCAACATCAATTTTAATCAGTAACTATGTTGATGTTTTTATAAAATTGCGATCGAAGTTAAAAGGGTAGTTTTACATTATAACAAAAATGATTTCTGTTATTTATAAATATGTTTCTTTTTTTACATACAATCTTACTGAGTACACATAAAATGTTTTTTCAAAGCACATGTCTAAAATAAATCCATTAGATTTTTCATCTTTCGCCAAATCCAAAGTTGATAACACAGCGAATTGTTAATGTTGCTATCTATAAAGTGCAAAATGCGCCACACTTTCTAAAGAATGATTGGCCCGTTGCAGGTGAGATTTCAGTCCAAGGAAATTAAAGACATACTCTCTAAATTTCTTGGAGTCAGAATTCATTCTTTAGTTAGTGAAACAGCTCTCGTGAAAGAGTGAATATTCAACTCTTTAACAGAGAAAAAATAGTGAATTTTCACTCCAAAAAATTTAGAGAGTTGTAACTTTTTGGTATTAAATTGCTCATCATGAATAGTGCAAATTTATAAATGTTTTACCCTATAATTTAAAGAAAAATTTGTTATTCACTTTGAAAAGTGGTCTATTGGGAATCGATACATTCAACTGATATAAACATTTGTATATCCCTGAAATAGTCTTCCAAGTTCTTTTAGTTTAAAAGACTGCAACAAATTTCAAAATACTCTATGAATCCTCTTGCATATCAATCACATTTTCTCCTTGAATTTGATCATAGAAGTCAAAAGTATCCTGATTACTCTAGGGGATGAGGGTAAAATTAATGTCATTAACAATGTAAGTAATTTATCAAGAATAATAATGATTGAAAAATATCCAAAAGGTAAAAGTTGCGAAATAAAATGTTTCTAAAAACAAAGGATGTAAAGAATACGATGGTAAAATGTTACGAATAGAACTTTCCTTAATTTTTTTAAATAAGTCAGGCATTGTCAATTTTAATGATTGATTTGCAATGTAATTTAACTGTAATTTAACCCCTCGTCGTTGTCGTGTTTGTATTATTTGAAAACTCCGAATGTGGACTTAATAATGTTGAAATTTTGGGTGGGGTCCAATTTTTTAATTCACTAGTAATATAATAGTAATGTTTTCGATAGTATTTTGTCTCTTTGCTTCTAAAATCGAAAAAATGTAAGCATATACTTGTGTGTAAAATATAATTTTCTCAAAATTCAGAAAAATTTTATTCCGAACATTTTCTTTCTGAACTTCTTCTGCAATATTAATTTTCGTGAATCCCCCCTTGTACTACACATTAATAAATATGAAATTTATGGCACATTTATCGTCGTTTTATAAGAAGCAAGCATAGATCATATTGCAGTAGGATAGGTTAGGACAGGTCAGGTTGCATTAGTTTAGTTTAGGTTATATTGTATTTTTATTTAAAGAGTCAGATATTGTTGTGATACATGCAATACGCGATATAACTTCAGTTATGTACATTCGAACACAAAAAATTATGTACAACCCCCCTTATTTGTGTTTAATATACTGATTCAAGGTTAGAAAATGACATAATCCCAAACGCCGAATTGATCTCTCTTAAAATAAATCCACCCAGTTTCAGATTCACACCAACGATAAATAAAAATTGAACAATTTAATCATAACCGTATTCAAAAATAAGTATGGATCTAGCATCGAAGGCGGATCAATCGCAACTGATCCTACGATAATATTAAAAAAGGGTGAAAAAATTACGGTCCTTATTGAGTCTGGAACGAAGGACCATTATGTAGGGTCGACAGCACTATGCAATTTTTGGGAATGCAAAATGCATCTTGGAAAGAATTAGGTTATAAATCGAGTGCCCCAGAGCAAATTTTGCATTGCGTGTCGAGGGATCTATAGTTTAAAGCCTGTTGAAAATATCGTTAACACCTTGCCGTGCGACTATGCCATTAAACAATATTTATCGGCCGGCAAATAAGCGTCGCTACTTGCCTACGGGGGGCACGGGCATCCACCACCAAACCACCGGATCAACGTTTTTTTAAAAAAGGTTTGACCGCTTTCTTGTACACCGTTGGAGAGCTATTAACTGAAATATCGTTTCGTAGATACACGGTTAGTAAGTCAAAATAGTTTAAGGTAGATGTTTATTTTAATACACCAAAAAAAAAATAGGGAAACTTTAATAAACGAACTTGTAATTAGCAAATGGATTTTTATTATAGTAAAGATCTCTAAACATATTTTAATTTTTATGACTAGTATTTCAAACAGTAACTTAAGATTTAATTTTTACCAGAAGTAATAACTTTTGGAATAAGTAAAGACTAGCTTGAATTAATATCCCAGTTTCAAGATCAATTTTTCGCAGTGCATTTCTTGACAAAACATGAACAGTGGATTGACGAATTTTAATTTACTGCAAAACTGCAAGTTTCGCATTAAACCCCCCCTTTAAATCCCAATATTTCGAGATTAAGATAAATGAATAATTTGAAAATTTGACAGGAGTAACCTAACCCTTTAATGCCCAAAGTGACCATTTTTTGACAATACAAATTAAAATTGTTCAAATAATTGTGGAATGGTCACTTCTAACGTAAAACTTCGTGTGCTTTCAGAATCCAGTATCAGAATTGTCGAAGAAATTGTCGATTCTAAGTACTTTTTGTTATATAACTTTTTTTCGTTAAGCCGATCATGCTTGCGTTACACACAAAAAATTGTATATAACTTTCTTCTATTCTGATACCGGTTACAGTACATGAAATGTTACGTTAGTTAGGCGTACTAAGAAGATCATTTTTCATAATATTGTCCGATTTAAGGTGGGCAGAAAAAACCTTAATGACACTCGTCTTTTGCTTTGATCAAATCGAATCTCACAATACTTAACATATTAGTAAATCCGATTTAAACTTATCTGTATTTAAATTAGTTCTATCGTTTAAACATGGTCTTAATTAAACCCGTTAATATCATAATATGCATCTTATCTTATTATTAAATAATCCCAAATAATTACGGTTATCATGTAAACGATTTAATCGTTAAAAATCGATGCACTAAACCAAATTGCATCATCTCGACAAAGTGATTCCCGGTTATTCAAGGTTCCATCAACGACAGGAAATCTTGAATACAAAATATCCTGATTTTAAAGTTCATTAATCTTTCGGTCGGCAATATGACAGTTTCAGATGTAACAGATTCGCTGGAGCTCTCAGCAGCTGATCTTTCCCAGATGTTTATGCCATTTCAGAATCAGCAGTGTATGCGTCTGGTAAATTCGCAAGGATTTATCACCGCTGACAGGGCATTATTCGCTCCTAAACTAAGACAGACGATGTTCGATAAGAAAATCATTTATTTCAAGGTTCGAATAGCGACCATTACTATATTAACAACACTGCTTGTTTTTTATGCACTTGACTTTTGAAGAGTCCTTCCTATTAGTAAAAATCTTGATTTTATGTCGATCGAGTTATTTTTAAACGACTAAATAATAAACAAATATGTTATATCAACTAAGATTATTAGGATTCAAATTGTCGACAAAGCTAAATCTATATGATATAACAAATGAAATTGTGCAAAATATTTATAAAAAATATCAACCTTCTTAGACTTATTATATAAGTCATTTTCGAAACATAAATTATTCAGAAACGAAAAATCACACTCGTCGAAGATGGATATTTCGCCAGGGTTGCATACGATATTTTTTAATACGAGGGGACAATAATTTGTGCCCGAAGATTGCACTGCAGGGCGCAAAATTGAATTCTACTCCCGAAATTATCCTCCGGAGTAATTTAGAGACTAACATTCATTATAAAAAATTATTTTTATTGTTTCTAATGTCAAATTAATGTCCATTTGTTTCAAATGATTTCTTCTGCAGAAAATAAGGATAACCTTCCTTACAAAGTATTATTAACAAATAAAATAATGGAAATCACCAATTGAATCATTAGATTGTTATTGGTCTCCAGATCATACTTAATGGGCAATACTACCGATTACCAATAACAATTTCAACGCCTATATAAACTCGGAACCGTTTACGGCAATCGACTTTTTTCAGTGTCGCCATCTGGAAATTGCAATTAGCGATGACGCGCATAATCGATAATCGAGGGTGAAAAGGAAAATATAACCCGTCTTCTTAGATAACCATAATCGTCGAACAGCGATCGAAGGATATACATGAAGTAATATACGTAATTATTTGCTACCAGGCTACTTTCATAACTTGCCTGTAGTCAAAATGCAAGAATTCTTATAAAATTCTTTTAAAACATGTTTTAAAAATGTTATTGGGTGGAATTCTACTTTATAAATTAATATATTTGTTATTTTACCGATTTTTAGCAGCAAAGAGCAGAATCCCTGCTAAAAAATACCAGATTTCAATGGCTACATTCTGGACCTAATTTTCATTATTAAAATGGTTACTTTATGACAACCCAAACAACATTATAATCTTACTTTGACGTAATATGAAAAATTAAACAATAATTTTTCATAATACGGCAGGCGTGGGGCTCGATAATTTGCGCCCGAAGATTTCACGGTAGGGCGCAAAATTGAGTTCTACTCCCGAAGTATTACAAAAAAGTTTACGTTTGAGGCTACGTCAAACTAAGACACAAATTTCAGGCATTAACGAGTGAATAATAAGGGACCGAAAAATGTATTTTCGATGCTTATCTGTATTATTAAACCTCGAAGAACACATGAGATTATTATTCCATAAAAATCAAGTTTTTAAATGCTATTTGCAGTAATTTTTCTCGATATTTTAAACATTTTGTTTACGCTTTTGTTTTTGACTCTCTCCTATGATTCAAGTATGATTCAAATCTGCGAATTTCTTCAACAACAATATCAAACATGTCATTTCCGAATGACAGACGAGCAAAGCCAACATGGGGTCAAATATACCCCAATGTTATTCATGTATAAAAAGACATACGGGTTCTTTGAAAGCTCATCAAACCAAAACTATGTTTTTAATGTTATTCCTTTTCTTTATTTAATTTAGAAAATGTTATGTCATATTCATAAATTAACAATTAAAATCTAAATAAGCAAACTCAAGGTTGTGTTACATTGAGATAAATTTGATGTCATATTTTTTTTATATCATATTTTTTATGACAGATTTCGTATTATTGTACGCACTATTACATAATTTTCATCTGCGTTCTAAAATCACATTTTCGTACGTTTCTCACCACTTTCTCCGAACGTTTAAAACGAAATTATCGTGGTATTCTGGGATACAGAAAATGCATAATGACGTTGGAAACACTAATGAGTTGACAATTCGCGTAATGAACACCTAGCATAATACAACCATAACATTCGAAAGAGACCGTTTGTTTATCTTGCAAATAAGCATATTCTAAGAATTTGCTTTGAAAATGCTCATTTTCATAACTTTTTATTACCGACGTAACGTGCTTTAGATACAATAAAAAAAATCGGAAAACAAATATGAGCGTAAAAGAGGAAACAATTAAATAACCACATTGAAAAACATGTTTGAAAATTGCATAATTAAAATTTAGCTATAAAATAATATAAATTATTTAGATTTAATTGTTATATGTTTAACGGTGTGTAAAACTTTACTGACTTATTCGTACATTAAAATAGTTGATTAAATTACAAGTGCAAACACTTTTTGTCTCGTGGTAATCATATTGTTATAAGACAGTTTTTGTAAAGATATTTCAAACATTGAAAAGAGTGGGTAAAGAAGCACTTTGCGCACACTGTGACAAAATAGTAGTTTTCGATACAAGTTCGTGAAAGCTTTTTCTACACGAGAAAGGTTTCCGCATTCACATTTGTACAAAAAACATTTTCGCACATGCGTCGAACAATATTTTATGTTGTAAGTATGTGTAAAATGCGAAAGAAACAGAAATGTGTAAAATAGAATTTTAATTTTATAAAATTCTATTTTACACACACTTGCAGCATAAAATATGATTTACGTATAATAAATTAATGAAATCCGCAAAGGGTTATTTTGTACATAGAGATAAACACCTGTAATACAAAAAATAACAGTAAACTTCGGATAGTGCGAAAATAGTAATTTTCGATACAAGACCGTAAAACCAGATTTTCGGTTCGAATATCGCATGATCGCACGAGGCCGTAAAATCTTACGGCCGTTTGTCGAACAATATTTTTCCGTACTGAAAGCTGTAAAAATTCGATTTCGTGGACTACATTACGGGTTATGTTTTTGACAGCGCAGATTCATGTTAGACGTGAAATTTTACGGACTAAAAGTAGGCCGTAAAATCGGATTTTACGGCTGTAGTACCGAAAAGTACCATTTTACGCACGAGTAACATAATGTATTATTATATTGCAGTGTGTGTAAAATGCTATTTTACACATTGTTGTTTCTTTTTTTTATAATAATACATTATGTTACTCGTGCGTAAAATTGTATTTTTCGGATTCTATTACGTAATATACTTTTTGTAACGGTTAATTATTCGTCGGATTATTTAAATTGAACAGATTTTTTGTTTTATTTCCAAGATATCCGAAGAAATGTACTAACTAATTGTTGGTAGGTTTGTTAGGAATTATGCTCATCGTACAATCCTTTTCGCGATCCCGAATGAAGAAGATGGCGATGTGTTGAGATCGGCAGCATCGTAACAAACCTGAACCACTCTTTGAGGAATGCCCCTCGAGCCTGGGATGTATAATCCACTCCATGGACTTCTTAACGGATCGGGGGGAGAGAAGAGACATTAGTTGCAGGAGATGTTCGTAATTACTTGTAAATACTACTCAGTCCATGCGATTGCTGATTGCGCGACATTAGCTTAAAGTGCTGCCCTAGATAGGAAGAGGGAAGGACGATTTAAAATTTCAGATGTGCACAAGCAATTACGTGATCTTCACTATACATCTTCACAGAGATTCTGGAATATACCGACGATAATTTTTATCGAAAGTCCAGTAATGATTTAATTTCGATGCAAGATGTAGATGACGTTTTTCAATCGTAATAGAGAAAATATCCATGGAAAATGTTACAAAAAATGTTTATAATGTTGCAATTCAAGTTTTTTTAATTTCAAAAAAAGGATATTAAAATGACTATTTGTAAACTACAATATACGGAAGCAGTCTAGCAAATACTAAGATAAATTATGAAGGAAATTGAGGAACTTAGTACGATGCTAAGCTGCGCCTAAACGCAGGAATTCGTGGGCGTCATCGTAGGAAGATTCAGGATTTGTTCTCCGCCTCGCCGTCTGCCGAGTTTCATCTCGTGTTTCTTTATTTTCAGGGCGTATATGTTCCTCTTTAAATCGATAATAAACCAGCCTCGTGAAAAGTAGTCTCGACGATTTACACCGGATTTTGTCGTTGGTCGCTTTTGCCCTCAGGCTCTTATCGGTCTTTTGCCTTCAGCACGTGATCGCTACTCTAGACAGGGGTATTTTTTCGTCTATAACATAAGTGTTTTGATTTTGTAACTAATGTTTTGTCTTTCGGAATTTCAGAAATCCAAAGAAACTTTCATAACAATTTGAAAAAACAATGCTTTTTCTAGTTGTTGATCAAGCGCAGAAAGTAACTAGACCTAAGTTGAAGCTTCAATCAGCTTCAAACTTCCGCAAAAAGAAGCAAATAAAAATGTCCAACTTGTTAGTGTATAGCTGATAATATATCTAAGATAATAATTTAAGAATTCTAAATACAGGATCCAAAATATGTGATATTAAAACGTGGACTGTAATGAATTTCAATGAGATCTGAAAGTTTCGATGGTCCCTGAGTACAAACCTGAGTTTAATATTGAAAATGATCATTTCAAATTGACGAGTACGAGAATGTTTAGTATTGAACAATTTAATGGAAACTTAGTACTAACTAGAAGGGTTTGGAGGTCATGAGCAACAGCTATCAGTTTCCTATAGCACATGGTCAACAAATGAAAAAACATTTTATTGTTTCTTGTACTTTAATCTGTTTTTCTTAAAAACATGATGAGAAATTATTTTGGGCCTTTTTAGAATTCAGCAATTAAAAATCTAAATACTTGCATAAAAATAATTCAAAACAAATGAAAATAAATATCTCCATCCTAATTTTTCAAAACTCCTCAAAGTCCCGCAAATCTATTTTAGCCCGTGAATATTCAGACTCCATATTGCTACGAATACAATATTTTCATTACCAACTTTTCAGACTCTCGGGCATTGTTATCGGTAAATCACACGTTCCGCACACAATGGTTTCTATAAACTTTACCTTGTCTAAGGGACTGCAGCTGACGATTCCAGCTCAGACGTAGGCGTACCGGAAGTCTTCCTTCGCATCGGCTTTTTTTCTCATTATCCGCAAAACCGGATATGTCTCACTTGATGTTAGACAAAATAAGATGTGCCTTAGGTAATTCGCGATTTTATTACTACTCTTATTTGCACAGTCGTAAAACAGATAACCATTTGAAGAACACTGAGAATGTTTCTTAACAAATTTTTTACCATTTATAATGCGATTCGGTTTACAAATAAACTGTACCCATTAGCATAAGCATTGTAATGAATAAAATAACAGTATAATCTTGAGAAGAAATAATGTTCTTCAGCGAATTTGAATCGAGTGCACTACACGGAAAAAATTGAATGATAGACTAAATAAGTGATTACCAGTTAGCACCTAAATGTTTAGTAAATCCAACTACATAGTAGTTCTTCCAACTACACAGTAGTTCTTCCAACTACATCTCGATATTAATTGAACAATATCTAGTCAATTCTACTGAAATGTGGTTTGAATTACTCAATATTTGGTTGCTCACAGACAACCACATATTGACTTAAGATTCATTATCGACGACCCCGTAAACCCCCACGTAAAAGTTTCCAGTAAATTCGATTAATTATTTTCAATTTCATCCGTCATTTTGGTTTCTTAAAACTGTCTTCAGGTTAGTAATCAGCTCCCCCCAAAAAATCCAAGTAACAATTTGCAAGTAAATCCTTAAAATTGTTTTATATGTCCCCCACCTTATTAGACCGCAATTTTTAAGTTTTAAAGATCGAGGTTAGATTTGTGATCAGTGACCCCAAAAACATTGGGAAAACAAGTTTATGCAATTCTATTAATTTTTGTTTATTTTGTATGCCGGTGATATTACAATTTTATCGCCATTTCTGGTTCGTCATTTTGGAAATTTATTTTACACTTGCATCTAATAGCAAGTTCATTTTTGACACGATATTTATGAATTTATAGATATTCCAACACCATTACCTATAGTAAAGTTCAATAATTGGAAAAAGTAAAAAAATCAATTTTTTAAAAAGCGCATATAACTTTTTTATTTGAAATTGTACAAAAACGTATCATACACCATTCGAAAGGGCGATCTTTGGCTAATAAGAAATTACTATTAAAACATTATTCTTACAGAGTTTAAATGTTAAAAAATAGCGTCGAATTTCATGAACAAAAATTGTACATTTAGGTAAGAGAACCCCGAGAAAAGTTGATATGTTGAATGAGTGATCAATTTTCAAAAATTAAAATAACAACTTTCATGCACATAAAAATATAAACAATCATGCGAAAGAATGTCTAACATTCTAAACGTTTTAAAATGCATTTTGTGCTCTGTTCGAATTTATCTAAAGAGAATCCATAATTTTCACTTCTATGTAGTGAAATATCATTTTTTAACAGAGAATTAAAAGTATTGCCTTAAAAAAGCGATGATTCTTAGCTACCTAACCTATAAACACAGATCCTATTGTTGTAAGTGGACGAATTAATTTTTAATTCGTCTGGAAAACTTGTTTTAAAATATTGGTGTTTCAGTATTTAAGTGCGTAGAAGAGTATTCGCTGTGTATTTATGTTGTTGCATATAATTCCAACAATAAATATACTTTTTTATTATTTGTCGTCTACTGAACCGATGTTATTAACGAAGTTGATACACACAAGTAAATGTTTTATACGTAACTATTAAAGTATTCATATCACCATATAAAATTTCACTTTAACACCAAGTCAAATTTTAAATCATAGGTAGCAGAAGTATTTTCGAGATCGCTGATCACGTATATGTTTTTAGATTTTCAAAAAAAACAAAATGGCGAATCTAATATAACGGACAAATGTTTAAAATATCAATCGAATTTTCTGAAATTTAGTATCTTGGGTTTTTTCGTTGGCTAATTAAGATTCTGGGTTAAATAATTTTCAAAATTCAAAATGGCGGACAATTTTAAGAAATCCTTATCGATTAATATGAAATTGGATACGTAGCCATTGTTTCGGTCGCTGAACACGATTCTGTTTTTGACGATTTTTTTTTAGTTTTAACAATACCCTAAAAAGTATTGTACAATGGACGAATCACAGCCTTAAATGATAGCTATTTTATAGTCTAACCTGGAAGTTACTAGTAAAATAATAAAATCATTCTACTATTTGAAATTACTAGGATTAATGCATATGATTTGACTAATTCTAGACCTATTCCCTAGTATTACTAATTTACTACAGTAGCCCCCGCCCCCCAATTTCCGTCACAACATTTGCTACCCACTAATATATGCCACTATGTCCCTCCCAATATTTGCCTTATCCCTCGATTGCTGTTCCCCACCACTTCTCACGGAGCGCTAATTCTGTGGCGATGTAGGAAAGGTTTTGGCACGCATAAAGGGGAAAAATGTCTTCCCCTCAGTAGGCAAATATTAGGAAGGTTATAAAAGGACAGACAAGGCGGATGAGGCAAATAGAAGGGGGGGGGGGGCACTGTACTAGCAAATTAGTAATATACCATTCTACCAATTAAAATAATAAAACTTACACTAATTAAGATTTAGATAGTTTTTTACTAACAATGGAAAAGTTTTCACTGCAATATGAATAAATAAGAAAACCTGAAGAAAGCCGAAATAAAAGAAAAAATCTCGTGTTTTTTTCGAAATTAGTATTTATAGTTGCATCACGATATTATTGACCAAAGCTCATATTAGTACACTGTTAGAACAGTATTGTAGTTGTGAGGGTCAAAGGTAGAGTCAATTTTTCGAGAATCCTGTAAAGTATAACATTCGGACTCATAGTATACTTATTTCGACTATACTAATCACAACTACACTTTTTATCAGTGGGTATACATTCTATTTTTTAAGATGCCTTTAATTTTCCGCAATTTTTCGTGGTATCCGGCATGAAAATATTGTTATTTGAAGAAATATTATCAGACAATTGTTTGATATCAATAAGTAAATACTAAAAAATGTCACTTTTTACATTAAGAATGTTTTTTCTGAACGACTTTTTTTCTAAACAATACACTTGTTTACTTTAATTGTATATCACAAATATATAAATAAACAAATTATTCCAATTCTTCTCAATATTCTAGTAATAACTTTTACTCGCAATAGTCTAGAAAATACAGATATGCTTGCATAAAAGTAAAATATATGTCGGAAATACAACCAAACTGATACAAAATAAATGGTACATATATGAACCAGCTGTTTGCTCCTTAAAGGTTTAAGGTTCATTTACTATACAGTAGAGTTGCGGTACATTTACCTACTCGGTTCCTCATCTTCCCCTCCCGTCTCGTTATATTTACCGAAAGAAGGAGAGCGCCGCTTCTCCAAGTCCCTCTCTCGCGTTATGCTTCGAACGTCACATCAAGCCTTTCCTTGGGCCCCACAAGGTGGGGGGAAAAGAGAGCGGCGAGAGGTAAATATAACGAGACAGAAGCGGGAAAATATGCTGGGTCGTAAATATAGCGAGACGCAATTATATCGGGACTCTACTGTATTGTCATTTTCATGTTCTGAGAATTAGTGTACATTTTCTACATTATCAGCATCAATTTTTTTCCTTTTCACTAATTTCAGTACAAATTTGCCTCGTTACTTGACCAGGACCTAAGGGACCATAGAATCCAATAATTCAACAGCATTTTTTATAAATCGACAAAGTCCCACACTCTTTGCACCTGACCGTTAACTGTTACGAAATGACAAATATGCGTTTTAAATTGCAACATTTAGACTTCGGTTTAAAGGGCAACGACGATCAATCAGGCTCAGCAAAGCCTCGCTCAGGAAGATAAACTTCCCGGCACACACGCAATTGAAATAAAGATCACCGAGCTATCCTTCAAAGCGGCATATCCGTGGCACCTTCTCCGCATTGTTAATCGTGAGTCTTGGAGAACGACTTGTTTCTGGTTCAAAGGTTATGTGAACGCCAGAGTGGTGGCTATTCTACCTGCCGATGTGCGATTTCCGGACGCTCTTGCACCTTCTTGCAATTTTGCGCACATAGATCACTGCCATGACTGATAATAAATGCTATACGCACGTTGCAACTAGTCCCTCCATCAATCAAAACCAGACTTTTATCGACTTCCAGGTCGTCCAAGCCAATATGAGCTTGCTATGGATCGAAGGATTACTTTCAAAAAATTGGCGGTATTTTATTCCTACGTCGAAGTGAATGATCTCTCAATGTACTCTACAAGGGGTCAAATGGGCCATAGTAAAATCTAAAAAAATGGCGCGTCATTTTTCTGGTTGGGTCAGGTCCTTTACAAAATGATACAAGGTAGTTTTCCCTAAATTGGTTTAAAAATGATAGGTCATATGACAGAATACCAAATTTAAAAAATTGATTTTTCGATTTCTTATTGAACGTCTGCGGGGCAGTTTCGTGCAGTTAAGAAATTACGAACTCAGATTTGAAATCACATTCCCATAACTTACGAACTACATCTACCGAACATGAACGTTGTTACCATAGGGTTTCTTTAAAAGCGATGCCAGCCACTTGCAGGTTAGACGGTTTATAATAGGCGCCACCTAGTAGGAAAATTAGTAGCTCATCTCGATGAGTCGTCGGTAATGGCATGTCTGATTTAGTCGATCTTGTTTTCCTTGTATGTACTAGTATGTACAGATGGTTATGCAAACAAATTATGCTGCTAAAATATACTAACCGAAAACGTACGATGTTCTTCGAGAACTGTCGATCTCGTGCAATATATTCTATTCAAACAATTCACCCAACTGTAGAGGATGATTCAAACGTTGATAACTGAATTCTGAATTACTAAACAACAATATTTTCTAACTAAACATTTGAATAATTCTGCAAAACATTTTCTTCGTGAACATTGTTAATTTTCCACCATAAGATACTATTTTTTAGATTCGTTCTGTTTATTAAAGTTGGATTATTTCTTTAATCTACGTAAAAGTTGTCTCTTTCAAGTCAGATTTATTTTCTTTCAAATTCAGAACGGCGATGGTAAGTACTTGAGAATCGAGGTCACTTCTGTGCCTAATCCATCAGCATTATTTTTGCGAAATGCGAGAAGAGCTTCTTCGAAAGTTGATGAAATATTTTTTCGATTCCACCATAGTGCGTCATACGGTACTAGGCATATTTTTACCTCTTACGAAGCTTAACGTCTGCTCCTGAGTGCTTAGCCTCGTTTCTACAATTGAAGTGCAGTAAATAACTTCTAATCGGAATGACGTCGCTTAATTGACGTTCAGTTCTAAGTGCCGTTAAATAGCAATCTTTTTTTGAATAATGAACAATTACTGTGAAAAATATGGTTACGAAAAGATCAGTTCATCAGAGAAAATTATTTTTTATTGTTCCATTATTTTCAAAATTTGATGGCGATACGGAAGTCGTAATAAAATTATCATTCGTGACTTTTGGCAGAAGTACTTTACATGCTAAATGATTTACGCCTAATTACAACCTCAGTATGCCGATAGAAAATTTACGCTCTCAGTTTACGAGCAAGAACAGAGGCGTCCGTCAGAATTATGACCGGTGAAATTGGCATAATTGCCGATGACGTAATTGATCACGTTATCATACGCGAGTGTACCCCTGGCTTTTACCGATGTATATTTCTTTGCGATAAATTCAATATGATTTAATGTTACTCAACAAGATTCAAAACGACGCGTACATGTGAATTATTTGCTAATAAATATTCAGAACATGTTCTAGGAAGCGATACCATTATCTACGATTCAATTTTTATGGTTGTAGCTGGGAAGAAATTCCTGACAAATTATTTGCTGTACTGAATGGTATTTTGCGAACACACTTTTATCGAATGCTTTAAAGCGACCAATTTATGCTGTGAAAAATAGACCAATATTTTGTAGAAATTCGAATACGTTTCAGGACTACAATATTATTATTTAAGTGGTACAAGTTTGTGCAAATCATTTTTGTTAGTAATTATTTTATGTTTTACTACAATGACAGTCCAGTTCTTAACGAGGATCTTAGATTATACAATTATAAAACAATTTTTTAGATAAAAACAATTTTTATTACACAGAGAATACGCAATACTTTTTGTAAAATGCGGTACTATTTTCAATAGTTATTTGGAAAAACAATTTCGTTTTGTTTTACTTTGGGAACTTATGTCGTTATTTTCTGTATTTTCATAATACGAATAGTCATTTTTCCATAATGAATGACTTTTTTCCTTAATCTTATACATTTACATGAGTTAGTCCGTCATCCTCACGTTATTGGACACTAAAGATTCTTTCGGGCATTTGATTGTGTAAAATTATTTTTATTTTCTTAAATGGTACGCATAGTAATAATCATAATGGGGTTCACCGGTAAAATGTTTTGATTATTTTTTATTGTTTTAAATAATAATTTAGGTCATAAATAACACAAATAAAATCTAAAAATAAATTAATTTATTAATTTGGGTATTTTATTTGCTAATTAAAAACTCTTCAAGTGTTTCGTTTTGCCAATTACAAATTTGAATTCGAGATATTAACATTTTCAATTGCAAGAAGGCGGATTCAAAATAGGGTATACAACAATTTTCAAAAACCTTTAACAATATTGAAATATATGTTCCGTTATTAATTTCGCAAAACACCATTCTCAATTCACTTTCCTCAATATACCCAGTTTAAAAGTATCTGCCTAAAAATTTTTAATGCAAATAGTCATGAGATTTATGGGGCATATCTCGTAATTTGAAATTGGCGTAACATGATGAACAAAAATTGTAATTGAACTCTACAACTTTTAAATATTAAAGAGAAAGAGTACTATTATTTAATTGAACTAAAGGAAACCCCCTAAAAATGTTGTGCAAAAGCACTAAAAAAATGCATTTTTTAACTAAATAACCACATATATCACAAAATCTGGGCGTGATGGGACAATTCTCTATGCAAAAAATTATAGCAAATGCCTTTAACGATTTCAAATAAAAAACGCGATAAAAATATAAACTGCAAAAAAGGGAGATCATATTATACACAAAATCATTTACCAAAGTTTCATTAGAACATTACACAATAGAAATTGAGATTGATTTTGCACAAAAAGTGCTGAGGTGGTTTGTTTTAAAAAGTCATAGAAACGAACAAAAAAAGAAAAGTGGATGTGCCTTCAACTTATAATTTTCGTTACAAATTTAGCGTAACTTTTATTTGTAAGAACAACTACTATTTTACTCTTATCGCTTATCATTTTTATCACTTAATGTTCATATTGAATAACATATTTTATATACTCTAAGTATCACTAATGTTTCTCATGATTTATCATCCCACTTTTTTATTCTTTTATTGCTCCATTAAAAACACATAACAAACCGTACAAAATATTCTCTTAAAATACTTTTATACCATTCATTTTGTAACTAAAAACGTAGTTGCCGTAAACTAAGAAATATATTACGGTTTTACAAATTTCGGTAGTTGTTATAACTATTTCAAGTTACTAGAGTAACAAACATTGTATTACTGGATTTACTTCCTTTTTTACGTTACCCACTTTTGTGCTTAAAAGTTGTAAGGTGTTATGGTTGGCGTAGTTGGTGTAACTATTTTGCATGTAAGACGTTTTAAAAAAATTCAGAGTGTTTTGCATTTTAAAAGTAAAGTAGGGGGAGGGGAGTAAAGCTTTTAATGCACATATTGCTACTAAAAATGCGAGAAGACGCTTGTCGTTAAAAAGGACGAGATTCGTCAATAAGTAGGTTTATCGGTGCATTAGAGCAAGATTACATTTTAGCGTGCAATTAGGTTTACGGCATATGCAAGAACATTAGCGATGTTTATCCCATCGCAACGATTCATTACATGCCGGCTTCTTCATAGCTTCTTACAACAAAATCACAAAAAATGCATATGACGTTTATATTGAGCGATTCTCACGGTCATCACAATAAACTCGAGGACACTTTTGAATCAACTATTATGCAATTGAAATCATCAGTGCATGCTTGAAATAATTTAATTTTTAACAAGTTTAGTAAGTATTGGATTTTCCTCGTTTTGACTTACATTTAATTGTTTTTAAATAAAGTTTAGTTGGTCTGTATTTCTCCAATAGTAGCCTAAAAGAGTTTTTTTACAGTATGTGTAGAGTTTTATTTTAAACATCTTTTTCATTGCGTAAAATTCGACTTAAAGCATAGGAAAAAGGAGTACAAATTTTACGTATACTAAAAAGTAATATTCGATACGTGAGCATCAGAATTCGACTTTATTCACCATTTTGTCGGACATTTTGATCTTAAAATCAAAAAATTACCGTGGGGTTTTTGAAAAAATTATTATTTTAAAAAATATAGGTGAAAAGCTCTCCCGGGCTCATTTTGAATCAAATCGAATTGATTGTAGGGTCAAATTGTAGGTCTTTTCAAGCTCAACATGCTCAAGAGATGAATTGCAGGGCTTCTAAAAAAACTACTGTGAAATAGTATATTACTTAACAAATGGGGAAATTTTTGGTTCGAATGCGAGAGTTACAACAAAAAAGAGTTTTCCGCAAATGTTTCATAAGCTCGAACGTGCAGTTTATTTGTATTTGCTTAACTAAAAAGGTAACATTGACTACAGTTGAAAGTGAAATTGATAATATTTTGGCAGTTACATTTGTTTCAGAAAAATAATGTTTAAATGTTAAAATACGATCATATTGAAGTATTTTAGAAGCCCTACAATTTATTTGTTGAGCTTAAATTAAAACGTTTTCAGTTATAGCTGATTAAGTCTTGAAAAATGCATTTTTTAGGGTTTATCGCGTTTTGTCGCAGTTTTTCGCATTTTTTCGCATTTTGTTCAACAGCCATTGAAAGATCATACAACAAAAAGTTGTAGAACTTGAAAATACCTACAATTTGACATTTTATTCAATTCGATTGAACAAAAATGAAGCCCAGGAGAGACATTTTACCTGTATTTTTGCCCAAAACTTGATTTTTAAAAACCACCCGGCGATTTCTTTATTTTCGGCTCAAAATGTTCGTAAGGTTTCCATAAACAATTCTGCTAAGACAAACCTTATACATTTAACAAAATTCTTAGTTGATTTGACTACTTTTTAATTACTAAAAATATTTTAATAGGTCCTCAACGGAATTTTATAGGTTATAGTTACGACCATAAAGGAGTTAATTTAAAAACAAACATAGTTATGGAAACCACATTTTGAAAGTTAATTCAACTACATTTAAAAGCATATTTTTATAGTATAACTCCTAGTACACTAAAAACTATTCAACATGATGGAGCGATATGTTTTTAATCGAATTTAGCAGAACTACATTTTTAGTATTTTAACTAAAAAAAACGTAATTTAACTTCTTTACGATAGTAACTGCAACTCAGAAAAATTTCTTGAAGCGTATCGAACTACTTTGCATAGTTAAAAAGTAGTCAAATCAACTAAGAATTTTTTCTGGATTTTTTTTAGTGGAATTATTTTTAGAGCAACTGCTGGCGGTTGATTTTTATTATATTTGTGCATGACTTTTTGAGTTTTATGCATTTATCGCATTTCTTGATCTCCAATCATTCGGAATATATTTTTGTTTAGTGTGGGTAAATAATATTAACTTAAGTAAAAATAATAAAATTAACAACATCAACAAAGTTATACTAACGAAAAAAGTATTTCTTTTAACTACCCAGCAATCGAATTTGGATAGAGTTATATAAAATTGGATTCAATTATTAAATTCTGAATTTAATCCGGCAAATTACGCTTCCGATTGTATTCGTAATTGTGTTCGAAAAATTGAATACAGATGAATTACTTTTTCTGAAATTTAATCCGGTAAATTACGCTTCCGATTATATTCGTAAAATTGAATACAGATGAATTACTTTTTCTGAAATTTAATCCGGCAAATTACGCTTCCGATTATATTGGTAAAATTGAACACAGATGGATTCCGTTCTTCGGAATACAATCCATTTGAATACCTATTTACGGAATCAAAGTATGAATTCAAAATGAATTGAAATTTTCAATCTAATCCTATCCAATATCAACTGCTGGGTACTCTCGACTTAACTTCTCAATGGTAGATGAATTTGTCAATTAAATTTTGTTCAGTGTATGCACGAACTCTTTAATTTAAGTTTATTCCGACAGACACTCCGTGATACCTATCTAATCGGATGTTAAAATGCGATGGGTAAAATCGAACCATACGCACTAATATCGAATATTACACGCAGCAAAGTAAAAATTATACACCACAATCAAAATACATAAATAAGAAACCAAAAATGAATGTAGTTGATTCTTAAATTATGATAATAACAGGCATGTGCTCGTGCGAACGATATCATAACATGTATATCATGAGTTGCAAATACATAACAGAAAAATAGGTTATGTTATATCTCATTAATATTGATGTCCCAACGACCTATTAAAATAACATTTTAAAGATGTACGATTCTAACCGAAATCTGTTATTAACGACAGTTATTGCCCTTATCTATGAATCATCGACACAATCAAATGGACCAGAGATAAGAGAGAAAATGACCATCGATATGGAAAAACGAAACAACGTAAACATCATTTTAAGTGGCTTACTTCAAGATTAAAAAACTGACATTTTGACGTATTTAATCCGCAACGCATTTTCTCAACACAAAAGCACAGGCAAAACGCACGTGTTTGTCTGCGCTTCTTCCGCAAGAACATCTTCTGCTCAAAGCTGTTCTTTAATTTACAGCTTACGACTGACCTAGGGTTATATGGCCCTTCTACCTGCCTAGGTAGTACAACTCATTTGGAAAAACTCATTTGGAAAAACCCATTTAGGGAAGGTTAATGTCCCATTCTTATTTAACAGAAAAGGACAGAAAATTTTGGGTATAAATACGGAGTGCATTTGGGTTTGGAGCTAGTCGACTACTTGCAAGCAGTGGATCATAGTCGTTCAGTGAATTTTTACCAAATTCAAAGTTTTAAATATGGCTCGTGTCCGTAAATCTACACGTCGAAATCTCGATTATGAATTGGCCGAAGCAGCCAAAGAAGATGCATCGAAGGAAGTAAGGAATGAACCGGACGTCCATCTGACAATAGACGAAGTAAGTTGTGGCAATATTTATAAAAATTATTGTGTTTTTTGTTATTTTTACATATTCAATTCAGCACCGTAAAAAGCTTAAATTCCGCGAAAATTGTGCTAATTTTCTTAAATTAAGTCAATATTTGTGCCCAAAACCTTGTTTTTAGTTTTATAAACTTACTTTTAGTCAATATTTACGTTTGAAATGAGAATTCTCTGACTTAGGTGTGACAAGTTCGAAACATTTTTCTTTAAGCATAAATTTCGACTAAAATTATAAACTTTGATGTCTGAAAGTAAGACTGTAAGGACAAATATTGACTTAATTTAAGAAAATTAGTTCAATTTTACACTGAAATTAGACCTTTTATAGTGTTTAATTTGAGATTTAACGATTTTAAGATTTTTTTTCGTGTGCAGCTAATAAGAGTATTTTATGTCAAAAAAGATTCTGAGCTAATTTTAAAAAAAATCTTTAAAAACTGGAAGTAATAAAAATTTACCGATTTAGGATTTTTTTTTGAAAATTCTTATTCAATTCTTGATTTTTAGGCAATCGTCTATCTTTACTCCTCTTTAATCTGAAGTAAACCCAGAATTCCATAAATGTTTTCTTTTCTTTGATCAAATGTGGACTTTTAATATGATATTTAATACCTCTCAAATTATGTAAAACAATCAACTTTTGATTCAGTAAAATGAGACAATATTGATTAATAAATATAAAATATTATTGAGATATTTATGTACTAATGATTATATTTTTTACTTTTAGGATCCATCGACTGCTCCTGGGAAGAAAGATGACATCTTACATGTCACCAAAATGTTAAAACGAATGGATATGTCAAGAGTATCGCGAATAACTGCAAATAACGAGCAGGAAGCAGAAAAAACGGATGGAAATTACCTGCATCAGTATCCTGTTCAAAACAGAGGAGTTAAGAGGAAACTCTTCTGTTAAAATCGCTTTTTATTAGCATAGGACTTTGTAAATATATTGTAAATATTTGTAAATATTTGTAAATATATTGTACATACCTTAATATCCTGGTTTTGATTTTCTTGACCTAATTCTTGAGTATATTTAAGTGTATTTTTAAGGTAATTTACGACTTTGCGGTTTAGAAAAGACAAATCTATTACATATTGATTGTTTTCGACATAATTTGAAAAATGAATGGACTGTCTTCGCTATAATATTTTAAAAAATAACATGTTTATATCAGTTGCATCAATGGAAACGTATCCTTATTCTATAACAAATGTTGAGCTACCTAAAACCTTTCGAATTTCGTAAGTCCGATTAGATTTCTCCTAATCTGATAAAATCCTGCTGGATTTCACTACGCTGCAAATGTCTAAGTAATAAATTTTAACAAAACATCATCAAAATGTTGTCTAGACTTTTTATAACAGCTTCTTAAATATCAAAGTTAACAAGCTGTAGAAGGTATTAGTATTAAGGAAGCTAAAATCACCAGTCATAAAAAAAAAGTTATCACATCGTTATCTTTATCTTTAAAATCGCTTTCGCAATCTTTATGAGCTTATTATTTGGATACTAGCCCCTGAAACTTCTGAAAACCTTACTCCCTAAATTCCTTGAAGTGCAATTTCAGTCTGAAAGAGTGTTAAGATCGAGTTTTTAAATTGAACCCTTAATCATTTTGGTAATCAAATACGATCATCATATTTATGTTTTTTAAGAGCTTTACCTGACCTATCGGTGTATTTAATTTATCCAAAAAATTACTAATTTCAAATTTACTCCTAACTATCTTAACCTCGGGGTGTCATTAATTAATATTCTTTTTTTATGGCTTTGAAAACTTCATATTCCAAGTATTGAGACATGTTTGAAGTTAAGGCACTTGTACTTTTTCTAAGTCGACTTATAACTGCCATTGTAAGCAAAGTACCATAATCTAATAATAAATCATAATCCATAAATTAACTCCACATGGAGTGAATTTTCATTCCACGCGAAGAGTGAGTTTTCACTCTAACATTTGGAAAATTCCACTCCAAGAAATTTAGAGGAAACTCATCAGAATATTCAGAGAGAATCGTTTACCCTTTGACCACTAACGTTTGTTTTAAATAATTGAAATAACTTATATTTTTTATATATTTTACTTAATATTAATTGAATCATAAATTACAAAATGTATTAATAAATATAGCATTATTTCTATTGTTTTTGCTGCATGTTCATCGATCAGTGACTAGCGGGCGTCCTAGTACATCCGCACCCACCCTGACTTATTAGAGATGTTCGTCTCATTAGTGCGAGGGACAATTTATGTTGATTTACGATGAGTCGTTACGCAGTTCAGGTCTAGGAAAAAAGACGAGAGAGATTATACATATACACGTATATGTTTTCTCGCACGCCGGTAGACGTTCCTCCCATTCAGCTTGGAGTGGGATCGCACCTTTCTTTTTGCAAATGTCTGCATTTCCAAGCCAATATTGCAAACCGCACTGTGCACACGCATGAGAATGCAGCACTTGCGTGTATCCATCCACCGAGATTTATTTGCACTTTGTTGCACAACAGCCGTTGAGATGGTTTGTCAATGACGGAAGTAAGGACTCGTATGCGACCTAGTAATTTTCTCAGATTTCGGCTAATATCGGTGGAAATGTATTATATATAGATTATATATTTAGTTTTTAATAATAAATTTTGTACAGCTAATTTTATGAAATTTCTCAAAAAAATTAATGAATAGTCTCAAAGTTATTGCTGTGGTTTTCCAGTATAAATTAGTAAATCTACCACACGAACAGAAATTTCTGGGTCTTCTATCATGACGTTGCATCATTGTTTCGCTGCTTTCTTATCCTCTAAAAGCACGCTAAAAACACGAAATCGTGCTATTAGAGGATAAGAAAGCCTGGAAATAAAAGCATCAGTTCTCTCGAATATACTGTTGGGCCTGGTCAAGAATCTAATAATTAATAGGGTCAAGGTATCTGATCAGGTCCTAGTATCTTTCTCGGTGACATGACGCCTTGGTTAGGATAGTCCCAGGCAGACACGCGTCATTTAAATTTTGATCGATTGACGCAACATAAAAGCTAAAAACTTATTAAATTTGCAATTTGTTCAAAGTTCTTACAAATCAATTCATTTATTCAGTCCTAAACAATCTTAAATGGATAGTTACAAATTATTCCATATATAATTTATGAGTTATAACGTCAATAGAAAATTATTGAATGGTTTGGTGATCAGGCATCACAGAATCCTAAAAAGTCAGTCCTTTGAATGTTATTTAAGGTCTACTCAGGGAGAAATCAGGCAAGGATGATATGGCCTACCGCATCACTGTCAGATCAGATTCTGATCGATTATGAGAGACAGATTGAACGTATTTTTTATCAATTGTAATTTCCAAGCAGTTCTAAATTGTTTTCACAAAGAATATTCGAGTATAACAAATGTAGTAAAAATAACGAAAGAGTAAAAATTGTGGCCTTTATTAACATTTATATTTACAACAAGAATATTAGAAAAATTTCATCTTTTTTAATAGCGTATTCATAAATTCGAAACAAAATAACCTGTATCTGCAAGTGCGATGAAACTTTAAAAATGATAATTGTTTCTAACCTGCTCACTCACGAAATGAAATGCAACAATTTTTCACTATTTTTACAACATATTATGCTTAAATTAATCTTGCACTGGTGAAGTTTGAGGAGGGGTTATGGAACTAATTCGTTAAAACAAATTATTATTAAAATCTGAGTCTTTTAACATAGACCTTATGAAGAAATTTCTTCAGTTGACACTGAAGGTTACTTATTTTTAACGCGTTATCCCAGTATTTTATAGAGTTTGTTTCGAAAAACCCACCAACGAACAGTCATTTTTTGAAACGTCGGCTTTTAGATTGTCGATTTTTCGACCAGCACCCATTGTATTCAAAGCCAAAGGCAGAAAACATTACATATTTCATTGTAATAAGTGCGCCATTCTACATCTTCAATATTCAATTGTCTATTATTATATATTGTGCTATCAACAATTCCGAGTAAAGACTTTTTTCTAGAAAAAAATGCGCTTTTTAGGTTAATTGTTTATAAATAATAGTTTATTTATTTATAACAAACATATAAATAAATAAAATATCCCAATTTTCACCAAATTCTAGTAGCTTATACTACCAAGAGTTCAGGAAGTACAGATATGCTTGAATAAAATTCTAAGATATATCAGAAATGTAAAAGAATTTATAAAATAGATTATATCAAATAGGTTCTCCTCAAAAAGTTAAGTCAAAGTTAAAATCAGTTCCATTCAGGAGGAGGCATCAAACTTTGAAAACTGGTAGGGGAAGTAGGAGCAAAGTGGGATGGTTTTGGAAAAACTTGTATACAAAAAATATGGGGCATAACAATGGTTAGGTGTGGTTTAGAAACCTTTATTTAGGTCCTCAACTAACTTATTATGAAACGTATTTAAAAAAAAGTATCTGTTTTACGAAAAAACTTTTTTTTCAGAAATCTCAAAATCCAGGGACAAACTGGGACGGGTTGTTAAAATTACTTCTGGAAAGGTTTGACAGAGAGAGAGAAAGAGAGGGGGAGGAAGAGAGAGGGAGTGAGGGAGAGAGAGAGTTTGATTACAAATTTATTTATTAGTGTCCTAGCCACTACGAGCCGTGGACACAACTGAAGAGAGAGAGAGAGAGGGAGAGGGAGAAAGAGAGAGTGAGAGAAAGAGAGTTCTTACCGATCTCTGTGAACCTAAATCAAAACGGAATACATCCCACTTTGCCCCAAAATAGAATTTTTTTAAACACGTCGTAAAAAATCCTCCTCAACTCCAAATGAAACAAATAAAAAACGAAAATTGAGTGTAAGAGAAGACTATTAAGTCATCCAATTCAGATTTGGAATGGAAACGGAAATATGTTTCAAATTTGTATTACGATAACTCTTTTGCAAATAAACAATGCAAACAAATACATAGGAAATGTTCTAATACAGCGAAACGCCAAAATCCCACTTTGCCCCTACTTCCCCTATATGGAGATTTTTTTGTAGGCCAGTTGCATTAACATATACACCATTGAAAGTTGAGAACAAAGAATGGATTTTTCGTTCTTAAAGGGTTAATTAAAGGAAACTCGCTATTTTGATCTGCATATTCTATATAATTGTACTAATAATCATCATTCCAAGTTGTACACAAGTTCAAGTAAATAACTGAAAGTAGAGATGATCTCTTGGTAGAAGCGTAGTAAATTCATGATTGCAATCCATTTACCATTTAGGAACAAGCGAAATAAAAGTTGAGTGGGTGCAGCTAAAAGTGCAAGATTAAATTGTACATATGGAACGTGTAGATAACGCTTTCTTGAACCACGTCACTATCAAATGTGTTGGAATGTTTTTTTTTCATCCTTGTCCGGCAATGGCCGACTTTTAGTTCTGCAACAAGGACTCATTTATACCGAGGTATCACATGGACTTATCATTTTTACGACTCGACGGACTTAAGAATTTCATCCGTGTATGCTGATTTTCTCTTTGAATTCCCTCATTTTCACTCTTCAGGGAAAATAATATTCGTACGATTATCACTGCGTTATCAATGTCGAAAAAGCTCTTTGTTGCGCAGCAGGTGGTAAGTGCTTGCACAGAAAAATTGAAGATAGTTCTTTGCAAGTAAATATATTCGCAAAATTAGTTTAAAAATCGGTGAACATAAACTTGACTAAAATTAGAATATTATATGGTACTTAGTGTTTGAATGTAAGAAGATCCTGAAAGATGCCTATTAAACTATTTACGAAGTTTTTACTTTCTGAGTTTTACCTTCCTAAGTTATATTGGGCATTCGGTGAATAGTTATTCATTACCAATATATTCAATACTAGAAACTATGCGACTATTCACTGAATCACCCGTACAGTTAATTGTTTTAAACACTTTCCTGAATAGTAATTAGATTTAATGATTTTTTCAAATTCGTTAATGTTTGTGAAATTTATTAACATTTAGAAGTATGTGCTTAACAATAGTTACGCCTGTGAAATTACTATTATATGGTACTATTAACTCCGTTGTATTTGGTTGAAGATCATGTAAAAGTTCCTTTAATTTCTGAAATGGAAAATCATGCTTTTTTATTAATTTTTATGTTGCTTTTCTCAGGAAATATATAATATTTTGAAGGCTTGAAATTTTCTGAATTTTTGTTAAAATCACTGAATACGTTCTAAAATTTGTATATTTTATTTACTTAGTGATAAGGGAATTACTTAATTTTGAGTAATTGTGCACACTTTTCATTTTGCATTTTCATTCATGAAAATTTTCTTTATGATAAAACTTGAAAAATTGTTAATAATAAAGAAATGTTATGCAGCATTTGTGTTTGACATTTTTACAGAAAATTTTGGTATTTTTCCATAAACAGTAATGTAAAATCCTACATCTAAACTTGAAATTTTTTAACTGACGTGGCTTGAGAAAAAAACATTTTATTTACAAAAAAATAATGTGTAAAAGAACATTGGCTTATCTTTGAACCAAATCTTGTATGATGTTGAATTTAAAAGGTAATGATTGATCTATAGATCTTGTATATCCTGGCTTTATAATGACCAAATGTCTTTAATTTTTCTAACATGTTTCTCCCGAAGTAAAAAATGTTTCATCCTATTAGAAGTATTGCGAATTATGTTAGAATACTCCACAATTTTTAATGATGATATTTTTTTTAACTCAACCATTGACATGATTTCTTTTAGTTTAATTCAAATGTATTAAAGTATCATTTATTACAATAGAATAGTTCTTAATTTATTTAGTCTACAACTTTTTTCGTAATCGAAAATGTCTTAAAAAAAACATAAAAAAGGGTAATTATTGATTGAGCTCAATAAATTTAAAAGAAAACAATATCCAAAATCCCCAGGTGAAAATTCGAAGCCTTTCATGATTTTGTAAAAGCATTTGTTAAAAAATTTGTTTAGAATCGATGAACGAAATAAGCGCACGATTAGAAATATTTAAGAGAAACGTAATAGATAAATTATAGAAATTTCATATTATTCAGAAAATTGTATCTCGGTATTTCTAAATTTTAAAAGGAAAGCGATTGAAAAATTTCAATAATTTTTATTACATTTTCACTTTCTGCGGACAATTAAAAAATCATATATAATTGTAGATGTTCAGTGCAACATTACATGTTTAACAAAAAACTTAGACTCTAATCACTACTTAATCCACAAGATTTTGACTATTATTGTGTGATAGGTTTACATCAAATCATATGGGCAAATACACGGAACTTTTAATTTTTGGTATTAAAATATTTTTGAAATTTATTTTGTGGCACAATTTTTTTCTTTTAACCATATATTCAGACTATCGCTCTGAAGTGAAAATCATGCGCGTGCACAATTTTTACGACACGGCGTGAGTGCAAAATACAGAATGGCGGATAAAATGTGAAAATTTACTCGATTTTAATGAAATTTGTTTTTTTTTTTTTGTGGAGGATGTTAGTAAGGAGTTTATAAACCACTTACTACGAGTCTATCGTCAGATTTTTTAAATTCAAAATGACGGTGCAATGTGGTGAACCAAAATACGAAAAATTGCTTGATTTAAATGAAACTAGGTTCTCAGGGATTTTTGAAGTCGTCGATTACAAAACAGTTGTCGAGATTATAAATGTTAAAAAATCGATTGATGATCGAATCGATTGATGTCCATAGTAATAATAATGATAATAATAATAATATGTTGATAAATTAACGATTTTATTTTTATTGTAACTGTGTATAATATACATAGGAACTCGATTAATATTATAAAAAAAAAGAAATTCTGTCAAATTTAAGTCGTAAATTTGTCCGCCATATTGAATTCACCATTTTTAATTTCAAAATTTTACCTTCAGATTCATAATCAGCGACCGCAAATCTTCGATTAACCTCTGCTCTTCGATTTTCGCCCACTTTAGATTATATTTTGATAGTTTTGTTCGTCATATTGCGTCCACCATATTCAATTTCAAATTTCTAAATTCAGATTTGTAATCATCAACCTATAAAAATTCAGAATACAATTACTGAAATGCATTTAAAACCCTCTGCAAATCGTATAACGAAGATCCGTTGAAGTAAAGCCATCCGGGACGAGTGGTGCTCACCAATTTGCCAAATCTAAAGATGCCGTCATAATTGTTTGATAATGTATTAAATTTGAGAGCGATGACAGAAAGAAATAATTAAAAATATTGTTTATTTTAAGTGTACCGCAGTAAAAAAGGCAATTTTGAAAATAATCACGTTTAAAGTCATAATGATTAAACCTGTATAGAATCATTTTTAAACGGGGCACATAGATGGGTGACAGCGTAATTTGTTCGTTTTTATATTAGTAACAAATTGGACTCTAAGTTAAAACGATTAATAATGTGGCATGAAAATTATAATAGATAATCTAAATTAATTTTATATTTCTACAAAACTTATCACGCAGTTTTAAATCCCTGTAATTTTTTATCACAAGCAAGCACATTGCTCAGACTGTGACTATTACTTAGTGTATTTACTTAACTACATTTTGTACTTTGAGAAAACAAAATATCTTGCATGTCATAGATATAGCATAGCACAGTTTTAAATAATTTGTAAGAATCACAAGTTAAATTTTTCGGTTATCAATTCGGAAACGTCTGTAGCCAGTGTCTGTGTTTATTAATTGACTCGATATCGACCAGATATATTATTTAAATGTGTTTAAAACGAAATGTCAACATACATTAAATATAATTTAATAGTGAACGCATTTATTTCCGTATACCACTGAATCACAGAAAAGTTAAAAGTTGATTTGCCCACATACTAAAATTTAAGGTTATAAGGATTAACAGGTTTATTTCATGATGATAAATAAGAGTTATCCTGTTTGTAAATCCAGTACTAATTATGTAATTTTAAGTAAAATCTGGAGTGTCTGCTTTTAGTTGTTACCTGGATCGAAGGCAAACATTAATTCATTATAATTCTACCTATTTGTTTAACTTTCTTAATAATTTACCTTTTCTGGGTATTCAATAAATAACGAAGAATCCAATTTATAATTACAAACCATTTTTTAAATGATATTACATTAGTTTAAATTTACTTCATTCTATTACGAAATTGCACGTTGAGAAAAGAATCATAAACTATCATCTTTTAACAGTTAATCAAGTAGTTCCTATTAATCAATATAATTTGCGTTACACGACTCCAATCATGATTGATCGAGTAATCTATTTATCGCCAGCAATGCATCTACTTTCTATTCATGTATTTTGATTCAGCTCGTATCGTAAAAACGACCGGACGAGATACTGAACCATCACTAGCTTGCATTGCAATGTCGAAATTGGCCATAATAATAAGTATCAAAGCAAAATTGTAGTAACTTTCATCCATAAATCGATCCAGATTAAATAGATAACGATCGTCAAATGTTTTAGAGCATTCTTGATCCAATTTTTTATTTCTGATATGCAAAGTTTATAATTCTATATATTATACTTCAAAATTAAAAAGATTTAAAAAGATGCGAACACGACTTGTCCAAAAAAAGAAGGAGCTGTTGAAATTGGCAAGGAAGCATTTCCAAACTTAAGCTGCATTATTAATCTTTATTTCCTCGACCTTTATACATTTTTATCTAATATATTTAATTTTATTACACGACAATAAAAAATGCAGGTTGTGCTTGGAAGGTGAAGAAGTAAATTTGGCAACTTAATCTCTAATCTGAGTTCGAAGTTAGTTTGTTCCAAGTAAAATATATATAATAAATAAATATAGTAAATTATATAATAAATTTTGTATTCCACGTAATTTTTGTTATTACTAAAAATCAGAAACACTACAAATATTTAATTTTTGTTAAGAACACATAACATAGCAACATGTACGAGAATGGAGATTGGGGAATTAGTAACGACTAGATTATATTCTGGAATCTCCATACTTTCATAAAGAATTGTCGATTGTGTAGCTTGTAAGTGATATTTGATATAAAACATTTGATAAAAAATATAGTTATAACATAAAACTATGTACAAACATGGAAATGTGAAAACTCAGTAAATTAAGGTCATTTATTTGTCATACTTTTCACGCCCTCTTTTAAAATGTGTCTTAATTTCGGCTTCTTAGAAACGTCGCAAAATTCAAGATATTTTATGTCTACCTAAATAAAGGACATTTAATTTTTAACTTCTGGTCGTTGCTTTTGTATTTTTTTAAAGAGATTTTCACAAGGAGATCGAATTGAGTTGTCCGAAAATCACACAATAAATATGCCTTTTGATCAATTTTTATTTACTGATTTGAAAATGATAGCAATAAAGCAATACATTAAGAAATGTCTTACATAACCTAACCTAACCTTACAAGCGAAATGTCATCATACATTATAGTCCCGGTATATTTTCCGGCTCGGTTCCTCGCCTTCCTCTTCCGTCTCCTTATATTTGACAAAAGAAGGGGAGCGTCTCTTCTCCCACTCTCCTCAGTCCCGTTATGTTCGTGACGTCACCGCAGGCCCTTCCTGAGGCCCCAGCGCGCAAGGTGGGGGAAGAAGAGAGCGGCGGCGACAGACAAATATAAAGAGACGGAACTGGGCAAATGTGATGGGACGTAAATGCGAGACGCAAATATACCGGGACTCTACTGTAATTTGCGTTGCCGGGTGGCATGTAATCGCAATAGACACTAAACTTAGTAACACCGAGAAAAGAAAATAGTAGAATCTACTAACTCTAAACGGGAGAATTATTCGTGTAGTCGAAATGATGACAAGTATAACTATCCTAATAAAAGAGATCGAGTGCAAAATTTTCAGTAATTTTCAGCTTGCATTTGATTTGTTTCAACTTTCAAATGAAATTCAACAAATTTTTATATGAAATTAAGCGTTCTTAAATGTTTTCATATGTTTAATGCTTTTCAAATGTTTTTCGTTTTTCGAGTTTATCGGATGTCTTAAAGTCCTTAAAGCTGCAAAGCCAAAATCACCAAAACCAAACCAAACTAGTCCTAAAATTTTATTACTTTTTTGTTGCTAATTTGTTACCCTAGTGCCGATTTTGTTGCTCAAATATTTAATTAAAAAATCGTAGGGTTTGTCAGCTTAAGATAAAGTTACCAACCCCTAATTAAGAAAACATACTTAGAGATGTCGAAACCAAACCGAGTAGCCGATAATATTTGTTACTTTTTTGTTGCTAAGAGGTACTGCTAGTGCCAATTTTGTTACTTCATTATTAAAAAAACCCCTAGGGTTTGCTAGTTTAAGATAAAGCTACCAAACCTAAAGTCGAAAAATTTATATAGCAGCAATCAAGTGAAAATGTAATGCCATAGTTAACTCTCTACTTCCGGTTTTTGACCCATCAGAGTGAAATGAGGTTTTATAGGAAATAACAGTGGAAGATAATGGAGGAGGATATTTAATGAATGAGCTTTATTAGTGGCTTCAGTGTAATGATTTTTCAAATTGATCAACAAATTTCTATGCCATTGCATTTTCATTTGATTGCTGCTATATTTGTTTTTCTACTTAGGGTTTGGTAGCTTTATCTTAAGCTAGCAAACCCTGGGTTTTTTGTTTTGCTTAATAATTGAATAAAAAAATCGTCACTACGACTACCTCTTAGCAACAAAAAAGTAACAAATATTCCACTTATTCCTAATTATGTTTTCTTAATTAGGGTTTGGTAACCTTATCTGAAGATGGCGAACCCTACTATTTTTTTATTAAATATTTGAGCAACAAAATGGGCGCTGGCGGTATCTCTTAGCAACAAAAAGGTAACAAATTTTAAGACTAGTTTGATTTGGTTTTGGGGACTTTGGCTTTGCAGCTTTAAGGACCTGATGTTTTACGCTGCATTCGATTCTTTGCGAAGTGATGAAGACGTATTAATTATTATTTATTTGTTAAGTACGATGAACATAAATACCATTATAGTGAATATAATATTTTTATTTTCGGTTGACACAATAGAAGCGCTCTATTGTTCTTTATGCGTTTTATTGAGGGTTTCCGTTTCTCCATCTTATTAAAATTATTATTCTAAATTTCTCGATTTAGTTGAAATTTGTTAAACATGCATTAAAAATTATTCATGAAACTACGTGAAAGTAGTTTGGCATTAATAAAAAAACCAAACGTCAGAATTTTTGCGTTTTGATCTTCCATATCGAATGCATTATTTTGAATTCGAAAAATCCAAACAATAAATTCCTAATTAAAGTCAAATTCAACTGAAATTCATCGAATATACATTTTTAATAAAATTGAAACCTATACAAAATGTTCGACAAAAGAAAAATTAATAAAATAAAGTATTGAAAGAACTCTTCAGCGTTGTATAAAAAAAGGAAGCACCTGGTGCCATTGACGTGATTAAATTTCAAACTTGTGCGTAGCAAAGACATTTTTTTAATTTTAAGACCTAAAATTTAAAAGTTTAAGAAAAATGCTCATATATTGTCAGGAGCTATGGAGTAATTTGTATAAAAGCTACATTTATGGTCCCATGAATTTTGGTACTTGAGATTCCAACGCAAACTCATTACTTTTGCTGTTCATGTCAAGTTCCATCAGTGAGCAGTACTCAAAGACCGACTAAAGTTTAGATTCTCTTCATCACTGTATAATATACAAATTATAAATAGTTAAAATAGCATACTATCTTGAAATAGCTGAAAACTGCGATTCGCAGACTTCGATAATGATTGCCGTCTATCTCAATTAGGAATTTCAGCTCGAGTTAATTTACATGTTTCATCTCGCGCTGCTTCTTTTCGAGTCGGACTTTTCTCGAACACTTGGCTTCAGTAATAGCTTGTAATTTATCGATCAATAAATCGAAAACTGGCCAGGTACCACTTACTGCGTAATGCTACCTTCAAAACCTCCGATCGCTGCTGCAGCTTCATCGTGTCGTCATGCTGATGATGCGTCAACTTTACCATATGAAAAATATTATTTTGGTAGCATTCGTGCAAAATTCTTTCCCATAATTGTAAAATGTAAATTGTTACTTTAAATAGTCATTAATAACAAAAATTTAATATCTGATAATAATCATGTATGAGTCAAACCAGCTTGTTTAAGTTGGTGAAGTCCAATTAATTAAAATGTCAATTAAATGAGAAAAGAATAAACTTCACAAAATGTTACATCTTCAATCGGAACTATTTTTTACCTGTTACCAAATCTAACTAAAAGCTAGCATTTCAGGGAGGAGTTCCGAATGTAACACATTTTATAATAAGATAGAAAATAAAAAATGAGACTAGATAAAAATGAATACTACTGAATAATAAAAAAGAGCAATTTCGAAAATACTTTTGCAAATGAATAAAAATTGTCAGAAATTGACACTAATTTACGATAATACAAACATGAAAATAAATTGGAATTTACTTGACATATCCAAGATTTTATCTGTGATCTTTCTTATCACGAGCGGATCCAGATGAATAAAATTAAGTTAAAAATTTACACGCAAAAAAGGTATGTTTTCAAAAGTGCAACTCAGCTTTTATGAACGTCGAAATTATAGACTCGACCCGGGCGTCGCTCATTACTGGCGATGCTATTGCGCGATGTGCAAGATGTTTTTTCCACTTTAATACCTATACACATACACCTATATGTAATGTATACATATGTATATTTAATAAGAAGCAAGTTGTTAGCCACGGTTCTTCTCGTGTCCTGTCTCATCGCGAAGAATTCCTCGAGGGACTTTTCTCGACGTTGGAGGCCTGGCGTGCGACGCGTTCACTTTTTATACACTAAAAAAAACGATATATATTTATTAATTCTTTTCAATTTATATACCTATAGATCTATTGATGAGCAAATTTCTTGATTTTATTATGTAAATTAAAATAATTTTCAAAACTTCATATTAAAGACAATTCTAATGGTACCATTTTTATGGATTACAGGTTGTCACTGCAATATGTTTGGGTCGAATTCATCAACATGCGATATTGTAAGCGGTCAGTGCCATTGCAAACCACACGTCATGGGTAGAAAATGCGACAGATGCAAGGTAATTTTTAAAAATATACTCACTAAACTACTCTTATGCACAACTTTTTTAGATCGATAGTCAACGACATTCTTAATTTTTTTAAAATAAAATTCTAACGAGTGCCTCTATCTGTACTACCTTTGCTATTTTTAATATTATTAAAATTGTTTTGTTTAATCTGACTAAAGCTGTATAATCTTTGTCCATTTCTATACAGTTCTGAAATAACCTAAAAACCGAATGCTATATTAACACTTTTCGTCTTGAAAGTCGGGAATTTAGACATAACTTTCAATGTTGTAACTTCAGTTCCAAACGCCGTTAGAAAAAATTAAAGAAGTCAAAATCAATAGATTTGGACCTCCTCTTTCAAATGCCGTGATCAGAATTAGCCGGCGATTTCTAAGAAAAAAGTTATGATCATTTTTCAAGAGCAAGAATCGCGTTTTTTTACATTGAAAAGGACAATGATGACCGTTGCAAAAGGCACTAATCGTATCTTTTTTCTCAGCCCCTTCTTCTCCCCTCGGATTTTTTCAAAAGACAAAATGGCAGCTTCAAGATGGCGTCTTCAAGTTGTAATTTTGTATCTTCTTGAACAAATATCGATTATTTGACCGTGTAACGGTTGACATCATGATTCATTCATAACCTCAAATTAGTTATATACAATTGGCTTTTACTGATTTTGTTATGTAATTTTCAATAATTAACAAAATGTTAATTCAGTTAAAGGTCAATATTAGACATATTTTTTACTACAGTTTTCATCGGTTGTATTTTGAAAAAAATAGGATCTAAAAGAAGTTCAAGGTATGACATATGATGTACAAATAATTGAACTTTCAGATTCTGTTAATAGATTTTTCAAAAACTGCAACTCTGAAAAAATATACTATGATTTTTTCCCAAAAACATGGATCATTCAAATGTACTTATGTTTTATCTCGTTTTTTCACACTGAAATCATTTTGGAATTCTTGATTTAAGTAAAGAAATCATGTTCTCCAGACCTTAATACTTTGAAAATAAAAGTGAAGGCATTCAAAATTACAGTTCAAACACGAAAAAAACGATGTGATTTCAATAATATAATTTTACACCGATAAGAGCGTTTATTTATTATTAATAAGTATATTTATATGAGTATGAGTAGGAAATATTTGTTAATATGTTACGTTAAATTTTTATTTATTAACTATGCAATTGTTGCCTTTTTAGCGTTTGTTCAATAAAAATAGTTTATTTGATGTAGTTTAGTTTTTAGAAACGAACATATTTTTAAATCGGCTCCACAGCTTTATTTCATGTGACAGCTACTCACACGACAAAATAGAACACGATAATTGATCACCCGAAAATTGATCACATGACAATATTGATCACACGACCATTGATCACACGACAAAATATCACATGGATAAATAACCATAATAAAAAATATCACTGCGACATTACACACTGAAATTCATGTCAGTCTTTTGTCGCTGCCGTTTTGGCGCCCGGACGTTTTGGCTCCTCCGCTTTGGCTCCGTCGCTTTGGCTTCGCCGTTTTGGCGACAGGACCTTTTTTGCCCCGCGGCCGCTTTGACTACGCCGTTTTAGCGACAGGACGTTTTGGCCCCGCCGCTTTGGCTCCGCCGTTTTGGTGCCAGTCTATTTGATCCTAGTTTTTATCGCGAGTGTTATTTCAGATTAAAATTCGTATAGGGAAATGGGGGAAGCTGTTAGGTAACCGGTCTGTTCAACATAGGTAAATGTTGACATTCGCCCATCTCAACACTGAACTCAACATTTACAAAATCAACATTTACAAAATCAACATTAACAAACTCAACATTGACAAAGTCAACATTTTAAACTCAACATTTGACAAACTCAACATTTTAAACTCAACATAAGAATTATTATTAAGAATTAAATTTGTTTATTTTTTTTACATATTTAATTACATGTGATTTAATAACAATATAATAAAGGTATAATTGCGTTTTAATAATGCTAAATAGTTATTTAATGAATGTTGTGGGCTTGTCCACGAAGATAATCTAATACATTGACAAAATCAGTATTGACAAACTCAACATTGACAAAGTCAACATTTTAAACTCCACATTTGACAAACTCAACATTTTAAACACAACATAAGAATTATTATTAAGAATTAAATTTGTGTTTATTTGTTTTACATATTTAATTACATGTGATTTAATAACAATATAACGATGTAATAACAATGTAACAGTGTGATATTTCACACATCTCCAGTTTACATGAGTTTTTGTAATTTTTTGCAATGTATACAAATATCCTTCATGTGTCAGTTGTTTCATGTGTCAGGGACATTTTTAAATGTGTGGTATTTCGTCGATGTGATATTTTGTCATTGTGATAATTTGATGTGTGATCAAATTTCCGTGATATTTTCTCGTGTGATTATTTGTCCGTGAAATAAAGATGTACTGCCTTTTAATACAATTAAATAGATTTTATATTTGGGGGATTACAACATTTATTGAACTAAAAATGTCATTGGTAAATGTAAAAATGTGATTTCTTAATGTTTAAGAAATTATGAGTTTCTCAGTATTAAATTCCATACTGCTCGGAATCGCTGTATATTTTGAAATGTATTGTAAGGATTTAATCTAATGCAATTAGTACCAATTAATGAGTAGGGCCATAACCTATTGTTGGTGTGTGCTTAAGTATTACTGTTGAATGGTATTTCCTATGAGGTTATGTCCGCAATAATAGGTTAAATAGGCTACAGTAATGTTACATTTACCTTACATAGGTATTGTTCGAGGATATAATGTAACGTAAAATGCGATATTAAGATTTTATAACGAACAAAGTATTAACGGAAATGAATGTAAAAATTTTGTAAGATATCTAATCTCCCCAATTTAGCCATAATTTTTTGGGCTGTTTTTGTTTTAGACAAATTTATTTTTCTCATACACGTGTAAGTTTCTGATATTAGGAGAAAATAGATGGACAAAATTAAAATGCATTCATTTCTATAAAAATTTGCTCGTCATATAAGGCCTTAATATCGCATTTATACTGTAAACCATAAGCATATTTTTCTTTCACCAAAAAAAGTCTTTGTAATTAATAAATAAATTGTTAGCAGTTAACAAACGTATTTTCGCTATTAAGAATAAATTATAGCCAATTTCGAGTGTACCACGTCGGTCATGACCAAGCCGTTAATTCGACACAAAATACTCAAATAAAAAAAATAGAAACCGTGAGTTCAAGGAAAAGTTCGTTACAGAGTCTCAAGAAATGGCTTATTAATAGTTAACCAATACTCATTTATGAAGCTTTACATATCAGTCCTGAAGATAGACCACAAGAATCCGAAACGTAGAAAATAAATACATTTTTTCAAGACAAGTATTTTTTCAAAAAAAGACCGACACCCCGCCATAATTACATTATACATAAATATTAATTTCTCCAAATACCACAATTTTATTTGTTCACTATTAAGAAGTCCTCTTTGAATCAAACAAATACTTTTATTAGTGTAGGAAAAGAAAAAAAAGTTAAATAAAATAAAGGGAAAAAAGAATGAAAAATAAAAAAAATATGTCAATAATATACCATTAATTGTAAATCTTAGAAAAAACAAGTTATATGCTTATAATCTTATAAAGAAAAAGTAAAAAAAAGAAATATTTATTTTTTTTTACCAATCATTTTTTAGCAATGTCAGCGTTTAATTTTGTAGTATTACTGAAATAAGTAATTATCTGTAATTAATTTACATAAATTATGAATACATTATTTTTAGCCTGGATTTTGGGGATTAGTTTCTGGAGCTGGATGTGCGCCATGCGGATGCGATTTACTAGGATCTTACAACTCTTCATGCGCTGATGAGACCGGACAATGTTTCTGTAAACCAGGAGTTGGTGGATTGCATTGTGATACATGTTTACCTGGACATTATGGATTCTCTCGTAACGGATGTCGAGGTAAAATTTATTTTATACAACATTCTTTAATGTACCGCCTTTAACTAATTTATTTATTTCTAAAACTAATTTAAATCTATTGAAATGAGAAACAAGTTAATGGGACAGTGTACAAATGAATATGTTGTTAATTTTCATGATGTATGGGTGGCTCTACCAATGAGGGAAGAACATGAAGCTATTTTCTGCACAACATTTTTTCTTACACTCTAAGCATAAAATGCTATTTCGCTCCCTATATGTTGGGAGCGAAACTAGCGCATTTTCTCCCTAGGGAGCAAAATGAATTTAGCCAGGAAAAAAATAAGTTTCTTAGACTCTGAGCCCAAAGCACTATTTTGCTCCCTATATAGCGGGTGCAAAATGGCATGCTCTCGTATGAGAATAATGCATTGTGCAACTAGAGAGCAAAATAGGTGTTTGCCGACGAGGGCGAGTTTGACAAAGTGCGAAGCGAGGTCGGAAATTCGAATAATTCTGCAAACACCTGTTCTCCCTTGTTGCACATATTATTTTCTCACACTCTGTGCGCAAAATGCTATTTTTCTCCCTATATTGCGAGAGAAAAATAGCACATTCTCTCCCTAGGGAGTAACATAAATATATCCTGGAGCAAAATACTATTTTGCGCTCAGAATGCGAGAATAGTATATTACTCAACGAGGGAGGTAAAATAAAGAATGTCTCAGACTGCGTGTAATTTTTACCCGAGGTGAAGCCGAGGGTGAAAAACATGTAGTCTGAGGCATTCTTTTTTACTTCCCGAGTGAAGTATACGATTTTTCTTCATGACAGGGAGGAAAAGAAGTAACTTTCCTCCCGCTTGCGGAGGAAAGTTGCTGCTTTCGTCCCAGTGTGATGAAAACTTATTTTGCTCCCGGCTAAATTCATTTTGTACTATCATGCATTTAAGTTTTCACAAATGGGTTAAGTTAATAACACCATCTAAGCTTTTTGAAAATGGCTAGATAAAATTCGAAATTCTAGAATCATATATATATACAGTCCAAAAGACGAACACAACATCAACAAGTAAATGAAAAACGCTGAGTAGATTTTTATAAACATTGTTTCTTCGGGGTCTTTGAAGTCGCTGACTGCCGATACGATGTCAGTTTCACAAAATTCACAATGGCGATTCCAATAGGGTGGATGAATTTTTAAAAATCACTTGACATTCACTGGAAACTACTTAGTTGCGGGGTTTGAGCGCAGCTGATAGTAAATACGAAGTCAGTTTATCAAAATTCAAAATGGAGAAGGAAATATGACCAACGAATTTTTAAATAATTGATTGGATTTGTTTAAAACTTGTTACTCCGTGGGTTTTTAGGTTCGATGATTAGGTTTGACTGTGAATCAGATGTAAATTTTTCAAAAATGAAAATGCGGACCTAATGTGGTGGAAGAATTTGTTAAACTCACCTGCAATTCACTGCAAACAACACGGTTGCCCCAACCAACGCTTGATTGTCCCAATCGACTTGTTTAATGCACTGAGATCAAGACAAGAAATTGGTTAGGACAAAATTGTTCTAGGATACTGAAATACTTGAAAAAGTTGAAAGAACGTTTATAATAGTGTTATTTATTTAACTTTAACTTGGAGGTTAAACAAGATTTTAATCGTAGATCAGTTCAATAAATTGGAAAAAGTTATTTGAAAACACTGAGTTATCCTTTCGAGTGTTCTTGACTTCCCTGAATTTAATGACAATGGATCATGTCCAATTCCCTCTTTCTTTTTCTATTAAATATTTAGTATTTTCTTTATGCGAAATCTTGACTACTTTGATTATAGTTTGTTTTTCGTAGGCATCTGGAGAGAACAATAAAACCCACAGCTCCTGACAAGGAATACACAAATATTAAAAAATTTTACCACCTTCAAATTCTAGATAGAGTTCTTCGTAGATAGCTTCCTAAATATAAAAATTGACCACATTTCCGCCATACTGTATCGATATTGTATTTAAATATTCAAAAAGTGACACCTGATTTATAATAGAAATCCAGTCCCCCCACTCTCTTTAATAAATAATTTGCAGTGAATCTCATACTATTTCTATAAATTTGTCCATTCTACTGAATCCATCCGTTTGAGTTTAACGAAATTGACAACGCATTCGTAATCAGCGATCCTGAAAACCCCCTATGCAAGTAGTTTGCGGTGGATCTATGTCATTTTTTAAATTATGCCCGTCGTATTGGATCTGACGTTTTAAATTCTCGGAAAATGATATCGGACTCGTACTCAGCGACCTCCAGCGAACTCAATGAGCACATAATAACTCTTAATACCCAAACAGGATTTTAAAATAGGAATAATGGAGTTCTTCAGTACCGTACATTAGACATGTTGAAATAAACTAGAATATTTGCAAAACACTGGAAGTAAACTATAAAGTCTAACTTTGAGAAGCACAAACTATGAAAATACATCAAACTCATTTTTTTCTGTTGAAAGATTTAGAGAATTTAACGTGTTTTTAACTACAATATACTTAATGTATTATTTTATGGAACTGATTACATTAGTTATATGTACTAAGCTCCAGAATAAAACAAAGGAGATCTTAAACTGTTGTATAGACACAATAGTTTCAGTTCTTACACAATCTTAAATATTAAAAACAATGATGTTTCTTACAAGTTTATTTTATTACCGCAAACTAATGATATTAATTTATCCATCTTTCAGCATGCGACGAATGTGATAGACCAGGTCACATATGTGACCCAGATACTGGACGTTGCATTTGCCCAAGATTGACCTTTGGCGAAAATTGCGATCGATGTCTACCGGGTTCTTACGGTCTGAGACCAGGAATTGGTTGCACATCGTGCTCATGTGCTAAAGGTTCAGCCAAACAACAATGTCTTCCGGATGGTCAATGTGAGTGTCGAGAAGGCTTCACCGGTCTCAGATGCGAACAATGCAGTAAAGGTTACTACGGATATCCTTTGTGTCGACCTTGTAGTTGTAACGTCGATGGTACCTTGCAGTGCTCCGAGGATACTTCGGATCTGTGCAATTGTGACAATACTGGGCAATGTCCGTGCAAGGTTTGTGCTTTGTTTCGTATTTTTCATATGTGAATATATGCTGTAATTTTTAACACCAAATGATAATTTATAGGATTTCTTCCATGCTTTTTCAAACAAGATTTTAGGATATTTTGTTTGTAGTTAATCCTCCATACTCCAAAATTCCATGAAACGCTTGAAATATCATATACAAATAAAATCTTGTGAAATGTATTGAGTTTGATGCAGTTATCTTGCTAAATTAATTCAATAAAAATCAAAATTCATTTTAAAGAATCTTGGAATAGTTACCACTTCAGATTTAGACAGAGGCTATCATTATTCCTGTTCAAAATTACCATATTTTTTTTAAATATTGATGATTCTGATCATAGCACTTTAAAATTATTGTATAAATAATATCTAAATTAATATCTCAGAGGACAAATTTCCTTCTGCAAGTTCTCAAACGTTCTTTTTAGTTAAACATCGCCATTAACCATTTTGAAATTAAGGTAATCTTAATTTCCTCTTGTTTTATTGTTTTCTAAATAGTATCATACTTTTCAATGTTGCAGTTATATTTTCTTTGTCTCTACTGTTTCTTTTTTAGTTTTTTTATGTATACTGAAGTCCAGTAAAGTATGATGAAGGAATCTCATAATAAGTACGTAATAACGTATGAAATTACCATTTGCTATGTTTATCATGTAAAACGCGATTATTTTGATACAAAAGATGGTCTAATCAAGCGAGATATTTTTGCTATCTACTTTATTACATCGGTATTTTGTTCTAACAAATATGAAATAATTTTACATCCATTTACCACCAGTATCTGTATACTACTGGCAATATTACTAGCAATTCTGAATCTGAAAGTTTTAACTACAACACGTCCGGGTTTAGCCATAATCTCAAAAAAACTCCGAAATCAAATAAAAATTTGTTTTCTTGGACTTGGATGTTTTGCTATTTGTAAGATATATTTTTGGAGCCTCTGAAACTGAATCCGAAGTCCGTTTAACCCCAACAAATCAGGGTTTGAGCATAACCTCAAAAAAGAATAAAAAATCAATTAAAACTGTTAAACCCGATAATCCTAAACAATTTTAAACCTAAAATCTGGTAACACATCGATTTTTCAATTGAACCCATAAAGGTTGCTGTAAACTTCTAAGAGTACAACTTTATCATCCAATAACCATTTAAGTAACCAAAATGCAGTAGCACTCATGCTGTTGCAGTTACATAACATCATTATGGTTACAGAGTGGTAAGGTTATAGGGTTAGGCGTTTATAGCGTTCGAGTTATAAGCTCAGATGGAAAATCGATGTGTTGGCCAAACTTTAGGTTTTTAGGTTTAAAACTGTTTATCGGGTATAACAAAAAAATAAACTGGATACACGTTACTAACTAGTGTAATTAATATAGCTACTTAAAAAAACTAATAATAATTAATGTTGAGTTGTCGATTTTATTATGTTTTCTTGCATTCTCTTCACCTTTTGTACATTATTTTTGTTTTTCAAATTATTATAGAACGAAGTAACCGGAAAAAAATGTGACCAATGTGTCAAAGGAACTTTTGGATTAGATGCTGAAAATCCAAAAGGTTGCACGGAATGTTTCTGTTTCGGCCGAAGTACAAAATGCATACAAGGAGGTCTGAGTTGGGGTCAACGTCGAATTCCTCGACCTCGAACATTGTACATCAACGACACCATTGACGATGTTGTCGTAAGTTAAATTATCTATATTTACCTGCTTTCGAAAGTCACAAAATTTTCAAAATTCACTATAATGGGATATGCAAAGCAAAATATTTTTTGAAACAGGTTCAGAATTAACCATTGAAATTTTATATTACAGATTAGCAACTTTGGATCCTCAAACATTTTACCGTACTACGCTAGCGGATTGAATAAAACGAATGGCCTTCACGTTATTCCTGGAAAAGATGGAGACATCACTCTTCCTTTGACTTTTTACAGAGAGTGTCCGCTTTATTGGCAAATGCCAGACTCATTTTTAGGAGATAAGGTAATAAAACTAGACCATTCATAGACTACGATCAATTCGCCTTTCTTTCACTCCTACAGGGTTATAAAATTCGATACAATGTTTTATGATTTCAAAGAATTGAGGTGATGTTGTGGATTGAAGTTACTTTTCAAAATATAGAGGAACCTTGTGTAAACATTATTTTTTATTATGTAAATAAGCAATTTCTTACGGTATTTCTTACAAAATCCTGTTTACAAAAAACCAAATTTAGAAAAAATATATTTTTACGCTAAAAGTAATCTAAATCCGAAATTTGACAGTGATTGACCAGTAAAATTACAGAAAAAAAGGCATAACCCAAAAAAAAATTGCAACAACGCCAATTTTGTCTGGAATTTATCTTAAAAATTGTTGAGAAAGACATATCGAAAATCTGCTTTTTTTTATTCATTGTTTAATGCACGGTTTTGTAAACAAACGCTATTTTCTAGAAAACGAAGGCGAAATCGAAAACATTACAAGAGTAAAAAGTTATTAGTCAAACAAAAATATGTTTAAAAAAAATGTTTATTTGTCTATTTTATTTTTTAATAATTTTAGGTAAAAAAAATTGTACCAAATAATTTCCAGAGTCTAAGAACAAAACATTTAAAAAACAATAAACGATTACATGTAATATTTCTAAGAGGAGGTCAATCCATTTTAATTTTTAACATATTGGAAGATGCAAAAAATATATATTTTGTGATAAAAACATTTGATATTTTCATTTTTAGGTTGTTTCGTATGGTGGCTTCCTGCGGTTTGCGATTGAAGCCGAAGGCGGTTATCCTTTACGATCGAGTCACCGTTTTCCGTTTGTACAGTTGCAAGGAAACAATAAGGTAGTTCTTGAACACTACCCACAAGTTCCTAGTACAGACAATCACTACGTTGTCAGGTAATAAATATTTTGTAATCTAAGAATAAAGACATGAAAATCAAAATACATATTCTATAAGAAATTTTATAGGAAGATAGTCTTTAAAAAACTAGACAAATTACTACTCCCCGATTTCAGGACAGACATACAGAATAACAATATTTCATAATTGAATAATAATTTTTACTACTCCAGAAAAGGAATGTTTTCTAATACAAAGATTCCAGATATGAGAAAATATTGATGTATAGAATAATTAATGTGATATTTTTATGATAATAAAGTGGTATTGTTTTAATTTTCATTCATATTTTTATTTACATTTTTTATAAAAAAATTGTGAATTTTATAAGCTTATATATTTTATTATTCCGATTTATTTTTTCCGAAAAATTACGGTTATTTCACGATTGCTCTCAAACGCCTAGGGAAAATAGTAATTTTTCCTATTATTTCTGGACATCTTAGTACAATTTATCTCAGCGTATGTTATACATTTCTTTAATTTAATTACATTTTGGAGTGCACTATGTAATGCTTGCAAATTTTATTAAAAAGTTTTGCAACCATTTTGATACCTTACCTCATGAAATTTACTTAAAAATTTAGCGTTGTATGAACTAAAATTAATTTTTGTGAGACCATCGTTTGATTGGAATTTTTAGATACATTTTCTGCACAATTTTGTACACGCTTATCGAGGAGTACTAAATAATCTAAATAACATTTCCAATGTATTTTTTTTCAGGTTTCACGAATCTATGTGGCGTTTGAGAAATAGGCCTGAATTTCAAGTAACGAGAGAGATACTCATGGTCGCATTACAAAATCTTCAGCACATTTTCATTAAAGCTTCTGAAAACTCAGATTTTACCAGCGTAACGTAAGTAAATAAATAATGACACAAATAAGTTTATACATCCGAATTTCTTCAATTATTTTATTAAGACATGAATTTGCACGAATCTTAAATACGAATGAATATGATTATTAAAAAACATATAACTAAATAATAATTTGATAAATAATAAATAAAAAATAAATTTATTTTGATCCTGGTACGAATAGGATGATTCAAGCGTCTTACATAGTTTAAGATAGGCCCCTGTGTATCTGCAACCGATTTTACGCAGGTACCAGCATTCGTATGTGCAATGGCGTTGGGAAAACTACTGAAAAAGTCTCGTCGAACTATCTTACTTAAACAACAACAACACAAAAACTATATATATATAATCAGTACTAGATAGCTAGATGTAAACTTCACTGAAAGTCGCTCTTTTCTATCAGACTCAATCACACTTACAGTTATGTGTCTGTAACACTATATAAAAAATCGTTCATCAATTAACAACGGCAAAGCACGCATACGTTCGAATTGAGCACTAAATTTTTGTCTATGAACCTATATTTTTAAAGAAGTTAAATGCTGAAAACTGAAAATAAAACGTCCAACAGTGACCATGATCATGATACCGAAAATATACCACTAACGAATATTGCCTTCTGTTTAAGAAAAATAAATATATAGGATCGAATTCATTTCAAATCAGGAATCAGAAAAGGATAATTTTTAAGAAAGTTATAAATATTTCAACTATTAACGCTAAAAATGAAGAACATTTTAAATAATTTTTCTTTTGCCTGACATTGTTTTCCTAATTAAAATAAAGAATTTTCTTTTGCTGAGTCTTGTAGACAACATTCTTTAAGAATTCGTTGGATTTGTGAAAAAATCTTTCAAATTAACAAAATGCCGGCCGATTTTCTAATAAATAAATAAATGCAATTATGTCATGAACGTCACCTTTTTTTGCTCAAATTTTTACCATATATTCTTATCAATCTGAAGAAGAATTATCGTAAGTTTAAAGCATTTTGTTTTGGTAACTTTTCACATAATACTCAAAAGCGGTATTAAACGCAAGTGTCTTCAACGAAAAAGATGTTTAATGAAAGCCTCATTCTAGCTATTTCATATAGTGTCAAAATTATTCAAATAAAATTCAATTAATGTTTTTAAAAATATTTAATATTTCCGCCGTTTGCGTTAAACTCAATCCACAAATAATAGAAGAAACAACTTTTCTTTCTATTTGATCTTTGAGTAGTATATAAAAATTAATATATTATAGATTTCGAAAGGAACAGAGAAAAATTACTCAGATCCTCTGAGAACTCTGTTTATTATGGGATAAACCGAAACAAAAGGCAAAAACCAAATATTGAGAAAATTTTAATTTTCTTGTTGAATTGCAAATTTACTTCATGAATATTAGTTTAGAAAGTAAACACGAGGATAAAGTTTTCAAAACATTGCTGATAAAAATTGTTGTTAGCAATTAGTATTAATTTTATTTTAGCAATAAGAATGTTGAGAATGAATACATATGTAAACGTTAAAACCGTAATTTGAACGAATCCGAACTTAACTGTTTTTATTATTGCAAAATTTTACCGAATAAAATACAAAAAAAAGGTTAGAACCATGTTATTGATGAAAATTATCAACTGGGATTTCATTCAAACCGATTTTGGTGGTATTAAATATCTGATCCAAGATACCTTGAACTGTTTTACCGGGAATTAAACTTCGTTTTTGTTGAAGACACGCGTATAAACACCCCATTTCATCACTATAAATATGAAAATATACACCCTAATTTTTTAATGGGTCTGAATATTACGATTCTTCGCGGCTGAAAATTATATTTTGACTAATCAGGAGGTCTAAAAGTAGAATAAAATACTTTTTATCTATAAGTAGAATTTTTTACAATTAGTTGGAAAACATCGCTGAGAAAGTATGGACCCAAAAAGATCGTCAATTATTTAATATAATTAAATTAATATTCTAATTAAATATTTTATTTCTTTTCATTCGTTCTACAACTTTCAATCTGTTGTAACTATACCTAGTATACTTACTAAACTATTAATGGTTATTTTTATACAATTTTTGCAAAAAATAAATTTGATACTTTGCAAAAAATAAATTTAAAATAAACTTTGATAGTATATGACAATCCCTTAAAAACAAAAATAACATAATTTTTAATTTCAGTCTTTTGGAAGTTTCCATGGATGTCGCCGTTTTATCAACATCTCACTCGCCACCGATGGCGAAAGGTGTTGAAATCTGTCAGTGTCCCGAAGAATACAACGGCACGTCTTGTCAAGATCCAGCCAATGGTTATTACCGATCTACTGAAACAAACGTCACGATCACGTCGACAATCGTGATCGATCTTGTGGGACATGCCAAACCCTGTCAATGTAACGGCAGATCCGAAATCTGCAACAAGGAAACGGGACATTGTCTGGTGAGTTCCTCATTAAGTGCATTCGACAATTATTGATCTTAATCTTGTCATCTTATGCTTTATTTAGAATTTCACAATAAAACTATGTTCATAAGACTTTTTTTAGATTTTCGAAGTTTAAATAGCCAAAGGTATTGCGAATAATAATCGGAAGATTAAAAACGTTAAAAATGACTATTTCTAATTTATTTTTACATACTAATTTAAACGCTGAAGTTATGCGTATTTTGTTTTGCCCCTTAAACGTAATGTATTTTAAAACTACCAGAGAATAATTCATTCATATATAGAAGTACCAAGTATGAAACTAAATTTGCTTAAACAATTAAGAATAATTTGAAAAAAAGGCATGAGGAAAGTATAAATTCAATGACTTTATATATTAAAAATTATCTATATTCTATGATCGTATCTTCAAAATTGTGCAAAAAGAAGACAAATCTTCTTTCTGTGTGACTCAGATTTTTAAGTGGTTTGATTCGTTTGGCATCATTTTATTACAAAACAGCTCACAGTTGATAAATCTTGGAAAAAACTGATGGCGATTATATTCAAACGTATTTTGAATTTTGTAGATTTTTAAAGTAATTATCTGACTCTTTATCATAAAACACCTTCCTCGATGTTAATGGGCAGATATAAAGTGAAACTGAAGTTTGTAGGTGTTAATTTATGAAAACTGTGCACAATAACCCGCAAAAATCGAATAATTGAGTTTATTTAAAATATCCGCGGCAGATTGTTTTCTCTTTGATCTTAAAATAATCGTGTCGCATAACAGAAAAATATCAGAATAAAAATTATGTGTACAGGCTTTTGGGTTGATGTGAGTCTATATAAGTCTAACAATGTTCTCCTCGATTCTCTAAATCTCTAACAAGAAACGAGTAAATTCGGCTTGAGGGCCCATTTTCAAATATTATAAATGTTGCAGTCAAACTTAAATTCAAAGTTTAATTGATTAAAGTACATCGGTAACTTGTAACAAACATTTCTTTGTCTATTTAATATTTAATCTTTGAAGCAAGTAGTGTGAAAAGGAGTCGTAAATATTCGTATACATTTTTTTATTCGAAACTTTGTATCGTATTGTCTATACCTCTGATCTAATTTACAAATAAAAATAACCTTAATAAGACCATTAGATATTGCAAAATATCAGTTTCTCTGTTCAAATTTGTTACTAGGTTTTGAATATCCCTGATGACTACGAACTTGATCTCAGGTTTTGAAAATTCAAAATAACGGACCGAATTTATAAAATGTTATTTGATCCAACTGGGTATTCCAGGGATTTCGGAGTTGTTGGTTACAAATATGGTGCATCAATGATATTGCCCTAGTGTATGTGCGAAATTTATCTAAATTGACTTCAAATTCGTGCTCAATTATCAAATTCGTCAAATTAACTAGCTTCAAATAAATCGACTAATAATTAAATAATCGCATTTAAATAAACAGGCTACAATCAAGAATAGAAATCTTTATAAGAGGAAATATGTGAAATGAATCTTTTTTTGCATTTACTTAACCCAAAACTCTGCAAGAAAAGTTACTAGTTTAGTCGTGGAGATCTAAAAAAATATAGAGTTTCTAAAATGCACAAAAATCAAAATAAAAAAACCTAACTATTTTAATAGAATTTAAAATTCGAAAAATGAATAAGTTGAATTCAAAACTTACAAAAATTGTTTCTTTATTTGTTGGTTAAATACCAGTTTAAACAGAAACAAGTAATTATTGCATACCAATCTTTGTTGTAAGAACAAAAGGTTATTGATTACCACATTCATATCAATTTCAATTTTTACATATTCGTATAACTATTATGTTAAGCATATACTTCGACAGTAAAATTGAAACCATGTCCACGTTGACTTCGAAATCTTAAAGTAACATTTTTAAAACCGACACCTCCCTCATGAATCTGTACGAAGCCTCCGTATCCGTCAGTATATTGATCAAGAGCACGAAATTCCGTGATCACTTTTTCAGTTTTGAATGTTTCTTCTGTAACTTGAATTTTTAGAAAACTGGCTTCCTTGATGACAGATTTTTTAATAACTAAAACACTATTTGCTTGTTGTTTTCCCATAATCAAATTATGGGATGTAGGTTCCACATTACAGTTGACTGTCATTATAATTTGCATAACAATTATTATAATGCACTTCATTTCTTCAGAAATAATTCCAGGGTCACTAATATAAACTGTATAGAAAATTATATCAATTTTATTTATATTCTTAACCAGACCAAATCAATCTCAAGTTTTTCAAAATTTGAAGGTAGGGTCTCCGATTTTTCTGTACATTTGAGAAGTTTATGAAAATGCTTAATCTAAAGATGTTCTGCTAGTAGATATGCGACATTACTTTTGGAAGTTATGAGCATGTACATACTGGGGATAAAATAGCGTTTTCACAATTAAACAATCACACATTTTGTTCAACGGGCTGCCATTTCATAAAAAATAAATATTTCTTAATTTTTGTCTTCTCCTAGGTAGCATTTTCTATGCCTTTTCAAATCCCGTTTGAAATATTACGAAAAGGAGACCGAAAGGAATTTTTGAAAAATAAAAAAACTCAATTTTCTCAAAAACACAATTTTTTTTCATTGAAATTTTTTTGTCAGATAATTGAATTAATAATAAATCTTTTCCAATACGTTTACAAATGTTAATAAATAAAATGCTTTGTCTTTCGCAGGCTTTTAAAGCCATCCAAACATGTTGAAAAAGATTCGTAATTCATATAACTATTTATACAAAAAAATTTCAAAGAGAAAAAAAAATCGTGTTTATGAGAAAATTGAATATTATGATTTTCAAAAATTGCCAGAGTTTTAAACGGGATTTGAAAGAGCATTTAGTATAATACTTAAAACAAAAAAACAAAAAAACAAAAATAAAACATACAGTAGAACTTTACTTTATTGTCCTACTAGGGTTTTTCCTTTCACTTTGTTGTCCGACGAATGCGCAGCGTTTCCTGCGCACCTTCCAGCCGACTTAATATGCACGACACTGGAATTACGAAAAACGGAAGAAGAACAAACCTAACCTGCGCTAAATACGTGAAGGGAATCTCGCTAATAACATGAAGGTGCTAACAAAGTGAAGGACAATAAAGTGAAGTTCTACTGTATTTCTTTTTTTATGAAGGGGCAACCTTTTGAAAAATATTTTTTTGTGCTTATAACTTAAAAAAAAAAAGTTTATTTGCATAACTATTAGCAAGACGTCTTTGTAATAAACACTCTCAACAACTTCTCAAATTTACAGAAAACTCGGAGACACCACCTGCTAATTTTTTTAAATTTGAGTTGGATTCGGTCACTAGTTTTAAAATATCGCACTTTGTTTTTGAGGTTTAATTTCAATATTATGTCGCAAATGACCACTATTCCATTATATTTACGTTTCACTACTTTCTGACTGTCTTACACTATGTACATGCACCTAATAACATAATTTTGTTATTACTCCAGTTCATTACTCTGATATCAGTTGTTTGCCTTGAATGCCGTTTTTTAAATAGTTCTTTATTTAACATAATAGAAAATTATGTGCTATACGATTAATAACAAAAATGTAATGTGAAACTAATATTGAGTGATATGAGATAGAAAATCAATAATTTACATAGAGAAATTATTTTTCAATAAATCTGTGTTAGACAATTCAATTAATTCTTTATCTGAACAAAACCAACGCTAAAGAAAACATCAAATTCAATAAGATGCTTCAATTGCCCAAAATATTTGTATTTTTTAAATACTATTAATGGAAACAAAATTAATATTTCTCGTTACGAAATTGGTTAGTTGCGATGCCTTGTTTTGTATGAAAAACGGTCAACAATAAACGGCAGACTCGATCAGTATCATATCTGCAACAAAAACGGAACAATTGTAAAATACCAATCGGTTTAAAAATTAAACGTGTCTAAAAAGCAAAAAATATTCTTGCTTGGGCTCTTAAGAATGACTTATTATTTAGTAAACGTGAAATGATAACAACAAAAATATTTTCTCGGCCGTTTTAATTTTAAATTAAATAATAATTAATAAATCTCAGTGTTACGGGTCAATTAACTAAAGATAATAATATAAAAATTGTTAATAACAGACTTTTTTTTGTTTTCGATAGAAAACACGAAGATGGTATAAAAATGAACATATCCGGATTTTGTATGATAATCACGACAGAACCATCAATTTGGAACATTCATATCTGTGTTAAAAGTGATTTAATTATAAATGGATTTTGTTACTCTGACTTATTATTTAATAAGTAGTCTTCAATTTTATTTAAATTGATAAAAATGCATTTTAATGGTAAAAGGCATCCTCAATCTCAGCCAAACAAAAGAGATGAAAATTAGAAGAGCAATTTTGTGCTTATCATAGCATATTTAGTTTAGTATTTCTTGTTCCAACATTTGTTTTCATAACAAAAAGGTTTGTGGAATAGCTGTACTGTAAAATGGGGTGTCTTGTGGGAACTCACATAAATAATTACCACTAATAACCTGAAGGACGTCAATTTATTATATTCATCATTTGGTATCATTGTGTTAATAATATATTATATTTTAATTATTTCAACAGAGTTGCAGAAACAATACGGCTGGACCATACTGCGATGTTTGTGCGGAGAGTTTCTATGGAGATCCAAACTACGGAGGCTGCAGATCATGCCCTTGTCCTCATGCTGACAAAAAGTTTTCAAATACTTGCATCATTAGCGAAGATAATGAAGTTGTCTGCGTATGTAAACGAGGTATGTTTGTTAAACTGTAAAAAAATTATATCTCCATGTTTATCTCGATTGAATTTTGTGTTTTTAGATTCAGCGTTCTAAATATTTATCTACCACATTTCTAAAAATCTTGTGCTCTTATGTTTTTATTTTTTTGAATTCATATTTCATATGATTGCTATAGGTTGACATTTACTTGTAAATCTGCGCAGGGCCTCTTCAATATTATCTTAAAACTGAACTCTTTCGTAATGAAACATTTATTATCAAGATATTTAAATAATGTAAAGTTATCTTCCTTTTTTCAATTTATATTTATTGAATATTTTGGACATTATATTCTTCAGCAAAAACTAGTTCTTTGTCAACCTACATGACATTTAAAATGAAGAACACTTATACGTAAAATCGCTGATTGTGTCAAACAGATACGCAATACTTACCTGTCGGCTGATGTCTAATTCTAGATTTAGTCCGATTACCCCAAAACCTGCGAGTAACCAGTCTTATCTCGATCATTTTTCACCTATTGGACGGCAATAATAATAAAAAACTTTTTTATTGGTAACCAAAGGATTACATAAAATAATAGTACAGCAATGAATTGCAACAAATGCTCTGGTACCAAAGGACGAGTTACAAGTTGCTCTTTTACAGACTAACCTAAACTTGGAACAATTCTTGAATGCACTAATTTTGAAAAGTCTGAATTCAGATTCGTAATTAGCAACCCAAAATCCTCTATACTATTTCTCACGAAATATGGTTCGCACAAAAAATATGTGATGAAAGGGAACAGTGGTAAAAAAACATAATTTGACCCAGAAGTGGGTGATTCTCAAGGTCACTCGACCAAAATCCGAATTTTCCAGGTCAAAGATTTGTTTCGTTGTTTTTTTCATACTCAGTTTATCAAAAAACTGATTCTGTGAAGTGCTAAAATCAATACAAAATTTAGCATAAGCATTATTTTAAAAGATTCACATCCACATCCACATCAAATGTTTTTACTATGGTCGTTTTCGTCCAGAACAATAATAAAAGATTTCAAATGAAATTAAACATGAAAAAAAAAGAAATAACAAATATTTTTATTTTTAGTTTAATTAGTTTTTATTTAGTATTTAGTAATAAATGAAAAATAATTTTGTATTTTCTAACTGTAAATATGTCAAAATAAACATTACGAAAAATTGGTCACCCCAAATTGAAAAATTGATTATTAGTGAAGATGACTGTCACATTCATGAAAACAACAATGTCAACTTTTTAAATGTCGATTTTTCGATGTTTCGGATTTTTGAAATTCGGTTTTTTGACATGTAACACACTACTAATTCATTAGTAAAATTAGACATAAAGTACTTCACAAAAAAAAGTCAATATATTAGCACTTTTTTGCCTGTACTGGTAATAATTGTCATGTCGTTTTTTTTTCTAGTTATTTGAATCACATTTTAGCTGTAAAAAATTAGAATGCAGACAACTTTTAACATCGTTAATATTACTTATTATGCATAAAAACACTGTTAAATATGTAATGAATTAGAATAAACATAAAACATATTTTTTTTTAATAACTACAATAATATCAAATGCTGATTTCAGGTTACACAGGTCCAAAATGCGAACAATGCGCTTATAGTTACTATGGATATCCAACATTGCCAGGTGGTAGTTGTGCTCCATGTAATTGTAATTCAGCCGGAAGTAGCAGTGACGATTGCGAACCAAATACTGGCCAATGTATTTGCAGACCTGGATCTACTGGAAGAGATTGTTCTAAATGTACTGCTGATCGACACGTTTTACAAGGCGGTTATTGCACATGTAAATAAAAATATCATTAAAAATATTTCTCGATTCTAAATCATCACTTTTTTAAATTCGTACTGGAAATTTAAATAATCAATGGCATATTTAATTTTCAGCATGCAATGATAATTGCACCGGATTGCTTCTTGACGATTTAGAAGACCTGGATGTAGAATTGACGGAACACACGTCGCAAATGGAAAAGGAGCATATTCCACCGCCTTGGGAAGAATTGTCTTTAATAAGTTCCAACATGACATATTTCTATGATGAACTTAATGCCAGGGAGGAACTTAGGGAGAAACTAGAACTCGTTCCATGGCATATCTACCAGACAATGCAGAATGACGCTGAAATTCTATGGAAAGCGGTGAGTCACATGCTTCTTCCCTACATTTTACAGAATATTTATTTTCCTTCTTCAAATATTGCAAAATACAAATGTTGAAATACTGCAAAAATTCAACCAATTAGCATTTAGTTTCAGACACTTTTTCTACACTAATTGTATTTTTGTTTCATTTTATGTTTAACTGGAAACAAATTTTATTAAAAAGTTTCTTGTTTTAGATGATTGAAACAACAAGTGATGCAAACATGCTCAAGTCACGAACAGGAGACCTTCAAAATAATGTGTATAACCTTTTGATGACCCTAAATGACATTCGTTCACAAATCAATGGTAATTAATACAAACTAGAAACCGATAATTTTGAAAATTTATACAAATATTATAGAGTATAACAAGGAAATGTATTATTCATTCAGGTTCCATAGGAGATCTTTTATACTATTCACACAATGATCGAAAAATAGGAGTGAAGAAAGCCTTACAAGAAGCAAGACTTGTATTAGATGATATGAGCTTGGTAGATCTGTCGAAAAGATCACAAATGTTCAAAGATATAATTGAGTAAGAAATTTTTAATACAGTTAACTTCTAATTACTAATTTACTAAAAATACTAAAATATATTTGCTTTTTTACAGTGAATGTACGGGATATATGCACTGGATGACAAACTTAGACGATCCAATGGAATTCATCGAAAAAGCAACCGAAGAATCTCAAAATTTCTCTATGAAACTCGATGACTTAGCGCAACATATAGAAGTGTCAATGGATAAAATGTTTACATTCGAAGGACTCAATAACGAAATAAATAAAAGCAGTGAATATTTAAAAACTCAACTAGATAAACTTGATGAAGCATACGCGGAAAGCGATGGAAGAATTAACGAAGGGGAGGCCCTCGTCGAAGATGCCCAAACTTGCGTCAGCGAAGCCCAAAATAATTTCCAGGTTTGTCTTTAATATTATTTCTGTTTAAATCTTGATATGATTATTAACGTTCACTTTTACTAACATGATATACATCTATTCTGAGTAACTACGGCGGAAAGGTCCCGGGTTCAAGTCCCGGCGCAGCGAATCTTTTTTTTTTTAAGTAAAAAAATTATCTAAAAAATGATAAAAAATATTACGATTTTTATAACCCTTATAAAGTAAGAATTTGAATGTATAATAATACTAATTTTACTTTCAGGTAACCTTGCCCGATTTAACAAAGAAATTGAAATTTTGGTCCGAAAAAGTAGCCGAAAAGGAAGAAAGTCTTTATACACTAAACTACGAATACAAACAGAAATATGTCATCGGTGCAATAGCTCATGCTCTAAATCTTTCTGAATTTGTTGACCAATACGTTGGGTAAGGAATAAGTCTTCTGACATTAAATTATATTAATTAGGAATTTGTATTTTTATTATTTCGTTTTTTAGACTATTTGCCGAAACAAGAAATGAAGCAGCAAATCCTTTGAAAGCGGCTCAAGTGTATCAGAATATTGTAGATGGTATCAGTACTGCAAAAACAGCAGCTTTAGAGGCGACTGCTACAGCTGATCGTGTAAACAATCAGGTAAACATTTTTTGCGTAATCTGTTTATCAAATTTAATTTTATCGACATCGATGACAACCCAAATAAATATATTGGTACAAAGTTCAGGATGACCATGTTATTTATGAGGTTGAAGACAACTTATTATCTAAAAGATTTGTGTTTTTTGGAAATTTGTTAATCAAAGTTATTTAAGGTACATATACACGGTCGTGAAGGAAAGCCATTATTAAATACCTCTGAAGAAGTAGTAAACATGGCTCAAGAACAATGGGACAGATCGAATCAACTAAATGAACCAATTTCCGAAGCTAGAAATAAACTTGACCAACTAAAGTTTGAAGTGATGTTAGTAAAAGATTCGTTGAATAGTACAGGAACTAAAGATAATCGTATTAATATAAAATTACGAGAGTTGCAAAGTGAAGGTAACATCGGTAAGTCACATTTTTTTTACATTAAACCGTTTCAAGATCTTTTTGACAATTATGTCTCTTGTAATGAAATATTTCATAATAATTTTACAGTACACGACCAACTCGATCAGCGAAAGATAGAAGCAGATAGAATAACATCGTCAATATCAAATACAAGAAGATTAATTAACGACTATAAGGAAGGAATTGCGAATGTTTTGAAGCCAAAATTGCATGAATTAAAGCGCGAAAGTGACTCCAAGATCAGTTTGGCTAGTGAAAAACGTAAGTTAACTTTTATTTCGACATTACTTATTAAGTTAATCACACGAATTTTTTGTTTTTCTTGGGTTATATTTCTTTTGGCCATCTCCAAAGTTTTTTTTTTTGTTGATACTTCTTAGTAAAAAATTCTTTACATAATTTGAGTTTTCCTCACATTTTCCATTATTAAATCAAAATACAATAAAAATTAATGAAATATTTTGTATCTTTTAGTGACTGATGCTCAAAGTAATATAAAACGAGCAGATGCTAAGATAAAAAGTCTCTCAATCGCCTCAATAAGACGTCAAATAGAGTTTGATAAATGGAACGGATCTCTAGCATCCAAATTGCAGAGTTTAAAGGACAAAATTACTGAAGCTAGAAATGCAGCTAATGGGGTAAGTTTCATAAGTTTGCGGATAAATTAAGTTAAACAAATTCTGATTATTGTTTAAAAAAGTTGTCCTGCAACGTAATATGAATATTAGTATGAATAATAAATATTCCTTATTGTTTTATCGTAGTGGAAGTAAACGAATTTAAACACTATATGTGTTTTAATTTCACTTATCTATTCAATTACTTTTTAATACTTTTTAACCCTTAAAGCGACACCCTATATAAAAATAACACAAAGCGCCATGTGGGGTCGGGGGAGACCCCAATCCGAAGATAATATCGTCCTGCGCGGACAGTTTTCGTTATTTCGTCTCAACAAAATTACTGGATACACTCAAAGTATCACTTTACCGCGTAGATAAGTTATTTTGATAAAAAAAATTATTGGTGCTCGTTATAAAAAATTAAATAAAAAAGTGACGATTTTCACACAAAAAATCGTAACTCAGCCAATTTTCAATATATTGTCCTAAAAAATTAACTTGTGCCTCTTGAAACGTAGCTCTTTAAGATAAAAAATGCTGTACAAGTGCAGTTTTAGAAGGGAAAAAAATGTAATATTTATGTGTGGGGTCTCCCAGTACCCCTAGGGCGCTTTCAGGGTTAATCATGTTTTATTTATTTTTAACGGCGACTTAATCCGTTTCTATCCTCGAATAACTTTTCCTTGATACCTTCAAATCATGAACATATGTTTTCCAATAATTGTCTATTCCTTCTATTTGTTTCAATAATCCTCTATCGTTCCAAAAATGTAAGTTTTAGCAATAACCAATAGAAAAGAATGCAGTGCTCATTCAAACAAAATAGAAACTTCCTATCCATTTGAATCCGTTCATTTCTAGTAGGTGTTTCTATATAAAATGATATTTGGTAGATTGGAATATTTTAAGATAAAAAATAGAAATATAAACACAAAATATGTTAGTGCATGTTGATTATTTTAAGACAATTTAAAATTTAGTTTCTTAAAATAGTATTGATATAAATTTCTTATTTAGATACGCGTGTCGATGAAATCTGCAAAAGGAAAAAAATGTGTTCGGTCATACCGCTCAGAAAACTTACAACCTTCCACTACAACTACAATACTTATGACTTTAGCTGTACCTCATCACCAAAGAGAAGGCATTTTGTTCTTCCTTTCAAGTAGTTCTAATGTAAGTATAAATAATTATAAATGCAGATATTAAGAAAATTTTCTTAATTTAATAATAGTTTAGTATAAAACGCATATGCTAAATATAAAAATAAATAACAAAATTCATACCAAAACTATATAATACTACGAAATTAAGTCTTGAAGAAAAAAAAAACACGAAAATAAACGTCGAATTGCACCTAAGTAAGGTGGTTTGTGTTAACTTAGTACTGTGTTGTATTATCTAATGAAGTCCTATTCTTATCAAAAAAAGAAACAAATAATCCAACATGATACTGAATACAAGTTATTGAACATTTAGGGGGGCAAACTTACTGACGGCCAAGGTTCATCTTAAAATAAATTCCATATTTAAAATGCCCAAATTCTTCAATCAAATTCAAGAATGATTTTGGACCAGTCAAATAGTTTAGGCCTAACCAATCCTAACGGGCTTTTATACGACATCCATAATCTTCTGAACCAGAAATAAAAGAGGTCCAAAATGATCCACAAGGCCTACCTGTCTTATTAAAGTGTGAAAACCAAAAAAACCTATTTTATCTAAAACAAAATATATTCAGTTTTGGTCTAGTAATATGATATGCTGGTATTTTTCGATCATTCTGGGTTTCATTTGGGTATGAACGTTATTTATAGTGTATGTACCAATATACACCAGATATTTTTAATTATTTCTTTATTTATTTATTTTTAATTTATTGTGAATTTCTGAAGAGAACTAAAAACATGATCCAAAAAAATTAAAAACTATTATAATTTATCTTAATTCATATTAGTACTATTACTAACGCGACATTTTATCATTGATATAAAGTATTTAATAAAATACAATTTGCAGGATGACTTCGTAGCTTTGGAAATGTACGATCGAAAAATACGTTTCCTATGGAACGTAGGCGGAGGGACAGGAGTTATAACACATCCGGAAGTTCTCGAAAGTGGAAATCTAGGAGATAATTCACATTGGTATCACATTGAAGTGGAGAGGTATAAATCAATTTTAATACAATTTACTTTACTAATGATTATGGTGGGGGATTACAACACGCTAAACTAAAAATCTCGAAATTTCTCAAAATCAAACTATTTTTCAGGATACGACACGTCGCTAAACTAACTGTTCGTAAACAATCATCGAGACATGGAAAACCTATCCAAGCAATGAATTTAACTAACACCGAATTCGGACGTTTTGATGTCACGTCGCTTGATTGGGTTTGGATTGGTGGCGTTCACGAACTACAACAAAAACCGGCAGAACTATTGTCTTCTAATGGACTTCCGGGCTGTGTTCATAAAGTGATATTAGATGGCAAACCCATCGGTTTATGGAATTTTATCACTTCAGCATCCGATAACGCTTGTGAAGCATGTGCAGAAGGGTACGTATCAAATTTTATAAGTCAATATACTAATGTGATAATAATACTGACTTACAGTAGGACCTCTCTTATTCTAATTAGTACAGTGTTTCAACATGGCGCCAACCTCTCTTATTCTAATTTACCTTGCTTTGCTTGCGAGCTTGTGATTCGTGGACAATATTTTTCGTTGACTTTTCGTGTGATAGTGGGAGAAGACTTGTGGGGGAACGATTAGAATAAGAGAGGCTGGACTATTAGAATAAGAAACGCAATTAGAATAAGAGAGGTCCTACTGTATATATTTTTTAATCAATTATTAAACTTTCATTTCTGACTGATTCAAATTTGTATGTTTCCGAAAATTTGTTTTCACTCATCATCGTTGCTCTATACCTTTTTGTTTAGTTGATACACCAAAACTAATTACAAATTTATATTTTTCAGGCCTCAGGAAATCCGATCAGAGAGAACTTACAGTTTCAATGGCGAAGGTTACGCTGTTAGAAATCAATTGTTTTCGGGTCCATACGATAAATATGTCTTTGGTGTATCTCTCAACTTTAGGACATTCGATGAAAATGCTTTGTTATTCCTTGCTATCGATCCTGAAAATGTAAGTAAATTTATTTTAAAAATGCTATAAAATATTTTCTTTCAATTATTCTTATCGAATTGGTCAGTCCTTTCCAATTCCAAATCTTTTTTTTTTTACTTTGAAAACGGTACAGGGGTATCAGACAACTGACTAGATTTGATTTCAAGATAATAAATGTTTATTTCAAAACGTTTAAAGAAATCAATCCTCATTCAACATTCAAATCAATACCTAGATAAAAAAAAAGAAAAGAAAAAACTGTATTATCATCCTATCGATAACACTGGGTAAAAAAAAAAGTCGATTCTTGTTTATCTTAAAATTCTTATGTTTATTGAATCTTTAGGTCTCAGTGAACAAAAAAAGAGGTTACAAACCTTTTTTCATTCTGTCCGTTCCATGCAAATCGAGATAAAAGTGCGAAAAAAATTACTTTTTTACCATTTTTTAATCCTTATGTGTCAAAAATGAGACGTGATACAAATTTCTAGTAGGTCATAAATGAAACCTTAAATCATGAACTTTTAAACGAAAAATTAAAAAATCACTATTAATAGTGGAGGAACTATAATCGTCCTTTTTGTAAATTTTAATAATTGGACGTTATAAATGTATCTGCAGCAAATTTCAGAGGCAAATTTCGTGTTATATTTAATATAAATGTTTTTCAAATACTATAGCTTTAATGTAATAATACAGTTGATGTTAATAAAACTATATTCTTCTTAATTTTTACCTGTATCGAAAAATAAATTTTAGATTTGTAATCGGAAACTTCCAAATCCCTTGGGTTACAAAATCATAAAGAAATTCGAGTAAATTACAAATATTTCGGTCGCTATATTGGATCTGTCATTTTGAATTTTGAATAGTGATTAGCAACCTCAAAAATATCCGAGTAAGTTTCCAGCGAGTTCGCGTAATATTTTTAATATAGTTTGCCATATTGTGTCTACCATTTTGAATTTCTTGAGTCTAACTTTTCATTCATCATCAGCAACTACAAAAAGCACAATGGGACCAGTTAAAAAAAGATCTGATCATGGAAAATCGTTTTCTATCAGTTCTTGTCACCACAGTTATTTTTTTTTATATGCTTTTAAATTAAGTTCCCGACTATTAATAGTGATTTTTCAATTTTTCGTTTAAAAGTTCATGTTTTAAGCTTTCATTTAAGCCCTACTAGAAATTTGTATCACGTCGCATTTTTTACTCATAAGGATTAAAAAAATTCTAAAAAAGCAATTTTTTCGCCCTTTTTGATCTGGATTTACATGGAACTGACCAATTGAAAATAGGTTTGTAACCTCTTTTTTTGTTCACTGAGACCTAAAGATACAATAAACGTAAGAATTTTAAGATAAACAAGAATTACTTTTTTTTTGTTACCTAGTGTAATGTTTCACGACAGGAATAGTTTTGTTTTCTAAAATTTTCCTCCATGCTTAAACCAGATATCACAATGATTTTTCTTCCAACAGCCAACCGGACACTTGATGCTGTCTCTGAGAGAAGGCCGAGTAATTCTTCAAATTGCATACGAAGGAAACATCACTTTAGAAATGTCGTCGATGTTCACATACAATAACGGCAACTGGACGCGAATCGACGCTTTCCGTCAGTATCAACTTGGAAACAACATCGAACAATGCAGTTTCAGTATTAATGGCGAAAGTGATATAAAAATTGGAGGTCCTACTCCTCAGCCCAACGAAGAAGATATTCCAGATATGGCGGACGCAAAGTTTTATATCGGTGGAGTGCCTCCGAGTTTTAGGGCACCGGACAGACTAGTGTTACCATCTCAAGTTTCATTCTTAGGATGTATGTCGAATATTTTTGTACAGGAAGGATATGATCCCATGGCTGGAACCTACTACGGCGTGGAATCCAGCTGCTCGAATAAAGTAAGTTTATTTTTTTACTTTTTAAAGGTGTAGTTGTGAAGTTAGCGACGATTTGATTTTTATGAAATGTCTACAAGGGATTTTCGTTTATCCAATTGTGGTAAACACTCGTCTGGATCATATGATCGGCGTTTCAATTACATATCAATCTTGTTCTATTGTGCTCTGTGATTTTTTGCAATCCAAAAGAAACTTGTCACAGAATTTACAGAAAATGTTGTGTACAAAATGGACCAAAACTCGTGAAACGTTGAAAAAGGCATACCTTCAGTGTACTATCAAAGGGAAAAATTGGTAAAAGCTCATGATATCAATGATGAAACCTGCTCTGGACACCTCAGAACGTCCATAATTCATGGACAAGTTTAAAAAATAAACAAAAACTTGTCATGTGATTCTTATCGCGATTAGTAGTATTTCAATTATTTTGGGCACGGGACGTACGGCAACAAAGTTCGTCCTCATAACCGCTTAGTTTTGACCAGAAGAACCATCAGTTAACCCTTTAAGGACCGAATGTACATAAATTTAACCTGAAGTAACCGCAAATTTAAAAATAACCAAACTACAAGCATTTATTTAACAAAAACCATGATTTTTTTAGGTTTTTTTCACATTTCGTTATTTTTTTATCATTTCACGGATTAGAATATCTCAGATGGGTATAAATATCGTGACAAACATGTTTGGGCTATAAGATAGGACTAATGAAAAAAATTAATTTTCAAAATGACGGCTCAAAAATGACTACTAACGTCGATTTTTTTTCAAAATCATAATGGCGTATACTCACTCGACTGACGCGAATGAATAACTTGAAACTTGGTACCCGCGGGTTTCTGGGGTCGCTGAGTCCAAATTTAAAGGTAGTTTTCAAAAATTCAAAATCGTGGATCCAATATTTGGGACAATCTACCACAGGAGATTTGAAAACTCATACTTTAGAACAATCTCGAAAAAGAAAATATTGCTGCCAAGACAAGTGTGAGATCAGAATGTTTTCGATGTGCAAAATGTGCAATGCGTATTTTTGCAAAACCTGTTTTGTAGATTCACATAAAAAATGAGAGAACCATTTATAATAATAAACTGACGTTAGTAGTCATTTTTGAGCCGCCATTTTGAAAATTAACTTTATTCATTAGTCCTATCTTATAGCCCAAACATATTTGTCACGATATTTATACCCATCTGAGATGTTCTAATGCGGTAAATGATAAAAAAATAACGAAATGTGAAAAAAAACCTAAATAAATCATGGTTTTTGTTAAATAAATGCTTGTAGTTTGTTTATTTTTAAATTTGCGGCTTTTGTTCGATACACCATTCGAAAGAGCGGGCTTTGGGCAATAAAAAACATATATTCCAAAATTTTTTCCATTACGTTTTAATGCTAAAAGGTACTGTCAAACTTCAGGTTAAATTTATGTACATTCGGTCCTTAAAGGGTTAAGGAAACCATGGCTTAGGAGCTTTTGAATAACGCCATTGATGACCTTAATTTGCTCAAAAGGATTATAGCAGATGACGAATGATGGGAGTTTAATCATGACGTCGAACCCAAAGCTCAAACATTCTAGTTGAAGAGTCCAAATAAACCAAGCCCAAAAATAGCATCTAAGTTCGATCATGTTCACTATTTTCGTCGATTAGTATAGTGTGAATTGCGAAAATATTTGCGTTGGAATAGTTGTTTAGGACTATCTCTATGGCAAACAAAAAATCATGTGCAATTTTCACCCGCGAAAAAACGAATATTTGCAACGATTTAGGAAATAAATAAGCACTGCATCGTTGGAAAAATTCAAGACAATACCAAGAAGTACTTCTTGGATTGGAAAAAACGTTGGCATAAGTGTACCAAACCTCAGGGAAATTTCCTGAAAGGGAACATGAACATTTTTTTTTATCAAAATGAAGTCGCTTTGCTTTTGAAACTCACCTCATATCTATTTCTTTAGAATTAATGTCTAAAAATGTTTCATTGCAGCCAATAAGAATAGTAGGATTCGAAGGAGATGGATACTTGGAACATGACGGAATGACGCTTAGAAAAATATCGTCATCCATCAGCTTTTCTTTCAGAACATTACAAAAAGACGCTGTTCTTTTGCTCTCAACTTTCAGCGGCTTAGAAGCTCGACACAAACGAGAGTCTACCAAAGATTTACATATAACGGTAATTCATCAAGCACATGTAATGTCTGACAAAATATAATAAATATTAAACTGATCATTTTTTATCCTAGAAGGAGCACTATTACTCAGCAGCACTTCTGGATGGCCAAGTTCAAATTCGTTTGAACGCCGGAAAAGGTGAACTGCTTTTACAAACCAATAACACGTTTAATGATGGGAAATATCATACTGTAACAATAACGAAGAAACGAAAGGAAGTTGAATTGAGAATTGACGACGCATACCAAAAAAGCCATAGGCTTCCGTCGAGCACTGCGATTAAATCTTCAGAATTTGGAGGTCTTTATTTCGGTGGACTTCCAGCACCAATCAACAATACGAGAATGATCGGTACTGTCACTCCTTTGAAAGGTGCTATTAAAGAAGCAATTTTCAACGATGTGTAAGTAAATTGTCAAAATTGTTGCTCCATATCTTAACTTATTTTTGAAAATAAAATAACATACTTCATTATCTAATTTTGTTAGAATCCTGCGATTCAACGATGCAGTTGCATTCCACCATGCCCTCATTGGTCATTCTGGTCCAGATATGGGCGTGGATCCACCAATGTATGAACTGTCCGCGCCACTATCTAGAGGAATGTCGACACAACCCGAAGGATGCCAAAAAGTGCCTTATTATTCACTGGAAACAGGCGCCTTAAAGTTTGGCGACAAACCCCAAAGCCATACGCAGCTTTATTTAAATTTTGAAAATTTCTGGGACCACGAGAAGAAAATTGAATTTGACTTCCGTACTTACTATCCAAATGGTTTACTCTTTATAACGCCGGTGAGTTCCCGCGTCTTAAAAAATTCTTTGTCCAATGAAATATTATTTATTTAGCAGTAATGACATTCGAAATTTTTTATGTAGGGTTTCAGACAGAAAAATTACCTAGCAGTTTTGATTCGTGACGGTCAACTTTCACTCCTTGTCAAAAGTAAACAGAAAAAAGAGATTCTTTTCAAAACACCATTTAACGATGGAAGTTGGCATCACGTCGTTATTACCCACGGTACAAAGAAACTTAACTTGTCGGTGGATTCGCAGTCTACGAAGAGCATAAAAGTCCCTAAAAAGATAGGCCTAACAAACGTGATGTATATCGGAGGAATACCCGAAAGTGGAACACCACTTCCGGAACAAATCGTTAGTAAGTTGCAAACTTTGAAAGGCTGTATAAAAGGTCTTAGGGTGAACGGAAACGTCTACGATATGGTTGGTTCTACCAGTAGGCCCTACAACGTTGGTCAGTGCTTTCCTAACGTAGAAAGCGGAGCTTATTTCCAAGGAGATGCTTACGCCGTTTATAGTAAGCATTACTTTTCCTTATTATGTTTAATCCCAATTTAGAACTATTAATAAACATTATATCATTGCAGAGAATAATTTCGAGTTAGGAGCGATTTTGGAGCTGCAACTTGAATTTAGGACTTCGGAAATGTCTGGAGTTCTTCTATTGATAACTACTGAAGATGGTTCACCTGCGTTATCTTTGGAGGTTAAAGATGGAAAAATAATAATGGCTGGGGATTACGGAGACAATCCTTTGTTCGTCGAGCAACATTTTGATAATCCTTATGCGGTTTGCGACAATCGATGGCACAGAATTCAAGCAATCTTTAATGATGAGGAATTGGCTCTCAAAGTCGACGAGTTGGACCAAAAGTATGGTTTACCTGCTGTTGCAAATGCTAATTTCATGGAATCGCCGATCAAGACGACTGTATACATTGGTGGACTTCCAGGTAAGAATGATGATTTTAACAAAACCCACTTGCAGATTTTATCCTTTTAAGTATCTTAAATTTATCGGTCATTTTCGAAATTACAGTCAGAAAACGTTCAAAGTAGATGTTACTTGATAGGAAGACTTTTATAGAGTGATTAAGATATGTCCTTTCTTTAAACTTTTGTGACATTTAGTAGTGCTAATCTCGCATCAAACACAAAAGTTAGGGATTAAAAAGAAATGAAACGGAAAGTTTATTAAGTTATGTTTATTTTTATCCTTTTACTGAATTACTGAAAACGGAGTAAACGAAAATGGATAGAGATGTGGGCAAATCTACAGAACTTTTGATTTTCATGTTATTTTAAGATTCACGTAAATAAGCTGTACAGAAATATTTATAAAACATTACTATTTACTAAAAAGGATATGCTTTTCAAGGTACAGTTATGTGTTGTGCATGATAGTTGATTAAAAAACCGAAGGAAACACGAAAGCTCATAAAATTTGAATAAACTGCTGCGTGCAAATCGTATTTTTTTAAATACTTTGTTCTGTAACTTTTGGAACGTGTATTCTTTTCATTTGAAAATCATGTCGTTGTTTAGTGGCACTTTATAAAAGCCAAAGATACTTGAAAAATAAGTGTGCCTATCGCTTAATAAGAATGACAAGCGTCCAAAGTCGCATGCAGAAGATTTATGGAAAATGGAATTTTCGTTAATTTCTAACAATTGCTTTTGGAACAAACAATATTATTGCTCCATACTTTGGGAATTTTTAATTGATGATATAATAAGTGACGTATTCCAAGGAATAAGGTGTGCCTTGTCTCATCTCAATTCTGTGCCTATTACAACCTATAGCCTTCGTGCGTAACTGTTGTTGAAAAATGACACTTTTGTCAGGCACACGAACTATACACAATTAAACGCCTCGATTATTGGCGTAATTTATTGTATTAGGTGGCATAATAATACTCTGAACTTGTTCCAGAAATACAACACGTTGTTCAGGGGTAAAACAAGACATGAAATTATCTCTTTGACACAAACTCCTTTCTTTACACGGAAAAAAGCTGAAATTTGTTACACGCGGGTTTTATTGGTAAATGATCATAAATACGTTGACAAATATTATAAATTGAAGATTGTAGATACAATATGGCGGACCAAATTCCTAAAAAGTTACTTGAACCAGCTGAAACTGTGTATTCGGAGTCGCTCATCGGTCGAGATTCGCTATAGCTTTGCTCCAGAAATAATGAAAATGTAACTTTGGGTAACTTTGTTTTTCATTTCCCTTGCTTCATCTTTTCTGGTTAAAAATGAATAAATATGGTACTAATGACAACTTACGTTATACCTATTTAAAATTTTTGTTCAGGATTGCCGGGATTTTAATGCCTTAAATCGACTTAAATAAATGTTTGCTGCTAAAATTTGTATATTATGAACCTAAAAGCAAAAAGAAAAAAAAACCCGAATACCTAGTTTGAGCTTGTGTGAGTAACTTGTTACAAATTCGGTCTTCCATATTGAATTCGCCATCTTGAATTCTGAATATCTCTTGACTGATCGTCAATATCTGCTGAATATCTCGTGACCAGCAACTTAAAAAACCCCGAGTAACAAATTTCATCTGTTTCCCGCGTACAGAAATATGTTTGGTTCGAAGATATAATTTTATGTCACGTTGTACCTCAAATTTTTTTTTCGTAAAGCGTAAAGTTAAAAGTTCTGTGGATATACCCATATCTGTTTGATAGAAAATTGTATCAATTCTCAATTCATTTGTATTCCTATAAATGAATTGATTTGTTTCAGTTTGTATTCAGTGAAATCATTTACGATATAAGATGGAAGGTCATGTCAATTTATTTGAATTTATGTCGTGTAGATTTATTTTAGAAAGTTAATGTTTCAATAATTGTGTATTTCTTTAAAAATCAGATTTATTTTTGTTAAATAGAATGAGTAACCTTCTTTAGTATAAAATTATTAAGGGGAGACACCGGTGAGATTTCAGCTACATTAAATTGCAATTAAAAAAAATCGAAAAAAATTGTTATAAGCATCATTTTTCTTCACAAATTAAGTGGTGTAGTCGAAAAAAGAAAAAAAAAATTTTTGGCCGAGTTAGAATTTTTTATTTTTGATCTAAGCCACGTATCATCAAATCCATGCGTAATTTTGTTTGAAATCGTAAAAAAAGCATACAAAAAAAATTTGGTTACACTTTACCCAAAATTGACGGAGGAGATGCATTTTTTAGGTGTTTTATGATCGATTTTTAATAAAATCGACCATTTTTGGTTACAAGAACTGTTCATTATACCATAAATTCCAAATTAATGTTCATCGAAACATAAGAAATACATTTATTTTATATTCCTACATTTTTTTTGATAAAAAAAAGTTTTTTATGAATTTTTTTATTTTTTTTTTTAAATTTTTTAAATTTTTTTTAAATTTTTTCGTTTTTATATTTTTTTTTTCGTTCTGAGAATATCTTTTTAGATGTTTTATGATTTTATGATATTAAAATCAACCCCTTGTTGGCTCCAACAACTGTTTATTGTATAATAAATTTCAAAGAAATGTTCAGTGTAACGTAAAAAACAAATCTATTTTATATTTCTATATTTTTTTTTATTAAAAAAATTTTTGTAATTTTTTTCAATTTTTTTTACATTTGTTAGCTTTTATATTTTTTTTCATTAATAAAATATCTTTCTAGAACATTCCTGCTCCGTACATAGTCCCTTCGTTTTCCATAAAGACTTCTTCTAGCCTGTTTTGTGCTAAGGCTATGGCTCGTCGTGCGTTTTTGAACTTTTCATTCGATTGTTCAATGCCTTTTTCCATTCTATGAGAATCGCTATTTGGGTACTTTTTACACCCTGGAAAATTACATGGGTGAGGTAGGAGTTCACCAGCCTGTCGAGTTGCAAATTCGAAGCCCACATTCGAATTTTATACTCACTATGACGAACAATTATGTTTGTATCACGGGGGTGAAAGTTCATTTTACGCCCTTGTAACGAAAATATCTACTTTTTGAAGAGATCATTATTTCAGCTGGGGAAATGGGCGAGAATTGGCATTTTTCTAATATTAGTACATTATTGTACAAGTGTTGAAGTGTTTCATCTAAGAATGCAATTACATTCGAAGAGGACATTTCCACATGTTCTAGTCCTGATGTTTTTTATCTGAGTAGATGAGGTGTACGGACATAAAATGACGTAAATAGCTCCACTTCTCCATTTCGGCGTATAATGCAAAAATTTGTCCTGCGATTATTTTTTATATAAATATAATCATATATAACAATCTAATGAAAAGTTCAAAAACGACGAGCCATAGCCTTGCTAAACATGGTACAAGAAGTCTGGAAGTATGAAAAAAAGAGGAACTATGTACGGAGTAGAAATGCTCTAAACATATATTTTCAAAATGAAAAACAAAATGAAAAAACTAAAAAATTGAAAAAAAATTGAAAAAATTAATAAAAAATTTTTTTTTTAATAAAAAGATATATAGAAATATAATATAAATTTATTTCTTATGTTTCAATAAACATTCATTTGGAATTTATCGTATAATGAACAGTTCTTGTAACCAAAAAGTGGTCGATTTTATTAAAAATCGATCATAAAACACCTAAAAAATGCATCTCCTCCGTCAATTTTGGGTAAAGTGTAACCAAATTTTTTTTGTATGCTTTTTTTACGATTTCAAACAAAATTACGCATGGATTTGATGATACGTGGCTTAGATCAAAAATAAAAAATTCTAACTCGGCCAAAAATGTTTTTTTTCTTTTTTCGACTACACCACTTAATTTGTGAAGAAAAATGATGCTTATAACAATTTTTTTCGATTTTTTTTAATTGCAATTTAATGTAGCTGAAATCTCACCGGTGTCTCCCCTTAACAGCTAAGTTTCATTGTGAACAATTCTTTTCTTTATCATCAGTATGGATGACGCATTTGGAAGGTGCACTGTAGGATAATGGTCTTTAAAATCCCATTTCTAAATCTACGTATCTTCTTTACGGCTACAGCGACTGTTTTTGTATCAAAAATATGTGCATTTTACTAATGTGAAAATGCCTCTGATAAGAATGCAAGCTATTATCCCTCTGATGATTACTTTTTATCTACGTAATTGAGGGCCAACGAATTAGTATTTAAGTGCGCTTGGTTTTTTTTTTACATTACAAAGCCAGTTTCAAAGATGACAAACTGAAACTTTGCGAAGTTAAAGAAAACACTTTTGCGAACAACTTTTGTTTATGTCACAAGAAGAGATAAGATGGCATATCGAGCGAAAATTGAGTTACAACAAAAGAATCTTGAAAATTTATTATAAACAATAATATTTTGTTTATATCATTCACACCATTGCAAAATTTAGACATTTCTGCACATTTTCGAATTAAACATTTTTTTCTCTGAATGATAGTTTTCGAGATATTGGCGTTTAAAAAATGGCAAATTTCGTTTACACTTTTATCAATAACTTTTGAAGAAATTAATATTTTGAGCTGAAATTTACAGGATAGGCTTATCTTTACGCATTCTAAACGTAGTTTAGTATTTTGAATAAGTTCTGAAACTTGACTCCGAAACGTTGGGGATTTCACTTGGAATGCCCCGCTTCTCACTCGGATTAGGCAGAAATAGTAAAGGTACTCATGAAAAGTACTAGCTGAAAGATATTATCCAGTAGAGTACTAACCGCAACGTTTCACATGGAGTAATTATTTATTGTCACCAACAAATATCTTCAAATTCTAAATGTATATTTTACGTCGTAGCACTTAAAATCTACATCATCACAAATCTACAAGCACACAATCATAATAATAACAGTTTCGACCTTTCGCAGTATCATCATTGCTGTTAAACAATAGGCGGTCCTAAACCACGCCCCCCTATGTATCTAAATCTTCGACAAACTATTTTTTTAATAACTAGTACTTTTATATAAAATATTGCTAAATTATTTCTGTTTTTGTTAATTTTATACATTTATCACTTTTTCATTGTAAACAACTAACTTTATAAATTGATTAGTTTAAAAATTACTGAAAATGATCTAAGAAATAAGTGAACATTTTTCAGAATTTTTAGAGGTGTATTTGGATTTTTTTCAATTTTGTTGACTTTTGTGAAAAACTGAAAAGTGCCACCCAAAGTTTTATCCTCTTTTTTTGAGAGATTAAACACTTGTTCTTCTATAACAATGTTTCATACAAGTTACCATACGTGAGTAAAAATGCATTAATATTTACTCTGCTGATGCATCATTTTGGATGCCATTTTCGATTCGCTTTGAAGTCATCGTCACTTCGATTTTGTTAAAAATTGCAGAAAAGTTATTACTATACATGTTTCGCCTACATAATAATCGAACAGTGTAAAAAACGATCAAAAGATCGGTTAAACATTGAATATTATTTTAGACGACGATAACATTGTTTTAATACAATAGTCATGAAAACTGATCGAAGTAGGTGTTTTCGCAGCTCTGTAACTTTTGATATATAGGATAAAAATTGTTCTAATTTATTAAAAATTATACATACTTACTTACACTTCAACTTATTTCCTTACAACTTATCACTAAAACTCGCAGGAAAAAAAATATATTCAACCAGATCTAATAGTTAAGAACAAATTTGTCACGAATAGGTAACTTTAAATATCTTTGGAAATGTTGGGAATAATGGAAACTTATTAGGATAGTTTTATAGATAAGTTTATTCGCTTCAATTCATTCCTGAAGCATTTTCCCGTAGAAACTCTGCCAAAAAAGATTCATAGTAAAAAACCTATGAAAAATACGCGTTTTCAGCTATTTTTGAAAATTTCTCCATATTGAAATGCTAAAAATACAAAACATAAAAAAATCATAAAAAATCGTTAAAGTTCTCTACGTCGTAAGCGTACTGACTGTAAAATAAGTATGGATCATCGAACGAATAGAATATGCATTTTTTTACAGATTTTCAGTCTTCATAGATCGATAGTTTCCCATATTTTAACGGAAAAAAAACATATTTTCTGTAGAAACATGCGATGAAAAAGTTACAATAAAAGGAGAATGATTAGCCTAAGAACAAATTTGAATTAAGAGAAGTTAAAATAAGGGAATATCATAATATCGATCAGACATAACCTAAAAATGCCAACGATCATAATGAAAACTGTTGCATTTTTTCAACACATGGTCCGTTCGTATGTGTAAACAATTTATACGTAATCGACCAAAATAACGTAAAAAAATACGGGACGAATAAATCCTGTAAAATTAAAAAACTTATAGTTTTATAGATAAGTTTATTCGCTTCAATTCATTCCTGAGGCATTTTCCCGTAGAAACTCTGCCAAAAAAGATTCATAGTAAAAAACCTATGAAAAATACACGTTTTCAGCTATTTTTGAAAATTTCTCCATATTTAAATGCTAAAAATACAAAACATAAAAAAAATCATTCAGGGATTAGTTTCGTAACACGAAATATTGAAATAAAACGAAAAAAAATTGAGTAAACAAAGTATTACATTAAAAATATCTCTCATAACCTCTAAAAATAATGAAAATTTAGGATATTTTCTGTTTCCCTTCGCCGATTATTTTCATTTAAGGCTTAAAATTACCGGGGATATTGCTGAAATGATAGCAGAAAAAAAACGGGAGGTGGGGGGACTTTTGGGTTGAATTTAATCGTAGCTCACCGTGATGCATAATATAATAGGGAAGAGTGGGGCACAGTGGCACGCGAATCTTTAAATGAATTATTATGATTACCGGTGAAGTTTATTTACAACGTCCATTGCATTAATGATTTCTATTAAACGTATTTGAAAAAGTCCCTTGAAAAAAAATCTCGCTATGGTTCACTGTACCCCACTAGTGGGGCCCAGTGAAACAAGGAGTGGGGTACAATGGTGCAAGGAATGAAACGTGCGTGGCGTACAGGTTATGATAAATCCAATAGGTAAAATGTTTTATTTTTATTACAATAATGGCAAACTAATTAATTACATAACAATCTGTTTGTAATATTTATATCAGTAACATTATAATTAGAAAAATAAAATATGAATGCGCGTAATTAACAAAACCAAAATATTTTTTTATAGTTGATTATTTTTGTAACCATTTTCACAATAAAAATTAATCACATTTAATTATTTATATTTTTTAACTTTTTCTAATATACATTCACTTACGATTTAAAAGTTTACTCAATACACTTTATACATTTCATTGAATAAATTACAAAAATTTTTAATATTTCACCTTGATTTTCATTATATATTCCCTTCCGAATATAATTTTAATTAAAACTAAACATAATAATGACAGACTTTCCATTAAATTAATTGAAAATGAATTTGCTTGCCAACTTGACGATCACATTTGCTTGCCAACGTTTTAAAATTGTCTCACTGTGCCCCACGCGTCAGCGTTTCACTGTGCCCCATTGGCATAAAACACAAGCAGTAATCGATTCAAAAATACCCAAGCTATCAATATTTACCCGAAACTTGACAAGACAAAGTAACAAAAAATTTAGTTTTCACAGTTCGAAATCTGACTTATTTTTTAAGGGGAGGCACCACCTTCAAAATCAACTCCATGAAATACACCTTTAACAAATTTGAAACGATTGTTTCTTTTGTCATTTTTGACGAGGAATTCAGTGGTGATAGAATAAAAAGCGTAAGAAATTTTTTTGACCCATAAATTGTAGTTTAAACAAAAATTTGTTGTTTTGAAATAATGCAACTACATTTTTCTAACTTAATTTAAAAATTCAAAAAAATTAGGGTGAACATAAAAACATGTTTTCTACAACCTCTCGTATGGATTTTAAAAAATTCCGATTTTTTCAAAAATAAATTTTTTGTAGAGAACAACACAATTTTTTAAAACGTAAAAAAAAAGTTTTACATTTTTTATTCTAACACCACTAAATTCCACGTTAAAAATTACTCTAGAAATAATTTTTTTGACCTCTAAATTTTAGCGCGAAAAAAATTTGTTTTTTCGAAAAAATGCTTCTACATATTTTTTAATTAATGTAAAAATTCAAGTAAATTAGGGTGAACATGGAAACACATTTTCTACAGCCTCGTATTGATTTTAAAAAATTCCGATTTTTTCGAAAAAGAAAATTTTTTTTTGGGTCAAACAAATTTTTTACACTTTTTATTCTAGCACCGCTGAATTTCACGTCAAAAATTACTAAACAGATAATTTTTTCAAATTTTTTAAAGCTGTATGTCATACAGCTGATTTAAAGGTGGTGCCTCCCCTTAATTCGTTTTATCGGCCCGTCTTCAGAATATACTTACGTTTGAAGAAATCCAATATCGCTTACTGTTTTCCACAAAAAAAATTACAATGAATGCGCAAACGGTGTCCGAGATATTTAGCACGTTTCACTGAGCCCCACTCTTCCCTACAGTAACCAAGAGAAAAAAAAACTAATATTTTCCGTTTTCAAATTGCAGCAACAGCAAGCAACGGTACCCTATCAACACGAGACCACTTCAACGGGTGCATTCGTAACGTCATGATCGCTGGAGAACGACGAGACTGGACGGACATGGCAGAACTCCACAACATTCACCTCAGCTCTTGTCCAGTCCAATAAATTACCACAATCGGACGAGGACTCTCGTCCCTCAGTGTCCAAAGACTGGCCGCCCAAAAATGCTACAGAAGCATCAGTTGGCGAATGAAAGAAAAAAACTGAATCATCCGATTCAGTAACCAGTCGCGATTAGGCTAATTTGTCTCAACACGACTGCGAATACTAGCCTCAAGACTTATTAAGACTTAACGAAGCCAAAAGATGCTAAAAGATGATGTTCCACAAGTTCAGACTTGCCGTTGAACTAGTCCGGTCTGAGAGTGACGCGAATGCAAAACTTTCATTTCAATATCACCCGCGATCATCCGATATATCTAAGTTTATATTATATTATTGTATAAAGTTCTCTACGTAGTAAGCGTACTGACTGTAAAATAAGTATGGATCATCGAACGAATAGAACATGCATTTTTTTTACAGATTTTCAGTCTTCATAGATCGTTGGTTTCCCACATTTTAACAGAAAAAAAAAACATATTTTATGTAAAGGAAGAAGAATCATTAACCTAAATAAAAAATTTGAATCAAGAGAAGTTAAAATAAGGGAATCTATCATAATATCGATCAAACATAACCTAAAAATACCAACGATCATAATGAAAACTGTTGCATTTTTTCAACACATGGCCCGTTCATATGTCTACAATTTATACGTGACCGACCAAAATAACGTCAAAAACTACGGGACTAATAAATCCTGTAAAATTCAAACTATTAGACGTCAATAATCGGCGGTTTATTTCTCTTTTAAATTATCTAGAAAATATAAAACTATATTTATACGAATTTATGTACATAACTTTAACTAGTCTGGTTAAAATTTTGAAATATCAAATTATTTTGAATAAAATACTTTTTATTTTAGCAAATATTTGAAAATTAGTAGATATAATTAGTAAACATAACCTATAAAACACTTGATGTCTAAAAAGTCATGTAGATGGCGCTTTCCTCGTACTTTCTCACAAGTACCTACGAAATCACAATTATTTTAAGAAAATTAATAAAATTTGACGTCATTTTGGTCGTAACTTTACATTTTCGAGATTTTTTTATAACTTCTGAAAAAAGAATTATATATATAATATATCAGCCACATTACCTTGTAATTGTAGAAGACCACTGCCATGTAACGCGAGGACAATCGCTCGTAAGCCACAAGTTGTACATCAGTATTTAATATTATTATTTATTCTTTATAACGTAATTTATATTAACGAAGAGGAAAATGAAGACGAACAATGAGACATTATGTTTTATACTGTAGTAGCGACATGGAGATAACCGAGTAATTAAGCTACATTTACGATAATCCTGTAAAAAGTATGAATCCTTAAGTACGCGCGCCAGCGTGTGTATTTACACCGCACGAAGGTGTTTCTCTCTTTTCTTTTTTTTTTTTGTTCCAAGGCATCGACCACGCTTCGCAATAACCGTGTAAAAAAAAATGAAATATACAAGAAACGTGAAGGTCAATCGACTTTAAATCCTTTTGTTTTCCTCCGTTTGAAAAAACTTGTACAATATATACATTTATCTGGACGCGCCGCTACGAGCCACGATGGGGATTCACAAAGAGTCCGTCGCAACTGGGTTATTTTCACTTTTATTGATGACATTTTGCTGTAAGATGGCTAACAGTAAAATATGACCCGAATTCTTACTTGTACTTAATAAATATATTATCGAGTAGTAGTTTTTTTTTTGTTTCATATGTATATATATAAAAACATAATATTTACAGACATGGATGAATCGAAATGTTATTTACCACGACTAAGCCTCCGTGTTTGACGACAGAAATTAGGAGCTCCGTACATAAAGGTGAATATTTATCAATTAGTAAGCGCAACTTACTTCATCGCGCGAACGCAAAGTCGTATATATAGCCATTTTTTGTGTTTTCTCTCTCCCTCTCGTACTTGCACAACGCGTTCCTCGTCCATTGTAATTATATCTCTCTCATGCTCTCATACTGTCTCCTTCTTTCCGATGCACTGCGAACGTTTATTTCTTTACGTTCGAAAAATAGAAAAATCAAGCGCAACAATCTTCCATCTGCCCTTAAAAGTTAGTGACTAAACGCTCGTCTTCCCTCGCGTTTAACAGCGCGTTTTGTATCCTTTTTTTAATTGTCTATTGTCGACATATTCAATCCCTACGAATTCCCTAGAATATTAGAATCGTTTGAAAAAATCGCGCGTTTATCTTTCGCATTTAGAGGCCGGAAGACTCGCCGATGTCAAAATAAATCCGTCTTGTCGACGTGCCTCCCGCGCGCCCTCTACCTGGGATCCTCAGTGTCGGTAAAAAGCACCGCGTCGAAAAGAAAAATGCTTCGTGCTGTTTTTTTTTTTTTGGTATCGAGTCGTAGGTCAGCCTTAGAGGACAACGTTACGTTTTATGGCACGAGAAAATGGTTCTTCGTTTTTTTTTCCGCCGTCCGTGCGTGTGTTTCTTAGCAACGAGGAATGCAGAGCGAGGTGAACACAATTTTGCGACTCGAGAAAGCGATGACTTTTCCACGCGAATTATTCTCCGACGACAATTAAAAAAAAAAGGAGAAAGGAAAAAAAAAACGACGCTGACGTCTATCGCGCGTGGCTGTTCTCCAGATGTCGCTGCACACGGAAGAAATCTCTTGAAATTCTCGACGTTCTTTTTCTCAATTAATTAAAAAAAAGTGAATTCAAACGACAGTTTTTCGATATTCCATTTAAGTCGTCGCATTCTTCGAATTAACATCTAACATTTACTCTTTTAATGTTCACGACAAAAAAAAAATACGCGTATTCAATACAAAGCGAAGTAATCTGACATACTACATCGTAAAAAGCTCACACTCGCGAATGAAGAATTCGACGAAATAAATCACGATTGCAAATATCGACAAAACTTTGCGTTACAAACGTTTTAATTAAAAATTTCTTGTCAATCGTTTTTTTTTTCTCTGCGGACACCAACGACCGGTTTCGTTCTCCCTCGATTTTCCTCTGTATCGACGACAAACGTAATAGGCCGTTTGTGAATTAACGAACATGTTGCATTTAGTAAACGAGAACGAAATAAGCAAATACGACGTTACGCCGTTGGTATCCGCGACAGAAATATTTTTACGTACGAAAACGTCACAAAATTTTTGAAATACTTTTGGTACATGCTGCTACTTGTTTGTGGCGTTTAATAACGAACAAAATCTGAATTAAAAAAATATTAACGCCAATTTACTTTTTAAACTATATTATTTTTAGTCTTGATTTGTGTCATTCGCACGTACCTAACTTGACCAGGTAAGATTGGTAACGATGATTTTGCAATTATACTCAATCTTTGTAAATCAAACTAAATTTAAAACGACAATACTTTCTAAACTAACGAAATAACCAAAAAAAATAAGAAGGTTCTGTAAAAAATGTTCGCAATTGCAATACTGTATATTTGACTAATCTGCCTCGAACGATTTAACTATATTTTTTTTGTAACATTCAATAAAAACGTGGGTTCTCGACTTTTTCTTAAAAGTTTACGTTCTATTCTGATTCGATACAATATCCGTTCAGTGAAACGTATAAATTATTCTAAAATTATGATTTCATATAATTTGGAAATTTGGCGTTCGTGAAACCCACTTGCGCGAAATCATTTCTGCCTGCAGCGACATCTAAAGGACGATACGTGAAAAACAGAAAAAAATTCACGTTGGCGTACGAAAATTACAATGAATCGGCTAAACTTGGGGGGGGGGGGGGGGGGACTGGAAGAATACAACGTGTTCGTTAATTCATTCGACCGGTATTAAAATCGTATGTAACAATGAATAACAGAGGGAAAAGTAGTAATTATTGTTAAAGATGAAGCTCGTGTAAAACTATATGACGAGGCTCATGTCCTTCTTGTTCGGCAGGTTCACCTTCTTTCCTTGCCAAAGGCTGTTGTGTATCGTGAAGGCGTCGATGGTGACCGTCAAATGTTTCGTATGGATTTGCGCGAAGCACTTTCCACCCGAATTGTATCTGCAACAAACAAGTTTATTTTTTTTTTAGTCATGAGCTTTTAGCTCAAGGCTCCAGTGCTTTTTATTTTATGAATGTACGCAGATATTGCGTAAATAGAGCTATCGCGATATTTTATGCTTTCTTCTAGATGATTCCAACATTTTGTTCTTGTCATTCTTAATCCGTTAAGTCCTGAATGCACATTTTTTATGTACAGTTATAAACGTTTGTATTTTGAGTAAAATAATAATCTAAAAAATGTTCAAGGAGTCAAATCTGACGTAAAATTAACTGAACTTTCAAAATCTGTTGTTAGATTATTCAAAAAATGCAAGTGTAAAAAACTATTATATTTTTTGCAAAAAACGTAGATTTTTCAAATGTATTTTTTTGATACACGTGTCCGTAAAGTAGACACTTTACGGACTCCTTTTAGTCCATAAAGTGTGAATTTACGGACTGATCTCTGCACTTTACGGTCCGTAAAATTGAACTTTACGGACTAGAAACGAAAAGTACTATTTTATCGCATTTTTTCACACTGAAATCGTTTTGGAATTCTTATAGGTGGCATTATACATTTTGTCCTTTTCACGGACTTTTTTTTCATTTTTCAAAAAATATGAAACTAATGTATTTTACGATATATTTTTATAACTTTTCTATGTTACAATTACTTTTAAAGCTCATAGATATTGAATTATTGCATTCATAACAAATTTCATAAAATTCACATTTTCGCATTTTAGTTTCCTATTGAATCAAAATGTCTCAAACGTGCCATCTAAAAATCGTGAAATCTTATTTTAATCGAAAGTGTGATTTTTTGTGGTGTTTACTCAAAAGAAACTGTACCAAAGGATTTTGCAAAAAAAAAAAAGAAATTTGTTGATAATATAAACAATTTAATTATTTTGATATTTTTATTTAAAAAATCAATTTCTCAAAAACTAACAGACCGATTTGAAAAGTAAAAAAAAATTCGTCATAAAATAAACTTGAAGTGAGATTTTTTTCAAAAAAAAATATCTATTAGAACAGTATTTAAATAATGTTTATTTATAAAAGGTTAGCAACACATAATGTTCTCAATCGAATTACAATGTGGAAAAAACCCGTACATTCTTTATACATTTTTAAAAATTGTAGCGTTAAGAAAAAAATGGCAGGCATTTGTCAATTGTGATCGTTTTAGCGCGGCTAATTAATTCAGTCCATAATAATCTAGTTTCCTGCTAAGAACGAAGCTCAAAAATTCACAAAAAATATACTTTAATTACATGGAACAAAAGAAATAATTGGAACTGCTAACTAGATAGTAGAATAAGACATTGTTATCATATAGTTTTAGTAAATTTTACTATCTAAATAGTGACCTCGACAAAATAGACAGGAAAGCTTACTATTTAAATTGCAAAACCAGCAAAAAACGTACTTGTGCCTGACCCTACTATTTAGATAGAAACCGACTATTTCTTTACGTCCATTTACTGTTGTACTCTTAATGTGTTGGTGTTATTAAATGAAGGAAAAACTATATTTATTAAACAAATTATACTGTTTGCATTTCATGAACAGAATTAACAATAGATGCATTACATTTAAACAAATTTTAAGTTTTATGTTCTACGACTGTTGACTTATATTTGTTTAGAGTGACAGAATAAGTTTGTAAATACAATTCCTATTTCGTGTTTAGATGACCTCTTAGGGAGACGAGATAAGGGAAACTTAAAAGCATATTTCAGCACGTGCCTAAAAAAATAAGCAGCTTATAAAAAAGTGAAATTAGTAAATAGTAATTGGAGTAATGGGTTTTCAAAGTTAATTAGCAAATATATATACGACTCATGTAAACATTTGATAACATCGTTTGCCTTTCGTCAAGTGACGGTAAAAGTTATAGATATTAGTCCTCTCGAAAATGACATTACTCATCTAGAAGATGAACAAGTGTCATTTCATTTTTGTACTAATTCGGATCATGATAAAGAACAAGAAACCTTAACATGAAAAAGCAATTACCATAAAAAATAGGCGTAAATACCATTCATTTAAATCTGCCTCGAGTGGGAAACATATTCAACGTAAAAGTATTTCATCTATGCCATCATTCATCGAAAAATAACTTATGTGTAATATAAATTAACCCATTAACGTCAAGAAGGACACTTTTTTCACATAAATTTCAATCAAAAATTTCATATGAAAATCCAACTTCAAATAAATTGAAAGGTACAAGTCTTATTATTTTCGAGGTCGCTCTTTTCAGTGCTATTGTCAAAATTGATCTATCTTAATTAGATAATTAAATATGGCGATTTAAATATTCTTTCGATGAGAAAAAAATGTTTTATAAAAAAGAACACTCGATTTTTCGCGTTATTTTGACATTTAAATCGACATATTTAATTTTATAAGAAGATAGCTCAATTTTGAGAACAGCATTGAAAAGAGCGACCTCGAAAATAGTAAGACATGTACCTTTCAATTTATTTAAACTTGGATTTTCATATGAAATTCTTTATTGAAATGGAAGCGAAAAAAGTGTCCTACTTGACGTTAATGGGTTAACCCATTAACGCCCAGAAACAGAGATTTTGTAACGTCTTTTCGAGCCATATTCTTTTAATAATTTTGTGAATCTGACATCAGATTTATATTCGGCGACCCCAAAAACCCTCGAGTACCAAATTTCATACAAATTCAATGTCTTTTCAAAAATATGTCAGCTATATTGGATCCTCCATTTTGAATTTTGAAAATCTGTCATCAGATTTATATTCGGCGACCCCAAAACCCCCCGAGTACCGCATTTCATGCAAATTCAAAGTCTTTTCAAAAATATGTCAGCCATATTGGATCCGCCATTTTGAATTTTTGAAAATCTGACATCACATTTGTATTCGGCGCCCTCGAAAACCTTAGGAAACGAAGTTTCATATAAATCCATCAGCCTATTTGTCATATTACCAATTCAGAAATTTGTTCACTCTCCGGGAAGACGTTAATCGCCATTTTGATAATGAAAATAATATTTCTAACCATTTTCAAAAATATTCCGATAAAGTACAACTATTTTATTCACCGATTAGTGAAAAAACGACGGGATTATATCTCTGCTTCAATCTGAAAAAAATTCATAAAAAAAAAAACAGTTTTCATTTTTCCGTATTTTTTCATCTAAAAGCCGCCATATTTATTTTTCTTGTTAAAAAAAATGAAAATGTAATGCCAGATTCTGAAAGAGCATAGTCAAAAACATAAAGAAGCAACATTTCCGTTTGATTATTCCTTTCGCATTGTTAAAAGAATAAGGCTCGAAAAGACGTTACAAAATCTCTGTTTCTGGGCGTTAATGGGTTAAGGACCAAATGGACAATTGAAGGGCCGGATTGAATAACGCCTTCCGCTCTCGGGTCAAGCTGACGTGCCCCTGAATGTATGCAATCGCCGATAGATCCGGAAAAAACATTTGCTATTAAAAAACATTAAAAAATCATGAACTCCTGCAAAACTGTCCGCGAGGAAGTTGTTGCTAGAGGTTCGAAGTATACTTATACCGATTTGTAGGCATTTTCATTCAGTACGTACAGAGATTTCGATAAGTATATAGTAGGTTATGAAGTGCGTCAGTGCAGCTGGGTTTGGGTTCTTAGCCGAGAAAATCTGTAAGCTTCAAATAATGAAAAGTAATGATCAAATTGACATTTTTATGTCGAAATGAAGCTTAAGATTACAATGGATACCAAGTTAACCATTACATGAAGATAATTTTTCATTGAATTTATTACAACTATTACAGAAAGTCATTTTTTCACCTCATCGAACCTCGAACATGATTTTGGAAATTCTAGAAACTGACAAGGAACAAATTTTCAAAAGTTGTATATTGCATTAGATGTAGAAATGATTATCCAATTAATAGAAATCATGTAAATAAAGGTATATACTTTTAATTCAACTAGAATATTTTATTTTTAATCTACTACTTTGTTGTTAAATTAACAATTTATCTTTAGTTTCCTGATTTAAATATTACTACTAATTTCAATTTTACTTGTGTATTTTTTAAAATTACGCGTAACTTGTTAAATTAACCATGAATTCTAGCACTTTTCATAATGTAATGTTAACAAGACGTTTTAGTAAATACTAAATGATTTTTTCTGATCACGTTTTGTAAGTATTCTCTACTTTATTGTTCATGGTATCTTGTATGTAAAATTTTGCTATTTTGTTATTTATTACTTTAAAATTTGGCGATCAATATACTAACTCTTGTCGAAAGGCTCTATGGCCCGTTTAATTGTGCAAATAAAAAATAAAATATAAATAATACAGAAGAGCTGTTATTTATCGTAAATTTTATGTTGCCAATAAAAATATCTTTCCGATATAAAAGGATATATTTCTGGTTAATTTAACAAGTTCCACGTACCTTTAAAAAAAATACACAAGTAAAATTGAAATTAGTTATATTTAAATCAGGAAACTAATGATAAATTGTTAATTTAACAAGAAAGTAGTATATTGATAATAAAAGATTCTAGTTCAATTTTAAGTATAGCTTTATTTACAATATTTTTATCAATTGGATAATCATTTCTATAGAGATATATATGTAATGTTATGATTACAAGATTTTTTACTAATTGGATAATCATTTTTATACAGATATATATCTAATGCAATAAAACTTATGAACATTTTTTTCTTGTAAGTTTCAGTTCGATGAGGTGAAAAAATGACTTTCTGTGATAATTGTAATAAATTCAATCAAAAATTATCTTCATGTAATGGTTAACTTGGTATCCATTGTAATTTTAAGCTTCATTTCGACATAAAAAAGTCAATTTGATCATTACTTTTCATTATTTGAAGCTTGCAGATTTTCTCGGCAAGAACCCAAACCCAGCCGCGCTGACGCAATTCATAACCTACTATATAATTATCGAAATCTCTGTACGTACTGAATGAAAATGCCTAAAAATCGGTATAAGTATACTTCGAACCCCTAGCAACAACTTCCTCGCGGGCAGTTTTGCAGGAGTTCATGATTTTTTAATGTTTTTTTAATAGCAAATGTTTTTTCCAGACCTATCGGTGATTGCATACATTCAGGGGCACGTCAGCTTGACCCGAGCGCGGAAGGCGTTATTCAATCCGGCCCTTCAATTTTGCGTGGTCGACTTCAAGGGCGGTATTTTATATGAAACCAAATTTTAAAAAATAGGAACCAATTACATCTTACGTAAAATTGATCGATCTTTCCGAATCTGCCGTTAAAAAATCAATCGAGGCCATTCCGAAAAAGTTATGCTTGGTTTTTCACAAAAAAATCAGATTTTTTCACTGACAAATATTATTTCATCAGAATTCTTATATCGGAAACGATTAAAGAGATCATTGATCGGTGAAAATATCGCGTCCACGAACCTTTCATTTTGAAATAGCATTTTCAAAATACAGTTGGAAACTTCCAAAATGGTGGCTCAAAAACGAAAATATCAGCGAAGTCCACATTTTAATTCGATTGAAAACATTATTTGTTGTTAACCTTTTATAAATAAACATTATTTAAATATTGGTCCAACCGATATTTTTTTTTGAAAAAACTTACTTCAAGTTTATTTTATGAAGAATCGATCCCACTTTTGAGTTTTTAAATCTATCTATTAGTTTTTGAAAAATCGATTTCTTAAATAAAAGTATCAAAATAATTTATATTGTCAACAAAAATTTTTTTGCAAAATTCTTTGGTACATTTTCTTTCGAGTTGAAACACTACCAGAAAATCACACTTTCGATTAAAATAAGATTTCACGATTTTTAGATGGCACGTTTGAGAAATGTTGACCCTACTTTGAATCGGCTATATTGAATTTTCAAATTCCACATGAAGATTCGTAATCAGCAACTTTAAACACCCCTGAATAACAAAATTCAAATAAATCGCATCTAAAGAAAAAATGTGCGCTTTTAAGGGTTAATTGTAGTGGCGGAATGTCACGAGGACCTGCACCCGTTCTATTATTTTAAATGCAAAATTGTGTAAAATTAAATAAATAATTTTTCAAAATTCCGGCTTTGTATCGCGGCAAAAAATCTGCAAAATCCATTAAGAAATGGTCGAGAAAAAATGCATTTATCATAAAAAATTTTTACGAAAAATCTCGTTGCATGACCTAGTTAAAAAATAATTTTAATATTTTTCTCTTCATATTGTTTTACATGTAACTAATTCATTTTTGTGATGTTTGATTTTCGGTAATGAATCGTCCATAAATTACGCAAGTCTCGAGAGGAGGGTGGGAATTGGACCTACCGTTACTTCATCCACATAATCCTAGATTACCATTATTTATAGTTACTGAAGGGGGGGGGTATCATTACGCAATTTAAATCACATTAATTACATAAAGTGTTTATACTCTTTTTAAGGGTGTCGGAATGGTTAAGAATTAACAAACAGATCCTGACGAAAAAATTACTAAACGTTAATATGAATATAAAATGAATTCCCTGAAAATTTTGAGTCATTTGGATACCTTAGTATTGAGATATTATGAAAAACATTTTATGCTTATTAAAATGGTGTCTTACGTAAAATGGCATTTTTCAAGTCTTCATAATTTGCACAGAATTAACAAATAGATTTACTTAAAATGTTGATTAAAGAAAAATATATGATAAATGTTCGAGAGAAAGAATTAGATCGATTGGATACGCTAGGTAAGAGAACTAGTCAAAATTGGGTGAAAATCGCACTTGACTCCCTACGTACCACACCGACCTCCTTAAAACGTCAAATATTTGTTTAAATCGTAAATAATAATGTAATACTCACTTAAAAAACTTGTCGAACATCCGATCATTGACTTGTTTTGGCCCTGTGCCGTACAACTTGACGATCACTTCTTGATCCGGACAGAAGGAATACAGAGCACGGAATTGGCAGCCACCGTCTCGGAACAGGATCAGGAAATGCTTACTCTCGGACCTCTGGATCTCATCCAAGACCCTCCTCTTTGCTTCCTGGTTCACCGTTCCAGGGAACACACAGTATTCTACCGCATTCATTATGATATTGCGATTCGATTTAGTAGCAGGCTGCTTGTACAACCGTGGACCTGCAAGAAATACTATTTTAATACACTGTCATTTTTATGGAGATAATTTTGAAAAGGCAAAACGAAATCCACGTATCGAATATTTCTGTTTCGAGTTAGAACGAACTTAAATCATATTCGTCTGTAACAATTAGTAATATTTAAAAATTAACATTAAACGATGTTGCAAATTTCATTATACAAGAACTGACAAAATTCCAACGTTTTAATAACTTTGTAATCAGTTTTTTTGCGTTTTTAATTTAACCCTGACGTATACGTATCAAACATTTTGAAAATAAGAACATTTTTTTATCACGTCAGGATTCAGAGATGCTAAAAGCATAATTTGTTACCTATTTTTTGAGGTTATATTCACAGTAGATTATTTTTTTACAAAAACATACTCTTGGAATCTTAAAGTATTTTAAACGTAAAAATTGAACAATCTAAGCAAAGAAAAAAATATTTGAGCAAACTCAACATTATTTAAAAGAAGAAGACTTGTAATTTGTAATTTCAATATAATTTTCTACGATATTTTTCATTTAACGTCAGAATCTTGTCATTTTTTTTGAATGCACGCTCGAAACAGAACAACGCCGATAAACTACGACTTCGCCATCGACATATAGGTCGATTAAAAAAAAAATTAGCGGATGGACTACAACAGTATGAAAGTACCACTGTAGTCCATCATGGAACTTGGTGTACTGCTTATATCGCTGCTCCCGTCGTCGAAGATTCGCCGTTTCGTGATAAGTCCGGGTGGCAAGGACCCTGGTCCTGAGGAAGGCGACGGTAGGACTCGCATGCTGCCCATTCCAGGACTCGCTGCCCTCCTAGGTGGCGTTGCAGTACCCAATCCGCTGTCGGTATCTATGTGTCAAAATTTTTTCAAAAAAAACTGATTAATACATGGACTGTCAAAATCTGCCGATGAAGAAGGAAACCAAAACCGACAAATTTGATCCCAAATTGTAAAAACAAATCTCCCTATTAGCCACCCTTTACCATTTTAGTCATTGATTAATAGGTTTTCAACATATATTTAATAATGTTAATGGTGGTTTTGTTTGTTAGTCACTTCCTTCACCAATCACCGATGATTATAATGGTATAATATGTACACGAATATTAGTGGGTAATTATAAAAAATGTGTAATTTTTTAATTTAATTGTATTTAATAGTTCGTGATATTAATTTAATAAGTAGTTGTGGAAAGTGGTAATTATTACCAAGCGTATTTTATCTCCTTTGACTAAATTAAATGAAAAAAAAACGCCTAAATGATGTAGTAAGTATGGTGTCATGTATCTATGTTGTAAATTTTACATATGACATTACTCAACGTCGTTTTACATACTTTCCTACTTTTTTATTATCCATTTTTATTAGTTAGTGCTTAATTAAAAATATGTAGTCCTACTATGTCTTTCCTGTTTCCTATTATAACCATGTGTTAACATATTAACGCCCATTAGGACAATTTTTTCACCACTTTTTCAGAGCTCTCTATATGGAATAAATTTGGACCTCCAAAACTTTTGAAAACATGGAATTGATAGATTGTTAACCATCTTTCTAATGATGATATCCAAAATTAGTAAAAAAAATAAATTATTACTAAAAAATGACTTTAAGTGTAAAAAATACCGATTGTTTTTTTTTCTTTTAATTGAATTTGGATCAACTGTCCGAATCATTTTGAATCCAATTAGGCGCTGGAAGGAATGTCGGAACTTCAGAAAACTGTATTTAGAAAGTTAATTTTGTCACCTGAATGAACCAAAATGGCGTCCGAAACGACAATTTTCGTCCATTACGTTTAGGACGCTTTAACTAAAAAAACTATAAGCTTTTCGCAGAAAATTGTAATTAAACAAGAGCTTAAATAAAATCAAAGATGCATGAGAATTTTTTCAGATTTTTTTGAATTTGTTTTTATGAAAAAATTCGATAATTAAAATTTGCAAATTTATCTCCAACAAATCTGCAAAAATTATATTGTATTCTTTCTTGACTTTTATGTCCTTTTTGTAAGAATAATTTTCTGCGATTAGCTTATATTTTTTTATAGAAGATTCTCGTTTCGGACGTCATTTTGGGTCGTTCAGATGACAAAATTAGCACACACAGTTTTCAGAAGTTCAGACATTCTCTCCACCATTTAAATTGGTTTCAAGCTGATTCCATAACGGATAGTTGATACAAAGTCTAATTTAAAAAAATAAATGGTATTATTTACACTTGAACTTATTTTTGAGGCTCAAATTTATCCCATCTGGAGAGCTCTGAAAAATTGGTGAAAAAAGTAATCTCGTGAACGTTAATGGGTTAAAAATATTTTAAAAGTCAAAACTAGTTTAATTTTTCTGGTATTTTAGTTAATACCTGAACATTTTTAAAACAATTTTTCGAAATTAGTCGAAAGTCATAACAAAATGATAACACTTTGTTTTATGTCGAATATCTTCGTATTTATAATCGATGAACTTTGTATTAAATAATACCAAAATAGAGAAAAAAAAATTAAAATCCTCAAAAACGTTTTAATAAATCTATTAAAAACGTTTATACTTTAGAATAAATCAATTTCGTTACCTGCATCCAAATCAACATTTCGAAATTGCTGAATTCTTAACATTATTTTGTATAATTTTAAACATAATATCCAGGTGTTAATAAAATTGAATTAAGATTGGTACTAAATCTAAGATGAACCATAAAACATTCTCTATAAAAATAGAATTTAATTTTAAATTTAAGCTGTTCTAGAGGCATGATCTATATTTTGTTACTAACTCGAGAACAATCTTGTATATGATTTCGACTATTCTATGTCAGTTTGACTATATTTTATGAAATGTTTTAAAACTAATGAAAGCTTTTGCAGACCATCGAATTTAAAACACTTCTATTTGGAAAATCCTGTTAAATTTAAAAAAATTTTCTATGAAATAGTCTAGCCTTGACTCTATTGTGTACTAAAATATATGTATAATGTTCTTTAAAACTTTCAAATTTTTATGTAACCAAAACATTAATAATAAAATAAGATCGTGCAAGAATAATGTTGAGTAACAAAGTGGCTTAATCTAAGAATTAACTTAATTTAAAATTTATTTATGCATTTTTTTTAGGACATTCATTATTTTTGGGTAATTTTTGTTTTGTACGTGTCAATATAATTTTCCTTTTTTTAAACAATGTATCAATATATAACACTGTATTTAATAATATTTTTTCTAATAAATCATAATTAATTAAAACATTATTCCTCAATGGAATAAAATTAATGCTGGAAATAAATGATAATGTCATTATGACTTCAAGATTTTGGAAGAGTTTTACGAAAACTATTATTTCCTTTTTGTAATTTGTCGGATTATTACAATTATTTTCTTTTTAAGTATCGTAATAAAATTGTTTCCAATAAATCTTGCAATGAGAGAAAAAAGTAGTAATTCTCATAATTATTTACTTAGTAAAATTAACTATGAGAAGACTAAACGAATAGTGAAAGACATTTCTTGTAATTCAAAAACAAACTTACAGATATTAATGTGTGTTAAATAAAACCATATATTCGCAAAATAAATATGGTTTTCATATTTAAGCATGTTCCGAAATCTGTAATTTAATATAAACGTATCAATGACTGTAAACGTCCCAATGACTGAACAAGTTGATTATTAGTAAAACTTATTAAGGAATTTAGTAAACAATTAAATCACATGTTTTCGAACAAATTATTTATTAATAAAACTCTTAAGAAACTGGTTTTTAAATTATTAATGCATGTTAAGAAATATATATAAAGTGTACATGTGAGTTCCTAAGAGTCCAGTAATTGGTACATTTACCTTATATACATAAAATAATAGTCGGTAATTGACAATAATAATTTAAAAGTTTATGAGAAATATCAAACGTAACATATGCATGGTATGTACTATGTATAGATTATATTAATAATTATACCTACAATTAATCGTCGTCTAAACAATAGTAATTTATGTCTAAGAAAATATATTAATGTATATAATATACAAAACTATTGTTTAGTAACTCTGACTACATTTCTGGTAGTATAACCTCTACAATAATCTTTAACTCGGAATTAGTTTAAAACTACTAATGAAAACAAGAAAGTGCGTGGCTACTTCGAATAGTACTCATTTTTACTAATAAATAATGAAAGACTACTAATGTATAACTAGTCTCAAAAAACACTAAATTAAAGTAGTAAATTTCTACTTTTAGATTAGCAGAATTTTATTACTAAATTAGTATTTTTTTCAATTATTTTCCAGTATACAATGATCATTTTTAGTAACCCACGTTTAATTGTTGCTTAGTAGTTTTTAGCTAATTCAGATTTAGAAAGTAATTCATTTGGCAACTTTCAATAATTATCTCTTCAATTTACTATAGCAAGTAGTCATATTTTAGTAGATTTTACTATTTTTTTTCTCTCAGTGTTGTATAATACATCCCATATTTTAAATAATACTTTAATCTAAAATAATAATATAATACCTTTCTTGTGTTTATAAGTTAAACGTGTAAATATGTTATTACATTTCAGGTGCATAAAAAGCATTCGTTATGTAATATCACTTGGTAATTTTATAATAATTCGTTCCTTATATGTAAATGATTTATTTGAAATATACTCAAATATGCAAAAATATAAACTAAAAAAGAGAACAATGTACTTATGGATAACTAATAAAAACATGAGCATGTAATGAAAATATAAAATGTTTAATAACAGAGTATTAACAGACATATGAGAGGATAACTTCAACGACACAGGATTCCTAAGTGAGGATTAATATTGTAGGGTAATTATGCGTAACGGATGAATGCTGGAACCATCGAGACAATCTGAAAGACACCAAGAATACCGGGACCCATAACCAATGCTGTACAACAGTAAGCCGAACAAGCTAATTGACAGTGACAATGGCGGTGAAATAAATTGTTCGAAACTTAAAAATTTTTCAAAGTTTCACCGACGATGACAAATTTTATTTTGTGTAAAATTTAATTTTAATCTTCCTTGGATAACTTTTTTTTTTAATTCAAAATACCCAGCATATTCAGGTGTTCCAGATTTCTAGGCGATCTGTTAAAATAATCGTGATAAAAATGTGAATGATGAAAAATAAACTGTTCGAGTAAATTAAACCTTGATAGAGAAACGAGAGATCCATTCAAACTTTTAAATGTCTCTATAGTAACATCAGTGTCTGAACTAAACATTACTAATACAGTTTTTCAGTTTTTTACGGATTGAGTCCCATATTTTCATGATTTTTTATCGAGTTTTTTTACGTCACTTGTACAACCAAAAATTTGCCCGATCATATTTGATATAAAAATGTACGCTCTTTCAGATTATGATTTTGTTTACTGAAAACCGTTTTAAATTTTTATATAAACATAGAATTATACATTTTACAATTTCCAAAGTTTTTTGAAAAAGTTTTTTTTTTTAATGTTCGTAAAAAAAAGACAAGAAAATCTGTCAAGATTTGTCGAGGAATACACTAGAATTTGTTCAGATTTGTTGATGTCGTAAAAACATTTGTTGTGCAGAGTTTTTTAAAACTGAAAAAAATGTATGAAAAATTCCGGAAAAATTATACTAAAACTACTATTGTTTATTTGTTTTTTTATTAAGTTTTCTCAAAAGTTTATAGTCTTCGTAAGAAACAAGTAACATTTTTTTTTATTATTTTCAACTATTCACTATCCTGATGATAGAAATTTTGTTCTTTTCGCGAACTATTCTTCATTTTTTTTTTAAATTTGAAACTAAATTAATATAAACTGTATTTTACGGCTGATTCTTATAACTTTTCTTTGTTACATTTTTTGTTAGCCATTAAATTAGATTATCCAAATATTTTGTATTTCTGTAATTTCTGGTGTAATTTTGAGAATTGCCATGTAGAATTTTTTCTTTCCTTAAAGGGAGACTGCGACGACATTTTGTAATCTATGAATTACACCTTTGTGTTTAAAAATTGTTCCTTTAGTAACTTTGAATACAGTGGTCCAAAAATTAAAACTGGCAGAACAAAAAAAAAATTGTGTTTTTGAAAAAGTGCTACTACATTTTCTAAATTAATTTAAAAAATTCGAAAAAATCACGGTGAACATAAAAACACTAACTACAATAAACAAACACTTATTTTCTGAATAATTACGGATGGATGTTAAAAAATTTCTTTAAACAAAAAAAAATAATTTCTTAATGATAAAAATATTTTGTTTACTGGTCAAATCAAATGTTTACATTTTTCATCCTACCACCTCTGAATTGCAAGACAAAAACTATTACATATTTTTTTTTTTTACATTGCGATAAAAATGCTTTTTTCGAAAAATGCTACTACATTTATCTAAATTAAATTAAAAATCCAAACAATTTAAAGTGTGCGTAAAAAGCCATTTTGAAAATAATTACGGATGCATTTTAACAATTTCCATTTTTTTAGGGGTCCAAACAAATTTTGTACACTTTTTACTCTGGCACCACTGAATTCCACGTCCAAAATTACTAAAGAAATTCTTTTTTTCAAATTGTTTAAAAGTCTATTTCATAGAGCTGAAAATGTCGTTGCAGTCTCCCCTTAAATATCTTAAAATGTAAAACTGAAAAACACATTTCTATGTGGAAACAGCTATATTACCTGTTTCTTGTCATTTTTCTAAATCTAAAATGATTTTCAGTTAACACAATCGTTTTTTTTTTCTCCTCAAATACAAATTATATTACTTTTTTTAAGTCATATTATGAAATATGTTATTAAAGATAAATAGTATATTATTTAAGAGCATTCATCTAAGATAGAAATAATCTAAACAAAACTAAAAATTATTTGAAAATTTGAGTAGTAATGGGAGAACTTTCGACGATCTTTTGAACCAATATAGAAATTATCTCTTTTATTAAAATTTCTTTGGCTAGTAAATAATATAATTAATCCTTCCATTAGTTAATATTTCCAAAAATCACTTGCTGTTTACTGTTTTATTATTTGTTATGAACATGTCTTTAGGAAATTATTATCCATATCCGAAGAACACAAGGTAGAAAAATTTGTTTAGTAAATTGTTAAAAATATTGAAAACTTACGAAATTTATGTATATTTACTAATCGAATAGTGTTTTATTAATTCAACTAACAATTAATCGATAATTAATTTCCGAATAGTTACAGGAAATAAATAAATTTAAAACAATTTTTGATATCTACACGTCTTATAATTGTAATAGATATAATTAAAATAATGATATTAAAATACGATCCGAGCAGGGTTTTAGTCGACTAAAAAATTATTTCCACTAAAAAATAAAAATCAGAAAGAACTGAACTGATGCTTAAAGTTAAAATGCATAAAATTACAATATCAGAATCATTCTATTGTAAATTTTGAAACTAATTTGCGGACTATAAACCCCTTCTATCTTTCATTACTAACAAATTATATAATAAAAGTTCTTAAAAGTAAAGTTATGTTCTAGGTTTGAAACAATATAAAAATTTAACCAAAAAATTAAAATATTTTGTCTACATTATTAATTCTGGGATCAATTTATATTATATTTATATTCTGGTATAAAAATATTTAAAATAGCCACGTACTACTTATTTTAAAGCATTTTAATTCATTTTGAACATTATCATCCTAAACACATCACTAATCTAACTTCATATCTTGGAAGCGCCTGAAAATGAAAGCAGGAACCCCTAATATCCCCAGGTTTGCCATCGACCGGTGAAACTTGGACCAAGCATATACAACCAAGCATTTACGCTATGCGCGTAATGAATTAAAAAAAAACTATGTGTCAATTTGGTGTTTCGAGTCTCGTGTTGGGTTAAGACATACTGCCACCTTGTCACCATGCGACTACATAAAAATTACGTGTTCTTATGTGTGTCCAACTACCGCCTAAATAATGCACAAGGTGTAAGAAATACAAGAGCGGTCATACTGCATAGTGAATACAAAAAAAAAAAAGTAGACGAGTGGGCAAAGGGGAGGGGAAATCTTGGTAAATGTATGTCCAAGCCACTTAGGGCTCCTTACCGCACAAATTCATCAACGAATTCGACTTTCTCCCCTTAAAGTTTTGGAAAGTCGTGTATTTAGGCCTGCCTCTAACCTGTTGCTGAGGCTCCTGCGCATCTGCAATAATGCAACGATTTGCGTTGTGTTACACTCGTACATTCGTACGACCGATCATGATTTTTTTCTTTTTATTTTTTAAAATATTTTGCCATGATTTGGATTATTTTCATTTTGTCTGAATTCGAATACACAACAGTAATATTTCGCATCTACAGTTTCCAAACTCGGATAATAAAAAAATGTTATTCGAATTCACACAAAGATTACCAACCTCGCTGTATGATAACCTTGCAAAGTCACTAAGAAAAAAATATACAGAAAAACTACCGGTAAAGCCGGGTACACGCGTTGTGAACATCGAAGCTCAACTTGTATAGCCAGTGCGTGTTCGGTGCGGAACAACAATTGCATCTTTATATATATAAAAAAAAAAAACAAAAGTCACAACAAAACAAAGAGTCGAAAAGTTTGAAAACGAAACTAAAGTACTACATTGGGTCTACGTCAACAAAAGGATTTTCTTATGGTGACAGCTTGAGAAACGAATCGATAACTAAAAGAGAAAATTTTAAGATCTAGTTCACAGACGAAACGTAGCTGCCCATACCAGTGAGTCCTGCAGCGAGTCTATATAAATATGCATCGAGCCAAAACAATTTTTTTTTTATTTTTAATCTTACATAGTTAACATCCACTAAAATTTTACTCACCTCGTGACGTCTTGTAGGAACCGCGGCGACCGAGTAAATTCGAGCTGCGCGTCGGCGACGAGCCTCGGCCATCGTCTGGTGAATCTACGGAAGATACTAAAATAGGGTAACAACTATTAAGGTTTGTTAGTAAGGCTTACAACTATGTTACGTTCTGTCTACGTCTGATCTACGTAATTAATGATGCATTAAACGATGAAAAGAAACCATGCGATTCGATGATGAAAGAGAAAACATGAGCAAACAGATAATGCAACGTACTTTTATGTGGTGTGTCGAAGGAGATGTCATTGAACGGGAATTGCATTTGTCAGGCTTTAATCGCAGTCGTTTGCGACTCGTTTGTTCCGAAAAGTACTTCGACAAGAATTTTGGAAAAAAAAGGATTTTCTTCGTTGACTGGAATTTTGCAAAAAAAAATCTTGAAACACGGGCGTTAATGCATCGATCTAACCGAAAATTTTTCACTGTCAAAAATGTTTCGCGTCGTTTACGAACAAGTTCACGGGACACTTGTGAAACAATTGCACATCCTGACCGATTGACTCCCGCCAATTTTGAATCCTATTGATATTTCCAGAGATTCGACAATGACGCGGAATGTTAAAAATCAATTTAAATTTATGGAGGTTCAGAGCTCAGTTTGAAGTGATAAATTTTTTCTCAAGATTACTGAAATTCAGAAAATATGACAGCAGAGTCATTTGGGTCAAATGAACCAAATAGTAGATAAAACTGAACGATAAGTCATTATTTAATTTAATCAATCATTTCAAACATTAGTATGGCGATAATTGTAAGAGGGGAAAGTTTTTAATTCGTAACAATGGTTTGAATGAACATCACAAATTTTCTCATTCTTCTGTTTTCGAAAGCATTTCCAATTGAAAATCGACATGAAGTTTGGAGAAAGGTATTTGGATATATTTACAGGTCTAATGTGTTAAGTTATTTGTTTTTAATGAATTAACAATTGCGAATTTACTTGATAGAAATATTAAGAACATAATAGGTAAAAATATACATTTTTTAATTTTATTTAATCATTATAAAAAAAATATTTGGAGTCAAAATTTCCGCGATAATATTTAGCAATTTGTTCAACAATTTTTTTGAAAACGGAATTTTTACGAAGAATTCATGTGCTGAGCATTTTATGAATTTTTCCAATTTGTTTGTAGAAAATTTACCAATTTTCGTAAATAGATGAATTTTGTTTTTGAATTTACGAAAATTGTCAATCCATTCTTGATGAATTTCTCTAATATTTTGTACGATATTGTATAGAAAAGTTAGAATTGCTGTTAGAGAGCATTAATTTTGAGAAAAGTTTAAATAATTTTTAAATTAGACTTTTCAAAAAAGATTACTGCATTATCGATTGATTACTTTAGAAATTGGGTTAAAAAATTAACTTACGCTCATGTAAAAAACGTAAACGGCACCACTTCATATAACGAAAAGAATGAAAGATTACCATCTGGTAGCCTATTAAGAGTCTGATGGATAAATGAAACCTTAATGGGCAGAGATATTTTGTTCGTCAAATTTTAAATTTAACCTTTAAGTACAGGACGGTCACGTTTTAAATGTAAACGTCAGCGCATTATTAGATAATTTTATGGCCAAGAAATTTTCTCATTCAGATTCTGACAAAAGAATTGGTCAAATTTCGTTCCAAAAAAGATCTGGTTTTTTTTCTAAAAAATAATGTTCTCTTAAATCTGCTATTATAATATAGGGTTCAATATGTTTTATCTTCGAAGTGATATCTGCTACTTTTCAAAATATCAAAATGGCGATTTTTAATAGCGCTAAAAGAGTGAATTTCCTTGTTATTAAACCGACCGAAATTTTTAAATTGGCAGTTACTCCATAACTCCAAATTGATGTTTTTAGGATCACTGATTATAAATATGAGGTTAAATTTTTAAAATTCAAAATCGCGAATCCAATATGGGCGCGAATTTCTACAATTTTAACGGATTTTTATTGGTATACGTCGACGTACATAATGAAACGCATACTTTTTTATTACTTTTTATACATAAATAATTTGCTGCAAATATTTTTGTCATAATGAAACAAGAGAAAATGAAAGATTTCACATTTCTAAATTTTTCTTACGATAAATACTATATACTAGAATAAATATATTTTATCCGACTTTTAGGATTATTCCATTCATTTTATGGTAATAGCAATATTGTTTATAACTAAGTCTATTTCTTTTACGGCTAAAAATATTCAATAACCAAAGAAAATCAAAATAATCTACCTGTCAAAATTATTAATCATTGATCTCAGTTCATATTTGTATTGAAGGAGCTCAAAATCTCTTTAGGGGCCATTTTGAAGAAAATCCGTTAATATTTTAAAAATATTGTTGGATGCGCCATTTTGAATTTCGAATATGTAACCTCATATTTGAAATGACCAACCTCAAAAACATACATTTGAGTTATGGAGCAATTGCCGACTTAGAAACTATTATTGGCTAACAAAGAAATAATATACATAATCAATTCTTTTAGCGTCATTCACAAGTCACCATTTTGAAATATTAAAAAGTAGCAGATTCCATTATGAAGCTAAAACATTTTTAACGCCACATTTTGCGGTTCCGTGTAATCTGCATTGCTGTTTCCGGATGTAAATTGCAGATTTAACAAAAAATTATTTTAAACATTCGGAATTTTTTAGAAAAAACTACCTAGTAATTCAAAATGGATAAGAGAATGGAAAATTTTTTTAGAATTTTTTGACGACTTTTTCGATTTGTCAAAATTTTGGGATTTTGAAAAATGAAAAAAGTGTTTAAAAAATTCTGAAAAAAATTCAGCGTATTCTTTGAATAATTGTAAGAACTTTTTGTTCTGTAACATTTTTTCCTAAAGTCGATCGTCTTTGAATAAAAAATTCCTGAATTTTTCGCTAATTTTTTTGTGTTTGGGCCGCCATTTTGGATGCTTTTACCTTTATTTTCAAAATGGACATAGGCACATCTTAAAGTTTAAGTCTCGAGGACACGATTTATTTACCGTTTAGAGGAATTCTGAAACAATTTCAATGTGAAAAGACGAAATGAAAAAAAAATTCATTTGAAAAATGCATGATTTTTTTGAAAAAATCGAATATAGTTTTTCACGGTTGCATTTTCTGAAAAATGTAATAACAGATTCTGAAAGTTCAGTTAATTTTACGTCAGATATGTCTTCTTTCAAATTTTTTAGAGCCTTTTTTCACACTAAATACAACCGTTGAAAATTGTAGTGAAAAAACGTCCATTCAGGACTTAATGGGTTAACATACATTTTTCATATTTTAGACTTTTAAACATCACATTATTTATATATTATTTATATATTAAGGGATAAGAACGCATTCATCTTCAAACCCGATTTGGTCCCAGGGGTTTATCTAATAAATCCAAATCTAAAAATTATATTTGGATTGAAAAATATTCCGTATTTCGTTAAATACTTTGTTTGAGATGCATTACTTACATTATAACATTATACACTTTTTACAGCTTATTATTTTTTATTCAAAAATTTTCGTTATGTTACATATTTTCAATAATATATTACTTTTGGATTTAAATGTATTCGGAATTTTAGGATATACTTTTTCGGTATGCAAATGCATTCCTTACTTTTTATAATTTTTATATCACATTATATTTGGATTCAAAAGATTTTATTACGTTATATATATATTTTCGATAAAATATTATTCATTGAAATCATCAATTAGATTCAAATGCATTCATATTTTAATATTTTATTATTTTTTTATTCGTATGTATTCAAAATCCATATTAAAAAAAGTTTTTTTTTGCATTCAAAAGTATTCGATGTGAACAATAAAGAATTTCAAATATAAAAAAAATGAATTACTATCCCCTCCAATACATTTTGGATTACTGAATAGCTGCATCTATTTTGGAACGAATTTTGGGCCAATTCATTTTGCAGTACCTGCATGAGCAGACCTTTGCACGTAAAAAAGATTGCAAATTATACTTTTTGGCCATAACATTATCCAATAGAGCGTTGAAGTTTACGTTCAAAAGATATCCCTTCCGTCCTAAGAGTTAAATAACACAATGAAAAATATGACGCTAAATGAAATCGCAATTAAAAAAACAGGTTCAATTAGAGTATTATAAAATAGGTTAGTATTCCAAGCGCCTTAGAAACCTTCTACAACCCCAAATGTGAAGTGATGGAGTCGCCACGGTTTGGCAACAAGCATGGGTTATGTGATTATAAAAATGAAAGCGTCTTTTTTTTTAATAATGGGTTACTTGCATAGAACTTATAGTTATTTTTAAGACTAATACACAATAACAATAAATATATATAAATTTCTCGACCATTTTACTTTATAATTAAAAAATGTTAGTATCTTGGTAATGCAGCCTTCTTACTAAGTGTGAAAAGTAAAAGTCAGATCAATTATTAAACATTTCTTTACATCTCATATTTGGTAAGAGAAGATTACCAAGATATTAACATTTGTTTAATTAACTACTAATACACTATAGCCATCTTACGGTTATTTTGTAGGTTCGGCCATAATATAATTATAAATTTGTTTATTGTTAATAAATCTGTTATTCTCATATTCGTCTAGTAAACGGTAAAAATCTTAGTCTAAAAATAATTCGCAGTTGACATTACGAAAATTAGATGCTTTACGAAACGAACCTTAGGACATCTATCGGGCGAAATTCGTTTGGACGCCCTCCGTAATTGTTACGCAACTGTCCGATAGATGGCGAACTGATATTTAAACGAATTTTGTCGAGTAGCGATTTGCACGATTCGTACGATCCCGGATGTGATTCATACATTTCTAAACCATTTTTTTGACATTTAGCTAAATTATCTTACGATTACCATAGTTCACATAGCATGAAAAATGCATTTTCATGCAGGTAACCTTTATTTGTGTGAAAATTGCTTTCTGCAATTAAATAAACTCTACATCTCATAAAAATGCCATAAGTGAACCTAATAAATCATTGAATTATTGTTAAGTTCGTAATCGTTTTTCTCCATAAAACATCAGAACACATATTGAACTATTAATTGCCCTTAACCTTGTTTCGATAAATAACAAAAATTCTGTTGACAGGCAAAGGAATATCAAGTAATATAAGATCATGATCACCACTCATCGTTTGAATCACGAATATTTTCTATGTTTAAACTAAAAATATAAGATAAATATATAACAAATAATTTGTAAGCTTATTGCAATTTCGTACGTTACTTTAATTTTCTTGTAAACATTTCAAATTGTACGATTTTTAAGAAATGATTTCATTTCAAAACTGCCAACAAATTTTCCTTCTTTTTTCGATTTATCACCTCAAATATTTTTCTCATTACAAATGATCTTCCGCAGTTATTCTGATGTTCCATCTCAGTTTTATCGACTACGAAAATATAGTGATCATTACGACTATCATATACAGATTCTTCTTGTGTCTTTATGTTGGAAAATCAGAAATCATATTTCACGTATTCAAAATCCTCACTAAATTCTTACTCGATAATTCTTACTCGATTTTAAATTCATCCGCGTCGCTTCGCTCTGTCTTCTCCTAATGGTATTAATTATCATTCGATACAAGCTTTAATGACCGTTATGATTAAAAAGATAACAACATTGTATCATCTGTCACAATTATGGTGTTCCGGTTACAATTATGACAGAATATAGAAATATAATAACCGATGTGTGACGATCTACGTCACGATACGTTTTTTCTCTCATTTTTATTGTAGTTTTTTGTTTGCCATTTATAATTATCAATAAATCTTAAAATTATTTTCCCGTATGACTTTAAAACTAAATATATTTCTGATTAATTTCGTTGCCATGCAAGTAACCCATTGTGTGAAGTTTCATGGAGCGATATTGACAACATATCCATCTTATATACAAACGCATAAATATCGGTTTTGAAAAGTAATGTAAGAGTAAAATAAACCAATGGTCATTTCCGTAAAAACTGTCATTTTCTATATTCTGGTCAACATAAAAATTGACGAGGTAGATTAGAAGTTATTATATAACATAATGGATATTATTATTCATTTTTTATTTCATATTGTTTAAATTAATAAAAGCTTAATTTCTTCTTAAGAGCTTTATCAAATTAAATAAAAAGACTTGTGTTTTTAGAAAGGACGGGCTATTTATAGAATATGACCTTTTATGTCCTTTTTTATAAAAAAATTGATACTATATCTTTTTTGTTGGAAGCATTTTTTATACAATTGGTATTTTCAATAAGAAGCGTAAAAAAACTTGTTTTCGGCTTTTCTTTTGTTTCATCCCCCATAATCTACACTGTAAAAAAGGAAATAAAGTTTTCTACGTAAGGTTGGGAATTTCCTATGTGAGGTTAGGAATTTCACAATGTATTATAAATGCCCTACATTGAAAATGGTAAAATTACAACACGACGCTTTTTCCCAACATTATACGAATGTCAAAATCAAGACCACGCTGTACATGGTAAAATTATCAAATATCGTAAAACTCCAACGTTGTACGTATGAAAATTACTAAAAATTAATGAGAATTATAATACATTTGAAAATTTCACTTCCATTTTTTACCTTGTAGTATGGAGCGTCTCCAAAAGCTAATCCGATCTAAGTTAATCCATAACAAACTCTAAAAGAGATTGATCTGTAAAATCGATCTTACCGTTAGCAAAATATCGCGAGATAACAAAAAAAAAGAGCACGTACGTACGTACAAGATCACGGACACCCATTTTTTTAATTATATTTTTGAGTTTTTAGAATCTGAAACGTCGATATTTGATGAAAAGCTATGAGGTATTTTTTGGCGAGATGACTAAATTCAATACTTCATCCAGACCTTCGGAAACTACGGAATTGCTAAAATAGCATTCTATTTTTAAAAAACTCGCAATGAACGAGCAAGAATTGCTAGAATTTTGAGACAAAGTCGGGAAATTTGTTATTTAAAGATTTCATAATTTTTTTTAGGAGTTAGACACTTCTAATCATAACACAGGTCAACGTGGTTTTGTAATTGGGAAGCTGTGGGTCATTTCCGACGTAATATTGTGCGTAGACTCGGAATCCAAAGTCAGAAATGGCCGATCACGTCAGGATTTTGAGATATTTGAGGTTAGGTACTCGAAAAACGCCTATTTTTTTATTTTTAAGGTTATATACAGAAGCCACGACATTTTTAGGAGTTTTTCTTTTCGTTACGTCATATGGTACTACTCTTTTTCTTTAATATGAGAAGCGCAGAATTCCATTATGACTTCTTCACCAAAATACGCCATCATATAATATGTTACTATATACATCTAAACAAATTTACTTTGAAGTGCCCTTGGTGAACAAGTTAAAGGTCAAATTCAATGCCATGAAACCTGTATAAATATAAACAACTATATAAACTACGGATATTTATACGGATATAACTAAAAACACGTTTCAATATCGTGACTGTCTTTTTGATAACATTAAAGGGATATATCTCGTAATTTCAAAATGGCCGTAACTTTGTAAAAAAAATCGTAGATGATGGAATAAAACCTCATTTTGAAGGTTAAAGATAGTACAAAAAGATGCAAATACTACAGAAGATGAAAAAAAATTGTTGCATCCTGTACGTAACCTCAAACACAGCAAAATAACGCGTTTTTCGAGTATATAACCTCAAATATCTAAAAATCCCGACGTGATGGACCAATTCTGACTTCGTGTTCAAATATTACGCACACAATTACGTCGGAAGTGACCCACAACTTCCCAACAACTTCCAAGACCCCCTTTTTTGTAGACCTCTGTAATTATACTTTGGTTCGAGATACAGCAAGTTTGTCTCGTATACAAAACGTGTCAAATCACCCAAAAGTATACAATGAAAACTTTTTAGAAATAATGTTTGTAAGCGTCACGTCTTTCAACATTTCCTCGTGAGTTTTAAAAAAATAAAGTCTCAATTAATTTCACTTGGATGGACGGATAGAAAATAGGGATTTTTACTCTATTAATTTAAATCGGCGTTTTTTATTCCTATGTGCTACTAAATTTGACAGAATTTATGACCGTAAATACCTGTAAAGGTATTTTCTCTAAATTTATAATTCTACGTGAAATAACTGTTAATATTACCTGTAGCAAAAATAGAAAGGAAACATTTCACTAACCCGAACGAAAATTGCGGAAAACTGAAAAAATATCCGAATGCCATCTACAGCATTTGTTTGAATTTTGCCCTTTTCTTTGCTTTCTTTCATTTCGAACGTGTATTTATTAGTGTTCTTCACGCATTTCAATATTTTCAAATTCTCTCAACAGTTGGCGCTGTCGTATACTCGAATCGTCAGCTATTAATATCTACGGTTACATTTTGTGAAATTAAAGATGGTGAACATCAAAATGTCGTACAAGAGAACAAAAAAGAAGGATTCCATTCGTATTTTTCAAATTAAATGCAAAAAACTACAAACATAAATACGTTTTTTGGCTGATTTTTCAAGATAGCGGCCTGGATATTGTCGAGCGCCAAATTCTACTATCAAATTCGTTTTCTGGAGGCAAAAACACTTGGGATGCACGTTGTCGAATTCCCGTTTTCGAAGAGGTGTAACTTTCGAAGGTTTGCCAAAAAGAATGTATAAAGTTCTTAGTCATTAATAAACACGTTAAACCTTTGAATTATAAAATATTTTCGTGAAGAAGGGTACGTAGACATTTTTGAGATTGCTGATTACAAATTAAAAAAATGTCGTCCATTTTTAATGTTCCAAAACCGTCATGAAACCCATATCCCTCAGGGACGTCGAAAACAATGGAATGTCCGTCATATTGAATCCGCCGTCTTTAATTTTCAAAAACTGATATTAAATTCGCATTGAGCATCTCAAGAATGTTTGGGTATACACTTTTATCAAACTGATTTGACTTTTTAACGGGTATCAGCACGTTGAGGATGTTGGAGCACTAGCGCCTCTGACGGTCATAATACTAAACAATTAAAAGCCAAATCTTTATACGTGGAAATTCGTTGTTTTGTATGTAAATGTCTTCAGAAATTATATTCAAATATAATTTTTCATTTCAAACTATTACCATACGTAATATTCGCCCAGAAATTCTTGATTAGGAGAAATGTGCAATAAAAATAAATAATCACGTGGCATAACTTTACATTGGACCTCGACCGCCTTGTTTTCATTTATTTTAGTCCATTTCATGGCATATTTCGCAATGGAAATGGCAATTTAAAAAAAAAACTATACGTAAAAACTAGAATTTTTTTTCTTTAATTGAAGACAATCAGAGATTGGAATTTTTTTCGTTTTTTTAAATAGCGTAGATCGATGGAGCAACCTAAAAATAGCAGACTATGTTTATCCCTTATTTTTGGGATGTTGAAAATTGATAATATTACGTCGTTGAAAGTTGATCATCAAAATGGGACATTCTTTTAAATGATATCACGTCTAATACTCGCATAAGTGAAACGAACGAAAACGCTATAAAAACTACATTAGCTAAGCAAATGCCTCCAATTGTGGCTGCTAACTATACAGAGAGAACAAAAGTGTTAATGGAACCATGAAAAAATAGTAGAATCGATTTTAACCTCTTAAGTAGTAGAATTAACTATTGGAGTTGATATTTGAGGTTATGTACGAACGATTTAACAATCGGAAAATAGTAAATGGAACAATTTTATCGTACCGTTTACCATGGAAATAGTTAATGCAACTTTTTGGATTTACGGGTTTTACTATTACAAAAAGGTTCCGTTAACTATTTTCTTTCTCTTTGTGTGTCATCAAATGCGCCACCAGAGGCGCCACAGTATTTTCTGCAGGGTACCTATACATTCTTTGGGCACAATTTTGTTGTCCACTACCTTAAATTCATACTAAATCATCATGATTCTGATAGCTGACGATTCGAGGACACAATATTTTGAATTTTTACAGCAAATATCACTCGATTTCCATAAAAAACACACTATATCTCCGTTTAAGTTAATAATAACCAAATTTTAGCTTTAGAATCTGAATAAGGGATTATTTTTACGTAAAATTTATCTTAAAAATCGTATCTTTTTTAATAAAATGCACTGTATCTCCGTTTGTGTAAACAATAAACAAATTGTTGCTTTAGAATCTTAATAAGGGATTATTTTTACGTAAAAAATTATCTTAAAAATCGTATATTTTTTAATAAAATGCACTGTATCTCCGTTTGAGTAAACAATAACCAAATTTACGCTTTAGAATCTAAATAAGGGATAATTTTTACGTAAAAAATTGTCTCGGACAAACTGTTAAACTTTTCCTTTCACACAAAATGATATCCGTAAAGTTTTGGTACATTTTGCGCCCTGAAGATGTTACAAGAAAATGACAGTTTTTCTGAAAAGACCCATAAACCAAATACATCCCAAGAAATGTTCGTCATGCCATATCGTTCCATAAAATTTCTAGTGTAAGTTAGGGTGAAAATAGAAAAAAAAAAAATGAACGAAAAAGTGTGTAATTGCGTACCCCTGAGGCTGCCACCGCGGTAAAGAGAGCTGGATCGTCGATGTTCGTCGAGGTGTGCGGCGGTGAGGCTGTCCTGCGAACCTCTGTAGTAATCTCGTCTCATCGGCGTAGATGACAGCGACACTACAGCAAGTGTGTGTTTAGTGCAAACATCAAATCACCCCGAAATTTCAATTCCCTCCTAAAATCTACTTTCGTTACGGAATAGAAATTTCGGAGTTTGTGCGTGTCGATGTGTGGGTGTTTGCGTAATATATTCACGAAACGACACAAGAAAAAACTTGAAAAAGCATTTAGAATACAAAATTGCACAGTCCAAATGAAAAAATCGTTTCGGTGTGCGTACGATCATGCACAGAAAGCGGCTAATAAACACCGACTAAATTAGTACTCCAACCGAGACGTCGGTATCAAATTTTTACTTCCTCGAAACAATTGTTGTTCCTTGGAGATTAAACGCTACGAGATCAAGTCTAAGTCGAATCCGATTAGACCGATATCGTCCAGGAGTTTTTTTTGTCACGCATTTTGACGTTTCTGCGGTTTTGGCTTACCTGTACTCAAATTGGATGAAGAACCCTTCTTTCCACGACTTGGCGTAAGTACTCCGGAATCGTAGTCGGTGCCGGCGTCCACGTGAATAGTTTTCGGTCGCGGTCGTCCTGGCGTTCCCTTGACACGAAGTTTTGTTGGTTTTATCGAGTTTATGACTTCTTTATCCAACACGAGCTTTTTACCCTGTAAAATTAACGTAAAAAATTTTTTTTAATATATTTTTGTGGTCAAAAAATATATTAGATCTTATTTTAAATTTTACCTCTCGTTCTGCTTCTTCGATGGCCTTCTTCAACTTGTACTGTTCAAGAATGGCTGCCCGTCTTTGCTTTTCTTCAGCTTTTTTCCTTGCTTTATCCTCTTCTTTCATCTTCTCTTGATCTTTACGCGCTTGGATTTCTGCTTCTTTTCTTTCTTTCAATTCCTCTTGCTGTTGCCTTCGTTGCAACGATAGCAACATTATCCGTTCCTTTTTCCGTTCCATCTCATCGACAGAATTCTAAAAAAAAAGATCATGTAAGTAGAGTTAAATTCACTTTTTATTTATATATTTGTGACTTACCGGATCAGGATTGGTGAGTTCGTTACCGATGACCAAACCGATACCACTACTGGCACCTCGACCATCGGTACTGGTTTCCCTTGGCCTCGGTCTTGGTCGTTCCTTTTCGACTTCCTTCCGTACATCCCGTTCCCTCGGCTCTTTTACAGGGAAAGCCGATCTTTCATCAAGTTGCCGCTGTCGTTCCCTAACATCCCTTTGGCTTTCCATCTGCCGATGTCTTTCCGTGGTAGCCAAAGACTCGGGGTTCATAGGATAATCGTCTCGATCAATCAACGAAGCGCTTCTTTCCTGTAAAACAATAATTTCCGGTTGTGATGATCATTACTCCAGTCCACATCATTAAATTTATGATCAACTATGATAAACAAGATGTACCTTCTTCGGAGATCGTTTAGCCCGGAACGACGGCTTCGGTTTTGGTTTTGGGGCATCATCGAACGAAATATAGAAGCCCTTCTCCGCCGGCTCGTTGACGTCCATCGGCGAGATTTCCGTCGAAGTACCCAAGGGCGACGGTGTCGATTCTCGCAACGAAGACTGGGGTTGAAACGAGTTCCTGGATATCGAGGGCCTCGTGGGAGATTCCAGCCTGTACGTTCGGCTGCCCGACGAGATGTTCAGCCCCCGGATACCTTGATTCAGATCATCGTCGTTATCTGTCAAGTTAGTAAGATGACAAGTTTTAATACGTTAATTGTATTAGTTCACATTATTAGATTGAGTCGTGTGATGTTAATCACATTCTTTAGTATATTATTTCGTTTAGCTAACTTTCAAATGCCCATAGTTGATGGTGAATGCTTTAATTTGATGAAATGTGATGAATAAGCTTCAGACATTACGAAACTAAACGAAAAGTAAAATTCAGCTTCCTTTTTACGTTTTAAACTTTTAATACTTTCGGGAATTACAGTCAATAGCGCCATCTAGATTTCATAAATTTTATCATTTCATTTTCTATTCATATGTAAACTCATTACTAAAAACTCGATCATAAATTGAATACGATATTAAAGTTTAATTCATACTGCAGATGGCGCCAGAGGCAGGGCAAATCATTAAGTAATTTATTTTAAACGATTAATTGATACGAAATATGCATACGAATTACCCAGAACAACAACAATGCAAAAAGAAGACGATTATTATAATAATAAAATAATTGTACTCACTCGAATTAAGGAAGCAAACGTTATCTCGTTCCAACTCGTCGCCAGGCGGCGATGACATCGACTGATGTAAGGCATTGATGTGTCTCTTCTCCGCTGAGCTTTCACCGGACATTTGCATGTGATGTACATTCGGCCTTTTGTGTTCGGCACTTTCGTTTAACATTTGACTTATCCGATGGACCTACAACAAAATACAAAAATTCTTCTCTAATCCAACAATGTAACTAATGACAAAATGTGTATTATTTTAGATCCCTATGAATTAAACAAAATATTTAAACAACATTTTTAGACTGAGTTATAAAAATAAATCACTGAAATTTGAAAATATTTATTCGATTTTGAATTGGAGATTCATACAACACAAATAGTTTCCTTTGTTGAATAGTTTAGGAATAAAATACCAGATGGGGTTTTTTCCACATTTCTCAATAGTAAAATAACAATTTTTTACATTATATTCTCTGTTTCTTTCGATAATGATTTGCGTTTACGTTCGTATTTTGAACGACGTTTACTTTTTTACTTACCTTTGTTTACATTTTTAATTTCTACCGTCTCGCCAATTACTTATGTATTTAATTAATATTTAATAAATGCGGCAGAGAAAAATTATTGATAAGATGTATTCAAGAACTAAACATTTATAAAGTAAATCACTCTTAACCCTTAACCCTTTCTGTCACATATTTTTCTTTTCAACAAAATTTAAAGGTCACTGTACACCAAAGGGTTTTCGAGGTCCCTGATTAGGAATTTGAAATTCGCATTCAAAAATTCAAAATGGCGGATTTAATATGGAGGTCGACTTTTTCAAAAAATGATCTGATTCGCTTGAAAATCCTCATTTCTTTTCTGGGCTATGTCTGATTCCTGCAGCAAGGTGCTTATATAATAATGAACAATCTATAAATTGTAATTCTTTATTTTAGATTTTGACACAATAGCAAACATTTTTAAAATACAATGTAGTAAAATCTTATATTTTTAAAAATTATTTTCACATTATTGGATTTATTTTTAAATCCTAAAAGTTAACTTTAAAATTTATAACCAGCGATCATATGAACCCTAAGATAAAAATCCAACAATCACAAAAATCCCTCCGCCATATTGGATCCGCCATTCTGATTTTTGAAAATCTGACGTCATATTCGTAATTAGCGACCCGGAAAACCCACGAGTGACGAGTTATAAGCGAATTTCGTCCGATCCTTAGAAATTCGTCCGCCATATTGGATTCGCCATCTTGAATTTACAGAATTTTATTACGCATATCAGTACAATTATTATAAAAGAAACCCATGTATTGTTTCATTAATTTTCATTTAATATTTCTTTTGAATTTTGTGAAAAAATTGATTTTTTACGTTTTGTAAGAACAAAATTTAATTTATTCAAAAAAATATGGCGGAAATTTCAGAAATAATGTTTTTAATAGTATTAAATGTACTAAATACATAAAAAAAATTGGCGTCTTGAATTTCTTAATCTACAAGTACAGAATGCATTCTTTCCGAAAATAGTACCATTTTTAACTTTGTTAATTAACAATAGTGTTGTTATTAACAATTAACAACTATTCAACTGTTTTTTACACTTGCTTATGTCTAGACAACCGTATAGAAACAAGAAATTATATATTTATTATAAAAAATCAATTTAAAAAATAGAAAACTGGTAAAATGTAAGTGGATCTCTGAGAGAATTTCATAAAATGCATATGGGGTCTCTCGGACCCCAACGTCTAAAATAAACTCTGTAACGTAAAATATTTAGAATTTCGTTGTAAAAAAAATATTAATTGTTCATTATGATATTATTTTTAAGTTTTAATCGCTAAAATGACCGGTGATTAATTCAGTCGAGCAGACAAAAATCTATAGTATCAAAACATAAGAAATTTTAATTAAAAAATCATAACTTTTTTAATTTTGAATATTTTAAGCTAAAATTTGAACTGGATACTCTTGAATAATATATTTTAAAGTAAAATATTGTGTGGTAATACCAAATTTGAATGAAAGTAATGAATTTCAAACCAATTCGATCGATTTTAAAAATATTGTCGGCCATATTGTATTCGCCATTTTGAATTTTAGACATCCAACAACATATTCGCATTCAGAGACCCCAAAAACACTAGAGAAGTTGACAAGTTTCAAGCAATTCGACGAATATTTAATTTTCACGATTGTTTACGGTAATTGAGAAGCCATTTTATTTCTTATAATTTATAGCAGTAAGTTTAACCATTTTCGAACGTAACTCTGGGGTCCAATCTTTTTGGTTTATATATTCTATATTTTTAAGACAGTTTTACGTTCTAAAAAGTCGTCAAACGCCATCTATCAAACAGCGTACGAACATAAATATTTCTTTTCACTAATTTGCAGTTTTAAATAGACTTAGCCGTATTTAATTCCATGTAATTTATGACCACTTTGCGTACCACACGTAATTTTTTTAAATACTCAGATAAACTACTAAATAACCTCGTCTATAAAAATATGAACGGATTTCAGAGTGTTCGCCTATTACTTCCTGAAAGTAACAATAGATGTCTCTGTTAGACAACGCTTGGTAAAGTCCCTCTAGTGAGAGTTCAGATAATTGCCGACATTTCAATGTCGCTTGTCCATTGCTGATTATTTTCACCGACTCGTTAATATCACCGTGCAATAGAAAAACATGGCGACTTTTTCCACACTCATTAAAAAGAATTTGTGCTCGACAAACACAAGCGACTACCATAACTGTCACTAGAAGGACTCTAATTCTCAGCTTCAAAGTCACGGAACAAGGTTATGTCAACTCCGCAGTTGTTATTGTTTCTCCAAAACTATTTTTCACAAAACCACTACATAAACACTATTTTACAACTATAGTTAGAGGTCCTTTCACCATGTGTCGCACGAAATTTCGTATTATAATTTCAATCATAAATATCGCGGAGTAAAAACTGAAAGAATTTTTTAAACTGTTTTAACCTTCATTGGACACAAATTTCACGGTCTGAATTTGCCATTTATGTATTTTTCTTGGTTATTTCTGTACAACTAAAAAACTAAAATAAGATGCCGCATCTGCGAGAGGCGAATGTGAAAGTGATTTTGTGTATACATTGCCAATTTAGGGCATTACTTCCCCCTCTAGCTGCCATCAAAAAAACTTCTTCACTCTTATGACTACTAATTCTTCCTATTCACCCGTTTCTTCGTTCAAGATTCCCTCCACTCTCACGTTCACTCAACTCTCTTCATTCAGTCGACGAAGGATTGAAAAAAAATCCTAGTACATCCCATTCCTTGGTACGTCACACTAATAAAAAAAACGTTCACTTGAAGCGACTCACGCATTACTATTTACGTTTGGCTCGTCGCGCTCGCTCGTACGGGCTGTCCAGCGCCGACCTTGGGCCTAAAGGATCGAGCAGTGACAAAAGTCGATGAATGAAAGCTACGCATTTCATTGAAACGAAGAAAATCTCGAGATTCTCGAATGTGCGATTAATCGTTGGATTGGCTAGCTTGGAGTGGGCGCGAACGCGTTACATCACCGACTGGTTTCACCCACCGCTTCATGGGCCCGCTCGTGTACACCTATGCGACCTCATGTCGCTTTTTTATCGCCCATTCAGTACTATTAATAGCCCGTGCGTTACAATGACATTCGATCATTAAAATCGAAAGTTTCATTTTGTTTTGCTTTATTATTACAGCTGAAGTCATTGCGCGAAAATAATTCAGTCCGATCGCATATTCGGTGACATCTCTATCCAGTCCTTCAGCAACTTTTCTTCCAACATGACGTTCTTTTTGTTTTCGAAAGAACCCGCAGGCTATGTTGTTATATCATCATCATTTTCTTGTTTTCTTTTTCACTTGTGGTTTAGTTTTCTAGTATAATTTTTTTTCTCTTAGATTTTTCCATCTCGTAGATTTTTTTCGAATTTTTGTAGTTTTATCAGTTGTGTTGTAAGCTATCAATGTTCGTTTTAGTAAGTGTTTTTATGATTGTTATTTATTGACAAAATTAACACGGAGAAAAATTAATAGAACTATGAGAAAAATGGCAGAATTAGTTGCAACATTGTATAATAGTAGTAACAACATGAAAAAGTCGTTGACGGAATGATACTTTTACGATTCAAAATTGTAAATCGTACCATTTATTACTTATTTTTAATGTGCGTAGAGGTTATGAAACCTATTATATCTATTTTATCATTCAGAACTATTTTAAATGCCTATTTCTCTGTAAAATTTAAGGTTACGTACTGATGAATTTCCTTTCGAAAGTTTAGGAATATTTCGAGGTCCGTTGCTTCTTTGGCGGTAAAATATTGCATAAACAGCTCTTAAAACATACTTTATGAAATGTCGAATTCAGTACAGCCTTTGTATCGTGTACGTCGAGTAAGGTTATGTTAGGTTATGTTAGGCTAGGTTAGGTTAGGCTAGGTTAGGTTAGGTTATGTTAGGTTAGGTTAGGTTAGGTTTCACCACAGTGATCGACGACAATTATATTTTACTATTTCAAATTGTTTTACAGTACTTCCTCCCAATATTAGCTTGGCTAGTGTCATCTATCCTTTTCTACCCCCTCTCAATATTAGCCGATTCAGGAGACAGTCTTTGGGGAGGGGACGGACTATTTGCCCAGTCCGCTCATATAATGAGAGAATACGCATGCGTCGACTGGATGCTCAAAAGTAACATGAATGTGTGATATTGCGGAACAGCTGCGTGAGTAGACAGCTAATATTTAGTGGGGCCTCACGGTTGATATTGGGAGGTAGTAAATATTGGGAAGGCTACTATTGGGGAGAACTGCTGTATGTTTAAGTATTACATGTTAAATTATCAGAATATCATAAATGGAACAATATTGTCTGGTTTACTACAAAAAAATAGTGAAATTAACTAGTTTATATAATAATTATTGTGAATGTTTACTTGGAATTTTGCGGCGTTCTCAATATAGAAAAATCTTCTTCCAGATTAGAAGTATTACTAACCTTTGACACTTTTTAATATTTCTTTTTTTTTTTAATTCTTTGTCATCGTTTTTTTAATATGCCTTTTCTCAATTTAATATGTACTTTTCTACCTGATTACAAATTAACCGTTTTAAGCTGTCAACTATGTAGTAAACATATTTTTTCTCTCTCAAAATACTAGTGATATTTTACCCAGAAATACTTATATTATTCTCGTAAGTATTATGTCGTTTGTGAACTTTTATTTATTTCCAGTGACTTTAATTAACCTTTTTGCGGCACACATTTTTCTGTGGAACCACTTTTCATGAAACTGCGTACTCGGGGGGGTTTGAGGGCGCTGATTATGCATCTAAACCTGGATTCTGTAAATTAAAAATGGTGGATTCCATATGCCCGACCAAAATGATGAAAAACTGAAATTTCGACACCTGCGTTCAGATTCGTAATCAATGCTCCCGAAAAAAAAAACTAAATACCCAGTTTCAACTAGGTTACGTAATTTTTTGCGTTTTTGGTCGGCCATATTTAATCCCTCATTTTCAAAATCTGAGTTCAGATTCGTAATAAACGTTCCCAAAAAATTCCTAGTACAGAGTTTCAGATAGATCCAACTGTAAATTTGCCAGGGACTTTTTCAGCACGTAAGGTTTTAAAAACACTTATCAATATTCTGTACTTTTTACGATATATCCAAGAAATAAATTTAGTAATTGAAAAAAATTCAACTAATAACTATAAATCATAAAAACCGCGAATTTAAAAAAAAAAACAAAAATAGTTTTCTTTTTCTCAGAAGCAGAAAAATACGTAATGTGTATGATCAGTTGCACGTATTATCTATATATTGTTTTTTTTAAAGTAATTTTTCGAGTCATATTTTTAAATAGAATTTAAAAATGCAAGAAAATGCGCTCAAACGCGACTGTATAATTGAAAATTGAGGAAATTTGAAAAAAAAGGTGCAAAAATCTTGTTATATTGATAAATTCTTGAGTAATTCGTAAAAATTAAAAAATAATGTTTAGGATAATTTAAAAAAATATGTGTTCCTTTATTTTTAAAGCCCATAAATTTTTTTAGACATTTTCGACCGCAAAATTCATGGGTATAACGTAAGAATAAATAGATCAAAGACACCGTTCCTTACGTTTTTGGGTGTGCTGAATTCGAATCCGTGCTGAAAATTAAAAACACAAAATTAAATATGGCGGTTTAATTACACAAAAATTGTGAAACATTTGTTATTTTTGTGTCAAAGATTTCAACCATCTTGAAATGTTTAATTAACTCGATTATCGCCAGTTTCTTTGCAGAATATAAGTTACCAACTTCAAATTATTATTAGTACAATACGGGCCTACATTCCATTTATCCGTATTTTTTATTTTTGATTTTCATGATTTTATTTCAGACCTAAAGCGCGTCAGTATCTGAAATGTTCTGCACCCAATAACTTCGCGAGCTGTGTTAAACAACGCGCGTGATAAAGGGAATACGTCAGGGATTATAACCTATAAAAATGTAACATTGAGGAGGACGCAACGTTGGACCCTTCTCAATAAACTATCATTCGTAAAAGTTAATTGTTTACAAAGTCATAAGTAATATTATTTCAAACGCTTGTTTTATTGTCTAGCATAACCTCTTCAAGAAATCAACTGAAAACACCGTAAAACCTAACCTAAGGAAGTCTAAGATGGCTCGGTGACTAAAGAGCGTATTTACTGGGTTCCACCTCTATTATTTTTGTAAATAGACAAAATTGTAAAATTTTTGTAAACTTCTCTTCGAGTGTAATATGGAACATAATCATGTAAAATAGGTAATGAATCTAAGTATTATCGTGTTTGTGAAAATAAACATACCAAATTTCTGATCTCCCATTAATTCTAGACGCCCCTAACCTAACATGTCACGTTCCGCAACGTACAATTATTCAAAAAACACTATATTTCGATTTATCAGCCGCATGTCATATTAATCTGTCATTTAATTCTGTTTTGTACGTACAAAATTTGACTTTCAAGTGAAAGAGACCAAATCAAGACTTAATAATGAATTACCCTTAATCGGTACACCATTAATGCCCGGTTTAAATACTAAGTACACAAAAATAAGTACGGTTACTTACGGAGCTCAGTTTACTCATAGCACTGCGATGTTGAGGACTAGCAGACGAAGGTGGCGTTTGACTATAATGCTGTTGCGGCGAAACGTACGAAGACGCGGGATGATTCAATTGATTGTTCGTTGAGAGACTATGATCGCCGCCATTTAGGTATCGTTGGTCCTGAGATGTGTCGTGCAAAACAAAACCTTTCTGAGGTGGCAGGTGCACACCCCACGTTCTCGTGTCCTGGTACATGCTGGCCACGTATTTGTCTTGTTGGTAAACTAAATCATCCGAAACAATAACATCAACATAAATAACATTTTTGGAAATTATTAATAGTATCACTTTTCACCGCTAGATGGAGCAATTCATAAAATTACTAAGATTTTAATCAAGTCCCCAGACATTTTAGTTAAAACAGTACAAAAATTCCCCAGATATTACGAAATCCTAACCTCAAATTTCTTAAAACGTAAATATCAAACCTCCTTTGGATTTTCCAAATGAAAAAAGGGACACTTTACGTTATAGAAATGCCGTAATTGAAGTAGTTTTGCATTTTTTAAAGATAGTAAGTTACATGAACTAAAACTTTTTACTGACCTGGCGGTTGAGGTGCGTATCGAGCCTCCATCGACTGTTGATATCCCACGGATGCAATTTCGCTGGCTAAACTATGCACCGGGGCTGGTTGACCCCACGTGCGCCGTTGGACCACTTGTGGCTGATCGTGAAGGTAAAATTGTGACTGAAGTGGATCTTGCAATCTGGGAGGCATCGGATTCGCCGGAGGCACGACGAAGCTCTGTGACAAGTAACAAGTTTCACTGCTAAAAATCCTTCGTTTCCTTTCTTCCTCCTTCGAAAAATAAGAAACAATACGCCTACTTGAAATACGAAATGTTGATTTTCTTTTATAGTGCAGTGCGATTTCATTTCAGTCGTTTTTACGCGCTACTTTAACCGTTTTTTTTACTAACAATTGTGTTTATCAAACGTTTTTAAAAATCGAGTTACTAATTGCATAGAATCCGTTAGTACCGATTATTTTACTAATTTAAATAATAGTTTTTGACTAATTTAGTTTTAGGGAAATTTCGTTTTAAGTGCTCCAATTCTTCTTAAGTAATTGTCATCGATTGCTATACAATTACATTCATGTATTCAAAATTTTAATATTTTTAGGTTAAGTATTAAACATTTGTGAATCTGAAGTAAATCTAAAAATAGTTTTCGCGAGGTTTATAGTTTTAAAACATACGTTTATATTGAACATTATTTTTTAGTTAGTTCGTCTTTTGGAATTTATAAAAACAATCATTGTTTGTTCTGACGTTTAAGAACTTCCTTCGTCCACGTGAGATAAACAAAAAATTACGTAGAAACGACTTACTAAAATAGTATGCACCTACTTGAGAAAAATAAGGCAGAATTAACCGTACATTTTTTAAAAAACTAAAATATTTTGAAACAACATGTGATTTACAAAAATCTATACGTTACATTTTTATGGTAAATTTTTTAAATCGTTATCTGGATATTAATCGAACTATTCCAGATTTATTAATTAAGATGCTACGAAATTCGCAAATAATCGAAACTAAATTTTATTTATTTTAGATAATCAACAACAGAAAAATAGTTTTTATCAATTATTTATTGAAAGATAGTCGAATAAATTGTTTTCCCAATTTTCGAAGGAAAATATCTATGTACTATATTAGTTTTAGTATTTTTAATACATAAAATAAAGCTGTTACGAGTTAACAATAAATTAAATCCATGTAAATTAACTTTGCAGTGCGATATAAAAAAAAATTCAGTTTTCGTTTATTTTTTGTAGGTTAAACGAAGCGTTGTAACACGAAAAGTGTACAAAAGCCTCTCAGAGCAAAAAATAAACGAAAATATTAGTACTTTGTACAACTAGGGAGCAAAATAACATTTTGCCCTCCAATTGTGAGAAAATAATTTTCACTTACCTGCATGTGCTGCTGACTGAGGCTTTGAAGCTGCTGCAATTGCTGCTGCATCTGTTGCTGATGCTGCGACATCAGATGCTGCTGCTGTATTTGATTTTGTTGATTTGTTAAACGCTGAATATCAGCTTGAATCTCGCTTAAACTACTGTTCATACTGCAAATTTGAAAAAAAATATCATTATCAAACTCGCGACTTCGGGACCCCAAAAGAAGGGAAGTTTGGGGTTCATTTTAATGGATTTTGAAATTATGGGTACGGATGTCCTACTTAAAATATTAATTAGACAAATACTAACTGTGAAATTGACTGATGATATTGATCCAAATCCATATTTTCGATGTCGGGCGTGCGCCGAGTTTCCACGTACGGTGCTCCTCCGTCGAGGTCCAACCACTTGTGCTCAACATCACGAACATCTTCGCTAATCTCCTACGAGATAAAATTCATTATCAAACTCAAATCATCGATTATAAATCCTGTACCATATTTCACTATTCGTCAATCCGCCAGCGAAATAAATTTGAAAAAAATTACAACACGCACATTAAAAACAAATTTCATCTTCATTCGTGTCAATTGAAACATATTTTACCATAATAGAAATACAATTTCTTAAAAATTTCGTTTCCATTTTGCAATAACAGTCTTTTGAAAAAGTTGTTGATTACATCCGATAAAAACCCACATCCGGTTCTTACCGCTGAGAAAGTACTTCTCGAAGGCGGACCGTACGATTCGTCTTCATGTCTACTTGTGTTTGATCGATATCAGCATATCTTATACACGATAGATGTCAAGGTTTTGTGTCAAATACTTTCGGGAGTTGTCCCGTTCGGACGATACACATTTTGCTAATGAAATATTTCGTACGCGGTCGTCGGGTACTTGAAACCGTCGTAGTTTCCGTCGGTGGTATAAATTTGCAAGCTTCGATTTTATCGTTGATGCAGAAAAAAGTGCAAAAAGATAATCGTAAGTACCATCACCAACGATATTAAATGCTTCCCGTCACCGTAAACCTTTAAGAGTGTGATAAATTGCAAACCTGTGATACATTTATTTGTTAGACGTATCGCAATTGGAAATAGTTATAAATTAAATTTATGCTATTTTGGAAGATCCATACGTAGAATGTTCAAGATTTTTTAAAACAACACTTACATCTAACCGACAAATATGGTATGACTAAGTTATAACTTTTATCCTTCGTAGTTGGTGGCATAATATTAATGTTTTTCATTCGATAAGATGTCATTATTTCGACCTTTTTATAATCAGTGATTTACTACTTTTTATGTTTACTTTTGTTTATTATTTAACTGTTAATGTGGTTTTTAACTATTTTTTACGCACGTAAATATTTTTGTGTTGAAAGAATATGAAAATTTTGTTATTTATCCCAATTGATAGTCACGTGTCCTGATAAACTAATGTCTAATATTTTCGTGAGATTAAAGAGTTTTTTCTACCCGTGTCTATCACGTGTTTTCCTCAATGCTTTCTTAATTATATTATTTTTTTCCTTTTTGCAATAATAAGCGTAAAAAAAAATAATTTTGCAAATGTTATAACCAGACGAATTAATATTAGGGAAATTGCATTATTTATAATTTTTGTATTAATCCTTTCAGCCACAGAAGACTCTATAATGGGATCATTTGATTTGTCTTTTTTTATATTTTTTTGATACTGTTTTACTTTTTCATATTATTTTTATACAGAATAATATTTTTTGAATCTACAATTGTTTATAGTTATTACAAATAAACAAAGTAAAAAAATTCGTATTTTTAGGGATCTAATTTGTTATCGGAGATATCTCATCATAAACCTGTACTAATTACACTTGAAATTCATTACTTGAGGAGCAGAGATTATAATTTATTTAGGCCAGTCTTTCGTGTTTTAAAAAATTCAAAATGGATGATCAAATATAAAGGATAAATAAAATTTTAAAGATTTGCAAATCTTCACAAATGTAACTTCTTACGGACTGTTGGGGTCGCTGAATACGAATGTGACATCAGATTTTTCAGATTCAAAATGGCGGCTCTAATATAGCGGATCAAATATTGAACATGTTAGTAAATCCTTGTCAAAATAAATACTCAGGGATTTTTTTGACAAGGATTCGGGGAATAAGAATCTTGCAACGCATTTTTTAAATTCAAAATCGCGGATCCAATATGGTAGACCCGAAATTGAAAATATTAACAAATCCTCACGAAAATATCTACGGGGGAGTTTTTGTTCTCGCTGAATACTAATTTGGTATCAAATGTGCAAAATTGAAAATGGTTAAGATAATAACATGAGAATGTAGCGCGCCTCTGAATACGACTAGTACTTAGATATGCAAAATTTAAAATGTATTCAAATGGATCAGCCATTTTAAATTATAAAATTATGATCCCCAATTTACATTCAGCGACCCCAAAAACCCACAAGTAGTTGTTTTTATGAGGATTTTCAAACGTTTGAAATTTTTGATCCGCTATATTGGATTCGCCATTTTGAATTTTAAAGATCTGGTACCAGATTCGAGTTCAGGGACCCCAAGAAACAATATATGATGTACAGTTTTTAGGCAATAAAAACGACTTTTTTTTAAATAATCGAACGCAGCGATTTGGATTTGCATTTTTCTTAAATTGTGATTACAGATTCGTAAAGTTCGATAAATTTTACGTCAGAAATAAATGGTTTAGAATTTTGTCCAGCCCTAAATGTGACAAACAGACGTTGAAAAGATCCATGAAAATGTGTCTGTTTGGTCTTTAATAGATTAAATTAACATTTAAAGATTCATTTTTGTTCTATTACTTAAAATTACTAACTTAATCGAATAACAGCTAATCTAACGGATTCAATTTCAAACTGAAACAAATTAAATTCTTTAATCGACTTTTGTTAAAAAAATGTCCTGTTTGAACATAATATTTATCAATGATATCAATCAATTTCTTATGGACCTACAAAAATAGCATAAATTCATTTATTGCTCGCGAATAAACATAAGCAATTCAGCACACTCTTAAATTCATGTTAAACCTCATGCCTCATAACAAATATGCAAAAAATCGTAATGAAGTTTAAATGATGAATGGCTTAATGTAAGTCAAATTTGGGTACCTAAAATTAAAAATACACCACTTCTGGTATAATAATTTCCTTTTTTAGTGAATTAAGGAGGGTAGTAAACAAAGGACGTTATCAAATATTTAATAAAAAATAATATTCCTTACTCGAAACAAAATTACTTTAAAAAAAATGTTCGACATTTTATAAGGTAACGTCATGCTCGGTATTTTCGTTTTGTTTTGCAATTATTCAACAATCCATACACTATTTGATGATCACAGATGTTATTCGAGACATTTCGTTCGTACATTTTTCAAGTACCAAAACAAAGTTTTCGACAAAAGTTAATCTCCATTTTTTCTCCACCATTAACAAAAAGATTGTCGAATAAAAAAAGATCAAAATGTAATTTCACCGCCCTTCCTAATATTTTCTCTCCTCGAGTAAAAATTGTCCGAGACTCTATACTACGCAAATAAAAGAATTCATAAAAGCCATCCAGAAGCGAGGCGATTATCAATTTATTGAGAAAAAAATGAAAACCCCGTCTTCTCCTGTCAAAATTCTTATAGAATTGGCAGAAAATTACACAGGAATGTCGCTTCCTCCCGTTTTATCATAAAAGTCATAAAAAAGCGCATTTGAAAGGTTTTTTAAACTAAACTAATGTTGTAATCAAAATGAACTAATTTAACATTAGAAAAGTTATGTATTTAGCAAATTGACATTCCCAAGTAATTTCTCTGACCTTCTACTCGAATTAGTTCAGGAGAGTAAATAATCTAGTGCGCTAACTAGTGTGATATGTGGTTACCTTAAGCGAGAAGGGTCGATGAGGTTTGTCTGGTGTACTCTGCCGGATAGCGGGGGACGTGTCAGCATTGCTTGACGATGTCTCACCGGCTGATCCGGAGGTCGTGGGGGTGGGGGAACCCATCTCCACAGGACTATCTCCACCGGAGTTAGATGAAGATGGAGACTTAACCTTACCCTGCAACCAGCCCAACCAGCGTCCCGTGTTAGGATCTCATTGTCCGCCACCGTGCGTTAAACCATATGCTGTCCGTGTGTGTATTTGTGTTTTTGTTTTGTGTTATTTACAAAAAAAAATCCTTTCCATTTCCCTTCATCGAGGAGTCCAAAATTTTCATTAAAATTAAGTTGAATCTTAAACAATTATCCTTGAAAGTGACCACTATTCCCTATCGCTATATGGGTACTAACAATGTTCATCTTTTTCTTAATGAGACAAAAAGTTTTTCCTATTTATTTCACAGGTCAAAAAAGTTTTGTTTTTGGATCATTACCGAAGTAGCTTTGTAGGGTGAATTGTAAGAAAAGGTTATAATTGGATCATCACGTCTAAATTTTATATTATTTGAGGTTATGTACTCGAACTTGGCTATTTTTGTTGTAATTTTGAGGTTATGTATTCAACGACTTTGCACCATTAAATACTATTCCAATTCAAAATGAGCTATAAATCTATGACCTACCATTTTTTCGGTTCCGACAATTTTAAATTACGACATTTTCGTAACAACATCGTAATCATTTACTTTAGTTTGAGGCTTTCCTACTCGTTAATTTCTTTTGGAATTTTATCCTTAGGTTGTTTTAGTCCCATTTGAAGGGTAAATGTAGTACCAAATAATAGCAAATTTGTTACGTCCTATACATAAACTAAAAAAAAGCAAACAGCATTTTTTCGACTGCATAACCTCAAAACTTTAATAGATGTCGAAAATGATATTAAAAATTCATTACACATTATTCCAGTATTCCGTGATATTTATCCCTAATTAAATAGTAAAATTTTTCAACGCGTGATAGCGCTTTTGAGACACCTTCCGAAAGAAATATAGTAAGCTATTCAAAAACATCAATTCGTTATAATCTTCTAGGTTAAGAAATCCGACTAGTGCTAATTTTTCAAGTCACATTACTTCCTGGAGACTTTTTGAAATTATAAACCATTATTACACTTCATTGTTTGAACTCGAAAAAAAAATCAGTCGAAAATGAAGTAACAAATAATTTGTTTTCACACAAAAATCAATCTCAGTCATTAGTATTAATGTGTCATGGTGTAAAATTCTAGTCCGTTAGATGTTCAACAATAATTAATTGCTGAATAAGCCATGCGCATAGAAAGTAAATATATCTGAATTTTGCTTTTCGGGGTCGTGAATCTTACTTCGAATAACTAAATATTACTTAATCCGTTAATACCTACAAACATTCACAGGTTTGATCGCGCTAGAAAAAATTGTTGCCGCAGGAACATTAACACTAATTTTTATCTTCTAATTTTGGAGTGCGTTCTTTTCGAGTCTGATGTCTATTTTATGGTACCACTAATAGTTTCTTTAATTTTGCCGTCGGAATTCAAAAAAACGCAAATGATTTTTTATTTATGTTCCAAAGAATCTTAAATTTGTATGCGAAAACATCGTACAATCTCATCGAAATCGAGGATCGGGTACAATACTGACTTGTACTACAAGATCCACGAGGCATAATTTCAAAATTCAAAATATCGGATTCTTAATGGCGGTTTTAAGTCGGACAATTTATAGAATGTAGAATTTCTCAATGTTTTCTTTTTGTAAAGTAACTAGAAGTAATGCTTACATACGTAAAGGTTGCTTATTATCATAAATTTGGTGTTAGAAATGCAAAATTCAAAATGGCGGTTGAAATATAGTGGACGCATCTTGACGAATACATCCATTCTAGATAAAAACATATGAAACTGAGTATTTATATGTTTTTTGAGGTAATGATTATGAAACTCAAGTCGTCATTTTAATTCAATGTGGCGGACCATTTTGAAGTTTGACATAACGATCTTACATTTGCAATAATTTATCCAAAATGCACGTAAATTCTCAATTTCATGTATTTTTATCAAGAATGGATATATTTTTGATGTCTGCACCATAATTTTTCGTCGCCATTTTGAATTTCAAGATCACATTTATGATAAAAAGTAACCAACACGCATGTAATCATTATTTCTAGTTACTTTACAAAAAGAAATATTGATAAATCCGATATTTTAGAAATTATCGCAATTAAAATCGCCATTGTGGATCCGCCATTTTGAATTTTGAAATTATGCCTCGTGGACTTTAAAATACAAGTCACTATTCTACTTGATTCGCAGTTTTAACGAAATTCTACGACTGCTTCACATAAAAATCACGATTCTTTGGAATAAAAATAAAAAATTTCCTGTGTTTTTTGTGTTTCGGAGGCCAAATATTTGTTACTCATACAAAAAAATATACTTCAGATTCGAAAAGAGCAGACTCAAAAACTATGGGATAAAAATTTTTAATGTTGTCCGAAGGTAACAATTTTTTCCTAGGCGGTGAAATAAGAGAATATTTATGACTTTTTTTAACATTAACGTTAAAATGTATTGGATTGCTTTTCCGTGCGTTGTTTTCATTGTTTTAAACAAGTGAACTAACTTCGATCTCCACTGACTTGTATGGACAATAACCAACCGTGATTAATCGTTAGAACCTATAAATTCATTATTTACTTAACATTATTCAATTCGACTATTTTATAAAACTTTGTAAAAAATAAAAATATCCTAAAATATAAAAATACTCCCACAGAGCAAGATTCAGACAAAGAAATTATCTCATTAAACAAAGCGTTAGTAAAAAGTATCATGCAAATAGCGAAAGAGTAGAAAAGTAGTGTTCAAACGCACGTGCTAACAAAACACCGATGTTTATTATAAACTTAAAATATTAAATAGTGATTTTGTGCGAAACCTGAAAACGAAAACTTAGAAACGCGAGTCGTAAAAACCGTTAAAGCGTCATTTTGTAAACTCATCCCCATAAATCGAGTAATTTGTGACGATCACTTACCTTCGTGACGGCTTGGAGGAACGCGGCCTTTCCAACCTTTTGTCTTTGTTTTGACATGACAACTTCCATCTTTAATTTATCGCTTTCGATTCGTCTCCGCTTTTCCTCCAGTTTCAACCGAATATTGTTCAGTTCTGATGCCATAACTTTACAACTGTTCGTTTCGTCGGCTGATAACACAATGAATAAGTTGCAAAATATTAATTATTAGTCGTAGAAAAATAAGTATTTCGTACATTCAATGAATGTTTGATCTTTAAATACGTTTCTAACGAAAATAAATTAATATTTAAATCGAGAAAAATTAAATACGTCGACAAACAAAGAAAAAAAACGGCGAGTCATAAACATTTTAGAAATGGTTTTTATTTGTAGGTTAAAAAGATCATTTCGAGGTTATAATGATTATTTTGAGGTTAAACTTTAAATCATCAGTTTTTAAAAAACTCTCACCAGGTGGTTGTTTCTCCGGTTGTTGCGTTTGTTGCGTACTTTGCTGCTGCCACGTCGTCGTCGTGTTCGGAAGCGTCGCGAAGGAAGTCTTCTTATCCACTAACCCGTTACCGTTGCTCTGACCGTGTTTATTCACGACATTTTGCTTCGCCGGGGTGTCGTCCCGGTCCTGTTCCGTATAGGTGACGTTGATGCCCTTTTCGGATGTTTGTCGACTAAGGTTCGCGAAACTCGCCATCTTCGTCGTTTCCCCGTCCGGCGTGTCATTTTCACTGGAATGTAATATGTTCTTGAGGGCAACGTTGCTCAAGTTAGGATTCGAGACTTGGCGCTTCAACCTGGGGGCGATCTCCTCGTTGCCGTGCCCGTTGTCTGCGAGGATGAACTGAATGCCGCTACCGTAAGCATCCTGTATATGGGAACGCGCCGGCAGCGTCGGTTCCGTAGGGTTGCGTTTGCCTATGTGACCGCCGACCTGTTTATCGGGATTTTTGCCAAAGACCGACAAGTTATCCTGAAATTCAATTGTCCATAAGTATACATTATTTTGCTAAATACATCCTTAGCCTCAAAATCTCAAATTTTTGTTCGACGATAGTAAAAAATGTCTTGACTTACTTGTGAACCACCAAAATTCTCAATAGTAAGTTGTGAGTCTTCGGTGACACTGTTTCTTCTTGATCTGCGACCAGCGTAGGAGCTTCGCCTGTCCCTTCGCTCTTCCCAATTGCTAGGCCGGCCAGCGGCTTCTGCCCTAAGTACTGCCCTTGGAGCTGATTCTTCGGAGCTCGGTGTGCCTTTACTTCGATGACTCGCAAAACTTTCTTCGCTACTCGTTTTTCTACAATACGTCCTTCAACAAACAACAAATTATAAGAATACTGCCCCAACGAACCCACAATCTCACCCGTACGTATAAAATTTTTTCACGTCGTAGAAATTTTAATATTCTTACCTGTCATCGTTGAAATGTGAATCTACTGCATGCTGTAGTGATGGCGACTTTTTGACTGCGAACGATGACTGGGTTTTTGGAACTAAAAATAAATATCGTTAAATATAATAAAGTAATATTCGAGAAGTCAAAATCTACTTTTCAATTTTCAAAAACACCAGTGTGATGTAATGCAGGCACTATCAATCATGAATACGATGAATTCTATGACTTTCATACATCAAGTATCATCGACTAAACTGTATGCAATTCACACTATTGGTTATTTGCATTCGGGTTAATTGAGTCATTCAAAATGAAACTTATTCAATGATTTTATTAGCTAAAGAATTGATTTTTCAATGAATGTATTTTTTCTTTGTAGATTATTATTTTAATTGTCACTGACCTGTAGAAAAAAGTTATCAGAAATGCGAATACACTTTTCTAACTCTGTTTTTCCTTTGGAGTTTTATACATTTATTTAATTTTAATATCGGCCTCCACTTTGGCAGTATTTGTGACTTTTGTATCAGAATTAGAGACTGATGATAAAATGTATAATAAAAATATTTTAGAAAAGTATACTCGAATAGTTGAATTTGGTTCACCGATTGACTTCATTATAACTAATTTATGACAAAATGATATACAAAACTTCTAAAATGATTTAAGTAACATTTACCAACCTGTAGGAATTTCACAAAAAAGTCAGCTACTCAATACTTTAGTTTTTGCCGAATCAATACTGTTAAGTCTCAAGACTGATTAAACTATAAAGTCTAAAATATTTGGATACTGCAAGACTTATAAAAAAAATAGATTACCCACTACTGGCGTTCAAGAACGAACGTAAAGATTGTTCGTTGGAAAGAAAATAAAAAAGGATAGAAACGAAACTTACGGGATGCATTGATGAAACGAAATGTACGTAAACGAAAAGAAAATGGAGAAGAACGTCGCAAAAAAGACAAACAAACGGAACACGGGATGAGCCTCACTAAGTGCAAAAGTCCTTCGCTTAGCCGGCAGTGCACCAAGATAGAACTTAAAAAAATGCATGCAAAATTAAAAAGTTTTTGTTAAAAGCGAATTTCATAAGCAGACAACGGCCAAACGTCTCGCGCTTAAGGAGTGTGCCTCGATTATTACATGGAGCTTGTGTTTTTTTTTTAACATTCTCAAGAAATGCTCGAAATTAGTACAAGCGGTGCTCCTAATAGCGACCGACTCGTTTCTTCTCGACATCTCAAAAACAATTCCCTGGATTTCATTATGGCATCTGGTAATTTCTTCACGACAAATTTTTTACACTCAAACTCGAAATAATGAGAAATTCGCGATCGCCCATCGTAAATTTGAGGAAAATTGCATAACACAGAAGCTACGTTTTAAAATTAATGGTTCTTTAACTTTTAGTAGGGTTCACCGGAAATATCAGCTGATAAATATTAATAAAACGTATCAGTAATTAGTACACTTTTATTGTTTCGTTTATGTGCTTTGTTTAACTATATTGTACGAAATCTATGTGAACAATTATTGGATTTTGAACTTTGAATCATATTTTGAGTTTTCATTTGAATTGTTTCTGTACTTTCGAATGAAATTAACTATTTCCTGGCGAATGCATACGAGATATCAATTATTGTTTTTTAAGATTGAGGTTATGTACATAAATATTTCCAGAAGTACACTATAACAAAAATAGGTGGGTAGAAATACAACGCGTTGTATTTTAACAGGTTTGAACGTGGTATTTTTGCACAACCATTGTAAATTTACGGCGTATCACGAGGTTATTTTGGACACGGCTTGTACTTTTACTACGTCAAACATGAATCGATTTATTTCTAACGCGACACGTAGTAAAAGTAGAAGATGAGTGAAAATGTAAGAAATATTCACGGAGGCTACGAAAAAGGATTCAAAATTCAAATATGAATAATTTTTCATTTGCTAAGACAGCTATTGTCCCCTAACGGCGATTATTCGAATCATATTACGAACAGAATTAATAACGAATTATATTTATCTTTTCAACGGGCGATATCGCCCTTTTTACAGAATTTAATTCCTAAATTTTATTCCTAAATTAGCGAGAGCTGCAGATCGTCTTAAGAGATGGCGTCATACTCCAAATTAATTAGATTAGAATAAAAAACAGACCACTATAATATAATAATATCGATAAGACTAAGCAAATATCTTGTTTTCATCTTATGGGGTTATGTGTTTGTACTGACCCAATTATAAACAAATTTATGTTAGTATGTCCAACAAAGAAACTTTTTCTGACCAATTTTAAATTAAGATTCTAATACTCAAGATTACGCTCAACAAATATAAAAATTCCTGCCTTAATTAGACTACAGTTAAATTCAACTAAAAATATATTGAAATAAAATTCGTAATATTTTAAAATATTACACAAAACTTTAGCAATTTTATACCTTTGTACCCACAAGACTAGATTTTAAACTTTTAAACGACATCCAGCGATTGAAAATAGATTGAAAGAAGTCGTAACGTGTTTAATTTTTTTGCTCCACTATTCGTTTACAAGTAACGCAATTTACTCCCGACGAACTCATCAATTTTAATCTGCATTTTATACGTTTAAAACCCTAATTCTTAGTAGAAGAATAAAATACGAATAAATTTGTTTAAGTTGATTGTCAGCGCTTTGAATTTTTCGAATATGATTAATCGAATAATTTTCGAAACAATAATTTCTCGAGTTTACTAATACATGTTTGGTACCAACAATAAAAAATACGTAAAATGCATACGTAATTGCCGCAATATCGTCTAATATCGTCGATTCCATGGTCGAAATTGTCCCATAACGTCAATATTTTCAGATATTTAAGGTTATGCACGTAAAAAATGCTGTTTTTTGCTATTTTGGAGGTTATGTACAAAAGATACAACATTTTTAGAGGTTTTCCTTCAGTTGTTTCATATAGCATTACTCTTCCTATTCAATTTGAGAGTAGCAACGTTTAGTTACGACTTTTCTTCACCAGGTTACGCCAATTTTGAAATTATGAGTATCATGCTATGATTCTACTAAAGAAAAAACCTATAAAAATCTGCTGTCGGCTGTACATAACCTCCAAACGTAGTAAAACACGGAATTTTTTGAGAGCATAACCTCAAAAATCTTAAAATACTCACGTATTAAGACATTTCTGAACCCGGATTCGTATTTTACTTGAAAAAAACCTACGCAAATATTCTAGCAACCACAAAACTTCCCATGTACAAAAATTGAGAAATATTCCACGTATGGAAAAATGTAAAAATCAAAGTATTTGAATAAAAAATATATTTTTCAACATTTTCCAAAAAATACGCGATTTTCCACGTACCGGTGAACCCTATTTTCAAGAAAACTCGTTACAATAATAACGTTTTGACAAAGGCATGCTTCTAAATTTCAAGTTGATAAGCGAGAATGCAAGCTGCTCCGAGACTTATGACCCCTTAAGCCTAAATCGAAGGACTTTCATTTGCAACTAGCACCGACCCAGCGTGATGCTTTCGAGAAGAAGCCTAACAAGTTCTGGTCGTTTAAATTTTTATTCTTCCCCTTAAACCTTTTTTGAATTCGTATCGTTAACTATCAATTTTTTCAAAATCCACATCGTTATTTTTTTTCATTTAAATAATCTTCTTGTACCACTCTTGGGATTTTTGAAAAATTTTCCTATGAATTTTTGGAAACGAATAAAAATTTATGTAAAACCGATGCTTCCTCTCAATAGAACAGCTGCTCGATCGACGAGAGTCGCGGTAACATGATCGATACCTGTAAAGCCTGGGGCCGATACGGAGAGGTTGCTTCTCAGATCAGGGATCGGAGTCACCGACTGTGGTAGACTTCTTTTATGAGCTACGCCGTGACTATTGCGCGGGCACGCTGCACCCGGTCACCGGTCACCGTGTATAGATTTCATAGCCAATCGGGGAGGTTGTCGAAAGAAGAAGGCGAGGATAGCGTTGTTGTCAAGCATCGAGGAGATTATGTCATAGAAATATATATCGAAACATTACATTCGTATTAGCAGATTAATCCTTGAATTATTCCTCGAAACGCTGGTGCTTGCTTCGTTCTGTTTTATTTTTCTCTTTTTTCGTTATCATATTCTTTTCAGTCGTGTCACTTGGGTGCAACGTTATTTCGAAATTACGTGTAATCGACACTGATAAGAAGCATGACACCGCTCTGACCGCAAACAACAAATTTCTTTCTGAGCTATCGAATAAAATCCCCATTAATGCCTAGTGTTAGTATAAAAACATTTATTTTAGTCATAAATATGGAAACGTTGTTTGCAATCAGATTGGAATTCTGTGAATAAAAATATAAAAGAACAAATTATATATAACGGGTAAGTATCGCATTGTACGTGCGGTAGCCTTCACCAACCGTTGCATCCCACCACCAAAATTTTTACGCATTTTGGATACAAGTGGTCAGTATAGACAGACGCCTGCTTGTGTTATTATGCGATTGCACTACTTACCGTCTAAGTAATGTTGCGAAATATCTTGACCAGGGTAGCGTACGCATTTGGCAGGATGGATTTCCAAGACGTTGTACATTTCGGCAAGGAATACAACGAGATTCTGTTTCATAGACCTAAAAAATAAAATAACAATTAAATGTTACATTCCGAACTGTCAACATTATACGTTAGTTCGTCTCTATGCACATGACATCCTAAAACCTATTCAAGTATCCAGGAAGCTAGACTATCAATTCCTAGAATCTGTAAATTTAGCAGCGAATTTAATTTTCTCCAGCTTGTTTCTCCAGAGGAATGCTGATATTGACAGGAACCTCGCGACTAATATTGGGAGGTGGCCAATGTTGGGAAGTCCAGTATTTCGGTGGATTACTGTATTCCGATAAAAATATTGGCATTTACCTGTGACTACCCGAAAGATATAACATTTATTTTAAAGTAGTGCAATTTAAATGCAAAGGAGTTAAAGGTAAATTACCCTCTCTAGAACGGAATTGACCCGTGCAAATTTGACTGGAGTAAGAAAATAACTCCATTACACGGTAATGGTTCAAACCAAACTTAGAGTACAGTCCGAACCCCCTTTATTGTCTAATGCTCGAGACCAGAGGGAAAATGTAAACTTTCATATTGTCCGTCTCCACTCCCGCCATTTTCTACGCCGCCTTATCGCTGGAGGAGAAGATTTGCACGTGCTCTTCTTGCGTTTTAAAAAAAAAAGACTCCCTAGAGAGGTGACGGTGGGAGAAGCAAAAAGTCACCAACTTCTCACAATAGACAATAACAAGGGTTTGTTTAGTTAAGTGCGATGGAGAACAATTAGGGGGGTTGAACTGTACATACTTTGTACCTCAAAGACATGGAATCACAGTCTTAATCAACCTACCTCGTGTTTGACCCCAATGAATTGAAATTTGGGTCCAATGTTAGAGTGTAACTTTTTGTAAATCTTTTGCTTACATTACTATTGGAGACGCCCTTATTTTGAGTTACAACGAATAAAAAAAGGTACAACTCACCCCCTCATGTATGTGACGTCCTCCGGCTGCATATGAAAAATGGGATAAGGCAAGCATCTAACGCAAAACGCTTGCACCAGCGCTAGATTGTGGAGTGCATCGGCGACTGATGGTCTCTTCGACACCCTGATGTCCATCCAGTTGAGTTCGCCTGGACAGTAAAATGCAACAACGGCTGCCAATCCGACACCGTCGCACAGCGACTGGAAGTCCTTGGCAGCTGGCAGTTCTGGCAAGCGGGATTTGTCGCCGGAGCCCTCCTCCGACTGAATTTTGGCTATAAGGGCTCGGGACGCGTGATTGATCCAACAGAGGATGCCCTTCTCGTGATCGCTCGGCACGTCCACCTTCGCCAGGGGATCGAACCGCTGGATCGCAGCTACGACTCGATCACCCGTGACCACTTCCTTCGCGTACAGAGCCATCAGGCCCTCTATCACAGCCATATGCGCAGACTGTAACAAAAAATTACAAGTTAGATACAATTTTTATAGATTTTTTCACGTTTTACCAAAACAATGATTAAATTTTGTTTAAAGACAAAATAATTCGTGTATATTATGCAAGTTACATTTTAACATTTCACTTCCAAACATTGTGTTTCTTCAGTAGCGCCACCTACATTTTTCAATCATTCGTCTATTTTAGATACTTTAACTGTGACTCAATTTTTAATTTCGTATTCCTATTTTTGTTCACTTTTTATTATATTTTGTGTCCTGGCAACATTTTGATGTGTTACAGTGGTCCCCACCAATAATTGCCTTGTCCTTCTTGCCTGTCCTTTTCTAACCCTCCCAATATTTGCCTAGTGAGGGGAAGAAATTTTTCCCCTACTCCGCCGACTTACAGTTATAGAACGCGCATGCGTCGTACAGAAGAAATCAGTTTAACCATGGTTTAAACTTTCCTATATCGCGCATGCGTGATGTCGCCACAGAATTACTGTTCCGTGAAAAGTAGCGGGGAAAAGCAATCGAGGGCTAAGGAAAATATTGGGACGGACCTAGTAGTAAATATTAGGGGGTAGCAAATATTGGGAACGCAAATATTGAGGAAGACTACTGTACTTCTAGTTCAACTGGAGGAGCCACGCTCTGATGTTAACCTAACCTCTAAATAACGTACACTAGAAAATTTGAATGTTAGTAGAAAATAAGAAACGATCAGAAAGTACTTTGTACACTAAAGTACTGACAATGTCATGGAAACATTGTAAGATAAAATCAATATCTACTTGTGCACAAGGGTGAAACTGAGATATGTGTGTTGAGTATCATATTTCCATAATTGTAAATCACACCCCCTTTATACAAGTTACTTGGGGATATTTCTTTGAAGGTACAGTTAGGTATTTTGGTTACATTATCACCACAAATCAATACTTATGACAGTCTACCATTACTCTGGTTAAGACGATAAATTAATCAGCGTCACTTTTTATTTGAAAACTCCATTAAATATTTGTGAACAATTAAATTATTGTTGAAATATAATACTCCTATTAGGAAGAATTCCGAATTTTCAACTAATTTTCCAGTCTCAATTTTGTAAGGAAAAACAAGACTTTTCTAAACAAAAATCACGTTCTCTACTAATTTTGGATGTGCTCTTCAAGAATCCGTGGTCAAAATGGAGTTTGGTCAAATAGGAAGTTGGCGACGGATTTGGAAAAAAGTACCGAAAATTTGTGTTGAGATTTTCCCCGGACGCCCGAACTAAATGTAAGCTTTAAACAAAAATGTTAAGAGTGTCCACGCCGTTGTCTCTGGGGTTTGCTGCGAGTAGAATATAAAATATACTAAATATAGATCGACCATTTTCAATGTAGAAAATCCAATCTCGAAAAACCCACAAATAAAAAGTTTCGGGAAGATATTGAAGTTTTTAAAATGGTTGTACCCCTCGTGTTGGATCGGCCATTTCGAATTTAGAAATCCCAATGTCACATTCGTGATCAACGACCACGTAAACACTCCAAATATGGAGGATGAAGAAAATATTATGGCTTTCATGATTATTGTCCGCCATATTGGATCCACCATTTGGAGTAAAGAAAATCCAATATGAAATACGTAATTCGCGACTATAAAAACCCATAAACATATAATTTTACAAAAATATTAAAAGTTTTACCATTTTTTTGTATGCTATATTGGAAATACACCATTTTGAAAAGGCTAAATCCAATTTTGAGCGGAAATAACAATTTCCCATATAATTTTCAATTGATCAGAATTGAGACTGTTTCCCGATTCTCCATTGATCCAAAAAAAGTCGAAAAAAAAGTATTTATAAAATATGATTTTGGTTTATAAATGTCTTGGTTTTCCATACAAAAGTGAGGCTTGAAAATGAGTTGAGAAGTCGGAATTCTTCAACATTTATGGATTGATTTGATAGACATTAAATTACATGGTGGCCGCTTTTTTCTCGGAAAAAAATTCCCTGACTTTTCCCAGATTTTTCCCTGACCAATATTTTAATGATATCTATTAAAAATAAACAATACGGATAAAAATGTTAAGTTAATTTAAAAAATTAAACAGCTACACATTTTCAATAAATTCTTTATTTTTTCAATCAACAACGAGTAGTATATTCTAAAACATATTATCTATAAAAATCCAGAAAAAAACTCATGTTCCTGCGGATTTGTTCGTGTTTAATTCAAAATAATAGTAGAAAAATTGTTGGGGGTTCTTTGTCAAAATTTGTTATAAAATGTCAAGTTCTGCGGTAATATGTTACACAATAATTATAAATGTTGATAAATTTGAGAATTTAGGCGGTTTTGGACAGTATATTCAAAGTATTGTTAAAATTCTTACGAATGTTGACAATGAAAAAAATTGCCATAAATTTTATATTTTTCAAATACTTTTGGACAAATATCAACTACTTAAAATAGAAATGGTAAAATAATCATTTAAACAAATTAATATTCTCAAAATTTGGGAGTTTTGTGCTGTTTTCAACATTTTAAAAATTTTTCTACGATTTTTAGCCTTTTTATGCAATTTCAAAGATTTTTGAAGATTTAAAAAAATTTATGAAAGTTTTCTATCATTTTCAAAAGGTTTTATTTATACAAATATTTGTTTAAATAGAGAATTAGTATGGCAAATATTTTTGAAATATTCTGTAAAGTATCTTTATAGAAAGATAAATATCTTTAAATATAAAATTGTTTGCATTTATTTTTGTTAAACTATTAAATTTTATTCAAATCTGTTAGAATATATTCAATACCGAAATGTGTTATTGTTAAACGTGTTTATTTTTGTTGCAATGTACCAGAACGTTTAAAACTGAGCAGTACCACAAATATATTTAATTTAAGATTATTTTTTTTTCTCAAAATTGTTGGTTTTTGGTGAAATCGGTCGAAAATGTTCAAAACTGAAATATGTTATTGATAAAAAATGTCAATATTTGTTTAAATTTGTGAGAAAGCATTTAAAATCATTTAAAAGAATTTTATGCGAAACACGATAAATAAAGCATTTTTCTGAAAATGAAATTGTGCGATTTTTTGTTAAATAATGTTTTTCACTTTTTAAAGATTTGTCTACAATTTACTTTTTCCCTGACCAATTTTGAAATTCCCTGACTTTTCCCTGATTCCCTGACCAATTTTGAAATTCCCTGACATTTCCCTGATTTCCCGGTTTTCCCTGACGGTGGCCACCATGAATTATTCATTGTTTATCATAAAACTTTAAGTTATCATTAATGTATTTACCATAGATAAATTAATTAAATGTTACAGTACAAAAACTTCCTGGCTTTTTTCGTTGACTAACATTACATTTCAAGAGTCTTTTTTGTTGAAACTTAGAAGATAAGGAATTTTTCGATCCAAAAATATTATCCCGTAATTTGTATACATCCACAAATATACCCTTAAAATTTTTTTTTGTTCGTGACGTGTGTGCTCCTGAATAAATAAACACTTTGCGATTAATTACAAATTCACTCCAAAACATTTTTGCTACAAATGTTATTAATCACTCTATTACAAATAATTTATGAAATGTTTGGTTCTAATAGGAGTTTATCTTTGCACGATACATTGTTTTGTTGTATATGGATAGCTCATAATTTTGCATTTTCCTGCGTTTTCCCATATTTTCCAACTGCATTTTCCTACGTTTTCCTACATTTAGTAGATTAATAAAAGTCATATTGGCTTTCTCCCCCATTTGATAAACAAATCTTTAAAAAATGTTTGGTCTACTCTTTTCCACAAATAGTTTTTATCTTTCAAACTTTCCAAAATTATACAGTGGGATAAATTTATTATTTTTCATTTTAACAGAAAACAATTGTCGTAATTCGTCCTTTATAATGATTAAAACACTCGTTACCATACTGAAAATGTTCCATGAGATATTTCCAAGTTTCTTCAACCTAACAAATCACTCTCGTTTTATATTAAATAGCACATTGATGAACCAAAGCATAATTAATAAATAATTGTAAACAATTTCAAATTATGCATATATTTAATTCCATTGTAAAAATAATTTTCAAAAAGTCATAAACAATATTTTAGATCGGAAATACATAACGGGAATCGATCTCATCACTCCGCTTCGCAGCTGCCGTTGAAATTTGACCTCAAACGTCTACCGAAATTTTACAAATTAAGATCATTTTCATGTAATATGAAGAGTACATTATTTCACGTGAAATGCTTGTTCTAGTGCAATAATAATACAGCCATCGAATTACGCCAAAACACTTTTTAAAAGCATAAAATAAATTCGAAAAAAAGAAAAAGTGAAAAGTTGAAAATTTTTTACAAAATTTTGTACTTAGTTTTTCCTAGTATGAAAAATCTAAACCTCAGAGTAATTAAAATCGTTATGAAATATCTGAACGATTGTAAAATAAATTTGTAAAATAACTTTTGCAAATTTCAAGTAGGTACGAATTTATTTGCTTTATGTTTGATTATTTCTATAAAATAAAAAATAGAAAAAATAAAAATAAATTGACTAAAGTATGTATTTTATATTATTTGATTCTCTTAGAAGTTTATAAATCTGATTTATTCGTGTCTGAGCAATTTTACACGAATATTTTAAACCTTCCAATTGTTTCCTGACTTTTTCATTCCAGTCCATAATTAACTCGTTTGCTTTTTAAAAATTTACAAAAACATTCGATTTTGGGCAGTTACTGCAAACAGAATTAAATTTTTGTAGATGGTTATTTATTTTTGTTCGTTAATAAAATCAATTTTGGTTTTGTCTGCCATTAAACATTTTACTGACACTGGTTCTCAGATTAAATATAGATGGCGGAAGTGAGTGACGAGGACTGGGACACGGGCGACAACATGCAGAAAAGGTTATAAAGACAGGGACGTCGACAAAGGTGACGAGAACGAGGACGATGACAACTTTATAGTGAAGTTAACACCGAAAGACACTGAGTTTCCATTTTAAATACAAGAATTGCATATGCTATTTTATTTTCCTTCGTTAAATTTTGTTCATAAACAATCGTTCTGCTCATATGATATTCCGTCAAATTTAGTCTCTTTGTATCAAATTTCATCAATTTTGGTAAATTTCGATATTTCTGCTTTTGTTTATTTTCGAACCCGTTAAATAATTAGAATCTGTATTTATTCAACTTATTGTCGATCGATTAAAATCTTCGTTTCTTTTATTTCATCTAATTTTTACGTTCAAGAATTTGTCTTGCTTTATGGTTAATTTTATTAACAATATCCTATATGCCATAAAATCCATACGTAACATTTGTAATTTATGGTATTCCATTAATTCCAACCCATTAAAAATGTTAAAGGATAATGTATATCATTTTATTCAAGAACGTTTTTTTTCTACTCACCATCCTAATCAAATCTGAGAAAGGTATTATGAGTACGTAATTACCAATCAGATTTTAAAGGTTGATGATTAATAGTCCTTAAAATAGAAACGAGTTATTCTGTCGTTAAAAAACTCCCTTATGTTTTTGATCGACTAAAAAATAATCTATCATCGAAAATAGATTCTTATCATAGAGTCAAATTTTTCATTCGTCAAAACAAAAATGCATAAAAATCCAGTAAAAAAATTATCAAATCAAAATGTCTGTGGTCAATAGAAAAACGCAAGAACCTGCAGTTTTTTTAAACGTTGCAAAACTCTTAAAAACAATACGGATCTTTTATTTATCATGACTCATTAACCCATTAAGTCCCAAAAAGGCAAAATTTGTACCTTACGTTTTAGCTCAGAAAACTTTGTGAAAAAGAATGAAAATCTTTTGGAAAATACCCTACCCTACTATTTTCGGGTTCAAAAATTTGATTTTCAATTGTTAATTAACAATTTAAAAAAAAATACGATTTTTTATGAAAAATTTGAGTCGGAAGGATTTTTTTCTGTCGCAAATATGCACAAAGGTGCACAAAATATCTAAGCTTTACAATCATCTTTGGTTTTTCATCGTACGATTTTTTTAAACAAAATGGCGACCAAAAAACGAAAGCTGAAAAATCAAACGTTCATTTTACTACTGTTTTTGACGTTTTTTCATTGGAGTTGTGCAAATTATTCAATTATTTCAGTAAAAATATACTTAAATATAATATTTTTTAAAAAAATAACTATCAAAAGGGTTAAATATGAAAGCTAATGTTTTTAAGGTTTTAAAAAGTCGTTTTTTTTACGGATTCTCGTCATTATTTCGACAGGAACTAATAGTAGGGTTAGGTATGTTCCAAAAGATTTTCTTACTATTTCACAACATTTTCTGAGCTAAAAATTTTGCCTTTTTGGGACTTAATGAGTTAAAAGCATTAAAAAGTAAAAATCGTTAATAGAATTTTGTTGGAAAAAAACAAGGTAATATTTAGTATAACTCATGATTATATAATAAAATGATTATACCAATGTACACAACACGTGTAAAGTATAAAAAGTATCAAAATAAATTTAAAAACTTCAATTTTTAGTAAAAATCAGGTAACTTATTGTTTTTCTAGAAACCAGGTTACTGAGATTATCAGAACTATTTAGTCCAGCGAGAGATTGCTCCAACTATAAAAAATATTAAAAATATTCCAGCTAAATTTTATAGTTGGTGTTACTTTTTTAGGTTAGTTGGCATTCTTACTACTTTTCCTTGTAATCAAGTTTTATAAATTTCAATAGTTAGTGCAACTATTTTATATTTTACTAGCAGTATCAAACGTCGGTTTATTGGATTTACCCTTTTGTTGCATTAGATATTTCTGTGCTCACTACTTTAAGGTAGACTAACTATTTTTTAAGATGCTGAGGCCAGCATCCGATTAACATTAGTCTAATCATCCTAAAACCTTTAGGTTCATATTTTAAGTAATTCTGATGTTTAGAAATTCACTTTTTAGGATTAAATAAAATAGAACCCCTATATTTCGAATCAGCTTCCGCATCATCCATCCGTGCATTCTCGGATTCTAAAAAATCCGTTAAGTTTGATGGGAATAGTACATTGTGCACCTAGGGAGCAAAATAGGAGTTTGCCGACGAGTGCACATTCTATTTTTTTTTCATAGTATACGTAAAATTCGACTTTACGTACCTAAAAAATGTGCACAAATTTTACAATTATACGAGTGTTCCATACTCGGGTATAAATATTCGACTTTACGCACCGGTCCTACCTAATCCCATATTAAAATGCGGTGCGTAAAGTCGAAGAGTACATCCTTATTATATTGGAAACTACTATTTTCAAACAAGAGCGTGTTAATTTGTTCCTGCTATACAGGAAATAAATTATTATTTTTCGCTCCGAGTGCGGGAAACGTATCCCTAGAGAGAGAAACTGGTATTTTGATCCCTAGGGAGAGAAATAGCTATTTTGCCCCCGCGATGCAGGGAGAAAAATAACATTTTGCGCTTCGAGTGTGAGAAAATTTGTGGATAATCAAAAATCGAAATCTTACCATTTTGAGTGGCGAATTTTGAATGAGGATCGTTTCGGTCAGCGAAGAGCTGTGAGGTTCGCTGATGTAGACACCCTTCCTCGCGAGGGCCTGGAGGATCCCCGTGTGATTTTGATTGTGATAATTTGGATCCGAATAAATGTTCGCCAACGCCAGGCAGTAAAGTTCGGCATTTGAGAGCGCGTGGACTATCTGCGGCTTCAAGTGCTCTTGATCCTATAAATCAATCCAAGAGATTAGTAATGCTTTCATCTGCGATATTTCGAAAATCATACGGCGTTACTATCTTTGCAATATAAAACTCACTCAACAGAAATGTGATTTTAAAAAAAGCACTAGTATTTTTAGCGAACGATTTGTGATTGGTATTGAATTACGTCGAGCTTTTCAATTGTCGTCGTCAATGGCATTGGATTGAAAAAATAAAATTTGTCACAATGAATAATGATTACAAAATGTAACTGTTTTAAAATTATAAATTGAAATATTTAATCTCAGTTTTATTACACTTATATCGTTTTTTCTTGTTTCAGTACTAAAATTCTTTAAAAAATATCCTAATTGTCAGACTTCCTTAACGTTTATACCTTCGATAGTGTTTCCTAATCATATTTATAAAATAGTAAGATGTTAGATGGTAAGACATATTTTGAACTAATTAACCAACAAAAATTACTGATAAATGACACATTGTTGTAATTTTAAGATTTATTGTAAACATGCAATATTTTGTTGCAATTTATCAACTCATGACTTTGCTACATTTATTGGTACCATTTCCTCAGGTTCATTGTAAAATTACAAAAATACTTCAAAATCAAAAGTGGTCTGCCGACAAGGCAAGAATTTACAGTAAAAACCGTAAATTGACAATCACTTAATTAATTTTTCAGTATTCGGGGACTGTAATTAACTGCAAATTGGCAGAAGAACTTCAGAAAAGCCTTAAGACGGTTATGAAGTGGTTATTCGGTAACTTAGTAAACTAGACGAATTAATTTAAATTAAAAATCGTAAACAGATTTGTTTCAATGACGTTTCAAATTGTTTGTTACTGTCCTTCTTTATTTAAACAAATGTCTCTCTTTAAATAAACAAACCTTAATATGCACAATACATCATAATTGTTGAATTTAAAACTTTTACTTGTGGTTTAAATTAAAAAATAAACTAAAACGTGTTAATTACGTGAACTTACTTCTAAAATTTTATCTAAAACAAGCTTCCAAAATCAATATCGCATGTGAATTAAAATTGTCACGGTAAGTATTACAAAGTTTACAACATGCATGAAATTAAATTGAAAATAATGTCAAGCACCCACAAACAAAAGACAATAAATTGTTTCATTTGTACAACGATTTCGATTCTTTTAAGTGAAAATTAATCAATTTTTAGTCATCCGTTTGAAAAGAATTTTATGTAAAACCTTCATTAATCTAACGATGTTTTGAGACTTTTTGTAATTTAAAATATTATTGCGTCTTGTTAGTACTTTAATAATTTTCATAACAATTTTTAATCCAGTACGTGCAACATAACAATATATTCTGATGTTACAAAAAAATATGATGATTAAACGATGAATAACTACTTTTAAAAATTCTGATAAATGAATGATTTCTACGTAGACAAAAATTTAGATGCATCACCTAAATTTTAGTAGCCATCACTAAGTAGTGAGAGCTAAGAACTGACTGCAAATGTGTTTAGAGATAAGTGCCAACAAACTAATGTAGGTATTACAACTAGCTGCGGTTAACTCGAGTTAGTGGTTACTAAATTATTTTTTCTGTGTAACCTAAACTATTATTATAATATATAACCACTTATATAATTACAGTGAAGTAACAGAAACATGCATAGAAATAAACAACAGGAATTTTCAAAATAAAACGGATATTCTTATCTTTAATTTTTCCATTCGCAAACTATCGTTTGATTAATCGAAGTGTATTCTTTGGGTGCTGGTCGAAAAACCGACGAATCAAAAAGCTAGCAGGTCAAAAAACAGACAGTCAAAAAACCGACAATCGAAAAGCCGACAGTAAAATACCGACCCTTCCAAAAATGGGGTGCGGGTCGAAAAACCGACAAATCAAATAGCCGACAGGTCGAAAAACAGACAGTCAAAAAACCGACAATCGAAAAGCCGACAGTCAAAAAACCGACAGTTCAAAAAATGACTGTCCTCCTGAAGATGTGTCTTTTTTTGTATGTATCGGCTTTTTGACTGTCGGTTTTTTGACCTGTCGGCTTTTTGATTTGTCGGTTTTTCGGCCCGCACCCCAAAAATGAGTGTCCGCTTGTCGATATGTCGAATTTTTATGTGTCTGCTTTTTAACTGTCGGCTTTTTAACTGTCGGCTTTTCGACTGTCGGCTTTACGACTGTCAGTTTTTTTAACTTGTCGGCTTTATGGTTTGTCAGTTTTTCGACCTATACCCGATTCTTTTTAAAAACTCTTAAAATCCGTAATAATCGAATTACAGAAATTTCTGTTAGTTCTTCAACTTTTAATTTTCACTTAAAGAAACAAAACAAACGACATTAATAATTGTTAGAAGAGATAATTCAACCAATAAATTGTTTAGCGCCAATGATAATGTTAGTGACATTTAAAAGAATCTATCAAGCATTTCACTAATTTATCTAGACCAAAAACCCATAGGCTACCTGAGATTTCGAGAGGTCTTCATCCTGAAGAAAATCAAGTGAAATAAATTTGTAATAAATTGTCTTTAAATTATAAATGGTAGCTTATTAATAACACGACTATTAGTAGTTGAAATTGTTGTGCATCATAAATATTCATAAAAAATAGAATTTTCCACATTTTCATCGACCTTGAAGGAAAATTACTATTGAGATACTGAAAATTATTGTTTCTCTTCGCCTTTTTTTCAAATTCAATTTAGGCCATGATTCCGAATCAAAGAAATAATAAACTCCGGACTATTATTAAATAGTTCCATAAGGAAGTAAACTGAATAGCAATCATTCTAAAGTAGATGGCTCGAGACTGAAAAGTGCAGACAGAATTTCCTCACCTCGTGGTCGCGATAATAAGGCTCCCGAAGCATGTCGGGGACCCGATTGTTGTACGCCTTCGACAGCAGCCATTTCACGGAGGCACGTTGTTTGGCCTGAAAGAACAATAACCATAAGTATTATTAAGAATCAAACAACATACATTAAATAATAATCTTAATTAAAATATAATATATGTCATAAAAACTAAATCTATATTGAAAATGAAAAATGTGAATGGAATCGATAAATATATATGAAATAGTGAAAACATTCTTGTACTCTCTTACAGAATCATGCACTCTTTATGTGTTTGACATAATATTTAATTAGATCCTTTCTATTCATTATTATTATTGAGTAAATTATAAATAAGTCAGATTGTAACAAGATTGTAACTTCCCAATCCCCAATCCCCAAACAGTAAATAAAAATCTTTAAGAACACACAAATACAAGTCTTCTTCCTTCTAACTCGACAAGAACTCACAAATGTGAAAGAAAGAGCTCTTATTCAAAAATTCTTTTTACCATATTAAATCCGCCGTATTGAATTTTTCAATCCCGATTTCATATTTGTAATCATGGACCTACAAAACATCCCGAGTTCCGAGTATCTTGTAAATCTCATAAAACTTCGGATTTTGGTCCCCATACTGGATCCGCCATTTTGAATTTCGAAAATATGACAACCGATTCGTAATCAGCGATCTCCAAAACCCCCCAGTACCTAGTTTCATCGAAATCCAATAAACGTTTGAGATTTTAATCCGCCATATTGGATCCGACATTTTGAATTTGGAAAATATGATAACGGATTCGTAATCAGCGATCCCAAAAACCCCTCAGTACTTTGTTTCATTGAAACCGAATAAACACTTGGAGTTTTGGTTCGCCATATTGGATTTGACATTTTGAATTTCGAAAATATGACAACGGATTGACAATCAGCGTTCCTAAAAATCCCTTCGAGATATTGGGTCATCTTTCACACAAATCCAAAATGTTTAAAAAATTCATAGGACCCATTACACTGGCCATTGGTTATTGTTCAAAATTAACTTTGCGTTTGTATAAAATGGTTCGAATTTGTTAAAATTGGGCCGCCATATTGGATTCTCCATTTTAAATTTTCAAAATATGTCATAAGATTTGTAATCATCAAACTTCAAAGCTCCCGAGTATCAAGTTTCACTCATAATGGTTTGATTTTGTTTAATTTTTCCGCCATATTGAATATGTCATTTTGTATTTTCAAAAGCGAATATCAGACTCATAATTTATGACTCCGAAACCTCTGGATATCGAGTTTGAATCGATTGTAATAGTCTTTTTATGCAGAAATTTGCCCCAAGCCGAAGTTTCATGACTACAATGTTGACAGAATTATAAAAAAACACCAATTTTTAAAAGCTTGTACTTGTTTGTGGACATCAGAATTTTGAAAACGGCCAACGACATATTGCTTATAGTACATCATAGATTCTAGGAATGGTCTGGTTTTTAAACTGTCTAAATTATTGATTTCATTACACTAATTTATGTCATGACTAAGATTTACATTTTATTTTTTCGTTTTAAGTGTTACAATTTAACACAATTTTTAATTCATTTAATGTTACTCGGTATCCGTCACATAGGTGTCCTCTATTGATTAGCATATGAAATAAATGTCGCAAAAATTCACTTTGGGATTCGAACGCCATCTAGTGTCTCTAAAAGAAACACAATCGTTGATTACTGTACCAAAAAATTTAAATTTAACATCTCAAGCATAAAACGAGATTAATAATTTGAATATTTTTATTGATTACAATGGATCCGTCATTTCGAATTTTGAAATAACCTTAAAAATTGATAAAAAAAATGGACCAATCGACGAAAGCGTCAAAGTTTTCGAAATATTTCAGGTTAAAATACCAACAAATACCAAAGTAAGTCGGAACCATTGAAAAAGAAAATATTTTAAAGTGTTAGGTTAGGTTGACATTTTTAGCACAACCGTTTTGAAGGTCATTTATTAATAACCTGCTATAACATTCTGAAAATTGAAATGGCAATGCCAATATATTAAAAATTAGATAACTTGACCGAAATCGGCAAAATTAAAACCTATATTATTAAATACGAAAAAAAATCGGTTTTCTATATTTTTTCAGTCCGAATATATCCGCCATTTTGAATTTAAAATTGCAACAGTGGATTCGTAATAAATAACCTCAAAAACCAGTATATATCAAACTTTACAAAAAATTGACCTACCTGATTGAAAGCGTAAAAAACTGGCTTTTTTTATTAAAACTCCTAAAGTAATTTTTTGAAATCTAAAATCTATTCTGTAAAAAGCAAATCTGTATAAAAGACGACAACCAGTTTTACTCGGATACGAATTATGAAAAAACAGTCCCCCATTCATTGTTCATTTAAAAATCTTTTAAATTTGATCTGCTACTTGTAATTCTGTATGAAACAATATTTAAGTCAATGGTACTTAAAATTCTCAAATTTATTGATTAATATGAATCTTAAAGTGTCAATTACAATCATTTCGAATATGCATCAAACTACTGATAAATATTCAACGATCTTGCATAAAACATGACTAATAAAGAATTGCGTCAAATTTAATTAGGACGACAATTTTCAAATGTAAATAAGGAGTGTGTCTAAATGTGAATGTTTCTAAAAGCGGAAAAATTATTAATTAGTCATTTTTATAGAAGAAATTATTTAAAGGGTTACTAATTTATTAATAAAATCCAATCTGATAGCAGAAATTGAATATTTCAGTTTGGTACTATAGAATTGGTAATAAATTTGTAATATTTCATTAATTGTTAGTAACAATAAATACTAATTTAATTAGCGAGCCAATTTTCACTTTTTAAATAGTTTTTAACTAAATCAGATTTAAGGAGTACCTTTAATATAATTAAAATGACTAGTTCTATAGTATTAAATGTCGTGAAATTTCATCTATATTTATAAAAACATCTTCCAGGACGCGTAATTGACATAATGAAATTAATGAAGATTAAATTTAATTACTGTTCACATGAAATTTTCAAAAAATTGATTTATATATAATTAAGAAAGTATTTTAGGAATAGAAATCCATTCATTAAATACCATAGTTTCATCTACCAATTTAATTTTACTAACAATTTATGTGCAAAACATATTTATAATATTAATTTAATTCATACAAATTGTATAACTAACCATATTACTTTAAGCAGTATTTATTAGAAATAGTTAATTTCCTAGGTTGGATTCAATCGAGAATTCTTTTGTTTTTTATGGCGGTGATGAAATACTGAACATCAACTTTTTATATAAAATATATTATAATCAGCATTATTTAATTTTTATTATATATGCTTCTAAAACACATCAAACATTTCTTTTCAAATTCATCAAATTAAACCAAGAAAAAAATTCGAAAATTCAATCATTTTTACCGTAAAATGGCATAAAATTGGCAAGATATCTATCGAAATCTCGATCACTACAAATTCAAGTGTAAAATCGAGCATTAACGGTTTTTCATACGTATCTAACAAAATCGAATGATACAGCCTCAGCGAATGCTGCACAGAGCGTGAAATCGATCCGTAAAAAATTATATCTGTACAATGATAAATCTCCGCAATGATAGAGATTATCGTTGAACCCATTTTAACGTTCAATTACTTATAGCACGTAACCAGACTAGTCTGGGGTTAGTGCGGGATATAAATATCTATGCGTGATACATCAGTATCTCAGATAGTTTCTTGCCTTTAGTCCACAAACTACTGGACAGCATAATTTTGAGTGCCTTTAAAGTAAAGCTACCGTCAACGGTCGTAGGCTTTAAATCGACCCTAATATATGTGTTTCTGTTCTGGCGAACAGCTGTAGTTGTTATTTTGTTGAAGCCACCGGAACATCAAAGATGAGTAAAAGTAGACAAAAGGCAGCTTCCTTCGAATCAGTTAATCTTCACGTAAATTCCATCCTTGTCTCGTCAAGAAAATTTATTTAATTACGAAATCTTACTCTACAACTTGTGGCATGTGACTTTCCAAATAAATGTCTGGATGATGTAGGATAAGGTTGTTGGATGCTGATGAGAGATGACGATACTTAAATAAGATAACAGGGATGTCTTATTTGTCAGCAAATTACTGCTACTAATTTTGATAAAACTATTTCGTATTTAGGAAAACTACAGTTCATGAAACCAGAATTGCTATATTTTATATAAATTTCTGCTTTATCGAGATTTTAAATGGATACACATTTGATGTCAGCTGTTCATGAAAAAAATCCTGTCGCTTGCGCGAAGATGCTACCGTAGCGCATCTAGTGAGTAATTATCGCACTTCCATTTGTTTTTCGGGAGCAGTCCACTTTTTTCAACTCCGTTCGTTCCAACTGTCCCAAAGTCTCGTATTTTCTTTGTTTATTTCAATGAGTTCAAATATAAAATGACTATCTATCCTATCAAATAATTTCCTATTTTTGTTCAGTTGACAATTGAATGAGTATGTCAGATGCCAGTACAAAATGATAACATCTAAATAAGACAGTGTCGGTATCTTGATACTCCCACGATTTTTTTGGTCATAATCAATTACATTAAAAATAAACTTTACAACCTCACTTAAAGTTGACATTCTTCGTACGTTAAATCTGACTCTAATTTCCTGAACCCTCGTCACAATATATAATCAGCATTAATGAACATGGTTATTTCATTCATTAAGGAGGATCAGACATTATAATCAACATTGAAAAAATCGTGGGGGGATCTCGATTTCCCACAAAAATGAACGGAAATATTCACCTAGTTAAAGGTCAAAGGTTCCTGTACGATAAAGCCGGTAATCTTTGCCCATTAAGTCCAAGACGAATGGGATCGGCTAAGTTTGTGAAAAAAAAGGCGTGAAAAAAGGGAACTTGCTGTAATACAGACTCGTATTCGAAGGTCGAAAAGAAACCCACCATTCACGAGCATCGTGTCTTGCACAAAGCAATACTCTTCTTCATGCTCTGAAGGAACTTGCATGTGCGTATGAGATAGAAGCACTTGGATAACTTCACGGGCTGGTGGGCTGCAATCATTCAGTAATGGTCGTCTGCGGATAAATTTAAAACGCACACGTGTCCGTACGTAACATAAATTCTAAATCGAGTGTAAAAAACGCATTTTTCGAGTGGGGAACATTCTCTGCATTTAACAAAATTATTATGTTACATATTTGTAAATATTTGGTCAAAGAATTCTCACCACGTTAATTACCACTCTAAAATTGTTAGATTATCATTTGAACTCATATGAGTTCAAATCGTACCTATGCCTGGAAAATGGGCTAGGTTGAGTTCAACAACATTTCCAAACCTTTGAAACATGAAATATATATAATTACATGGGAATGAACATAATTGTTTTCGTACTCCAATGTGGGAGTCAGATTATTTACCAAAACAGGCATTTCTTGATTCTGTTTGTTTTTGGAATCATTTTTTAATTTTAGTTTACCTTTGACACTTCTCTACATTTTCAGTGGTGACGTTACCATCAATCCGAAATATTAAATTACGTCTGACAGGGTAAGTAGGCAAAAAAGTGATCGAATGTAGGTTATGTCACGGTCGGGTCTTGGGATATCAACAGCGTCTTCTTGCATGCTGGTATTGCGCATTTAGAATACGTACATCTAACGTTTGTAATATATTCCGTTTCCACTTGCACGTCCGTCTTTGGTCGTGAAAGTTGTGAGGTAACGTGTTATTCCGTCACCTATTGGAACGGTAAACTCTCGGATTCGTATTCGGTATTTGAACTCGAATAAAAATCAAATGAGATTCGTTACGTCTCGGAGCAATGCCAGCATTTTTATGCATATTTCTTGCTTGCAAATACAATAATTTGTCTAATTTCAATTATTACAAATTTTTGGTCGAAATTCTAGTCGGAAATCTATGAGGATCGACCAGTTCAGTTTTTATTTTGATTCCCTGGAGTTTTTGGGGTGGCTGACTCCAAATTTGAAATTAGTTTTCAAAAATTCTAAATGGTGGGTCCAACATGGCAAACATTTTTAAAACCAAACGAAATCACTTAATTTTTGGTACTTGGTAGTTTTTGAGGTCGCTGATTGCGTATTGTGGATCCGCCATGTTGAATTATTGAAAACTAACATCAGATTTGAACATTCTGCTAACAATGTACTAATGTTTGACAAAGGAAAAATCCGGTTAATGTCGAGTTCACTCCAATACATCGTCGAATCTAGCGCAATTAATCTGTAGCACTTGATGGCCAGAAAGACAATAGGAAGATAATGTCTAATAGAGTTTAAAAATGGAAACTAAAACAATGTAACATATAACCAACATTCTTTAACTTTATTACAGCTATCAATAATAAACTCTAACAAAACAATACGCATTAAAACGCGAATTCCGTAGGATACATAAATTACTTTAGATAAAGTTCCGGTGCATTATCAAAAAATTTTCAAAACTTACTAATGTACCTACACGCTCGTATTTCTAATCAAAAGCGACACTCCGTATTTCCTCGATAAAATGAAACGTGGACCTTATGAAACGCATAATTCATTACAGCGTGGGCAGAGTCGAGTTATTTGAAAATGTTACACTTTCGTAATTTCCTATAGCCCACCTTCTGTTGCGACAATTACCTTCTAAAATATTATCGAGCCTTAGTATAGAAGCGTAGCAAAATGTGCATTATGAAACTGACAGTCTGAGACATGATGTACGAATCGGAAACGATCAATGCGATTCTAATGGGAGACAACGGATCTTTTTATCGTGACGCATCTGAATGGCTCAATGAGTTCCGCCCCGTTAGACAACATCAACCTCAAGGTAAAGAATCGAACAGTAAACTAACGTTGACATCAATTATTTTAAAACAACACTTACAAAAAATAGTACAATTTACTATAATCATAAATCAAAATTAATAATAATTTTCTATAATTTACAGATAACAATTCCGGTGTTGTTTTCGACAACAACAACAACAACAACATAATCTTCATTTTATTCTACTAAATCAATAAATTATTCTTTTGTTTATTGCATTCTCATACTATTAAAAATCCTATGGTCTAATCCCATTCTTACAGTTTCATAATCGTATTCTTATTTATGACGTATTGTTAAGCTGCTGACATGACAGGTTGATTAATTTCATCAAGACAAAACAAATCGGCACGATTCTCATAAGTCTAAAATATCACGACTGTCTTAACAACGGTAGAAATAAAGCCATATCCTTTTTTTCCCATAAATGATATTCACTAATTCGCCATTCTGCTGTACTTTTCCAGTATATGCCCCGTAATGTTCCGTTTGCCATTTTGACCTCGCTGCTAAGAACATCACTGATTTCTACTTGAAGAGAAATGTATGCTATGATTTACTATACATATTATGAAGGTTCCAATAATTACACAGGCCCACAGTAGTTGGGGAGATCATGAAGAAGGATTACTTCGATTTGATTGAAAATTTAGGGAGTTTGTCATGCTGAATCCGAATGTGACATCAAATTTAAACTTTGACAGTTGACAACTTTTAAACAAAATTTGAAATTCTTCCCAAAAATGAGATTGTAGGGTTTTAGGATTTGCTGATTACGAATTTCATATCAAGTTTAAATTTTGACATTTGACAGTTGTCAAACTAACTATCACTTTCCTACAAAATTAGACATTCTTCCCAAAAGTGACACTTATTAGGTTAAAAGACTTGCAGATCACGAACCTTATGTAAAATCTACATTGACAGCTGTCAAACTGTCATTTTCCTAAACAATTAAACATTTTTCCTAAAAAATGACATTGATTAGGTTTTAAGACTTGCTGATCATGGATTTGATATCAAATTTTGACAGTTGACGGGGGCACATGTAAAAAAACCGACTTTCAAAAATCTGAAACATTGAAAAATCGACATTTAAAAAGCCGACACTTAAAAAAGGATGACTGTCAAAAAGCAAATGAGTCATAAAGCTGTAATATTCATGAAAACAATAATGTCAACTTTTTAAATGTCGCTTTTTAAATATTTCGGTTTTTTGACATGTACCTGTTGACGGCTGTCAAACTGTGACTGTCCTAAAAAAATTCTTACAAAAATAACATCTATTTGGTAATGAATTTCGATGATCACGAATTTGAACTAAAATTTTAACATTGACAGTTAGCAGCTGTTAAAATAACTGCGATGGTTCATAAACAATAATTACAGGTTCAAAAAAGTGAATTGCAGACTTTTCACATTGAACATTAACCCATTAACGCTCAGAAACTTGGAATTTTTATCTCAGATTCGAGTCTCATTGTCAGTACAGAATAGAAAGATGGAAAAGATCATGACGGAACCAACTGACCGTACTATTTTCGGGTGTGCTTTTTCGATTCCCATGGTAAAAATTGCCTTGGGAAAACAATATGGCGGATTTGAAACAGTACCGAAAAATAGAAAACATTTTTTTTTAATCATTATTTTTCAAGCCCATAACGGTTGTCCATTCCTTTCAAACTATGAACAAAAGTGAACAAAAATAGTTGTAGTTCAAGAGAAAATTTTTGTTTTCAGCTTCATATTGTTTACCTTTTTAAAAATGGCGGAAAAATGTGAAAATTTCGAAAAATACGTATTTTTCTGAGTATTTCTGGTATGTATGAATGTTACACGAAATGTTGGCCAACAACGTATAAAATTTTGTTTCATTAAACATTTCCACAAATATCATTAGATGCATTGAAACAAAGTGTTTTTATGTAATAATTTTACTCTATTTGTGTTACGTTCATGTTTATTTATTTTAATTTTTAGCCGTGTCAACCTTACAAACAACCTCCGCAACACCAAAAAAGGCTGCCGTATCCAATAGAAATGAACTTTAATGCGTTGATGGACATTGCGATACGATGTGGATGATGATGAATGAAATGGTGATAAAAAAAATTTGTTAAAAAATTAAATAATTGTTCGTAAAAAATTACTAGTTTTGCCTCTTGTGTTGTAAATAAATGCACTTTTCGTTTTCCATACAATTATGAGTGTGTCACTTCGATTCTTCCGATTTTCAGCAGGATTTGACAGGTGGTTCACAACCCAGCCACTTTTTTTAAAACAGACATAAAACACGTCCTTCGAAAATTGGCCGTAGAACTTTACCGAACAATCAAAACACAAATCTGTCAAAATAAAAAGTTGCGTGTTATATTCAGCTTTCAAAAAGTTATCTTGCATTTTTTGATATCTTCATTCCATAAAAAGTTACAGATCAAAAACAAAACCCGGTTCACAACCCACCCCTATCCCCTACATTTGACAGTCTAAATAATGGCGGATTCAATATGGCGACCTGGGAATGGTAAAAATATCAAGTTTTCTCACGATTATCGAGAATAAAAGTATAAAAATATTTATTTTATCACGTTATACCTATTAAATTGAATCAAAAGTTACGGATTTTCAAAATCAAAATGGCGGATCCAATATGGCGAACATATCTTCCAAACGTGTATAAATTTTCATTAAATTTATTACTCGGGGATTTTGGGGATCGCTGAATACAAATCTAATATCAGATTTGCCAAATTCATAATGGTTGAGTCAATATGGGGGATATTTTGTCCAAAAATAAGAATAATTGGCTTTAAACTTACGAAGGTTTTTAAGGTCGCTTAAGACGATTTTGGTATGAGCTTTGTATAATTTAGAGGAGCCATATGACAACCACAAAAGTTTTTCCGAACTGTCGGAACGTTTACATAAATAAATTCATATCTCAACCATTATTACATCATGTCAAACATTTATCATCGTGAAGGTGGATCAAATCAAATGTCTTATTTTTTTGGTACTATTTATTTATTTTTTGTATTTTGAGGTTATGTCTGAAGTTTTCCCAGCGACCTCCAGATTCTTGTTTATCAAAATGCGTCGGATATGTCTGGTCTGGACCCCAGCACAAAAAAAAAATATTTTTTGTGGGCCTGTGTTTATTATAGATATTATAATTCATATTGCCAATTATCACAATACATATTATACATTTTACAATACACATATTGGGAATCTTAATATACATTTTTCACCGCTTCCGATCTAAGGTCGCATAATTGGATTAAAACGGAAGTGCCAAGTTCAACAGAAACTAATGAATAAAGATCGATTCAAATCGTAACCTCAAAAATTATTGTTAATTGCAACAGAAAAATATGCAGTAAAAACTAGACGGGGGAATATATTATTGAATAATGGCAACCAAACTTACACATAGGACGCAAAAAACAAGGTTGTTCTTTGCTTGGTACCAACAAGGTTAGTTATTAGCAGCCGATTTAGATATAGTAAATATGATTTATTTAAATAATACATGTGTAGCCTTAACGATGAGCTTTCACCTCGGAACGTTGGCTTTCATGTTTCCGTTAAAATTGTCTAACGCGACTTTGAAAAATCACTAGTCATGGCTATGGTATAAATTATCTACTATATTAGCTTCTTCTATTCTAATTTTCCGATTAATTAGTATTTAAATGCGACCTGTAAGGAGATAAGCTTCCGACAATAATATTTATCAAATATTTTTATGTAATGGAATAGTTGAACAATTACAATCTTAACCTCAAAAATAGAAATATGTGTGTAAAAATATTTAAGAAAAAAAAAGTGAAAATAATCAATATTGAATAACCATCATCGCTGTTTTAATATTCTGGATCAATATTGTATCTCAAACATCGCACCTGCTAAGTAAATATTCTGACGTAATTTGATTAATTTTTATTCTGCACAAGGAGGAAGTGGCGCCTTGTACAGATACTTATGCGTACAAACTAACGGTTACAACTACAAAACTCTAATTAAGAGATTCAGCCACTCTGTTTACTAGGTAAGCGACGAAAACATTTTTAGATAATTAATTAAATTTCTTGTTGGCGGCACAGTTATAAAAATTCACAGTTACATCACGCGGCGTGGCGTTTCGTAACAGAATGTGGTTATCCTCAAGCTCATCGAATATTTTTCCGTTTCACCTAAATTTCATTAAAATACTGAGAGATTTTGTTGCAGTTCTGCAAATTCGGTTATTTTTTTAAATTAATCATTTTTTTTAGACAAAAATTCGTAAGTAAAAATAGTATTTTTCGGAACTAGTGCGTTAAATACAATTTTCCACACTGCATGAGTTCAATGGAAATCGCAAGAGTGTGCAAAATTGAATTTTGCTCACCGTTGCATTAAAAACATACAAAAACGTTCGAGAATCATTTATTTTACAAGAAACTCTCACAATATTCTTAAAAATACAAAATATTCCATAATTTTGGACCTCCTTTTCGAATATATACCCGCGAGAGTTCAGCAATAAGGCTCTATCGAAAATCTTAACAAATCTTATTAAAACTAACCAAATCATTTGACCCCGTGGCGGACCTAGCGTTTTGCTCCCTAGGTAGGAAAATCGATTTTCTCTCACCGGCATGGAACTCGATAAATCTCTCCCGCGATTTTTTTTGTTACATTTTACGATGATGGATGAAACGTAGAAGAATAAAGAGATACGATATCGCGTGTGTGTCACGCCTTTGCAAAACGGACATTTGCATTTACCATGGATTCCGGCCACGGACGCTACCTACTCTCTGCGTGCGATTATTCACTCTCAAAACAGCCGGCGACCACCAACGTGTTCGTCGGCATGAATGGGAAATGCGTTGAAAGAATCGAAACGAAGACATTGAAACATAAAATGTGAAAAAAATGTGAATAAAAAACAAAAAAAACAGTAGATGGCGCCACTGTAGATACCAGTAAGGATTTTTTTAGCAGTTTATTTCTTTTTAGCAGATTTTTTTTTAGCCAAGGCAGGTGCGTCATGCCTTCAATTATCGACTACTGGATGGCACACGACACAATGGACCGCGTGTGCGTGAAAGCAATGAGATTCAACCGCAAAATTTACGAGTCACGCGAACCTTACAATCTGACGTCATGTGAAAATGGTACAAATTAAACCATTACTCTTTTTTCCTCCGTGTATACAATGTGAAGTAAGAGTTCAACAGTATAATTACTGTCATATATACTTTCCAAGATTTTGCATACTTTTGTAATGAAATATTTTAATTTGTGTTGATTTAGTTTAATTACGTCGACATTCGCTGTTGCAAAGATGAAAAATTGACATTTTTAAACAATCTTCAAAAGTTACTATTTGAAATTGTTTGTTTTAATATTTGTAGAGGACAATAGTCACAGACCAACAGCGGCGCCACCTGTAAATGGTCTAACAAACTACTGTAGATCAAATATTATTTGCCATTATAGTTGTCGAATCTTTCGTCTCGCCTCGCATTAATGGGCTGAACAGCAGATTTACTATCTTTGAATTATTACTTCAATTTTTGTGTCAAACGTAAAATAAATGCCCTTAATTAAATATAAAAGTACCTTAACCCATTAAGGACCAAATGGACGGGTTTTCATAGCAATTTTCAACTTCTATGTGGTATGTGTTGTCAATATTGGAAAACTTCTAAGTCAATCATTTCTTGTAGGCGTTTTATCAAGCTTTAGGAATCTGACATTAAAATTTCCAAAAATTCGAATCCAAATCTCTACGATCGATTATTTAAAAAAATGTTAAACCCATTAAAAGTAAATACTCCAGTTCCAGTTCAGGAGAATTATTACATCAAGGGGCGTGAATGTGCATAGTGTGAGCCTTATTTATACTTGATAATAATAACGCTACCGCGGTCGAGAATGCTAAAGTGTATGATTATCGCGCAGCAGACCCGGGTTCGAATCTCTGCCGAAGATCCTTTTTTTTTTAATTGTTTCAAATTTTTTTTAACTTTTCAGTTAATATTTTTTCAGAGTTCAGGAATGATTCCTAACCTAACCTAACCTAACCTAACCTAACCTAACCTAATCTAACCTAATCTAACCTAATCTAACCTAATCTAACCTAATCTAACCTAACCTAACCTACCCTAACCAGATCTCAGACATTTACTATTAATGGAATCGTAATATTCCTCCAAATTTTCTCAAATCCTCAACATCCGAACGAGTTCATAGATTTCCACTGGATTATTTTTTTCCATGTTCACAAGACTGATACAATTTTCACTATGTAAAGAATGGATTCTACAAGAAATTTAAAATGTAGTACATATACTGGAAAAGAATTCTGTAAATATTTGCATCCAACTATTCGACTAATTTAAGTTATTATATATTATTCGATTAAATTTTTTGTATGTCTATTCTGTTGAATCTACTAATCATTGTTGTAGATATTTAATACATATGAACAAACATTTGTGAACTATCTTAATTCATGAATTAATGTCTATTTTCTTTCGTATTTCCTGTCGCCGGTTTACAGAGATTGAAACTGCATCATCATTGACAATAGAAGTTTCAATACATTCTTCATAATCATAAAACAAAGGGAAATGTCTTTATTGTCTAGTTCATTTGAATCTACGAAACGGATGTCGCATTTCTCGAATTCAGAGGAAAAAGTAGGACTAATGCTTTGTTTGCGAAGAGTTTGTAAAAGAACTTGAAATTAAATTTATTAGATTTTAGATAAATTCATACATTCCTATCCAACAAAATATTACGATTAATCTATTCCTATTTGTGTAGTACTAATTCTTCTCCCATGAAATTTTAAAAATGTGTCAAATATTGCTATACTAAAAAATTAATATTTCGAATCGAGTGATTATTCTCTATTAAAACTGACAAAGTCATAAACACAAAATGGGTTACTAATTCGATTAGTCATAAATTTTGCTCATAAAGTGTGAAAAACTACTATTTCATCAGTAAAACATTTTTTACTATTAGTAAAATCAATATTTCGATTAGTGTAATTTTACTAATATATTACTAGTGTTTTACTATTTATCAGTGAAAAACTGTTTAATTTTTGGTAACCAACTTTTCATTTTATATTATTATTTCCGACTGACTAAGATTCAGAAAGCAATTTAAACATTCAAAATTACGGATCTAATATGGCGACTATTTTAGGTTAGAATCGGGTTTTTTTGAGGAATAAACTTGGGAAGTGATCTACAGAGATTTTGGTGTCGTTGATTATGAATCTCGTGTCAGATATTGAAAATTCAAAATGGTGGATCCAATTTGGCGACTATTTTGGGTTAGAGGGTTTATCGAGAACTCCACTTGGAAAGAAGTATGCTCAGGTTTTTGAGGTCTTTGATTACGAATCTCACTTCGAAATTGTGAAATTTAATATGGTGGATACAATATAGTTGCCATGACATTCTCCAATGGCGCGTTTTTTTAGGAAAACCGCAATGCTAACGTAACATAGTCGCCATATTGTATCCACCATTTTGAATTTCGTTATCAGAGAATGCGAAAACCCTTTTATATAAATTTTCATAAGATTACCGTAGAAACTCTGTCATTGGCCGAATTTATTCGAAACATTTTCCGACTTTGATTGTTTAGAAATGATTAAATAAATAAATTCTCAACAAAGCATTACGAAGCATAGGTAACAATGGTAGTGTAGAAGTTTATTCTTCAGTAAAAATGATGAAATATCAGATGCAGATATTGTGAAATTTGCAACAGATAAAATGAACGACTAGATTTGCTCGAAAACTAAAAATGTGAATTTTATACATTTTTAAAAAAATCAATACACTTCTATGCTATTTATGGATCAGTATCTTCAGAATGGGATTGTGAAGACCTTTAGCGTCTCAACAAAGTCATTAGCTCTTTATTTAAGACGCTTAAAACGTGAGTACAAAAATATGTCTTAGATTAAGACACCTTGCAAAAAGATTTTCCACGTCAATTTGCTACAGAAACAAATACAAATAAAAGTCGTCATTCTGCTTTTACTAACATGTCATTTGTACACGAAATCAAAGAATTATTAGTTACACTAACAAACCTTGTATCTGACTTTGTTCAATTAAACGTCATTACCTTGGGTCGAGATCATCAACTCGAAATTCCAATTCTGTTCTCAGTATTTCAGGAACAAAACAAAAAAATTTAATTACAATAACGTAAATTACATATCTGGCACCTTCCTTGGGAAGTTTCTGTCTTGGAGTAAGAAGCTAATTGCCAGAGGAGCGCTATATGCAACCGGTTGTGGCCTATCGGAGCCTAGGTGTGGTTTCATACGATGAGTACAGTAATCTAATTGCAGTAACGCCACTATGTAATCGCACTAGCAAATGCTAAAAGCGAGATTACCATCTAATTATTTATGTAAGAAAAAAAAAGAACTAAAGCGATTAAGCTATGTGTGATTGCTATTTTGTTCGTTTCTTAATTAACGCTAACACAAAGTTCATTTATCTCCACGGATCAGAAGATTGAATCACGTCAAACAAAACATTTCAAAAAAATTCCAGATTTTTTTGACTCTCACAAGAAATTTATCAACTTTTATTAAAATAGTTCTTTAAACTATATTTTATATATATTTCGGTAACATGTACAGAAACATTTTTTAATAATATATTCTCACATTTGAGTCTAAATCTTTGGAATTACAAAAAAATTTTAGGTTTTTAAAAAAAAACGGCCACAAAAAGGCGTCAACATTTTTTTAAACGCCCAAAATATTCTTTATAATCACTGGATTCTAGCCTATTTTGCAAAAATTTATAGAAAAGTTCAGTCATTATTCAGATCATGACACAAATTTTCGAAAAATTTGAAGTTTAACAAAAAAAACTCTTAAAAGTTTGTATTTTTTCAAAAATTGCTAAAATAGTTTTTGAAATCATATTTCGGGTCTGCATAAGTTTAAAGAGAAGATCTGTAAGTTCACGTTAACCGAAAAATTCCGTATAATGTGAGAAAAATTTCATGGTTTTCTAAGAAAATAGTCAAAAAAATACCTCAACATTTTTGTTAACGAATAAAATATTCCGCAGTTCTTGCCTGTTTCGAAAAAATTTAGAGTAAAGTTGAGATGGACCGCAACAGACAAAAAATTAAGAAAAATTTGTTTTTTATTTCAGAAAAAAAAAACTATTGCAAAAAGTTTCTATTTTTTTCAAAAAATTGCTGAAATAGTTTTTGAATTCCCATTTCGGATTTGCATAAATAACATTTAAAGAGAGATCTGTGAGCTCACCTTAAACAATAATTTCCGAAAAATATGTGAAAAATTTCAGGTTTTTCTAAGAAAATAGTCAAAAAATACCTAAACATTTTTTTAAACGGATAAAATATTCCTAGGTGCTTGTCTATTTCAGATAAATTTATAGAAAAGTTCAGTCATTGATCATACCATGATAAAAATTTCATTCCAGTTTTTTTTTTTCAAGGAATCTTTGCAACAAATATTTGATTTTTTCTCGAAAAGTAACTGAAATAGTCCTTTAAATGACTTTTTATGTTTATTTTGCTAATTTTTTAAAAAGCTCCACAATATTTTGAGACATTTAATTATAAATTTAAATTAACTAATTAATTTTTAAAAAATTGTCATTCGGTACTAATTAAAAGAAGACATGCCCAACTTAAAAAAAATACCCATGGAAAAATATTTTTCTCTGCAATTCTAATGATGCGCAGGGGCACGCAATTAACCGACACAGATTCTTACATAATTACGCATACAATCCTTGTTTTACTATGCTAGCATTACGTAAGGAATTGGTGTATCAAGTTCAAGACCTTGCCATGAAAATAAATACTTTATTTATCACCTCAGTCAGATAGTTATCGCAGTGAACTTAATGAGCACCTCGTTCATCTAAAAAACGATTGCTTCATTTTTTTAAATTGCTTTCTGAAATTATTTTTTCAACCAATAATAAATAAATCCAATTATCGAAACGATTTTTTATTATCCCAAGGTCAGGTGATTGCAACTTGACGGAGTATAAGGATGGGCTATGCTAAGTGATATTAATTGCGTTTAACTCACAAAGTCCCAATTATATAATTACAGCGATATTGATTAAGCGAGAGAGAAAACCAACAATCTTCTATAAATCTGATAAATATAGCTAATGATCTAACGAGAGATGAAGTCTGAGATTAATAACCCGAAATATTTTAAATCAACATGAAAATACTAGTAAATAAATTTACCTTCATACGTAACCAATATTTACTTAAAACCAATTTTCCAACATTGATTTTGAATCTGTTTTATTAAAATATTCGAGTTATATTTGTAATCCCATTGAATTATTTATCGAGTCATATATAAGTTTATCTAAGATTTTTTTGAAATTAATTGCATTCGAAATGAGTGATTACTAAATGATAACGCTGGCAATCTTCTTGAATAATCGACAAGGTAATAAGGAAACATAAACAAAAGGACGATATCTTGTCAAACAAATTGAAATGCTCTTGAAACACGAATTCTAAATCAGATTTTTTCGTCATCTCTCGTGAATGAAAGGTCAAAGACATTTCGTCACACTCTGTCTAATTTTGGAAATGTCTTCATTTCACGCTTTCATTCATAAGACAATTTTGACAAATAATCTTGATCAAACGTAAACGTTACAATATTGGTACAACTTTTGAACTCAAATATTTTGACAGCAAAGCGAAATAAGGAAATTATGTCATTATTTTGGATACATTATACACATTAAAAATGGTGTGTGTAAAAAAAAGGTACTATATACTATAATATTACTATTTTAGACATCTCTTAACATATACCATTATTTTAGTAAACTTGTTCATTGTCTATAGAACAAATGACTATACAGAATAGAAGCAATTCTTATCTGAATATGTAAATAGACTATAATTACGGTGTTTATATTGTCATATAAGTTAGTATAATATAATAGTAACTACGTTTTAAGTTGGTTGCACTATTTAAATAGTAAAGTTTGACACCTAATTTCTCGAGACCACTATTTAGATAGTAAAATTAACTAAAAGCGATGGCTGTGTCTTATCCTACTATCTAAATATCTATTACATTTTTTCCGTGTGAAAAGTGTTTTGTCATCAGAAGAGAATTAACATAGATTATAGTGTCAGTATATTAGGACTACTACCTCTCATTACAAAAGGTTATTTTAATCAATCCGCGACTTTTTAATGTCAAGTAATCATCAAATCACTACGATGAAACATAACCGAACTCTTATTTATTATTTTTACATGGGAAAAATTACACAGGTCTACAAAAAGGGGGTTCTTGGATGATGTTGGGAAGCTGTGATTTTCAGCTATTTGAGGTTACGTACAGAATGCAACACTTTTTTTGGCCTTCTGTACTATTTGCATCTTTTAGTACTATCTTTGCCCTTCAAAATGAGGTTTTATTCGAACACCTACGATTTTTCGTTACAAAGTTACGGCCATTTTTATATTACGAGATATTCGCCATTAATGTCATGAGCATATGCTTTGAATACTTTCAGACAGACATTTTTTACGGTATCTTCATTGGAAATTTGTACTGGTAATATTTGCCTTTGCCAAGTACGAATTTGAAGTCAATATATTACAATTTTTTTAATTCAAGAAGGTAGATTCAAAATGGCTAAATAAACAATACAGTATAAAAAAGTTATCAAAAAAACAGTTATAATCTTGTTTTTAGTTACTAGTATCCATATTTTATATGGTTGTTTATATTTAGATAGGTTTCATGGCATTGAATTTGACCCTGAGCTCGTTCTCCAAGGACATGTCAAGGTAAATTTGTTTATATGTTTATTGTAATTTCAAATTGGCGTATCTTGGTGAAGAAAAGTCGTAATTGAATTCTGTCCCTCTAGTATTAAAGAAAAAAAGTTGTACCATATGATCCAACATAAGGAAAAACTCCTAAAAATCTTGTGCCTTCTGTACATAACCTCAAAAATAGCAAAAAAACACGTTTTTCGGGTACATAACCTCAAATATCTGAAAATTCTGACACGATGGACAATTTCTAACTTCAGATTCGGATTCTACGCATAAGATTACGTCGGAAATGACCCACAGCTTCCTAACAACAAAACCATGTTGACCTAAGTTATTAATAGTTGTTTTAATGTCACACCAAGGTCACTTACAAGTTTTCACGTTATTAATTTTACTATTATTCTACTATTATATATTATACCCCTTTCTATCTGTTTTTCATTGTTAACGTAGTATTTTTTCCCTTTTTTTATTTTTTAAAGCCTATAAACCACGACCTACTTCAAAATATCAATAAACAAAAATAGGCTATTTCAAAATCACAAGAAATATCTACGTTATGTATAGGTTTTATAGATGTCCCACAATTTCTGCATATCACGGCGTACATTTTGTAACCCGAATGCGTTTTTATCGCACAGTCACTTCCAGCTCGATCAAATACACAAACGATAACCTAAATAAATGCTGCAACACACGTGTAAAGGGCAATCACAGGAAACGCCGCCTTAAAGATTGTTCCACTAAGGCAGTAAAAAATCTTATAAATGTTTCGTTTTAAATTGAACATGCTTGAACAGATGTTTAATCATTCCTTTTAATCAATTCATATTTATAGAATTTTTTGATACAGATGAAATTTAGTAAGTTCTGGTATTGTACAAATGCATTTTAAGTATTTTCAAAATACATATAATATCATTACTAACTTCAGAAACTACAAAATTATTTAAAGATCCGATTAATCGAGAATCTCTTAAATTTCAATTAAGGTCAACATTTTCAAAAGTCGATAGTACGCAGTGAAAAATAAATTTTTTTTTGTAAATTGCAGTAAATTTTATTGTAATTAGTAACAGATTCATTAAAAATTCGAAATTTTATTGGACAGTAAATTTAACTAAATAGTGAGTTACCTAGTGGGAAACCAATTTTAAGTAGTTTTTGTAACCAAATTTCTTCAAACTGACTAAAATTGAGTTAATTCAATTCTTGTTTAGTTATCTGAACTAAATGCAGCTAACTACAAATTAGTTCCCACTGTGTAACTCATCATTTAGTTAAATTTATTAAATATTTCTTTGGATGTGCTTAAATTATTTTAGTGTTTATATACATTTATTGTATTATTTAAATATTCTAACTAGGAATTTGAGACCAGATGTTCATTTATATTCATTTGATTATTATTTTAGTAAATTGTCCTGTTTAAATAGGACTTTTTTTAATACTGATCAGCAAATTCTGTATAAATAATAGGAAAGTTTACTGCATCAGTAAATATCAAGAAAAATATACCAATGTCTCCTAATCTGAATAATTTCTCAATCTAACGAATTAATAAATGTTATTCTAATATTTTTGTTTGAAATTTCGATATTTTTTGACACTTCTTTAATATTATAATACTATTATTATTTCATTGTCAAAATATTACTCTCTCTTTAGCTGAACATTTATTTTTTGAAATTAGAATATCTGGAAAGTCTAGACTAAAGACTTTTCTACTAGTATGAATATAATAATCTATTCTGTTAGTCTTGAAAAGATCTACATCTCATAAACGATGATTAATTACGATGTTGTCTTTTCAGAACTTTAGAAAACTAAAAGCGTTCCACAAAAATATACATAAAAAATAAATCGCCTAATAGTGTTTTCTTATAAACTTGAATTTTTAGTTCAAATTTTACTTCTCGACTAACTTTGACATTTTTTCTACGTAACTAATTGTAAGAAGCCACGGTTAAACATCAAATCGTATATACAAATATTGGAAATTAATTTTTAATAAATAATGGCTGTATTTGGATGTTTCTGAGATATTTCTTGAAAACTTGTTTCGTAAACGACTTTAATACTTATATTTCCGGTCGTTGCTGGAGTAAGCACTCCAATTTTTATCGCATAAAACAATCTTTACGATGGAGTTTTCGTCGTAAAAGTTGAATGTAAGATTTAAAGAATATTAAGATGATAGTATACCTGGCTGAAAATTAAATATGGCTTTATCGCCAAACACGTTTTTCAGTCAAGTTGCAGCTGTATTACGATTATCTTTCTGTATCACTTCGAGATAATCATGCCTAATAGAACTGTAAGGTAGTTTGAGATTTGTCATTTATTTTTGTAAACGATTCTTAGTTTATATCTAAATTACAAATGCTTATCGTGTACTCTTAAATTTTTAAGTAAGAGTATTCATTTCCGAATGGAAATACAAAACTAGATTTGGCTTCCTTATCTTAATATTATTATTATCGAAAATGGTTATTTTCGATTTTTATGACATAAAGTTACATTAACTTGAAATTTTACTTTTTTTAAAGACATTTTTTACGTGTACATTATAATCCCAGGTTATATTTTTAACATTCAAAATTCTTAGAATTATTTACAACATTAAAAAAAAAATTACTTCTTTTATCGAAATATATTTACTCGGCACGAGTAATCATGTTTGTGATTCAAATAAATTTTCGTTTAAAAGAAGATTTATTTCCTTCAAGTAAATCATTTCCTTGGCATATTATATCCTACATTGAGAAAATATTGTTTTGAATCAAGATAGTATCTTCTTGAATCAAAGAAATTTTGCTTAAAGGTTGTAAATCATATTTCTTAAAAGAAGTAAATCATTTTAAACAAATATTTTACTTCGCTGAAGAAATTATATGTTTAGATTTAGAAAATGGTCATTGATATCAATAAATATATTCCTGGCAATAATTTACTCATATCAAAAGAAATTTATTTGATTCAAGTAAATAGTTTAGTTAAATAGTTGAAACAAAATATTTATTTAGAAGAAGATCACGATTTACTTTAAATAATTAAATATTTACTCAGAAGAAATCAATGTTCTGTTAAAAATAAGTAAATATTTCCTCCGTTTCAGTAAAAATTTCTTTGATCCAAGAAATGTCTTTCTTCTTTTATTCATTTTTCACGAGTATATTTTTATTTGAAATCAATCAACATTCACTTCGTAATATCAATTTATTTCGTTCGACAACTTGAATTGAATCAAATATTTATTTAATTTCATGAAATAGTTCTATGATTTCAGAAATTTAGTTCTTTTTCATGCAACTAGTTATTCGGCTGCAAGGTCTCCATGCTCGTTTCTCGTTGTTGTCAACAGCTGGCGCCCAAATTATTCTGTATAGTCGCAATCGGAGAAACCGAATCTCATTTGATATAAAAGCCTGCATTTTAGTTATGGTGCTACAATATGACATTTCATGATGATGTTGACAAGTTTTTTATATTTATGAAATTTTATCTACACCATGAATTAAATTTAAAAAATTAGAATTTAGATTTCATGATAATTATTATCGTCTAAAAAGCAATTTCACTGAATTATTTTGAAAATTATTAAATATTTATTGGACGAATGTTTAACATTGTGTCACAGAAGTCAGATTTAGAAATTAAACATTTTTTTAATCAATTACAATATTATCAATATATGTTATTGTTAGATGAATTCATAAATGTTTAAAACACTGAAATAGGAGAAAAATATATGCATGAACAAATAAATAATATTTTAAAACATTTCATTAATAGCCCCCTTACGTTATAAAAACATATTATTATTTTTTTTTCTAAAATGGAGGAGAAATCTATTGTGAGCTTCTACAAGCGTGTCTATGACAGTACATTTCACACAACGTTTCATCCCATTAGGTTAATGACACCATTAAAAAAAATCAATAAAAACCTAATAATTGGAAGTAAAGAAAGACATTTATATTTTTTTACATTTTAGTCCGTATATACTACGAGTACAGTGTTGTCTTTTGTTAATTGTTATATATTAAATTAAAATTAAAAAATCTTGAATTTACAAGCCACTAAAGATTTTATTAAAGGTTTTTTCTATTTATTTTATAAATTTACAAAAATGTGGTAATTTTGAAAATGTTTGTTATCAAATTGTTACTGTAATTTTTCTATTTCGAATTTTTCATTATAAAAAAGTTGTACAAATTGAATATAAGTTTAAAAAATATGATAATAAAAATGGTCAATTTGTAATAATTCTCTTATAGAAAACAGACGTTATTGTCCGTCTTATGAGTTAATAAATCAACAACAATTATACAAAATATACTAATGGTTAAAAGACTAAATAAAATCAGTAAAAACACCAGTAACTTTCTACTAATGCAACAATTTACTTCAATTACCAGAAATAGATTAAATTATTAATAATTTATCATTTTATTTAGTATATACATTCAGCGATTATTCATTCTAAATTTGAGTTAGTTAGACAAATTGATGGATATTAGTTAATAATGTAGGCCACATTCATTTTTACTACCAAAAGTTTATTACTTTTTAACTATTGTGATTAGTTCAATTGGTCCTCAACTGAATTTTATCAGTTATAATATCTACCCTAGATTAGTTTAAACAAAAAATATTAACCGAATGAAATTAAGAATTTCATAATTTGATTAAGTTTTCAAAAATTATATATCAGTTTTACTAAATTCGTTGACTAACTATTAATTTAAATAAAAATATTATAATCAACAACATCAACAATGTTTTTGTACAGACTAAAAAAAACGTAGTAAAATTGACTACTTATTAAACATTAGTAGGTCACTAAGTAGGTCAAAGGTCCTCAATTAAATTTTGTGCGAAATAACTAATTAAAAAGAAGTTAATTTGACTAGACTTAAACAAAAATAATAAAATCAACATCAACAAAGTTTGTCTAACTAAAGTAATAATAGTTCTTTTAAAACTTCTGCCAGCGGGAATTGGATTTATCATGTAGATTTTTTTATATTTACTGATAGAATTTAAACTAGCACAAATCGCTAATTGGCCAATTCATCATCTTTTCATTAGCATTATTTATCTAATGAAAATTTAATAAGTAGATTATTCTATTTATGTACAGCTTCAACAGAATTTCTTGTCAGTGTTCCACTCACTTTATTTAGAAACAAACAAGCCTCACCTCGAAAATAAAAAAGGACGTGACTTGATTGTGAGCAGTTCTCCGTCACTAAAAATCAATGACAAGTTTCTGATTTTTTTTACATTCGTTCACCAGATTTATCTAAATTTAAAGCAATGATCATACCCTTACTAATTGATGTGGGTATTTACTTTGTGGACTTTTATCCTCGTAACTAAATTAGATAGTTATTTACCTACTATACTGTCTTGATTTAAAGCCAAATTTTTACTAATTTAATTAGTAGGACAATTTTTTACTAATAAATAAGTATTTAATTGCGTTTAACTATTTCAATTAGTCAAATGTTTAGATGAGGTATTACTAATTCAATTAGTAGAACCGTTCTACTATTTAAAAAGTAACTCTGTTTTGCTATTTGAATTAGTTATTCGTTTTCATTATTTGAATTAATTAAAGATTATAATTCAACCCCACATATTAATAAGCCTACCAGAAAACGTGAATCCTTTGCTGAGATTTAGTATTTTATTTAAAATGTGTGTTAAGTTTGCACACTCCTTAATGTATTTTTATAATTTTCAGGAATATTTTTTATTTAAAACTATATCGAATATCGCGTTAAATCAGTCGCATGTATTCAGGCCTGTTTAAAACATACAGAATGGAACATTTCTGATTCTACTGGAATTGAAAATGAAAATAAGTATTTTTAAAATAAAAAATCTATAAGTAAGTATTTTTTACTGGACATTTGAATTATAATTGTTAAATATGTTTATAAATAAACAATAACAAAAAAATAATGTACTCGATATATTATTTACCTCAGTTATTTCCTAACGTTAATATTGTTTAGTAATTTAGTTTTACTAATTCAATTAGTAACCCATGATTCAATTGATAATTGAAATAGTAATAACAAATTCAAGTAGTCACTAAAAACTATTCTTTCAATTAGTAGTTTTCTACTAATTGTTAGTAGCTGCGTTTTCTGCAATTCAATTAGTGAAATTTGACTAATAATTACTAGTATTACTAATACATTTTAAGACAGCATTTAAATAAATAAAATGGCGGAAAATCCACGAGGACAACAATAAAACACTCATGTTGTTCTGTTATATTTTATTGTTTGGAAAATTCCGTCATATTGTTTATACATAATTTGTACACCAATTCCATAATTATTGAAAATATACAAGTCACTCTCTAAATCTGAACTAGTTAAAAACTATACCAATAAGAAAATAAAAACTGAGTCGTCAAATAATTTTTGCTAATAAAAAGTTAAAACCTACTAACCTGTTACTAATTCTACAAACTACTAAATTACAAAGTCAATATCTACTTGTAGATTAGTAGAATTTTACTAATGAATTAGTATTTTCGTACTATTTGCCAGTTAAAAACTTACTAATTGATGGTAACCCACTTTTCGCTGTACATAAGTCGTTTTTTATTAATTTAAGTTTAGAGAGAGAGAGAGAGAGAGAGAGAGAGAGAGCATGATTTTTTTACATAGAATCGAATGGTACCATCGGTTTTTCAGAAACCCATTTTTAATGTAATAAAGTTGAAAAAAAGTTTTTTTTTTCACATTATTTCTAAAAAAAAAAATATTTTTTAAAGTACAAAAAATATTTTCTTCCATGAATCTCGATATTTATTTTTGATTATTTTTTTTTGTTTTGTTTCTGAAGCTCTATTCAACAAATAAAGGTTTTCGCGAAATTTTAATTTTTCAAAGGTAAATTTTCTTTCAAGGAATTTTGGAGACAATCGAAAAAAAGTCATTTTTGTCGTTTTTACAATGAGTTTTCAATGTGTTGAATCCACTTTAAAAGTAAACAAATGTAAAAATCCTGTTTTTCTATTAAGAAATGTAAAAAAGTGTTGTAAAGAAATTTGTTAATTAAAATTAGTTGAAGATTAGTTATTAATTTTAAATTGGTTGTTATAATCTAATATTTGTCATATCCAATTTTGAAAATATGGATTTTACATGAAAACTCGGTGTATACAACAGCTTTTTTTTAGGAAAAAAAATTCATTTTTGTTTCTGGTAAGAACAAGAGTAAGATTAGAAAAATATTAAAAAAGACAAATTTTTTGAAACACTAAAAATAATGAAAATGTTCAATGCTCACGATTTTTTAAGTAACGAAAAAAAAAAACTTAATTTATGATTAAAAATTACAAATATTTCCAAGTTAACTACATTCAACATCTTACTAATTCAAATCCGGAGCACCTCACTAAAGTATATTAACTTCCCAATCACTTAAATGTCTCTTTATCATTGACAAATCTTCAAAATTTCATGTCTACACTCCCCTTTTCTTACTAAACTAACCTCGACCCAAAAACTAAAAACCACCTGTCCGACGCCGCCCAAAATCATCGGCGTTTCGTCACTCTGGCACGTGCCTCGTGTTAGCGCACCTTTACATAGTCAAACATCCTGATGTACATGTAACATCGCTTTCTAGTAAAATCCGCCAGGCTTTCCTGTAGCGAGTAGGTCGGTAGGTTGGTCGGTCGATGATTGCCACGTGGTAGGGAGTAGGAAGAGAACAAGAGTTCCAAACGGCCACTTAGAAAGGTATGCGAAACACGTCTCTTTTGTTTTTTTTTATTTATTTATTTATTCTAACATTGTCGCTTCCAAGATTGCATCTATTATCAAGTGGATTGCATCGGGCTGGTCAGAAGAATTCAAGATCGATAATGAAACCTGTTATTTCGATTAAAGACCCAGATCGATACTATAATGGAGCGTGGGCGGGAAAATGCCTTTTGGTTTTGATGGCCTATCTCTCGATGTACTTTGGGTATCAATTAGGTTGCCTCGAGTACGAAATAACTGTTCTATACGGGTAGGTCGTGCTGAGAAAATTCTTATCGCAAGTACCGAGATGTATGAAACTCTATTCTTGCCATGTAGATTCGCGAATTCTGTTATCTTGAAACGGTGCCAATTTTTTGTCGCGCGAGAGTCGTCCAAAAGCCGTCGAGAAATTGCCGACGTTTTAACGAATGTCTTGCTTTCTCGTTCACGTGTCTTTCGACTAATCTGATAGCTTAATCTGGACATTTATTTTATTTCCAGACTTTACGTCGTTTCTAGATTTTCTGTCTTAAATTTTGCAACGTCGTGTCTTGATAATTTCGCAGCATCCATTTAACAGTTACTTTCATTACACCTTTTAAGAGGTACATCTATCTCGAGTTTTCAATTTTTTGCATTCTATTGAAAATTAAATGAAAGATTATGCCTGATTTAATTACGTTTTTTTAATCACGTTTTTCAAGTCGATAATCAAAAATTTGTCGACAGTTAATAAACTCTCTATACTCCTTGGAAAAATCACTCTAGATAGAGTGAAAATGAAGCTACTCAACTGAAACAATGAATTGCCTCGCTAATATAAAAAATGGTAAAAAAATAATAATATAATTTAACTTTTACGTGAGCAAAAATTGAATTACTTGAGGGAGTTCAAAGTGCTTCGCCGAGAAAGTAGGAATTTGGTCTAAAACAAGTAAATTAAAGATATCTGAATTAATTTTTCAAAATTCAGGCTCTGTAAAGGCAATTCTAATTACCATAGATGATATCCCAGAAAATGCCAAAGAAATCAATTGAAAATTGACAATTTTAGGAAATAAGTCAATATTTTACATTTTTTTGAAGAATCCTGTATCCTAACACACTTTAATGTACTCTAAAATATTGTACTTCCATAAATTACCAATGCTTTTTCAAGAGATACTAAGAAAGGACCAAACCTTTAAAAAATTGGACCCCTTAACGAAAAGATTATGAAATTTTGAAAGATTTGGTATAAATTAAGAACAAAATTATTAAAAGCTTCTGCTATAAAACAATTGGAAACGAATCAAAGAAAAATTTAATAAAAAAGTAGGTGATGAGGTCATGAAGAGTACCAAGTCTCAGGTGCAGATAAATGCGCAATTGTACACGTAATCCAACCTAACAATTCTTCAGTGACAGACCATTCTTCAAGAGTAAAATACACCTTTTATCGAATGAAACATCCGACGGCATAAATGTGGATTTCATTCTAAACTTTTAACTTTTCTTTCCCTTCTTTTCCATTATTGAAGAGTAAACATCCAAATACGGTATGACATAAGCAGCAATTCTAGCGATGATGCTAGAAAAGTTTCCTAGAGATGAGATCAACATATACTTGGCTAAAACAAATAATTATTTACTGAAATTTTTGTCTTTCCAAAATTCAGAATTTTCAAGATGGCAACATCGTTAAAAATATTCTTTTTGGAATGTCTAGATGAATCATCCCTCTTTATTCTCTCGTTATATTTTTAACTGATAATTTTTGCATGAATAATAACTTCAACTTAAAAAGACTGTTCCATTTCGATATTTTTCATTTTTAAAGATATTTTCAGCTGTCTGATAAATATTTCATTGTTTGCGAAGTATGACAACATGCGTGACTAAATAGATTTGTTACTGTGCAGACTTTTTCGCTACCTTCTATTTTACATCCATTTATCACTCATAAAATGAACATTAAAATTTATAATATTCATTACACTAAGAAAAACATTTTTCGCGAAGAAACTAGTAATGAAAAAGTGAAAGGCCGATCATTGTTTCGGCCATGAAAACAATTTTAATTAATAAAGAGTTGTAACCCATTAATTTATCAGTTAAATTATACGAATCTAAAGAGTAGGTGATCTTTTTAGAAGCATGTTATTAGATGAAATTAGTGGACTCTAATTAATACATTTAATGTGTTTTATTCTTTTGGAATATGAGCGTTATTAAGTTAATCAGTGACTAACTTAAATTGTTTAGTAGACATACTAAATAGCCCAAGCTTAAATCATTTCGTGTTGGAATATTGACCAGGGCGTGACATGTCTAAGATAATGTGCGCCTTATCAACTTGATCAAGATTCAATAAGTCAAGCCTTACTAGGATTTCTTATTTCCATCATTGTGATTTCATCTATACAGAAAAAATAAAATAGTTGACAGTACTAACTAGATAGTTGGACACAGCCAACGTTTTTAGTTAATTTTACTATCTAACTAGTAACCTCGACAAATTAAGTAGACAAGGGTACTATTTAAATAGTCAAACAAAACTAAAATACGTATTTGTGTCAGATCCCACTATTTAGATAGTAAAGCCAACAAAAATATTTCTTTTTTTCCTTATAAATGAACAAACTGGCCGTTATTGAAGTCATGAAATAAAAACCAATTCTTCTTGTTCGATTGAATACAAGGCTCAACAATTATTAGTGTATTAACTCTATTTAGATAGTAAAATTAACTAAAAACTATGGATGTATCCAACTACCTAGTAAGTTATTCCAATTATTGTTGTCTTGTATTCAAGTAAACAAGAAGAATTGGTTTTTATTTTATGACTTCAATAATGGCCAGTTTGTTTAATTATAAGGAAAAAAATAAATAGTTGGCTGTTGTCTCTCTTTTTTACGAGTCCTTAAATGTCACAAATTAAAGTATTCTTTATTATCTTTCGTAAATCGACAAAACTGTTATTCACAAATATTGAACAACTGATTAAACTATACATTCCTTACTACACTTTGAATGACATCCAAGCAATCTGATCTGTTTCGAATGCATTTCTATTAATATGTACTAATATTTTTATTATTTCTTCTATTCCGATAAAACTTGGTTTATTCTGTAATCAAATTTCTTTGCAACAAATAGGAATCTTCACTACAATAATATTATCAAAATTTTAAAATTACATTATTAAAAACTGTCGTTTATTTCAAGAAATCATTATAGAGACGGACTTTAATAAATTTATATTAAAAAAACAGTTGATTTTCTACTGCTCAGTTGTTTTATTTAATTCAAATTATAATTAATACATTAATTTTAAAATCTCTAGCGTTATCATTTTTCTAAAAGAAAGTTTTGAATAAATTATCTATCTGGTAAAAAGAAAGTCTCCACATTTGATCATGATTTTTAAAGTGTACTTGCTAAACTTCTGAAACTGAAAATTCACTCTTTATGGAGTGAAAATTGAGCCTATCTAGTGAAGTAATGAATTCTCTTTTTCCTAACGCAACTTATGAAACCAACTTACTTTACTAATTTTGGGTATGCTTATCGATTTATGGAGTCAAAATTGCATTTCCTTGCCGCAGAAAAACAATATGGTGGATTTTATCTGCAAAAGTACCGGAAAATCAAAAAATTTTTGTTTCCAACAATTTTTTACAAATCGATAATGGATGACGATCCATTCTAAACTATACTCAAACGTGGACAAATAAGTTACAATTTAAAGGGAATTTTTTTTGTTGATCTCCATTAAGTTTATCCTATTAAAAATGGTGGAAAAGTGTGAAAATTTCTAAAAATTCGTGTTTTTCCTAAATATTTCTGAAATAAATCGACATTAATGTAAGTTTTTGTCTTAAAATGTAAAATTGCGGTTTATAAAATAAATATTCAAGTCACTTTGTAATATATTTGTATTATATTGTAAATTCTCATATTCCAAAGCAAATATTAATAATAATCAATTCTGAGGTAGTACTAAATAAAACACTGGAATTATAATTAAAAAGGAGAGCTTAGGGTTTACAAAGATGTTAAATTTTCTTTCAATACGAGATAAAATTCTTAATAAAGGAAAAAACAAAGGAAAAAGAACTAAAAAAGAACTAACCTTTCCCGACTAATAGATTAGCCACCAGAACCCAGTTGAAAATTTAAGTTTTTAAAGACAAAATAATGCATTGGCGCCCAGTTTTTTTAAATCAAATGAAAGTGGGAGTTGAAGAGGTGCAAAACATTGCTTTTAAGTTAAAATTTATTTAACATTATGATTTATAAACAAATAAACAACTGAAATCGTTAGTTATATAGAAAAAAAATGCACTCGCTGGCAAATGTTCCATTGGATCGAGATGAAACTCCGTACTCGGAGGTTTTTGAGGTTGTTATTTACGAATCCGTTCTCAGATTTTGAAAATTCAAAATGGCAGATTCAATACGGCCGACCAAAACGTAAAAATTACCTAATCGAGATTAAACTGAAAACTAGAGGGTTTTTCATGGATGAATACGAATCTGAATTCAGATTTTAAAAATTCAATATGGCGGATACAATATGGCCGATCAAAAATATAAAAAATTACCTGATTAAGATTACACGTTTGTTCAGCCGTATTGAATCCGCCATATTGAATTTTTAAAATGTGAGTTCAGATTCGTAATCAACGACCCTGAGAACCTACGAGTACCCAATTTCATCTGGATCAAGTAAGGTTTTACATTTTGGTCGGATAGCTTGAATCCCCCATTTTGCATTTTCGAAATTTGAGTTCTGAAAAAAAAAACCCAAATAACCCAGATATACCCAGTTTTATGAAAAATGGTTCATCAGAAAAATGTGTGCCGGAAAGAGTTAAGCATAAACGTAGATGCACGGAATAAAAGTATGAATATATGAAATATCAAAAATCTTTAAACTTTCAGATGTCTAAGATTTCTCATTAGATCGTGCAATTCGCTATTTTTATAAACATTCATAGTCTTATTGGAAAGTTTGTCCCAGACGCATTTAGTGCATGTTTTAGCAAGTATTACAGTTGAATGATTAACTATCCCAATTATGTAAACTGTCATTAAGTAAGTCATTGTAACGTTACACTTGCGCTAATTTAATTTGTAATGGGATGCTATCTGTTGTGCCTTTACCGCAAAAGACTTCCTCGGCCAATGTCTGGATGTCAATGACCGAAAGTGCACGTGTTTATTCAGATGGCAAAGTGCCCGTTAAGAGAAACCAATTGCAAGACATCAACGGAGCCACGCACCGCATGATATCTTGGAACATGTTCTTACAAAATTCTGCAACTTCGTTTCAACGCTGCCTACTACTTAAACTCGTAAATTTGGAGTTGCCAACAGTCGTTTAATGGAATTGCAAAATAGTCGTATACGAAAAATGGCCTATTTTTCTCTTACCAATTTTGAATGATACTATAAATCTACCAGGTGTAACTTTCCAATTTCATCAATCGCTACTAATTAGAATCAATAATAAAATGTAATCATAAATAATTTATTGACATTTTCTGAAGAGTTTTATTTTTTTTTTTAGTTATCGAATACTTAACTTTACAAAAAAAATTAGTAACACACATATGCACACGAATGAATATTAATACACTTCAAACTGTGTAGACTAAAATTTACCTCCAACAAGTAACCATCAAGGCAATTGAAATTGCAACTAATTTTAAGTAGTTTCTGGTTTACACATTAGTCTTTTTTCATAGGATTGAAAATATATTCAAAATTATCGATGATGAGTAATCAGGGCTAAAACTTAGAATTAGGTTTTTAGGGGTATGAGACCAAACCTAAAGTGGTACAAATAAAAAACACAGTGGCAACATCAGCGGAAGCACTTCATTATATTGAATTGCATCTCATTATATTTACGTTCCAGCATATTTGTCCGGCTCCGTCCCGTTATATTTACAGTTGCTTTGTTTTACCCCCACCTTACGCTCTAGGGACTCAGGAAGGGCCTGGTGTGACGTCACGAACGTAACGCGACTGAGGGGAGTGGGAGAATCTCCCTTACTATTGGTAAATATAACGAGACGAGAGGTGTAGTCGAGGAACCGAGTGGGTAAATATACAGGGACTCTACTGTACTTGAAATGGAAAAATAAAGAAGATTTCAACCAAATGTTTACCCTTCGTGTCAAGTTTGACAGTTGCATCGAAATCGCTTGAAAATGTTTACTCGTCAGTTTTCCGGATTGCTGATTACGAATACGAAGTATGAATTTTGAAATTCAAAATGTCGGATCCAATATGGCTGATACAAATTTTAAAATTTACATTGAATTAGATAAAACTCTGAGGATTTATTTGAGGATTTTCATGGTTGACGATTACGCATCCGAAGATAAAACTATGAAATTTAAAATGGCGGGTCAAACTGAAATTAGGTCATTTTTATTTAACCATTTCAAATGAACATGATTTTCGAATATTTGATTGAAATTGTCAATTTTTTTAGTGTATATTTTACTTGGATTTAATGTACGAAAAGCCACACTGGAAAAAAGTGGAAAATAATGGCAGATAACACAAAAAATTTTCAAAAATTGAAATTCAAGGACCATACACCCAATTCGAATCTGGATGCAAATGCAAGGAGTTTCAATACCGATTGCGTGGCGACATAACCTCACACGCATAGTTGTTCAATGATTTCGTCGATCATTTCCGTTTAAAGTTTCCGGAGCAAGGGGTTCACCTCGAATTATTCAAATTTGATGAAAAAGGAGTCGTCCCAGAGAAAATCGGCAACATCGAACATCGGAAATCGTAATAGTTGAAGGGATTTTATGAATTCCTTGGGCAATGTCGTCGCCCACGGGCGTCGGAAAGACGGCCTTTAGTTACGCCACTATTGCGAATGCCAGAGTTTCAATATCATCGGCAGGTATAGATGTTGCCCGTGCGTGTTTCTATTTTTACGTCGATGGTTTCAATGGCTTGTATTTTTTATTATCCTGAACGTTTCATTTAATCGACAACGAAAATGGTAGTTTTCGACGCGTTTCATGACAATAATGTAAGACGCACTTTTTATCGGCCTCGTAAAACTCGATATTTTAAATTTCATTACGATTTTATGAATTTCTAAATACGATAAATTAGCATTTCGTATCCTTCTCTCGTTATATAATTAATTAAACTACTTTACGATATATAGTGAACATTTTTATACGTAATACGACAAGATTGCATTAGACAATTTTCCAACTTTTCGTTGTTGATATTTTCACAGATAGGAGGCATTTCGTAAGGACAACATTTTATTATATTTTCTAAAATTTATCTGATTTTTTTAAGAATATTCCGAATTATAGGGATATTTATAAGTAATAATTAAATTGTTCGATTAATACTTAACAACCTATACCATTCCTGTCCTGCTTTCGTAGCATACAAACTTGTAAAAATACAGAGAAAGAATTTAAAAATTCATAATTTTGAATAGTGTTTTCTAAATTTAAAGTAAAAAACATTATATTTTCCCATTAATATTGGCTAATAACTTAGTTTAGCATTGTTTTTTAAACATTTTAAATTATCTCGAGAATAAGAAATTTGTATTAGAAGGAAAAGATACGTCATAGGATTTTTTTATGCTTAAATAGAATAACCAAAATGGCTACTTTTTTGGTGGCATTTTCTGCAATAATCAGAATATGCAAATTGTCAAATAAATTGTCGAAATAAATTATTATTATAAGATTTGTAATCTGCGACTAAATAAATATTTTCTTCAAAAATAAACGGGAACTCTTATCTTGTGACTTACCATTTTGTTATTGAAAATTTTAGAATTGAAAAAACAATGCCACTTTGAATATTACAATACAATTTTACTAATACGTTAACTCTAATGTCCACCATTCTTCTACATTTCGAGATCTTTAATTATAAATGTCAACAAAAAATTTTACAAAATTTCCAATTTATAATAGTGGCTATGAAATGGCACAGAAACACGTAATTTGTAAATAATTTGTTAGAACCTAAAAAATCTATAATATATTTTATAAGATTAATAAATTTAAAAAAAAGTATAAATATCATTCAAAATTTTATATTTAATAAAAATACATTCTGCAAAAGTTTTATTTATTAGTAAATATTTACATAATTTTATTGTATATTTACTTAATATACATTTTATTGCACTGATATGTTCATGTCAGTCATGTACATTTGTATCATTAATAGTTGTTTATATCGATTAGATTTTCACAATAGAACAATAGATACTGTCAGAGAAGAAAAGAAAAAAATAGAGAAGAAAAATAACCCCTGATATTAAAGAATTTGAAATACCCCTGAATAGTTAAGAGAAAAGTACTAAAAGGAGCTACTTTTTTAGTTAGACAAACTTTGTCCATGTTTATTATACTTTTTTTAAGACTTACAATTAGTCAAATCAACTTAATTAACTATTTTCTTAATTTTTTATAGGATTTTTTTTTCATTGAGTGATTTTAATCTCTAGTGGAGCTTATTTTGCTGTAATTTTAGGAATATTAATGAAGTAATAATAAAGTAAATTTTTAACAAATTAAATACAAATTTAACAAACAAAAAATTATTAAAGTAACTTTTTGTTTAATTAATACAGATGACAAAAAAATAACAAAAAGTGCAAGAAATATTTGTACTTAAATGCTGGCAATATTAGAATTTATTGGGTTTGCTTATGAAGTAAACCATTTTTTGAGTACAACTTTACTTTACGTCCTTCATACGAAAAGTTTTTTTAATTTGGCAATTCTACAAATGCACAATGGCATAATTTTCTAAATATTGGATGACGTCTTTTAGTGCTAGTGCACATCAACCTATATCCAAATCTTGCATTTTGTAAATACTAATTAAAAAACACTGATCTATAACACAGGGAAATATTATTTTGTAAAATTAACTACTTTTTATTCTTCAGTAGTTCCTTAGTTATATTTCATCAATTATAGTATTAGTAACAAAGTAATTAAAAAAACAAAGAACGTCGTCATTGAAATAACATTTTCTCCATAGAAAAGTAATTTTATAAATAAAAAATGAATTTAATAGGAAAAATAGTGATTTTTTTGTTCTGAAGTCCTGAAGAAGACCAAACGGTGTCGAAACGTCGACCAATAAATTTACTAGACAAAATAATCAGGTTTAACATCAATCCAAAAGAAATTAAGTACAAAACAAAGAGAGTCCAGTTGAAGATATTACTGCGCGGAGAAAAATTTTTTTTGGAAATGTTACTATTCTACATGGTTATTAAGGGACAGACTTGCATCAGGCGAAAGTTTCCTATTCTTTTTGCTAAAATTTACTAAAATTCGTGCAATTTTTACCATAACATTTTGAATTTTTAGCAAAACTAACATTAAAAATTCCGGAAAGGTATGATAAAAATAACAAAAATTGTAGTAATTTTTAGCAAAGGGAATAGGAAATTTTCTCGTTATGTAATTCTATCCCCTAATAACCATGTAGAATAGTAAAATTTCCAAATAAATTTTTCTCCGTGTAATTAACTTTGAGTAATTACTAACTAATCAAAATAATGAAATTTTTCCTACAGCAAAAAATCACAATTACCCAAATTTTTCCGTATACAAAGGATTTATCAGATTTATAAAATAAAAAACTCACAAAAAACATATTTTCATTAAAATTTAAAATGGTTCATAAAAAATGTTAAATTTACATTCCGAAATACCGAATACGTCTTTTTATTATCATGACCTTTAAAACTTTTTTGGAAACTTCTCCATCCGAATTCTTTGCTTTGGAAATTGTTGATGCCAAAAAATCCGAGACTTTCGTGAAGCAGCTGACAGCAGGAAGTCTTTTTATCGCGCCACGAAAACCGCAAAGAATTGAGGGAGGCGTAAACGGCAAGTTTGACGTTGCAGAGAATAGTCTTAAGGCTTCCTCTTCGTGTATTTATTCCGTCGAACTAACTTTTAGGAACGTGTTTGGTTTCTCGTCTGATCTCGAATTATTGCCTCGACTATTTACAAAAATCGATTAATTGTATTTACAGAAAATAACATTAAAAATATTGCAATGCAAACGATACAGTTCTTTTTGGGATTTTTATACGAGTTCTTGACTTTTTTAAAATGTAACAAAGATTCTAAAAATGTACGTATTCTCACTACCGAGAAATATGTGTCATTGTTCACAAATCACCCCTGAATAGCTTCAAAGCGACGGAAAAATGCCTGTATATTTAGATGGCCACATCTCTGTATTTGAATACCGTACAGAACATTTTCACAATACAATGTGAAAGAAATTTATTACACAATAAGTTTTAAAATGTAATATGCTGAAAAACAACTATATAGTAGATTATTTCTGTATCATATCATTACCATCGTGACATTTTCCGAATATTTCGCACATAATTTTCAGTCAAATTTCTTTGTCTATCCAAAATCATTATTTTATTATGTATTATTTTTTGTGTAATATTTATTACATAATTTCTTAACAATCATAATACACTTCGTGCTTGCCAGGATGTATTTTTTTAAAATATTGTCATGGTAGACTCAAATTAGAAAACAAAAGCAAAAGTTAATAGTAGAAAAAGGAAATAGTATATTATTATTTAAATTATTTTAAATAAATAAGAATACTATTCAATTTTTATTCAGCTAATTTTGTTTAGAAAAATTATATTGAAACTCCATAAATATCATTAGATTAGTTGAATTTGATTGATGTAAAAAAAAAATATTTTTACTATGACTGTTGACCTTCAAAAATTCATTATTTTCTAAACATTTAAAATATGATCTTTGTATCCAACGATGTTATCAAATTATTATTTCTTTCTTATTATTTTAAGGTTTAATTACTTGATGTCGAATGACTTTGCCTTTACTATGTAGTAAATCTAATAGACACAAAATTAAATCGCCAACTCCAATTAACTATGCACCAAATTATTTTAAAAAATTACTGGTAATTCAGAATATGTCCTACAATAACAAGAATAAAATATAGTGTAGTAAACAAGGTCTGAATGTAAAAAACGTCAGAAAATTAATAAAATGGCATCTGCTTTATTTACATTCACTAAAATTAATCAAATATTCTTTACTTTCATTAAATGTAATGAAGAAAGCAACGTTCAAATTTAAAAATATTGAAAACTAAATTTTTATGTAAGAAAAACAAACTCGTATAATTAATAATACAGGGTGTACGAAAAGTCCCGGGACGGTTGAATAACTTTCGAAAGAATAAAAATTTCAAAAATCGCCGAAACACGTGATTCGATTTTTCAAACAAGCTATCTTTTGAGGGGAGGTTTCGGCCCCCCAACCTCAAGGGGGGCGGGGGGCACGAGGGGGGCCAAAAATCTTAAATGGCAACATGGTTTGAGTGGGGGCTCATTTGAAAGGTATTTTCGAGACGAATTCAGATCACTGGTCATAGAGGGCGCTGCGATCATTTTTCGGAGAGATACAAGTAAAAGAGGTTTTCAATATAACGTTCAGAAACGGGTTGACACCCGTTTAAGAATATTGTTTTACACGATTTTAAGTTTTTTAAGTTTTTTAAGAATATTGAATTACACGATTCGGCGACTTCGAAATTTTCATTTTTTCAAACGTTAGTACGTCTAAGATCTGAAAAAGTCAAAAATCTCTGCGAAAAATGATCGCAGCGCCCTCTATGACCAGTGATCTGAATTCATCTCGAAAATACCTTTCAAATGAGCCCCCACTCAAACCATGTTGCCATTTAAGATTTTTGGCCCCCCTCGTGCCCCCCGCCCCCCTTGAGGTTGGGGGGCCGAAACCACCCTCAAAAGATAGCTTGTTTGAAAAATCGAATCACGTGTTTCGGCGATTTTTGAAAATGTTATTCTTTCGAAAGTTATTCAACCGTCCCGGGACTTTTCGTACACCCTGTATATTCAATACTTAATAAATTTTAGTACAATAATTTTAAAATTGAAATTTAATAAAAAGCCAATCTCTCTATTGACGATTGAAAAAATAGAAATAGAAAAAATTTCACTCAAACAAATCGTCGACATCATTATTGTTCGTTAATTACGAATTTCTGCAATTTGCATAATAAATAATAGCATGAAAATCAGTTGTAGATAAAATGCGTCTGTTAACTAATTACCCCATTTTCCCAACATTTCTCTTCTTGAAGCAAATTGCACGACTGCGTACATATGTTATACGTGTATTCAAATGCTGCTCTCACGAATTCATTGTTCATATCACCAAATTTTCAAAATTTTTTTTAATCTATATCAATCAGTTGTCTACATTCTCAAAGTTATTATATAATGTTGAAGAAACTTTTACGAATTTGGAAGAAAATTTTGCTAACCTACTTTGCAAATGAATTACGTCATAGTTTTCCAAGATTTGTGGTTTTTTAATTCAATTTTCAAACTTTTGAGTTCATAATCTTTATTGATTTACTTCATACTTATTAAATACAACTTACAGCTCTTTATAAGAAAGTCAGTTTTATTACAAGAAATAGATTATTTCTTTTTTTATTAAGAAACATATTTTTAGGAGGTTTTATACTAAAAAAGTATATTATTTATATTAAATGAAAACATTTTTTGTTTTCAATCCAGAATCGCAAAAAATAAATCATCTATTGAACTCACGCAACAAAAATAACTACTGAACTTTCATAACAAATTGCAAAAATACCTCTTCATTAAAAAACATTAACAATTCTATAATAACACAATAAATCTATGCCAGACGATCTATTATGGTAATAAAACAATCTAATTCCATGTTTTGTATGATAAAACATTTTCCTTGTAAATAAGATACATAAAATGTATGCTATTTAAAAGCATTTCAAAATAAAAGTATGTTACTAATAACTTTTATTAAAATCTCGTAAAAAGTACCATATTTATACATTAAAAAACACGTTTAATTACTGCGTAACATAAATTTTCTAGAATCTATAGAAATAAATCGAACACCATGCCTTCGCCATTACCTAACATCCATTACGTTGAACGTAAAATATTTTTACCTCCTCGTAAATGTTTAACTCGTTTTTAGTGTTTTTTATTCTTATTTAAATCATACGATTTGCATATGTGCTTATGTGTTGGACGATTTAATTAACGCGCGGAACGCCCAGTGACGCAAAATAAACCATAAGTAATTTCAGACAGCTTGGAGCGCAAATTGATATTACTTGGAGAACGTGTCCATGCCTCGTGTTAACCTTCCAATATGAGTACTATAGTAGCACATGAGTGATTAAAAAAGATACAAATATATTTTTCAAAGGTTTCCCCATTGCGTTTATTTATTTCGTAAAATTAGAATCAAACATTTTTACAAATTTTTTTTAGATAATAAGAATTGAGGATGTATTGATATTGACTAACCGTGTTCGCTAATTACGACTCTGAATTTAGAATTTGAAAATTAAAAATGTCAGATCCAATATGGCGGACCAAATTATCCAAAATTAGTAGACGAATGCGTGTCTACAAGGATTTTCTAGACTACTGATTACATCTGAAATCAGATTTTCAAAATTTAAAATAGCGGATTGAATGTGGCTTTGAAAGGATCTTCAAAGTCGCTAATTATGATTTCAGCATCACAAAGTGTTTACAAGTGCATCTGATTCTTCCTATCATCATGACCTAGAACTAACGACGTGGACGTGAGGAGGTACTATTTACCATATCACAACATAATTATTGTTAGTACCATATTTTTTTAATTTTTTTTTTCAATTTTTCCCAGATATAATATATATATAATAATATGTAATTACACATACTTATATCCAGAAAAACATAAGGTGTTTCCAGGACAATGGAATGGATAGAATTCATTTTTCTTAGGAATACATAAACAATTTTTGATTATGAAACTGACAAGACTAAAATTAACATATTTTATCGGTCCGTTTTTCAAATAATCGCGAAAAGTATTAAAAAGCCTAGAATTTTTAGGGTTTTTTATTTCCAAAGTTGACTTCCAATCGAAAAATAATGAAGGGGGAAATTGTAGATATTAAAAAGATCTACAACTTTTGTGAACATCGTTTTTCATATAACCTCAAAATTTTCGTGATAATTGAATAAAACTTTTTTCGGGTTTTAATTTTTCTCGCGCGAAAAAAAGAAATTTTATGACCGCATTTGGAAGAAACTTACCCTTTCATGTCTAAAATAAGGTGTAATTTATCAAATAAAAATATTAATTTTTAGAAACATATTATTTTTACTTCTAGTCCAAAATACAACTATTTAGATATAAAATATATTTTTTCAACAGGTTTTCCCGAATAAACAATAATGATACTATTATTCCATTCCTTTAAATATTGGAATTTATTTTAATAAGTTAAGTATGTGCTTCAACGAATTCGCAACAATAATTACAAAAATGACTTTTTAAAGGAATTGGTAAATTTAATGGACAATGAAAATATAATTAATGAAATTTATGATGTATCTATATAAATATACAAGATTTAATGCAAATACAGTTAAATTTACCGTCAATTTTAATAAATAATAGCAAATTTAAAGAAATAATTGCAAAAATTACTTTTTGAAAATACGTTGCAGTGTTTTTGCAATTGTATTAAATTTTTACAAGTGACATCAATTTCGTTAATGACCATCTGAAAATAGACATTTCAACGAACAATATCCAATACAAAAACGTTTAAAAATCTAAAAGTTTAACACGAAAACGGTTGAAATTAGAGGTAATTTTTCGGTTTTAATTCAGTACAACATCTAAAAATGAATTTTAAGTAATGAATGTAATTTTATTTGAAAAATTACTCCTTATTTCGGACATGAAAAGGTAAGATTCATCCAAATTTTTTTTACGCGATAAAAAAGAATTAAAAACAACAAAAAAACGCTTTTTTTTAATTATCTCGAAAATGTTTTGGTTATGTGAAAAGCGACGTATAAAAAAGTTGGAGATCTTTTTAACATCTACAACTTCTCCTTAAATTATTTTTCGATCGGAGGTAAATTTTCGCCGGAAATAAAAAGAACTAAAAAAATATTACGTTTTATATCCTTTTTCGCATTTTTTGAAAAAAGGCCCGATAAAATATTTTAATTTTAGTCTTGTTACATTCATATGATTGAAAAATATCTATTCTAGCTAGAAAATTCCGTATGCATGACACTGGCAATTAAAAGTAGCTTAGTCGCCGCTAGGAGTGCTCGCGACTCTCGCCGTTCTATTTTGCTCTCGTTATAGAAATGTATTTCTATTTTGTAATATATACAAAGAATCCAGTTAGATGACTGTATTCTGTACGGAAGACTTCGACAGTGCATATTTTATTTATTACACTGGATAACAAAAAAGTCGATTCTTGTTTATCTTAAAATTCTTATGTTTATTGAATCTTTAGGTCTCAGTGAACAAAAAAGGAGGTTACAAACCTTTTTTCATTCGGTCAGTTCCATGCAAATCGAGATGAAAGTGCGAAAAAATTGTTTTTTTAGCATTTTTTGAATCCCTATAAGAGTAAAAAATGCGACGTGATACAAATTTCTAGTAGGGCTTAAATGAAACCTTGAAACAGGAACTTTTAGGGGAAAAATTGAAAAATCATTATTTTTAGTGGAGTAACTTAATTTATGAAGCACCACAAATGAAAAATAGCTGTGGTGACAAGAACAGATAGAAAACGATTTTCAATTATCGTTTTTTTTTAATATGTCCCATTATGGTTTTTGTAGTTGCTGTTGATGAATGGAAAGTTAGACTTAAGAAATTCAAAATGGGATCACAATATGGCGGACTAAATTTAAAATATTACGCGAACTCGCTTGAAACTTGTTACTCGGATATTTTTGAAGTTGCTAATCACTATTCAAAATTCAAAATGGCAGATCCAATATGGCGACCGAAATATTTGTAATTAACTCGAATTTCTTTATGATTTTGTTACCCAAGGGATTTCGAAGTCTCTGATTACAAATTTAAAATTTATTTTTCGATACAGGTAAAAATTAAGAAGGATATAGTTTTATTAACATCAATTGTATTACTACATTAAAGCTATAGTATTTGAGAAACATTTATATAAAATACATCACGAAATTTGTCTCTGAAATTTGCTGTAGATACAATTATAACGCCCAGTTATTAAAATTTACAAAAATGACGATTATAGTTCCTCCACTATTAATAGTTTTTATTTTTTCGTCGAAAAGTTCATGTTTTAAAGTTTCATTTAAGCCCTACTAGAAATTTGCATCACGTCGCATTTTTTACACATAAGTATTCAAAACATGCTAAAAAAGCAATTTTTCCCACTTTTATATCGATTTGCATGGAACTGACCGAATGAAAAAACGTTTGCAACCTCTTTTTTTGTTCACTGATACCTAAAGATTCAATAAACACAACAATTTTAAGATAAACAAGAATCGGTTTTTGTTTTTGTTACCCAGTGTTATATACGTATGTGATGTGGTACTTAGAGTCGCGCGATTTTCACAGTCGCTGAAAATTCACTTCAATGGAGTGACTTTTCACTCTGGAGAATTTATAGAGGACATATCGACGAAGGTGACAATTTAGGCAACGGTGATGAAAGTAGTGACAATTTGGCCTAGATTCAGCAAAGATAGTTACGATGATGTTGAATGTCACAGGGATGTCGACTACCATGACTCCTAAAGCTTACACTCATCAAAATGATAATGCAATAGCTAACAACGATGTTTGTAGTAGTCATCAAGATTATGAAAATGGTAACAGTGACATCAAATGAAATAGTGACATCAATTGCATCAAAAACATATGACTTCTGACACAATACATGACAAAACCAAACCAGCTATCGCGAGTGTCAATGGCGATGACGATATAAAGGCCATCGTTCCATGCATCTTGACGATCCTGAGAGCCTGGAATGTAAACAAGACAATTTCGAAAATGGCATTGTTTCGGCCGATTTCACCCGACTCCACCCGAACTCTTTGTTTCCCACACAAGAGTCTCCCCCCTTAGATGATCGTGCATGAAGTATGCATTACCCGACGTGGGTGTCGTTTCGTGTTCCTGACTTTGGAATTTCTGCAAGCCTCTTGAGCGGACCTTTCCCACCCATCCAAAATTGTCCGTCTTGACGTTGGTCAATCGTCAAACGGACGAATTCGTCCCTCGGACTTCTACGTGCCGCTCCTTTTATGCCCATACGTTCCCTCGCATTAAAGAAACGAACCACACTTACGCGCATTATATTGTGGGAGCGACTGCGTAGGCGCGAGAGCGGGAGGAAAATACGAGATGGAGCGAGATGGATGCTGCATTCAAGTGAAAGACAAAAGGAGACCAACATAGAGAGAGAAAACGTGACATCGACATATCACAAACGCGGAACATTTCTGTACGAGGCACGTAGATTGCGCGAGTGTCTTAGAACGGTCAGAAAGACGTTCTTTCTTCGTCTTCGCGGGAAATCGAACCTAGTCCCATATTAAGGCCAACGCCATTAATACCGATCGAAAGCGAGTTTGTCTACTTCCACAACTGCCAATTTGATACATTTTCTGCACCTTTTTTTTTCCGAAACCTACGATGTAGTGTGCTCGACGATAAAGTATATGTGTGGTCAGCTGTTGATCATGTAACATAATACTGCTGCGTAAACACGGAGTGACCCAGAACTGCTGCGCTCGATACAAATGCGTATTGAAATTTGGTTATGAAAATTCAATGCTTTTAAAATTGGTATCCCCAGTTTTTTGAATCTATAACTTCATTGTAAAAAATCTTTTCGTCAACAAAATTGTTCATTCTAGTTCAGTTTTTAATCACAGACTCAACGTATTAACTAAATATGTGCAGGTGACTTACTTTTATAATCGATGATTGTTTGAGATTATTCTCCTGAGGTCAAATACAATTTGTCCTATTTATACTTTATTTTCTACTTTTCTCAACATATTTAGTGGGTCGAAAAAAGTCAGAATTTTGACAAAAAGTTATGAAGATTTTTTCGTCAAAACTACCGATTTTTTTACATTTCTTCGCAAGACTTACGATTTTTTACATTGACCATTGGGTAATATATCAATCGCGTCTTTTTGCTTAGCTCTTTCTTCAACCATCGGATTTTTGTCAAAAAACAAAAAGGCGGCTTCAAAATGGCATCTACAAGTTGTAATTTTGGATTTTCTCAGCAATTTTTTTAAAGCCTAGTTTCATGATGGTTCATTCATAACCTCAAATTAGTTACAAACCGTGGGTTTTTACTGATTTTTTGCGTGATTTCTCAATTTTTGATATTTCACTATATATATGAAATTGAAAATGGTGGTATTAAATATTTGCGATTTATCAATAATCGGTTTATAACCTAAAAATTAAGTGCAGCACGGTAATTTGTTCATGAGAGGTTTGTAAGCTCTATAAAAGCCGAAGGTCCAGTGAAACTGGCCTTGAATGCCTAAATTCAAAATTGTTCATTCCAGGCATTGAGTATTGTAGACGTTAGGTTGCCTGACTTGTTAGGTTAGGTTAGTTTTAGGGTTTCATGCCATTGCCATTTCTCTGTTTCCCCCATTCTACCGTACGAATTTTGAACTAAAATTATTCTCGGGACAAAAACCAGACACCAAATAGTCTGACACCAAAACATCCGGCGCCAATACGGCGAGGCCAAAACATCCTGGCGCCAAAACACCGGAGCCAAAACGTCCTGTACCCAAAATAGTATATTAACGATGTGAAAACATTTTGTTGTTAACTATTATTAACTATTTTACTAGAATTGGACGTTATTGTAGTTTAACCCTTCAGCATCGTAAATTTACTAGAAAAGTGGTAGGAATGTTTCAAAAGATCCATTTTCGACAATTTTTGAAGTTGCATTTCGAATGGCGTGGACAAAAATTTAAAAAAAAAGACATTTACCCCTTGCTTTTTTCAAAAATTCATATTCAAATTACGTTTTTGCCAGATATTTTTTGTTTCAATTGCAATTTTGTTTACCATATCATATGAAGAACGTCAGAAACGTATTCCCGATTGTTGTACTTTGAAAATGTAGTTTATACATTTTGTTCTTTTCCGATTTTGAACCCAAAATGGAGCCTATAACGCAAAAATATTTCGAAATTTTGCATAGGGCGAGCAGTTTAGTAAATATGCACCACGATTTGATTGGTACTCGTTACTCGGGAGTTTTTTGGGGTCGCTAATTATGAATCTGAAGTCAGATTCCAATAATTCAAAATGGCGGACATAAAATGGCGGACTATTTTTCACAATTTGCTCCAATTCGATTGAAAGTTGTTACTCGGGGGAGGGGGGGGGGGTGGAGTCGCTGATTACAAATTTGAAGTCAGTTTCCAACAATTCAATATGGCGGACACAAAAAGAAACAGGAACTAAAACACGAAGTAGAACTTTATTATATTTTGTATAAAAATATAAACACAAAATAAAATGTACTGAATAAAACAAATGGCATCGATACAGATTGCAACACAAAACCATTTTGAAAACACAGAAAACCATTTGACACCATGCAAGAATCATCGTTTATTACGAAGACCTCGAGCAGCGTTAGATCGGGAAGCATAAAAAATGACAATAAAATGTAAATTTGATCATTCCCCTCAATTTAAAATTAATTTATGAAAAACGCATTATACATGCAATGATTATGCTAAATCTCGACGTGATGCATAAACGACTTCCACCCGCGATCTGCCTTTATATACCATCGCTTATTATGAGCACGTGTGGGAATAGCTCTGCATTCTCGTAACATATTAGTTCAGGTGAAAATCAATTGAGAAACTTCTATTAGAATCCGCAGTAAGTCTCTGATTTCGTGTTTCAACGACATTGTTATTTCATAAAAATTATGAAAGAATTACTCATGATCCATCATTATGTCTCATACGTAATTTTGTAATTTGCGAGATGTTAAATAATATCATCGAGTCAAATTTAATAAATGATTATGCGAATATACGAAAGTAGTGAAACATTAGACAATAAAATTCATTACGGTAACCTGTACAGTTAGTTAATCCAATAGTTATTTAATAATAGAACTTCAGTCGATTTCATACTACATCGATAATTAACGCTGAAGATATTAATACATTGTTGTTTATAACGTTTTTTTGTAATTATCATTTTTTCCTCCGTGAAATTGGACGAGTACGATAAATGATCTCTTTTTTCTTCTAAACGCAATAACGAACTTGGTTCAGGACATTTTTCATTAAATTTATAACATTAATTAGAGTTACATGTTATATATAATACGTTATATATAATAAAGTTATATATAATACGAAATTATCAAGTAAGTTGTAAAGTTATTTCTTTTTATTTTTGTATGTACAATTTTGTAGGAATTACTGTGTTTTATTTTATTTTATTATTATTTACAATTTCCAACAGTTCATTAAAAAGAAACTATTAAAGAAACATTTGCTAATAATTATTATTTTTACAATGAAACTTTTCAATCTTTTTGTCGTATAAACATTTCTTTAATGTATCATCCAATAAATACATATTTACATTCTATGAAATTCGGAAACAATAATTTTTTTATCAAATTTGCAATATATACATTTAATTCTTTAAAGAAGAATTATTGATTTATTAATTAACAACAATGGCCCATGCTTAATCGTTTATATTTGAAAAATCCAATCATTCTGACATAATTAACCCGTTCAGTGACGAAGTAAATCGGTGCGACCAAAAACGTTTTTAAAAATTTTTTAAATATTCAGAAAATGTTGAAAAATTGCAGACATTGAGTACAACATTTGTTGTTAAAATTATAATAATTGTAGAAATTCCAAAAAATATTAATAATTATTCATTTTCATTAAATGACTTTTTAATAACAATAATTAAATCATTGAATAACCAACCCTTTACACAATAATTTAAAAAAATGAGTTTGTCCACTGTAGAGGAAATTCAAAATGAAACTGAAATAAATACATTATTTTTTTTCGTTTTACACACATTTTTAGACATTTTTGGTAGTTTAAAACCTGCCCTTTCAAATGGGTTTTTTGAAAATACTGCTAATTTGAAAATAAAAGAATTAAGCGTCGTTATGTAATAAAAATCTTGATTTTTAAAGATTTCTTTTTAAGTTGCATTAATTTTTTTTACCATTTCCCTTATTACGCTATCACAAATGTCAAAGCTTTAATGTGATAGTATTTATTTTCAAAAAATTCAATATGGCAATCCTCAAAATCCTCAAAGTATGAAATAAAATTTAAGAACAACATTGAGAACATTCTAACTAAAAAATGATGTGCTTTCCAAAAAAATAAGAGGAATAAAAATTTGTCAGATTTCATGTTGGAATACACAAGAAATTTTTCAGACATTTTTTGTGATATTTTGCAAACCTTTTGTTTCACGAAAGGCAAAATTTTCTAAATTATAACATATTTATATTAAGTCAATGCTTGGACATAAATTCTTTGTGCACAAAAAGGGACGATATTTTTAGTTTGAAGTCAAAGTTCAAAACTTGTACTGCACCGAACGAAAATAAAAATTTGAATAGAAACATTACCTTAATTTTGAAAAAAGCTGACAAATATACAATTCAAAGTTATTTATTTATTTTACTAAATTTAATAAATGTAAAATTTGTTTTGGAAAAAATTGTCACTACAATGATTAACAGATTTTCATAATTTTTCTAACATTTTTTTTTTATTTTTGAAAAAAAAACGCACCACAATTAAAAATTTGATGCGCAAGGACTTGAACCAGGACCATTTGACAGCCGGTCGAATGTTCTCCGAACGTTCTCGGAATGTCAAATTATTGTATGTTTAATACTTCTCTGAATATGTTTCAGATTTAGGGACTCACAAAACTATTTTCGAAACTCCTAAAATACACCTGTTGATCATGACCAAACATAAACTTTATTAATTACATATCGTTAATTACTAATTAAATATCCAGGTATTTTTTACATTCCGATTAGTCTCTTAATACTTACTAATTGAAACTAAATCAAAAGTCTATTTTCGTTACATAAATAAGAGAATTTTAAATGAAATGCTGCATGTGCAAGTTGAAGTTTAAGTCGCCTGTATGAATTCTTATGTTTATGAACGTTATTTCTAAAAGTAACCTTGACAAAATTTTCCGAAACACTGGATTAGTGTCTTATCTGTATGAAGTGGGCAATAAATGGGCCATTAATTAGTAATTTACACTAACTATCCTCGATTACTAGTCAAACAAACGAATATACTTGACGTTTGTCTTCTTTTGTTTCTGTTTTTACTTTCAATAAGAGATTGAAAAATTGAAACAATTGATTTTGAAAAATTTTCTATATCAACGATATTTTTGATATAAAATTGAAAAATAGCAATTAATTAATCTAATAACAAAACACGTGGAAAGAATTTTTTTTTTATTACTAAATCATTTTCAAAATATTAAATTTTGTACTAAATTGTAATTTTAGTAAATATTCATACATTTTATTGTAAAACTTCCGCTCTAAGATACTAAATTTCAATAAATTTTTTGAAATAAATTCATTCTATGCAGTTATAATAAACTTTTATTATTTACTGTGATGACGTCATACTGTCGTTTTTTGAAAAATTATTTTTAAAAAATGGCTTAACATACTAATAACAGAAATTCAAAACATGTATTAATATTCTAGACGTATAAATACAAACAATTATGAAATTAACATTTTCAATGTTGTGTACTAACATCTATTAACAAAATTTTTTGAGAATGTATATCGATGGAAATTTTGTTTAAAATTTAATAGTAATTCGACAGAAATTTTTCTTCCATGTCTATTAAAAACTAATATGAATTTCGTATATTTACTATTGCTTTTGAAAGAATAAAAAAAACATGATAGTAACCCCAAAAAAATGTTACTACAAATTGCATAAATAATATCATCCTACGAATTATTATCTGGGTAATAAAAGTTTTCAAAAAAATCGCACGATTTTACATCGAAACAATGGTCTGACGTAAACTTAAGATATGACAACGTCAACATTTTGTTGACTTTTTTTTTAATCTTACCAAAACTAGCCGAAGTATCCAAATCATTTAAGGCACTATAAAAAATTCACTCGTTCAAAAAACACAATTTCGTAACACGAGAACAACACTATGCACTGGCACGTGATCACAACCGAAAATTTTCGTTTTTTCGCCGGGTTAAAATTTTTTACTAAAACCGAAGAATTTTGTACCGTGGAGAAAAATGCATGGCGAGTACTTCCGAGTATGCACGATTGCCGACTGCCGTTTCGAAGATGATGCGGCTCGTGCTTGAGGAACTCGCACTGTTTCGTATGTGGATCGTGGTGCACGCAACGATGAACGCGTTAACTGTTAACGCGGGGTTGTTGTTACGTCCGCTCGGCGTTGCCCTATCGATATCTCGAATTCACATTTAATGTCGATTTAATTACGGTACTGGAAATAGTTTTGCTACCGATAAGAAGCTATGACGAATTTTTCGAAAGAACTCTGGAGGGGGGAGGTGCTTTCTAAACGACAGCTAAATCGTTTAATGTGAAATTTTACTCGTCACCGATCAGCACACAAATGAGTATATGGAAAATGAGCACTGTCGGTAGGGAGTCCCTACACAACAATCCTTGGTACTAAAAAACCTTAAAAAGGATGTTTTCGATTTTAATGATCACGGTTATCAAAATTTGAATATACTTCCGAACGGAAATTTGTGGCAGCTCTGTTAACCCATTAACGTCAAGACACTTTTCCCGACTCAATTTCAATGGACAATTTCGTATAAAAATTGAAAGATACGTATCCTACTATTTTCCAGGTTGCTTTTTTTAATGGCGAGGTCCATATTTGTCTGAAATTATAATTTATATATAATTTTGTCATAAATAATTAAAAAATACGACTTTTTTCAAGGCTATTTTTTTTTAATACTCAAGTTTTTCTCCTGGATCTCGGACTTAAAATGCTCTAAAATGTATAAGAATCGTGGACGCGAAGTCCAAATTTAAAATAAATACGGTCAGTAGAGCCAACAAATTTTTTGATACAACAAAATGGCGGCCGCAATGACACATTTCGTTTTTACAGTTGCCAAATTATTTTCTCGAAAACTATTGACTTTAGAGAAATGTCTCCGAGAATAAAAATGTATTAAAATTGGCCAAAGAATATTTTAAAATTTTTACAGACTGCATTGCAAAAATTCTTGATTTTTTGGAAAATTTGAAAAATTAAAATTTCGGAAAACATCATCCAAAAAGACTAGAAAAATTTGTGAGTATTCTTAAACTAATTCTAAGACATTTTCTTCTAAGAAAATTTTCTGTAAAATCTGTGCTTCTCAAAGAAAAAAATTATTACGGTTTTCTAGGTTTCAAGACAAATGAATTTACCTATAGTAATAAAATAATTTTTTTGTCGAAAACCACATTTTAGAGGAAATTTTCTCAGAAAAAAATGTTTTAGAATTAGTTTAAGAATATTCTCACAATTTTTCAGATTTTTTTTATGAAGTTTTTTAAAACTTTAATTATTCAAAATTTTAAAAATCAAGAATTGTATCAATTAAGTCTGACAAAAAATTTTAAGATAATCTTTGACCAATTTTAAGACATTTTTATTCTAAGAAAAGTTTCTCTAAAGTCTATAGTTTGCAAAAAAAAAAAAAAATGGCAAGTTTAAAAAGGAAATGTCTCATTGTGGCCGCCATTTTGTTGTAACAAAACATTTTTTTACTCTACTGACCGTATTTATTTTAAGTTTAGACATCGCGTCCACGATTGTGATACATTTTAGATCATTTTAAGTCCGAGATCCAGGAGAAAACTTGAGTATTAAAAAAAATAGCCTTGAAAAAAGTTGTATTTTTTAATTATTTATGACAAAATTATATATAAATTATAATTTCAGACAAATATGGACCTCGCCATTAAAAAAAGCAACCTCGAAAATAGTAGGATACGTACCTTTCAATTTTTTTTAACTTCGATTTTTATACGAAATTGTCTATTGAAATTGAGTCGGGAAAAGTGTCCATTTTGACCTTAATGGGGTAAACATTGATCAGGCTACAGTAAGGCCCGATTATTAGGCGTCCCTGAGTACAACCTGAACAGGCCCTGATCTGTACAGCTCCTGAACAGATTTGCCTGAATGAATCCTTATCAAGCCGTCATCAGTTCGTTAAGACCCCTAATCAGGTACGCCTAAATGTAGCATTATCAGGCCCCGAAGGAGCACTATCACGACTACCTGTTCAAGTCTTCCCATATTAAAAAATTATAATAATATAATTTAATTATATAATTCAGGTCGAAAAAATTTGTAGAATTCATTGCAAAATATACTGGAATTTATTCAGATTTTTTTGATGATATTTTCAGAACTTTATTATGTAAGTGTCTGAGCAGAAAAAAATTATCAAATTGGATCAAAATTGGCCGAAATCAAATAAATGAAAAAGAGATCACTTTGTTTAAACATTTCAGGACCTAACGTTTTTAGGCACTTAATGAAAATTAGATCAAAATTGGATGAAAGTACGATCTTTTTTAGATACAAACTGACCTGATAAGATCTGTTTCATTCGCACAAAATCTCGATGATTTCAGGTGAATTCGAATTGTGTCACATATTAATCAACTTAGGATCTCTTTTCGTTCGAAATCTAATCATAATCGAATTGTTTTGTTCCAGAAAAAATTGTGTAAAAATGTTGGTATATTCTTTGATGAATTGTTTGTTCTTTGCAATTTTTTCCAAAACTTGATAGTTTTGGAGGAAAGGAATTTCAAATATTTTAGTTTATGAACTTTTCCGGCAATTTTTCAAAGAAATTTTCATCTGAACACGCCATTGTGAAGCCACCATTTTGAATTTTCAATCGTACCTGTAGTAATATTTTAGTCATTATACCTCCCGATCCAACTGCACATTCCAAATGCACAAATGCCGATTGGATAACGTCTTCATCTTAAAAATTGACTACTTAATCCGAAAAAGAAGATTTTTTTCACGGTTTTTTGCATTCAGGTCGCTATAATAAAAATGGCTGATTATAATCGAAAATGGATTGCAGATTCGGAAAGAGAATACTCGAAAACAGTAGAAGATAGATGCCTAAACAAATTCATTGACTTTTGTATGAAAACAAATTAGATGAAAAACTTTTAACATTTTATGCGGTCATGGGCGTTGATGGGTTAATTGAAGGAGACTCTTAAATATTATCTTTTATTCCTACAGATACGTAACCATTTTCTGTAAGATAATACTACATCAACGTAGGACAATAGTTAAAGAGTCAGCGTAATAAGTGAGAGACCGGGGTTCGATTCCTCCGTCTGACGACACTTTTTCTTCTTTATTTACAAGCGTTAAAAGATGTCGAAATATAGTATTTCGTATCTACAAATATTATTAGTTACATAATAGAAAAATTAAATAACTCGGAGATAAATAGATTCCTCTATTTTTATATTCTATTCCTTAACTCTGTTGTTTTTATTACTTCGGTCATAATGTGCCCATACTTCGCCAGTACTGGATCTGTGTTGTAGGATGATGGTGCCAGTACTGAATCAGTGTAGCAATAACAGGCAGTCTGTGCTGGCGAAGTGCCAAGGTTGTAGGCAATGACACCTGATAGAAATTAGTGTTTTTTCAATCCGTTTTTACGTCCTACTTTTAATCCGTGAAATAGTACTTTTCTTAAAGTGCGAAGATCAGTCCGTAAAATCACACTTCACGGACTAAAAGGAGTCCGTAAAGTGTCTACTTTACGGACACGTGTATAAAAATGAAATGTTATGGATTACGTGTAACATGAATCTGTGCTGTCAAAAACATAACCTATGCGAAGGGGTGCAGGTTGAAAAGCCGACAGTCATAATACCGACAGGTAAAAAGCCAACAATCATAATAACGACAGGTTAAGAAGCCGACAGTCAAAAAACCGACACATCAAAACAGGACGATTTAAATGCCTAGCTTAGCAATTTTAAACTGTCGGTTTTTCGACCTGTCGGTATTTTGATTTGTCGGCTTTTCGATCCGCACCCGCTGTGTTTATTTTTTTATGTATCGACTTTTTGACCGTCGGTTCTTTGACTGTCGATATTATGACAATTCGGTTTTTCTACTGTCGGCTTTTTGACGTGTCGGTTTTTTGTCTGTCGGCCTTTTGACGTGTCGGCTTTTTGAATGTCGGTATGTTTACTGTCGGTTTTTTGACATGTCGGCTTTTTATTTGTCGGTTTTTCGACCCGCACCCATGCGAAGTGCGTTTAGTTTTAAAAAAAGTTACAAATTATAAGACGTAACATCTTACTTAGGATCGATAAACATAAGATTTGAAATCTGATTCTTAATGAGTGGATACTCTGTGTAGAATAACCATTCAATTTCAAAAAGTACGATACCACCATTAGAGTACCGCAATTTTCACTCCAAGAAATTCAGCGAGCGAATATTCGGATATTGAGATATGAAAAATACTTAATCAATTTTTAACTGATTGTTCACGAAAACTTTGAATTTCGAAGATATTGAGAAATATTTTATAACATGAAGACTAAAACAAAATGTGATACAACTAATTGTGAAAAAGTGTGACGGTGGAATGTTTAAAATTTGTTTTCGCAGCGTGGGCATCGCCCACCAAACATTTCTTCTAGATAAAACCAGTTCAAGGACAAATTCCTCAATTATTAAAATTTTAATTTTACCAGCGGCTGTGAATTCGATCTTAAGAATTCAGTTTTCGAATTAGGTAGTAGAAAATAATTCGCAATTGATATCTTTAACAATAACTTTTTTTACTTCTTTTTTGTACACAGACGTAAAGTAGGGTTAAAATTAGTATAAACGGCAGAAATGGTTGTATCATAACATAAAATGAATAAAATCAAATTAACCGAGAATTTTCGGAAATAGATAAAAATCACTTATTTCCAAAAATTTGTGACAACTATGAATATAAATGAGACTTATTTCACCATATACGATAGTTGCCACAACTTATTCTGTTAAAACCCGGAAAACTGCATTGAAGCATATTTTATAATAATTTAATCTACTTCAGAATAAGAAGTTACCATTTATTTCAGGAAGTTCTCAAATTAAAGACGCCATTTATAAAATACTTATGAATCAAAATGTTGTATGCGATGTAATTATATAGATACGAGTATCAAAATCTTCTTTATGCAGCAGGCTGTACACATAAGACATACTTTATGCAATGACGACTATACTAAAATTATCGAATTCCATACAAATTTATCACAGTTTAACTAGACATATAAAAACATAGTTTTACTAACTAGATTCGGTATAGTAAAATAATTTTAAGAAACTGGTCCACTACTAATACCATACAGTATCTAGCGTTACGTGACAATTTTCCCCACAGGCCAGCTTTTATTCCATTGGTGATTTCTAAGAAATGACATGACAGATGTACAGTGGGACCCCTCTTATTTTAACTGCTAAAGTTTTTCAAGATGGCGCCAGCCCCTCTTATTTAAATTTTCCCCTTACCCCCACTAACATAAACATAAAATTTGTTGTATAAGCTGAATATCGAGATAGGCGAAATCGCCGATATTTTGAAATATCGATATTCACATAGAGATATTTTACGTTCTGTTCGAGCGGTGTTGGGGGAAGACGTGAGGGGAAACGACTAAAAGAAGAGGGGCAATTAAAATAAGAGGGGTTTTACTGTACTCATTTTTTAATTTCCCTTTTTTTAAAATGTTGTACAATAATCAATTGCTCAAAAAATCTGTTAATTATAACAGTAATTTTTAACTTTTTAAAATTTTGGTCTGATAATTCCACAATTTTACCACAAAATACATGCAGTTCTAAATTACATTACAACACTTTTCAGAGAGCGTTTTCTACATTAAATGCCCTTTCATATTATAGAATACTATTTCATAAAATATTACAGCCTACATTTTCTCTAGCAGCATTTTTTATGTGTACAAAAATGCTAAATTTTGTACATGTTATTAAAAATTATACTTTTATCTTCTGCATTAATCACTCAATGCAATTTAATTTATGATAATAAGCAAACAGTGACCAAGTTACATTTTAAAGGACGTATGTAGTTTTGTCGGCATCGAAATGGAAGTAATGACAAAATGCCGTAATATAAAAGTTTGTCTGAGAGAAAGTTTACATAGTGATATTTTGCGAGTATAAAACTTTGAGTAAAGTAACTATTACTTCAGGAAACGTTTACTGGACATCAGCCAAATCACACATGGCCAATTTTCAACTAATTTTCTAGTTTTCTCTGGAAGGGGATTGGATTAAATTAGACAAAAAAGTGAAACGCTGCTAAAAACAACCTTTTTCAATAATATTAAATTCCTCTAGAGAGTGCTGACTTTCTTTAATTTCTTAACGCACATTTAGCATAATGCAAAAAAATGAGATTAAAATATTTCCTCATTTCCTTAATTGGAAAATCGACGATTTATACGAAATTATCTCTCAATTTTCAGGAAACTGATTGCTACGAGTGTCACTAACAATATGTAATCTAACCAAATATTAATTGAATTCTTAGAATCATTTTTTCATTAAATTTAATTCATATTAATATCTAAACTTCATTTACTAAAATCTTATTCTAGAATCAATATAATTTGCAAATAAAAGCAACACAAGAATCACAATAATGATGTTAATTAATGCCCATTTATTGGTTCTATCTTTCCGAAGCCAAAACTTTGAACGAATTAGGTCAATTTGAAATTATAAACTATGCAGATCCAGATTTTGAGATTAAACAGGACCAACGTCAGAGAAATTTACAAGTAAAATAAAATCTTAATTTAATATAAATAATTGTTGACTGTTTCGTACCTTCTATAGATTGTAATAAAAATACTAAATATTTCATGAATAGAATCGAAATAAATTTATTTTTGTTAGTACCAATATTTCAACCAATAAAATGTAAAAATAAACAAATAATAAAATGCATTGTAAATGAACAGCGGGTTACACATTCGATTAATAATACAAATAAATGTTACTAACAAAAAGTGAAAACATACTATTCATCATTAACTAAGATTAGTAGAGTCAACTTTTTTTATTAGTATAATTTGGCTCTTTTATTAATAATTTTTATTAATTAAATCATCAAAAATTGATTAATTCATAGTAACCTACTTTTCATTATAAATTACTATTTTTTTATTAATCCAGATTTGGAGTATACTTTGTATTTATTATTATAAATTAAAAATACCAAGTACGTGAAAAATGACACATGCAAAATTGAATGGAACGTGAGATTCCATTCGGGAGCATATCCTGCGTCTTCTTATGACTCTGATTTAATCGCCTAGAAGATATTTAAAGTAGCTCCTAATACAGCGAACTGATTGCATTGTTTACTGTCGTAGAAAATCGTTCCGACATAACAAAAGGATACCGCTTTACCAGTACCATTTAAGTATCTCCATTTTTTACTCATCAAAACTTAACTGAACGCATTTTGTGCACTTATTTTATTACTTATAATAACTAATTTTTTTCTGCATGTAACAATATTTTCATACTATTTTTAATCTGTAATTCTTTAAAAATAATTTGTTTTATGATATCTCATTTTTTTGTAAACTTATCGTAACTATTTTTCATTAACTATTAGTAACTTTCATAGAGAGAGAGAGAGAAAGAAGTAGATGCAATGACTTTGTAAAAGAAAAACTAACATTATTACCACTTTTTACTGCAATAGAATCTTTTTATTGTTTGTATTACTCATAGTAAAAATAATTGTGTAAACATCTGCGGTTAAATTTAAAGAAAAATGCAAATCGAAATCGCTGCATTCAGTTATTTAAAAAAAAGTCTTTTAGGGTCTTAAAACGGTTTTTAACTCAATTTTTTTGTTCCAACAAGATTTTTGTATTGAAATCGCGTAAAGAGGTCTCGGTACAGCGAGAAAAAGCGTCAACCAACCTGAAACTTCAAAATGTATGTGCTAGAATTATTAATTTCACGATATATACATCCAATATGGCGGCTTGATGTAAAAACATTGACACCATTTCGAGTTTTCCAAAAATGACGACACCAAAACAAGATTTTCTTACATAATTTGATATCTTAAGATGCAACGACCTTGATAACAAATTTATTATTCAGCTTTATAAATTCAAAGTGGGGAACCCAAAATTCGTGATAGATGGTACAAAAAGAAATTAAAATTTTTGTCCGTCATGTTGGGTTCACTATTTTGAATGTATAACGTTGATTAATAAATTTGTTATCAGGAATGTAATTTTACTTCAAGGTTGCAAGTTATGCAAGCAAATCTTGTTCTGGAATCATTATTTTTGGAAATAACGAAATAGTACCAACATTTTTATAACAAGTCACCATATTGGATATAGAATTTTATTCGCTTTATCGAGATATCACTTTGTCCGATTTCAATACGAAAATCATGCTGAAAATAAAAGTTTACTAAAAGAAATCCGACTTTTTTTTCAAAGAATCCAACGCAATGATTTGGGTTTGCACTTTTCTTAAGTTTTAATATCAGATTCGTAAAAGTTCGATCAATTTCACGTCAGAATGTGTGGTCTAACATTTTTTAAATCCAGGAAAGCTATGACAAACAGACGTTGAAAACTTAGGTCCGATTTGTTTTTTGTTGCAGCCAACTATTGCAAAATTTTAATTAATTGAAGAAATTATAATCAATTTACTTCATAAAATTGATAAAATCGCTTTCAAAACATTTCATGAATTATTGTGGTCTAAATGCATAACGTTTCTCGTAAAATATTTCTTGATAAATAACGCAATATTGCAAACATTAATACCTGATAAATTAATATATTTTTTCTAAAACTCTATGTAATTATAGAGAAATATGTTAAGCATTTTCTAATTATCAAGTTAAGAAGCTTTCATAACATTATCGTCTATCATAAGTTTCTGATAAAATCTTTTAAGTAATCGTTATCATTAAATCTCGCAAAGTAAATAGTACTTATTAATCAAATGATGATTTTTATCACATGGAACATCAACAATCTTATTCATACCGGTTAATATTGACACACCTCGTCTTGAGCGTATTCAAAATAATACCGGTTAAGATAAACGCACCGATTAGTAAATATGTATAAATATTTACGGAAAACAATTTTAAGTCATCTGTCAATGTATGCCCTACTTTTTATTTGATCTTTTGACTAATAAAAATTCTGAGTCAATGATTGGTACCTATAAAGGGTTTTACTTCCCTAAATTAAAAAAAAAAAATCTTCATGGAGAGAAATTTTTATGAAAAATATTGGTGAACTAGTTGTAGCATAACATTAAATAAAAATGTTACGAATTAAGGTAATAAATGATGAACATTAAATGTTGATTGTATGTTAGGAATTATATTATTGTCACTAAAAATCTAAATGCCGGCATCAGTTACGGTTGTGACTGGCACATGAATATCAAATGCAATCACTAAGTTTTTCGGTGATCAACATCTAAATACCATTTGCTCTGCATTAAAAATTGAAATGTCATAGATACATTGTCATTACTACTGACAGTCAATGTTGAGTAAGATTTGTTAGCTACTATCTGTGAAGCATTACACTCAGGAAGAAAATCACACGTTAATGTAAGAAAAATCAGATTTTGAAATTGTTCGATTAAAAAAAAACATTTGAAATGCAGATTAAATGGTCGCTTTATCAGTTTATGAGCATATAATAATGAACAACAATCAGTGATGATCATGGTTTGATAAAAAATATTGATGAGAGATGATGTTGATTATTAGTCAGTCATCACTACCTATCTCCATCAGTAGTGTTTCTGTGATTTACAATTTTGCAATTCAAGTTTGAATAGTAGCCAGTAGAATCAGTAGAATTCTTCAGGAACAAAATTCGTCCGTTTACAGAGAGAAATTTCTAGGTTTTGTATCATGGTTTGACATCATACTATTGTTTTACGGCTTTCCTCTCCTCTAGAAGCATGGGTAGTGATTAAAAAGCACAAAACCACGCGGTTTGAAGATAACCACATGCTTTTCGAGGATGACCCGATTCTTTCAGAGGGTCAGAAAGCTTTGAAACAAACGACGTAACATTACGACGTTATTTGGAAGCGACGTAATGCCATTTGAATCTTCATGACAAAATGTAATAACATGTGCTGGCTAACCTATAGTCCAGTTCAGATGATCTTCAACCCACTTCTTCCATCAGAAAGTCAGTTTGATGACTTTTCGATTACCATATCTATCAATCCTTCATTACCTGTTGAAAGCGATCAGCTGATCTTCTTGACGACAAGGATGGTAGAATCTCGTAATTTGAATGCTCGGCAGGAAATTCCTGGCGATGCCTTCACCAATCCGATTCTCCTTCGTTGAACGCAATGATCGCTTAACAGGCGTCTGCGAGCTTACTTCTGCGTTAATTGCAAGGTTAACGACCGCGACGTACGCATCGAATGCACTGGCAACTGCAGTTTTCTTATCTCTTTCAAACATAGGGAAAGATCGATTTCCCTGTCTAGGGGAAAACGCGACTTTTCCGTGATAATGGACGCTCCAATCTTAACTCCTTCCTCATATGCCGAAAGGCCAGGGGCAAGATAATCCAGATCTCAATGTCGCGATTAAGATATGACGTGTGCATAGTTACAATGCGTTGGTCATACTTTCAGCGAAATAAATCCAGACGTGCGTGTCATTTTTTGCGCTCCTATGGATTTAATTGTGCCAGCGAATCCTGGCTATGCGTTCAATTACGTTCGTATACCTTTTTATTTTCCGCGCACTTATTTATTATTTGGATCGCATGAAATTGCACGCACAGCGTAAACTTGCATCTCGTAGCCGACAACTACAATATATACATCAAGATCGGCGTGGTATTAAAATTCCTGCAATTGCCGAGCAAGACCGACAACTGGGTGAAGGTCTCACGGAAATGTGCTACTGATTATACACATTTAGACGATTCCTTTTAAGGAAGTCGAGGAATTATGTAAATATAATTATGCAAGTGCGGATGCTTACGAATTCGTTCAATGACAACAAAAAATGGGACTTTTTCGTGTTGGGCAATGCTCGATCGAATTACTATCATATTGATTTATAAGGTGAATGTACCGGTGGAACGACCAACTGCATTCAACCTGGTATGTAGACGTTACGTTTGGTATTCCAGAGAATCGAGTGGGAATGACATAGCAATATTCACTCCATTAAATTAAAAGCATTGCTTAGGTAAACAGTTCAAATCATACGCCGAGGGAATTTCTTACTTTCCTGACGAGGACTTCCAGAGCTATCCCATAAGTGATTTTATGTTTGTAGATCAATTGTCTAACTAGAACATCAGCTTCTCCACAGTCTAAATTCGATTTTATCAGGAAGATGAACTCATGGCGAACTTTCGAGCAGCTACCGCTAGATGGCGTCGCAACTCGCAAGTAGCTGTTATCCAAAAATCTCTTACATCGATAATAATATCATCGCACAAAAACACAAATCGTCGATTTTAGGAGTTTTACTCCATCGATAGCTTCAAGAGAGGTTTTAGCTACGTTATTATTCATTATGATCGATTCATTCCAGCTCAAAAGAGAAAAAAATGCTATCACGATCTCGCAGAATGGAATTCATAATCGATTCTACCGATTACACCTCCTTCTCATAAAGAATCTCCATTGAAAGTAAACTTCATGAAATATTGCCGGAACTTCCGGTTTCGAAGAGCCGGTGCGCCGATAGTGTCGACGACCTCGCCGATGTACAATCTCGCGTAAAAGTAAATTTCTATTACGCGAATACACGCAGCTAAATTTTCAACTATGTGTTGCAGATCGCGCCCATGAATATTGCGTTGGCGCATAAACATCTGTTACGCCTAACGAGGTACTTGGAGGATATGCGCGATTCTATGCAACAGTAAGCGCTAATTACTTTAAAAAAAATCTATTTCTGATATTTTATATCGATACTTTCACCACAGCGCCACCTATGAAGATTTCAAAAAATGTTTCTGTGCGATCCTCTACATTTTTGAAATTACTAGTCACTATGTTTAATTGTGTACAGTTAATTTGCTCTCTGATAAGAGAATTACCGACTATCGTTATGCTTCTTAATTTCCCTGTCAAACTTAATTAGTGTATGCGCATGGAAGTGCACTAACTAACGTGCATGTGTCATAATCGAGCACGGGAAAAAATTGCTTAAGTTCTCCATAGTCTGAATTGAGATCAGCAGAAACCGTAAGATTTGTGATTAACGGAAACTTTTTTGATGAGACTAAATTTTGGAGCAAGAGGTTTATTAATTAAGTCAAAGTAAAAAATACTATTGCAATTTTATTTGTAGTTTGTTGTTTTAATTGTAAATGGAATTTTCTACGTCAAACACTAAAGCTGGTACATTGGGAGAAACACATTAGTTGTCGATGGACTTAAATCCACTAAATTTATTTGATCCTGTTAACATTTTAAATGCACTTTAAGTTCACATCGTTGGAGTCCACATTTTTATTTTCACTTAATTTTAAGTTTACTAATTTCTAACAGTGTTATTTGTATTTTTAATATGATACGTCAGTATTTACAATTATTATATTACTTTTTACCAATAAAGCGCCTAAAAAGAAATAAAAATAAAATAAAAATCGTGGGACTCCAACGACGCGAATTTCAAGTATGTCATTTTAAACAAAACTCATGAATTGCAGTCTACTAAATGATTTGTTTAGCAAATACTTTGATCGTCTTTTTAACGTCTCGCAGGCGTCATAATTTGAGAATTACCAGACACTTGGATGCTTTGAGGGTTTTCTGTTATGAATTTTTATGAAGTTTAACTTTTGTTATGAATTTTATTTTCTAGAAAAAGGCATTTAACCTTTTGAATTAAAGTCCCTAGTGTATTCCTTACACCCTATAGCATTTATAATATAACATTTGTAACTATAACAGAACTTGATGTTTTAAGCTACCACTAGATGGCCTTTGTTGACTACCGGCGCAATCGCAACTGGGAAGAAAATCGCCGCATTTCTCTGATATGAATCGATTGTAACAATCGGATCATCAGGCCATTCAAAGAAAGTGTTAACACTTTTGTAAGAAGACTTTCTATTTTTTAAATCTTTTGATTTAGATTGCACTTTCCGCATGACTAAGACTTCCGGTGTAAAAAAAATGTTCAATGTGAAAAAATTCCAAAAAATTCTCATATACTTAAAACTCTTCATAAATTTCCAATCAATTATGCATTATGATACATTATTTTAATTTATTTTCAATAGAATTTACCACGAAAATAAATTAAAATAAAGTATCAGAATGCATAATTGATTGGAAATTTTCCAAGGAATCCAAATATTTGGGTTCAGATTTCTTCTCCAAAGCTGCGCAAGCGCAAAAATGCGCGAAAACTGGGACAAATCATTGAAAAAAAATGGAATTTTCACGCTATTTTTAACAAAACTAGCAAAAAACTAAAAAAAAACAGGCCACTTACATAATCTTTTCAAAGTATGTACTTTTAAGTATCTTTCCTGAAAATTTGAACCAAATCGAAATAGGTATTATTAAGTTATGAATTTTTAATTGAAAAGTCGTTTTTTCGATTTACTGTTCACGCGTTAAACTTTAGCTAAAAAACGTAAATGGGACTGAATTCCTTGGCAAATTTCCAATCGATATGTAATATTTAAATATTTTTTTACTAAAGATAAGGTTTTTAGAGCAAAAATGAGTTTTTAAAATTTTATTTTAAAAAATGTCAAATTTTACTAAATTGAAGATTATGAGACTTCTATAAGAGATAAGGACTTGAAATTTTACCTAGACACATATTTTTCAATGTTGAAAACACCAGTAAAATTTCAGACAAATCGAAGAAACCTGACCGCGAAGTGTTTCATTTTGATGTGGAGTGACCTTGTAATTAATCATAAATTTGGGGATATGGGCAATCTTAATGCCAGGTCAGGTTCGAATCCACTGGCGACACTTTCCTTTTCTTTTTATTGTCCTGTTTAATATTAGGTATTTTCTTTTTTTTCTTTTTTGTTGAGTTCCCAGACACATTGTGGTCATCTTCAAATTTAATTGACAATTTTACCAGCAACATGTAATTGTAACAAATTTATAAACAATGCAGTTGTAGCTCAACATAAGCTTTTATAAACTGCATTGCATTTCAATTTTCAAAAATTCACTTTTGATAGAATAATTTAAATTAAATTTGAAATTACTCTGATTATCTCCTGAAGAAGAAGTCGTAGAAAACAATACGGAAGTAATTTTCCCAAAAAATGTAAATAAAAAATTATTTCATCGATTTTCTAAGTCGCATTCCTATTCTCCTAAAATATGTAAAAAAAATTTGAAAAATAAATTAAAATCTTCTAATTTATGACATAAAAGCTGCGGGATCCTCTAGTATTTTTAAAAATAGATGCAAACTTTTGTAAAAGATTATTGTCTTACCGACTGAACACTTTAATTTTTTTGAAAAAGAAATGAAAACTGAAAATTTGTTATAAAAATTTAGTAGACACCAAATTTTCAGTGAAAATTTGGAATTAGCCATGATTTATGACTACCTGACCTATATATACTTATGAATATTTGTCATGACCCGAAACTTAAATTGAAAATTAAAAATTTTACTAATTTTACACCTATCAAAGATCCGTTTACTTTAGACAATACGAAAGCGATTATAAAACCGTCACCGAGAACGTAGGTGACTTTTTAAACACCGATGACGTCTTCGTCGTATCTTACGTAATGCGCAGTGCGCCATGCTTACCATATTTCGTTCGCAAACACCGTCGCAAGGTTCGAAAAGGCGTAGGAGAAAAAAAACCTTCAATTAGTCGACATTGTATCTTCATATTATTAATTTCATTGATTACGCCAATGTTAAATGTCGCTTGGGAAAAATATCTCTTATCGCAAGCATTTCCATCAAGTGCGCAGCTTTACGATTCTGGATGCAGGGAATGCTGCCAAGCAAAGATCGATCGATAAAAAGTTTTTCCAAGTAAGTTTTTCGAGGACTGCGGACATATTTCACTTTTATTGTGTCATACTTTTCTCTGCATTGTCACCCAGAAATAAAATCATTTTAAACATAAAATGATCTTACCCGCCAAATAACAAAAGAAAGGAAAACTGGATATTTAGTACAAAAATCGCTGTCGTTACGTGGATCTTAAAAAGCTTTCGACACGAAATTGCAATGTACATGTAGACGCGGAAGCGACTGCGGCCGGTTTGACCCATTTTGTCACTCAAGTGCACTCGCCTGTGCGCTATTAATACGCGGGAGCGAATCTCAAGACGAATGAACTGCCAGTAAAAATTTTCATTTTTTATTTAAATTTTATTGTTTTTTTGTTTTGTAAAGACGTATGGGATGCACCTCAAAAACCAGACAAATCACCAAACAGATACTTCAAAAATCCCACTTTTAAAAACCAGACATTTCAAAAAATCAAAAACTCAAAAACCAGCCATTTCAAAAACAGACATTAAAAAACCAGACAAATCACCAAACAGACAGTTCAAAAATCAGACATTTAACTTTCGAAAATCTGACATTTAAAAAAACAGAGATTAAAAAACCAGATATTTCAAAAAACAGATTTTCAAAATGTGTTTTTAATGTCTATTTTTTTAATGTCTGTTTTTTCAATGTCTCGTTTTTGAATCTCGGGTTTTTGAAGTGACTGTTTTGTGATTTGTCGAGTTTTTGAGTTGTACCCCAGATTTTTCAATGTCCGTTTTTGAAATGTCTGTTTTTTGAATGTCTATTCTTTGAAGGGTCTGGTTTCTGAGTGTCTGTTTTTTTATATGTCTGGTTTTTAAAAGTCGGGGTTTTGTGGTCTGTCTGGTTTTTGAGGTGCACCCGGTATGTGCACGCGTGCACTTGATAATCACGGTCACAGGAGGAATTCCATATGAGATTTAATGACTAAACTGCGGCCGAGTGCATGCGTAAGGAACTCAAAACCCAACGATTATGCGTAATCGCACGTTCGCGAAATTCGCGTATGATTTATGGTTAAATGGTTATAAAACTCGTGGCTGACCCGTTTTTTCTTTTTCGAGCGTCTACTTTAAGGAACTGCTAGCCGGATCAACCAATGAAAACTCAGTTTGACCTAATTATGTTTTTTTAGTTAAGATTATTTATTGAAAAAACTGGTTTTTAAATGTGTTAGAAATATGGAAAATTTTAATCAATTCACTTGGAAAATATAGGATTGACCCATAGTGTTTTTAAAGCGTCACTAATGGTGACAATAAACAATGTCACTTATTTTCAAAAATGTTAGCTGACAGGAAGGGACTTTAATGCCACGTTATGTGTGTTTTTCATCTTTTACCTCTCCCCCCCCTCCCCCTCACCTTGATAAAAAATGCCTTTCTGGCATTCGAATTTTTTGCTAATTAGTGGGATTATGTATTGCCATCATTATTAACTATTGAAAGAAAAAAACGAGTGACCTAATTGTACACAGAAAAAAATAAGTCTTAAAATTGTTACATCTTAAATTCATCATCAGGTGAGGCTTAATTTCAGCCCAACATTGCGTTAATTTTCTTAAATTCAGTCAATATTTAGGCTTAAAGTCTTACTGTCTGACAACAAAGCTGACTTTCAGCCGATATTTTGGTTTGAAATAAGATTTGTCTAATTTAGATGCCATAAGCTCGATAAATTTTATTTTAAGTCGAAATATTGACTAAGAGTCGGTTTTGCTCACTGAAAGTAAGACTTTAAGCCAAAACACTAACTGAATTTAAGAAAATTAACGCAATTTCGGGCTTAAATTAAGCCTCACCTGATGATGAATTTAAGATATAACAATTTTAAGACTTATTTTTTTCTGTGTAATCGCGCTTTTTATGAAATAAATGTTTCATGATTCATAATTAATATATGTAACTCCCATACATTTCTTTATTTTTCTTTTGCTTCATTTTTAACATTTTAAACCTATCTCGATATTTAATAAAAACCATTTGTAAAGTAAATTTCATATTAATTAGTTAATTAATTAGAAACTACACAGAAAAAAAGTCTTAAAATTGTTACATCTCAAATTAAGCACTGTAAAAGGCTTAATTTCAGTCTAATATTGAGCTAATTTTCTTAAATTAAGTCAATATTTGCGGTTAAAGTCTTACTTTCAGACAGCAACGTTTAATTTTAGTCGAGATTTATGCTTAAAGAAAAATTTTTCAAGCTTGTCACACCTAAGTTAGAGAATTCTTATTTCGAACCTGAATATTGACTAAAAGTAAGTTTCCAAAAATAAAAACAAGGTTTTAAGTGAAAATATTGACTTAATTTAAGAAAATTTGCTCAATTTTAGACTGAAATTAATTTTTAATTTAAGATGTAACAATTTTAAGACTTTTTTTTTCTGTGTATTAATTAATTTCAAAACCCTTATGTCCCACGACAATATCTTCAACTTCATTACATCTTCACCATACAATAGTCCTTCCCTTATTCTAATTTGTCCAGTCAGGCAAGATGGCGGCCTTCTTCCCTTATTCTAATTTTCCCCTTTCCTCCACTACACAAAAAAAAAATGTCTTAACATTGTTACATCCTAAATTCATCATTAGATGAGGCTTAATTTCTGCCCAAAATTGCGTTAATTTTCTTCAATTCAGTCAATATTAAAGCTTAAAGTCATACTTTCAGACAACAAAATTGACTTTTAGCCGATATTATTATTTGAAATAAGATTCGTCTAACGTAGATGCCATAGTTTTGCTCACTACAAGTAAGGCTTTAAGCCAAAACACTGACTGAAATTAACGCAATTTCGGACTTCAATTAAGTCTCACCTGATGATGAATTTAACCCTTAAAGCGCTCTGGGGTACTGGGAGACCCCACACATAAATATTACATTTTTCCCTTCTAAAACTACACTTTTACAGCATTTTTGATCTTAAAGAGCTACATTTCAAGAGGCACAGGTTAAATTTTAGGAAAAAATATTGAAAATTGGCGGAGTTATGATTTTTTTTTGTGAAAAACGTCACTTTTGTATTTCATTTTTTATAACGGGCACCAATAATTTTTTTATCAAGATAACATATCTACGCGGTAAAATGACACTGGGAGAGTATCCAGTAATTTTGTTGAAACGAAATAACAAAAATTGTCTGCGCAGGACGATATTATCTTCGGATTGGGGTCTCCCACGACCCCACATGGAGCTTTGTGTTATTTTATATAGGTTGGCGCTTTAAGGGTTGTTAAGATGTAACAATTTTAAGACTTATTTTTTTCTGTGTACTTAGATTTGCTGTCTCACTTTTGTCTCTTTTTCTTTTGTTGCGCATGCGCCGTTATTTGTATTTTGAAAATCCACACGTCAACACACGTCAGTGGGAAGAACACATGAGGGGAAATATTAGAATAGAAGAGACAAAATTAGAATAAAGGAAGACCTTAGAATAAGGGAAGGACTACTGTACTTTTGTCTCTATTTTTGGTCTCTAAAATCACCAAGGAAATCAAAATCACAGTGACAGAACAATAGGAATCCAAAATATTGGGCATATCCCCAATCAGAAACACCTGTTGCTTATTTTACGAACTGCCCTTCGTCAACTTGGGTTTCGGTAAACGCTCAAAAAGCTGGGCGGATGTTCATGAATTTACGAACCGGCAGAAAAGTCGTAAAGTGCATATATGCGCGTCCAATAAATTTCCCCAATAATGTAACCGGTCGAAGTGCTCGTTTCTTTTATGCAGCACGAGAGTAAAACGTGGGACAACTGGAACAGCGTCCCAATGTTTTGGTGCCTGAGGATATTTCCGGCGAAAGCGGCAAGACATTGCTTTACAGAAGTCGTCGGTGGCCAAAGGAAGTGCCAAAATAGACGCGCTGCAAAATGCAAGCTGACAAAAAAAAGCGGTAAATACTGGTGACAATCGCAGAAACTGAGAAATTTCGCATATTTGTGTAAAATTTTCTGCGTTACTTTTAAGAGAGGTAAAATATTGACTTTGACACCTCGGCAGTTCCTTATTTGAGGAGCAGTTTAGTGACGTAATTTAAAAAAAAACATAATTTTCAATAATTTTTTACAAATTTCTCATGTTTTTCAGGAAAAGGTATTTAATGTTCAAAAAATTTGGACTTTTATTATATATTATTTTTATTATTTTTCTAATTTTATACTTATTTTACTTTCGTGTAATAATCAGAGAAATTACCATGGCTTTACATATAGTCACATGTCCAAAGAAAATTCTTTAAGCTATAACAACAGTCGGCGTTTGGACCTCTTATGAAATAATTAAGAAGCATTTCTACCGCGGGAACCGAGAGTGTACAGCGGGCAATTGTGAGTGTCGTTACCGCGCCTAGCGGCGGAACGATGAATCTCGCTTGTATAAACTATATAAGGCAGAATAGTGAACCAGATTGTCTAGTCAATATAACCAGAATGTAAACTATTAGAAAAGCATGCATAGTTCTAGCCAATACTTTCTGGTTATATTAACTATAAAATCGGATTAAAATAACTTGAATAGTCATAACCGAACTTTATTGATACTTTTAATCAGAACTTTCTTTTTAATGTATAATTTAAAATATTTCTAATAATTTTTCGGTGGAAAAAGAATTACTTACAGTTTTATTTAAATTTTTAGGTTATGTCGGTAACCTTTACTCTGCATATTTGGCATTCATTGTTTCTAATTATTTCAGATTGTTTAGGTTAATGTTAGGAAATATTATCGACTGCGGAATGTCAATAAAATTAAGTTTGATAATAGTAGTAGTAAAAATATAGCAAAAACTATCCATTTTCTCTTCGTCGAAGAACGGATTTCTCGATGACCCGTTGGAATTCGAGTAGTCATACGTCGATGACGTTTTTTTTTTTTACACAATCTCGTACGGTAGTAAAAAGGAACGATCTCTGGTTTTATACACGAGCATGAATGCCACTCTCGACACGAACTCGTTTTGCCGAAGAAGTAGGTGTTACGCGAATGTCATTCCAAACCTACGCAATTTCGACAGTCCCTTCGGTAACGTTCTCGTGCTCGATCGATAAGGGCGATCGCTGCATTATCATCGGGATAGTTGCGCGTGCGGGGGCAATTTCGCGTTCGAGGGAACGCGATCTCTTTTCAGTATTAGTCATTAACCTACTAATTAGTTGTGCAATGACTTGCTCGCGGATAGTCTCGGCTTACGACCGGCAAGTCCGTCGCGCCGGTAACGGCCATTCATACAAATTCTTTGGTGCGTGAAGCCGTGACTTGGCCAATTTAATTATGGGATTTTCGAAGCTTTAGAACGTCGACGGAAAGACATCGAGGAAAGCCCATCTTAATTGCGTATATTCGATGACTGATCAAGCTTGAATCCGTGTAATCGATTCAATAAATAACACAGGGCAACAAAATGAAGCCAATTTCTATACCCTGAAACCGGATTATACTTTTTTGTAGGTTGTCAATGAGCTGAGTCCAAATCTGACCTCTTAATTGTTCCTTCACGTCAGGATTTTGAGATATACTAACCTAAAAGTGCAAAAAACTAGTGTTGGCGTGGTGCCTCGCTCGCTTCGCTCGCTCAGAAAGTTCGACCCAGTAGAGAGTTGGCTATACCTTAATACTCGTTTGTTTACTAACCGCTTTCAATTATATTATAAAATTATATTGATATTTGGGGGTCCAATCATATTTTGGTCCAAGTGGCTTCGATAGATATGTTACAACAATATAGTGTTTCTTATATGTATGAAAATTGAAAATGAGCATTTTTAAAACTTCGACCCCGACAACAGGCCAGCCGAAGTATTAATAAATAAAAGTTGCAAAACACTTACTTCAAGCACTTGTATTGTAATAGACTATTCGATGCATATTACATGTTTACAGTGTTTTACTAATTACTGTCTTTATCATTATGATCTTATATATACAATATATATACATATAATTCGTCAAAGATATTTTGAAAGTGTCGAAAAGATTTCTTTTAGATATTATAAAACACCTTTTAGATATATCGAAATAGTTATTTTCGTATCAAGGGCGTAAAAGAACTTATGCGCCCATAGGTGATCACCCGAGGGGCTGGCGAATACTACCCCTGGGGGTAGGGAGTCGAAACGTCGAAATTTTATGGAAAACTATAGGGTAATTTTTTTGCCGAGGTGATCAAATTCAATACTTTTTCAGACAATAGTCATAAGCATTTTAAACCAGTTTTTATGGCATTATCGTTGACTTCAGGAAGAAAATGCATACAACCTTTTTTGTAGAGAATTTCATGCTCTATTTTTTTTTGTTTGAAACATTTTTTAATAAAATTTGTATTTTTCAAAATAAATGCAAAAAACTACGAAGAAACTTAATTGGGGCTAATTTTTTTTAGTAATGGACGGATGGATCTGTGCCAAAATCTAATCAGATCTAAGTTATGCCAAGTCGCGTATTTAAAAAAAAATGTATGTCAATACGCTTATCCGTTCGCGAGTTATCGCGAGTTATCGCGAGACAAAAAAACGGGACGTATGTACGTACAAAATCACGGACACAAATTTTTTTATTGTTGATTTGGGTTCCTTAGGGTCTGAAACGTCGACATTTGATGAAAAACTATAGGGTAATTTTTATGCCCGAAGTGACCAAATGCAATACTTCGTGCAGACTTAGTCTGGGTCGAAGTAACACTGTTTTTTCTCATATCCATTAAGTTTTTGTGGCGAAACAAAATGCTGGTTCACAATTTGACAAGAACCAGATTAAAGCGTCATTCATCAACTTTAAAATGCTTTTTTCGTAATTTCGTACTATTTTTTCTCAATGAGTTATATTATCGAAGTTTTTGTCAAGGCGCGATTATAATTTTCGTTTTTTGCACTTAGAAGTTAGGATATCTCAAATTTTTTACGCTATGCAGCAATTATACGACCAGATTTTGAATCAGTACATCGAAAACCGTTGAAAAAATATAATTTAAAAAAAAACAGGTTTCTGATAAATGCATTTTAATCTGGTTTTTGTCAAATTACCAAAAAAAAAATTTATTCCGCCACAAAAACTGCGTTTTTTCACTTTTAGGTTAGGATATTTCAACATCTTGACGAAATAGAACAATTTTTAGCAAGAAAGTCGGTTTATTAGTTATTTTCATGTAATTACACATTTACTTAAATGTATGACAATCATAATTGTTCATTGATAAAAACTTCCGTAACTTGATTGAAAAACGTATCGGAATGACTAAAAAAGCATTTTAAAGCTGATAAATAGCATCTGAATGTTGGTCATTCCAAATTTCAAATAATAATTTTGACTTACCGAATATGACCAAAAACAGTGTTTTCTTTTTGCGTTTTTAGGTTAGGATATCTCAAAATCTTGAGGTGATAGAACAATAATAGACCAGTTTCGGGGCAGAAATTTTGTTGGCCTGTATAATCTATTAAAATGTAGACTAGTTCGGAGACATTGATTATTGGTTCATAATTGTTGATACTACGTTTGAAATATTAACTGTCCAAGAAAATTTTATTGTTTTAATTAAAAGCTTAAGTAATTTGTCTCCTATGCAAATGAAGCCGATTTAGACAAATTTTTTTGAGAAAAAATTGACTGACTTCATCCAAACAGCGAATTTTGGACGCAATTATTACTGAGGCTTGATTTTCACTATCTTAAGGACTAAATACTGGTATTCCAAGAAATTTAGAGAGTATTAGCTAATTAAACAAAAAATAATTTTTATTGACTTAATCGTATTCTCAATTATAAATGAATTATTTAAATAGAAATAATTAATAAGAAAAATCCATAAATTCATGTTTTATGTCTCGCGATGTACATTTACTAATATTTATTACTACAAAAACAAAAAATTAACCATCCGTACCTTTTCTTAAACTAATTTATTATACACTTATTACAATATATATATATATATATATAATATATATATAAAACAAATATTACTCAAGATATTCGAAAATTTAATTTTGATTAATTTAAAATTATTTTAAAAAAGAACTTTTTATCTCGATCTAGAACATAACTAAAAGCATGGGAATTTTTAATTAATTCATTAAATTCAATCTTCAAACATTTCATTAGAAACTTAACTTCCTGCTAACTTGCGTGTATTAAGTACTTTGCATTAAATGAAAGGTAATAATAAATAAACATACATTGAATTATACACGACCAAACTGGGACAGTCTTATAATCTGGATGCAATAAGACGATCGTATATTTTCATTCAAAATAAGATATATTTTAATATAATTTACATAAATTAGTAGAAAACGAGTAAAGAAGTAAAAGCATGTTATTAAATTAATTAATAGTCATTTTGAAAATTAAAAATAAAAAGTACCATTTATTCAAAGTAATTAAAAAAACATCTTAAATGATTTCTTATGTGCCAAGTGAAAAAAATCTTTTAATATTTTAATTTACTGTTACTTTTTCTTCCACGAATAAATATCAATCAATTTTTTACTTGAAATTTTAGGTTATGTTACTTGCATTTATTTACATGTTTTTATAAACCGTTAAAAATTATTTCAATGGTTTTTTAGACCTGGAGTATCACTTTGAATTCAATTTCATTACGTGCACATTCTTTGAACACAATTTCGAACCGTCAGGGACCTCATTGAACTTGATCGTGTGATTCACAATCATGATTGATGATGAATTTGTTCCTACATAACTGCATCTGGTATTAATGTTAGGGAATATGCACCGAGTCATTCGACACTTTCTAATATTGTCGCGTTCGTTTATTGTGCGAATTGCTTTACTGCACTCAATTTACAAAGATGAAATCATAAAAAAATTAAGATTTAGTAATTGCAGAGTCTTGCAAAATCAATTAAAAAACAAATTAAAATCATTTCGCGAGGAAAACTATGAATTAATTCGACATTTTTAAAATCATTTGTAGGTCTTAGATTAAAAAATTGATATTAGTTTCAATCTTAATTGTATTCCATTAATTTTATTTACATTGATTATTGATACAAATTTTAAGTAATTAATGGTTTCAAATATTTCATTTAATCACAAGGACTTTAAAGTTGAAATTAGTGTAGTAAAAATGTTTCTAATTGGTTTATGTATTACAAATGAATTTTATTGCAGTTTTTACATTCTATTATAAATATTTATGTCACCCTTAATGAATTATTTTGTACAAATTAAACGAACATTCTTTATTCTTTAAAAATTATATAAATAAAAAATCCGAAAAATAAAAAACCAGAGTGGAAAATAATCACTTCGTTAGTAAATTAAAACTAACCCAAAAGTAATTTTTAAAACTGATTACTAATGATAAATCGACTAGTAAATATTAGTGAAAATTTACAACGTTATTAATTTAATTAGTGTTCAGTGCTTCTGTTAGTAATTTTTTAGTAATCTAGAGAATTGTTAATTTTAACAAACTCAGAACTTAACTGAAAAATACATCAATCACTAAACGCGAAGTGAAAAATCTCACAAAAATCTGTTGTTATAACCAGAAAAGTAGTAAAAAATTTTGTTGAAATAAATTTGTTTGAAAAGTCGCCAGAACAAGAAGAAAATAATTCTTTACTTTTTAACAAATGATTCTTCTTTGTAGTAAATCTGACTTACTAAGAAAATGGTCCCTTACTTAATCAGTATTTACTTGCGGCTATTCAAGTAAACATTTATTTGAAATTACTAAACTTGCAGAGAAATTTCGTTCAGTTAATTTTATGATCTTACTTCAGCTACACAGAAAAACAAAATAGTTGGAACTACTAACTAGATAGTAGGGTAAAACAGTCATGGTGTTTAGTTAATTTTACTACTTAAATAATCATCTCCACAAACTAGGTAACCAAGTCTACTATTTAAACAGTAAAATTAACTAATAAACGCAGTTATACTAGATCGATATTTAGATAATAAAACTAACTATTTCAAATGCAGTTCTGGACCCAATTATGTCAAGTAGTTTTTAAATGTAAAAATGATAACCTCCATCTCTAATTCGAAGAAAACTATAAATATACGATCCAATTTAATCATACTTCTACACAGATAAACATAAACGTTTTGCGGTTGCACTTACTAAGTCCAATGAAGACATAATTGACTTAAGCCAATTCGCACTTTCCAAACTATATTTTCATGTTATTGACACATTCCAGACACTATGATTTAATATCGGAGCCTCCAAGGTTGTAAACGATGAGTGAAATGTTAATTTTCTATTAAAAATGGCGACCAAGGTCCCTGCATATTTTAAATCTACACCGCAATTAACTAGTCAGTAATTAAATTACATCAATTGTATAATATAAGAATCACTTTTTAGAAAAAATCTGATTTCACTAGTATACGATTCTTCTGATCAATATCAAAATAGAATTAGAGAAGATTCTGTGATTGGTTAATTCGTAATTTAGTCAACGAATTATTTCTTGGGACTGTGTCCAAAGCTGGCCATGAAATTCGTCTGTTACGTCAGTTTATTAAGATGCTAGAGACGAGTTTTTATGGAAATTTCTAATTTCTTATTTATATCAAATAAATTACTTTTTATGGTGCCATAAATTTCATTCCAAAACAATAAGTTTTATAAAGTTTACATTTACGTATGCTTCAATTGAATGCAATTTATGTTGCCAACACGTAAACTATTATGTAAACATTATCAAGTATACAGTTAAATAAGGTTAATAACGTCCATATTTTGATTGGAATGTGGTAACTAATCATGTCACATATTAATGTCGTAGGAACTAAGAAATTCAGTTAATTAGTATTTATCAATCTTCCAAATTTCCTCATTTGAAATAAAAAAATTGTCGACACAAAAATTATTTGCAAAGATGATTTTGTAATAAATGTAAATAATGAATTCAACTGCGTCATTTTATTTAGACGACATTGATATTATGTATGCATTGATTTGTGACAACTAAAAAATCATATGGAAAAAAGTAAAGATACAATTTAATTAACCTACTAATATGCGGCGAATCTTTTCGCTACCTTGAAAATCGTTATATTTTTGTTTACTTGATAGATATCTAGAAAAACACATTCTTCATTGATTCCGTAAAGTAGTTTTTCAAGTTTCATACTCTCTAAATCCGTGTAAGGCAAAAACTGCTAATGTAAAAGTGGGTTCTTGTTTCGATTAGTAAGGCATTTTTATTAATAAAGAGTAAAAGTCAATCGAATGTGACTAATTTAGTTAGTGTTATTAAAAATTTATTCAGTATTTACAATTTTTTTTAATGAGAAATTATTCTTAAAAATTTTAATTGGTAATAAATCGGATATTTTCTAATTAATTTAATGTGTGAACTGAAAACAGTTAAAAGATTTATTTCCAAAAACAAATTAATAATTAGTAGCTTTCTATTTTCGGTAATAAATCCTCTTAAAAACTATTTTTTTTTAATTCTTTCTTAAAAAAATTGGTATGGTTGATATAAGAAAATAAAATATTTAATTGGTTTTGAAATAGTAAAAATAATGTTCATTATGTTGATTATTTTAATCGTGGTGGATTAAAAAAACGTTTGTTGTACGAATTTTTTCCACGTTAAAAAAATGTAGAAATTAATTGCCTGAAATGAATTTTTTAAACGGAGGATATTATCAAAATATTAGATTATTTTATTTTTGTTATTTTTTGGAGGGGGAGACTACAAAAACAAGAAAAATCTACTATTATTTTTAGAAAACTTATTATTAAATATAGACGTTTCTTCTTAATATATTTGATTCGATTAAACGCTTTCAAAATAATATCAGAATAATATTTGTGAAATATTTTTATTCACACAAAAATTGCTTTAGTCTCCAAAAAATCGATGGATTTTTCTTGTGTTTTGATATCATTTAAATTTAATAAATAATTTACCAATAAGATTTCTGGTAAATGAAGAATAGTTGTAGATTTAATCCATTATAAAAATAATAAAAGATTAAACAAAATACGAATTTATGTAAATAAAAACAAATACAATAAATATATTTTATAAATATATCACATAAGTTTCCTGCTTAAATTCATTTGTCAAAAGTTCTTATGTCAAAAGATGACATTTATATGTAAGGAAACAACTTTTCTGACATTTAAAAAAAATGTAATTATTTATTTTTTATTTCCATATATTAATGCGTTACCATAACTTTTTTCAAGATGGCTACTAAAAATTTCATCGTTAGTTAATAATTGTTTATTTTTTATTATTGAATTACATTAGAGGAAAATTTTTAAGTTAAAAATGTGAAAAAACATTTTAAATAAAATTTTTAATAAAATTTTAAATCAAAAAAATAATACAAACGCAATGCAAAAATTTATTCCTTATAATGAGTTTAAAAAGTGAATAAAAAGTTCTGTGAATTTCTCGACATTTTAGCAAAATCCTAATAGAGCTCTGAAAGTCATAGTTTTATAACAAAAAATTGGTATTATTTCCCAAATAAAACTATAATTAAGGAACGTTGTAGTAATGACTATAAAAACTGGCATCCTATTTTCGATATTTGCACCAATTTGTCTATATCAAACATTTATTAAGGGACGTGTATTACTGACAATTTCTGGATGAGTAAGATTTCAAAAAATGTCTCCCCGAAAATGTCGCATACAGACAAAAAAAAAACAAATAAAAAATGTAGAATTTTTTTTGCCAAAAAAAAAGTAAACCCTGACCATTTTTTTTGTTATTTTTCTTTTGTTATATAAAACAATGTTTTTTTTCAACTTTCGCAAAGAATTTATTTCAAAATTTACGGTGATAATTTAAAAAAAATCTTGTTTTATTTATTTTTAACACCTACAAATTTTTTAACAAAATTGTTTAATAATATTTCATTCACGACTGAATTAAAAAACCGAAATGTAAAACTCACAGAATTAAAACAATCGCGGAATATTCCAGTTAAAACAAACAAAAATTCTTTGTCAGAACTACCTAAACTTTTTGCAAAATTTTTCATGGTGCAATTTTCTACACTGCTCAGGAATTTTCAGCCAAATTTTTGAAATGTCGTTCATACCTCAAACTCACGAAATTAAAATACCCTAACCAAAGTCCCTTAATCCTCCGTCTTTTTTTAGTATCCGAATTTTTTTAATAACCTAAAAAATTTGGGACCAAAATAAAAAATGTGATTTCTGATATTTTAACGACTCAAAGACTACCTGTCGAGAAAACTTCACGGATGCGTGTTTCTTAAATTTACTACCCATTCACACCCGTCGTAAACAAACTTAACTGATGACCCCCTGGGTCTCATAAAAAACCACGTCATCCACCACGCGACTTGCCGGTAAACCCTCCGTATCTTCTTCAAACTGAAACTTACATAAACAGTAGTAACTTTTGAGTTCCTGGTCATATCCCTGACGTCTTCTGTTTCTAGCCTGATCGGCTGGTGTGTCGTAGTCAATGCCAGCATGGCTGTTCCTCCAAGTGGCGATAAAACCATTAAATCCTTATCGGAACTTCACACAGGATTTCACACTGTCGCGGCATAGCCGACGATGACGATGCACACGCGAACCGTCAAAATCGGTTGATCATCGTCGCGAATCGATCATTTCCGATCGACGGACCGGCAAAAAGCACTTTTCAATCCTCTGATCTTCGGTCACTGGCCCCACAAAAGCCACGATTTAAAAAAAAACAACAGGCAGCGGAGGAGCAGGTGCGACGATCACGAAAAAAATCGGTGACGGAATACCGCTGAATGCCGACAATCCGGTTTCGCGTGCCAGACCGGCCAGCGCCTCTGGAAAAACTAAACTTTCTCGAGGATCGACCTGATGCAGCGGTATCGAGGTTTCTATTTGTTTACCGCTCACTTGCTTTTCCGGGGGGGTCCCCCTCGTATGTTTAGATCGAGTCTTTTCGTGACGACGGTTCCAGGAGCACTGAGAGATTCTGCCGCCGTTCTTCTCAAACCGGAGGAAAAAAAAAGGAAGCAGGAAAAAAAAAGATCTCCCCGTATGTGTACCCGCGGTACCTTAACGAGCTCAAGGCAAATCACGGCTCGCGACGAGCGATGCGGAAGGTAAGGAAGAACGGAACGGACTGCCAGTAACCGCTTCTGGTGTGTCTGTGTGTGCCAGTGCCTGGGAAGTAGGGGTCTGGGGACTTGGGCTCTCGAGACGGCCGATCTGGCATACTGCTTATTCGGATCTCGATCGTTGGATCGCGAACTCCGCGATCTATAGGACGCGTGTTTGTGCCATATTGTGGATCAGCTGATCGCTGGAGTTAACGGCGAGAGGTCGTTTCGTTTGCGGCCACGAGGTGATGAATCTCTATTGAATGAAGTGATTTTTGGATTGATCTACTCAGAGAAATTTTTTAGGAAGATATCTTAAAAAAAATAGATTTCAGGACTTGCAGAATGGCAATATGTCATCACGGTGTGTGTCGGAACCAACTTTAATTAAAAGGTTCGGGCATATGGGATTTCTCAACGTGGAATTGTTCATGGACACCGTACGAACATTTTGAGTCAAAAAACAAAAAAATTACGGGGGTTTTTGAAAAAAAAAATCAATTTTTACAACAAATATAGAGTAAAAAGCTCTCCTGGGCTCAATTTTGATCAAGTACAACAGAAGACGTATTACTGGAAAATCATGGCTTTCAACAGGAGAATTGTAAGGCTTCAAATGAGCTTTAGTACAAGCTATTATTTGATTCAAAAAATTAATTTTTTTGTATCATAGACTTTGAAAAATTCAATTTTACGGTCTTTTTTTATTCTTGAAATTGGAATTCACAGACCTATGTCAACTACAGTGATACAAACTATGAACAAAAATGCATTTATTTTTTCCCAAAATCTTCTCCGTGAGTTTTTTATGGGTTCAAAATGTTCGTAAGATGACCAGAAACAATTCCCAGCAGAAAAATCCTATATGTCCGCACTTTTAACCCTTTAACGGGAAAATTGTAGTTTCCGATTACTCTAACTTTAACGAAGTGCCAATTAATAAAAACAGTGGAGTATACTCGCCAATATCCATATCCGACTATTTTTGGGTATACTCTTTCGATTGGTAATGTTTAAAATGAAAAAAAAAGTTTTACCCGTTATTTTTGGAAGAAGTGAAAAAAATGTAAATTTTTTCGCTGATTTTTTTGTAATTCAATATTTTTACCTTGAAATACGTTACCGAATCAGCTAAAATCTTTTTAGATCGTGCAATTTTTGTCCAAATTTCAAAATTATACCCACCGAAAAAATTATATTCATCGAGATGGGTTCAAAATAATGGCGGCCGAATGTTGGAAAATAGTCAAAAAGCATCATTTCGCAGTTTTTTTCAGGTTTCTGGTTGTTAATAGTTCGGGAATGCGCACCTACCATTTGAGATCGATGTAATATTATTTAACGTATTTCAAGGTAAAAATATTGAATTACAAAAAAAATTTGCATTTTTGCACTCAAATTTCGAAAATAGCGGTAAAACATTTTTTTTCATTTGAAACGTTACCAATCGAAAGAGCATACATAAAAATAGTCGGATATGGATATTGGGGAGTATACTCCACTGTATTTATTAATTGGCACTTTGTTAAAGTTTGAGTAACCGGAAACTGCAATTTTCCCGTTAAAGAGTTAAAATACATTAAAAAGGGATAAATACATTTTTTCGCGGTTTTTCGCGTCTAGCTCATTAGAGCTTACAATTTTATACCTTATCCGATTCAATTTGATCAAAATTGAGCCTAGGAGAGCATTTTTTCCTATATTTTTGGACAAAAATTGAGTTTTTGTTTTTTGGCTCAACATGTTGGTACGGTGTCCACGAACAATTCCTCGTTGAGAAAACCCCTATGCCCGAAATTTGTAATTAAAGTTTGTTCCGACAAACCGTGGTCACAATAGAATAATAATTTTTAATAGTCCAGAATAAAAATTTGTCTTATTACACGACAATTCCAGATATGGGAAAATATTGCTGTATAGAATAATAAATGTAATATTTTTATCATAATAAAATGGTATTGTTTTACTTTCATAGGTCTACATAAAAGGTGGTCTTGGATGTTGTTTTGTGTGCATAATCCTAAGTCAGAATTGATCCATTACGTCAGGATTTTGAGATATTTGAGGTTATGTTCACCAAAAACGCGTTTTTTTGCTATGCTTGAGGTTACGTAAAGGATGCAACATATTTTGTTTGGTCTTCTGTAATATTTGTATCTTTTAGTACTATCCTTAGCCCTCAAAATTAGCTTTTATTCGATCATCTAGGATTTTTCCTTGCAATGTTACGGCCATTTTGATGTTCGAAATATATCCCATTAATGTCATGAGCATATGCTTCAAATACTTTGAGTCAGATATTTTTTACTGAGTATACTGAATATTTTATACTGAGGATGTTTGGCGTTGCTGAATACGAATTTGAACCCAAGCTATTAAAATTTTATAATTCAAGAAGGCGGATTCAAAATGGTTAAAAAACAAAGAATAAAAATATTTTCAAAAACGTCTCAATATTCAAGCGTGTTTTTAGTTATAAATATCGAAATTTATTGTGATTGTTTATATTTATACAGGTTTCATGACATTGAATTTGACTTTGAACTTGTTCTCCAAGGGCATTTCACGATAAATTTGTTTACATGCATATCGTAATTTCAAATTGGCGTATCTTGATAAAGAAAAGTCGTAATGGAATTCTGCGTCTCTCATATTGAAGAGAAAGAGTAGTACTATATGAACCATCGGGAGCAAAAACTCCTAAAAATGTTTTGTCGTCTGTACATAACCTCAAAAATAGCAAACAAACGCATTTTCCGAGTAAGTAACCTCAAATATCTCAAAATCGTCACGTGATCGGCTACTTCTGACTTCAGATTCACGTCGGAAATCATCCACAGCTTCTCAACAACAAAACCATGTTGACTTGCGTTTTTAATTATATTTATTGGTGTTTATTCGTGTTTATTTCGTTTCATTTGTTTTATAGCTTATATACAGCATTTTCTCTATGTTTGGTATATTTTTGTTCTTCATCTAATTCATTTAGAAAAAAAATCAAAGAATTCGATTTGGCATTTGATTGTTTACACACCGGTCGGCAAAAAATTAATATGTCGACACGAAAAAGTACAATCCAAAAAATTTATTAATAACAATGTAATGAACAATTTTTCGACGGCAGGACCAAAACTTGCGTGTACAGGAGGTCAAAAACCATTGAAAATCCCATTCTGTCCATGGAAATATAAACGGTCCCGGAACTAGGGCCTGCATGAAATCGATCTACATTTTATTTAAATGCGACAATTAGCAAAATAGTTTCTTTAAAAAATCTTCGCATTTAAATCCTTTACAACGTTTCTCCCTTTTGACTTTCCAGTCAAAGCAGACAAATTAAAAAATGACCTAGTTTGTCTACAAAAGTATACTCGACACTGATATGTTTACTCCGTAACATGACACACCTTAAATAAACGTCTCACTTCTCCGGAAGTTGTACCTCAAGAAAAAGACATTTTCCAGATTATGTATATATATAGTCACGAATTTTTTTAGTGTAGGCGAAAGCATAAAAATGCATAGGTTACTAAATACCTTCTAACCCGACTACCTGATCGGCAATCACTGAAGTGATCTTTAAAAAAAAAGCTAAAGACGTCAGTCCTGAGTATCGACATCAATGGAATGAACCGTACCCCGAAGTATTTCGATCCCGGATGAGTTGGGTTGGGTCAAATCATTATTCGATGTATCAATGCGGATAGTGAGATTCGAAGCTGCTGTTCCTTGGCTCGTGGCCAGCTATTGAAACATAGACACTGGGCTACCTGAGTTTGTATTCTTGTAATCAAGACTAATTGGTGAAGAATTGGATAAACAAAAAACACTTGGGACAATACATTGCACTGAAAATCGTCGAGTTGCACCTTTTAGGTTACAGAAGTGAGCCAACATACTGTATTGACAAATAGTTTTTTTTTAATTTGTCTAATAATGCGTCATCTTCCAAATTTTTTACGACATTGAAACAAATTTTTAAAACACATTTTTGCGTTCGAATTTAGCGTTTATTTGTCATACATACCGAAAAACATGGTAAGTATTATTTTTAATGTAGTGTTAATTCAATTTAGTAAACTCGGATTTATATAAAGATTTACATAAGATATGCATTGTAAAATGTATAATACGTATTGTAAATCTTTTAATTACTCTTGTAAATATAAAGTACTATAATAACGAACTTCATGAACACAAACTTCAAAAGATTTTATTTCTCCCGAAAATTAAATCAAAGATAAGCTCTGAAGAACAGTACCAATATTCTCATAACTTTTTTATCGAGTGTTTCGAGATATCAGTGAGTGCGTCATTTTTATGATACATGGTTATTTTCGTTGAATCAACGAATAATCCTTTGTCCACTTCTATAAAAAAAACGATAATAGGTTCATCGAAGAAAGCGATTAAGTTCTTCCGAACCGCTGAACACAAAATTTATTCAAAAATCTACACCATTTCATATATCATGAGTACATTACGATGACAAGTTAACTGTGCTATTACAAAAGGACCGTTGCTATATTGGAACTAACTCGGTAACCGATCAGATCATTAACAAGACATTTCCATATATTCTCGGTTGTAGGGTCAAAAAAAAGTCTATATGCCATTTCTATTAAACTTGTTGACTGTATTTTTAATGAATTTATGAGTTTAAAGGAGTCCTCGATCGGAGTAGAAAGTCTCTCATGGAATGGATCTTCAAAGACCATAATTGTATGTGAAGAATGCTCAGGGCGTTTTAAAGGGGCATCCGTAAGTTCGTTTTCTGTCCTCAAGATGAATTAACGTATTTAGAGTACACGTTGTAATTGCCCGACGGAATTTAAATTCATTTTATTGTAATTAGTCTGAGCACCGAATGGAATTTTCACATGTTTAACGTTTTAGTGAAATTGCGAGACTGAAAGGAAACGCTACCTAATTCGGCGTGACTTTTTAATTTAATAAGCATTACTAATATTTCTTGACCTTGTCTGACGATAGAGCAACGTGTTGGAATGACCTTAACACATTTCTTTAAAAATCGTAGACGCATTTATGTAACTGTCATTGATAGCCGATTTGGAATAGAAACTTATCAATAAACGAATGTTTCGAAAGCAAACAGCGACTGAGTCAAGAAAGCGATCATTAGTGACATTATAAACAATACAATCATTGTAAAGATAAAAAAAATATTATCAGTTATTTTTTATTATCATATTACAAATCGAAATAAACATTTTTTAATGTTTAAAAAAAATTTATTTTAGTCAATATTATATTATACGGACAGTTTTTCATTCTTTTTAAAATAATGTTGACATTGTTTATAAAAATTCACCTTTTTTTATTGAAGTTGGTGATCAGAACATTTACCTTTAAGACTTCTATCATGAAAAAAAAATTAATAGGAAAAATCCTCTAACTTTTCGGAAATATTTCGCATGCGGGCAGAACGGGTTTCCCTATCGGCTAAATGTCGGCCTTATTTATAGTTGATAATAATAACGCAACAGTGGTCGAGCGTGCTAAAGTGTATGATTACCGTGCAGCAGACCCAGGTTCGAATCCCCGTTGAGGTTGAGTTTAAAAATAAAATTTTTTTTCGTCTTTTTTTTTTTAACAAATAATAATAATAATAATAATGTCTTTATTGGCAATTACAAAAACGAATACAAGATATAAATAATACAAAAAATGCCAAAGGGCGAATCACAGCAATAACAGTTTTACAGACTGACCGGTATTGTTTAAAATTTTTTTTGAACTTTACTGTTAATATTCTTGTAGTTTCGGAATGATTATTGACAAGTTCTCAGACATTTACTATTAATTGAATCGTAATATTCCTCCAAATTTTCTCAAATCTTCAACATCCGAACGAGTTCAGGAATTTTCACTGGATTATTTTTGTCCGTGTATGAAGACTTATAATATATGTGACAACTAATTAAAAATTAAAGTTGAAATGTTTAAATAATACAATTACCACAAGTTGCAACTGCAGGTTATAAGCTCGTCAAATTGGAATTAATTTTATCTATTTGTTGTATCCTATTTCTAATTATGTCATTTTTCAAAAATAATGTCTCTTTGTAACGTTCCACAGATAGTACATTGTTTGTCAACATTTCGAAAAAAAGAAATATTGCCGTTATCTAAACTGAATGATAAAAATGTCCATATTATCAAAGAACCGTAACGTCACTGCTCATACAATATCTTTCCGCAACCACGTGGCTTTTGGGGGACCAAATTGCTGGACCATTTATCATACCTCTTTTTTAATTATCGCCCACAATTTTTTGTTTTCGAAGCATTTACACCTTCCAACATACTTGTTGACAGTAAATACTTGTTTAGGACAATCCAAACAGTACCAAGTCCCATTCATGCTGCCCACCAAGTAATTTCCGTTTATGAACTACGAAAAATAATATAGATGGAGTGGCGTTAAGGCTCATCGACGTTGCCTAAACAAATTTGTCATCGGAATTCGTAACCAGCGCTGGTTTAAAGATCTCTTACGCCCACGTGGTTGTTCATGTTCGGTTTTCTTAAAAAGGAGAACAAGAAAGCCGCTGCTTGGTGGTGCAGCCTCGAATCCACGGTAGAAGCATGGGTAAAATGACTTTCACCTCCTGATATTTTGCCGACGGTGGTATGAAACGCATACATGCGCCGCTTTCGTGAGGAATTGCAATCTGCGAAAGACCGTTTTCTCCCATCCGACCTCTAGCGGCATCGAGCGCTTCTTATTATATTCGTGAGAAACTACGCGAGGAGGGGGAGGAGGAGGAAGAAATTCGATGTTTACCACGACTATCCCAACACGCCTATACGGAGTACTCGTTCCAAATACGTCCCGGATTATTCTCCTTTCGTTATCGGTTCACTAAACAACGTACTAGAAATTATTAAAATTAAGAGGCTGCGCCAATGCGAATTTTAACGCACCTTGGTTTAACACGAACTACACTTTTTCGTGGTGAAAATGTAGTTTTCTTTTATGGAAGCGGAAACTACCGTCATTTTTAAAAAATCCACATTGAAAGAACAAGTTGTATAGAAAGTTATCTTAAAAATAGGAAAAATTACTATTCTGCAATAGGAATTTGAGGACTCACATGCTGAATAGCAATATTTCGAAAATTAACTAAAAAGTTTTCTAGAATAGGACTTTTTCTTATTACACGACAATTTCAGATATCAGAAAATATTAATACACAGAATAATAAATTTAACATTTTTATGATACTAGAGTGGATTATCTTTTAGGTAAATTTTATAGCTTGTATCATTTTACAATAGTTCAAATTATAAGCGATAGAGGGATGGTTTCTTCCATTCATTATACCCAACAGAAGTTGATGCCAAAGTTTTACATAAAAGAAAATTTTCTAATATGTATATTAAATTGGTCGGTCGGATCGGACTAGGGTTAGTCGTTTTTTGGTAAGGTCGATTTGTTCCTCACCCCATAACTCAATTTTTAAAAAATAAGGAAAAATGTAAGCCCTAATAGAGCCCTGTATCTAAATTTTAAAATGTCCCCGTGGTTGTGTGACATTTAACATTGAATTCAAATGGGAAAACAAAAGTCTTTCAGTCTTATCGCCTCTGTTTTTTCAAGGTGATCTTAAAAAATCTGAAATTTTACATACCTTTTCTCAAACGTGTTTCGCCGCTCCCAAAAAAAGTGCAATAAAAAAAAGATTTTTCACTAAGATATAACGTTTTTAAAGAGGGTCATTGTTTGTTGAAAAAAAATTAAAGAAATTAAAATTTAATCGTTATTTATCCATCGTTCTCTTGTGGAACGTTCTAAAATTATGAGCAATCACCTTTCCTATTCTTTGGGCTCCTGCGAGTAAAATGAGTACCTACTGAATCGAATTCGATAATTCCAAAGTGAGTTATCATATTTTTTCCGAGGAAGTTTATTGCGCAAGGAAATAGAAGTTTTGTTTTTAAGGTATGACTTTTCCTAAAAAAGATTAAAATATAGTGCGCTATAGAGCATCGTATTCCTTACCTTTTTCCTCGCCTTCTACCGTATATACCTATTTGCAAAAAATTGTTCTCGTCGAGTTATCACATAATGAATATTGAACTTCTTGTCTAGCGTGAAATCTAGAGGTAAAATATGCAAAATATAATTTTAAAAATCATTTTATTTTCTAGATCCATCTCTTATTTTTATGAATTAGAGATCACTGGAAAGCTCTTTTCAGCAGAACGCAGAAATGCTGCAGACATTTTTTAAAAATCCAGCGATTACATATTTAATTATAAATTTAATGGTTGAATACATTCATAATGGCGGATCCATGAGGGCGGACAAATTTTAGAAAATTATTCGGAACTAGTTATTCGGAGGTCTTTGGGATCACTGATAACAAATCTAATGACAGATTTGCAATAATCAAATTGGCGGATAAAAAATTCGTCCGCCTTATTGGATCCGCCATTTTGAATTTTAAAAATTTTGCAAATCTGAAATTAGATTTGTTATCAGTAACCCTAAAAACCCTGGAGTAACAAGTTGTCAAATGAATCCGAATGAATTTTTAAAAATTCGTCCGCCACATTGGATCCATCGTTTTGAGTTTTTAAAAAATATCAAAGCGACGCCAAAAACCTTATTTGGAATAGCGTTTTCAATGTTTTGCCTATTATCCTAATTGCATGACTGAAAGGATTGAAACACACGGAGTGTAACGTAGTTAATATTTTTGACGCTAGGCAGAGTCGCGAGGTTCGCCAATACCCTTTTCGCTATCTTGAATCCCATTATCGAAATGGGTTTTCGTTTAATCATAAGAGATTATAGTCGAAGAGCTCTTTTAATGCATTTCTTGCCTGCTTGTTAGTCGGATGTTTTCGTAGCATTTTTCTTTGTTTTCAATAATTAACGAGACTATATTAATTTTTAAAATCATGGAATTTGACATTTATGGTCTAAAAACTACAAAACTCTAATAAAATGGGTTTGAAACGGTAATAGGAAAATGCGTCCGGGAAAATAACTTCAGCAAATTACAGCAAGCGGAGAAGATCGGGACAACCTCTAGTGGCAGTCAGCAGAACTACAGTAGCTTTGAGACCATAACATTTTTTAAGAAAACTGAATACAGTAGACCCTTCTTAAGTCATATGCTTGAGGCGAGCAAGATGGCGGCGCTTTCTCTTAAGGCACATTTTTACCCGCACCTCCCACCACTTAAATTTCTATTTGTCACATGCGCACACACATATACAATGGTACAGGACGAGCCTTTCAACTAGCGAATGGTAGAATCCCTCAGAGGAAAAATATGACTTAGAGGAAGAGAAATATATGCTTCATGGGGGGTTTATGACTTAAGGGAAGATGACTTAAGGGGGGGCTACTGTAGCTTCAAGAAACACTACATGAAAATTGACCAATCTTATGAAAATTGTAGGTTATTACTTTCTCTGTAACAACTTGTGCAATCACATTGGATTGGTAACATAAAAGTGTTCCAAACATTCGTACTATTAACTAAAATAAAAAGTTCCCAACCTACCTTACCTTAATTCCTCATTCTCCCAAAAGATACGTCAAGGCCATGCATGCTTGCATACAAATTATTAATGCATATTGTAAAAATTTCATTGTATCATGGATTTCAAAGGCCAATCCGGTGGGCCTTGGTATTTTTTTGGTCCACGTACTGGTGATGCTCACCAGTATCTTTGCTTGTTGCAGCTGAAGATACTAGTCTTCGTGAGCAGGTCAGTATTGCATCACATGCGTAAAATTCCACAACGAAAAGGCCGACTTCAGTTATTTGGCTTGTATTCAAACCTCAAACAATGGGTAAGTTGTTGACATAACGAATGGTACTCTAACGAACACTAAAAACAATAAACTCAACGACAATGTGACTTTCATCTCGTTTCGTCCCTATCAATTTTAAAGTCCATCAGTGCAATTCGGTAATTAATCCCGACGACTTTCAAAACATCCGTAATAAATTCTCAACGGCGCTTTTTATTTCTCTCCTTCAATTACTCACACGCACGTGAAATCGCGCCGAAACACGCCGCCGCCATTAAAGCCTCACGGATCCGAATTACCGTTTTCATGAAAAATATATAAACAACGTACCTGGAGAGCCTTGATTAATCAGCCTCCGGTCGTTTAAAACTGGCATAAAAATTTCGCGTCGTGTGTACCCGGTTTCTGACGCCGATTCCCGGTTTCGGTCCCGAGATGTGCAATCACTTTGATTTACATTCCCGTGAAATTGGCACCGCAAACTCTCATCTGCGTGTTTCGATGCGATTCGATTCGATGCATCTACTGCACCCGTACTTACCTAATATAGACCGCATTACGCAAGATTAACGAGAAGTGAGAAAGTTCATTGTTCCACAAATGATTCGAAACAAGACCAACGTCTCGAGACACGAGATCGACGATTAACAAGACTGACTGGTGGATAAGTTTTATCGGCATCTGCAATCTATAAGGTACCGTGATGAAAACAATACTGAGAAAGGACGTTGAAAGAATACATGACAGTTCGACCAATTAAAAATCTTACACGATAATTCGTTTCCCCTCTTTTTCATCTAAATTCAAGTTCAAAATCAGATCATCAAATGCTTCATTTTTTTTTGTTCCTGAAGATGCTGTTGATGAATTGCTAATTACCGCAACAAACGGGACGGTATGAATATGACCTGAACTAATCCCACTATAGCGGTATTGTCGAACAGTATTTGCGTATGGGATACGAAGATTGGTTTGATTTTACACGCAGAGAAATAATGTAGGAAGTTGTGATGGTCAAAATTTCTTTCGCTTCTTCCCCCACCACATTATTTCGCTGCGGTTCTCGACATACCCGCGCATAATATTCGGTAAAGATCGGTCAACCTTCGTCGCAATTCGGTTATAGCCCTCCAATCACGACGGACGTATACGAAAACGCGAAAGTGGGGGTAGCGAGGTTCTTCCCATCTTCCCCCACCACATCATTTCGCTAAGCTTCGGATATACCGTCTAATCTTCGGCAAGGATCGGCCAACTTCGAAACACTTTAGAAAAAATGGCTGTAAATTTTATAACAAAGACTATAAGAGTTATTATAGACTGTCAGCGTAATGAAACCAATGAAACAAACATAAATATCTTATAATTATTAAAAAATACATCATTCCCTCGTTAAAAAATGTTATGAGAGAATGACGAAATGAAACAAAATTGCCAGAAACTTATAAACATAACCTTACTTTCTTACGAACTGTGTACAGTACTTTATTACTACCGAAAACATATACAAATATGCTATGAATATTAAATAAAAAAGTGCTTACCTTTTGATTACATTATATGAGGGAATGACTATAAAAAATGTAATATTCAAAAAAGTTGTCAAATTAGTTTCAACAAAACATCTGTTCTTCAACCGCCCGTTATAGTGTATGTTGTCAAGTCTAATATTGAGAAAAAAAATGCAGTGGACTCGTTAAACCTGTAAATTTTTCGCCAATAATACTGTTTGAAAACGGTGAGGGAATGATCGATTTTTTACGGACAAATTTTGAATTATCTTTAAAAATATTTCCAATCGCATTTTTTAAGTATAAACTCATGTAGATACAGTCAATATTATCCTATATGAGTAAAAAATTAGATAACAAACAATTAGTAATTTAATTAATCATTAAGGACAACAATTGATTTTTAGAATCATCCAGTATCAATAACCGCCCGAATCATCACTTGCAGGAAACTGTGCGCAACATTACTCGTGGACGACACCTAGCGTCCAAAAAATGAACTATATTTACCGTTGCACTGATTCATGGATATATTTCAATACCTTTGTAACAAATCAACGTGAATTAATTTCGACTCACACTTAACATTCAGACAACCACTATTCCTGTATGAAAATCGACCATAAATGTTATGACATTTTTTATAACTGGTACGGGTTAATACTTACAACAAAAGTCGTATTCGATAATCAATTTTACGCCACAAGGAAACTACGTTATATATGGATTGAAGCTCCTTTTAGCAATGACTAAACTCACTACATAAGCCGATATTTATAATTTTAACTGTTGACATAACATAATTGTGTCTACTAACATATCTCTTGTTACTTCTTCCTGTCAAAGAAGTATATAAATTAAGATTCCTAATAAGAATTAGCTTCATAAAAGACATATAAATAAGTAAACAAAAAAGTAGCATGCGACTTACCTGAGAATGAAGACAAAAAAACAAAAATTCCCACCTTGAAGGTGTTTCCGCACTTGTCGTCGCTTAATTAATGACTAAGTTGGAAAAAGGCTTCAACTCCCACATCGAATTCGATAAGTATTATGTACAATCTTGTAGTTATTTGCAGTATGAAAGTGGGGACCTTATTACTTTTATATAACTTTTGTATTCTTAGAATATCGGATGTGTACTTTTGGCCTGAGGGGTGCTGTCTATAAATTACTTAAGTACGGATTGTTATAAACGTTTTTAACTGGCGTTACGTAAAGTGAATATACCGGAAAGCTAGCAAGGTATTATTTATTTCAAGTTGCATCATTTATATATAACAAAATATTTGCTTCCCTATTTAATTTTGTACTCATATAAAATTTTACTTTCAACTTTACGTGCCAAAAAAAAAGTAACTAAAAAATGTGAATAAATAATTTGAAAACTTAAGATTCTCTTAATAAGGATTGTATAAAACACTCAAACATAGTTTGGTACTGTAACAATAAAAAATGTTTCAAATTAAATGTAATGAAACAAAGGTATATCTAAAATGTTTGCAAGAAATAACTTATAACATGTAACGATGCAATTATTTTTTATTTCAAAAAGTTAAAAGCTACGTATTTAAATTATTAGAAAGAGGAAACTAATGACGAACAGCACGTATACAGGGAATATACATACTATTGGAATAATTGCCATAATTTAAGTAAACGAGGAGTATTAGACTCTACGAAAATAATATTTGCTGAAGGTTGTGAATGCCGTTTGAACAGTTTCATGATTATATCGTTTGCCTATTCCAATTTTTCAAATTCAAGCTTCCAACTCAAACTAATTATATTTCACTGTAAAATAGTTAACCAATAGTTAATTTTTGTTTGATTTTTGTTAATTTTTCTATGTCACTTTTAGTTCAAAGCAATTATGAATTTATTTTTATTTTCGTAAAATAAGAGAATTAATGGTAACATTCAAAATTTCTAATTTTTGTATACCATAATATATCTGCCATTTTTAAAATTGAATAAGACATTTGAATTAGGAAATTTCAATATTGTAACCTCCATTTAGGATCAAATTTGGGATATTTCCCCAATTTAAAAAAAAATCTGATAACATTCGTACTCGGAAGCCTCGAAACCTTCTATACTTATTTTTACAAAAAACTTATACAAATTTAAAATATTTCAAATTTAAAAGTAAAAAATTACAAACATTTGTTTAACAAAAATCAGGAATTTTTTAGGTATTTGTTTTCACCTATCGTTATTTTTTTATTATTTAACCTCGAATATTTATAAATATCACGACAAAAAAGTTTGGGCTGGAAGATAGAACAATTGTAAAAAATTAAATTTCAAAATGGCAGCTCAAAAATGCCTATTAAAGTCGATTTTTTTTCAAAATCGTAATCGCATGTATTCACGCGATTGACCCGAATGAAATCAAACTTGGTACCCGGCGGTTTTTGGGGTCGTTGAGTCCAAATCTGATGTTAGTTTTCAAAAATTAAAAATGGCAGATCCGGAATTGGCGACCCCAAAAACCATCAAGTACGAAGAATGAAACGGTTTCTTTTGATTTTAGTAAATACGTTTACCATGTTAGATTCACCATTTTGAATTTTTGAAAAATAACTTCAAATTTGGAGTCAGCGATCCCAAAAAACCCCGGAAACCAAGTTTGAAGTTATTTCATTCGGGTCAATCGAATGAGTACATGCGACTACGATTTTGAAAAAAAATCGTATTTAGCAGCCATTTTGAAATTTAATTTTTTGCACTGGTTTTATCGTCTAGTTCAAACAATTTTTAGGCGAAATTTATAAATATCTGAGGTATTCTAATGCGGGAAATGGTAAAAAAATGACGATAAGTGACAAAAATCCTGATTTTTGTTAAATATATTATCGTAATTTTTGTATTTTTAAATTTGCACCATTTTTTGATAGACCATTCGAAAGAGCAGTGTTTGGGCAATAAAAAACGTTGAATAACAAAATTTTTTTTACTTCGTTTTACGACGAAAAAGTAGTGTGAAATTTTACGTTAAATTTATGTACATTTGGTCCTTAAAGAGTTATTTTGATAGACATTTTCCAACCTCGACCGAAATATTGCACGTCCATTTAACGTTTAAAAATGAGACTATTGTTTCATAATATGAAACAGTTCAGAAATGTTCGTCCGCCTTATAGAAGTCGCCATTTTTAATTGAAATAACCAGACAATTGATACATAATCAGGAATCTATACAAATTTTTCTCTAAGATTTGGTATTAAAAAATATTCAACACAATTATAATTTTTTTTTAATATTATTATTTATTAAACAATATCTGTACTTAATATTAAATCGTTCTTGTAGGAATTTAACGGTTACGAATTAAGTGATAAGAACGGGACAGCTAGTAAATATTCTGGAACATTTTCTGTAAATGAATTTCGTTTTGATTTTCTTTTTTTGGTTTTTAATCAGAAGATAAATAAGTGTAGTTATCAGCTATATAAATGCGATAAATCGACTTAATAATATATCTCGTGATCCCATCTATTTCTTTAACGAGCGCGGAAAACACCAGCGGGAGATCTGCCACCGTCGCGATTGCGACTAGCGGCGGAAAGAATAACTACATTCCACGTTTAGTTCAAGACCTTTTTTCTTTGCTCGCTTAGAATAAATTACCATCTAGGTGCATTATTTTGTAGTAGAAATTATAATATTTAATATATTCCTATTATTATTATTTGTCTTTATTGACACAACCAGTTAATACTCGCAAGTCTGTGCTAAGATAAAATCCATCATATTGTTTTTCTGCGGCAAGGAATCGCAATTTTGACCCTATAAATCGATAGAGCATACCCAAAATTAGTAAAGTAAGTTGGTTTCATTATATTTTCATTTTTCGATTTGCTAGAGAGCTTTGAATATAATCTCGTAATCTTGGACGTTAATGGGTAAATGTAGTAGAATTAGTATTTTTCCATCATAATGATTCCGAATAGCATATGTACTGCTGTGATTGTATATCACTCAAGTACATAGTTACACACACTATCACTTTCTCTAAGTACATTAAGCCTAAGTGCCTAAACTTTCACCAAAAGATTTCAAAAACAATATGAAAAATACTGTACCTGTCATAAAATGTACACTATAAAATTTTTGAAAGTGAAATTTTCATTTAGCTTACATTGAAACGCTATTTTTAGAGATTTTTCTGGAATGAAATGATTTTCAAACTAGGCTTTAGCAGTAAATTTTTCACTCTTACCGTAATAGTAAGATTAGAAACCATTCGAAATGCATTGCACATTTTGTGCGGCCATTTTTCATTGAATCATCGGTTGACAATCGTGGTCACTATGCGTCTAGAGACTTGTAAAGGTGTGTTCGACCGCTTGCCGTTTGGTGGCGCTCGTGTAGTATAATTCTCGCTAGTAGTGTAACACGATTAATTCCGTATATCAAACAAATCAGTATTCTATGGCAATTTGATGATGAATATTTGTCCAAGCAAATACGTGATTCGTGAATACGTAATTAAAATTGTATTTATATTAAATTTGAGTGTATTAACTATTTAAAAAAAGACTATTTCGATCTAGGCTACAATGTTTCATCGAGAAAACGACCCAATTTAACAACAATCGCTTTTAATATCCCATTAATCGAAGGCAACAAAAAGTTAACGAACGTGCTGGTCGAACCCGACGCGATTCACCGGTTCGATTCGGCCAATAACGCACCGCTTCCGCTTGTGCGAGAGGAATGAACCGTTCTTGGTTCTAAACAATTTGTTCATTGGACCGTTCAAAGCCGAGGGACTCCACTGCCTTAAGTAATATTTTATGGGTATTTTGATAGGGAATGTTTGCTGAATGACGGAATTGCCAAGTGTCATGGCGGGTGTTTGACCTGATAAGGCAGTGCGTGAGTTATCGTGCAGACACGCGCGATCCCGATGCAGCTGCGCCGGAAAACTTGCAGTTCCTTAAAGAAACCGTTAAGGACTCGACATGCTTAATGAGTTCATCAAATTCAAGGACTTCCGCTCGACCGACGGATTGCGAAATCGCGATAAATCAATCTGTTTTACTTTCCCAGTAAATACACAAAAAATAAATTGCATTTTAATTCGGACCAGCTGAAAAAGTTAAAAGAAATGGAGGTTGAAGATATATTTTCCGATACTCTATTCCGATACTAAAATTGTTTCAAAATCGTTTCCCTCCAAAATTCTCCCAGCAAAACTCCACATAACATTGAAAATTCAAGTATGTAAGTTTCAAAATGTAAGTAAAAGTGATCGTGCCACGTTATAAAAGGAATATTTAAACTCGGAGAAACAATCATGAATAAAAAGAATTTTCTGTTATATTCGAAATAAATCGAGTTGCACCACTTGCGAGAATGATGTACGTATGCGCCACCAAGCGGTAAACGTTATAAGCATCTTTTTTTAAAGCCTACATCACGACTATCTGGGTCTGCCAGTCGATGAGTTCAAAATGTTTGTAATCAATGTATTTTGCAGTACAGTAGTCCCCATTCTAAGTTGTACGATCCGTTCTTACAAAATGGCGGCTAACTGTCCAAAATGATATCCCCTCCCTACCCTCTCTGCCGCACTTACGTTTATGTTCATTGCGAGTGTGTATGTGGTACGTGTATATCCGAAGTGTTTCGAGGTTTGCCGATCCTTGCCGAATATCGTATGTGATTTACATGTGTGCGCCTGTAGAGTGTCGCCACTGTCGTGACTATCGTCGCGATGCACAAAACGAAACATCATGGAGGGAGAAAAGGGGAACAGGCTTGTATAATTTTGGAAAGGAGAAATGCTTAACAACTTAGGGTGGGGGATACTTTGTGTATGAAAGATTTCGAACCTCACTTTTACACTAACAATGCAGTATCTCATTTAATATTAAGATTTCACGGTTACAAGAATGACTAGTAAAATAGGTGATATACATGAAAATTTGAGATAGTAACGCGCATCTGTTATATTCGGAATAAATCGTGTTGCACCACTTGCGAGAATGATGCCGTTGTGCGTATTCAAGGTGATACGTATGCGCCACCAAGCGGTAAGCGATATAAACCTCTTTTTCTCTAAAGCTTACGTCGCGACTATTTGGGTCTGCCAGTTGCTGAGTTCAAAATGTTTGTACTTAATGTATTTTGCATTATGTACAATGTAAAAAATATAAATGAAATTTATAATTTTGTTGTGATTTTCATGCCTAAAAATATGGTGATATTCCTACGGGAGGTTAGGAATTTCAGAACGATTTGTAAATTCCCTACACTGAAAGAGGTAACCCCACGCTATAAGTGGGTAAAAATCGAGCCCATGATGTACATGGTAAATTTACAATATGAGCGGAAAAACCATTGGTGTAGTAAAATTAATTTTTACATTAAAATCCCACATATTTTAGTTTTATTTTGTTTTTAAATGTAAAACAAAGGAATATATTGTAAAATTCATTATAAGATGTATTTTAATATTTTATAGGTTTTTAGAGTTATAATCTTTTGTCAAAAGAAAACATTAAATCTAAAATGTTTTGTTGATAGAAAAACTTTGATCGAAAGCAAATTTTAGAGCTATAATCTTTTGTCGGTAGCAAAACTCTTGTCGAAAGAAAATATTAAATCTAAATTCTTTTGTTGACAGAAAAACTTTGATCGAAAGCAAGTTTTAGAGCTATAATCTTTTGTCGATAAAACTTTTGTTGAAAGAAAACATTAAACCATAAAATCTAAATTCATAAATTATTAAAATAACACATTATTATTACAAGCAACTACAATTGCTTCAGGATTACGTACATAAATTTTACCACATAATGTAGAGTTCAAATCACCTGCCCGCATAAGGCTATTGCGCTTTAGTACATAACCTAAAATTTTTCCTATATTTTGTTGTGAATTTACTATTCTCTTGGAGAATTTAAACTTCTCTACGAGGTAATATTACCATAACCTGTAAAATCCCTTTCAATTGTAAATTTACAATTACAAGTTGACATTTACAAAGGTAAAAAAGTAATATTCACAGTACAGTGGGACCTCTCTTATTCTCACCAGGACCTTTCTTATTCTAATTTTCCCCTTACCCCCACTCACGAGCTTGTGTACGTATCGATCGATATTAGCGTCGCGATATTTCAGAGTGCTTCAGAGTCGCTTTTCGCGCGGTGGTAGGGGAAGACTTGAGGAGAAGCGATTAGAATAAGAGAGGCTGAATAATTAGAATAAGAGAGGTCCTACTGTACCTATGTAAATTTACAATAATATTGCGTAAAATTCCTATTTGTAGCATGGGCAACATTGGGTCCCATTCTGCAAGTTGTAAATTTACATTTCCATTTTTTACAGTGTATGAAAGATTTCTAACCTCACTTTTATACTAACAATGCAACATCTCATTTAATGTTAAGATTTCACGGTTACAAGAATGACTAGTTGATTGAAAATTACACTTTATTACAGTAAAATCTACAAAATTAGCCAAAATCATGGTAAGTTTCGTAAAAATAGGTGATATACACGAAAATTTGAGGTTAGATAAGAACCGTTTTGAGGTTAAGTATTCTTAAACGGTAATAATTACTAAAAAAATCTTGATTTTTCATGTTTTATCTCATTTTTCATCATGAAATTTGCATTTGCGTCAAGTTTGACTTTGATATTCGAATTCAGCGCATCAAAATACGTAAGAAAACATACCCAGTAAACGAAAACGAATAGAAAGTTAAAAATACGAATTGAAATGAATTCAAGTGAATTAAAATGAATTAAAACGCATGAAAATGATTAATTGAATCCACTTTTTAATTCATTTTAATTCACTTTAATTCATTTTAATTCCCTTGAATTCATTTCAATTCGTATTTTTAACTTTCTATTCTTATTCGTTTACTGGGTAAGCCCCATAAAAATGTCAGGTGGTACCATTTTGGAAGTCCACCCAAATAGTTGAAAATAAAAAATTGTTTAAAAATATTCGTCTAAAACCAGAAGTAATGTGAAATTAAGATGATACTTTTTATTTTTAGTATCATCGTAAAGTTAACAATTTACTTAAAATTGAAAAAAGCTTTGTTAGACTAGTGTTAGAAAAATTCAAATACTGACATGAATTCTCCGAATTGTTATAGTTTTTAAGAATATTTCAAAAGAATGTTAGAATTTTTCATATAGTGAATCAGAAAAATTAGTATAGTGTGATAGAAAAACCTAAGTATAATCTCGTGTAATATGCCACACACATTTTTCTAAACAATAGAGCGAGAGAAAGATAAAGAAAGAAAGAAAGACACATGCATATTGTACATACACAAATTCACACAATTAAAACAATTTTTCGCACTTTATTCAAGTGAATTAAAATGAATTAAAACGCATGAAAATGATTAATTGAATTCACTTTTTAATTCATTTTAATTCACTTTAATTCATTTTAATTCCCTTGAATTCATTTCAATTCGTATTTTTAACTTTCTATTCTTATTCGTTTACTGGGTAAGCCCCATAAAAATGTCAGGTGGTACCATTTTGGAAGTCCACCCAAATAGTTGAAAATAAAAAATTGTTTAAAAATATTCGTCTAAAACCAGTAGTAATGTGAAATTAAGATGATACTTTTTATTTTTAGTATCATCGTAAAGTTAACAATTTACTTAAAATTGAAAAAATGTTTAATAAAAATTTGAATTGTCAATCGACAATTTTAATTTTTATTAAACATTTTTTCAATTTTAAATAATATTACCTGAGTGTCATCACACAACTATTGTGTTGTTTATTTACTTTATGTTGACACTTTATATTTTAAACATTTCATTTAAAACACTAAAAAATTAAGGGATATTTAACTTTCATCGTAAAGCCTAAAACATTTTAAGATACAGAATAATATATAATATTTTTCATGCCAACCTTGTGTTGCAATATATTAAAATCACATTTTAACATTTAATATTTGTAATCCATGTTATGTTTTCAGTCAAAATAAAAATGTTAACACATAAATAAAGTATATCGTGCATGTAATAAAGAGAGTACATGATTCACTGAATGATTGTATGATAATGCCAGAACTGATAAGAAGAAATTGCATTCATAACTATAATTGGACCATAAACATGTTTCCAATATCTTCTTTCAAGGTCTAAAGTAAACAATGATAGATTAGAAATTATGATGCAATGATATAATTGGAAAATTAAACAATACGAATGAACTACTTTGACGTTATCTGACATTGATTAAAGTTTACCTGGCGGGAGTCATAGGAGTCAGTGATATGTTCGGAATCCCCACCGACACCCAGGTAATCGCCAGATCCCTTGCGTCTCTCTTCCGTATTCCGATCCATTCTATCGAAAACATGGACAACAGTATTGGCCACTGGCACGTCGCCGCTGATATTACGCTCCTGATGTCTTGGACTTGGACATGAATCCTGCGATTTGTTTCTTGTGAGAACACGCGAGATCGCACTCCACATATAACAAACACTAAATCCTAGACGCGTTTCTGTTCGTTTCTATTAAAGTAGTTTTTATCCACCCCATAGTCATCAAAAGTTTCAATTTCAAATTTGCTTCTTCCTGTGAAAATAAATTAAATAGATTATAATAAATCGTGAAGGATGACGATATTCTTTATTTAAAGAAACAAAAGTTTCAAGTAAAACAATAGATATGGTACGATTTATTCCTTTGTCCTACAATTCTTTTCTTAGATTTCATATTATTGTTTGGCTCTGATTTATAGGTATTAAGTTTCTTAATGTGCAGAGTTTAGTATCGTGTAACTACAACTACTAATAGAGCCACAGAAGAGATTATATATGACAAATTATTAAATATTATTTGAGATTCATGTATATTTTATTACTTATTCTGTTAATATTTTTTATAATAAAAAATAACTAGCTATAATTTAGTTTACAGAAATAATGAAGACCTATGTGTAACATTTAAGAGTCTATTTTATAAACTATTTATGAGAAGATATATGAGGAGTACATTATCGGTTGTCACATATATGGTGACACATTTGCAACCTTAACGACTAATTCAATGGATAAAGGCATATGAATTTTCATTGTTCGTATACAAATGCATCAATCGATAAATAACAAAAATATGTTTTGTTTGTTTTTATTGTACAAGTTGGTTTTTAATTCTTTATATATTCATAATTATAAGAATATTAAGTCACAATGTGTATTCAGTAGTACAGTAGGACCTCTCTTATTCTAATGAGTGACGTTTTTCAAGATGGCACCGACCTCTCTTATTCTAATTTTCCCCTTACCCCCACTTACTTTGCTTGCGAGCTTGTGATTCGTGGACAATATTTTTCGTTGACTTTTCATGTGATAGTGGGAGAAGACTGGACAATTAGAATAAGAGAGGTCCTACTGTATATAATCAACTTAATACAACTGATAAGATAATAAGTTTGACTATTAAATATACATTATTGTAATATATCATTCAAAATGTGACAGAAAAATGAGGTACTGTTAATATAAATGTTTTAGCATTTTTTGTGTGCTCATATTAATAATTTCTTATTTATTTCTTATTTATTAATATAGGGACCAAATGGTCCTTTACAATAATAATAACAAGTTTGATTTATAACAAAGTAAAAATAGTAAAAACAAATATAGTAAATACAAAAATAAAATATGTATCTGTCAAAAATAATTTCTGAATGAACGAATTTATTTCAAATGAAAACTATTGTTTTTCATGAATACCTTAAAATTTTAGAAATGTGTACCAAACATTTGAACTATAGAATGGCTACTTTGTAATATCATATTCGAGATGTTGCACCGTTTCTACAGTGTCCAATAAGAGATTATTTTGAAGGTGCACCAGTGCTGTTCAAATCTGCACTGCGCAGGTGCAGACTGGGTTGGTGAATAGGGACCATATTTACTTATTATACTGAAGCGGAATGAAATTGTTTGTTTACCTTTATTTAAATTTATTTATTTTTGTTGTAAGAAATCAAAATGGTGATATTTCTCTTACAAAAAGATATGTTTATTTATTTGCATTTGACATTATTGTTTAAAAACACTACTGCTCATGAGATACATAATTCCAAAACCGTTACTATGAACTGTAAGAAATTTCTGTAGCAATTTTCTGAAAAACTGAAGCTTTTTACGGTTTCCGTTTCAGAATTTTACGAAACATGAACAGAAATTTCAGAAACGGTAACCGTAAAAAGCTTCGGTTACATGTTTCGGAAAATTTTGTTACAATTTCAGAATTTTCAATTGCAGTAACAGAATAGTATAAGAGGAGTAAAATTTGTTTGCTTTATCATATGTTTGTTGTGTTTTCTATGATTTATTGTCCTTCGTTTGGGGAAGACTACCATGTTATTAAAAATAGAAAATTTAATAAAAACAACACTGTTTTGTAAATGTGCATCAGGGTAGAAAAAATATGATATTTATCTACTTATTACCTTCCTACTAATAAGAATCAACATTATACAATTCAACAATATTCGGATGACACTCGTTATAAACTACTGATGGTTGAACGAGGAATGCTTTATGATCGAATGAAAATTCCACTTCTGCAATGGGTGCATCTAGCGTCTACAAACCAAAGTAATGTCACTGTGTTTCATTGATTCCTTCTGAAATTTCTGTTACAGTTTCGTAATTTTCTGATAATATAACGTAATGGTTCTTTCTGTTACAGGATGTTGTAAAATTTTGTTACTTCGGTAACATAAAAGTATCCGAAATTTCTGAACATTTCTAACAGTGTACATATCAGCACGACTTATAATAAACCAAATTAAATGAACATTAACATCAAATAATCTTGAGCGACCATTATTTTATGGTACCACAATTTAATTTTTATAATATTAAAAATATATTTGTGGATGAATCTACACTCTGAAAAATTTAAATGTAATTTTACAGTGAAAAGGCGGAAATCACAATACCACTGAAAATTGTTGTAACGATTTACAGTGACATAGTAAAATTTCTACATTATCGATGTAATTTTGTACTGTAAATCGGAAAGAATCAGTTCTTATGGTCAATAGCACCACAGTGGTCGATAACACCGGACCACAAAAAAAACTTATGTCATGTGCAAGAAACGCAACTAGGTTTTTCTTATAGATTTTGGGCCGCTGAATCCGAATTCGGGCACAGAATTGGTCCCATACGTGTGAGTTTTCTTATATTTGAGGTTTAAAGTGCGAAAAATTGTTTTAATTGTGTGAATTTGTGTATGTACAATATGCATGTGTCTTTCTTTCTTTCTTTATCTTTCTATCGCTTTCTTGTTTAGAAAAATGTGTGTGGCATATTAAACGAGATTATACTGAGGTTTTTCTAACACACTATACTAATTTTTCTAATTCACTATATGAAAAATTCTTACATTCTTTTGAAATATTCTTAAAAACTATAACAACTCGGAGAATTCATGTCAGTATTCGAATTTTTCTAACACTAGTCTAACAAAGCTGAACAAATTCTGGACCCTGGATTCGGATGAGCAACCAAAAATCCATACGAATTACCTAGTCTTGATCCATTGTACAGTTGAATTTTTTTTCTTGCACGAGATTTGTCAAGTTTTTCGGAAAAAAACGCAATTTATCACAGTATAAACCTCAGATTTAAAAAACTTCCGATGTATAGGACCAATTCTGTCCCCAAATTCAGATTAAGCGGCCCAAAATGTACAAGAAAAACCTAGTCTTGTTCCATTTACAGCTTAAAATTTTCTTGTTGCAGTAAATGTGTAAATTTTCCTGAAAAAAGCAATTTTTCGCACTTTAAACCTCACATATAAGAAAACTCAGACGTATAGGACCAATTCTGTGCCCCAATTCGGATTTAACGGCCCAAAATCTATAAGAAAAACCTACACAAGAAAACATTTTAGGTTACAACAGCTAATGACTCAGGCTATTATGGCCGGAGTCGGTTAAGCCGGTGCGGCGAGTCACAGACGCTTTAGGACTCGGGTAGTTTCAGCCTGAGAGCGTTAAGGAGTGTAGACGGTTCGGCGAATAAGCTGTCTTTACCGGAGTGAGGAGTCACAGAGGCCTAACCTTTACTGCACATTCCTTGTGGATATATGCACTGTAAACAAAAATCGTGTAAAATTACAGTTGCGAATGGGCTCGAAAATTACCCACTTTCAACGCAGTGAATTTACTATGTGGGACACAGTAACTTTCCCTAAATCTTGTAATATATTACTCGTTTGTAAAATTACCACGTCCCATGTAGGCTCGAAAAATTACAACAGTCTATAGTATTTTCCCTATGCTCGACGTCGTAAATTTACAATGCGGCGGTAAATCTCTAACCTCACTTCGGTAAAATTTCAACGCTCAACGTAGTGTTATTACCAAATTTTCATGATTGAAAATTACCATTGCATTGTAAATTTCATTTTCATTTTTTACAGTGTGGTGTGTATATGCATGCCATGCACTCTTGACACAAGGATATATGTATAATGTATAGGTTATGGCAATTAAATACCAACATACTCAGCATACTGAAGGTGAAGAAAAGTTACCGAAATGTTAACATAAAATAAAAGCGTTAACATTTCGGTGACTTTTAGTCACCTTTCGTCCCATCCAAATGGATGGAATAATCATGTTCAAAATGTTGAAATAAAGTAAAAATCTGAAACAGTTGTGATCATTTACCACCAATTTGTGTTTAAACACAAATTTAAAACCTATATTTCTAGTAAAATAGCACAAATGAATTAGAAAGTCACTTTCCCCCAAATGTGCGAAAAGCAGTATCGTGCTTAAATTTGTTATTATTTTGTTTCAACTTTTTAAACATGATAATTTCAACAAATCGGTCTGAAGCATATTTCTCCAAGTGTCTAAGAACAAGAAGTATACAGAAATATGATTATAAATTAATTTATGTCAGGAATTACATTTTTGATCTTGGAATAGAGCAGAACGATTTTCACTGGTAATAGCGAAATGCACACAATGTTTAAACACAAATTGGTGGTAAACAATCACAACTGTTTGAGATTTTTACTTTATTTCAAAATTTGAACATGATTATTCCATCCATTTGGATGGGACGAAAGGTGACTTTAAAGTCACCGAAATGTTAACGCTTTTATTTTATGTTAACATTTCGGTAACTTTTCTTCACCTTCAGTATGCTGAGTATGTTATTGGTATTTAATTGCCATAACCTATACATTATACATATATCCTTGTGTCAAGAGTGCGTATATGGCATGCATATACACTGTAGAAAATGAAAATGAAATTTACAATACAATGGTAATTTTCAATCATGAAAATTTGGTAATAACACTACGTTGAGCGTTGAAATTTTACCGAAGTGAGGTTAGAGATTTACCGCCGCATTGTAAATTTCTGACGTCGAGCATAGGGAAAATACTAGACTGTTGTACTTTTACTACGTCAAACGTAGGTAATTTTTCGAGCCTACGTTGGACGTGGTAATTTTACAAACGAGTAATATATTACAAGATTTAGGGAAAGTTACTGTGTTCCACATAGTAAATTCACTGCGTTGAAAGCGGGTAATTTTCGAGCCCATTCGCAACTGTAATTTTACACGATTTTTGTTTACAGTGGATATATCCACAAGGAATGTGCAGTAAAGGTTAGGCCTCTGTGACTCCTCACTCCGGTAAAGACAGCTTATTCGCCGAACCGTCTATACTCCTTAACGCTCTCAGGCTGAAACTGCCCGAGTCCTAAAGCGTCTGTGACTCGTCGCACCGGCTTAACCGACTCCGGCCATAATAGCCTGAATCATTAGCTGTTGTCACCTAAAATGTTTTCTTGTGTAGTTGCTTTCCTTGAACATGACATAAGTTTTTTTTTGTGGTCCGGTGTAATTAGAGCCAGTTTATATTGCGCTTCTAATTTTAAATGAAAAACTATTGAAAATTACAAAGATGATGTAAAATTAAATTTTTTTAAATTACACAATCGATGTAAAATTATCTCAATTACATTTTCATTGTAAATTTTACACGTTTATGGTAAATTTCCTTCTGTTTTCGTTTGTTATTTACTGGAAACATATAATTTTACAACAATAGTAATAGGAAATTTATTTATTTATTTATTTATTATTAATATACGGACCTAGTGATCCTTTACACGATAGGAAAGCAATGATGCTGATATAAAAATTCAAAATATAACAAATGTAGAAATTACAAAAATTACAATAAAGACAATAAAAAATCGTAATACAAATACACGCACGCTTAAACCATGTACGAGCGCTGAAACATCCAATCAATTGTAATTTCGGTAAACTACACTAGACATTGCATTTTTAAAAGAACGTAGCGTATGAAGTGGTCGAGTGGATACATCAAGTTTATTTCACTCCTGTTTTATTCTATTCCTGTACATTTACTTTTTACAATTATCTTTTACATTGTACTGACATATAAAATATGCACCTACAATGGATTTAATGTCATCCACTGCCTCTAGTTAATTAAATACTTATTTAATATTAATTGACATCTCCTGCTTTAATGTTTAATTAAATTTGTCAACATTCATCACGTCAAAGTATTAATTTTTTAATATATTTATGTAACTGTAAGAGTTGTGTCTTTACCATCAAATATTCAACTGTTTTATAGAAGATGTTAGTTCGTAAATTTCAGCCTCCACGGACTATAACATATATTTAGAATAAAAATATTTTCTGATGAGGACTGAATTAAAACAGTAAATAAGGAATTTTCATTACTATCCTTGTCCATACTCCGGTTTTAAAAAACACAAAAAGGAAATTTTCACTTATGAAAGTAACAGAAAATAATTAAAGAATTTTTATTCATTGATTATTTATGTAATTCTTGAATAAACATTTATGTTATTAGTATTACTAAAACAACGACTAGTGATAAATCATTTATTTTATTTATTGATTTATTAATAAATGGACTGAAAGTCCTTACAAACGAAGTATGAAAGAGCGATACAAAATAGGATAAGTGAGGGTAATGTCGGCCGGCCCCAATAGTCGGTCACACATTTTGGCTTTTGATATAAATTTTAAATTACGTCAGTAATTTTTATGAAATCCGTATGGTGCTCATGTACGCAATTGGCATTATATCACACATGGTACTAGTGGCCACTAGATAATTGTGTACTTGATAATTTTAACTGATGTATACATAAACCCATTTTATGGCAAATGTCGCTGTTTTCCCACATTTTTAGTAAGAAAGAAATAATTTCTTTTAGAAACAACTATGTCCAAAGTTACAAAGTTGCGAAATGCTGAACAATGGATTACTTAATTTGGTTAATTACGAATTAGTATGATAACTTACAGCAATAAATAGAAAAATTTAATTCTTTTAGACAATGGCCGACCACTGCAGTTATGGTTTTCTTGTTTTTTGTTTATTTATTTCGAAAAATAATGAAATATAATTATACATGGCTAATGTTTTGGAAGTGTACAGGTGGCCTATACTAAACAAATTAATATAGAATACTACAGAAATATTTAAGAACTAAAAAAATACAAAAATGCGGGACTTCGTCCTTAAGTGGCCGACTTTACCCCCATCTACCCTAATACATATAATCTATAAAATACTAATAAAAAAATTAAATTACGGTGCAAGTGAAAGAATAAGGCAAAATGGAAATCCGAGATATAAAAATAAGATAAAATTAGTGATAATAACACAAATTATTTCTAATAAGTCGTTTAAAACTTAAAATAGAACTGACGGAGCAAGTATTCATATCTAAGTTGTTCCATACATATTTAAGGTGCGCAATAGGAAAATTATAACAATAATTTGTTCTACACGAAATTTCTTAGATAGTTCTGTGATTCCGAATAGAATATGGAATAGTGCGGAAAGGAAATAATGACAATAAATTAGATAAAGAAGATTTTAAGATACGGAATATATTTAATGCGTCATACTATTGGTGAAGAGATCTAATATTAGGAAAATTAAATTTTACAGATATATTGCGGTAAATGTGACCAGATTTAAACGCTAAATATCAAAGTGCTTTCCTTTGCAAGCTTTTCAAAAGCTCAAAACCTGAAACCGCATACGTAGCCCAAATAGAAGCCACATAAACAAAATGAGGCAATGGTAGAAATTATTTGTTATCTAGAAAACAATCATATATTTATAGAAATAGTAGTTTTTTTATATACTGTTTATATTTAGAATTATCAATTGATTTAGTTTTATTGACATATACTAATTTTGCATGACTGCTATCGAACAACACTGATTAAATTACGATTATAAGAAATTAAAAATATGTATTTGTAGTAGCAAATGTAATTTTATGTGCGTTATTCGTAGCAAAACTTTGCTTCATTTTATTCTCTTATATTCTTCAATCTTGAGCAAGCAATTTTTAAAATATATTACTTTTGAAAACTCCTCTTAATATATTTCAATATTTGTTGATATCTTCTGCCGTGATTCAACTTCTACTATGTAAAATTTCAAACTATATTATATTTGATCAAATTATACGTAGCGTTTTCTGCTTAAAGTTATACTCGTTCAGTGTTTTCATAAAGAGTCCATGTAACTATTCATTATGAATGTCTGAAACGGTGACAATATTTAATAATAAAGTCGAATTTTGGTATGACGAATGCAGCAAAATTGTTTCGTGTTACTTTGACATAATCTTAACAGTTGACAGATTCAAACGTTTATATGCCCTGTCTTTTGTACAAACGAAATTAGACATTATATGTGTCATATTTTAAGATTCGTTACACAGATTGTATTGAATCGAGCAATTTTTAGTAGTTTTTCCGATTTATAGAGAATATTACGTTTATTCATATATTTTATCATTAATGTTATTTTGTTTATTGCCTTTATTAATTACTTGAACTATTAAAAATGGAATTATTCAAAATTAGTATGTTTTGTTATGAAAATAGGGACGATGAGCTTTGCTGATCTTTTTTTGCTATTTAACTTTCAATGTATAACATTTGGAACTGTATGATATTTGATCGAACTGTATTATATTTGATCAAACTGTATTATATTTGGTAAACCTTCGGAAAAGCTACGACATCGAGAAAAAAAAATTTCATCACACTAGTTTTGTATATTTTTGCCCCCTGATTACGAATATGACAAAAAAAATCGGCGCTCTGCTATACAGAAGCCGCTATCTTGAAAAAACACCTAAAAATTGTGTTTTTTTTAGTTTTTTCCATTTAAAAATGGCTCCGCCCCCAGACATCCCTTTTATACTAACCTAACCTCTAACCATGTAAACATGGGTAACAATTGCTTTTATACATAATCGCTTTACCTTGCAGAAATCTATTACGGTCACTTTCATCGCTCATTTGCGAGCTTTCTGTTGAGATTACGAAAATTAAGTACTAAACCTTTTTTGCAGAGAATTTTGTGCTCTACAATTTTTATTTGAAACATTTTTTCATCCGATTTGTATTTTTCATGATAAATGGAAAAAACTAAAAAAAAAACACGATTTTTAGGTGTTTTTTCAAGATAGCGGCTTCAGTGTAGCAGAGCGCCGATTTTTTTTGTCATATTCGTAATCAGGAGACAAAAATACACAAAACTAGTATGGCACAATTTTTTTTTGCGATGTCGTAGCTTTTCCGAAGGTTTACCTTATATTTGATCAAACTGTATTATATTTGATCGAACTGTATCAAACTCAAACTTGAAAGTGATATACACTTTCACATATGACGCAGTAGAACGTTAAATACTTTTAAAGGTTAAGGGAAATTATCTTTGACAATATATTATTAATGAATTACATACAATTTTTGTATCATGAATGTAACAAAATTCCTTTGCGTTATTTTACGATATACCAACATGACAGATTCAATTTTAAAAGTTTTTATGACTCATCTTTTGTGCAAACACAATTAGGCATTAAGTGTGTCATAATTTAAAGTCAATATTTTGGGTGTGGGTCGAAAAAACGACAAATCAAAAAGGCGATAGGACAAAAAGTCGACACATCGTAAGCTACAGTAGAACCCCCTTTTAACGCCACCTCCGTTTATCGACATACTCTTTTCTACGACACTAGTGACACCCCTTTTAACGACATACCAGCGATTCCCGTCATCCCCACCACGTCTAAACGCTTCCCCTCACCAGACGGCGCATGTATACGTGCATAACCCGCGAAACAACCGCATTGGTCAAGTGACGTGTGACGTCACTTTAGCATGCTTGTCGATGGATTGCGGTGGGGGAACGCCCTTTTCTAGCTGGCATGTCGATAAACGGGAGCTTGAGGGGAAGTCGCGGAACCGACCCATGTCGTAAAAAGGGGGTTCTACTGTACTGAAAAAAACCGGCCGGTATTACCACATGGTAATTTGGAACGGTAAACCAGGCAAATTTACCAGGCAGATTGCGATCACAGCGTCGGTAATAACGGCTGGTAATAACGGGTGGTAATACCGGCCGGTAAAACCGTCCCGTAATTTATCGGCTGGTAAAATCAGTCAGTAAACTCGGATGATAAAGTTGGCTGGTAAAATGAGCCGGGCGGTAATCTCAGCTGGTAAAATGAGACGGTAATACCGTCCGGTAATTTATCGGCTGGTAAAATGGACCGGGCGGTATTTTCGGCCGGTAAGCTCAATTTTACCAGCCGATTAGTCCTGCGTCAAGAGCAGGACTTGAATGAGTCAGTAAAACGCGTGGTTATCTTTATAAACATTATTGTTTAAAAAATGAATGTTGCATGAAATTTCTAGATGGATCGAAAAGTATAAAAAATAAATGAAAAGCGTTCCTTGACAACGGTCCGTTTATGTGCCTAGCAACGATGTGACCGCCTGGTCCATTTTACCAGCCGATAAATTACCGTGCGGTATTACCGTCCCATTTCACCGGTCGACTTTACCAGCTGAGATTACCGCCCGGTTCATTTTACCAGCCAACTTTACCATCCGAGTTTACCGACTGATTTTACCAGCCGATAAATTACGAGACGGTATCATCGTCCCATTTTACCGGCTGAATGTACCGACCGATTTTACCAGCCGAGATTACCGCCCGGTCCATTTTACCAGCCTATTTTACCGTACGAATTTACCAGACGAGTTTACCGGCCTATGTATTTTACCGACTGCTTTTATCGCCCGATTTTACCAGGATAAATTACCGGCAGGTATTACCAGCCGGTATTACCACCCGTTATTACCAGCCGGTATTACCACCCGTTATTACCAGCCGGTATTACCACCCGTTATTACCAGCCGTTATTACCGACGCTGTGATCGCAATCTGCCTGGTAAATTTGCCTGGTTTACCGTTCCAAATTACCATGTGGTAATACCGGCCGGTTTTTTTCAGTAGGGGACAATAATTTTTTGAACTGTTGGTTTTTTTACTGTTGACTTTTCGATTGTCGTTATTTTGACTGACGACTTTACGATTGTTGGTTTTTTGACTGTCGACTTTTGGATTATTGGTTTTTTGACTGTCAACTTTTCGATTGTCATTGTTTTGACTGTCGGTTTCTTGACTGTTGACATTTTGATTGTCATTTTTTTTACTGACAGTTTTTTGATTTGTCAGTTTTTCGACTTGCAAATTACTAGTTTTTATAAAAATTCATTTCTCAATTCATGAAACTAATTTATATTTGACTAATCCGTATCAAAATTTCATAATTCTGTTAAAACAAGAATATAGACATTGTCAAGAGGCTAATATAAATTATTGTTAAAAGAAACAAGATTCTGGTATAACGAAGTGATGTTCCTTCATGTTATTTTGTTATATTCATAAAAGTTGGTAGATTTTCAAGTATTTTCATGACATATTTTTTGTACAAATAAACTTAGGCCTTGTATGTGTCATAATTATTTAACGTTTTTTAAGTAACTTGTATTAAACCAAGCGACTTTCAAAATAAATTAGTTTTTAATAAACTGATTAATCGTTTTCAATATTTTTGACAATTTCTTCTTTAATTCAGTTTCAACTACATGAAACTATTATTAAATAAGTACATAAATAAAAACTTTCTTGGAAATACGGTCCTTTGACAGTTCATTGCTGAAGACGAATCAAATAAAAATCCACACAAATTTACATTTCGGTCTTATTATGGACCAACTTCAAAAAACTTTAATAAAATTATAAAAATTTAACCATAAAATTTACAAAAATATGAAATAATGTCTCACCGGTTAAATTTGTTCAATCAAATAAATAGTCATAATTTTTTCACCCAATGTTTTGCACATTTTTTGTTCCATTTCGGATTTAATCTAAAAAAGACAAAATGTTTATAAAAGAAAAATTATAAATAAAAGTATAACCTAAAGAGGCACATGTCAAAAAAACAAATTTAAAAAATCCGAAACATTGAAAAATCGTCATTTAAAAAGCCCACACTCAAAAAACAATGACTGTCAAAAAGCCAATGAGTCATAAAGCTGTAATATTCATGAAAACAACAATGTTCACTTTTTAAATGTCGATTTTTGAAATTCGGTTTTTTGACGTGTACCCACCAACAGTATGTTTTTAATGGACAATTTTAAAATTAAAGAAAGAAATTTCATTTTAAAGATTCTTTTTAAAATGTAAAAAATTATGAAAAAAAAATAAAAAACTTATTTAAAATATTTATTTACTCTTTTGATAAAAAGAATAACTTAAAACCCGAAATTAAACCATAAAAGATGTTGAAACATGTGCTCATTGACTAATTGTCAATTCAAAATTGTTGTTACAGTGCTCAAATATGTATAATGAAGTGAATTACAAAGATCAACAATAGGTGTTGTAATATGAAACTTGCCAATTATGAATTACAAGGATTATCGGTGAAACGAAATTACAGTAAAAAAAACAATACAAATTAGCGATAAAGTATAACTTATTTCTTTAAATTCATTATCAACGGTTTCATTTCAGATTTTAAGTTATTCTTTCTATCGAAAGGGTAAGTAAATATTTTAAATAAGTTTTTCATTTTTCTTGATAATTCTTTACTTTTTAAAAAGAATTTTTTAAATGAAATTTCTTTCTTTAATTTTAAAATTGTCCATGAAAAACCTACTTTTTATTATACTTTTTTATAACTTTTCTTTAAAAAAAATTTGGTCGTTTTTAGATTAGATTCGATATGGAACAAAAAACTAGGTAAAAAAATGATGAATGTTTATTTGATTGGACAAATTTAACTGGTGAGACATTGTTATATTATCTATAAATTTAAGTTTTATATTTGTTATTTATTTATTTATTCTATTCCAACGAGCTAATAGCCCTTATAAATACAAAATTTATAAAAGAAAAATAAAGTTCATGGATAATATGCACAATGTAATTATCCACACCACATTCAAGCACGTCAGATTACAAAATTTGAGCAATAAATATAAAATAAACACAGTAAAAACATCATAAAACTTAAAGTGTTATAAATTCATTATGTTAGATTTAAAGATTGAGATAAAAGGTGAATTCCGAATTGAATTAGGAAGTTGGTTCCAAGAGCGAATTAAGCTATACAAAGGAGAATAAATAATATAATTGAGATAGGTATTTTCTTCTTCAATAGGTCTAAAGTTGCGTGTACTGTAAGAAATTTGACGATGACTAAAAAGATTTAAAATGAGTGGGGAATTTAGAAGATTGACGATTACAATATTTGTATCCATTTATTCTGCATCTTTTTTATAGCCTGATTCCAAGGCTTGAATTAATAAATTTTAACATCTTTTCTTAATCATGTATAAGGGTATATACCATCGTTTTCCCTTACTGATGATTTCTGACTTTGCCATAAATAATGAAACATGAATAAAAATTTTTATTTATTATGGTGACTGAATTCAACCGCTACTATTTGTAGGTGTGGCTCGCCTTTTGTATGTTTTATGTACCTACAATAAAGACAATATTATTATTATTATTGTCATTATTATTTATTGAAAATTTTAAAACATACAGTTGAGAAATTTACTAATTATACTTAATTTAAAAGATTGTTTAATATTTTATAGATAGTTAATAAATCATAATATTTTTGTAAATTTTATGGTTGAATTTTTATAATTTTATTAAAGTTTTCTGAAGATGGTCCATATTAAGACCGAAACGTAAATTTGTGTGGATTTCTATTCTATTTATCTTCAGCAATGAACTGTCAAAGGACCGTATTTCGAAGAAAGTTTTTATTTATGTATTTATTTAATAATAGTTTCATGTAGTAGAAACAGAATTAAATAAGAAACTGTCAAAAGTATTGAAAACGATTAATCAGTTTATTAAAAACTAATTTATTTTGAAAATCGCTTGGTTTAATACAAGTTACTTAGAAAACGTTAAATAATTATGGCACATACAAGGCTTAAGTTTATTTTGAGAAAGAATATGTCATGAAAATACTTGAAAATGAATCTACCAACTTTTAAGAATATAACAAAATAACACGAAGGAACTTCACTTCGGTTATTATACCAGAATTTTGTTTCTTTTAACAATAGTTTATATTATTCTCTTGAAAATGTCTATATTCTTGTTTTAACAGAATCATGAAGTTTTGATACAGTTTAGTCCAATATAATATAGTTTCATGAATTGAGAAATGAATTAAAATGGAAAATATTAGGTGCAAGTCGAAAAAACGACAAATAAAAAAACCAACAGTCAAAAGTCGACGATAAAAAAACTGACAGTTAAAACAATGACAATCGAAAAGTCAACAGTCAAAAAACCAACAATTGAAAAGTCAACAGTCAAAACAAGGACAATCAAAAAGTCAACAGTAAAAAAACCCAACAATCGAAAAGTCAACAGTCAAAAAAACCAACAATAGAAAAGTCAACAGTCAAAAAAACCATCAATCGAAAAGTCAACAGTAAAAAAAACTAATAATCGAAAAGTCAACAGTCAAAACAATGACGATCAAAAAGTCAACAGTCAAAAAAACCATCAATCGAAAAGTCAACAGTCAAAAAAACCAACAATTGAAAAGTCAACAGTCAAAAAAACCAACAATCGAAAAGTCAACAGTCAAAAAAACCAATAATCGAAAAGTCAACTGTCAAAAAAACCAATAATCAAAAAGGCAACAGTCAAAACAAGGACAATCGAAAAGTCAACAGTCAAAACAAGGACAATGGAAAAGTCAACAGTCAAAAAAACCAACATTTCAAAAAATTATTGTCCTCCTGACGATATGTCTTTTCGATTGTTGGTTTTTTTTAATGTTGACTTTTTGATTGTCCTCGTTTTGACTGTTGACTTTTCGATTGTCCTTGTTTTGACTGTTGCCTTTTTGATTATTGGTTTTTTCGACTCGCACCTAATATTTTTTATTTTAATTCATTTCTCAATTCATGAAACTATATTATATTTGACTAAACTGTGTCAGAACTAAAGTGACTTTCAAAATAAATTAGTTTTTAATGAACTGTTTAATCATTTTCAATATTTTTGACAGTTTCTTCTTTAATTCAGTTTCTACTACATGAAACTATTATTAAATAAATAGATAAATAAAAACTTCCTTGGAAATACGGTCCTCAACATTAAAAAAAACCAACATTTCAAAAAATTATTGTTCTCCTGACGATATGTCTATTTTTTTATGTCAGCTTTTTGACCAGTCCCCTTTTTAATTTGTCGATTTTTCGACTCCCACCCAAAATATTAATGTTAAATTATGACACATATAATGCATAATTGTGTCTGCCCAAAAGATGAGTCATAAAAACTTGTAAAACTGAATCTGGCATTTTGGTATGTCGCAAAATGACACAAAACCATTTTGTTACATTCATGACACAAAAATTGTAATTCGTTAATAATATATTGTCATAGAATCTTGTTTCGTTTAACAATAATTTATATTGGTCTCTCGAAAATGTCTATATTCTTGTTTTAACAGAATTATGACGTATTTATTAATATCAAGAGACAAGAAATTTTGAAATATAATATTACAAACAATGAAACTTCTATTTGACCAAATTTTATTAAACTTTAAATCACTGTCACACCAAATTTGATCACATAAAGGTAACTATTTTTATGAGATCAATTGCAGGAACATGTGAGACACTTTGAAAATTGCAGAATCGAAATTTTTGATTCTTCGATTGTCGAAAACATTTTCGAACGCCGGCAGGAACCTATTTTTAACAACAATGAGTAGTCGTTGGTGCCATCCGTCGTGCATCGTGCACCTATCGATTTTGGCCGAAACATTGCATAGCATCTCCCGAGACGAGGTTTTTCGCGATCCTCACCTGTTTCTCACGGCGTTCGAAGGTTCCGAAAAAAAAAATCGAAGGCCATTTTTTTTGCCCGTGGCATCTCGCTCGTCGCTGTTTTTCCTGAACGACGAGGATCGCGATGTTTAGGGAGGGAGTTTTCTCGCTGGAAAATCGCGACAGTCGGGAAGAAAAGTCATCGTAGGTTCGTACCTTTTGCAAGGATTATCCGGGTACGATGCGGGTGTTTCCTCCGTTGGTGGTGCCGTCGAGAGGACGGGTTCGTCGACTCGTCTGACAGGAGAACCACCGCACCGACACTTGGACAGGACGAAAGATTCTCTCACGGCACCTCGGGGCCACTGTGTACGCGCACCTCGCCGTAGACGGCGTACGTCGTCGAGAGGATACTCGAGAGTTTTCCCTGTAGACGTTGGGAAAGGTTACGATTTCGAGACAGGGAAAGTCGCGAGCGAGCGGTCGGTTAACTCTTTAAGAAAATGCGAAAATCTCGCCAATTCCCCGAAAGCACGGCACATTCGCCGACCATCTCGCGCAACACGGACTTCGATATCTCGATGCGCTAGTGCAATCTATCGCTTTTACACTTTCGAGAGTCAAAAACGATTCGAGATATCGACCGAAAGGAGGGGGAGTCAGTGGTGGGGGTGGAGGGAGTGCCCTATGTAGTTCGAATTTCGAACGTTTGTAGACTTCCTTATCAACTGTCGGTAACAACAGATAATCGACTGAGTATAATTTTCTATATTATCGACATTATTTACTAATTCTTCGAATTTTTCAAATCAGAAATTAGCAAAATTTCGAAATAAGCACTTTTGTTAGGAAAAAAACAAATATATAAAATTGTATAAACAATTAGAGCTTACGTGTATAAACGGGTAAAAATAACGTCTCAAAAGTGACAGAGGTACACTGTAAAAAATACGAATGAATTTTACAAACTCATTGTAATTTTCATGTTATATAAATTTGATAATATTCCCACTTCAACTGGTCATGGTTTTCAAGATGGCGCTGACCCCTCTTATTTGAAATTTCCTCTTACCCCTTTACTCTACTTAACGCTTTAATAGTGGATGATAATATCTGATATCTTTTTATTTTTATTAGACATTGTATATATTTTAGAGTTGAATTATGTAAAATATATATATAATTTATCTGAAAAATGTGTAGAGAATTTTAAATTTGGATAAAAATGTAACGAGATCATAACTCGTGCCTTTATGTGATAAATAAAGACTGCAACATTTCGCATTTATTTATGGTCATTTATACCTGCATTCGAGTGTAGAAATAAACATTTTAAATTTACATTATGCACTTTATTACATATAATTATGTATAAGAATTTTTTGTTTCACAAACAAATACACTGTAAAAAATGTAAATGAAATTTTGTTGTGATTTTCCTGCCTAAAAATATGGTGATATTCCCACGTTAAAAGTTGTAAATTTCCCGCGGGAGGTTAAGAATTTCAGAACGATTTGTAAATTCCCTACACTGAAGGTGGTAAATTTACAACGCAACGCGTTTTTCCGACGCTATAAGTGGGTAAAAATCGAGCCCATTCTGTACATGGTAAATTTACAATATGAGGGGAAAAACCATTGGTGTAGTAAAATTAATTTTTACATTAAAATTCCACATATTTTAGTTTTATTTTGTTTTTAAATGTAAAACAGAGGAATATATTGTAAAATTTATTATAAAATATATTTTAATATTTTAGAGGTTTTTAGAGCCATAATCTTTTGTCGAAAGAAAACATTAAATCCAAAATCTTTTGTTGATAGTAAAACTTTGATCGAAAGCCAATTTTAGAGCTATAATCTTTTTTTTTGTCAATAGTAAAACTCTTGTCGAAAGAAAACATTAAATCTAAATTCTTTTGTTGAAAGAAAACATTAAATCATAAAATCTAAATTCATAAATTATTAAAATAACAAATTATTATTACAAGCCACTACAATTGGTTCAGGAGTACGTGCATACATTTTACCACGTAATGTAGAGTTCAAATCACCTGCCCGGATAAGGCTATGGCGCTTTAGTACATAACCTAAAATTTTTCCTATATGTATTTTGTTGTAAATTTTCTATTCTCTTGGAGAATTTAAACTTCTCTACGGTGTAATATTACCGCAACCTGTAAAATCCACTTTCAATTGTAAATTTACAATTACAAGTTGACATTTACAAAGGTAAAAAAGTAATATTCACAGTGCCTATGTAAATTTACAATAATATTGCGTAAAAGTCCTACTTGCAGCATGGGCAATATTGTGTCCAACTCTACAAGTTGTAAATTTACATTTCCATTTTTTACAGTGTGTGATTAAGACCGAAATAAATATAGGAGACAATATTTAACCCAAATTTGCAAATATGATTAATGAAAGCATCAAATCACTTCAAATTCAGTGCTAAGCTCAGTGTTGCCAGATAGCCTCTACCAAATCCCACTAGATCTCCCGCCATTTTCCCCTAAAAATCCCCTAAAATGTCTCGCCATTTCCCCCTAAGAATCCCCTAAATGTACCGTCAATTCCCCCAAAAAATCCCCTAAAAGTAAAAAAAAGGATGTAACTTTATTTACGATAATTTTTGTTCACTTCCGTGTAACAATAGACAATTGGAATTAATATGCTTACTCTTTTCATATTCTTTGGAGCATTATTTTGGTATGCCATGAAAAAAGTCTAAATCAAAATATGCTGTCCAAAATAACGAGCCCGAAATTTTGAAAATATATCTATAGACTCTTTTTAATTTGAATATTTTAGGTTAGGAATTTACTTTATCGACTGGGTCACTTTGGAGGCCCCTTAATTGTATAGATCTATAAGGAGATGATAGTCGAAGGACACAAGCGCACAGATTTCATTACATTCGAAAGTAAAACTGTAAATATTTATATGTATTGTATATAAACTCTTTATTCAAACATTAATATTCGTAGTATAACATTATTTTATACATTAACTTTTTATATTAATTATCGCTTTGAACACTAAACGAATACATTAGCATTCTGTGAATGCATCTAACACTTCCATCTCAAATTTCGCAGCGTACATATTTTCGGAATTAAATTTATTTAACATTTCTTTCGTCGGCTCAAAGTTAATGCATCCGTTTGGCAAATTGCTCCTTATTCTCAAAATGGTATCTGCAGTGTCCGTTGCCATTTTATTTCTTAACTTATCTTTAACTATATTTATAATGGAAAAAGCGCGTTCGACACTTGCATTTGAAAACGGTAAACTTAGTAGAGCTAAAACTAATTTCGATATTCGGCCAAATTTTTGTTCACCATTTGCATTCGTAATTTTACGTATTTGCACCCAATAATTTTCTGTAGATGAATAAATAGTATTTATTGTGTGTAAAAGATTCCACTCTGTTAAAGTTTCATCAATATCACCGCAGATGTGTTTAAAATTTACTACGAGATCTGTTATGTCAGGCTTAATCTGACCAGTTGCTAATTGGGGGGAAAAGTTGCTAATTTTTTGTAAGATTTTTATATTTTCTGGCAAACGCTTTTGCAGCTCCTTGCATAATTCTATTAAGAATTCTTTGCACCGTCGTTTGATATTCATAACTTTATCAGTATCTATGCCTTTAATAGAGTTATTGAATTCATAACCGAAATGTATGCAGTCTGTTGCCATAATGAAGTTTGAGAAACTGAATTTTTCTAAATTTGTCTTACCAACTTTTTTTAATTGCTGCGGTACAATGATTTTTTGTAAAAGGGAATAAAATAGTTCTTTCAAATCATCAAATAATTTCAACGGATCAACTGATTTTGATTGAAAAAGTCTATTTACTGCAGTGACTTTATTTAAAATTGACGAAAGAAATATTAAATAAATACGATTACCTTCGTTGTTGTACATTTCGTGCAAGTGTTCGGCCGTGTAACACCGCTCTTTTGAAGCCGCTAATTTAAAATGTAATTTCAAAGCATCCCATTGATTTAAAATAGTTTTGATTGCTTCGCTCCTCGCCAACCACCTAGTCCCGGAAAGTTTAGGAATTTTCTTTGGCTGCTTATCATCGCCGTTCATTAATTTGTAAATAGTTTTATATTCTCTTTGCCGTTTTGAACTGTATGAAAACCAGTTGTGGCTTTCTCGGACAATAAAGTCTAGATTTTTCGGTAAAACGCGACATGCGTGTTCTGCAGCCAAATGGCATGAGTAGCACAAACATTTAACCGTAACCAGATGCGGAATTTCACATTTTAATTTAGAGGAAAACGAATTATGTTCTCCAGCCATTACATTTGCGCCGTCAATGCCGATACCGAGTAGGTTTTCCTTTTTCAGTCCATCTTTCTGTAGTTGATCTGAAAATTCCACAAATAAACTTTCTGCATCGCCGAGTTCTATTTCTACAAGTCTGTAAAAATATGTCATGACTTTTTCTTTTGTTTTACTAAAATAACGAATCATTATACAAAATAATTTTTTTGAATCTACAGCCGTGCTTTCATCGACAATGACAGAATAAAATTCGTCGCCGATATCGTTTATTAGATTTTCAAGCATGCACGGCGCAAGTACATTTTTCATTAATGAAGTACATTTAGTGCGATGCAATTTTATGTCTTGTAAAATATCGGAATTAGTGTCTAAACTTGCAACAATCGAGCCTAAATGATCGATTGTCTTAATCGAAATCGCTAATTTCAACTCGGCTATTTTTCTTCTCTCCGTAATTGTCTTTTTAGCGAAGTTTGTAATTTTCGGCGTTGCTTGAATTTCAATATGATCTTTTACTATACTTTTGTGCTTCTGAGAACTTGCATGGGCTTCTAAATCTTTTTTATGGGCTGTGATCGTGCATTTGCAGAATTTACAAAATGCCTTGGAAGAATCTGGTACAGATGCAGTTAGCCAATCTGTAAATTATACTTAACCTTACTATAAAATCAATTATATATCACAAATAATACATATATTAAAATTGATTTATTTTATGAAGTGAGGGACCGGATCGCATGAGGGGATATGCGCGGAGTTTGCTGGAGAAGTATTGTCCAAATGATAAATTTTCAAAAGTGCTCAAATTTAAAATCTGAAAACATGGATTTATTCATAATCGTAAGACGCATCTTTTTTCATTTTGCAAAAAATGCTATGATTTTGAGTTTTTTAAATAATCAACAAAAACACAATTTTTGTACTTTTTTGTAAAAAATCGGCCTGGAAGATGATTAAGGTATGTACAAGTTTTCTGGAAAGTTTCATCTTGATTGGTTTAATGGTTCAAAAGTAATGAATGTTTAAAGTTGGTAACGGCCGACGGCCAAGGAGTCGAGCCCTTTCGCGGGAAAAAGACATGGGAGAAAAGCGCAAACTAACCTCTGCACGCATTCGATTCGACCCCTAAATTTCTATTTGATTCATAGGAAACGATGGCTTTTGTAATACATAAATAGGAAATTATGATATTTGGTCCATGACACCATTAAATTCAATTCTGTAAAATCATTTCGATTATCAATTTATAATACATACGTGAAAATTGATCTTCTTTTTCCCATTCTTTCCGGTACTTCGGAATGTACGTCTTTTTTGTTTTAAAAGTTTTTGACATTTTTAAGACAAACTTCCTTCCGAATAACGTTATCGACGTATGGTTAAAATGGACACAATACCATATAAACGTAGTGACCTGTGAGAGTAGGTTTTAGGCACAGGCCACAGACACGTTTATAGATGGGTGCCTTTCATCACTTTTGTCTCTTCAATTTGTGAGGTAGTTTCTACGATGCCCGACAGGTGTCACCGCTTGTCGTTTCTTTCGCGTCGTACCGACCGAACGCTTCAGCTTGAACAACATGGCATGAAGTAAGAGACACTTCATGTAACAAGGCCATCATACAAGGCTGAATAAAACTGCTATGTTGTCAAAGCTTGTACTGCGTATACCAAGCGATTACCCCAGAATTCCCCCATGACCGAACGATTTCCCACCAGAATTTCCCCCTAAAAATTTCTTCCCCCTAAATAGCCCCCAGAAGCGTCAAAAATCCCCTAGATCTGGGGGGAAAATCCCCTATCTGGCAACACTGGCTAAGCTGCTGATATTGGATTTGTTTGTTATTTTGCAAATGAAAGACTTTTCAATTTTTGTGGAGGTCGTGAAATATACACATCATTAAAAATTGACAACATCCTAACATTCAAATCTGCACTTTTATTTTACGAAATTAGCAGCTCTTCGAATAATTTGTATGATGTAAATATGAGTTTGATGCAAAATTTGAAATTAATTTGAAATTTCATTACATATCAGTCTACCGAATATATACATGCTTTAATTTAGGCTAAACGGTACACCCCACACTGTAAAAAATGAAAATGAAATTTACAATGCAATGGTAATTTTCAATCATGAAAATTTGGTAATAACACTACGTTGAGCGTTGAAATTTTACCGAAGTGAGGTTAGAGATTTCCACCTCCGTGAAGATAACTGGCCATTGTAACGAAATCGATCGAAAATAGCGCGAATCGTTTGCGATTCGTTTGCGAATGATTGCGATTACCGATTTTTCGTTTGTGACTTCGTCGTTTTTGAATTATTTGCAAAAAACTCCCGAATATCATAATAAATAATGCGAAAATAAACGAATTATCGAAAGTTACTAGATCCAGCCCGACTCGATATACAAAATCCTTTAAAAGGTTTGCGATTTTTCTGTAATCGGTCTCAAACGTTTGCGAATTGAGATAATATGCGAATTTTCCAAATATAATTAGAAATAATGAGAAAATAATCGAATTATCAAAAGTTACTAGATCCAGCTCACCTCCATATACAAAATCCTTTTACTCAGTAACCAATCAATAAATATCAACCAAATTAGGCTCAATCGTTTGCGATTTATGAATTAAATGTGCATTTTCCGGTCAATTGCAAAATAAAAAAAAATTGTCCTAAAATCCTTTAATTCGTTTATTTTCGCATTATTTATGATATTAGGGGGATTGCTATATTTACTCAAGTCGCAAACGAATCGCAAACGTTTGAGAAAGATTGCAAAAAAATCGCAAACCTTTTAAAGGATTTTGTATATCGAGGCGGGCTGGATCTAGTAACTTTCGATAATTCGTTTATTTTTGCATTATTTATTATGGTATTCGAGAGATTGCTATATTTTCTCAATTCGCAAACGAATCTCAAACGTTTGAGACCGATTGCAAAAAAATCGCAAACCTTTTAAGGGATTTTGAAGCGAACGTGAAGTTAGCCGGACATGTCGAGTGACTTTCGATAATTCGTTTATTTTCGCATTATTTATTATGATATTCGGGCGATTGCTATATTTTCTCAATTCGCAAACGAATCGCAAACGTTTGAGACCGATTGCAAAAAAATCGCAAACCTTTTAAAAAATTTTGTATATCGAGGCGGGCTGGATCTAGTAACTTTCGATAATTCGTTTATTTTTGCATTATTTATTATGGTATTCGAGAGATTGCTATATTTTCTCAATTCGCAAACGAATCTCAAACGTTTGAGACCGATTGCAAAAAAATCGCAAACCTTTTAAGGGATTTTGAAGCGAACGTGAAGTTAGCCGGCCACGTCGAGTGACTTTCGATAATTCGTTTATTTTCGCATTATTTATTATGATATTCGGGCGATTGCTATATTTTCTCAATTCGCAAACGAATCGCAAACGTTTGAGACCGATTGCAAAAAAATCGCAAACCTTTTAAAAAATTTTGTATATCGAGGCGGGCTGGATCTAGTAACTTTCGATAATTCGTTTATTTTTGCATTATTTATTATGGTATTCGAGAGATTGCTATATTTTCTCAATTCGCAAACGAATCGCAAACGTTTGAGAAAGATTGCACAAAAATTGCAAACCTTTTAAGGGATTTTGAAGCGAACGTGAAGTTAGCCGACCACGTCGAGTAACTTTCGATAATTCGTTTATTTTCGCGTTATTTATTATGATATTCGGGAGATTGCTATATTTTGTTAATTCGCAAACGAATCGCAACCGTTTGAGACCGATTGCAAAAAAATCGCAAACCTTTTAAAGAATTTTGTTTATAATGGGGCATATAGGATAATTTATTTTTTTTTTTATTTTTATCGGAAAAAGCACTTTTAATTCATAATTCGCAAACGAATCGCAAACGACCAAGCCTAATTTAAGAGAAATTGGGCGATTGGTTGCCGAGTAATTGCCTTTTCAAAAATGCTAACGTGAAGTAGCCGGCCATGTCGTTTTGCAAATAATTAAAAAACGACGAAGTCGCAAACGAAAAATCGGTAATCGCAATCATTCGCAAACGAATCGCAAACGATTCGCGCTATTTTCGATCGATTTCGTTACAATGGCCGGTTAACTTCACGGAGGTAGATTTACCGCCGCATTGTAAATTTACGACGTCGAGCATAGGGAAAATACTATACACTGTTGTAATTTTTCGAGCCTATGTTGGACGTGGTAATTTTACAAACGAGTAATATATTACAAGATTTAGGGAAAGTTACTGTGTTCCACATAGTAAATTCACTGCGTTGAAAGTGGGTAATTTTCGAGCCCATTCGCAACTGTGATTTTACACGATTTTTTTTTACAGTGCAGCTAACACTACACTGTAAAAAATGAAAATGAAATTTACAATGCAATGGTAATTTTCAATCATGAAAATTTGGTAATAACACTACGTTGAGCGATGAAATTTTACCTAAGTGAGGTTAGAGATTTACCGTCGCATTGTAAATTTACGACGTCGAGCATAGGGAAAATACTAGACTGTTGTACTTTTACTACGTCAAACGTAGGTAATTTTTCGAGCCTACGTTGGACGTGGTAATTTTACAAACGAGTAATATATTACAAGATTTAGGGAAAGTTACTGTGTTCCACATAGTAAATTCACTGCTTTGAAAGTGGGTAATTTTCAAGCCCATTCGCAACTGTAATTTTACACGATTTTATTTTTTACAGTGTATAATAGTGACACCTATATGTGATTTATTCACCAACAACAACGCTAACATTTATGTGTCGAAAAATAGTTAACGTTTTGCTAACTTTTATACAGTTAACAACTTTCATCTATCTTTTTGCTATCCAAAGGTAAAAACAATTGTTCACCAAAAGTAAAAACATTTTTATCTTAATTTTTGTACGCTATATTATCTCTGCCATTCTGAATTTAAAAATTTGACAAAATTATGATTTCTCACAATTTTTGTCGGCCATATTGCCATTTTTAATTTAGAAAATCTGACACCAGATTCGTAATCAGCGAACTCTAAAATCCTTTATATACCAAATATTAGCTAAATTTATTATCTTTAAAATTTGTGCGTGATGTTCTAATTCAACTCTATTAAAAAATAACTTAAATAATTAAATTTAAAATCATAAGTTGATAAGGATCTTTTTGTTTTAAATCACACAAAAAGAACATTTTTTTCAAAAAATAAAAAAACTTACCACATTATTTAACAACCAATTGATTTGTTATAAACAATTGTTACTAAAGACCTTTTTTGTTAAAAATTATCCAAAAAAACATTAACAAATGTTTACCGGAACAAAAAGAACAAAATTATTCAATTGTTTTAAAAAAATTGTTGTAAACAATTAACCAACTATACTTTTGAGTATTCCACCATGTTCGAGACATACATATGTATATGAAAAAAAGTCAACTTTTAGTTACATTTTAGGAATTAACAAAAAGATATCGGAATTAAGTTACCGTTTTTGTATACTGTTTTTAGTTAACTGTTACGAATAACTTATTGATACCTTTTGGTTACCAAAAGGTCATGTCTAAAACGTTACTGAAAAACGTTATCTTTCAATAACAAAAAAGACACCGGTGTTAGCTGGGACTGTACAACTTTGATGGTGTAAGCACCGTAAACTGTATCGAGATGTTCGAGCGGTGGTGGGGGAAGGCCTGAGGGGAAACGATTCAAATAAGAGGGGTTCTACTGTAGTGTTTTTATTATTTGAGGTTAGGATTTTTACAATATTTTTGTAAATTTACCAGACAGCACTGTGGATTTACTACATACAGCATAGGGAAAGTACAACGCGTTGTAATTTGACAATGCTACACATTGGTAATATTTGAGCCTACACTGTGAAAAATGAAAATGAAATTTACAATGCAATGGTAATTTTCAATCATGAAAATTTGGTAATAACACTACGTTGAGCGATGAAATTTTACCGAAGTGAGCTTAGAGGTTTACCGCCGCATTGTAAATTTATGACGTCGAGCATAGGGAAAATACTAGACTGTTGTACTTTTACTACGTCAAACGTAGTAATTTTTCGAGCCTACGTTGGACGTGGTAATTTTACAAACGAGTAATATATTACAAGATTTAGGGAAAGTTACTGTGTTCCACATAGTAAATTCACTGCGTTGAAAGTGGGTAATTTTCGAGCCCATTCTCAACTGTAATTTTACACGATTTTTTTTTACAGTGTACGTCAAACGTGGTAATTTTATCGTTCAATGGGAAAAAGCGACAAAATTTTGTAAAAATACAATGCCCAACTAGAAAATTTCCAACGTTAAAAGTGTGAAATTTACCATATTGAACGTGGGTAATATTTGAGCCACACTGTAAAAAGAAATCGTAAAATTACAGTTAAGAATGGGCTCGAAAATTACCCACTTTCAACGCAGTGAATTTACTATGTGAAACACAGTAACTTTCCCTAAATCTTGTAATATATTACTCGTTTGTAAAATTACCACGTCCAACGTAGGCTCGAAAAATTACCTACGTTTGACGTAGTAAAAGTACAACAGTCTAGTATTTTCCCTATGCACGACGTCGTAAATTTACAATGCGGCGGTAAATCTCTAACCTCACTTCGGTAAAATTTCAACGCTCATCGTAGTGTTATTACCAAATTTTCATGATTGAAAATTACCATTGCATTGTAAATTCCATTTTCATTTTTTACAGAGCAACGTTCAACGTGGTAAAATTCATTTCTATTTTTTACAGTGTAGGGCACAAAAATACTACTGATAATCGCAGGAAATTTACCAAGAGCTGGTAAAATATAACCTATCGGTGTAAAATTACCTTGGAGAAATGTAATTTTAACCCTTTAAGGCCCGACTTTTTTTAAGTGGTGTGATTTTCGTCATACTCTGTACTTAAGGGATTTTGAGCTCGCTGATTACGAATCTGATGTTTTATTTTTTCAAAATTCAAAATGGCGGACGATTTTTTTTAAATTTAATTGGATTCACTTGAAATTCGTTACTCGTTTTTTTTTGTGGTGGCTGATTACGAATCTGATGTTAGTTTTTTTCTTTTCAGTTAATTTGATGATAATTTTCATGAGTCTACCTCAATTTTCACATATTTTCGTCCGCCATATTGGATCCGCCATCTTCAGTTTTGAAAAAATAACATCAGATTCGTAATAAGCGACCCCGAAAACCCCCGAGTAGTTATTTTCATGAGCCTTACTTGAAGTAATTTAACAATTTTTAATTTTTTTAACAACCCTTAGCAAAAACATTGTTTGTTAATATGGTTATAATTATAAGATTGTTGTAAATTTATTGCACTATAATTTTTTTAAAAGTCATATAAATTTGCGGATCTTTGGCGTTTAGAACTTAAAAATTGATTAATTTTTGACAAAGTTATCAATGTTCGAACACAAATCTGGTTTCAATCGAAACCGCTGGGCCTTAAAGGGTTAATACACGATTAGGGGAATTTTCCATCAATCAGGTTATTTTTAGACTGACTGCACTGTGATGACGCACAAAACTATTGGAAGTTTACGTAATTGCTGTTATATTACAATTTTTAATTTCTCCAATTTAATGTAAATTTACCACGGTTATCAGTGGTATTTTTGTGTCCAATGATTTTCGTGGGAACATTCACTTTTATTGTGATATTACTAATGTGCATGGTAAAAATCCTCGAGAAATCATTGAGAAATTACAACAAATCTGTAATTTCACCACAAAAATCGTTGGAAATAATTACATTAATGCAATATAATTTTACTTGACACTTTTTTCAGTGTACAATATATCCTATTTTCAAAACATTCAATATAACGGTACCCAAAATGGCGTCTGAAGTGAGAAATTTGTTTTAAAAATGTCAGTATGCACTAATTTTAAAACAGTTTTTTCACATTTTGTAGGTGAAATTTTTAAAAATTTATTATCAAAAATTCTAAAAATAATGTTCGCACATTCCTTGGCGAATACTAAGCATTTTTTGTTGATAAGTTTCTACAAAAGTTGCTAGTTTTGGAGGGAAAAAACTCAATACGTATGGGGGCATTCCACGTCAAATTTTCATTTGAGAAATATATATTTTTTTACAATTTTTTTACAGATTCTATGTCGAAAATAAGCTGATATGTGTTTTTTGTTTGTCGTTTAATTAAATAAAAAACAGCGAAAACATGATTTTTTAAATTTGAGCACTCCCCAAACGTTTTTTGCTCAGTATTAACGAACTGTACGAAAAAAACTTGAAATACAAAAAGGTTAGATTTTTGTCTGATCTTGTCAAATGTGAAATGTAAAATTGTGTTAAAGCCATAATAGTTATCAAAAAATGGAAATGAAAGTTAAAAAGTAATTTTTTAAAAAGATGGACTATTTTAATTTTAATTAATTTTTTATTGTATGTTCTGCAAAAATTAAAGAACATTCTGTAAAAATTTCAAACTGGAATTCATACCGGATGCCAAAATATCAGCGTATTACTGTTAATGCGCACGGTTTAAAACAAAAAACAATTTTGTATTTACAATAGTAGTACTGTTTATATATACTCTTATCTCAATATTATATACTATTATCGAACGTAACGAATTTAAAAATTGTAGTTATATATTATATTGTAAATATTTACTACAATAAATTATAAAAAATTTATTTAATGATAACTAATTTAATATATTTTATGAGTAAGCAATAAAGACTTTATATTACCGTGTGCGTAAAAAGCTATTTCACTTTTTTCTGGAGCATTTTACACACACTTGCAACATAAACTGTGCGAAATAGTACTTTATGTACGTCTTTTCGGTGCGTAAAGTATACTTGTGCGTAAAGTAAACTTTACGCACTCGATTATACTTTACGCACGAAAAAGCCGTACGTAAACAATATTTCGGCACACGTGTTTGTGTGTAAAGTTCTTTACGCATACGCCCTTGTATCGAAAACTACTATTTCGGCACTAATGCCGTAAAATCCTATTTTACGGCCTACTTTTAATCCGTAAAATGAAATTTTCCGGATCACGTGTAACATGCAACTACGCTGTCAGAAACATAACCCATATGGACTAAATGCAGTCCGCGAAATCGAATTTTTACAGCTTTCAGAACCGAAAAATATTGTTCGACTCATGGCCGTAAGATTTTACGACCTTGTATCGAAAATAACTATTTTGTTACAGCGTGGGCAAAATGCTATTTTTCACAATTTTGACATTTTTCTCACGCATTTTACACACACTTGTAACAAAAAATACATTTCGGCACATGTGTAAAAATGTTTTATGCCCGGGCGTGCGTAAAGTTAGTGCGTAAAGTCATTTTTTCATTGCTGCAGCATTGTTTGCACGTGTCGCTCTCGTTAAAAAAAGTACACTTTACGCACTAGTTGCATAATATACTATTTTGGACGAACGTGCTTGCATACAACCCTCACATTCGTTCGAAAACACTTTTTCCCACTTGTATCGAAAACTACTAATTTCGCCAGACTTTCCGTGCGTAAAGTATAATCGAGTGCGTAAAGTTTACTGTAGGCATGAGTTTACTTTAGGCACCGAAAACTCGTTTATAAATGTTTCTTGTACTAATGTAAATGCGGACATTCCCCTCCCATTCGTAGAAGAAACTTTTTGGCACTTGTATCGAAAACCACCATTATTTGTATACAATTTTTATTCGTTTAATTTCCTCTTATTGGTTTTGAGAAGTATACAAATTGAATTTTTTTAAATTTAGAAAATATGTTTTCATATTCACCCTAATGTTTTTGAATTTTTAAATTAATTTAGAAAAGTGTAGCAGCATTATTTAAAAGACACAAATTTTGTTTGGAACTGAAACTTATGGGTCAAACAAATTTCTTACACTTTTTATTGTAGCACCACTGAATTACACGTAAAAAAATATTACAGAAATATTTTTTTCAAATTGTTTAAAGCTGTACTTCATTGACCTGATTTGAGGGCGGTGCCTCCCCTTAAATTACCATGATATTTATATTCGCAAATCCAACAAGAGGAAATTAAAAGAATTAAAATTGTACACAAGTAAAGTCTTTATTGCTTACTCATAAAATTTATTAAATTAGTTATCTCTGAATCAATTTTCTTGATTTATTGCAGTAAATATGTAATATATAATATATAACTACATTTTTAAACTTTGTTACGTTGGATAATAGCATATAATATTGAAATTATATTATATAAATAATGCTACTAAACACAAAATTGTCTTTTGTTAAAAAAATTCCATGGACGCTACGGGATTATGACTGTATAACAATAAAACACTGATATTTTTGTACAAAGTATGAATTCCATTTTTTAATTTTTAACGAATGTTTTTTAATTATTGCAGAATATATAATAAAAAATTCATTTAAATTAAAATATTCCATCTTATTAAAAAATTAGATTACATAAATTTTTAACTTTAACTTTCATTTTTTTTAACTAATATGGCTGTAACACAATTTTGCATTTCACGTTTGACCAGATCAGACAAAAATCTAACCTTTTTGTATTTGAAGTTTTTTAAATAAGAAAATCAGATATCTGCTGGTTTTCATTTAAACGACAAACAAAAAAAACGTAACGGCTTATTTTCGACGTAGAATCTGAAAAAAAAATATTAAAATTACACAATAACATAAATATTGAGTTTTTCCCCTAAAAAATCAGCAACTTTTATACAAACTTATCAACAAAAAAATGCTCAGTCTTCGTCACAGAATATACTAACATTTTTGTTAGAATTTTTGATAATACATTTTTTTAAATTTCACAAAAAAAATCTGTAAAAATTCGGTTGAATTCTGTACTGAATTCTAAGAAGTTTTTAATCTTTGCGTTTATGTGAGAAATCTGATTGTTTTAAACTTCTAAACAAATAAAGAATTTCGATGTAGAATCATTAAAAAAATATTAAAACATTATCGATTTTTCTAATGAAATTTTAATGTCGAATGCCACATATACACGTTTGAATGTTATTCCTTTTGAATTGTATTCGTTGATAATGATCATAATGATGTTTCGATATCGAACGCGAAGGTAACCTGGCTATGTCATCGTGAAACTATCGTCACTTGAGTTTATGCTTCGAAGCGTACAACAAGTGCACTAACAGCAGCTAGAATGGAAGGTTGAAATATAAAAGTTATAAACGCGATTTTGTGATTTTCGTTGTTTTTTAAAAAGGTGTTTTTTTTTGGTTTGAAATTTACCTATTTTAACAATCATGAATTTCTTCAATCACATGGTCAACAACTTTAAAGGTCATGGGTTCCATTCTTTCAAACATGGTAAGTTTTATTTTACACATTTTCTATTTTTTCGAGTCGAATTTAGTATAATTTTTATAAATTTGTTGATCGATACAGAATAAAAGTCCCTTATAAGTTTTAACGAATATACTTTTATTACAGATTTTATTAATTGTAACAATATTATTTCTTTTTTTTATTTATTTTATTATTATTTTATTTCTTTTATTTCTACCCATAAGTTTCAGTCCCAAACAAAATTTGTGTTTTTTAAATAATGCTACTACATTTTTCTAAATTAATTTAAAAATTAACAAAAAGTTAGGGTGAACTTGAAAACATATTTTCTCAATAATATCGTATGGATTAGAAAAATTCAATTTTTATTCTATACATTTTCTACTTTTTCCAGTCGAATTTAGTATAATTTGTTTATCGATACAAAATAAAAGTCCCTAATAATGTTTAACGAATATACTTTTATTACAGATTTTAGTAATTGTAACAAAATTATTTCTTTTTATGTGTTTCTTTAATAATTTTAGCCATGTAATTCAGTGGTGCTAGAATACAAATCGTAAGAAATTTTTTTTACCCATAAGTTTCAGTCCCAAACAAAATTTGTGTTTTTTAAATAATGCTACTACATTTTTCTAAATTAATTTACAAATAAAAAAAAATTAGGGTGAACATGAAAACATATTTTCTAAATTTGAAAAAAATTCAATTTTTATTCTATACATTTTCTACTTTTTCCAGTCGAATTTAGTATAATTTGTTTATCGATACAAAATAAAAGTCCCTAATAATGTTTAACGAATATACTTTTATTACAGGTTTTAGTAATTGTAACAAAATTATTTCTTTTTATGTATTTCTTTAATAATTTTAGCCATGTAATTCAGTGGTGCTAGAATAAAAACCGTAAGAAATTTTTTTTACGCATAAGTTTCAGTCCCAAACAAAATTTGTGTTTTTTAAATAATGCTACTACATTTTTCTAAATTCATTTAATAATTAAAAAAAAATTAGGGTGAACATGAAAACATATTTTCTCAATAATATCGTATGGATTTGAAAAATTCCATTTTTATTCTATACATTTTCTACTTTTTCCAGACGAATTTAATATTATTTGTTTATCGATACAGAATAAAAGTCCCTAATAATGTTTAACGAATATACTTTTATTACAGATTTTATTAATTGTAACAAATAAATTCTTATCGAGAAATCAAAATTATTAGTGTAGTATATATAATAATGATTTCCAAAAGAGTATAAAACGTATAAAAATATTTAAATGTTACTAGACTTATATTATGTAAATAAACAAAACATGAGAATTCCACGTACAGAATTTAGAATACAAATTATTGCACAAGCGTACTGTTAATTTTGTAATTTAACTTTTTTTTTATCATTGTTTTCATGTGTTTTCGTGGCAATTATTTCTAAATCGAAATTATTTAATAATGAATAATTACTTTGAACTAAACTTATCACTTTAGGTTTATCTATATTTCCTAAATTACTTTTCAGAAATTTCCATTGTAACGTTAATAATAGCTATGAGTTGCTTTGAATATTTCATGGACAGTTGATTATAATGAAATTTTAAATGAATTTTAATTTCATTTTAAGTTACAATTAACATGTATGAAAAATTAGTATTTTATCGAATGTTTTAATGCCTATGATACATCATTCCACTGCAGTGTAATTACATTTAAAAAGCTTTTAATTATACTAAAATTAGTACATTAGTAATTATGTTCAAGTAAAATAATAAAGAAATATAAAGTTTATTTTTTATATATTTTTTTTTCTTAAGTTTTGATATGTTATCATTTTATTAATGTAGAAAATGTGAATTAGAATTAAAAATTAATTGATGCATCACAATTAAATTAAAATAAATAGTAACATGTTGATAAGAAAAACGTGTAGTTGAAATTATAAACATAATTGAATTCAAAATTGTTTTCCCAGTACAGAAAAATATATAACAACAAACGTAGTAATTATATGGTTTATTTTTATTTATACATTATATAAAGAATTACTGCCTAATGAAGATCTAAATAAATAAATAAGATTTGTAAACTACAAACGGAAAATTTAAATTTGATTGATGATAAGAATTTTCCAGCTTTGATCATCAATATGATGATTTGTATAAAACGATCATACACAAAAGTTTAATTTTATGTTAAAATAATTATTTTAAATTAATTCGAAATTATTAAAAAGTATTTAGTTTTATGGATTTGAATTTTATTTGTTGGTAATCGACTTTTTTCTATTTTAAGTTCAGATTTAAGATTAAACTACTATCGTTTTAAATATTACTAAATAATCGTTCTTTATCAAAATGTCATCAATATTCCTGAATTGTAATCTATTTAATTATACTAATTGCATTTTAAGCATGGTGAAAGTATACGATAGGGAATAAAATTATTGTAGAAGTTTTGAAGAGGTATTTTATGTTAAAATTAATATTTCAAATTAATTCGAAATTGTTAAAAAGTATTTAGTTTTATGGGTTTGAATCTTATTTGTCGGTAATCGACTTTTTTCTATTTTAAGTACAGATTTAAGATTAATCTACTATCGTTTTAAATATTACTGAATAATCGTTCTTTATCAAAATGTCATCAGGAATCAATATTCCTGAATCGTAATCTATTTAATTATACTAATTACATTTTAAGCATGGTGAAAGTACACGATAGGGAATACAATTATTGTGGAAGTTTTGAAATGCATTTCAAAATGTCATCAATATTCCTGAATCGTAATCTATTTAATTATACTAATTACATTTTAAGCATGGTGAAAGTATACGATAGGGAATGCAATTATTGTGGAAGTTTTGAAATGCGATTGTGTTTCTGTCCCAATAGATTAAAATAGAAAATTAAATTCTTAATCGTTTCGATGAAAACACGTGTATGATATAAACGGTCAACAAAATTTACAAATTTAAAATGTAAAAAATATAAATTTAAAGTTTCGGCTCATGATTGTAGACATCGAAAGATGTTACTCTCTAAATTTCTTGTACTAAGAATTCACTCTTTAATTAGCGAAAACCTAGCAACTCTCGTGAAAGAGTGATTATCCAATTCTTTGACAGTGAAAATTCACTCTTGTTAGAATAAAATTTCACTATTAAAGAGTTGAATATTCACTCTTTCAAAAAGTTGCTCGGTTTTCACTAACCAAAGTGTCATTTCTCACTCCAAGTAATTTAGAGAGTAAGAAACAAATGATTCAGAAGTTAGCAAACAATTTTAAATTAAGAATTCATTTGGTTGTAGCAACAAATCAAATTAATGAATACATGCCCTACACGAAAGTTTGTTTTTTGTACTTTATAATTTTTTATAATTTTCTACTCCCACAATTCCATGGACTCCGAACTGTTAGAGTATAACTTTATCCATTCTACTGTATCCCAGAAATAAAATTTTTGTATTTCTATTAATTCATAATATTGTTAATTAATTGTTGTATTATTTACATTTTTACAGGATCAGCAGACGAAAAAAGGAAGTCACTAAATAACAAGGGGGAAAAAGTAAGTATTCAAATAAACCTACAAAATTGCATGCACTATTAGTATAATAATTTCAATTGTTTATTTTCAAAAATAATATAAAAAATATTATGCAATAATAATATAATAAAATAAAACTATCTTTAAAAGTGGAACTTTTATAAAGCCTCTAAGAATTTTCTTAATTTATGCATCATTTTTTAACAAAAATAACTTTGTTCATTATTTGTTCTACATTTATGTAGAATGCAAAAATGATAGAAATGCAAACATTTCTTTTGATATAAAATCGGCTTTGTTTTTCAAATCGAAATTTGAACAAAAAATCACTAAAATAATGGATAAATCCTATTTATTATTAAAAATAAAAAGGCAATAAACTACAGCGATGATTTAAAATTTACTAAGGAATAAGTGATAATTCTTTGTATACATATTTTCATAAAAATTACTAACTTTTTTTTAAATTGAAGACAATTACTCAAGATAATTTCAATAATTTTTTATTTACTTTAGTAAAAAATATCTACAGTTTTTGTTATCCTCAACTTTTGAAAACTTGAACCGTTTTCATCAAAGAATGTTTAACCGTGCATAGTGTCGACTTTTGCTTCGATCACATTCTACATGAGTTGAAATTCACTGGTACTATTATCGTACATAATTTCTCTCCTTGTAAGTAAAATTCCAGTTGCTGTTTCCACGGCATCAATTATTGTTGACCAATACCTCTGAGGATGGCCGGTTGCATTTAGGAGGCGCGATTTAACTTTTGCCGACCGCCTTGTAATATGCAACCGGTCAAACGTTCATTTCTAAATACACAATATGAAAAAGTAAAAAAGTAACACGGAGAAAAATGACTCCGCTGGATTAGCTGATTCATATCAGCTAAAATTTTCGGCTGGAATTGCCGAAAATATCTGCAATTTTAGCTCTTTTGATTCCGCTAATGTAGCCTTAACCCTACTCAATTCGCGCTTAGATCTAAATTTCCGCTACATTAGCAGATTTGTTCCGCTAAATTTGCGGACTTTTTCAGTAAATTTAGCTGAAATTATCGGCTATCCCTAACGGAATTCCAACAGCTGTCCCTGTAGGATAAAATTGGTAGAATCTGCGGATTTTTCGGTTGATTTAGCCGGTTATTTTTCTCCGTGAAATACCTATTTCAATAAACACGTGCGCGATCCCTTTAAGAAAGACTTGCGATAAATAAGAATAAACAGTAATTTTATAATGTACAGTTAACTAAACAGTATTAATCAAAATTAATTGTGTATGGAGATAATTTGCCTAAATGCGAGAAATAACCTTATATGATAGAAGCCATCTATCGGCAACAACAGAAGATCCACAATAATATAAATTACATTGAACTCATTGAAACGAATAATAATTTAAACGTATACGAGTATATAATATGACTTGTTCATCATCGTAGGAAATACATTTTTTATTTGTAATAACATTATAGTAAAATCTTATAACAGTATAATTTGGGCAGCTGAATATATTTATTAATTAGTTGTACTACGTATATATTTTTATTAAATTAACAATTTTTAAAATAATTTTTTATATTTTTATTAAATTAAAATTGCATTATGACATTATTTATTTACTATTCTGTTGCATAAATAAACAAATAAAAAGGAGTACAACAATTCCAGGGGTGCACCACAAAAACACGACATTCAAAAACCAGAAATTTAAGAAAAACACACTTTCAAAAACCAAACATTCCAAAAACAAAAATTCAAACAAGACATTTAAAAAACAGACTTACAAAATATGTCTTCCTTTTTGAAATGTCGGTTTTTTAGATGTTTAGTTTTTGAATGTTGATTTTTGGAATGTCTGGTTTTTGAATATCTGTTTTTTTAAACTTCGGGTTTTTTAAGTGTCTATTTTCTGATTTGTTGGGTTTTTCAGGTGCACCCAATTCCAGTAGGAAGTATACGGTTAATTTATTTAAGCAGATTGTAAGATTGTAAACAGGGGATTTTTTGGGTCCTTGATTACGACCAATCTCGGCTCATATTTGGTAACTTTAAAATGGCGGACCCAAGATGGAGAATGAATATTCGAATTAGTATAGGATCTCCGATCTCGAATAAAACCGTATTTCTCAAAATTACTAAATAGTAAATATAAAATAGTAAATAAGAAACTTCAATATTTGTATTTCACGAAAAATTTTGAAATAAACGAAACCTTGGAGATTTTTTTTTATATAATCAAAACTTTTACGTGTCCAATATCACGTGTACGTGGATAAAATAGAAACTTTTTCGCATATTCTTTGTAATAAACGCATAATGTATTTTATGTAAATAAAATCGAAATTTTTACAATAAACTAGAAACTGACGGCAGTGATATTTTTTAATTTCTGAAAAATAATTCAAGAATAATTTTCAATTTCAGGAATTCATATAAATTTACATAACTAAATTAATTCACATAAATTCAATTAAATTAAAGATGGATTTCAATACACTGAGAATAAAAATTCATATAAATTCGCCACCCATTAGCTATCTTAAATATTCAGATATATAATGAAGGAAAAAATTTGTAATACATTTATATAAATTTTAAATTATTCAGAATGAAAAGCCTTCTAAAAGGTCCAGAAATGTGATTCGGACATCGAATTATTACACAGGGTTGGAAATAAAGAGGGTTATGTAATGATTTTGAGATATTTGAGGTGATACAACCAACAAATGCAGTTTTTTGCTACCTTTGAAGTTATGAACAGAAAATGGTCACCATTCGTTGGATAATATTTTACTACTCTTTTGCTTTAATTTAAGGTCGCAGAGTTGAATTGCGATTTCTTCTTCTTCACTAACTTACGCCATTTTCAAATTACGAAATGTGTCCCTTAATTATCAAGCGGCCAGGAGTTTTATTTTGAAAATTTTACTTTATTTTGAAAGGCAAAATTCAAAATTATTGATGAGACCTCTTCTTTTGTGTGAAAAATGTAACCAATGGTACGTCATAATGAATCCGCCACTTTGAATCTAAGAAACCTATGAATAATGTGACATCTTTGTCATTATGAAAAAAAAACGTGAAAGTGGATATTTTTTAACGATATTTCATGTTATGGCGCTGTAGAAAAATATTTCTGTTGTGTACATTTTCACGATTGTTTCTGTCTCTGAATTACAGTTTTCACGCAAATGAACCGCGATTTCGTCAATAATTTTTACCGTATATAAAAAAAAACAACTTTCCACTGTTATGCATCCGCCAAATTAAATTTCACAAATATTAATTATCAATTATTCCACCAGAACCAAAATGGCAGCTTGATTCGGATTCGATTATCGAAAGAGAGAAAAAGATTTCTAAATTTTTCCATATTTTTTAGTTTCAAACGGACATATAAAAAAAATGACGCGTAAAATTTTAAACCGTTGTTTATATTCACACAGGATTCGTGATATTGAATTTGACCTACACTTGTCCTCCGAGGGTATTTCAATTTAAAGTGTGTGTATACAATTGCGTACATGTATATCATAATTTCAAAATGGCGTATCTTGGTAAAGAAAAGTCGTATTCGAACTCTGAGCCTCTCATACAAAAAGAAAGAGAATTAATATATAATATTACTAAAGGAAAAACTATAAAAATTTGGTGTCTCCTGTATGTAACCTCAAATGTAGCAAAAACGCCATTTTCTTCTTTAATAACCCCAAAATCCTGATGCTCTGATCAATTCTACATACAACCCAAATAAATTTGAGTGAAATCTGGTTTAAATTTTTGGCCGCCATATTGGATCTGCCATTTTGAATTATTCAAATCTTAGTTTAGGATTGTAACCAGTGAAAAATCACTGCATATAAATTCATATGCGTATAGCAAAGGGTTAATATAGTTTTTAAACAATTAAACACAAAGAACACATTTCCGATGAACTCGTTTCTTATTATTGTCTGAGTAAACGATCGCACGCATTTAACGGTGGTCTTGTCTCGTCCTTTTCAACCTATTGATTCGTTGTTTATAATTTTTGTTAAAATATTTATATTTGATTTCTATAATTTTCAGTGTGACGTAAAAATCGCAACAAGTGAGAATGGAACCCACTCAGAAGGCGATGAAGACGCAACTAAATCCGGACCATCGGAAACAAAACATAGTGCTTTCAATAACATCATGAGAAGCACATTCAAGAAGACCATAACAAAAACAACAAATCACGTAGAAAAGTCACATCACATGGGAACTAGTCTTAAATGTATTACGAACCGATATAATCGCAATACATGTCCACATAAACCCACATCACCAGTGGCATCTAGTCAAAAAGAAGAGAAATTGCCTAAAAAAGAGATGTCGAAGAAAGTAAAAAGTCACCAGAATGAGAACGAAATAGAACTTTCTGTACATGGTGTTTCAGAAAATGTCACTGACAACCGTTACGACAATATGGAAAAAAAGGTAATAGATCCACATGTCCAGTCTGGTATGGACTCGGCTACAAATCAATGGCTCCACACTGTGGAAGCTGATCAAAAACATTCAACAATTGAAATTCGTTCTCCTAATATCCCTGAAGACTCATCGGATGTTAACCAGTTGATATCATTAATTCAGGAACAATATCCCGTAAAAAGATATCAAGCAACCGATGTAACACCATCTAATGCTTCTATCGTTCCATTGATGGACTGTTCTACATTGGCTAACGGATCCAACAATTACATGGTGCAAGCCTCCAGATTACCCGTCATTGCCTAATTTAATTTCTCTTTATTATTTATAATTATTTAATTTTGTTATTAAAATCGTTTTCAGATACACGCGTTTCACTTCTGTCTATTGAGACCTTTTTATCACAGTTGTTTGAACGAGTTCCACCTGCCAACAATTTTGACAATTACTAATGAAAGCATTTCCAATCAAAATTTGCTGAATCGATAAAAACATATATTCTTTAATAATGGTCGGCAACTCGTTTCTAACAAATGTGTATAACGTCAATCAATTATCGTGTTTATTCATTAATATTCGACCGTGACCAGTTACTTTTTTTCAACCCCATTCAGATAGTCGGAATCTTTTTTAAACAAATGTATGGAAAAGTTATACGTTCTAGCTAGGAAATACAATCTTATCACCGGCTAAAAGAAAGAGATACGACATTGTGCATATTCGAAAACATGTATATGCTTGAAATTTAATTTTGAAAATATACGATACCGTTTACATGTACGTATGTTATTTCTGCAATGACGTTCGTTTTCCTATAAAACTGAATTACAGTGAAGTTATTTAAAAGGATTTTATTTCTCAGACAGTTAACAAAATGTTAACTATTATATTTCGAAAAACCCGAGCCTATAATACAAACATTTCACATCATTTATATTTGTTACCCTAATTGCAATTGTGAAGATTGAAATTGACGTTTAGTTTTTTATCTTGGCAACTATCTCCGTAAAACATGTTTAAAATTTCCATGAATCCTTACTTTTTATATAACGTAATAAAAACAAGAATGCCAAATTTGCTGGTGGGACCAAAATTGGAGTAGGGGATTGGCTATGGGTAGGTATAACCTTGAAATATATGCATGTGCTGCCTTTGTGTTGTCATGTGTTGTTATAACTCTTCCACCCAAAAGCCGACTGGAGAATAGATAAATTAGTCATTAAAGCGGGGGAAAATTTCATGTCAATTCCAAGTGCAAACTACGTAATCTTATTTTTTACGCGTATACCCCGTTAAAAAGTAATAAAAGCAACCGTCATAAGATTGTGATATTTTTAGAACGTGTAACTTATTATTAAAAACAGACTATTGTCGCGACCTTCTTTGTGTTTTGTAGTAAAAAAGTATAATAATTACTTTAAATCTCTAAAAAAATTCAATTGAATTTGATTCACAACTTGTCCGCCAAGGGCATTTCAATTTAAATTTAGTGTACACAATTGTGTACATGTTTATAGTAATTTCAAAATGGCGTATTTTGGTAAAGAAAAGTCGTAATCTAACTCTGAGTCTCTCTTATTAAAGAGAAAAAGAATTAATATAAAATCATACTAAAAGGAAAAACCATAAAAATTTTGTGTCTCCTGTATGTAATATCAAATGTAGCAAAAACGCCATTTTCTTCGCTACATAACCCCAAAATCCTGATGCTATGATCAATTCTACATTTAACCCAAATAAATTTGAATGAAATCTGGTTTAGATTTTTGGCCGCCATATTGGTTCTGCTATTTTGAATTATTCAAATTTTAGTTTAGGATTGTAACCAGTGAAAAATCACTGCATATAAATTCATATGTGTATAGCAAAGGGTTAATATAGTTTTTAAACAATTAAACGCAAAGAGCACATTTTAATCGTTATTATTATTGGACTTGACTATCGTTTGAATTCTAATTTTGTCTGAGTACACGATCGCATGCATTAGACGGTGGTCTTGTCTCGTCCTTTTCAACGTATTGATCCGTTGTTTATAATTTTTGTTAAAATATTTATATTTGATTTCTATCATTTTCAGGGTGACGTAAAAATCGCAACAAGTGAGAATGGAACCCACTCAGAAGGCGATGAAGACGCAACTAAATCCGGACCATCGGAAACAAAAGACAGTGCTTTAAATAACACCATGAGAAGCACATTCAAGAAGACCATAACAAAAACAGCAAATGACGTAGAAAAGTCACGTCACATTGGAATTGGTCTTAAATGTATTACGAACCGATATAATCGCAATACATGTCCAAATAAACCTACATCACCAGTTGCATCAAGTCAAAAAGAAGTGAAATCATCTGATGTTAACCAGTGGATATCATTAATTCAGGAACAATATCCCGTAAAACCATCTCAAGCAACCGAGGTAATAACACCTTCTAATGTTTCTATCGTTCCATTGATGGACTGTTCTACATTGGCTAACGGATCCAACAACTACATGGTGCAAGCCTCCAGATTACCCGTAATTGCCTAATTCAATTTCTCTTTTTATTTATAATTATTTAATTTTTTTATTCAAATCGTTTTCAGATACACGCGTTTCACTTCTGTCTATTGAGACCTTTTTATCACAGTTGTTTGAACGAGTTCCATTTGCCAACAATTTTGACAATTACTAATGAAAGCATTTCCAATCAAAATTTGCTCAATCGATAAAAACATATATTCTTTAATAATGCTCTGCAACTCGTTTCTAACAAATGTGTATAACGTCAATCAATTAACGTGTTTATTCATTAATATTCGACAGTGACCAGTTACTTTTTTTCAACCCCATTCAAATAGTCGGAATCTTTTTTAAACAAATGTATTGAAAAGTTATACGTTCTAGCTAGGAAATACAATCTTATCACCGACTAAAAAAAGAGATACGACATTTTGTATATTCGAAAACATGTATATGCTTGAAATTTAATTTTGAAAATATACGATTTCGTTTACATGTACATATTGTATTTCTTCAATGACCTTCTTTTTCCTATAAAACTGAATTACGGTAGAACCCCCTTTTTACGACATGGGTGGGTTCCGCGACTTCCCCTCAAGCTCCCGTTTATCGACATGCCAGCTAGAAAAGTGCGTTCCCCCACCGCAATCCATCGACAAGCATGCTAAAGTGACGTCACACGTAACTTGACCAATGCGTTGGTTTCGCGGGCTATGCACGTATACATGCGCCGTCTGGTGAGGGGAAGCCGTTAGACGTGGTGGGGATGACGGGAATCGCTGGTATGTCGTTAAAAGGGGTGTCACTAGTGTCGTAGAAAAGAGTATGTCGATAAATGGAGGTGCCAAATTTGCTGGTGGGAACAAAATTGGAGTAGGGGGATTGGCTATGGGTAGGTATAACCTTGAAATATATCCATGTGCTGCCTTTGTGTTGTCATGTGTTGTTATAACTCTTCCACCCAAAAGCCGACTGGAGAATAGATAAATTAGTCATTAAAACGGGGGAAAATTACATGTCAATTTCAAGTGCAAACTACGTAATCTTATTTTTTACGCGTATACCCCGTAAAAAGTAATAAAAGCAACCGTCATAAGATTGTGATATTTTTAGAACGTGTAACTTATTATTAAAAACAGACTATTGTCGCGACCTTCTTTGTGTTTTGTAGTAAAAAAGTCTAATAATTACTTTAAATCTCTAAATAAATCCAATTGAATTTGACCTACAACTTGTCCTCCAAGGGCATTTCAATTTAAATTTTGTGTACACAATTGTGTACATGTTTATCGTAATTTCAAAATGGCGTATTTTGGTAAAGAAAAGTCGTAATCTAACTCTGAGTCTCTCATATTAAAGAGAAAAAGAATTAATATAAAATCATACTAAAAGGAAAAACCATAAAAATTTTGTGTCTCCTGTATGTAACCTCAAATGTAGCAAAAACGCCATTTTCTTCGCTACATAACCCCAAAATCCTGATGCTATGATCAATTCTACATTTAACCCAAATAAATTTGAATGAAATCTGGTTTAGATTTTTGGCCGCCATATTGGTTCTGCCATTTTGAATTATTGAAATTTTAGTTTAGGATGGTAACCAGTGAAAAATCACTGCATATAAATTCATATGCGTATAGCAAAGGGTTAATATAGTTTTTAAACAATTAAACGCAAAGAGCACATTTTAATCGTTATTATTATTGGACTTGACTATCGTTTGAATTCTAATTTTGTCTGAGTACACGATCGCATGCATTAGACGGTGGTCTTGTCTCGTCCTTTTCAACGTATTGATTCGTTGTTTATAATTTTTGTTAAAATATTTATATTTGATTTCTATCATTTTCAGGGTGACGTAAAAATCGCAACAAGTGAGAATGGAACCCACTCAGAAGGCGATGAAGACGCAACTAAATCCGGACCATCGGAAACAAAAGACAGTGCTTTCAATAACATCATGAGAAACATATTCAAGAAGACTATAACAAAAACAGCAAATCACGTAGAAAAGTCACATCACATTGGAACTGGTCTTAAATGTATTATGAACCGATATAATCGCAATACATGTCCAAATAAACCTACATTATCAGTAGCATCTAGTCAAAAAGAAGTGAAATCATCGGATGTTAACCAGTGGATATCGTTAATTCAGGAACAATATCCCGTAAAACGATCTCAAGCATGTGACGATGTCACACTATCTAATGCTTCTATCGTTCCGTTGATGGACTGTTCTACATTGGCTAACGGATCCAACAATTACATGGTGCAAGCCTCCAGATTACCTGTAATTGCCTAATTTAATTTCTTTGTATGTGCTTCTCACATGTATATGCTTGAAATTTAATTTTGAAAATATACGATTCCGTTTACATGTACATATTTTATTTCTGCAATGACCTTCTTTTTCCTATAAAACTTGATTACAGCGAAGTTATTTAAATGGATTTTATTTCTCAGACAGTCAACTATTATATTTCGAAGAACCCGAGCCTATAATATAAACATTTCACATCATTTATATTTGTTACCCTAATTGCAATTGTGAAGATTGAAATTGACGTTTAGTTTTTTATCTTGGCAACTATCTCCGTAAAACATGTTTAAAATTTCCATGAATCCTTACTTTTTATATAAAGTAATAAAAACAAGAATGCCAAATTTGCTGGTGGGACCAAAATTGGAGTAGGGGGATTGTCTATGGGTGGGTATAACCTTGAAATATATCCATGTGCTGTCTTTGTGTTGTCATGTTTTGTTATAACTCTTCCACCCAAAAGCCGACTGGAGAAAAAACAAATTAGTCATTAAAGCGGGGGAAAATTCCATGTCCTTTGTCTTATAACATAATAAAAGTTCATGGATTCGATGTACAAAACTTAATATTTCAGTGAAGAAAAAAATAAACATAAATTTTATGTGCAAACTACGTAATCTTATTTTTTATGTGTATACCCCGTTAAAAAGTAATAAAAGCAACCGTCATAACATTGTGATATTTTTAGAACCTGTAACTTATTATTAAAAACAGACTATTGTCGCGACCTTCTTCGTGTTTTGTAATAAAAAAGTCTAATAATTACTTTAAATCTCTAAAAAAAGCCAAAATGGTTGTTAAAACAAACATTTATCATTAATTTTTTTAAAAATTCTAAATGAACTAAAAAAAACATTGATATATTTTGAATCAATTAAAATATATTTAGTCAAGGTAGATTTTCTGAAGGTTTACTTCGACAATTTTTTTTTTTTCCTATACTTTCAAGATTAATAATCGTACAAACAATTAAAAATAACCTCCATCTTCTTTGGTCAATTCACTAACTTGGGTCACTGCATTTCACGCTATTACACTATTCCAATTTTCAAGTACAAAACATAAAAATAGATTATTGGAGAAAATGTATGCATGAAGGAAGTAAAAAGTATTTGCTAAAAAATAAGTTTAAATGATTGTATCTTCAAAATTGTGCAAGATGAACCTTCTTTCTATTATACTTTGCTTTTAAGTAGTTTGCTTCGTTTTGGATCATTTTACTACCAAACCGCTCACAGTTGATAAATCTTGAAAACATTGATGACGTTTGTTCCATCTCTTAAATCATAATAAGGCATGCTGGTTCTTTCCAACGTACAACCTTAAGGCGTGCATAACAACCCAGAGTGAGATATTGGTACAATTAAAAAACATCTGGTGCTTGATTGGACCCAAATTAATTGATCAGGCTCAATCTTATTGGGCACGTTAGACAACTTAAATGTGGAATTTGGTTTGGGCCTATTTTCTCTCGAATAACATGTATTTAGTTTTGATCTTGTAACTGAAATAAAGTATACGGGTTATTTTGGACAATTTTTTGACCTCTTTTGGTCATGGAATCAAGGAACTGTCAAAGGGTTTTGCATTTGATTCGTAAGATACGATTCTAGCCCAACCGTCTATTGGTGTTATTTAAAAGAATCATGTTGGGTCCAAAATATTTCTTTGGGCCTAATCTCACCCAACAGTATGGTGCAGTGGTACCCTGATTTCCCAACAACTTTTGTAGGAAAAATTTTTTTCTAAAATGCGTAAGTTTCAAAATAGTATTTAAATCACTTAAAAATGTTCGACTCTGTTTCATCCTGGTGTTCATTTTTGAGTATTTGTTTCTTTTTTGTTTGAGTGGCTTGTAAAGCGGTTTGGTCTTGGTCTCGATGTTATTGTTGAGTATGTCTTCGAAAGCTTTGTTGAAAATGAAAAAAAATTATTGGTACACATTGGTGAACCATTAAATTTATTTTCAAGTGTTTATTACGCCAAGATATCTACAAAAAATAATATAACACGAAGAAACTTGAAAGTTTCGTTGTCTCGATTGATATTGATTTATATTTTGAAAATGAAAGTATGCATTAATGATTTTAAATCGTGAGGATTGTAAATGGCCAATTATTTTGTTGGTCACTTTTTTCCTCAATTATTTCCCAATATTATGTAATACAAGATGTAGCTTATTTTTTAAAATGTTAATTCCCAATATTTGTTTCTATTTTTATTTTGCTAACTATTTTATAATGAGATTTGAGACTTTTCGGTACTTACCTTTGATTCTGTATCTTCAGCAATCTTTGTGATGTATTTATTTGTGATACAGGAATGCAAAATTTGTATTACCTGGATTTGGTTATGACAAAATTTATATGGCCTGATCATGCTCAATAAAGAAGGTAAAAAAAGATCATTCAGACAGCTGTCATTGATAATTTGTTATTTAATAGTAATTACTAACAAAATGTACAAAAGAGTTGTACCAAAATTTAGTACGAACATCAATTTTTTGTCTGTTATTACAAAAATTTGTCATTACATAAATTGTGTCCATATATTGCGGTGATTTAATTTAATATGTTGATTATTTATCTATCAACAAGCACGGAAGATATATGAATGAAATACTTACAATATAAGCTTCCAAATAAGTACAAAAACATTTTGCTATTTAATTTGTTGCGATTGTATAATATTCCATGAGGTTTTAACTCTCTAAACTGTTGTGAATGTATTGAACTATACATATAGCTTCTGCTAATGTAAATGAACATCGTATATATTCCTATAGGCAGCATTTAATTATCCAGTAAACCCTGTGGTATTTTTTTTAAATTATCTGATGTCACTTGCGTATACGTTCACATTGTTGATGACAATTTTCTTTTTAGGGAGTGCATTTAGCTGCATAGAAAGAACAGCGTAGAGGTGGGCAGCAATTTTTCTGTCTTCTGCACTGTAATTTTATTGTATATTATTAGTTGCATTATTTTGACTACAATTAAAGTTCACGTACTTTCGCCTCAGTAAAACTGCGAATAGGAATGTAAAAATGTCTTTTCACACGAAAAAAATTGTTAACCCTCTGATTGACATTTTTAAGTATTTTGTTTTACACATGAAAAATATTTATAAAAAATATTCATTTGAGAGATATAGTGTACATTTTATGCCAGGACGAATAGTCTCCATTTTTAATGTTTATAACGAATGTTTCTAAATTTTCCGGAGCTAAACAATTGCACAAAACAATTAGTTCATTGTGAGTAAATAATGTTATAATATTTAAAAATACTCACCCATTCATTTCGTTTAGAACATTTTGTTCCATTATTCAACGGTGGTTCTTCAGTTATTATAGGGTTATCGACTGGTGGTTTTTCCGTCAAGCGATTCTCCGGCATTATTCCAAAGATTTCATTATAATAATCTGGATCGTCGAATATCACATTACAATTGTTGCCCATAAAACAGCATGTCAAAATTAATACTGACCCAATCAGCGTAATGAATAAATTCAAGTTTTGTCGCTTACAAGACTCTGAAAGTAATGAAAAATGAATTTAACACTTCTTATTTTTATTGTTATTGGTAACATACAGCAAGAAAATACCCATAAAATATGTGCATATTTTAAAGCTGCTTTCCTAATTATTATTGACTTTGCAAATTGAAGTATGCAATTCCTGGGAATGCAGTACAGATCATTATTGATAAAAATAAGAAAATCGTCTTAGTTGATCCGAAACTCTTTGATTGAACGTAGTCTGTTTTATCTACTCTTATATTAAAATCATAGGGACCATAAAAGAGCGCAGAGAATCTAGGTGTTGGCGAAGGTTCTCAATTACGGAGTTTCCACTTCCCCTCTGATCCCTATGTGTGACCAATTAGGGAGTTCGAACTGTACTTATTTATCCCGCCTTTATTTTATGAAGTTCAGTAATATTCAGTTATAAAGTTAAGACCTATTCATGGACCAGCAAACGAAAAATATAATATTATAGTTGTATGTATGTATGTATATATTTATTGCACTCTCATAAAGGGATACAGTCCTGTTGAGAAGAGAGTTTTGAAAATTATTATTACATATAATATTATAGTTAACGAACTTATAAAAATAAATGATGAATATTTAACAAAGCCGTATATTGCTTACTCATATATAAAAGACAAATTTATGAACGGGGCACGTCCATAAAGTTGTAAAGGTGGGAAAAAGTTTTGAAAATGGACCAAAGTAAATGTGATTCCAAACCTAACCTTAAAATTATTCTTTACATATAGTGCGGAGATACTTGTAATACTTGAATTAAATTCTTACATTGTTTATTACAATTTATCTGCATTCATTACGATATTTAATCACTTTAAAATTGAGCATTTCGGAAGGAATAATTGAAAGACCTGTTGCATGTTTACATAAGCAATAACCCTATTATAATCTCATAGCTTTTAGTAATTGGCAACTAGAATCTTGGGTCAATTACTGAAATTTAAAATGGTGGATCCATTACGTAAAATTTCAATACATTGTTCAAACAATAAATTGTTTTTGAGAGATAAATTCTGAAATGACGAGGCTTCACAAAATGATTCTATTTCGTGTGTTTTATCAACGCGCTATTTTATTCCTAACAGTCCAAATAACTTTTATAAATATCTATGAAATGTGAAATTTTACATAACGGGTCCTCTATATTGGGTCCGTCATATTAGGTTCGCCATATTGGGTCCGCCATTTTGAATTTTGATAACCTAACTAAAACTTTGAGTTTAGCGATGAATAAAACTTATGAGATTATTAATTAGTCCATTTCACACCGACTTGGGTTGTAATCGAACTCGAAATACACTTATTTGTATTGAGCACATGGCAGCCGCCATCTTGAAATTGGATTTTATGGGGTACTACTGTTTCCGGACATCAAAATAGGCCATACGAAACACGTAATAACTTATTTGTACGATTTTACTTTATAAAAAACACCTTGCAGATCCAAAATAACAGTAGTTTTTTCAATTCCAAAAGTTTTCAACATTCGGACGCCATTTTGAAATGGAAATCAACATAAATCAAATTATGTTTTTGAAGTAAAACAATTGAGAACACGTTTCTGATAGGTTTGAAGGGGAGCAGATACCGGTATCATAGTTGAAAATGCATCGACAGAAATTGTAGTTAAGAAATCGTCTTTTTTTTTAAATATTTGTTAAAAATAATGTATTAAACGACATTTTTCAAAAATGTGAGTAGCGTCATTCGGAAGAGCAATATCAAATACTAGTAGGATATGGATATCTCAATTTCGTTAAAAATTAGTATTCTATAAATAAAACGATGTTAAGATGAATATGTAAATTCTTCACATTTGGGTTGAGGGTTAAGTTGACTAAATTACAAATAATGTTAATATATATTAGCAAATTTGAATAATTTTAACTAATCATTATGTTGAATCAAATTAGCAAATTTAGATATAAAAACAGGATTCGAAGAAACCAAAACCGGATTTTTTTTTAATACTTTCAGACCTTCTGCCCAAGGATAGATGGATTTCACAGACCGTTTTTTTTTTCAGAATAGATATATTTTCAAGGTTGAATTATATGAAACGAAAGTATTTCAAACTAAATACAAAACTGTTATTTTTTAAACAATTCTTTATTAATCAACTTTTTGAATGGAAAAACAAAATGTGTTATAGTGTAGGTACTCTGATACTCGCAGTTCTAGTCGCATAAGAGTTAAACAACATATTAAACATTTCTATTAATTAAGATAATTTTACACTCCTACAAAAACTTTATTAAGAACATCCCCTACCTGTTAAGTTAAATCCTATATTAATTAGAAGTAAACTTGCAAATATATCAACAGGATACCTTGGATTCACAATGTTTGCAAGCGGAATGCGATAAAGAAACTGGTAATAAAACAATTTTGTTACAACCATCGTAAAATGATAACTACTCCTAATCTTAGACGCTTTGTACTTATAAAACTTACATTGTAGAAATAAAACGCGAAGTAATTATAATTGTTTGTTATTAACGCTAACGTCAAGCGGCTATCTTCTGAGTGTATGTACAGGTATAATACTTCAGTGGAAATTGATCATGTATGTACAAGAAAAAAAAGTGATAATGAGTCATATACGTACATTTTGAAAAAAGTATATAATTTAGAATGGAATTTCAGTGAACTTCGTATACCAAGTGTTTCTGGGTCGCTCAATCTGAATCTGATGTCAAAATGGTTAAACTCAAAGTATCGGGTTCAATATGGCTGCTGTAAGTTTGCTACATTTACTAAAATATCACTAAATACCAATGATCATTTTCATTAACGATTTTCAGTCGCTGATTATGAATGGGTTTCAATTTATAGTTTCCATTTAGCATTAGCTATACACACATAGAAAAGTCAGATTTCTTAAGTACCCAATGTTGACCTTCACATCTTAAAGGTTCCTACTTAAATCACAAAATCGTGATTAATCACAATTCTACTAACTTTTCAAGGAGTACAAAAAAATCGCTTTTGGATCTGATGGGAAGCACACGGTACCTAGCGGCGAAACATCTTTTATTTAGTAAGAATCCACATATATAAAGGAAGAATTACGTTTGTCGAAATCATTTTTTGGAATTTACTGTACATATTAAGTCTTTAAAACTTTTTCGGAAGTAAACGGCACTCATTCTTTAAATTATTACTTCGGCGGAATATTTCGATAGGTATGGGTGAAAATTTTATACTTTTAACTTCTATGTATCTCCTGTTAATTGCTTTATAAATACGAAAATGTACGATAAATTAGTATAGCTTTTTTTTCTATATATATTTAACTATATTAACACATCTTCCAGATAGACCTACACGACTTTATAAAATTGAAATTATATTTTTAAAGGTGATAATTTTGAAAAAATCGCTTGTGGCACATTAGAATTTGACATCTTCAGCACGTTTTACTAGCCGTTGCGAATTATTGCACACAATTGTAATCGTTAGAACTTATATAGTTAATCCTCCAAAAAAATAAACACCTAGTTATGCATCATTTTTAAAAATTTAGTATTTGCGTATTAAACTTTGAAGTATATTCAAACGAATCCACTATTTTATTAAATTTTAAGAACTTGTTATTTTTATATTCAACTGAATTCAAATGTCAACTGTATTTTATATTTTTTGAGATTTCATTATTTCCGGATTCAATTGCATTTAAGATATATTTTCTATATTTATCATTTTTGGAAAAAAAGATATCGATAACTGTATATCTGGATATTGTTTGCTCTGATAAACTGGAAAAAATTACTTTCAAACCGATTGGTTGAAGTTATCATATTTAAAAAGGTAAAACAAAATAATAAGAAACTTAGCGTCGACTCGACTTTTTGCACATGTAAGTGAAAAGTACAAATCCCCTCGAATAGTGATCATATAAATCAATTTATATTTAAATAGACATTTTTAATCAACATTCATGGTAAAATATCAGAAATGAATCCCACTAATTACAAAAGTGTATGTTCATGTCGCTATTATCGTTAAAAAATAATTAGTCCTACAGGAACACCAAACATATAATTCTTGCTCTAAATGAAGCGGTGACTATATATCCGGGTACGTCTTTCTTTAACAAACTTGATTGAATGAGTTTCAAAGCGATTGGTTGAAGTTAACATGCTTCAAAAGGTAAAACAAAATAATTAGAAACTTAACGTCGATTCAACTTTGGGCACATGTAACAAAAAGCACAAGTCAGATTCATTTCGGAACATTTACAGTCAATTTGTAATCGAACGTACATTTTGAAACTTAATTTGGGACTAAATATTATCTAAATAAACAATTTTTTGTGAAAATGTTTATTATCTGCTGATTATTCTTAATTAATCATTATTGAACTCCTGCTATAGCAAAGTATACTTTGCACTACCGTGTAAAACTATTAAATAAGTTCTTTTCAAAATATCTTTTTCCTCTCAGACTGAGATTTATATAAACTTAAATGAGTTTAAATAAACTAAAAAACCTAAAAGTTCTAAAAATTATATTCATGCATTTCTTTACTATTATTTATAATTTTTTATTTTATAAGTGCAGTGATGATATGTATATATCATTTATACAAATGGTGCAACCCTATATACCTATATGCAATACAAACGCATGAATCTGCTACTCTCACGGTATCAATCTGTTGCGAATGCAGTAGCATGGAGGGAATGCTGCTCAAGATCCGGTGGTATTCCGGAAAAGTAGCAGTTTAGAGTATTTTAGGTTAATAATGCTTACATTTTCTGCATGGTTAGAGATATACTCTAGTTGGCACACTCTGTAACTGGAGTGGTTCGCATTCGGTGCTGCCACCGTATGGCGAAGCATCTTACGATATGAGTAACCATCTTACATATGGCACATCTATGAAAATCCCCTCAGTGTAATATTTCGGCTGAAAAGAAAATGTTCAATGTGGAAAAATTTTATATAATAAATTTTAAAAATGTAAAAAAAAAATAAAAAAAACAGATCACTTATATAATCATTTCAAAGTATGTGATTTTAAGTATTTATTCTGAAAATTTGAACCAAACCAAAATAAGCATTTTTAAATTATGAATTTTTAATGAAAAAGTCGTTTTTTCGATCTACTGTTCACGTATTAAACTTTTATGAGCACAAAAATGACATCCTGGTGCGAAACGCATTTTGACAATAGTTCAAGTTTTAGCCCTAGAGGGATATTTTCTACTTTTATATTTTTCCTTTTTACATGAAAACCCAATAGCTATCGTATCAGAAATTTTTCATATAAGAAGATATTTATTTATTTTTCATTCAAATTAATACTTAGAAATAGACCGATACATACCAAGAATATCTATATAGATATTTGATCAATTCAAAAGCGGTCGAAAAATAAACAATTAAGTATTAAACTTTAGCTAAAAAACGTAACTGGAACTGAATGACTTAGAAAATTTCCAATCGATTGCACTATTTAAATATTTTTTTACTAAAATCACGATTTTTGGAGCAAAAATTAGCTTTTTAAAATTTTATTAGAAAAAATGTCAAATTTTACTAATTTAAAGATTGTGAGGCTTCTATAAGAGATAAAGACTTGAAATTTTGTCCTAGACACATATTTTGTCTGTGTAGTTAAAAAACAGTAAAATTGCAGACAAATCGAAGAACCTCGGCCGCGAAGTGTCACATTTTGACTGTCTTTCCTGAAAATTTGAGCCTAATGTATAAAAAACATTTTTAATGAAAAAAGATACAAATAAATTATTAACGATATTTTACGATTTTGTTGATTTTTCTTTAAATTTCAATGTTGCAAGAGTGTTGATTTCAAAACTATTACGAATAAGTTATGACTAATAATGGAATGCCCTTCATTGTTTATGAAACAATCCTATGTAATTTTTTTTTATTGCAGTTTGCAATAGGGTTTTTAATGTACCGATAAAGTTTTACAAAACGTTTAAGAAAAGGATGTTTGGTGCAATTGTAAGCAAGAATTACGATGCAGGAAATATCACGATAACTGAAAAAATCCAGGCGAAAAACTAAGCGACTTGCGGGCCGCGTTCATGTCGTTAGAAAAAAGGCCAAAACATGTATATTTTTATCGAGGTTCTACAAGAATTCACTCGAAAGTAAAAATCCATTTTTTAACCACCCTAGTGTACATACACAACGGAAAAGAATTTTATAAATGGTCCCATCTTCTGTTTACACAGTATCATTTATAATTACTTATGGTTTCTGTAATTAATTGAAGTAGCATTTACATCCAAATTGTCCACGAAATACGCGATGTCCATTACTATATAAATAAAAGGACCAGGTTCATAACTAATAAAACGAAATATTTTAACATAATTTTTTATTATATATTTCCTTTATTTCATTAACATTTATAAAAATGTTATGAACAAATAATTTATAAATAATAGTGTACAAAATACATAATAATCAGTTTTTCGCAAAAATACACACGCAATTTCGCAACTATATAATATATATTATATAAAAATAGATAAATTGTATAAAAACAAGGGACACAACACTAAGAGTCGTGATTCGATGACGCTGGTCCTCCAACCTGGTCCTTGAGCAAACCTTTATTTTTGATCATGTCCTCGACATTCTGCGCAGGATAAATCTTTATTCCCGCGCGACTTTTTTTCTTTTTGTCCATTGCTGTCTTCCATAATCTGGCTTCACCGCGGAGGACTGCTGCTGAATTGCCAGGAGCTGCACTTATTACATTCGGCGCCGTTAGATTTCCATCACAAGATTTTGCATCTGTTTTCTTCTTTGGTTTCGCTCCTCCTGTAGCCATCGCAGAATTGAATCCATTTGGAGGCATAGTTCCGTTTGTCTATTTCTGATGCTTGACGATCTAGCGACTGTCCTGATACAGTCACAACGGCCCAATTTAGATCCTGCTCCTCAAGATAACATAATTATAACCCGTAACAGCTGTATTGTCTAATGGCTGGAACTGGCGCAGCCCATTCAAATTGGTGAAATAATATTACTTATCAAAATACCCAACTAAGCGGTTCATCATCTGATTAGTAATTTATTATTAATGCGGTAGTCTAATGTCATGGCTTTCAGTTATCAACGAAAAATGACTGCATTTGTGCGACTGCGCGTTTTTAATTAGGTAATTAGTTATCAGTCATTTTCCTAATGACTATAGAAGTACCTCTCAGATAATATACAGGGCACAAAACGAAAAGGTTGTGTGCTGATAAGATTACGATTAGCGTTGTAAATATTCCGAGTACTGTAATCGAGTTTTAATTAAGAAATAAATATAAATATATTAATTAGATTAATCCTTGTACACCGAAAAAAATACTGATGAAAATTAGTAAACGGTTACCGTATAAGCTTTGCTGCAAAGCAAATTAGTTAACTATTAATGATGCACCTGTTACAATTTGATGCTTAACGATATTTCTCTTGATGCATATTATATTTTCAATAAGTTCTCCCAAAAAAATGATGCCAAGTTTCACTAGATTCAATCCATTTTCTGGCCTAATTAAGCGATCTAGAACTATATACCGTAACGCATTTCCCAAACTAGGCCATAAAATAGTATATTACGATACAAGTGGGCGAAGTAGGTGATTTGCGCACGAGTGTAACGAGTGTGCACAGTGCAGTGTGCAAGAGCGCAAATAGATTACTTCGCGCACTACAAATAGTGCGCGAGATTCGATTTTGCGCACGGAGTTAAACAAAATATATCGACAAATATTACGTTTATATCGTATAGTAAAAACGTCAAAACATTAACTATTAATTATATTATACTTAACTATTGTCAAAAAATGTATTTTGTGTATAATACTATATTTTATGTATTAGTATCAGTGTAATATTTAAATAAAACGACACTATCCAGAAAGTTTTCCGTAACGAATCCTTAAAAAATTGACGAAATTAAAAACACTTAGAAGTAAATTAGTGATTTATGCGACTAGGGTGTAAAATGCGTTATTACGGACCGGGTGTGTTCGACGAGGCCCATCACATAAGTGGGAAATGTCCACTTAAAAACAAAAAAAGACACCACAAGATCTAAACCGTTTGTATACATCATTTTTCACATGACTTCAAAATTTTTTAGAAAAATTGAAGAAACTGTTTTTTTCCTTCATTTTTATTGACGTAAAAAAATAGCCGTAACTTCAATATAAAATCTCGTGTTAAAATTTCAGGCGTATATTAAAAGAACCCTTTTTAAACAAACACATTTTCAGGTATTACTTAAAATGTGCTATTATTTATTAACATAATCAAATGTATAAAAAAGTTACAATTTAATGTTGCACGAGTAAATCAAGTCTTTGAAAATATTGTTGAAGCAAGAGATGTGAAAAAATATGAAAAAAAAAAACATAGTTTTCAAGTATTATATATTTATATAGAATTTGACTGGTTTCTGCCAGAAATAAAATGATTACTCATTACTGCTTTCATTTTATTATCTAAGTTGCCAGTACTATAAGCATTATAAAGTGTTTGATGGAAAATGTGACCCCATTGCGAAATCGTTCATTGAACGTTTGGAACTTACACCGTACTTCGGGGTTTTTCATCTTTTTTGCAAGAAGCTTCTGGAATTCGTATATCGAAAACGTCGAGTGTTCTGCGGTCCTTTTAAGCTAATTGTAACGAAAATTGTCGTACAGGCCTTTTTTGTTCGAAAATTGTCGTACAGGCCTTTTTTGTTCGAAATATCACGGAGAATCACCTCCTTCAATATCGCTACCCAGTTCTTGGACACTTTTTATATATACACACTAATACCAATTTTAGATCTCAATTTTGGATAACAACCGTATATTACACAGTATCATTCACTTAAAGGAGCATTTTATAATAAGTACACCATTATAGTGGTCTTATTAACATTATTTAATATATGCGGTGATATATATAATTGATGTATCTGTCATACACTTAATTGCACCATTTTCTACATTTTTTCATACAATACACGTATATTAAATAATCATGTTACTATTTTTTAAAAAAGTTTACATTAATTTGCTAATATTTCACGTCTACGAAAAGCGTGGCATAATATTCTTGAAGGGAGAAAATACTTATACATCATTTTTTTCATAACTATATTTTTAGAAAAAAGACAAAAAGTCTTAACTCAAACTTAATTGTAGAAGAGTTATTTTTAAATTGCAACTTAAAAATCAAATTCTGTTAAGTATACAGATTTTTTGTCGATATTGGATTCCATTTCAATTAAAACGTATCATGTGATTTAGTTTTAATTTAGTTTTAACAAACCAGGTGTTTGATCATTACAGTTTTCATTTTATTATTTACGTGGCCAGTACTATAGACTTTCCAGTTCAGATTATCCAGTTAGTATTTTATTAGCTTTAAAGGACCACAGAACACTCGACGTTTTCGATATACGAATTCCAGAAGCTTCTTGCAAAAAAGATGAAAAACTCCAAAGTACGGTGGTAAGTTCCAAACGTTCAATGAATGATTTCGCAATGGGGTCACATTTTCCATCAAACACTTTATAATGTTTATAGTACTGGCAACTTAGATAATAAAATTAAAGCAGTAATGAGTAATCATTTTATTTCTGGCAGAAACCAGTCAAATTATATATAAATATATAATACTCGAAAACTACGTTTTTTTTCATATTTTTTCACATCTCTTGCTTCAACAATATTTTCAATGACTTGATTTACTCGTGCAACATTAAATTGTAACATTTTTATACATTTGATTATGTTAATAAATAATAGCACATTTTAAGTAATACCTGAAAATGTGTTTGTTTAAAAAGGGTTCTTTTAATATACGCCTGAAATTTTAACACGAGATTTTATATTGAAGTTAGGGCTATTTTTTTACGTCAATAAAAATGAAGGAAAAAAACAGTTTCTTCAATTTTTCTAAAAAATTTTGAAGTCATGTGAAAAATGATGTATACAAACGGTTTAGATCTTTTGGTGTCTTTTTTTGTTTTTAAGTGGACATTTCCCACTTATGTGATGGGCCTCGTCGAACACACCCGGTCCGTAATAACGCATTTTACACCCTAGTCGCATAAATCACTATTTTACTTCTAAGTGTTTTTAATTTCGTCAATTTTTTAAGGATTCGTTACGGAAAACTTTCTGGATAGTGTCGTTTTATTCAAATATTACACTGATACTAATACATAAAATATAGTATATACACAAAGTACATTTTTTGACAATAGTTAAGTATAATATAATTAATAGTTAATGTTTTGACATTTTAACTATACGATATAAACGTAATATTTGTCGATATATTTTTTTTAACTCCGTGCGCGAAATCGAATCTCGCGCACTATTTGTAGTGCGCGAAGTAATCTATTTGCGCTCTTGCTCACTGCACTGCGCACACTCGTTACACTCGTGCGCAAATCAGCCACTTCGCGCACTTGTATCATAATATACTATTTTATGGCCTAGTTTGGGAAATGCGTTACGGTATATAGTTCTAGATCGCCCTGTGTTTTGTGCCCTGTATATTATCTGATAGGTACTTCTATAGTCATTAGGAAAATGACTGATAACTAATTACCTAATTAAAAACGTGCAGTCGCACAAATGTAGTCATTTTTCGTTGATAACTGAAAGCCATGACATTAGACTACCGCATTAATAATAAATTACTAATCAGATGATGAACCGCTTAGTTGGGCATTTTGATAAGTAATATTATTTCACCAATTTGAATGAGCTGCGCCAGTTCCAGCCATTAGACAATACAGCTGTTACGGGTTATAATTATGTTATCTTGAGGAGCAGGATATAAATTGGGCCGTTGTGACTGTATCAGGACAGTCGCTAGATCGTCAAGCATCAGAAATAGACAAACGGAACTATGCCTCCAAATGGATTCAATTCTGCGATGGCTACAGGAGGAGCGAAACCAAAGAAGCAAACAGATGCAAAATCTTGTGATGGAAATCTAACGGCGCCGTATGTAATAAGTGCAGCTCCTGGCAATTCAGCAGCAGTCCTCCGCGGTGAAGCCAGATTATGGAAGACAGCAATGGACAAAAAGAAAAAAAGTCGCGCGGGAATAAAGATTTATCCTGCGCAGAATGTCGAGGACATGATCAGAGATAAAGGTTTGCTCAAGGAGCAGGTTGGAGGACCAGCGTCATCGAATCACGACTCTTAGTGTTGTGTCCCGTGTTTTTATACAATTTATCTATTTTTATAGATATAGTTGCGAAATTGCGTGTGTATTTTTGCGAAGAACTGATTATTATGTATTTTGTACACTATTATTTATAAATTATTTGTTCATAACATTTTTATAAATGTTAATTAAATAAAGGAAATATATAAAAAAAATTATGTTAAAATATTTCGTTTTATTAGTTATGAACCTGGTCCTTTTATTTATATAATAATGGTCATCGTGTATTTCGTGGACAATTTGGATGTAAATGCTACTTCAATTAATTACAGAAACCATAAGTAATTCTAAATGATACTGTGTAAACAGAAGATGGGACTATTTATAAAATTCTTTTCCGTTGTATATGTACACTAGGGTGGTTAAAAAAATGGATTTTTACTTTCGAGTGGTTTCTTGTAGAACATCGATAAAAATATACATGTTTTGGCCTTTTTTTCTAACGACATGAACGCGGCCCGCAAGTCGCTTAGTTTTTCGCCTGGATTTTTTCAGTTTTCGTGATAGTTCCTGCATCGTAATTCTTGCTTACAATTGCACCAAACATCCTTTTCTTAAACGTTTTGTAAAACTTTATCGGTACATTAAAAACCCTATTGCAAACTGCAATAAAAAAAATTACATAGGATTGTTTCATAATCATTGAAGGGCATTCCATAATTAGTCATAATTTATTCGTAATAGTTTTGAAATCAACACTCTTGAAACATTGAAATTTAAAGAAAAATCAACAAAATCGTAAAATATCGTTAATAATTTATTTGTATCTTTTTTCATTAAAAATGTTTTTTATACATTAGGCTCAAATTTTCAGGAAAGATAGTCAAAATGTGACACTTCGCGGCCGAGGTTCTTCGATTTGTCTGCAATTATACTGTTTTTTAACTACACAGACAAAATATGTGGCTAGGACAAAATTTCAAGTCTTTATCTCTTATAGAAGCCTCACAATCTTTAAATTAGTAAAATTTGACATTTTTTCTAATAAAATTTTAAAAAGCTAATTTTTGCTCCAAAAATCGTGATTTTAGTAAAAAAATATTTAAATAGTGCAATCGATTGGAAATTTTCTAAGTCATTCAGTTCCAGTTACGTTTTTTAGCTAAAGTTTAATACTTAATTGTATATATTTTGTAACATTTACGAAATTTAATATTATGCTGTTTATGACGTTGCTTCATAAAAATTCATTTTTGGCGTACTATAATTCGATGGATTCATTATTAATATTCACTGTAATTAATATTGAATTAATATTAATTAACGTTAATTACTCGTTCGCTAACGCAGAGTAGTGATTTATATATAAAGTTGATTTTAAGACGGCAACAACGACAAAAATAACAACAGCAAAAACAACAATAACAACAACAATAATAATAAGAAAAATTATATTAATATTAAATTAAAATAAGAACAATAATAAAATGAAATTCAAGGAATTTAACACTCGGTAAAATTTCAAATTACGAAGAAGTGGCTAAATCGATTATCCGAGTCAGTAATTACTTCTTCGTAAAATCAAATTTTTTAATTAGACTAAGTAAATTCTATATTTTTCTGTAATAAATCAGCTTTAATTACACAAAAAATTATTAACTTATTTCGTGTTTTGACTACGGATTCGTATATATATTAGCACACTAATACCGAATTGGCAAAAATACAGTAAGTTTTCGTAATTTGATCCGCCATATTTGATTCGCCATTTTGAATTTGATAATTGGATATCATAAATTTTATCCAACAGCATACTAGCAATAAATCCGATACAAATATAAGTTTGTATCTCAGTGATATAATAATCATATTATCATTCGTGTCCCTTTTATCGCGAGATACGGTCTTGAATATAGAAACTACTGCACATTATGCGACCTCATTAATAGAAGCATACCCAGAAAATGGTCCTTTACAAAAAGTACTTTACCGATTTTGTATTACGATCCCCCCAAAAAAACAACTTTTATAGTTATAAAAAACGCAAAGTATAACATTTTTATCCTTAAATTTCGACGAAAAAATTAGTTACCACGAACCAAAAAAATGTCCAGTCATTTTTCATCAAGAACCCATCAAACATTTTGAAATGAACCATCATGGCCATTTTTAATCTTCGATTTTGGCAGAATTTTCTTAGTATAAAATCACTTGAAAATAACTCGATACAAAATATTGTTCAGTTCAATTGATAAGAAAATAAAACCCCAATGAACGTTAAAAAATCCTGTGGGCTCTACTTTTTTCGAGATCTATTTTCATGGTTTTTGAGTTTCGACACTAGGAGTCGCACGTTTCATGTGAGATGTGAACACAATTGTCATTCGAGCGTACCAGGACTAAGAAGTCTAGTGTCAATTTTTTGTATGGTAATGTACGTTTAATCTTTAGTGCAGGTAGTAGTATTCCCAAAAACCGTACAATTTAAGTTTCCTTGATATTAAGAATGGGGCATAGATTAACTTTACTGTAATATGTGCTGCTTATTACATCCGCACTTAACTAAGCGTTGCGCGACTTTATTTATGGATTGGCGCGCCATCTACTGTTTATCATACTTCAATACAATGTTCCTAACTTATAGTAACATATTTAATAAAAAGTGGACATTTTCCGTGGAATAACAACTACAATTTACGATGACGATAATACAACCAGCAGCATTTGCTTCTAATTTCCCTTAAATTACAAAAAAAAAAACTTTATCCTTTCAAGGACAAATTGTATACACATTTAATAGACGATTAATGTATTGATATCTCCATCAATAATAGTTTAGAAGAGATGATAAATTATAAACGTCTTCCTGACGTATTCTGTAAAAAAAATCGCCATTGTTTATGAGTAAATATAATTCTGTTTAAATACACAACGTAAGATAATTGTTATTTTTCAAAATTTCGTTAACCATTAAAATATTATATCGTTTAATTACTCGATCGGTTAAGTTGTAAACTACGACTAATTTATACATTCAAATAGTGAGAATTATCGTAAATTATCCTACCGAAGAAAATTTGTTTTTAATAAAAATGTGAAATCGAGTTATTGTTGTTCTCTTATCAAGGAAACTTAAAGGAACTATTAAGTTCGAATTTTTCATCTTTAACTGTTAATTAGAGTCGATGCCGATATGAATTGTAAGTTTTTTCTTCTATTTTACAATAGGGATACACATGGTAAAGTAAAAAAAATATAAAAAGTAAAAAATATTGGTTGTAAAATATTTTAAAAATTGCAATTCAAGTACTTTTATAATTATTTCAGCAAAACCAGGAGACATAGAAGAACGTCCGGTGCCAAACATTAGTTGATAATTTCATTGACCAGTATAATAAATTTCCTTGAAATGATTAGAGCTTCTAATTCGATATGATTAATTACCAATATATTGTGTTTGTAAACAAGAATATAATTTATTAGAGATAATTAAATTACACCTATGATTCTTGAATTCGAAACTATTTCTGATGTAAGATTTTGGTTTGTTCTAAACGTTATTAAAATGTTATTAATTGTTTCAGCCAAATTATTAGCAGGAATGCCTTTAATTGACTTGAAACGGCACAAAGGGCTATGATAAAGAAAGTAATGACGAAATTGTTGAAAGAAATAATTATCGCATTGTAAACCTTTTTATGACGGTTTTAAAGAGACTTTAATGGACGTATAAAAATAAATAATATGTACACTTTTAAAATTGTAAAGTAACAAAATCTTTTCAAAACTAAATTTACTTTTTTGGTTCTGGTATAACTTTTGGTAACTTTTGGTAACTTTTTTCAAAACTATTTGTAATTATTTCGCGATACAAGTTTCAAGCGAAATCAAGCAGTTTTAAACAAATTCGTCGGCTATTTATAATCCGCCATTTTTAATTTCTTAAAATGATTTCAGATTCGTAATGTGCGACTCCCCCGAAACCCCTCACGGGTTTCAAGTAACATAGAGTATTTTGAATTTTGTCCGTCATATTAAGTCAGCCATTTTGAATTTCCGAAAATGGGGTTCCAATTTGTAATAATGCATTTTCTTTAAATTTATGACGTTTTTTCTTTATATAATATATATATATTATTATTACAGTAGTATAGCTTATTTCATTGTTTAATTATAAACTTGCTACCATAGATAACAAAAAATAAACGTTATAATTGAAAAAAATAAAATTTCTGTTCTTGAAAATGTATAAAGAAATTTGGAATCAGTAGTGCTGACCACCATTCCGCTAAAGATTATTAAAAAACCGAAAATTTCATTTTTTTTTCTTGCTTGGTCGTTATTATTATTTTGTTATTTTCCGTATTAAACAGGTATAAATAACGACTACTAAATATCCAAGCTTTCAAATATTGTCAATTATTTTAAACAATTTAAAAATGGTAAGGTTAAATTGCTAATAAAATAATATAGATAATACATGAAGTTTTAATGTCGAAAACGATAAAAATAAGAATTGAATGAAACTTGTTACTCATCATTTTTTGGAATGTTCACAAATCTACATTAATTCATGTTTTCGACCAATTTAAAGACATTTTATATTTGAGATGCTTAATTTAAAATGTCGGACATGTTTTAAAATTATAAGGAATTTAAACTAAACTTTAAAACTAATTATAAAATCGACATCAAATTTGATATGCGGAGATTTTTAGGATCGCTGATTATGAATTCAGGGAAAACTGTGAAATAATCCAGAATTTTCTTCGGCGTCACTCACAGCTAATGATGTGGATTTAAAAAATATGTATGTAGCCCTACTAGTTTTTATTTTAAAAAATTGTTTATACAAAAACGCTTTGAAAAACATTTATATGTATCCATTTTTTCTGATTTCAATCCCATTTTTTGACTATTTCAATCTGTACAAATCAGTTTGAATATGGAATTATTAATTAAATGATAGATATCTGAATCCACTATAATGCTTCCAAACCATCAATACATTTGAAACCTCAAATAAATAGAAATATTTGAGATTTAATCTACCTCAATTCGCCAGATCTTATGCATATGAAATCGAAAATGCGAATAGAAATATTTGAAATTAAATCCGGCGGAATCTGTCAGCGGTTGGAATTTTCATCAAAGCATTTGAAGTCGAAAAGACAAATAAAACAATGTAGAATTGAAGGAGACGTAAAGTTCCAGTTGCGGAATTTTTTATCATTACATATGAAACCAAAAATACATTAGACATTTTTTTAACTGAATCCACCGCAATTAGTCCTCGCCGGATTTTGTATCAATGCCACCTGAAAGCGAAAACTTATTTAACAAATACATTTGAATCAATATGAATTCGTTTTGTTGGATCAAGAAATAGGAGTAATATGGATTGATTTATAAATATCCATTATAATCAATTTTTGTTAGCTGGGATAACATTTGGTATTACTGAATGTTTAATAGACTTGTGAGGTATTAAAAAAAGGTTCCAAAAGATCCATGACATAGGAAGGCATTGTTCCGGCAAGGTTACATACAACAATAATTTGCCTGCGTCCATGCTACCCAATACACAAATAAGTATGCTGGATGTCGTTTAGACTGATCAATATTGAAAACATTTCTCTTGGGAGAACGGGGATTCGAAAATTTATTGATACATTTTCGTAATATCACATAAAATTTTACAAATGTTTATTAACTTAATTTTATGCTGGAGAACGTAACTCAGTCGTAGATCAGTCGTAGATCTTCATCCTGGAGATCGTGACATTTAGTATCGAATCGAAGAAAATTTTTCATGAACCTTGTAAGTTAAATTGTTTATGGAATTCTACTATTCTGATATTGACAAGTTTAAAGATTACCTACTGTTCTTTCAGTATATTTCAATATTTATTGTACACAAAAGTTAAATAATTATAATAATTGCACAATTATACAATAATTTCGAAAAAAAAGTATTCATGAAATAATAGGACTTAATTCAAGTTAAAATGGAGTAGTTCTTGAGCTGTTTCTTCTGCATTATGCACTGGGACCTCGACATCAATACCTTTTGATGAATCAATTAGCATTGCATAGATTTCGACCAATTTTAAGCAGAAATAATTACAATCTTTTTTTTCTGTGTAAGCGTTGGTTTTCTCAACATGTCGATCGTCTTTCACAAGACAGCAGATTTTTCCCTAAGTCCTAAAAATGAGTACCCAATTTTTATGTTTTTATGGTGTGCTAAGATTACATCATAATGTGGTCAGAATGCGACAACCCGAGATCATAAATAAAGGTACCTTAAATATATCATATTTATGACACCACATTTTTATCATAAAGAAGTCATATTTTAGTAATAAATTTTGAAATGAATAATATTTACTAATAACTACTAATACAAAAAATTTAAATCGATAAATAATGTATAGAAATTAAATTCTGTAGAAATAAGCATATAATGTAATTAAAGTTACATTAAAATGGTGGTCAATATACATAATGTATACATATGTACCTACCTACCCAGACAGCAGGTTATTCTGGAGGTCCTCAAAATGAGGTCCTAATTTTTATGTTTTTATGGTGTGCTAAGATTATATCATAATGTGGTCAGAATGCGACAAACCGTGATCATAAATAAAGGTACCTTAAATATATAATATTTATGACACAACATTTTTATCATAAAGATGTCACAATTCAGTAATAAACTTTGAAATGAATAATATTTACTAATAATTACTAATTAAAAAAATTAGAAATGAAATTCTATAGAAATAAACATATAATGTAGTTTATAATGTAGGCTGATATAAGAAGAAACTACTACGAATTAATTATTATATAAAATGCAATAAAAAAAATCTTGTTGTAATAAAATAAATAAAGATAATGTGAAGTGATAGCAAATTTCTGGTAGCACCATCGTTTTCAGTACGAAAAAATACTTCGGAAATGATACTTTGCTTGTTAAAATTAAATTCCCTTTTGTTATAAAATAAACTGAAATATGACAAGAAATCCTGATTTTTATACATTCAACCCCGATTTTCTTTAAAATGTGACGTGGTAGCGAAATTCTGTTAGCGCCATCGTTTTTAGCATGACAAAATACGTCGGAAATGATACTTCGGTTGACAAAGACAGACAAAAGGTAAAATTTTGTCGGTCAGTGTTATCAATAACTACATAGTCGGAAAATTCTGAATAACTATTCCAAATGGTGTAATAAAATTAATAAATCTATTCATAAAAATTTTCTTTTTAAAGATTTCGAATTTTAACCGTCATTTGAAATTCGTCAGAAATCGTGCGGTAGATGTTACTTCTTTGAGTGTGATAATTTGATACACGGAAAGAAATTTAAGTAAATGCTTTGCTTCTATTTCAATCAAGTATTTCGTATCAACATCACAGTTGGAAACAATTAAAAAGGTATACATATCCTACTATTTTTGAGTTCGCTCTACGAGATTCCGAGGTCAAAATTGAGTTTCAGACATCAGGAATTTCAATATGGCCTCAAATTTAATCAAAAAATGCCAAAAAATACGGAAATATTTACCCTTATCAATTTTTTTGATCTGTTAGAATATTTGGATTCTATTAAAGCTATGAAGAAATGTGGTTAAAATGTTTGTATTTTAAGAAAAAAATTTATTTTATACCACACTTCAATGTAACGACATCAAAATGGCGTCCTCAATGAACATTTCTTTGAAAAATTTGTGAACGCTCCAACTCAAAAATTATGAGCTTTTTAAAATTTTTACGAACAAATTTTGGCATAACGAAATCCGCCATATTGAAATCCCTGATGTATGAAACTCAATTTTGACCTCGGAATCTTGAACAGCGATATCGAAAACACACGGAAAGAATTTTTAAGTAAATGCCACTGCTCAGGGAAGATAATGATCTATAAACGTTGTAGAAACGGAAAAACTTGGTACTTTTTTCATTCTAAAGCTTCCGTATCGAAAACACTGCAAGATACACCAAAAATGCACTAAACCTTTTTTATAGGGCACAAAATTTCCTACAAAAAAGTCATTGAGGGCTCTAGACTAAAGTTAATAGCTTAACCACGAGCAACGATGGAATATGCCTCATATTTTACAAAAATTCCAAAATATTCATAATTAACTTGTAACACAAAATTCCAGCGTTATTTATGGATAATCTATTAACTTTAGACTAGGGCCCTCCCTGACTTTTTTTTTAGGAAATTTTGTGCCCTATAAAAAAGGTTTAGTGCATTTTTAGTGTATCTTGCACTGTTTTCCGTACGGAAGCTTTAGAATGAAAAAAGTACCAAGTTTTTCCGTTTCAACAACGTTTATAGATCATTACAAATAATTATTAATAACTATATTGTCTAGAAATCATGAATAAATATTCTCACAGGTGCACTCAAACTGGACCTGTTTATAAAAATTTTTTTTTTAACGAATTCGAATTGTAATCGTCATTTCAAATTCGTCAGAATCTGTGCGATAACTACTACTTCCCAAATTGCTGTCGCATTAAGGTAGCTAGACCCCAAGATATCATATGTTAGCGAAAATAATTTAATAACACTTCCAGGAATTGAAGTTTTATTATACATGATATTGTTACAGAGTTCAAGCATTATTATTCTTGCAAAAAAATTGAAACTTGCAAAAATAATTTGTTAACCAACTTTTCTTAGCGACTCAAATTTTCTTCTTATTTTCATTCGAAACTTTTCTAAAAATGAATGGATTTCAACGAATGACGGCTTATTTTTTTGAGAAAAAGATTCTCTACAACTTCACCGAACAAATTTCTCAAATTTTTTTGCCTGATCACTAAAATTATTCAGAAAAGTTAAAAAATAATATATATTTTTTTTTAATAATTCGAGATATTTGACCCTAGTTTTAGAAATTCAAGAAATTCATTCGGTGAAGTTGTAGAGAATCTTTTTCTTGAAAAAATAAGCCGTCATTCATTGAAATCCATTCATTTTTAGAAAAGTTTTGAATGAAAATAAGAAGAAAATTTGAGTCGCTAAGAAAAGTTGGTTATCAATTATTTTTGCAAGTTTCAATTTTTTTTCAAGAAAAATAACGCTCGAACCCAATATCATGCATAATAAAAATGTTATTCCTGGAAGTGTTATTAAAATATTTTCGCTAACATATTATATCCTGGGGTCTAACTACCTTAACTTCAAATTTCTTTGTGTGCATATAAACCGAATGTTGCTTTATGCCACCTTTTACAGTTGACTCCTGTCATTTCTACAGTTTTTGAGACTGCCGGAGATACTCCGGTAAAAATTACCTGAGTGTCTAGTAGAAAACACTTAACTTTTCTCTCCAGAACGCGGCGCGGACAGAAATCTGCGTTCGCGGGTTTATACTCGCGGCCATATTTAATTCAGACGCGGTCACGTGACGAACGACTTGAGCGCCTCTATTCCGTCTACTTCCGTGATAATCGCGAGAGTCGCGAGTTATCCACGATCCACCTCGTGTTACGCCGGCGTGTTTCTTCTGCGGAATTATCTCTCCACGCGTCCAACATGGCTACTATTACGGATTTAGGGGTTTCTGCGCTAGTTTACGATTATTTATTAAAAAAGGATGTGTCCTTGGCAAAGGTCTTTCAAAAAAAGACGAATGCAGTAAGTAATTTTTTCGAAAAACGCGTCTACCCAAACCGGCGATTTTGATCGAAACGTGGTACCCGCCTTTCGGACCACGTGGGCCAAGTTAATATTTTCCGAATACGAACTTTCGTTAACCGGCAAACTTTTAAATATATTTACATTAACATTCAGCATAATACAATTTAAATATTTTCGATTTATTACACCTCGTGGACGATCCAAAATTTTTTTAAACATTTTTATTTAGTCGATATTTAATTTTTTTGTTACAGCCTAATCTGCCTAAAGGATCACCTTCGATAGTTGAAGTTTTTCAACATTATCAGAAGAGTGCACCGAAAAAGATAAATGTAAAGAGTGCCAAGAAGGACAGTAGTTCCGATTCTAGCTCTGAAAGTGAAGAAGAAGCTCCAAAGAAAGTACTAAATGGTAAAACTCCAACCAAACCGGCAGTACAACCTAAAAAAGATTCTTCGTCTGAAGATTCGAGCGAAGAAGAAGAACAAGCTCCTCCGCCGAAAGCTGCGAAAGTTGCAAAACCAGCAGTAGTTCAGAAGAAGCCAGTCGCTAAGGCACCTGTTAAAAAGGAAGAGAGCTCCGACGACGATAGTTCGTCCGAAGAAGAAGTTGCCAAACCTGTGGCAACAAAGGCAGCGCCAGTAAAGAAAGCGCCTGCAAAGAAAGAGGAATCTAGCGACGACTCTGACAGCGATAGCGAAGAAGAATCTAAAACAAAGGCTGCAAAAACTCCTGCCAAGCCAGTTACTAAAGTAGCACCAAAAAAAACTGAAGAATCCAGCGACGATAGCGATGCTGAAGAACCACCTGTGAAAAAGCAGAAGAAAGGAGTTACCCCAGCGAAACCCGTTGCGAAAGTAGCCCCGAAGAAAGCAGAATCTTCCAGCGATGACGATTCATCCGAAGAAGAGAAACCTGCACCAAAACCAACCAAAACCCCCGTAAAAACCCCAGCGAAGAAAGAATCTGATTCCGATTCCGATTCCTCCGAAGAAGAACCTCCTAAGAAAGTTGCATCTCCCAAAAAAGCTGCTCCTAAGGAATCTTCAAGCGACGACAGCAGCGAAGACGAAGCGCCTAAAGCTAAAGCTGCAGCAAAACCAGTTGCAGCTAAACAGGTTAAGCAAGAATCGTCAAGCGAGGAAGATAGCGACGAAGAACCACCTGTGAAAAAGACCCCGGCTAAAGCAGCAGTAGCCAAGGCTGCAAAGAAAGAATCTTCCAGCGATTCTGACTCTGACGAAGAAGAAGCACCAGCGGCAAAACCAGTGGCGAAGGCTAAAGCGAAGAAGGAGTCTTCGAGCGATTCAGACAGCGATTCTGAAGACGAGGCTCCAACTGCAAAGCCGATTTCTAAAACACCTACTAAGCCTGCTAAAAAGGAATCTAGTTCGGAGGAATCTGAAAGCGAAGAAGCAGAAACACCGGCGAAAGGAAATAAACGAAAGCGTGAAGATGACGATGAAGCGGAATCACCAGCTCACAAAGGCGTAAAGAATAATTACAGTAACTTCGTGAAAGCCAGCAACGGTGATAAGGTATTTATAAAAATTAAATGTCCGTCGTAATTGATACAATAATGCAAGATTTTGCAGCTACAGAAAAATATACCTTTCCGTCGAGTGAAGGACGAGGAGGTGTTGGTCAGTCCTACATTGGCGGATAATTCATTTGATGCTAAGGTAAATGCTCGGAAACATATGAGAAACGCAGGTCATTTGTCGAAGTCTCTCGTTGAAAGTTTCCGTGCATTCGCCAAATTCATTGTATAAATTACTGACGGACATTTGCTTTCAATGTTGCTCGATAATTGACCTGTTGTTTCTCTTTATAGGATGACGAGGAGGAAGAAGGGTTTAACAAGCACGAGGGTGGTAGGGGCGGATTCCGGGGCAGAGGCGGTGATCGTGGAGGTTTCCGTGGACGCGGTGGTCGTGGAGGTTTCGATCGTGGCGGTCGTGGTGGTTTCGATCGCGGTGGTAGAGGTGGCCGTGGAGGTTTCGGTAGAGGTGGTCGCGGTGGTTTCGATCGTGAAGGTAGAGGCGGTAGAGGAGGTCGAGGTGGTTTCGACAACAGGAAATCTTGGGGAGGAAGCGAAGGAAGTCGTGGTCGCGGTGACGGATTCAGAAAGTCATGGGGCGATAGCGACGGTGGTCGAGGCAGAGGTGGATTCAGGGGTGGACGCGGAGGTTTCGATAACAAAAAATCATTCGATTCGCCGACTCAAAATAAAAAAATCACCTTTGATGATTGATCAGATATTTGTCAAATATTCGGTAAGAATTTTAGTTTTATTTAATCGCATTAGTTAACCCATTAACGCCTGACAGGACTTTTGATTTTTTAGAAATTCGAAATTTTGAAAAAATTAATTTAAAAAATCTGAAAAAATTCGAGGTTTCATTAGCTAATTCTAAGACCTTTTTGTTCTAAGGAAATTTTCTTTAAAGTCTATAGTTTTCAAGCAAATACATTATTAGTCTTGAAATTTTGAAAAATATAATAATCTTTCTCTTCATAACTATAGGTTTTGGAGAAAATTTCCTTAGAACAAAATTATAGTAACGTTTTTTATTTTTATTTGTAACTGATTTTAAGAATTTCCTGCATTTTTTTAAAATTTCCTGCATTTTTTTAAATTTCCTGCGTTTTTCAAAATTTCCTACATTTTTCAAAATTTCTACATTATTTTCTCAAAATATTTTGAAAAATGTAGGAAATTTTGAAAAACGCACGACATTTTTAAAAAATGTAGGACATTTTTAAAATATGCAGGTAATTTCAAAATTTCTACATTAATTTAAGACATTTTTCAAAATTTCTACATTATTTTATCAAAATATTTTGAAAAATGTAGGGAATTTTGAAAAACGCAGGACATTTTAAAAAAATGTAGGAAATTTTTGAAAAATGCGGGGAATTCTTAAGAACAGTTACAAATAAAATTAAAAATTTTATCAAAATAAAATAATGTAGAAATTTTGAAAAATGTAAGAAATTTTGAAAAACGCAGGAAATTTTTAAAAAATGCAGGGACTTTTAGAGAAAACTTCCTTAGAACAAAATTGTCTTAAATTATAGTAATATTAAAATTTTTTAAAATATCCTGCATTTTTCAAAATTTCTACATTAAATTTTGCTAAAATATTTTATTTTACTTAAATGAAACATTTAAGTATTATTTATTATTTTTTATTACATAAATTATTTAGCATGACAAAATATGTTTTTTTTTTTTAATTATAACAATTTTACGTAATAAAAAATAATAAATAATACTTGAAAGTTTCATTTGAGTAAAATAAAATATTTTATGAAAATAATATTAATCAATGGTTTATCATAATGTATTTCGCACCAAACAATGTTAAACTAGCAAAAAAAAAAACAAAAAGCACGTTTTTAAATTTAAATATTTTTTTTAAATATTTGTTTTTTTTTTTTTATTTTTTATTTGTTTTTTTTTTATTTTTTATTGCTTTTATATGTTTTTTGTTTTTTATTTAGCATTTAATTTTATGCTTACTCTCCAAATATGAATTAGTCGAATTTTTACTATTTCAATTAGTAGTTCAATATTTGATTAATGACTTAGAAAAATAGTCAGAATTTACTAATTCATTTAGTTATACTTAACTACTATTTCAATTAGTCAAATTTCACTAATTTATATTTCGAGTGTAGTAAAAGGACTGTAAAACCAAGAAATCGAGTCATAATTACATAAAAAGCGGTCAAGAAATAAATTCTAATTTTTGGAATCTGTCAAAAAGTTATTTATGATATAATTATAAATAATGTTTATCATTTCATGAATAGAATTTTATGAAAATGTTTACCATCTTAATGATGTAAAAAATGATAGAAAATCAAATTTCTCTAGTTTCGTATTAAATTCAACTATTGCATAAATGGCAGAAAATGATTTAAAACTCTTTTTGGATTATTTTGGGAAAACGAGCAAGTACGATTTCGATCAAAATTGATTTTGGAAGTACGAAATACGTAGAATAAGATGCCGTCAACAGTTTTCTTTGATATTTTTGTTAAACTCGTTGGTCCTTGAGGAACGGTGTGGCCTGACGGGACACTTCTTTCGCTTCAATTTCGGTCAAGTATTTCGTATGAAAATCAAAGTTCAAAATAATTGAAAGGTGTGTGTCTTACTATTTTCGAGATTGTTCTATTCAATGGCGTCAAAATTGAGCTATCTCAATTAAATGTGGCGATTTAAATATCAAAAAAACGCGAAAAATCGGGTGGAATTTTTTACAAAACTTTTTTTTCTCATCGAAAGAGTAGTTGCCGTCACAAAATTCCTTCAACAAACGTCGACCCAATAGTTGTAATATTAAGATATATTTTTTAAAAATTTAAAAATTAACATGGAGATCTCAAAATGGCGGCCGTAATGACAAATGTCGTTTTGAAACTTAACGAATTATTTTCTTGAAAACTAAAAACTTTAAAGAGAATATACTAAGAATAATTATGTTTTAGAATGAGTCAAAGAACACTGATTTTTTTTTAGAATATTGTCTTAAATTATAGTAACGTTTTTTATTTTTATTTGTAACTGTTTTTAAGAATTTCCTGTATTTTTTTAAATTTTCTGCGCTTTTCAAAATTTCCTGCATTTTTCAAAATTTCCTACATTTTTCAAAATTTCCTACATTTTTCAAAATTTCCTGCGTTTTTTAAAAAATTCCTGCGTTTTTAAAAAATTCCTGCATTTTTCAAAATTTCTACATTATTTTATTTTGATAAAATATTTTGAAAAATGTAGGAAATTTTGAAAAGCGCAGGAAATTATTTAGCATGTCAAAATATATAATTTTTTACTTTTTTTTTTTTTTAATTATAACAAAAACTAAAAAACACATATTTTAACATGCTAAATAATTTATGTAATAAAAAATAATAAATAATACTTAAAAGTTTCATTTGAGTAAAATAAAATATTTTATCAAAATAAAATAATGTAGAAATTTTGAAAAATATAGGAAATTATGAAAAATGCAGTAAATTTTGAAAAACGTAGGAAATTTTTAAAAAAATGCAGAAAATTCTTAAAAACGGTTACAAATGAAAATAAAAAACGTTACTATAATTTAAATTAAAATTCATTTCGTGTGTTTTTCAATAAATTATCCAAATTTTGAAAAAAGTAATTTAAAAAATCTGAAAAAATTTGAGATTTTTCATTAGCTAATTCTAAGACGTTTTTGTTCTAAGGAAATTTTCGGATAATGAAATTTAAGGATAATGAAAACTCATTATCAACTGACTTTTTAAATTACTTTTTTCAAAATTTCGATATTTCGAATCTCCAAAAAATCAAAAATTGTATCAAAATATTCTAAAAAAAATTCAGAGTGTTCTTTGATTCATTCTAAAACATAATTATTTTTAGTATATTTTCTTTAAAGTTTTTAGTTTTCAAAAAAATAATTCGTTAAGTTTTAAAACGACATTTGTCATTGCGGTCGCCATTTTGAGATCTTCATGTTAATTTTTAAATTTTTAAAAAATATATCTCAATACTACAACTATTGGGTCGACGTTCGTTGAAGGAATTTTGTGACGGCAACTACTCTTTCGATGAGAAAAAAAAGTTTTGTAAAAAGTTCCACCCGATTTTTCGCGTTTTTTTGATATTTAAATCGCCATATTTAATTGAGATAGCTCAATTTTGACGCCATTGAAAAGAACGACCTCGAAAATAGTAAGACACACACCTTTCAATTTTTTTGAACTTTGATTTTCATACGAAATACTTGACTGAAATTGAAGTGAAAAAAGTGTCCTGTCAGGCCACACCGTTCCTCAAGTACCAACAAGTTTAACAAAAATGTCAAAGAAAACTGTTGACGGCATCTTATTCTACGTATTTCTTCCTTCAAAATCAATTTTGATCGAAATTGTACTTGCTCGTTTTCCCAATATAATCCAAAGAGAGTTTTAAATCATTTTCTGCCATTTATGCAATAGTTGAATTTTATACGAAACTAGAGAAATTTGATTTTCTATCATTTTTTACATCATTAAGATGGTAAATATTTTCATAAAATTCTATTCATAAAATGATAAACATTTTATATAATTATATCATAAATAACTTTTTGACAGATTCCAAAAATTAGAATTTATTTCTTGACCGCTTTTTATGTAATTATGACTCGATTTCTTGGTTTTACGGTCCTTTTACTACTCTCTAAATATAAATTAGTGAAATTTGACTAATTGATTGTCAAATTTGACTAATTGAAATAAGGAAAACTCAGTTACTAATAATTAGTAGAAAATTACTAATTGAAATAGTAGTTAAGTATAACTAAATGAATTAGTAAATTCTGACTATTTTTCTAAGTCAGTAGTCAAATATTGAACTACTAATTGAAATAGTAACAATTCTACTAATTCATATTTAGAGAGTAAGCATAAAATTAAATGCTAAATAAAAAACAAAAAACATATAAAAGCAATAAAAAATAAAAAAAAATATAAATAAAAGAAAAAATAAAATATTTTGAAAAATGTAGGAAATTTTGAAAAACGCAGGAAATTTAAAAAAAATGCAGGAACTTTTAGAGAAAACTTCCTTAGAACAAAATTGTCTTAAATTATAGTAATATTAATATTTTTTAAAATTTCCCGCATTTTTCAAAATGTCTACATTATTTTATTTTACTCAAATGAAACTTTTAAGTATTATTTATTATTTTTTATTACATAAATTATTTAGCATGTCAAAATATGTGTTTTTTACTTTTTTTTTTAATTTTAGCAGTAGGGTATTGATGCAAAATTGATTTGTTGGGTTTTTATATTAAACTCAAATATTGCATAAATGATAGAAAATGATTTAAAACTCTTTTTAGATTATTTTATGAAACCGAGCAAGTACGATTTCGATCAAAATTGATTTTTAAAGTACAAAAATAAGATACCGTCAACAGTTTTCTTTGACATTTTTGTTAAACTTGTTGGTCCTTGAGGAACGGTGCGAGGCGTTAATGGGTTAAGTAAGCATTTGAAAATGTAACAATGTGTTTTGATTTCTTTGATTACAGAGAGGTGCACGAGGTTCGTGGGGAGAAAAAGCAAACTTTGACTTGAAACACACGCGAGGAAAATCTTTCCGCCACGAGAAGACAAAAAAGAAGCGCGGAAGTTATCGGGGTGGTCAGATCGACACTAGTATCAATTCCATAAAATTCGAGGATTAATGGATTACTGCAATTTATCTGGTATCAATCTCATCCCGTAAACTTAAAGACGAATGCTAGTTATTCTACTATGATATTATCGTTGTGGAAAAGACGTAGCTTACGTTAAGCTACTAATTCTGTACAAAGCTCGGAACGCGCTCAGCATTTAGATTTACTTTTTTCCTATACTTGAATGCGTAGGAATAAATACATATTTTTTAACGAAATGTTCGTTAATGAAACAATATTTTAAAGATAATAAGAAAAGGTATCGACTGAATTTACGAGTCTTGCAGATCTTCGCATGGTATCTCGACTAAAAAAAGAGGCAAACGTTCGTTGCACTTGTTTTCTCGTTCCATTGCTTACGAATGTTTTCCTCGTATCTCATACGAATCGAACATATTTTTAATCGTTTACTAGTAGACACAGAACGGATAGACAAATGTACAATTTTGACACAATATATCGAAGTTTAATTATCAATGGGATACGAGCGCTATTAATTGTAACTAGATCTAAGGATTACGTCTAAGGATTTCTGCTTCCGTTGGGGGTACCTTCGTCGGAAGCTACGCAGTATGTAATAAGAGCAGAGTGCGTTGTGAAATAAATGTTTGTACTAGGTCGCTTAGACCGAGTACAAGTAAGAGAAAATCCTAGAGTTTTTCTTTCCTCGCAAGCCTAGTTTTTTCTCGGACTGGTAAAACGTGCTTTGGGGAAAAAAAAAAAGAAGAGAAACGAGATGTTTAGAGGGAGAATAGGGGCCAATCCCTTCTCCTTGGGTTCTTTCTCCTGATTCCCTCCTCTTTCACCGGCACCCCCCCGGCTTACTCACGGATTTGCGGTCTATGTTACAACAGTCAACCTCTGGACATCCACCTGCGAGGACGGAGGTACTCGACCCCTTGAACCTCGGTACAGTGACATGAGTCGCGTCTGAAAAAAAAAAGAAAGTCTGTGACCCAATATCAATTACATCCTTTTTTTTTGAAATTTTTCGTGCCAGTTTTTATTTTGTACTAAAAAAAAAAACGTGAGAAAGATTATTTACAAGGATGCAGACCACAAGGATAGGATTTTTAAGGGTAAGTAAATTTTTATTTGACAAAATTTCAAAAATTTGAAGAAATTACAAAAATTCTTGATAAGTAACGCGTTTTTATAATGTGAAGATTTTTTAGAGTAAATTTTTTCGTAACTAAAAAGTAAAAAAAAATTGCAGTTTTTTGGACGCGATCTGTTCCGTTTTTAATTAACTTTGTTATATTTTGGAGTAATTTTAGAAAACGTTGAAATTCACGTGCAATAAAAAATGAAATTCTACAAGTATTTTGTGCATTTTTAAGATGTAGGGAAGGGAAAAGTATACGTTCTGAAACGCGTTTTTTCCTTTCGTTTTTTTCTCGCGCAGGTAAAAAGGCTAAAATTTTTTAGAATTGGAGTTTTACGGAGTTTCGGCGTTCCGTAAGGAGAATTAAAAATCGTGAGAAAATAAACGAGTTTAAAAGTTGGTTTAACAACAAAATATTTGAGTCGTATAAAAATGTTTAAAAAATGTAAAATTTAATATGAAAAATTCAAAATTATTTAAAAAATGATTGAATAATTTATTGGCAAACACACGAAATGATTTTTAGTTGACAATTACAAAAATTTTGAGTTTGAACCGTAAAAAAAATATTTAAAAAATGGAAAATTTAATAAAATAAATTCAAAATTAATTAAAAAATTTTTGGATTTATTGAAAAACACCAAATGATTTTTAATTGATAATTACAAAAATTCTGAGTTTGAACCGTAAAAAATGTTTAAAAAATAGAAAATTAAATAAAAGAAATTCAAAATTATTTAAAAAATTTGTGGATTTATTGAAAAACCCACGAAATGATTTTTAATTAACAATTACAAAAATTTTGAGTTTGAAACGTAAAAAAATGTTTAAAAAATAGAAAATTTAATAAGAGAAATTCAAAATTATTTAAAAAATTATTGGATTTATTGAAAAACACACGAAATGATTTTTAGTTGACAATTAAACAAATTTTCAGTTTGAATCGTAAAAAAGTGTTTAAAAAATATATAATTTAATAACAAAAAACAAAAAATTGTATTAAAAATTGTTGGACATTCTATTGAAAAACACAAAAATTGATTTTTAGTTAACAATTACAAAAATTTTGAGTTATTGTTCTCAATCATTTGCGTTTTATAAATCCAAAGATGCAAATAATTACACACAAAAATTTGTTGTTTCGAACTAAAAAAAACGTAAAAAACCGGAATTTTGACCTCCTAAATAATTTATGTAATAAAAAATAGTAAATACTACTTAAAATTTCATTTCAGTAAAAGAAAATACTTTATCAAAATTAAATTTTGTAGACAATATTGAAAAATGATGGAAATTCTTAAAAACAGTTACAAATAAAAATAAAAGACGTTACTATCATTAAAAAACAAATTTCGCAAATTGAGGTTAATGGAAGACAATAAAAAAGTAAAAAAATTTAACAACAAATATTAAAAATAGTAATTAGATATTTTAATAATCTGAAGAAATTATTAATTTTGTAGTTTTAATTAATAAAATTAATATTAATTTATATAATAATAAAAAAATGTTCTTTTGTTCAATTAATGAAAATTATAATAATTATTATTATTGTTATTAATTTAATTACTTTTTCAAGTTAAAACATATTAATAAATTTATTAAATTTAACTAAAAATATAAGAAAACTCTGATAAAATTGTGTAGTATATATTAAAAACGTTTAATTAAATATTTACGAAAATTTATAATAAATTTATTTTTGAGTTTTTGTTGTGTATTGTCTTGTAGTTTTTTAAACATTTTTTAACAGCAATAATGCATTTCTTAATGTTTATTATACGACATTTTAATTATTAAACAACTTATGAATACTAAAAATACTAACAAATTTTTAGAAAACTTTTTGTTTTTAACAAATAATTTATTTCGAGATACTTGAAGAAATTCAGTCAATCTAGTAGATTTTTTTAGTTTCTATGATTTTAAACATTCTAAAAATATTCGACTTCGTTTTTAATGGTACTCTCCACATTTTTTGAGTGAAAATTAAGTCACTCTATAAAATGAGCGAATTCTCACTCCTAAAGAGTGACTTGTCATGTCATAAGTAGTTTTCACTCGTTAAAAGTGAGAATTCGTTCTTTCAAAGATGTGGCTCAATTTTCACTCTACATAGAGTCAATTTTTACTAAAAAATAAAGAGGGTAAAATATTTCGTTTACAACAATTTAAAAAATCGAACTTAAAAAATGAAACCAAACAAATCAACAATTAATTAATTTATTTTTATTGTGTTGACAAAAATAAATAAATTAAATTGTTAACAAAACATGTAAAAAACAATCATAAATGTTAGGAATTTTCACCAATCAAAAAAATATGAAAATTTTAAGATATTTGGTCTACCTACATTCCTTGCATTATTCATTTCCGTTTGAATGCTACATATTGTAGATCAGGTTTCGAGAAATCGAAGGAAAAAGTGAAAAATTAACAAGCTACATTTTTCACTACTCTTTTGTTTTAATTTTGTAATATTTTATTAAGTGATAAATGTAAAAAAATTATGAATTTTCATTTTAAATAGTATCACGAAATGGCGTATAAGTTCACTTGTTTACAATTATTATTACAATTGTTTAAATAATGAAAAATGTATTCTTAATTTCAATAACATGAATGCAGAAATCTGTATAGTAATAAGGAGTTATTCAAATTCAAAGGAGTTATTAGTCTTCAAAAACGAAAATTAACTTCATTTGTAATGAATTCAAATACAATTATTTGTTGCAAAAATATTTTTTATGAAAAAATAATTTGTTTATTGTTGATTTTTAAGTCCTTGCCACTGTCAAATGATTTTCAAACGATTCAAAAATAATTTTTTTCGTTGTAATTTGTTTTTTAAACTAATTTTGTTGACAATTTGCCGCAAGACTTATTATGTGATGTTTGCTTGGCATAAAAATTTCTAGATGTTTTGGAAATAATATTGATACTTTTAAATGGACTTTATTGGACATTTTTTAAATGGCGCCAAATTATTGTATTGATTAGTAAAATCAAAATAAAATCTTTCCATGTAAAAATGATTCGATTGCAATTTGAATTAATTTTTAAAAAATCATATAAATGATTAATAAATACCAACATTTTACATCAAATAAAAGATATTGAATTTGCTATACACAATATAATAAATCCTATTTGCGGATGCGGAAACATACGAGAAAAATTAAGAAAACGTAATTTATGATACATCCGAACGTTTCTTACTTTTTTCTTGCGCCATATTAAGTTTTATTGTTTATATTTTTATTTATATTTTATATTGTGTATAAAGTCTTTGAGAACCATTTAAAAATAAAAAATTACAAAAATCAAAATATAAAAATGCAAATCTTTTAAATAAAATTCTACTTTAAACAAACATTTATTGTCAATCTTTTTAAATGCAGATTTTTTTCAATAAAGTGTAATCTCAAGTGATCAAATCTTTAAAATTAATATAAATAACATTTCTGGAATTTCAAAAATCAAAATTTATTGACAATTTGGTCTCAATTTGCGACACTCTTATCTTCATTTTTATGACAAATTGCTTCCTGGTATTTAGTAAACACACAATTATATAATAAAAACAAGGTAACTAACAATAAAACGTAATTAAAACATTTGAAACCGTGAATAGAGTAGGTTAGGTTAGTTTCGACACGAGAAGTGCCGAATACTTCCGAATATGCTCGATTCTCTAAGACACGATTTGCAGCCTAACCTTTATTAATATAATCTTTAAGTAATATAAATAACATGTTTCTCGTCTACTTGAAAATCAAAATAGATAGTTAATAAAATTTCTTGACAATTGATTAATGGAATACAGAATTTTGGTAAATTATTTCATAATTTGGGACATTCAAACGGTAATCGAAAGGTCCTGGGTTCAAGTCTCGGTCCGTCGAATCTATTGAGACTGGTCCTAATTTTTTTAATCGATGAATTATAAAAAAAATGCTATAATTAGATTCTTCTACTTGAAGTTCGTATTTGAACGCGTATATTGAAATTATTATTAATAAGAAATTCTTCTCATTATTATTTTTATACTTCGTTTCGTATTGATCGTAATTGTCAAGACGTTTTATTATATAACGTATTTAATTTCTAGTTTAAATTGTTCTAAAAACGACATTTAACTATTCTTTAAACACAAAAAATACTGAAAAAGAATTTTCTACATACAAATTTTGTTAAATGTAATTTACGCTAAAGGTTTTTGATAATTTTCTAGCCTAATAAACGCGTGTTCCCGATAGTTTTATTTCAAAAATATTATTTTATATTATTTTATTGAATTTAACACTATAAGTGGCAAGTTTTTTCCTGTTCATTATATTCAAATTTAATACATATCAATGATTGTGAAGAAGTAGCGATCTTGAAAATCAAAAACATAACCTAATTTTGTTTTAAAAAACACGAATGAATTACCCTTAACTTTAAAATCCTTAGCTTATGTCTTTGAACTATCTAAAAACTTACCAAATATGAAACGGAAGGAATTCTTTAATTTCTAAAAATTTTTTACGTTGGGCGCCATTTAAAACTCGAATTTGACACAAATCAAAATATAAAAATGTATATTTCTGAAGTAACACTATCAGTATCGGCATAAAAATTGCATTATAAAACAAAATTTTACCTAAAAAATATCGAAATTGTAGCTGAAATTACATTTTTTCATTATTTTTGAAAAAATAGTTTTAAATGTAATTTTTCAACAATTTTCACCACGCCCTTTGAAGAATAACCTAAAAAATAGTGGATGTCCCCATTTTTAAAAAAATTGTTATCTTATCAATAAAATGACGTTGAAATCAGTTCAAATTATGTACATTGGTTAAAGTGTTATTACGTAATTAGTAAATCGTGTTAAGTAATCCTCGTAATTAGACTCAAAAGATGTAATTTTCGAGTTCTCGGGATGGTAATTTAATCAAAAATGTCTTTGATTTTTAGTCTCGACAAATTTAGTTTAATTTATTCTACTAATTCTCAATAATACTTTACATATTTTACACAGAACTTATTTACTGCGATATTCGTAATCAACGGCCCAAAATACATCATAAACATGTTACACATTTCATTTTTTGCGTGAGATAGTTTTTCAACAACTTTACTGAAATTATTGTAAAATTTATGACGAGTTAATGACAAAAATATGAAATTTTCTGCTCGTGACAAATATTTCGTTTTTGGCGATTATCTGAAAAACGAAAAATGATGGACAATTTTGGTATTGAGGAAAAACGTGTGCTTTAAAATCCTCTATTGGTTAAAATTTTAACTGAAGAAAATTATCCAGGGATCAAATAACGCGTAGGCTCTTTTAATCGCCAACAGTTCAATTCTAAACACTACTAATTTATTAATAAAATTCTACGAATCTAAAAGTAGTATCTAAAAATATAAAAATGCACATTTTTAAATGACTAAAAAATAGACAAATTGTCTGTTTTTTAAGTATTTTTGAACGTCATTTTTCGTAATTTGTGAAACGCCCCTCAAAGAACGACCTAAAAATGCTTAGATGTCCTAAGTTAAAAGGTTGTGTGAAAAGTTCGTATTTAGTCCCCAAAGATGTCATTTTCGATTTGTCAGGATGTTAATTTCTTCAAAAATGTCTTTTAAAATGATTCTACTATTTTTTAATGTTTCTTTGATGATCTATAACCAAATTATTAAAATTCTGATTGAATTGAGACTTAAAGGACATTTCCCAGAGAAATTTGGATGAGAAAAATTTTAAAAAAACATTGAGGAGGATCTGAATGTTAGTACTTTCACAATTACACTGGATTAATTTCTGTTCAATCAATAAGCCTAAAATCAAGAAAAATATGCTTATTAAAATTCTCTATTAGAATACATCACTCAAAAATCAAAATTAAAACTGAAGAAAATTATTCCGGGACCAAATGACGCGTAGGCTTTTTTGATCGCCGGTGGTTCAATTGTAAATACTACGAATTTATTAATAAAATCCTACTAGTAGATATAGACTTTTAGTTTAGTATTTTTGAAATTAGTAATGCATTAGTTGTTCTTCATTATTAGTAACAAATTAAAAAATCATTACTAATTGAAGTAGTGACCAACATTTCATTTTTTAATTAGTATTTTTTAACAATTATCGAGAGTGCAAAATTCAGAATTTGTTGTAAATATGTTGGAAAACATTTAATTGTTATTTTATAATTGTTTAAAAATGTTCTTTTTTAAATTTTGAAAAACTTGTATTTATTAGTAACATATTCTTCGTGCATCGTAAGGCATTCAAATAATGTGATATTGTATTTTTTCATGTATATTTTTACGTTTTTTCTTGTTAAATGTTTATATCATGATTTTTTTATACTTTTGGGTCATTGTACATGATTTTTCATCCACGAAAACTGGAAATAAAACTAATTTCATGGGAATTCCAATAAGTTATCTTTTTTTACGTTTTTTTGAAAACTGTAAAATTAAGAAAATAAATGAAAAAAAGTTATTGAAAAAGAAAAAAATGTTCATTCGTGGGATATTCGACATTTATATGTAATATAAAAATGGTCAGGTAGGAAGAGTGTTTTATTCAGCATCTCTTTCTTCCTCTCTTTCGATCTCAGGTATGAGAAAAAAAAAATTACAGTGGTTTCCAAGCAATCTGTTGAATCACTTGGTGGTTGGTGGCGTTATCCGGAGCGAATGCATATAACGTTAGGTATGCCATCCACATATACATGGTTAGTCCGGAATTTACTGCAGGTATACTGTTCAGTATTTTCTTTTGACCTCTTTCCGTATGCCCTTTAAATGACGCCTAGAAAGTATTAGGTATCGAGGCTTCTTGATTGAACAGAAATTAATCCAGTGTAATTGTGAAAGTACTAACATTTAGATCCTCTTCAATGTTTTTTTTTTAATTTTTCTCATCCAAATTTCTCTGGGAAATATCGTTTAAGTCTCATTTCAAAATGAATTTTTATAATTTGGTTATAGAGCATCAAAGAAACGTTAAAAAATAGTACCATCATTTAAGAAGACATTTTTGAAGAAATTAACATCCTCAAAACTCGAAAGTGACATCTTTGGGGACTAATTACGAACTTTTCACATAACCTTTTAATATCAAAACTTAAAAAATAAAGTTTTTTGTTAAAAATTAGGACATCTAAGCATTTTTAGGTCGTTCTTTGAGGGGCGTTTCCACAAATTTCGAAAAATGACCTTCAAAAATACTTAAAAAACAGACAATTTGTCTATTTTTTAGTCATTCAAAAATGTGCATTTTTATATTTTTAGATACTACTTTTAGATTCGTAGAATTTTATTAATAAATTAGTAGTTTTTAGAATTGAACTGCCGGCGATTAAAAGAGCCTACGCGTTATTTGACCCTTGGATAATTTTCTTCAGTTAAAATTTTAACCAATAGAGGATTTTAAAGCGCACGTTTTTCCTCCATAACAAAATTGCCCATCATTTTTGGGTTTTCAGATAATCGCAAAAAACGAAATATTTGTCACGAGCAGAAAATTTAATATTTTTGTCTTTATCTCGTCATAAATTTTACAATAATTTCAGTAAAGTTGTTGAACAACTATCTCACGCAAAAAATGAAACGTGTAACATGTTTTTGATGTATTTTGGGCCGTTGATTACGAATATCGCAGTAAATAAGTTCTGTGTAAAATATGTAAAGTATTATTGAGAATTAGTAGAATAAATTAAACTAAATTTGTCGAGACTAAAAATTAAAGACATTTTTTATTTAATTACCATCCCGAGAACTCCAAAATTACATCTTTTGAGTCTAATTACGAAGATTACTTAACACGATTTACTAATTACGTAATAACACTTTAACCAATGTACATAATTTAAACTGATTTCAACGTCATTTTATTGATAAGATAACAATTTTTTTAAAAATGGGGACATCCACTATTTTTTAGGTTATTCTTCAAAGGGCGTGGTGAAAATTGTCGAAAAATTACATTTAAAGCTTTTTTTTTTCAAAAATAATGAAAAAATTTTAGGTAAAATTTTGTTTTATAATGCAATTTTTATTATGATACTGATAGCGTTACTTCAAAAATATACATTTTTATATTTTTATTTTTGTCAAATTCGAGTTGTAAATGGCGCCCAACGTAAAGAATTTTTAGAAATTAAAGAATTCCTTCCGTTTCAGATTTGATAAGTTTTTACATAGTTCAAAGACATAAACTAAGTATTTTAAAGTTAAGGGACAATTATTCGTGGTTACGTAAACAAAATTAGGTTGTTTTTGATTTTCAAGATCGCAATTTCTTCAATATCGGTGAAAATGTATCAAATTTCTTGTTTTGTTATATGATGCACAGGGAAGAGATTGTCAAATATTGTGTTCAATTAAATAAAATAATGTAAAATAATATTATTGAACTCAATCTATCGGGAACACGGTAATGATAGGTTAAAAAACAAATTGTGTTTTTTCAGCATTTTCTTTTGTTCAGAAAATCGTTAAACGTCATATTTTTTCGGACGGTTTAAGCTAGAAAATAAATACGTTATGAAATAAAATGTCTTGGCAATTACGATCAATAGGAACCAAAGTATGCAGTGTAATTACAGAAAGATTTCCTAAACGTATCTAAAAAAAAAGAAGAAATTTTCACTTCCGAATGAGTCGCAAAAAAAAATTAAAGATCATATTAATAGTATTTAACCCTTTTCATTCCGAAATGATAAAAGCAGATACGTCAAATTCAGCTCAGTTTCTCCAGACAAAAGATTTTTTTAATTTTTGAAAGATAGTTTTGATAATATTTTATAGTGTGCTCTATTGATTCCGGTAAAAAATTATAATTATAATAAAAAATTATTTATGCAAAAATGTTGGAAAATATAAATGTTGTGATTTTTAGGTCCTTTTTTAAATTTTTCATTGTTTTCTCCATTGATGGGTTATAATCAATAATCCAGACAAATTCACATGGATAAATTGCATGTGATGTGCAGAGCAATGACTGACGACCATATCGAATCGACAGTTTAAATTGATTATTTTACTACATCTAAAATTTATATATTTATAAAATCGTAAAAAGAATACGTTTATATGTATGAATTTGATCGATTAAAACCCGTTTCAGTGGAGAAAATCAGGAAAAATTAAAATAAAAGATCTAAAAATCATAGCATTTTAAAATTTTCCGACAATTTTTGCGTAAATAGTCGTTTTTTTTTCAACGTGAATCGATGAAGCACACTTGAAAATAGTAAAAAAAAGTATGTTTGAAATAAAAACAAATTTTTTCACTTTTCGAAATGAAAAACAGAACCTAAATAACATTTATTTTGATTAAAAAAAATAACATATTTAAACTTCTTAAAATATATATTCTGAACGTAGCAAGATGTAATTCGAAAACTGCACGTTAATTGCAGTTATATAACAATTATTTACTCTTATAAAGTAAAGTTATTTACTTTATGCCTTTATAAGGATTACTGTACGGTTAATGCTACGGATACTTCAGCAATCAATGTGCAGCAATCTTGAGAAACAGTATAAGAAGCCTTGTATCAAGAAGTTAATCGAGGGGAGAACAAGAAACAGACCGCAAAGCAAACATCTTTTTTTATCAAAGTAGAATGATTTTTAAATCAGACGATTAAATATTTTACATTTACAGGAAATACATTTCGTAAACGGATTTTATGAAACCGTATCGGATTGCATTAATGACTAAAATATTATTAAACTAACTAACGAATCTACTGAACATTTTTAAACCGCACTGTAATAAATTAAATTATTAAAAGGTGCAGAAAATGGTTTAAAGAAACATTCATCAACTTGGAATTATTTTTACAAATAATATTTACAAATATTATCTATTAATAAACGATCGATTAACTTATAGTCACCAATTATACAATAATCAATGTATGAAGTAAGAACCATGTCAGAACCATTCAGAATTATCTGCAAAGATGCTGGAAAAAATTGCCCCAATGATGGACTTTTTAAGAGATTTTTTGTATCACTTTTTTTGCAGCATCACAGAACAAAAATTTCTTTGAAAATTACCGACATCTTCTGAAGTTGAGGATATCATGAATATTACTGAACATCCACAAAAGATTACGGAACTTTTGTTAAAAAAATTATGAAATGATAGAATGAAATCAAGCTTTTCTTACAAAGTTTGACCATTTTTCAGAAAAAAGTTCAGTTTAGTGGGTATTAAGTAATAATCGTTGGGAGTTTTAGATAATTTGGGAACTAACTTTGAAAATGCGGGCAAATTCCATCAAATCTGAATAGTAAACAAAAAATTTGAATTTTTAACAAAAATAATGGCAATTTTCTCCCTTCTGCAAGTCTGTCCTAAAATTACCATCTGGAATGGTAAAATTTTGATGAAGATTTTTCTCTGTGTACTAAATCTTCAATCTTTTACACTTCCTACATCGAAATGCTACATTTGTACAAGTCGGTCATTTGCATCAAGAATGGATGCAACATTTTACATAAATTGTGTTGGTATCGATATTTCTTTATTAAAAAACAAAATAGTTTTTATTAGTATACTTGGCTGATGCAGAATTTTTTCAAATATAGAAATATAGAACTAAATTAAGAGAACAATCCTAAATGCTTTGTCATTCAACGCTTCGAACAAAAATTTAAAAAAAAATTAAAGTAGCAGCAAAAAATCGTTTTATATAATCGAATCTCTTCAAATAAAAATGAGCATCGCAGATGTATATTTCTGTCTTGCACGTTGCCGACGAACGGAAAATAATCGAGTTCAGAGCACTGTGCAGCTCACGTAATACTACGTGAAATAAGAAAAAACAAAAAAGTACAGTTCTTCACCGATTTCAAGGACATATTACGAACTAATAAACCGTTAAAGACTAAACGTAACGTCACCGCCGTCCTTAATTAGGTGGAACTGTAAACTGATTTTACGCAACATTATTATTTAAGACTCGGAACATCCGGAACAGAGTTCTTACAGTTTGTCACAGTTATGATAATTTATATATTCATGGATAGGCGCCGAAATGCTGGTATACCGTTATCAGGGATGAGTCGATATACAAGTAGACGTCTCATATATGCTTCGCTTCCAGTTCGACGTTTTAGAGACCTAGTGAGACGCATTGACGATCGCGATGTCGACTTTAAAAAACCGTTAGGACATTGTCCATGAACTGTTACTCGATTTTGAAGGAGGCTGTAAAATTCTCAAGGACCGACTCAAGACGTCGACCTTTGTGAAGAAGCCGTGAAATGTCGGTTTGATTCCTCGCAGGAACATCCCGAAAAAATTATAGCTGGAATTTTTTATAGTTATGTGTAATTATATATAATTATATTATATAGGCACACACACAATTGTTGCCTTTGCCTACTTATTGTCCTTTTGCCCTAAAAATAAAACAGAATTAAACATTCGCCATTGCGGCTTTTGTATAAAAATTGAATGGACATTGGACCATCATCTGCACATATGTCATATGGTATTATTACTTGATGCCAGCATTCTTTTCTATCAAATTGAAGTTCAACAGTTAGTTAGTTAGTTTGCTATTTTTTTATTGGCTTAACGTTAGGTTACATCGCCATCTACATGAAGTTCATCAATAGTTGCGACGATGATAACGACACCTGACGGTTATTGTCCTAACCGCAGAACGGGAGCGATTTGTTTGTAAACAAAACCAGCAAGTATATTTATGGGCTTCCCTAATCATCATGAAGCATTCGCAAGTGCGAGGATTTAGAATAATTGTCAATTTCTCACAAAATACTTCTAAAAGATTCAAAGAGTAATCATCCACTTTACTATACTGCAACAAGTATGCAGAAGGATTCAAAACATTCACGACATTGTTTTATTCTGAATAGTGACGAATTCGCGACATGCAATGTATATCCATAAAGTAGAATTCAAGAACGAGGTAGTCAATTCATGCAATATGATTTAGAATGATTGATAATAAGGAATTATTCACAAAGTTCAACAAACAGAATTAAAAGCTCAGACGTGAGTTTATTGTCAATAATTCGGAATCGTTTTCCGTTTATTGGGTAACCATTTACTTTTACAAAGCTATTAAATTTAAATGGTAACAATTAGGTTGCACTAAAAAAAAAACTATAAATAATTTAAACTGTATAAATTCCACCGTGTACTCCGTCCGAGTGAGATGGAAACATCATCCGAAACCCTTGAACAATGTTTACGTTTTCAATGTCACGACCATAAGCAACAGTTGTAAACATTGCGCGCGTCAGTTCGCAACAACATCATAATCCGAACGTTTTACAAAAGTAAAACAACAGATTACGGAAAATAGTTAAATTAAATATTTCAGTAAATAAGACAATAATATTGTTCAGATTGGTATTTCACGATCGTTAAATATGCTGTAGAATCCATAACCTCAAATCTACGGCAATCTTACAATTAATTAGTCATTTTAAACATTCGTGTAAAGTAAAATAGATGCATAAAAATTGATTAAACAAAAATAACCTCTTGGCGTAGTAGGTTAAATGGTGTCCGTGAAAAAAAAAAATACCACGACCGAACGACTTTTTAGATGATGCATTTTGTAGTCAATTTAATTAAATATTATATTATTGCGCGTTTAAATTGTACAGTAATAAAACCGTCGTTCATCGAAACGTCATTGGAAAAGTTTTATTTATTGTCTGCTATTTCTTTCTTTTCAAAAATTGTACTTCGCCATGTAGTATTGTCTTAGTAAGAATTCACTGTTCGCGGAATTTAAATTCTGTAGCTCTCGCGAAATGGTGAATTGTCACTCTCGATAAGTAAAATTTCACACATTCTAGAATGGAAATTCACTTTTGTCGATTCGACCATTCCTTAAAGTGACTCAATTTTCACTCCACAAAGAGTGACTTCAACGAGTTTTTTTTTCATTTGAATGCATGATATATTCATTCTTAGTTTTTGTAAAATCGGAATAACGATGACAGTAGTAGAAATTATGCATAATTATAAATTGGGAGTATGGGGAGAGGAGTTTTCATCGAAAATATCGGCGTCTAATAGTAGAGTAACGCCAAATAGGAGTGCTATCAGTCACTGATATTAATGAACAAAACAAAATATCAGTTATATTGGAACTTAAAATCTATCGACACGATAGAGGTCAATGATACCAGTTACACCTGGTACACTTTTTTTGGTGATCGTCAGGCAAATACCGTTTACGTCACACTGAAAATCAAGATGCGATCGAGACATCATCATTATTGGCTCCAAGCATTGTTAACTAGGATGTTCTTAAGCAACCATCTAGATTATAATCAACCTGTTTCACAATATTTTCGATATAACTGGTTTCGTATAGATTCTTTGGATTTTTTGTTGAATACTTTTTACAAGGTGGCTCAACTTAGCTGTTAATGACGGAATCTAAGAAAATCGGTGAAAAAAAATTGATTTGGCAATCGACTTTGGAACCTCTTAAAGGTTTATATCTAGCTTCAGCCGCAGATATCACTGAGATTTCACCATCTATCACAAATTTTTCATCAAAACAAGGATATAGAAAATGGTAAGCTAATCAGAGACTCAAGAAAATGGAAACAAAATTTGATTTGAAATTGAAAACAACAGAAACTCGAATCAGTGATGTTACAACAAAAATTATCAATCGCCAATATTCCATGGAGAGAAAGTTTGAAGCATTTCTCCAAAAGTTTCGTGCTATATAAAGAAGCAGTGAAGTGAGTCAACGAAATCTGAAGGCTAAGTTCAAAGTCGATCCGAGCAATTAGGTTCACATGTTCCGTGAACAACGTGAGAATTACGACGCGACGCGTCGCATAATTATTGTGATCTTCGCCACCAAGACGATCTCGTCGGGTTCAGGTCATTCTCACAGGATGGTGACTTTCAGGAAGGCGAAAAAATGATGAAAGAAAAGAAGAAACGACGATTCGAGGACTACCGCGCGGTTCCTTAGCCCGATCCGTTATGGCCCAAGATACCTTCATTGTTGCTGTGAGCATCACACGCCAATTAGCCGCTAAATCGCTCGAGATTAGCGCACCGTGACTCGCGTGCGAAAATCCACTCGGTTCTGGTATTATACGTAACTCTCGCCCTTCGTCCGTATCGGAAAATCTTTGCGTTGGTACTCTCCTGGCAATCGCAATTCCTCGGGATCGACCGAGCGTGCACGAAGATGCTAAATAGGGATCGTAAAATCGTTTTTATCCCCGATGGACTGGAAAATGAGACCGCCCGCTGTGGCGATACCAGACCGTTGATGTCGTTTTGTCAGCTTCAGGAACGTTATTATTACGTCAGTTATGAAGGCAGTCGTTTACTTATTATTGGATGGTGAAGTGCGGAACTCCGGTTGGACCAAGTCAATTAAATCTCTTCTTGGTGGACGAGGAAAAGGTTGCACGGTTGGTGATTACGTCGGCAAACGATCACCTGTTGACATTGCATTGGCTAGAGCAATCCAAGATCAGACGTTTGTAAATGACTTTGTCTTCTTTTTTCGCGACCTTCAGTGTCTCGTCCAGGTGATTCTTCCTTTGTATGGTCCAGTTCGTGTGTCATGGACTGATCGTATCCCAATCGTTGTTTCACTGACAACCATATTATTGTATCCGGCATGTTCAATTACATGCTCAGCATGGAGAAGGGTTTCATTGATGTTAAAAAAACGTGGAATGGTTAATTGATGGGCAACACCGCGTACGTTAATTTCCATTGCAAGAAACAATAAAAAAGGGAAAATCTGAATTGGAACATGGTTGGTCCAATTTGGACCTTTTGTCCATTTTTTTTTTGTTCACGAGGTATATGTATAAATTAATAGAGGAGGGAGAGGAAGGGGTTGAGATCGCGAAAAACACCTGGGAGGGGCTTCCAGGAAAAAGAGTTTTGCAATCGGTTAACATTGTACAATTTTTACAGCCCCAAAATCCTTACCAGGTCCGAATTGAACCGTTTCCCACAACGTCAAAAGAGTTATACTCAACATCTCCGTTTGCAAATTGATCGGATTTCAATATTTGTTGTTTTCTTGAAATAGCTTTATAGCGATTCCAGACCAAACATTCTTATTAGAGTATAGTTCGAGGGCCCGTTTGATATTTAGGACATAGAAAATGTCACGAAGGAAGGTATTCATTGTGTCTTACCCCAAAATAATCTGGGAATAATAAATTTTAGAATTAGGCTGTCTTACTTCCACATCCTCATCTTCTTGTATTCCGGATGACATACAAGGTCAACTTGAGATCTTCGTCGTGGGTAAGGCATAAATCGTAACCTATGAATGAAAAGCCGAGATATTCTTTATTTGGAGTTATTTGCGTTTTCCCTTGTTGCATAGGTTCCCCGATATCTAGGAGATAGAATAGAACACGTTCTCCTTTGAATGGTACGTTATAGCAAGGTTGGTCGTTGACCGTAACAGGTAACAGGTGTCATGAACCAGTCGCTTCGTGAAATCCTTGCTATTGACTTTGACTTCCAGATGCCGCCGTTTCAATTTCTTGAATGAGGCGAAGAAAATGCATACTCGCCTCAATTTCACTTACGAGTGTTTAAAAACAATTTTCACTCCTTTCACGTATCATTATTTGCTTAGCCGTGTCATGGAATAATTATTGTAACACAAAATAACGAAGATGGACTTTTGAAGGTTATAAAAAGTACAGTTTTTAAGGTTATGTTAGGACAACAATATAAGGATTGCTGAATTGTTTTGTAGCGAAAGGTATGTTACAACATGGCAATATGTTTCTCGACAGATGGCGTTCGTAACAATTCGCTCCTTTACGTTCGTTTTAAATAAGTCCCATTTACGGAATGGGGTCAATTCAAAACGAAACATTCGACAGATTTTTTAAATGACTTTAAAAGTAACACCACAATTTCTGGTAAAAATTTCGGGTACATAATAGGGTCGAAAAAATTTGATCGACTTTCAAATTAAGAAGCAGACAATACTGTACTAAAATCTCCTGATAATAAATGACCTAAAAAGGCAAAAAACGTGTTTTATTTCACTGTTATTTTAAATATCTCTAAATTCCGACGTGCTGGGTTTCCTTTGAGGTCAGATTCAGCACGCCAAAAATGGTCGGCTCCCTAATCCAAAAGTTTGTCTACCTGTGTAAATATCTAGAAAGCAGTATTCTAATATGACTTCTGAAAATGATCTGCTGATTTTCTGAAAGATTAATGTATATTTTCTAACACAATATGCAAATACCGTTTGTTCTAAATCTAAAGCTAAAGTGTCAGATGAAATAAGAAATAAAACTAAAGTAAGGAAAGTGGTCAGTACGACATGTGCTTGGAATGTTACAAATTTTATTTTGCTTTTTGTGTTTCGCAGGAATCGTCCATTGATTTAATCAGTCCCGGAAGTCTAACTTCTACGTATCTTTCTAAATAATAAATTACACTTACAATGGCTGCAAGTTACCTATTCGTAAATCAGTTCGCGTGATCCAGATACTCGATCTGACAAATAAATCTAATAAAAAGAAATGCATTCGCGAGTATATTAAAAAAGTTCTCGATTTCGCCTTTAATTCACACTTAATTTTAGATACAGGACAAGATCAGGTTTTCACCGATTATGTGGGATTCGAGGTCTTGTTAAGATATACCTAAGTGAATAGATTTCAATTCATCTTTTCAATAAAATAAGCGATAAATAATTTTGTTAATGGTGGTAATGTTTAACTCTAAAATATGTATTGATTTAACGTTTATTTTAGAAAATTATGAAGTATTAGCTTTCCAGAATGTCCCCGTTACATTTCATACATGATATTTAATACATAATTAGTGATAAATTTTTGTAATTATGAGAAAATGAGACGCCATTAATTTAACTGAGAATATTTCACCTAATGAGAACTATTGAGTGTTTATCTATATTAGATATTACATTTTTAATAAAAAATGTATCTCATCTAAGACTACATAAAATTTAAAATATTTTGATGTAATTTTTGACACTTATGAAAATATCAATATCAAACTTATTTTTTTGTAAAATTACTAACTTAACATTTCTTTGCTATTCTAGAATGCGGAAGTAACAAATTCGGAACGAGAATTTCGTGAATTATAATTAGCATTGTAGTTTCCTTTTTCGTAGATCATATACTTTCACTCCTGACTTTACCTTCATCCTCGCGCGAAGCATAACGGAATTTATGTGGCTCGCAACCCAGAAACCCCAAATTACGCATACGACGTTGGTGTATCGATTACCTGTTTCGAATAACTGGGAATTTACGAATCAACATATTATTAACCACATTACCAAGATTTTATGACAGTGATACATCTACCGAAGGTGAATGCACTTGATCTACAGATATTTGCCACCAAACGAAATGATTCTTCAATTACATAAATTATAATTTAGTGATCCAAAAAATCCTTAGGTACCAAAATTGAGATAAAACCGTCAATATTTATAAAATATTTGTCACATAAATTTGGCCATATTTTGGAGGTTAGGACAAAATTTTGACGCGATGGATTAAGACTTCAGATTCGCATTCAGAGATCTCGAAAAAACAGCAGGTCTGTTCAATCTTTAATCTTTTCTGGACGATTCCACTTATGGTCATCCGCATTGTGAATTGATCTCATAAAAATTTTAAATCGGCATATTATTTCTGATGATGGAAGAGCCACATCTGGAGTGAACTACAGATCTGATGAGATCTGATCTGCTGACTCCAGCATGCCAAAGTTTCTTTGAATGTGAGCTACAAATCTGATGAGATCACACGAGGAAACTTACAAGGGACGAATTCAGAATGAAAAACCATAGGATGAGCACCACTTTAGAAAAATCCTCGTATGGGGGAAAAAATGTCGTTCAGGTTTTTCCTGGGTACCCACCTCTTACCGATTCTCCTCGATCCCGGGTCCGCCTATGCATGCTGCACGATAATGCGCATAGCACTTAAACTTTAAGTTAATGGACGAGCACACGCTTGTAATTACAAAAGGCATTTAGATACTCCAAGCACGAGAAATAGTGGCTCCTGGGGTATCAAAACAATAATATTCTTTCTTAGGACTCTTCTTCCCGCCGGTCGCTCCGTACCCATCTGTTCATCACGACGAATGTAACGGTGCATCGCAATTTTCCGCAACTCGTAAAAATATACCTCGTGGAAAATTGGAAATTAAAATCTCATCCAACTCACCGAATGCCGTAAAATTTTAACCGGTTCTTACGCGCAATTCCCAACGATGACGTGGCGGGTCTCCCGAAGGCTCGATCGAAGATCAAGGTGGAGTTAGACTATTACTTTTTAATAGAAAACTGAGTTATCGACTCGTGTGCATGGGCTTTCGCGGCAGCATGGTGGTAATCGAATGTTTTAGAGGAAGTATGGACTTTGAATTTATATATGCGGTTAGTGCATTGCGCTCATCTTTTTCCAGGCTGTATAACTTCGAGCGAAACTTGAGGTTGGGATCTTGATTGAACTTAGATTGAAGTATAAATATAACATGGGTGGCTCTTTAATTTAATGGCTTTACTTTTTAAATTTTATTTTTTTTGTAGCTTGATTAACGTCAATTTAAACTGAAAAAATGTATTTTAATCAATTACCGATTATGTTGGACCCGCGGTGTGATTTTGGGCACACGCGTTTTCACAGTTAAAAAAAGGCCAAATTGGCTGATCCAATATGGTGTGTTCAACGGAACAAGTGAATAAAAACCTTCCAAACGCTTGATGACAATACAAATAGGTTTCCCTAGATTTTAGAGGTCGCTGAAATCGAATCTGACGTCAGAATCGTAATATTCGAAATAGTCGAAACCCGGAAGCTTATAAAAACTCTTACATTATTATTTGGTATTTTAGAAAAATCAGTGTACGTAATTTTTTATCTGTAATCATAAATTTTTTATTTGTAATCATGCATTTTTATCTGTATTTTCAATTTTTCAATTCTGACTTCAGATTCGGTTTCAAGGGAAACCTAATTTGCATCATCATATTGAGTAAACCATTTTGAATTTCGGTTTCTTGATCTATTTTTACAGTATGCTGTGGTTTTTGAAGCCACGTGGTATTTTCCTCAAGGAACTATTTATTGAAATTTATTACAATAAATGTTCTCTAAACATAAAATTACTTTGAAAAATATCTGTCTGGCAAATTGTACTGTAGTTTGGTATCAGGCCTGAAAGTAGTAAAAAGAACTTTTTTGCCGGGTAAATCCTATTAATGCAGTTGATTTTTGTATAAGATTAGTAGTTACATTTAACCAAAAGTGTATTTAAATCTTAACAATTTTAACACCTTAATAAAACTAACTTGTACAGTTTACTTTACCCACTAACTTTGTCGTTTTTTCTACTACTTACACGTAGTTATTGTAACTACCTTAGGATAGTTAGTAGAATGAATGAAACCTATTAAACCTATTAACTTTCGGACCTATTGCACTAAGCAAATTAGTTGAAATATTTGCCATTAATGACTATCGTAATGTCCTCGACATAACTTTGCCACAATGAATGGTTTGAACTGTTTTAAAAAGGTTAGGTTTGTCAAATAGTAAAACCTACATATCAAAAAATAACTTTCCGCTTGTTGATATGGATATTTTTTTATATGTCGGCTTTTCGATGTCGGTTTTTTGAACTGTCGGCTTTTTAATTTGACTGTTTTTTGATCCACACTAGTTTTAAGATCATACAAAGGTATGTAGGAAAGTTAGTAATGTATTTTTTTAACATGTCATTGTCCATTGTCAGTCCTTACCATTTTTTATGATAGAAATACATTCGTGAAAGGTTTTATAAACATGCAAACACACAGGAACAATGTCTGAAGAAATTGTCTAAACTCGCATCTTAATTCAGTTTAAGAGACTAAACAATTGACAAGATCCACGTAATTGATAAAATACCGCGCACATTCTCTCGCATCTCATTGGCTCCATTTTACAAACTATTCACAGCAAAATTAGAGGTTTGGAAAGGCCGGGAAACAAAGTTCCGAAAATCAACACACCCAGAAAGACCAAAATTTCGATATCCAATGACTCCAACGTGATTTTCTTCACTTTGTCTTTGAAAATTTGGCAAAAAGAAAGCAAATTAAATTAACTTGGACTCAGGCAATATCGAAATTTTAGCTTTTAGGCGTTTTGATTATCGGAACTTTGGTCCCCGGCCTTCGGAACTAATACTTAAGAATATAGTGAAATGCAGCCTACGCAATAATTGTGACTCTTTAAATAGAAACCCAACTACCAAAGTAATACTACCGATAGCAGATTTTTGGTCCGCATTTTTCCACTGACTTAACGATTTTCTTCGATGCTGGAAAAGAATTTATATTTTTATCTTTAGAAGAAAAAACAAATTTTAATGTTTTATTATGTGTTGTCGTTTGGTAAATTAAAAAATTGCTTTCTATTATCCGGTACATCGACAGTTTTGGTAAAAAAGTCATTTTTATTTCACGCAATATTCTGATGAGCAATAAGTTACTTACATCTGTTTACTTTAATTTTGTTGAAATAGAGATTATTGGATTAGGTAATGTTATGAGAAGAATTGATTTTCCTGAAGTAAAGCTTAACTTCTGATTGTACCTGGAGAAAACAAATTTGAGAATCGTAAAAGTCTAATGATTTAACAGAACTAAACAGACTAGGACTGCAGATCTTTTTTGCTGAAACATCAAAGTCATCTTGAAATTTCGCAGGTTATTTTTATATTTATGCATTCCGCTTTTCTGACGCAGTCATATTTGCTGTCCTTCATTTTCTTCAATCTGTAGATAATATTTATGTCTATACAACCAATGAACTGTCACAAATGTTACTGTCATCGTTTGGTCCCATTTTTTAAATGTGTAAAAACACTCTGAATTTAGAACTCGTCTGAGTTTTACAATATTCTGATTTATCCTAGGGGGCCGCGAGTCGGAAAACTGATTTAAATAAAAATAACCACACTATCGTATAACACTAAGAGGATGCCGGTGAAAAACCGACAAATCAAAAAACCTACAGGTCAAACAACCTACGGTCAAAAACGTACAATCGAAAAGCCGACAATTAGAAAACCGACAATCAAAACGCCGGCAATTAAAAAAACGAGACTTCAAAAAATTGTTTGGAGGCGGGTCAAAACACCGACAAATCCAAAAGCTGACAGGTAAAAAACCGACAGTCATAAAGCCAACTGGTAAAAAACCTTCAGCCATAAAGCCGTCAGTCGAAAAACAGAGAGTCAAAAAGCCGACACTTAAAATAATTCGATAGATAAATAAGTGGACAATCATTGGTTTTTCGACCTATCGGCTTTTTGATTTGTCAATTTTTCGACCCCTACCCTATTTTTTAACAGCAAAAAGCCTGACAATCAAAAAGACTGCAATGAAAAAAGTGACAATAAAAAAGCCGACAGTAAAAAATCAGACACTTTTTAAACAATGTTTTGAGTGTCGGCTTTTTGGCCTGTCGGTTTTTTGATTTGTACGTTTTTCGATCCGCACCCATTTTTATTAAAATTCGGGGTAGAGACTTCCTTTTCTATTAAATAATTAGTTATCAGCATTCAGCAATTTTAGTTGGAATCTCAGTTTCGATAAAAATACTATTTACGGTATTACGTCAAATATGACTATGCAAACAATATTAATACTTATTATGAAATCGTAATTAGTCATCTCAGTATCCATTCTGGTCAACAACATTGTTATGTAGTCATTCTTTTTAAAAACGATGTCTTTACTATACAGGAAAAATGTGAGATTGTGATATTGGTTTACACCAAATCAGTAATTTATTAATAGGATTTTATTATCGTCTGCAGTAAAAAAAATGTTTTATTGTTTCAGTATAAGCGTTGGACAATTTATTTAATAATGTCACGAATTTTTAAATGAAGTTTTTACTCGAAATAAATTTCGAATAATAGGATTTTCTTTCTTACTGTATGAAACATTATAACTTTCAATCAGAAGGATTTTTATTTCATACTAAGACTAAATTTCTTAACCTTTAATAAAAGTACTTGAGGTGACCGGTAGGAAGTCGACTAAATTATAATATCAAAACAACTGTATCTTGTTAACAACCGGTAACCTCAAAATTAGTCAACATCTAGTTTTGCTGCAATAATTATTCAAATATGACGTTATACCTCAATGTAGGTAGGAAAAGTGTCATGATTCTGTCTATCGATAGAACTTGAAAAATACAATAAGCAATAATACATCAAAATTGACTACGAAGATAAAATACAATGGCTTTAATTGATCCTACATTAAACTTCATTTTTAACATAATTGTTACGTGATCACAGTCTTTAAATTACAAAAATAAACTCTATAAACCGATTTCAAACTCTGCACGAACATAGAATAATTTACAGAAAGAAAGATAAATATACTTTACTTACCAATTACGAATTAAAATCAGAAATTGTATCCAATAGTTCCAAACAGTAAATGTCAATTTTTGTGTTTCAAATTTCTCCACTGAACGTATTACTACACAAGAAACGTTCTCAAACAGCACTGCTATAAAAGACGATGCATAATGTTCTTGATTATTCGGATTACTCTGATGAAAAGTGGGGATGTAATTACAAATGTGCTTACAAACGACATTTAAGACAATGTATGCATCAATGAGTTATATCGAAGTCTTATTTACATTTGAGATGGGAATTTAACCGGCATAATCACTATGTTTTTACGACGTTAGAGCGGATAACCGGACACGATGATAAGAATGATCCGAATGACAATGCTAATCAATTTCACTTATTTTCATTTCGTCTGTATTTGGGAAATTCCCAGCCATGCTGGCCACCTAATTTTAAAATAATGTTTGTTTTTTACTTTACCTAATTATTGTTTATAAATGTAAATGAGAAAAATAAAAAAATGTTGACATAAAAGGGTATAAAATTATCTTAAAAACAAACAAAAATCGTATCGATTCTACATTTTTTTACGGAGCAGTTGAATGTGACAGATAGTTGGCCCCTGTGTTCTGTGGGTTAACACGGTACGCAAGGGCCTTCTTCTTTTGCCAACTTTTTTAAATCGAAATTTCACTACGTAGAACTTCAGATCCCATTTCAATTCATTCATCTACTTTTCGTCTGAATAAATGTAAGTTTGTTGTAACTTTGCGGAACCTGTTTCCCGTGGCCTAAAATAAAAAACGAAAACAATTAAAGTTTAAACCATAAGAAATGTTTTTTTTTTAATAAGTAAATATGATTTATGCAATAATAAAGTTGAGTAAGTTAAATAAAATAACACTAATACTAAAATATTTTTATTGCAGATGTCAGGATATGTGGGGCTCGTTGTAGTGCTGGCCACAATCAGCACGAGGGTGGAAGCAGCAAACAAATGTGAAGGTGGTGGATTAGGATTGAAATACGTTTGGGGTGATGCTCTTACAGATTCGCCGGATTGTATAGGACCAACCAATGCTCAGTACCCATCGTAAGTATTTTTATTAACATAAACTAAGGTTCATTAAAGAAATTTTTAGTCATCATTCATTGAAAATATGAATGAAGTACTCAAACAACACAAGCCCGTCTCAGGATGTCTTCAGGAGCTCCCGAGGACCAAAAGCGGACATTTGGACGTCCTCAGGAGCTCCTCAGGACATCCCAGGCGGATTGTGTTGTTTGGGAACAAACCCATTAGTCATGTTGAATTTGACCAAAATAAAAAAAAATCACATTTGTTATATTTGTTTAAATTTCGCAGGCTTGCAATTTCGCGAACATACAAAAATTTCTGGACTGGTAGCAGTCGAACGGCTCGAAATTACCAACCACACACAATAGATCCAGAAACGACCAGGAAAGCATTGCTACAAAATTACAGGGCGGCTCAGGGCGATTTCACCATTTCCGGAAAATCTAGATCTGGTGAGTAATTGGCTATTAATTCATTATTATTTACAATAAAAACATTACACGATACAAGTTGATTCCAGTTTGGTTTTTCGAATTAAAAATATGTAAAACTTGTTCAGGTGATTTTTTAAAGTCGTTCAAAATCCGTGTGCTGAATATGAAGCTGGCTTCAAACAGTACATTTGACAGATGCTTTAGTCGGGTGTACTAAAACACTCCGTACGTCATGCCCTCAATTTCGGAACTTTTCGCATAATGCGGGAAAAATAACATTTTTTAACCAAAATACAAAAATAAAAAATATTTAGGGGTGATAAAAATGTATACACACCACGTAGAAATATGAATAACAAAAATATGATTAAAAAATCATAAAAAAGGTCATATGGGATTAAAACTTAAAAATTGGCCCAGAAACAGAAAATAATTTAGGAAAATAAATAAAAATTAGTAAAAACAAATTATGCTTAATACGCATGATGCAGTTGAAAACTGCGGATGAAAATGATGTACTTGAATATCACAGAATTTTGGTTTTTTATTTTTATTTTATTATTAATCAAAAAATTATGTAATAACAATAAAAACTAATATATTATGTCAAAAATAGGAATAATGTGTCAGAAATGAATGAAATAAAAAATGTTCAGAATATATTCATTACAATGATTTCAAATACTCTTTAAAAAAATCATAACTTTTTTTTGACAATGCAAAAAAAGTAAGTAAAAATAGTTTTTGTAAAAATTTAAAAAATGGAGTAAACTTTTTCTTTATTTTTAAGGTATTTTACTTGCTACTTAATCAGTGTTAGTAATTGTTGAGAATGTTATTAAAAAAAAACAAATGTAAAGGAAATAAAATTTTAAGATAATTTAAATTAATTTTTTTAATTGCAACAAAGATTTAACTACTCGATTCAGTAGATGTTTAAAAAGAATGAACTGTTATTTTGTAATTGAAATGGCAGTAGAAGATTTTACTTTCTTTCGTAATAATATTTTTATTGTTAACGGTTGTTTTATGCTTCGGTAGTTCAGTTAGCAGCCGATTTTATTACTTTTTGTACTTTCATAAGATTTAGTATTATTTTTATAGTGAAATTAACTCGTCTCAGGTATTTGTAATTACTCTATTTATTAGTCCATTTTTCTCAATATTAATTGGTCTAAAATATTTTATTGATCTGGAGGTTGTTAATTAGTCTTTACTATAATTTCCGCAATTTAAATCGCTGATTATACTGTTATCTTTAGTAAGTAGCATTACTTTGAGTAGTTTAATACTTTACTTGAGTGTGCGACGTATTTTTATAGTAATATTTACCATACATGAATAGTTTCAATGCTTATTCTAAAAAAGGAAATCTTCTCTTCGAAAAATTCTATTCAATATTTTATAGCGAATTCTTCCTTAGGAAAGACAAATCTTTTGGAGTTTCAATTTAAATTTACCTTAATTTTATTAATTGATTATATAAAGTACTAAAAGTTCCAAAATCTAAAATTTAATAAATGATTTTAAAAAAATCACTGTAGTTAATATAATTATCAAACGATAGTTGAATTTTATTCTTAAGGACCATCGACTAACTATGCGACTAATTATAAAAATTAGCACAGAGGAAAATGAGATTTTTTAAAATAATTTTATTTTTTTTATGATTTTATGCAATTATTTAGCACATCTAAAATTACGAATTATAATTACTTCTAAATGCATAGAGAAATCTGTATTTATAAATAAAAAAATGACAGTTTCCAAATAATTGTTCAGTTTTCACTTTTTTTAGAAAACTTTTTTATTTTAATGCAACTAAAATGAGTTCTAATTGAACGTATTTAATTGTAGACTAGAGGAAACGAAAAATAGGGAGAAAAATGAATCATTACGAAAATGAAAAAAACCAAAATACTTTCATGCGACTGTCGCGTTGATTTGTCTTCTTCTTGTTTACTTAATTACATTTCAGCGAAAACTATTTCTAAATCAATTATTTCAAGTACGCAATTATCTCATTTTAATACGGATATCTCAGCAGCTTGTCACTTTTAACGTCCGAGTAAAAAAAAAATTACGAGAACGAAAAAATGTCCGGAGCTGCCTTTTCTCCCTTTGAAAATTCTACGTTATTTTAACGGTAACAAATTACATGCAGTAAAATGTTAAAATATTCAAACTAACGACGTGTTATTACTTTTCATAAAAAGCCGTACAACAAGAATCAAAGTCATCGAACCATTTTCGATTTTATTACAGTACTTAAGCGAAGCTAAGCGCTTTTCATCTATCTCGAAAATCTATCTGCAGATAAGATCCATAAATATAGATCCGTGAATCGAAAAATCTTCGTAATTAGATGGCGCGATTGCTCGAGTGCGCTGTAAAACAATAAATTAATTGTTTCGAATGCAACAAACGGAAGGAGGCGCAATAAAATCGACCAACAACGCGATTTTGCTCCGGTTCGGGAGAATAAAAAAAAAACATAATGGAACCAGAAAATCAAGCAACCGCCAGTATTAACCCGTAGGGTAAATACCGTCGTTCATCAGCGGCGATTACTCGAAACCCGAGCCGGGTGTCCCGTTACAAAGTGCGTGGAGTCGATAACTGTATTGGCCGGTAAAACTCGAGCGGCTGCCAGTCGTGCAAAACCATCTCGCAAAAATTATGCGTTCCTATAACTATAATTGAAACATTACCGCCCTCTGCATTACCCGCTGCGCAGGATACAAAAGAATAATTTTTGTATTTCCTTTCGGTACCGCCAGATGGCTGGCAATCACGAAAGTACAATTGTATCCTACAAACTTTAATTAAATCAATAACGTAGTTCCTCCTTATTCCAATAGGTGTCGGCAATTCCCGAAAGTGATATAATGCAAGACATTTTTTGGTCACCAGCTCTTTGTAACGATCATATCTTACTTTCTAGCACAAACGATTTAACCAGATGTAAAGTACATTCTGTAAAAGCATGGACCACTTCAGAAACCGCGATTATCACAAACCCCCTGAGGCACATTCGAAAATTGCGACTAAAACCATAAAGATTTCGTTGGACTTGATTTCAGGTCGCTAATTCACCTTAGGTGGGGTTAAGGATTCCCATCGGGGAACAGTGGCTACTAGTCTCGTATGGTGTATAAGGCCGAACCAGGTTTTCGTGTCATAAGGACAGCAGCATAATCGAGATTGCCGAGCGAGGTTGATACACAGGAATGAGAAACTTGTATGATTCTTGCAAATTGTTAACGGCCCACTTATCGACGTGATTTTCTGTCGAACAATCTCGAGGATACTCGTCTTGGACAAAGTGCACACGATTATGACGTGCTTTTCAGTCGTTGAGCTTCGGATGTTCGAAAAGGAATTAACCTCCGCATGACCTTTAGAGGGCACCATTTTCTCTTTAGCGTTTTCCATTTTTTTTGGCTGCATCATTATTTATGTATGTCGTCATTTTCAAAGTCATTTCTTCAAGTTCGGTAGAATAATATAGTTTCAAAGTACCTTGATAACATTTGTCGAATCTCAGAGACTCGGAAGGAAAGCGTCGATTTCAGTGGGGGATTCTATACACGTGAGTGGAATATAGTTTTCTAAACAACGGGTGTTTCAACACTTGCCGACGCATGAAATTGATAGTAAACATTCAGGTGTGTCATTTCTTCGCCTTGGTTGAATACAAAATTTGATCTGATGAAATTGGACCTCAAACTCATTGCTTTCTACGAACTATGCCCGGAGAATAATTTTCACCAAAAATATCCGTGGTTCCCATGACACCTTGAAATATGATGACTTGTCACTAGATGGCTGAAAACTAACATTTTAATTAACAATGACTGGAACCGTTCATGATAATGTCTTTATTGTATATATAAGTTTTCCCTGCAGCGCAAACGTTATTTAGATACCAATCACCGAAAAAAATAGGTATTCCTTCACAACCGATCAAGTCAGTAAGCGATAATATTTATAATTAGTATTATGCTTCTATTAGTCACCAATAATTTGTATGACAACTTCTCTTCATATATAATTTGAGTTTTACTAATCATTTTGTTGGGTTTTTAGAATGTATGATATAAACAATTTTTACTGATCAATTTTTGAAACCCGACGAATTCCACATTTTTTATTTGCGAAACAATGAAACCTGACAATCAACATCAGAATCTATCATCGCTGTTCAAGATCCGTATTGTATTTCTAAACATCCTTTACGTTTTCAAACGCAGAAACCTCGAAATTCTTTTTTTCGAAATTCTAATTATTTTATTTTTATTGACTTTGAATCACGTCCTTAACTCATTATTATCATAATTACAATGCAATCAAAAGTAGGACTATTAAATGGTGGAAATGGAAAGTTAGCAAAATTTCCCGTTTTATATAAATAATAACAATTAAATATTTTTTCTTGTTTAACTTGTAAAAAAATTAAAAGAATCCTACCGGTTAAAAAAAGTACAAATAACTTTATGAATCTACAGTAAACTACAGGAAACTATATTTTTAGTATTGTTTTCATATGTAAATTTCTTGGAACTGACTAAACTTAAGTTAATCTAACTTTAATTTGGTCATCTCAACTAAATGCGGCTAAAAAAACTACAAAAAAATTAGCCATCACTGGATAACTCATAATTTCGTTAAATTTACTAAATATATTTTTCAGTGTAGTATTATTTTAACTTATTAAGTCCTGAATAGGCATTTTTGGTAAAATTAACCAAACTTTCCGAATGTTTTGCAAGATTTTTCAAAAAATGCAACTGTGATAAACTATATACGATTATTTCCAAAAAAAAACATTGAAATTTTTTCAAATTGTTTTTTTCTTTACATCGTTTTTTCACGCGGAAATAATTTCAAAATTTTTGTTTGAAAAAAAGACGATTGATTCATGATTTCTTTTTATTTGATAGACTTTCGGAAAAATGTTGCCAAAAAGTGAGTTCTTAGAATTGCTGAAAGAATACCTTGACGATTTTTTCAATTTTTTTAAAAAGAATTTGTCAATTTTAAAAAATTTTTTCAAGGTATAAATATGATTTTCATAATTTTGTAAATGTCTCATTTTATAAAAATAATTAACACAATGAGGACGACCTTCTTACTCAGAATTGTTTTATCACGTCAAGATTTTGAGACAATCCTAACCTCAAAGCGGAAAACCCAACGATTTCGCCCAATTTACGCCAAATTTTTGGGGGGGAGCAAAATTTTTGTTGGTAGTTTGTCAAAAATCAGATTAAACTGCATTCATCAGAAACCTTTTTTTATTCTTCCGAAGTAGTAGAGTTGCTCTATTGTGTCAAGATTTTGAGATATCCTAACCAAAGAGTGCAAAACACGAAAATTATAATTATGCCTTAACAAAAACTACAGTAACTCGTTGAAAAAAATTAAATCGTAATTACTAAAAGAGCATTTTAAAGCTGATGAATGGTACCTACAATCTGCATTTGGCTAAATTGAAAACAAAAAAAATTGTTCCGTCACAAAAGTTGAGCAAAAACGGCGTTTTTTGCACTTTGAGGTTAAAATATCTCAAAATATTGACGTGTTAGAACATTTCTGAGGCCAGATTTGGATTTAGCTCATCCAAAAAGTATAATCCTGTTTCTGGGTAAGGAGATTGGCCTCATTTGTTGGCGTGCATTATCTAAATGTTCCAGAAAAAAGTTTTCGTAGAACAAATTTTACTCTATGGTTTTAAGATTTTCAGATCACAGTTTTGTTCTAATTCGATCGTGTTTCTGTATCTTCAGACCATTTTTATGTTGTGCTTTTGAATGTAGAATGCTCATCGTCCATCTCGAAAACTGTAATAATCTCGTAAACCAAAATAAAAATGCAGCTTGGTAATTCGTTCTCAATTTGACCAAAGTGCACGAAAATATCATGACTATTGAATACATTTTTTTTAATCAACTCAATAGTTAAAATAGTTAGTTGGTTTGTCTATATAAAATATAATATAGGGCCGGAAGGAAAACAACTGTACTATTTATGTCACAGTCGACTGGAGCATATGTTAAATATGTCACCGGCGGCTTGTCACTTGTGTTCCGCTATTGTCAACGAGGAAAGCAGTTCCAAACTGGTTTAGTACCTCTCATGTTCATTCTTCTTCACAGTGTATTGACCTTCCACCGTGAGTTACTTCAATATATTTCTACTTGAACTGAAGCACTTTAGTGATCTGATAGTTAAAATACCAAACGATAATCTAAGTTTATGCCTATTGTTAGTTGCTGGAGTCCTAATCTACTACAAGAAAGCAATGCGCAGTCTCCTTTGAGTAATGGCGGTACTAGATAAGCTTCTTATGATTTCAGTCATTAAACTGATGATCAAAACCATGATTTAAAGTAGGAGTGGTTTATTACTTTGAATCTATATGTTTAATAAATTGGTATTGTTTCATTTGTAATTAGAAAGGTTAGTATAGTGTATATTAGTACAGAAGCAACTAACTAAAGTTATACTTTTGTTTGTTGGAAATGTTAGAAATATTAGGTGTAAATATAGTCCGGGTATGAAAATTTACATTTATTTATACTAATAGCTAGTATCATACACAGAAAATTATTGAAATGACCAAATTTGCTATTATTTTTAATAAATACTCCAAAAATATAAATAATGTTTACCGGCACTAAAGGAAAACTCTCGATTGATGAAATGTATCACATACTAGGATGTAGTAGAAATATTTTCAATAAAAAGGCCGTTTATGCAATAATGTCATCAAAGTTTATTTTATTAGAAAATTTTTTTACTAGTTCAGTTTCTAACCTCACAAATTAATCTTAAATTGATTTTGTTTCACAAAATATTATTTATTTGTCACGAAACGAAGAAATACTGAATGTTAAAAGCAGTTTTGTTGCAGCATCTTGTAAAATCCACTGACAGATTAGTTGGCAGAATAATAAATAGATTTATTGTTTACTTAAAATTTAAATAGTAACAAATTACGATATAAATTATACCATCACTAAATAAAGAATGTTTAATTTTAAAAATGCCTAATGTGAATAATACATTGAGAATTGTGTCAAAATTAAACCATTGTAAAAACTGGCATTAAATTTACTATAAAAAAGAGTCCAGGGGGGCGGGGCCGTTCATTGTGCATTTCAATTTGCGCGAAGTTACTATCAACAACGACGTGGTTGGGAGTGAAGTTAATTGGAGGGGATGCTCCGCCCCTATACTCTCCCCTCCAACATAAAGGAACCATTTAGGCTTAACCATTGGAATTATAACTGGAGTCAGAAATATCAAATGCACCTTAAAATTATAACCAAATATTGTAAGATTACAATAAATACTTAACTTTTGCAATAATTGGAAGGGCACATCAAGTCGATTACCGCCAAAGTCTCAGGGATTTTAGGCATTTCCAGTACCACTTGCAACTTAACCTGCTTTAATGGCTCATTTAATTGTAACGAGAAATTTCATGGTTACAATCATTTTCATCTAATTTGTCCACTAAAAATAATATTTATACCTGTGTCAAATTTATATTATTTATTAGTATTATTTATGTCACTATTCAATTTTTCTTTATAATTGTTCTACGGTTTTTACTTTTTACTGCGCTACATATAACAATTTATCTGACGCGTCGCTAATCGCATTGATTAATGAAATGAAAACGGTGTTACTTTTTAAAGAGTTCATGTCTCCTGAAATCAATAAAATTTCTTTTGCTATTCATTCATACAAAGTGAAAACTGAATATTTTTAAATCCGCAAGATGATTTGTCTCTTTCAGAGATGAATTGCAAAAATTCGCATTCATATCAAATCGGACTGTTAATTTCTATGTCCATGAAATCAATTATTACCTTTCTACCAATCAAATTCATATTTATTTCAATCGAGTGTTTTACGGATTCAACATAATTACGATGATTGAAAAAAGTAGAGAAACTTTTTTGTCTATAATTGTATTGGAAGTGAAAGAGACAAGGAAATTAAATGTCACAAAATGGTGTACGTAAGATTTTCCATTTTTTTAACAATAATAAAGAAACATTTTTTGAAAATAAAAAAAATGCAAAAAAATATATTTCTTTTTAAATTAAATATGGTTTTCAGAAGAATAAAAACTTTTATTAATTTAATATTCCTGGTTACTATTGTCAATTAAACAAAAAATTAAAGTTGAAATAGCTGAATTTAAGATATGACTTTACAAAAAATAGTTATGAATGAACTGAACCTGAAGTTCAATAACAAGATTCTTTAGAATAGTAAAGTATTTTAGGTCATATGTACATAAATACCAGAAAAGTTCAGCACTCTCACTTGGTAATGCATGACCATAACTCCTTAGGAATCACGCCTGCATCAATGATGTTAAAAATTGATTTCATGCATGTCGTGTAGAGAGTAGTGAAATGTACAAGTACACATTATGATTAATTAATAGACTTATTATTATTATTACACAACTATTAAAAAGAAATCTTTCTTTTTTACCATTTCGTCAATAAATAAATACGCTTTTAAAATATAAACAAATAACTTTAAATTATTAAGAGAAGCGCGGATTCTAATATTTAAGCAATTAGTACTCCATTTAGTATTTATTGTAAAAATAGGTTAAATCGAGAAGGGGTTATTTTTTAATGAATAATATTTTATAGTATTTTTTATTTCAACTCTTAGTAAATTATTAGTACATTACTTCCCAGATAGCAAGGCGTGAGTCTCACGATGTTCTCATGTTTGAGATCTCACTTATGACTGCTTATGTGAATGCATATGAGAGTTCAGGAATGAGTTAAATATACGGGATTGAACTGCGCACGCGCAAGAAATCTCCGCTTCTATGCACATATTATACTTTCGTGATAATTGGCTAATAGTCTTGATGGGCAACCAATCGGCGTCGAGTGGAATGCCTATGCTGCAAGAAGTTAGTGGTATGCGCATGCACAAATTGTTCAATAAGACAAGACTCATATGTGGACACAAATAGCACTCAGCCGTGCGGTTAAATCTCATTTGTCAGTTCTAGTATGCACCTTATGTGAACTCACGTTGCTCTCTGAGATCTATCATTTTCTCATCAACCTCTTTGTAGCATGCTACACAACTTCCTTGAAGATTTAATCATTTTACCGAGTATATTTCACTGTTGTCAAACTCACTGTCAAATGCAGTGAGTTCAAAACAATGCAATCCTTGTTTTCGTACTCTTTATTATTAGTGCATTCAAAGATATTAAACAAATAGTTTATCATAGATCGTAATAATCAAATACGTATTAAGAATTTTATATTACTGAGTTTTAAATTCTGCAATATAAATTTTTGCACGATAAAAATGAAAGCCCCCAAAAAAGTTAGTTAGATATGGGAATAGTAAAGTAGTAAAGTTTCCAAAACCGTAAAAAATATCGTTACAAAAAAAAAGGACGAAACGTTGTAAGAATTCCGAAATAAATATATATATTTATGACCGCTAAAATGTAACAGCAAAACGCGAAGGCCGTTTATGATTCTTCCGGCCTTCAATTCAATAATGGAGCAAAGAATTCACGGCTATAAATTTCTGATTACTGGGTATTTCCTCTTATACTTAGACTTTTTGCATTAACGATTAGTTTTAAAAGATATTTTTAAAGTGTCTAATGTCTTCAAATAAGATAATTTTTATACTTTAGGTTCATATCCTACATTTTTTTAAAATTATTTACCATATCTTTAATAATGTAGATTCTCTCTATTTTTAGCTCTTAATAGTGTTCTATTGAGTATTGTCTTTGGCGAATTATAAACATTACGTTTTAATAACAATGGTTTTAATAGTCGTAAATTGTTGTTTTGCAGCACGTGCATTTTCAACGAAAGATAGCTGTGGAACTCCATCTCGGTTGTGTAAAACAAGGTATAATACCACTGCACCCATGTACGGAGTAAGCCTAACAAGCGGACAGCCGGTGACGATCGTTCAGAAGTTCCCCGATCTTCTGCAACAGGTGGTCTTCGAAGTTTGCGAGTAAGTATACTTACATATACCTTGTTAGCAATTTATTCGCATTTGTTCCAAGCTTTTAACACTGCTACAAGTCGTAATAGTTTTTCTTTATTCTTGGTGTGATTGAAATTTTACACAAATTCCACAGATGGAATGTTTGATAACAAGAAAACATAACAGGAATTTTGTTTTTATATGAAATTGCTTATTTTGGGTAACTGCTACGTTCAAATGGCATCTTTGGTAGAAAACGAGGCCAGAAATTGATTTTATTTTCCACCAGGGATTATGTGAAGAACACAGTAAAAGAAAAATGATTCGAAATTCTGAATCGTAGGGGAGGCGTGGGGTGTACCGCTCACCTAAGGAAAGTATCGCTTTTAATAAATGCATAAATAATTTCAGATTTGTTTAACGATTGAAATCGATTCTATAAAGCCCCGACAGTAATATACAAGAAGATCTGAATTTTTACTAACGCTAAACGTATTGAATTATAGAATTTAATAAATATCAAAGATCCAACAGGATCTCCTGTCAATGTGGGCAATACCGCTCACTAAATTTAAGTTGTTAAACTTATTCTTATTCACTTAGAAACAATGTAATGAAAATGTAATGAAGATGTAATGAAGAAATATCAGTACAGGCAATGAAAATGGTAAAGAAGAATGGATTCAAATTAATGATTCATAAATAATGAATGTACCTAACCTATGAAATTCAATGATATTATAAATCAATTTGTTGTTAACTCACTTGTGTACATTCAATGTATATGATTAATTACAAGAAGTTCCATTTCAAATATCCATTATTTTAGTACTTTCTGTACATTTATTTGATCAACAATATGTAAAATATGCCATAAACTCTGTGAGCGGTGTTACCCACCAACGCGCCGCGTTGAAAAGTAATGAATAATTATAAGTCAATGTTGTTTTTAGTAGTTTACCAAATACCATTTGGTAATTAACAGTACAACAAGTCTATTTGTTCATATTTTTTCCCATTGGGTACTAGTAAAAAGATGGAAAACCGTATATTGTAAAGACCAATTCTTATCGTATTTATGTCAACTACGTTACAAAACTTTCCAATTTTTTTTTAATCAACTTTTAGCAATAAACTATGTAAATTTTTTGTTGAAATTAGATTTTGACATAAAGTTCTTTAGTAAAAAAATATAAAAAATAATTTTAACTTAACGGAAGGTTGAGAAATATGAGTGAGCGGAATTACCCACTGAGCGGTACAACCCCCGCCTCCCCTATCTCTTAATCCTTGAATTAACATTCGGAAGTATAGAAACGAAGAAACTACGATAAATTACTATTTTTACACGTTTTTTTTGTATTCCGAAATCAAACGTGGTTGTCTTTGTCATTTGGCTACGATGGTATAGGGGGCTGCGAATATGTTGACACCTGGCGGTTATTATCCTAAGCGCGGAATGGGAGAGATTTGTTTGTAAACAAAGCGAGCAAGTATATTTATGGGCTTCCCTTATAGTAATGCCCAGCGTTCAAATTCCCAATAAAAATATTTCGAAAGTACGTTAATCCAAACGTAAACAAAGCAGAAAATAAAATATACGAACGTATAAAATTCAGAACATTAATAAACAGTAAAATAAATTACACGGTGCGGTACTGGATGTCCACTTATTTATTTACCATTCAATTACTAGTATATTAATTAGTAAACGACACATGTAAGTAGACAATCAGGACCTCGCCAACAATGTATAATTGATTTTTCGGAATTTCACTATGGATTTTTAGTTTCGGACTAATAATTATGAAGCAGTCGCAAGTTTGCAGATTCAGAATGATTGACAATTTCTCACAAAATACTACATTTTACCATAGCAGCAAGTATTCAAAACATTCACAACAATGCTTCATTCGGAAAAGTGAAAAATTCGCATCACAATTTATATGCAGAAATCTGTTAAATCATAAATTCACTCAATAAGTTATATTTATGATCTGCCGACTCGCGTTCATTGGAACTTATTTTACTTTCGAATTTACAAGCACGTATCAAAACTCACTAAATAGGACTTCTGAAATCGAACGTAAAATTTATATTCATAATGCCTATGTCGTTTGTTGAGGGTTCCAACTATAGTAATGAAAGTGGGTAAAGTACAGTTTTTCTCACGCACACTTTCACACGGTGACTTTCACATGACCTTTTACTTCATGTAGGATCTTCTCATATAACTTTTTGAATTTATGCATTCCATCTACATGAACCAGTAAAAAATCGTAATGAATGATACATAAATAATTTAGATGATTCATGTAGGATTTTATTGCGAATAGATAATAGTGTAAATATTGATTGAAACTCTTAAAATATTGAAGAATCATGCCGATTTTCGTCATCATTACAGGAATCAAAGTGTTGGTCGACTACGACAAAAATAATTTTTTTTTACCCTTTGCGTCACGATTTGAACAATGCATATATTTAAAGGTTGGAATGTTAGAGACTTTCAAGGTCGCTAACGAATTCGTCGTCAGATTTCGTAATTCTAAATGGTGGCTCCAAAATGACGAACTACATTTGTGAAGTTTTAAATTTCGCAAAAGAAATTAGAGGCTCTAAGTAGAATTGTCGAGAGAAAGTGTCACTCCTTGACAATTTTGCTTGGAGTATAATATTTGAGCTATACGATAGAGAAGGAGTCTATTATTTTACATTAACAAAAATATAATTATAATCCTTTTCCATGTAATAGAATAAAATATAACATTTATTATAGTTTGATAAAATCTTGTAATACAATGACATTCGTGATTGCAGGTCGAAGGAATGCGACGTGGTCCACGGTGAATGCACCCAAACATACGTGCCATACCTCTTTTTGGTGATTCCTCTCGGACCAGTGACCCTCACAGGCCAGGACTACGTTCTCGTCGAAAGTGGCTGCGTCTGTAAACCAAAGAACTCGGCTAACTCGGCCCTTGAAGCACCATCCATACCGAGTTTTTAGAATCGAACGTTTAATTTTAAACGTCGGTGGACCTAATGGATTTTCTGAGTCGAGGAACAGAATCTGCTGACGACGAATTAAAAATAAGACTTAAAATGAGCGAATCGGTCTCGGAATTCGTTTTCCTCGAGCCGGTTTCGAGGCTACATCCTGTAGGAAGGATGGTTCTGTAATCTGGTCGCTGCGGAACGTGTAATGCTTGTGAGTCAGCTGATTCAATGGATTCCGGAGGGCTTCTGGTTGTGACTTGAGTATTATTCTGGTGGCCCTTGAAACGGAAGCAAATTTCATGACTTGGAGGATTTTGGCTTTTTACAATTAAAAAAAAAAGAATAGAAGACTGCGATTTGATGAGATGAGTTGAAGATATGAAGAAACGAGAAATCTTAGAAATCGTCGCCAAATTACAAAATTGATTGCACTTCCTTTTAGCCTCTCGTCATCTAACGTTCTAGACTTCGTCTTGACGAAGGGAAGGAAGGAACCTGTTTTTGTTTAAAAAGATTAATTTTTTCGTTTCTTCAGCGCGGCAGGCGTGGTTTCTTCGTACATCTTAAAACTCTCATGTTACTTTTCTGCGGCGTTAAGTGTCGAAAAACGAAAAAGAAGATCGACGCCCGGGGTATGTAATTGCCGGGAAGGCGCCTCACGCAAATCCAAGATGGCCGATAGAAAAACCGTGCAAACACTTCCGCGTAATCGCTAAATGTATCCAAGCCACGAATCGGATCAACTCATCAAGGGTTTTTGCGGTTTATCGCTCCCGTTAATCGATCCAGAAACAATCGAACTGTCCCAAGGACGCTTCTGCGGATGTCGACTCGAAAGGAAGAACTGTGAGACTCCAGGAGGTTCCCACGCGTGCTAATTCAATCGTTCGCCAACAACAATAGCGACCAAGGTCATAACGGTAGCGACAATAGGAGAGAGCAAGAGGGAGAGAGTTGTCGTGAACTTGCCCGGGGGTCTTCCTCGACCCACGCCATTGCACGATGAAGACCCCCGCTCGAGTCTCAAAATTTCTTGTAGCGAATTCCACTCCGGCAAAAGGATTCTTCGAGCTCATGAATCCAAGGTCATACAAAGCTTCAAGAATTTTCGAGACATACGGAATTCTTTTGGGTCGCAACCACGAACTGTACATTTTTTATTTATCCAATCGATTTATAGCTCGTCTCTTTGTTTTTTTTTTTACAGTTTACGTTTAAGGCCATTCGTTAATTTATTACGGAGATTCGCGATCGACGGCCGATTTTTGTCTCTTGTTACTGAGTGCTAGATTTTATATCCGACCGGCTTTGACGATCTTTCGAAAAGAGTATTTATTTCCCTCCGTGCAATAATCGTCGTCGATTATCGATATTTCTTTAGTAGCATATTTTATTGGATAAGTCGATAAAAATACAGGGGATGGAACTGCGAAATAGTCTGTTCTATTTCCGGTCGTTTGTTTATATACCGATGCAGTAATTACTCGATTATTAATTTTATTATATATCAGTCATAAATCAGTGAATGTATAGAATTATATTGTTTATTTATAAACTTAACGAGTTCCTAATGTTCCTCGATTTTTATATTTGTATCTGTAGTATTTATGCCACTCTGGCTACTGCATTAATCCAACACATTCGTTATGGCACTTTATGATTGGGAACATGTTTTATCGACAGATGGTAAAATAGGCTCCCCGACCTACGAAAATGACAACGCATTCATTCCATTCGAAATTTCACGCGTACACTTGGACAATTTCTGTACAATACTTTTCAACAAAAACAAAACATGCCTTTGTCTTTTTCAAAGAAAAGTAAAATTAATATACATATTATAAAGTTTGGCTGGACTTTTAGTCTGGTTACCATTTATTAAACATTTATAAAGCAACAAACTGAATAAAAACCATTATTAAGGAATGAAATCAAAGAAGTTGACAAGTTCTGATAATGTAAATATAGTAAATGAGTTTCATAACGGCATAAAGCGAAAGTAAATTACACTCAAAATTGAAAGCATAATAAAATTCGAACGTCGTTCTGAAGGAAACCGTGACTATTTTAAAAAAATGTTTGGTTCTGCTTAAGAACTTCTTAGAAGAAAATATTATATACTGTTTCTAAAAATTTTACATGACTTTAATTTTTGCACAAATTTAAAAAGTCTTTTAAGAATTGAACATTTTTGTAACACCCTCTTGAATGTTTAATAGAAATCCTTTTAAATCCGGAAATATTCTACTAGACACCGAACACCATGTACTATATTCATCTGTTAATATAAATTAACAATTCATTCATTTATTTATCATAGAAAACTTTTTCACCTATAAATTACTGCGATGGGTGCAAACGTGCGAAAACTTTAGCTGCTATTACATTAATTGGGTACTTAGTAGCATTTGCGTGAATATTCAGATTAGTTCGTATATTGTTCATAGTCCTCGAAAGTGCATAGAGATTATTTACAAATATCGGCGTAGAGCTGCAGTGTATAGTAGTTATACATAATTTATATATCGTCAGATTGTAGTTTTTATAAGTAGACGAATATGTAATTAATTTAATGTAGAAAATATTTTATTCCTATGCAGATTAATTACGCGCTTTATTTTAGGCATAATTTTGTAGATTTAATAAAACCATCGTTTTCATGTTAAAATTGTGTTTGTTTTAATGATTTTAAATATTTTAAATTAGTATACATTTAATACGAAAATGGCCATCGGTCGATATGTAATTGTCGCACCGTTCGTTTTTGGATTTAAATGCCACCTAGTGTCTCTAGACCAAACTCAAACGAGATGCCCTTAAGATCTCTTTAAGTCGTGTCAGAACTTCAAAAATTAATAATGGAAAAAGGAGAAGGTATTTTTCAAACCAAAGTTACTGGCCCTGATATTATAAATAAAATTTTATAATGGAATGCGTAGTGATGGACTTTGTTGAAGCAGAATTCGTCATTAAAAGAAATATATGTGTCTCTCACTTGACTTTCCGTTCTAGTTAGTACGACCAAACCCTCCGTTTCCTTCTGTTATCCCGTTATTGCAGCAAAAGATATACTGACAGACATGTTCCTACAATCAACGTTCCTCTCATTCTATAATCTTCAATAATGAGTGGAAAAAGCTTCCGTTTCACAGATGAATGAAAACTTGCCAAACGTGTCATTTATATACTGACAGGTACATTAGAGCCAACACATTAGTAATGTTGATTTACATTTTTAACTATTGTTATCAAAGAAGTAAACATATGTTAAATATCAGAAACGTGAAGAGATGGAATTTTTTTAACAATGAATTCGAAACCAGAGACCTTGAATTATACGAAAACGACATCCATGAAGGCTGCAGTAAAGAAATGATTTTTTGAAATTTTCCAAATATGTACTGAATATTTTTGATTTTTTTATTCGCTTCTAAATAGAAAAACTGTTGGTGAGACTGAAAAATGTTCGTTGTTGCGGGAACAGAAACCGGAATCTGGTCTTGTCGGTATCAGGGGCGAGGACGGGCTGGGCAGACGATGACCCAATGGACCGTACCGTGAATTCCGATGAGCGCGTGGTACCGTTACACGTCGTTTGCGAGACACACGACGCCTTTCGATATATATACCCGGTTCCCTATTTAATAGACAGAATCCGCGAGAACGCACGCGACGCGCGCGTGCGCAGTACTGACCCATTTACGGAGACGTTTAACCCCACTGTTGAACGCACTGACACACTGAACGATTTTGGCGAGGACTTCCGTGGGAAACGATAGCTCCAAGATCATAAGTAATCGCAAATAACCAAACGTGAAACCGGAAAGGTCACATATTCGAGAAGAGAAAGGTCCTTATAAATGGAACATATTACTAGAGAATATTAACTCATCGAATAAAGGCTGGTGGCATTGACACTTCTTTCAATTATGGGACAGGATATAGCACGGAAACATTTTGTACCTTTACCACTATAGCCAACTATCAGCTTCTTGTTCGGAATTATGAATACACACTGAACTGAAACACCAAAATCAATTTTGTAACACGTTTAAATCTAATGGACTTATGTCACACCATCAAAAATTCATCACGACGATGTCCTGAAATTAAAAATTAAGGCACCAAATCTTTTTGTGCTAGTCTGACATAACTAACCCACGTATTTGGTGATGTCGAACCCACAGAGAATTCGGGACTTTATAAATGTAATGGTAGAACCCAAGAGTAGCATATGTGCTGGTCCCCCTAGTAAAAATGGGGCGTTACTTAAGAGTGACTCTAAGAGTGTCAAAGGAGTGTTAAAAGCGTTAAAAAAGTGTGCCAAAAGAGTTAACAAAGAGTGAATTTAGACAAAAAAATGCTTATCGACTCTTCGAGTTTTTGCCAGAGAGCTAAGGATTGTGTTAAGCGGATCATAAGCGTGAATTTGGACATTTTTACGGTCGCATAGCGCTTTATTAACGCTTCATTTTTTCCAGGGCCCCCACCCCTAGTCCTATCTTTTCTATAGTAACCTAACCTAATTAATTTGCATTTGAGAATATGTCGAACCCGCATTAAAATTGGATCCTTGTAACTGCCGCGATGCTGATTATTCTGACGTTCATACCTGGTTTTCGGTATTCCCATTGGTATTACAAATAAAACTCATCAGAAATTTTTCGTACCAAATTTCAAGGATTACATTTTTTCGAAATAAATGCAAAAATCCGAAAATAAAATAATTTTTACGCTGTTTTTAAAATGGCGGCTTTAATTTGTCTGGCCGACAATTTTATCATCACATTCGTAATCAGGAGTCAAAAATACGTTCATTGATTAGAATATATTATTGACCTGGGCATTCTTTTTAGTCAAATGATTATTCATTTCTATATGGAACAGCGAACGCCGGTTCTTTACGTTATGGTCCTAACAGCAATAGTGGCGTGATTTGTTTGTAAACAAAACAGGCATGTCCATTTATGGGCTTCCCTAATAATTATGAAGAATTCGGAAATTTGTAGATGCAGAAGGTTGATAATTTCTCACAAAATATTTATTCCAGAAGAATCAAGATGCAAGCATCCACTTTACTATCGCAGGAAATATTCCGAAGGAATTAAAACATTCAGGTCATAACATTAACTGGTTGAGTGATACGTTTTTTCCAAGTTCGGTGCCATAAATGGTGGGCGATAGTTGTTAAATAAAATACACCAAGATCTGTTCCTTGGAATTTTTTCGGTTGCTAAATTCGCAAAAATACTTTTTCAACCCCTGAGAGGAATTTAAACTTAATAAGAACTTTCTGCATAGTAGTTGAAAAAATGGTATATATGTTACATGGGGCGCAAAATTACCTTTTCGCCCCGTAGGTATAAACATCGTGACCGTGGATCAAACGCAGTTGTAACGTTTGTTTTAATACGATTATATCAAGCATTGGATATTTGAGAGTTACTTAATCTTTCCACAGAATGTCCGAAACCGTTGAATTTTCTATGCACGCTTCTTTGTGCAGTTGAAAGCATTAAATTGTATATCAAGAACATGCGATATATCTTTCTCTTTTGCGCTCATGGTGACTACCCATGAGACCGACTTAGACATGTGGGTGAATATACAATTGTTGGATAACTTTTAGGGATATTTTGTTTACTATTGATTTTAAATACAATTTCTACAAATTCAGGTATTTAAGATAGCTTACTTAATAAATATATTGCTTGTAAACAGGTCAGTCATTTTTTTAAGTAGATTCCGAGATATTTTATTTTTTTTTATTTGACTGCCAGGGGACTGACGGGGATAACAGAGTACTAATAAAATATACACAACTTCAAAGGAAATGTTATGCACTTTATTAAAACGTAGAACAATTCTCTTATTATCTAATAATGGCACATATCTTTTCAATATTAAATCAGTTAAATAACTATTATAACTTATAACAATATGAGGTAGTTTAATTTAACCGTACGCATTTTCTAAGTAATCGAGGAATAATTGAAACAAAACTAAAATAAAGCTAACTCAGTCTTAAATTTATTAATCAACGTGAAATTAATAATAATTATATAATATATTATATAATATAATTATTATTGTATCCTCTGGCGCAATAACAGACAAAGGACTGACGCCAAAGGACTGACGAAAACGACCGGAATTTGAGGTTATAATTAAAACTAATGTTTCTTTTGACATTTTCGAATACCGAGAAGTTACATTTTAACAAATCGTAGTTATCTGTGTATAAATTAAAATATAACATAAACTTCCCAAAAAATAACGACTCACCACAGTACTGACGTTTTGGTTGGATCAGCACGTGTGTAAACACGGGTAAACACAACACTAGCACTGAGACAGTAATGGTATCCGTCAAACGGGGCCATCTGCAGTTAACGTTACTACCAATAATGAAATTTAACAAGGATTTGACTTTGAATCGGTGATATTTTGCGAGGATTTCCAGTTCGAACAACACACAAAGGACTGACGAATAAAACGGAACACAAAGTTTCCTATTTTTGTTAAACAATGGCGAGACTATTATGTTATGAATTTAGGGGAGGGGGGGATTAATTAATACATCAGAGATTGTTGTGAAATAGTAAGTTTTCTTAATTTAAAGGTAATGTTTAACACACAGGCATTTCATTGCACGTATTTGGGTTTGTGACATGCCAGAGAACCGTTTTGGGAACATTTATTATTTTTTTTACAAACTTTTATTTCAAACAAATAGCTTAACTTGGGTCACCGAATACTATCAATTGTTTTAAAATAAAATAAAATATTTAAAAAATATGACAACACTTTATTCCTACTGACTGATGACATTGATTTACCCATTATATGTAGAATTACCCATGTAAACATGCGATAAACCAAAAATAAGGCATTTCCTTCTTGTACGATTTTTACGTGAAATACCAAATCTACTGTGAAAATGTCTACCAAGAGTATTATTATATTAATATAACAGATATACGAGCAATTCCACGTGAGGCGGATCAGTCACGTCTCAGAAAAGGTTCAAATTTTATAAATCGGTAGATCTCAATGAGATAAAATATTGTACCAAACAAAAAAAAGAAAACAAAGAAAAAACTCTTTGAGTTATACACAACTAAAAATTTTGGGACTTTTTTTAAAAAAAAATCGTTACTATTTCGTGTTTTTGTTTTAAGAAAAGTTATAAAATAGAAGTTGTGAGAGAATGTCTATAGTTTAAAATGAAATTTTACTCAATGCCAAAAACATTGTTTATTCATTGTTTATTTAACAATATATTTTTGAATGATTTTTTAAACTACGACGAACACCACCGACAAATAAAAAAAAAATATTTTTATTTTCTCGTAAACGAAGCAAAACACGTCTTTCAAATTTTTTTTAGTATGCAATAAGGTTCAAAGTTTATAAAAATATTTTTTTTTTATTTTTCGGTGGTGTTCTTACCCAGGCTGCCTGTGTAAGTCCCAAATGTGCACAATTTGCACATGAATTTCAGCATCGTTTTATGTATAAAATAAAAATTTAAAAAAAATGGAAACATCTATATCCGACTAGTTTTGAGGTCGCTCTTTCGATTGGCGCTACTGAAATTTTCGAAAAATGACGTTTAACACAGTTTTTTTACAAAAATACTGAAAAAAAATGTGATCTAAAACCGGTATCATAGTTACAAATGCATTTAAAAAAAAATTGTAGCTAAAAAAAACTAAAAAAAACAAACAAATAAATATCGTTGAAACAGTATATTTAAAAAAATGTCTGCATGTTGTATAGACTATTTCTAATTCTGACTTATAAAAACCCACGAGTAAAAAGTCTCCAGCAAATTTGAACGACTTTTAAAAACTTCATCCGCCATATTGGATCTGACATTATGAATTTTTAAAACCTGACAACAGATTCGTAATCACTGACTATAAAATCCCCAGAGTATCAAGTTTCTGATTACAGGGAATTGTTTTCCACCAAGGCTTACATTCCTAGTTATTTTGACTAAAATAGCAAATATAATTTAGGGATAGTCAGTACATTCAGGTGCACTAATTTTTCACGTGACTTTTCTGTTTTGGTTCTTAAAGTATTGAGGTTTAATTATGTCTTCACATTTTGTTTACAAAAAGTACCAAAAAAGCATTTTACCGCCCTTTTTAAGGGATTACTACTTAAACGATTTTTTGTTACACAGTGTAATTAGTTAGTAATCTTGATGTTGTATGTTTTCTTAGATTTAGATAATTTTGTGCTAAAAATGATATTAACTGTTTTTTATACTTTTTATTCGGATTTTTCCCCATTCGATCAGAAATTAAGAATTTTAGTTCACTGAAACAACGTACAAATTCTGGGAAAATAAAAAAACGAATAGAAATAGGTACAGTAGAACTTCACTTTATTGTCCTACTCCGGGTTTTGTTTTTCACCTTGTTGTCCGACAAATGCGCATCGTTTCTTGCGCATCTTCCAGCCTACCGCCTATCATAATACAGTAGTCCTTCCCTTATTCTAATTTGTCCAGTCAGACAAGATGTCTTCTTCCCTTATCCTAATTTTCCCCTTTCCCCCACTACTTTGATTTGCTGTCTCACTTTTGTATCTTTTTCGTTTGTTGCGCATGCGTTGTTATTTGTATTTTGAAAATCCACATGTCAACCAACCCACATCAGTAGAGTGAACGCGTGAGGGGAAATATTAGATTAAGGGAAGAGAAAAAATTATAATAAAGGAAGACATTGGAATAAGGGAAGGACTACTGTATGTAGGCACGAAAGGGGAAGAAGGACTAACCTTGCCTGCGCTAAATACGTAAAGGGAATCTCGATAATAATGTGAGGGCGCTAAAAAAGTGAAGGGCAATAAAGTGAAGTTTTACTGTAATACAAATTTAATAATTTGAAAGACATTTAAATGATTAGAAAGTAATATTTATGTTATAATTTTCTAAAGTATTGTAAATTTTCAATTTATTGTCATAATATTTATTATATATTTATCACCATTTAATGAATATTCAAGTTAGTTTTTTGAAGGTTAGGATGATAGGTTTGGTGCGGTAGACTACTCTCTAATAAAGTATTTTCCTTTGCGCCAGTACCACTGATCTCTATTATCCACACTGAGAAATAGTATATTACTCACCAAGGGACGTAAAATAAAGAATGCCTCCGACTGCGTGTAATTTTTACCCTCTCCCTCTCTCTCTCTCTCTCTCCCTCTCTCCCTCTCCCTCTCCCTCTCCCTCTCCCTCTCCCTCTCACAAATATTTTCGTATCAAGGGCGTAACAGAACTTATGCTCTTATATAGGTGATCACCGCGCCCGAGGGGCTGGCGAAGACTACCCCTGGGGGTAGGGGGTCGAAACGTCGACAATTTATGAAAAACTATAGGGTAATTTTTTTGCCGACCTGACAAAATTCAATACTTTTTCAGACAATAGTCATAAAAATTTTAAACCGGTTTTTATGGCATTATCGTTGACTTTAGGAAGAAAATGCATAAAACCTTTTTTGTAGAGAATTTCATGCTCTATCTTTTTTGTTTGAAACATTTTTTTTAATAAAATTTGTATTTTTCAAAATAAATGCAAAAAACTACGAAGAAACTTAATTGGGGCTAATTTTTGTTAGTATTGGACGGATGGATCTGCGCCAAAATCTAATCAGATCTAAGTTATGCCAAGACGCGTATTTTAAACAAAAATTTATGTCAATACGCGAAACAAAAAAACGGGACGTACGGACGTACGTACGTACAAGATCATGGATACAAATTTTTTTATTGTTGATTTGGGTTTCTTAGGGTCTGAAACGTCGACATTTGATGAAAAACTATAGGGTAATTTTTTTGCCCGAAGTGACCACATTCAATACTTCGCCCAGACTTAGTCTGGGTCGAAGTAATAAGATTCGAAAATGAATGTAGTTGATTATTAAATTATTACAATAACAAGCTCGTGCAATCGATGTCATAACATGTATATCATGAGTTGCAAATACATAACAGAAAAATAGGTTATGTTATATCTCATAAAAATATATACAATATTGATGTCCCAATGTCTTATTAAAATAATATTTTAAAGATGTATGATTCTAAATCTGTTATTAATGACAGATGTTAGAAGTGCAGATAAAGTTTATTGCCCTTATCTATGAATCATCAACACTATCAAAGGGACCAGAGATAAGAGAGAAAATGACCATCGAAATGGGAAAACGAAACAACGAAAACAACATCATTTTAAGTGGCTTACCTCAAGTTTAAAAAACGGACATTTTGACGTATTTAATCCGCAACGCATTTTCTCAACACAAAACGCACGTGTTTGTCTGCGCTTCATCCGCAAGAACATCTTCTGCTTAAAGCTGTTCTTTAATTTACAGCTTACGACTGACCTAGGGTTATATGGCCCTTCTACCTGCCTAGGTAGTGCAACTCATTTGGAAAAACCCATTTAGGGAAGGTTAATGTCCCGTTCTTATTTTAACAGAAAAGGACAGAAAATTTTGGGTATAAATACTGAGTGCATTTGGGTTTGGAGCTAGTCGACTACTTGCAAGCAGCGGATCATAGTCGTTCAGTGAATTTTTACCAAATTCAAAGTTTTAAAAATGGCTCGTGTCCGTAAATCTACACGCCGAAACCTCGATTATGAATTGGCCGAAGCAGCCAAAGAAGATGCATCGAAGGAAGTAAGGAATGAACCGGGCGTTCATATGACAATAGACGAAGTAAGTTGTGGCAATATTTATAAAAATTATTGTTTATCGAAAATGCATTAAGATATCCTTGCATGTCTTTTAATTTATTTGTTTGCTACGGGAATTCTAAAGTGATAGTAAAAAAAATGTTTAAAATTGTTACATATTCAATTCAGCACCGTAAAAAGCTTAAATTCCGCAAAAATTGTGTTAATTTTCTTAAATTAAGTCAATATTTGTGCCCAAAACCTTGTTTTTAGTTTTGTAAACTTACTTTTAGTCAATATTCACGTTTGAAATAAGAATTCTCTGACTTGGGTGTGACAAGCTCTAAAAATTTTTCTTTAAGCATACATTTCGACTGAAATTAAACTTTGCTGTCTGAAGTAAGACACAAATATTGACTTAATTTAAGAAAACTAGTTTAATTTTAGACTGAAATTAAGCACAGTGCTTAATATGAGATTTAACAATTTTAAGACTTTTTCTGTGCAGCTAATAAGAGTATTTTATGTCAAAAAGGATTCTGAGAGAATTTAAAAAACTGGAAGTAATAAAAAATTTACCGATTATTTAGAATTTTTTTGAAAATTCTTATTCAATTGTTTTTTTTTTCATTGGTATTTTAAGGAAACCGTCTATACTCCTCTTTAATCTGAAGTAAACTCAGAATTCCATAAATGTTTGTTAAATTTATCAACTTCTTTTTTCTTTGATAAAATGTAGCCTTTAATATGACGTTTAATACCTTTATCGTCTCAATAAATTATGTACAGCAATCAACTTTTGATGCAGTAAACTGAGGCGATATTGATTACAAAATATGAAATATTATTGAGATATTTATGTACTAATAATTATATTTTTCACTTTTAGGATCCATCGACGAATGCTCCTGGGAAGAAAGATGACATCTTACATGTCACCAAAATGTTTAAACGTATGGACATGTCAAGAGTATCTCGAATAACTGCAAATAACGAGCAGGAAGCAGAAAAAACGGATGAAAATTACCTGCATCAGTATCCTGTTCAAAACAGAAGAGTTAAGAGGAAACTCTTCTGTTAAAAATGTAATCGCTTTTTATTAGCATAGGACTTTGTAAATATATTGTAAATATATTGTAAATATTTGTAAATATTTGTAAATATAATATTTGTACATACCTTAAAATCCTGGTTTTGATTTTCTTGGCCTAATTCTTGAGTATATTTAAGTGTGTTTTTAAGGTAATTTACGACTGCGGTTTAGAAAAGACAAATCTATTACATTTTGATTATTTCCGACATAATTTGAAAAATGAATGGACTGTCTTCGCTATATTTAAAAAAATATGTTTATATCAGTTGCATCAATGGAAACGTATCCTTATATTGTAACAAATATCGAGCCTACCTGAAACCTTGCGGATTTCGGAAGTCCGACTGGACTTCTCCCAATATGATAAAATCCTGCTGGATTTCACTTCGCTGCAAATGTCTAAGTAATAAATTTTAACAAAACATCATCAAAATGTTGTCTAGACTTTTTATAACAATATCAAAGTTAACAAGCTGTAGAAGGTATTAGTATTAAGGAAGCTAAAATCACCAGTCATCAAAACAAAAAGTTATCACATCGTTGTCCTGATCTTTAAAATCGCTTTCGCAATCTTTAAGAGCTTATCATTTGGATACTAGCCTCTAAAACTTCTGGAAACCTTACTCCCTAAATTCCTTGAAGTGCAATTTCAGCCTGAAAGAGTGTTAAGATCGAGTTTTTAAATTGAACCCTTGATCATTTTGGTAATCAAATACAATCATCATATTTATGTTTTTTTAAGAGCTTTACCTGACCTATCGGTGTATTTAATCTATCCAAAAAATTACTAATTTCAAATTTACTCCTAACCATCTTAACCTCGGGGTCTCCTTAATTAATATTCTTTTTTTTATGACTTTGAAAACTTCATATTCAAAAGTATTTTATAATAATACAATATATAACTATATAAATTAAGGCACTCTACTTTTTCTAACTCTACTTATAACTGCCATTGTAAGCACAGGGACATAATCTTAATCTGTTTGGAATGAATTTTAACTCTACACGGAGTGAATTTTCATTCCACGCGAAGCGTGAGTTTTCAGTCCAACATTTGGAAACTTTCACTCTAAGAAATTTAGAGGAAACTCGTCAGAATATTCAGAGAAAATCGTTTACCCTTTGACCACTAACGTTTGTTTTAAATACTTGAAATATCTTATATTTTTTATATATCTTTATTATTGTTACATCATCATTCTGTTGTTAACATTTTACTTATATTAATTGAATCATAAATTACAAAATGTATTAATAAATACAGCATTATTCCTATTGTTTTTACTGCATGTTCATATCCATCCACCGAGATTTATTTGCACTTTGTTGCACAACAGCCGTTGAGATGGTTTGTCAATGACAGAAGTAAGAACTCGTATGCGACCTAGTAATTTTCTCAGATTTCGGCTAATATCGGTGGAAATGTATTATATATAGATCATATATATTTTAGTTCATAATAATAAATGTCATATGGCTAATTTTATGAAATTTATGACAAAATTAATGAATAGTCTCAAAGTTATTGCTGTGGTTTTCCAGTATAAATTAGTAAATCTACCACACGAACAGAAATTTCTAGGTTTTCTTCATGACTTTGCATCGTTGCTTTCTTCTCCTCTAAAAGCGTGCTAAAAAAACACGAAATGCTTTTAGAGGGTAAGAAAGCTGTGAAATAAAATCTTCACCGGGATGCAAAACCTATCCATTTTTCCTCATGTAGAATATCAATTAATGCGGCCCTGATCAAGTACTGATCAGTTTTCCTGAATATAATGCAGAACCTGATCTAACGATTAATCCGATCAAGGTCTGATCAGCCCCTGGTATCTTTCTCGCTCATATGAGGTCGCGACTGCACTGTCAGGCGTCATTCAAATGTTGATCGAACAGTCTAAAATATTTAGTTACAAATTAGTCCATACACTGAGAGAAAAATTTAGTCATATTTACTGTCTTAGAAATAGTCGTAATCAATTGGTCATTTTCATTGTATGTAGTAACATGTACTGCGAGATAGTTATTTGTACTACTCGAATTTAGCAGGAGTTAGGACTAAATGAATAGTAGCATTTACTACATATTAGTGAAATGACACGTTATGTAGAGGAAGTAGGGGCAAAGTGGGATGGTTTTGGAAAAACTTATATACACAAAATATGGGGCAAAAGAAACCAAAATATGGTTAGGTGTGGTTTAGAAACCCTTATTTAGGTCCTCAACTAACTTATTATGAAACGCATTGAAAAAAAGTATCTGTTTAATACTCCAAATATCAATTTTACGAAAAAAACTTTTTTTAGAGAAATCGGTTGTTAAAATTACTTCTGTAAAGGTTTGACAGAGAGAGAAAGGTAGGGGGAGGGGGCGAGGGGAGAGAGGGGGAGAGAGATTGATTGATTGATTGAAGACATTTTATTATTGCCCTGGCCGCCTAGGGCCGTGGGCAAATTTCAATTAGTCCTGCCGTTACATTTTTCGGTCAGGACTGTGAGATACAGAAAATTACTTAATAAACTATCTCTGCAAGTAGCAGTACGGGTACATTTTAGCAGTAACTTATCGTGCATATCCTAAACTTAAATAATAAATCTTACAAATAATATTATACGACAAAATAATAATAGATAATCAAGTTCACCCATATCAATTAGAATCAGCTGTAAATAAAGTCGCGAAGAGTTGCGCACGAAATGATGCTGGGGACGGTAGGTCTTGCAAATGCTGTGACAATGAGTTCCAGAACTGAATGGCAGTGATCCAAAATGATCGTGCGAAGATGTTAGTGCGAGGAATAGGGAGCATGAAATGAGATGATTGCAAATGATAGGCTTGAGCCTATCATAACGGCGTAGACGGTAGATATACCTCAGAGCATGATTTTGAAGACGCTGGAGTTTAGTACTCAGATAGCCAGATAGATCCGCGATAACAAGTGTAGCATAGTCCAGGTGAGGTATAAGTAATGCGTTAACTAATGAGAGCTTAATAGATGGTGGTAGGAAGGAGCCACGAAATTTAAGCCTATAGAGGATGTTGTGAACTCTAGATGAGATAGCGTTGACCTGCCGATTCCATGAGAGATCAGATGCTATTATTACACCTAGGTTTTTCACTTCGTCGGAGTAAGGTATTATGTCTGTTCCTACAACGATTGGCGGTATGGATATGCTTTTTAAGGATGCGATGTTTTGGGGTGATCCAATGATAATAGCTTGGGTTTTACGAGCATTAAGCTTAAGCCCGTAGTCATGAGACCATTGGACCAGTTCGTCAATGTCACTATTGATTTGACGTATAGTTTCATGAAGGCGACTTATTGGAGTTGACAGATAGAACTGTGTGTCATCTGCAAATATGATGGTGGAATCACGACAGTACTGCAGTCGGGAGAACAATGTATTTATAACAATAATAAAAAGTATAGGGCCCAAGCTAGTACCCTGTGGAACACCTGACGTTATATGTTCACGCTGCGAGGAGTAGCCGTCTAATCCAATTATCGCTTGGGAACGTCCGGACAGAAACGAGTGTACCCATCGGAGCGCCGACTCCTCGAACCCAATGTTACGCAAGCAGGTCAGAATTATTGAATGACTCAGTGAATCAAAGGCTTTCGAGAAGTCGAACAGCACCAGGATGGTAACGTAGCCTCTGTCGATTGCCAAACGGATGTCATCAAGAAGGTGAAGTAGTGCAGTTTGCGTACTGTGGTATTTCCGGAACCCACATTGTTTTGGATGTAGCAGTCTATTATCCTCGAGAAAGCTAACAATTTGCTGTGTGGCGACGGAATCAATGATTTTAGATAGATGTGATGGATTTGCTATTGGACGGGTATCTGAGGGGTTAGATGGGTTCTGAATTTTCTTTAATGGAATTATATATACTGATTTCCAGATGGATGGAAAAATACCAGTAGAGAGAGAGAGATTATAAAATGATGTCAAATACGCTGCAATGATAGTGAACTGTTGTTTTAGATGAGCGAGAGGAAGATGATTTGGACTTAGCCCACGGGATTTAGTTAAAATTGAATTTAGGCTACTGAGTACTTCTGCTTGGCTGATGGCTGAAAATGAGAATGAGGGATGAGTGGTGGGTAGGAACATTGATACAATAGAGTCAAGTGCTACTAGGTCACATGGTGGATGAGCCGAAGCTATGACTGCATAGTGCTGATTTAGAATGGCTGGTAAAAAGTGGTGAAGAGCTGATTGAGATGTTTCATTCGCAAGACCTAACCTCCGCAAACACGACCAGAGTTTGTTTGGAGTTGAATGGTGAAGAACTTGGTCATTCAAGTAGCGATTTTTAGCTGCTTTAATAGCATTCTTAATTTCTCTACGCAAATTTTTATATTGTTCTAACAATTGTGGATCTCGCATTCGCTTAGCGCGTGTAAATAGCTTGTCACGTTCCCTAATTCTAGAGCGTAAGTTAGGCGTAATCCATGGAATCGAACGACGTGTAATACGCTTGGTACATGTTGGCGCATGTATGTTAAGGACATCGTTGACGCAATCGTAGAATGAGGATAGAGAAGTCTCAAGTTCGCTAGGAAATGCCAATGAGTTAGTGTTGTAATCCAAGATTTGCTGGTCAGGAAATTGGCGGCGAAGTCTGGTTGAGAGATCATTTGATAGAGAAGTAAAATCACAATTGGAAAAATTTCGGTAAGATATCGTTTGAGGTACTTTATTAAGATGATCAAATTGGTAATAAATAGAAATTAAGCAATGGCCGGCAGCAAATGGCGAGGGAGATTTACGGTAGTTCTTAACTTTAGTATCGGAATCGGTGATAATTACATCTAGTTGTGAGGAGGACTCACCAGAAAAATGTGTAGGACCAAAGGGTACAGAGTGAAATGCATAATCGCTTATGATATTTCGTAAGTAGTTAGATTCAAAATTATTTACTAAGAGATTACAATTTAGATCGCCCGCAATAATTATATTTTTAAATCTTGACATATACAAATTAAGTTTAAGGAGAAATTCGGAGAACATTTGTCCCGCTGGACGACGATACATAATAATTAACAAAAGATTATGCGATGATGATTTGACATCGAGAAAAAGATATTCCGGCGTATTTATTTCGGTGTTTATTGAATACTCTATAATCGAATAAGAAAGAGATTTGTGTAGGTAGCATGCAACACCTCCACCATGTATGTAACGTGCTTGCCTATCAGCACGAAGCGCACGGTTGTTACGGACGAAGTTGTAATTGTTAACAAAAACACACGATGAATCTATGCCCGGAGTAAGCCACGATTCAGTAATCGCAAATATGTCAGTGGTGCAATCTGACAGCTCTTGTTCGATATCGTGAAGATGGGCGCGAAGAGAATTTATATTGACACAAGATACTTTTAATGATGACGATGACACAGACGCAGAAACACTTATTGGTTGAGCCGGTACATTTATCGATGGTAGTCAGGCAATCTTATTAAGATCCTGCTCAGTAGCAATCAGCAGCTCATCGATACCTCCATCTTTACGCACGAAAATATTACCGTTACGCGCCCAAACACGCTTATAGCCAGCATTTTTAGCCGTAATTTTCGCTTTTTTATATAGTGCGTATGTCGAGGACGGTAGAAATTCGTTTACATAGACGGGTTTCGTAGGGGCTACATTATCATCAGACAATTCAGGGAACAATTGAGCGACTGTTATTGCGCCGAGCTTGCGTTTCGCATCAATGATAAAATTGCGTATTTCTACGGATTTAAATAAAACATTAATAGTAAAGTATTGCGATGGAGATGTTTGATTTGCTACTGGACGTTTAAAATCTATTTTATTAATGCTTAAAATATCGCCGAATAAACTTTGTAGCTTTAAGTGTGTTAAAACTCGAAAGGCGATGTCATTGTGTGGCAGAGCGCATTTATTTGGGATGCCGTTTATAATGATTTCCGCGGTTGGTTTCGCAAGGGCACATGTATTTTTTAAATAATGTATCTCCTGCTTGAGCACCTCGCCTGTTACGGTATTCGCATGGACAGTAGCTGCTAAAGAAGACAATTCTTGTCTCATGGCATCTGTATTATTTCTCACTACAGTCATGTCAGATTGAAGGGCCGTAACCGCGTCAATAAGCCGCGCAAGTTGTTGTTCCAAGAGAGAGAGAGAGAGAGAGAGAGAGAGAGAGAGAGGGGGGGGGAGAGAGATTAAAAATATATTTATTAGTGTTCTGGCCACTACGAGCCGTGGACACAACTCAAGAGAGAGAGAGAGAGAGAGAGAGAGAGAGAGAGAGAGAGAGAGAGAGAGAGAGAGAGAGAAAGAGAGAGAGGAAAAGAGAGTTCTTACTTATCTCTGTGAACCTAAATCAAAACGGAATGCATCCCACTTTGCCTGTTCGAACAGTTGGTAAATACTGAATGGAAACTGTAATATGTTTCAAAATACATTTATTTTTGTGTTTAAATTTATTTAAGCATTAATTATTATTGATAATTTTATTATTTATTTATATTTTTCTTCCCCTTATCGTACTCATCAATATAAAATGGCCCTTTTATAGTATGGACTCCAAATTCATTGAAATTCCTTTACAAAAATCTTTTCAAAATGTTTATCTATAACACTCGATTGTTTCAAATTATTATGAATGGAAAGTTATTGTCGATTCTACTTCAGTTAAAATCTCAATTAATATATATATATATATATATTAATCTTACTCCCCGCTTGAAACCATACAACTTTGTTATTGGACATTTTCTCCTAAGTGCATTCTAACTGAAGATATTAGGGGGGTCCGATACTTTACGATGACCCTGTATATATATATATATATATATATTAATTGAGATTTTAACTGAAGTAGAATCGACAATAACTTTCCATTCATAATAATTTGAAACAATCGAGTGTTATAGATAAACATTTTGAAAAGATTTTTGTAAAGGAATTTCAATGAATTTGGAGTCCATACTATAAAAGGGCCATTTTATATTGATGAGTACGATAAGGGGAAGAAAAATATAAATAAATAATAAAATTATCAATAATAATTAATGCTTAAATAAATTTAAACACAAAAATAAATGTACTTAGAAATAAGTGAAAATAATGCGTATATATTGATTTTGTATTGCCGATACTAAAAATATAAAAAAAAACTTACAGTAAAGAACGTTTGGGCTCTGTAGTATTATCCTTTAATCATTATAATTAAAAATTACAATTATTATTATAATTAGAAGAAATAAACCAGTGGTTTAAAACCTTTTTTGGATTTTATATGCATTTCCTACCATTGGAAAAAAACGACCTAAGGGTCGAAAAGTTTTTTAGTCTTTAATTACAGCAAATGCATTTTATCTGAATTGGTTTGTCGTCCTTTTTAAAGGGAAAATAAAAATAAAAATTAAATGAAAATAGCTCTCAATATTAAGAGCTGTAGCTCTACAGCTCTTCTGCTACAGCTCAGTAGCACTACAGTTCTTAATATTGAGAGCTATTTTCATTTAATTTTAATTTTAATTTTAATTTTCTGCTTGAAAATGTTTTTAATTTTATTTTGGGCTTTAATTTTATAAGTGCTCACTTAGCACACTGTTTTCCGTGTGCAAAGTAGAACATTCGTGCACCGTGCGCTAGTGATTAGTGTAAAGTGCTTAGCGCACTTGTATCGTAATGTACTATATTTGTTTTAATATTTTATTATTTATGTATTTGTTTATTAAGTTGACGAATTGTCTTAAATTTTTATCAATTTACTGGGTTCATTGATAAATTCTTATATATATATATATAGGGTGGGGTCGAATCGGAAAAGTTTTTTTATAACACTTATTTTTTGGTAGTTTTTGATGCGCTAAGAACGAAAACGACCATAAAAAAATTCTAAAAAAATGTTTCACATTCGCCCCGACGTCCCAAAAATGCCGTTTTTTGGGTGTTTTTTTTCGATTGTTTGTAACTCCGTCATTTTTTTTTAATTTTTTTTTTTTTTTTTGAAAAGGTGCCCACAATATCCATCTATTAAATCCATATATTAGAAATTTTTATTTTTTTTTTTGATTATGCCTCTAAAAAATCGATATGTATGTCGATTTTTCAAAAAATTGAATATTTCGATATTTTTTATTTATAACAAGTCAAATATCGGAAAAATCGAAGTGTGGCTACGATTTTTCGTCGTATTTTGACCTCCTAAATATGAAAATGATCGTAAAATTTAGCTAAATGTCTTCTCTTAGTCGTTATTTTTTAAAAAGTTCTAAAAATGTAACCTGATTCTATTAAAAGCTATTTTAAGGGCTTACTACAGCCAAAAATTGTCAGAGTTTTAATTTTTTATTCGAAAGTACAACATTTCAAGAATATCCTCTAAAAATCTCGCGTCAATCCGAGCAAAACTAACGCAGACATGATTTTTTGAACTGTCCGAGTGGGAGACCTAACGCGTAAGAGCTGAGCAACAAAATGACATTACCAAGAAAGAAGAGAGAATACGAAGAAGGCAGGAGCAAAAAGGCGCATTAAAATCCCTGGATTATAACAATGGCGTCGAATCTATTCCAAGAAAACAAAGTGTGTCATTATAATTTGTAAATAAACAAATTGTTCACAACGACAGAAAGGCCGTACATATTTGAATTTTCGAACAAATATGGGCAAATCTCTAGAACTTTTAAACTGTGGAGTCCTGTGACACTACTTAAACGTCATTGCTTTCACACAAATGCTATATTTTTTTAATACTTCAAGATATCATAAATAAAAAGCTTGATGAATTTCGAAGTCGCCCGACGTTACAGAGACGCTCTATAATTATTTATAGATAAAAAAATAATGAAATTTCATGCGTCCCTTGCATGTTTTTTTTACTCTTATGAGTATTGTATTTGCGCCGCGTGAGTTAACCTTGTGTTTTTAGCGCGAAATGGAGGCAAACAACTCATAAAGCAATATATTCATATGAATTTTATGTGCCACACATTTAATTGTATAGAGTGAGCCTACAGTACCCGTCCCTTGAATTTCGTAAATTCTAAACTTATTTAAACTCGTTTATTTATTATCCGCGCCATCTTAGAAATCGAATATTTATTGTTTTTGGTTATTAAAGGACACAATAATAAAGTGTTTGACACTTTACTCATTTGTGTGCGCCTTAAACTGTTGATGTTATACAAGTGTAAACATACATTCCAAAAACGTGCCAATTTCAGAAAATTTACTATTTTTCGTGGCACATTAAAAATATCGCCAATATCAAGTTGTTGTTCGGTGTGCTGGTAAGTAAATACCTTATATAAGTATGTAAACTGCGCGGCATTCTTATATTTTACATATTTTCAAAGTTATTGAAAGAACTATTTATAAAGTCGTAATTTAACGATGAATTAAGCACTGTAAGCTTAGTAACATTGTGGTCAGAAACTAAAAGTATGTTTATTCAGATAAAATTTGGTGTTCTTTATGTGTTTAAAGAAAAACAATTCTTTATTATACTTGTTTAAGCACTGTGTTTCAAATTAGAGCTATTGTAAAACAAAATATGCATTTCGAGTCTACGTATAAGTGATAACCCGGGAAAAAATGAATCATATATGGATCATATATGAACCATATATGGACATATATGAACCATATATGATCATATATCATCATATATGATTCATATATAATCCATATACAATAATTATACAGGGTCATCGAAAAGTATCGGACCCCCCTAATATCTTCAGTTAGAATGCACTTAGGAGAAAATGTCCAATAGCAAAGTTGTATGGTTTCCAGCGGGGAGTAAGATGATGACCTTGGCTTTGACCTTGACCATGTCCTTCAAGGTCATTTCAAGGTCAATCTTATTTTTTTAAATAGAACCCCCTACATTTTATTGCATATTCTTATAGCTTATCTTGAGAGCTTTCTAAAACACTATAATAAAATATTTTTTTATTAAGTACTTTTTGAGTTATAAAGGTTTGCTATTGGACATTTAATTGTTAACTTCAAACCTTTATAACTCAAAAAGTACTTAATAAAAAAATATTTTATTATAGTGTTTTGGAAAGCTCTCGAGATAAGCTATAAGAATATGCAATAAAATGTAGGGGGTTCTATTTAAAAAAATAAGATTGACCTTGAAATGACCTTGAAGGACATGGTCAAGGTCAAAGTCAAGGTCATCATCTTACTCCCCGCTTGAAACCATACAACTTTGCTATTGGACATTTTCTCCTAAGTGCATTCTAACTGAAGATATTAGGGGGGTCCGATACTTTTCGATGACCCTATATATAATCCATGTATAATTATATATGCTCATATATGAATTTTGACCTGATATAACTGCATATACTCGTATATGAGCATATGTGCTATTATATAAATTTGCTATACAGGAGTTTTCGGGCTGATGATTACGAATCTGAGCTCAGATTTTGAAATTTCAATGTGCAGATCCAATTTTAACGAAATCTACTAATAACTTCATTTTTCACCGCCATCTTGGATCCGCCATTTTGAATTTCCAAAATCTGAACTCAGATTCATAATCGGCGACCTCGGAAACCCTATTATACACAATCTTAGGGCGATCCAATTAAGCATTTACTTGTAATCCTATTTTTTTTATAAAAATGATAATTTTTATTGGTTTATTTAATTATAAAACAAAATATTAAATAAATATTGCTTAAAATGCAATGTTATATACATCTTCAACTCTCACATCAGTGATATTTTTAAAAAATTGGGCGGAAATGCGTTATTTAATTATTAACCTTTCAAAAAATCAAAATTTCAAGCTCATCCCGGTGGTCAATATTTTGGACATAGTACCGCAAAGTTTTAATGCCGTTGAGTAAAAAGGATGCACGACCGTACATTTTTACTTCTTATGTAGATATGAATACATATACCCAACGCCAATGTTGTGCTTGAAGTTTAAAAAAAAAATTTATTGAGAGGCTGAAATTTAAAAGTTCCAGAGATTTGCCCATATCTACATCTCCATTATCGATGAAATGTAATTTTCAAGGTTCGTTTCTTATAAATACCATCCAATACGGATCTTCTGAACTTTAAATTCAACGCCATCCATAGACAATCCCAACTTAGGGTGAATCCACATGGAGCGGAAATTTACGCGCGGAATCGTCTTTTAGCCAATATTATAGGTGCAGCATGCTTGTCGATGGGTTGCGGTGGGGGAACGCACTTTTCTATCTGGCATGTCGATAAACGGGAGCTTGAGGGGAAGTCGCGGAACTGACCCATGTCGTAAAAAGGGGGTTCTACTGTATTGTAATGCGTTAAATACGGCATCGTATAAGATCGAATGAATTCAATTCTGGTATTACAGGTCGTATAAAATAGTATAAATTCGAATAAGAATCTCGAATAATGGAATAATCAATACGCCACTAGAAAGAAATAGAATGCAAAATATCGATTCCGTACACTTTTTTGTTTATTGGGACCCTGTCTTACTTTGTGCTTACCCGGTAATCAGTTATGTAGCAACTATGTAACATTTGTGTAACACTGTAACCATTACGTAAATATTACATAACTGTGACTTTCCATGTTTGCAGGGTAAGGCTGTTATTTACGAAAGTTGTTTATTTATATATAACTGTTAACCTTGTTAACTATTTTTAATTAAAAAAAAAAATAAAATAATAGTTAAAATATACTTATATTTTAAAAATATATTTTAATTGCGTCAAATCTTAAGCATGCTTATGGTCATTCGGGTGATTTTGAACGATTGAATACTTTCTCATTTGCTGGATTAGGACGCAAGGGTCACATTTTCGGAAATATAGCACATTTTATAGTATATTTGTTTTCGACATATACAGGGTGATCCAAAAGTCCCGGAACAGCAAAATATCTCAGCGGGAGTGCATTTTCGGGGAAAATGTTTTAGACAAAAGTTTAAGGATTTTTCCCTGGCTATTTAATGGCGATATTGAATTTGACCTTGAACATGACCTTGAAGGTTATTTCAAGGTCAAGTTAATTTTTTTAAATGGGAACCCCTATTTTTTTTCATGGATTCTGAAAGAGCGGGAAATTCTACGTCCGAGTATGATATGATCGATTTTTCCGGCAAGGTCATTTCAAGGTGAAACTTAAAACTCCCGTAACGGCGAAATATCTCAGAGGGTGTGCATTTCTTTGGAAATTATTTCAGACAAAAGTTTAAGGATTTTTCCTGGGATATTTAATGCTAGCATAAAATTTGACCTTGAAAATTACCTTGAAGATTATTCTCAGGTCAAGATTATTTTTTTTTTTTTAATTGGAACCCCGTTTCATTTTCTTAACGAAGTTATGAGGATCTTCCGGTATTGAGAGTGGTTAAATTCATTTTGTTCAGTCGATGCTATTACTGGACGATCTGCTCTAGGGAGATCCTTTACAGTGCCGTAAACTTCGAAACAATTTATTGTTCTGCCAAAAGTCGATTTAGGAATCAGTTCCTGTCCCTCGCTTGTCCTCTAATTTTGTAAATAGAATAATAAACTGTTTAAAAAAAGTGTATACATACATCTTACGCAACACTTGTGCAAAGTGAACTTGGGCGCGCGAACAGCGACAGAGAGCACGAGTCACCAGCGAAGTAAATAAACAACATACATTCACATTGAATTTATACATACGTGTACAGTCTTATAAGGTTACATTTTGGTCTTAACTTTATCGTTTTGTGAGATACATGGCCTTTCCTATCTAAACGTATTAAGCATCATTTCAGTAACAAAATACATACGTATATTTCGTACAAATAGCAATGGCTGCGCTAAGTGAACGAGAAAGAATAACCATTCTCATGATGAGAGGCTGGGGTGATAACCAGCGATCTTTAGAGAATGTGCGAACCTTATTTAACGCATCATTTAGAGAGGGACGAGAACCGATTTCTAAATCTACTGTTAGCAGAACAATAATTCGTTTTGAAGTTCACGGTACTGTGAAGGATCTCCCAAGAGCAGGTCGTCCAGTAACAGCATCAACTGAAGAAAATGAGTTGAATGTCGCGCTGGCAATAACGGAAGATCCTCATACTTCCATCAGGAAAGTTAAACAGCAGCACGACTTATGTTACGGTACAGTACAACGGATCTTAACTAAAAACTTAAAATTTCACCCATACAAAGTTAGACTCGTACAACAATTGAATGAAGACGATCCTGATAGACGCCTACAGTTTGCAGAATTAATGATGAATCGAATGGATGCTGATGCCGGTTTCTTGAATCGCATCGTATTTTCTAATGAAGCTACATTCTTCTTAAATGGGGCAATCAATAGACATAACATGTCTTATTGGAGTGAAACCAATCCTAATTGGATGGTCGATAGTCGTTCTACTCAATATCCTGAAAAAGTAAACGTATGGGCAGGTATTATTAACAATGCGGTAGTTGGGCCCTTCTTCATCGAGGGTACCCTTACTGGTCAAAAATACCACGATATGTTGAGGGACGACATCATCCCTGCTATTCAGGTTATTGTAGGCGAGGATTTCGATCAGACTTGGTTTCAGCAAGATGGTGCAGCACCCCATTATGCAACAGTGTTCGCAATTATTTGAGTGATGTATTCGCAGAACGGTGGATAGGTCGAAGGGGTGTAATAGAATGGCCACCAAGATCTCCGGATCTTACGCCCCTTGACTATTTTCTATGGGGTTATCTCAAAGATAGAGTGTATCGAACGAAACCGGTGAATATTGAGGAAGTAAAACAACGAATACGGGATGAGATCGCGGCTATAGAACCAGATATGATTAAAAAAGTCGTATCGACTTTTTATAATCGCTTGGGATATTGCCAAGAAGTTCATGGCAATCACTTTGAGCATAAGCTTTAGTAAGATACATAATTTCATCAAAATCTTAGTATACCCATCTTGCCTTAACTGTCTGGGGACACCCACACACACACACACACGCACACGCACACGCACACGCACACGCACACGCACACGCACACGCACAGGTGACGGCGAGGGGAACCACCTGAACAAAGCACCCCGAAGAGGTGTAAACCCGACCGTGCTACCTCCACGCGGTACATCTTGGGTAATGCTAAAGCCGGCGGTAGCATTGGAAACAATGTAAAAATGTTACCCATACATACGGTATTTATAAACGTATCGGATGAAAAAAAAAATGTATATTTTTATCCGGGAACAATGATAATGCATTGCACTCTCGAAACTCTGGAAACATTACGAAAATAAAACGGGGTTCCAATTAAAAAAAAATAGTCTTGAGCTTAGAATAAGCCTCAAGGTAATTTTCAAGGTTAAATTCAATGGTGCCTCTTGCTGAGTTAATTCGCTGTTCCGGGAGTTTTAAGTTTGGCCTTGAAATGACATTGCCGAAAAAAACGGCCATAGCATATTTGGACGTAAAATTTTGTGCTCTCTCCGAATCCGTGAAAAAAAATAGCAGTTTCCATTAAAAAAAACAAACTTGACCTTGAAATAACCTTCAAGGTCATGTTCAAGGTCAAATTCTGTGCTACCATTAAATATCCCAGGAAAAATCCTTAAACTTTTGTCTGAAACAATTTCCAAAGAAATGCACACCCTCTGAGATATTTCGCCGTTACGGGAGTTTTAAGTTTCACCTTGAAATGACCTTGCCGGAAAAATCGATCATATCATACTCGGACGTAGAATTTCCCGCTCTTTCAGAATCCATGAAAAAAAATAGGGGTTCCCATTTAAAAAAATTAACTTGACCTTGAAATAACCTTCAAGGTCATATTCAAGGTCAAATTCAATATCGCCATTAAATAGCCAGGGAAAAATCCTGAAACTTTTGTCTGAAACATTTTCCTCGAAAATGCACTCCCGCTGAGATATTTTGCTGTTCCGGGACTTTTGGATCACCCTGTATAAAAGATGCTAAAAATATTTGAAATTGCTGCAACAAGAAATATTTGAAATTCACCGAGATAGAAAAATTATGTCCTACAATCTTTCATTTAAAATGAAATTAACATTTTGAAAATTGTCAAAATAACTCAAGGTCCAAGAATTCGATTTTAAACTCATGATTACGATGTCATCCACAACAACGGCCTAAATACGAAAGGATTTGTGACTATGTTTTTATTAATGAAATGAAACCCTTTTCTACCTCTTAATTTTATTTTATTGAAAGTTGCACATTGTTAATCACAGAATCACTCATTTTAAGAATAATAATTTAAGATTATTAAACATAACAGTTTCAGAATACATTTTCCCCGATTTAAACTATTTTGTTCACTCCATACATGTAAATAAATTCATAATACATTGCTCCCCGTATTATGTTGTTCGTTATATTTCAGCATTTAGTATGTGCCTTAAATTAAGCGATAATCTCTCGCTTCATTCCCTTGTTTCATTTTTTTTTAAAGTTGCTTGCTTAACCCTTTTCATGCCAAAAGTCCACAATTATTTTGTGATTTTCAAGTGAATCTTTATCTGTGTAATGATAAGCAAACAAATTTGAAAACCACATTTTCTAACGTACTTTTGTTCGTAGTTTTCAAATGTGCCATTAGTTTTGTTCTATGGCGATTGATTTTTTCAAAATGGCGGATAATTTACAAAAAAACGTGATTTTTAATATTTTTTTATTTCTTTGACGTACTGGCTTGTGGATCCTGTGGAATAATAGCCACAACTAAAATATAGGTTACGCAGGATTTCAAAATGGCCGATCCAATATGGCGGTTTTTATACGCATTTTTTACTCTTTTTTCATTTTATTTTATGTTTTTAGACCGTGATATTTACTTTTTCAATAGATTTATTATATTTATCTCAGTTTGATATCGATTATGAAAGAAAATAGAATATCTTCCACTATTTTTAATTTCACATCACCTTATTTTGTTATTTTCTTGCATAATCGAAATCAAACTTGGATATACGTAATAAAAAAAGTATATACGATATACGTAAAAAAAAATATAATATTTTTAGCCATTTTGAATTTCATATCATCTTGTATTACTATTTTCTAGCATAATCGGTATCAAACTGAGATAAATATAACAAAACTATTAAAAAAGTAAGCGTCAGGAACTAAAAATATACAAAAAAGAACAAACATTAAAAATGTGCGTAAAAGTCGCCATATTGGATCGGCCATTTTGAATTTTAACATTCTACGTCGCTTAAATTTTAGTTATGGTGATTAGGATCTAGACACTTATGCCGGTGTGGAAACGGGAACATTACTAGCCAGTACATTAAACAAATAAACAAATTTTCAAAATCACGTTTTTTTGTAAATTAGTCGCCATTTTGAAAAAATCAAATGTCATAGAACAAAAGTAGTACAGTGGCCCTCCCCTTATTTTAACTCCTCTTATTTTAACTGCGTCCTTTATTTTAACTTTTTTTCGTCCCATATGTTAACTACTTCCCCTCCTGAATTCCCCCACCATTCACCATTTGAAAGTGTTCAAAAGAGTGCGGACTGCTGTTTGCGCTTGCGCATACAGGTGAAGAAGGACGCCACTATATCTCTTTTCTCTGTTTTTATTCTTTCATACTGCTAGTGGTGTGGATGAGGGGAAGTGTTAAAATAAGGGAAGAAGCCGCCATCTTCCTTGACTCGAAAAGTTAAAGGGGAGGGCCATTTGAAAAGTACGGATAAAAACAAGTTAGAAAATATGGTTTTTAAATTTTTTTGCTTATCATTACACAAATAAATATTCACTTGAAAAACATGACAAAATTATGGCCGTTTGGCATGAAAAGGGTTAATATCACAATAAAGGGAGCATTGTACTTAGAACACAAACTCATTGCTAAACCTGGTAAACTTATATTTTTTTTATATTATAACTTACATTAAATGGTCAGAATTGCGCATAAACGGTAGTCACTTATTATAGTACTGTAAGTCTCTTTATTAGCACAAGGTTGAGGTAGTATTTGCTATAAATTTACACAAAAATTGATCTATCGAGAACTGAACCAATTCTAAATTTGTATAAAATCAGAACTTTATTTCTATTGCCGTAATAGTAAAATAAGTGACTCACTTCTGACGTTAAGAAATTTACCTACGGCAGAATAACTTTTTCATCAAATATTTTGCAATTCTGGTGGTATATAAAACTTTCTTTCAAGCGCAAACTTCTTTAAAGCCATGTATTTGGAATGCCAAGACTGTATTTCATCTCGTATCCTGTTATTATCTTCCTCCATAGTTTCCATGTCCTGAAATTCTTGCATTTTCTCACACTCCAACCCGTCTTTCTGCTCAATACGTTTCACACGGCAACTAGCTGCGTATCCACGATTTTTCAACGTGCGACGACGTTGTTTCATAATTGACATTTCTTCTCTAGATAAACCCCTTTGCTTTAATTGTCGATTCAGGTCGCGTACTGAGAGGGTTACAAGCTCCTCGTCACTTATATCAGTGCACGGACGTGGTGAGAGTCGATCCATATTAATAATGAGATTTGCTGACCAGCGTCAGCTTTTGTTCGAGTGATAAATTTCTGAAAAAGTGAATCGAACGATTTTCAATAATTATTTATTGCCATTACAGATGAGACATTAACAATTTTAAAAAATATATTTTTTTGGAAATTAAGTCAAACGTTATTTGTTTTATTCTAAATATTATATGTATAGTAACAATTTGTTTAATAAGTCAGAAAAAGGCACATAAAATAGAATATATTACCTTGAATTTCAATATATCAAACGTTATTAAGAATTTCTCTAACTGTCAAAATATCTGTCAATTTGACGCACTGTACAGAAGCGTTTAGCGTTACCGTGCATGTGTGCATCTTGCATGCATATAGTTTGCTTACGTGTGGGTTACGGCTGTGGTTTCGGTCGATTATTAAAGGCTTCTTCACACGAGAAACGAAATTCCCCAAATTCTAAAGCCGCGTATCTATGAAATATAGTTACCTTCTAGTAACTAAACGCAAACAACTCCCTAGGTTTACTCAATGAAGCCAGCCCAACTGCAAAAGTATTGAATCCGGAATCTGTCCATTTCGGATTGAATACGTTTCAATTCTTTGCAATACTTTCGCATTGAATGAATGAAAAATGAATTGGGATTCGGTTCTTCTTCCCCTGATGAAAATAGGAGCATCCCTGTGCCCGTATTCTGTAACTCGTTATTACGAATGACGTCGACGTTATGACAATTCCAACCAACCACGGTTCAGGATATTGTCGTTATCGACAGTAACGTCGACGTTATTCGTAATACCGACTTACAGAATACGGGCACTGGAGCGTTCCTGACTAATGTGTTTCAAAACAAAAATAATTAGAATACAAAAATGAAAATATTAATTTTTTGTTTATTTTTTATTAATGTTATATTTTTTATTATCATGAAAAAATCTGTTCTCAGGCGGTCAGCATCCAAGTAGTGTTTCCTAGCAAAGATGCTTAACTAGTAATAATAACCGCGCGCGACACCGACCACTGGTCTACCACTGGTTGATTACTGACTATAACATAATATGACATTTGTGTTACACGTTGAAATCTGCTATAATTTCGGTAGGTTATCAAAAGGGGGATAATCTCGAGGCTATAACCACATACATACAAAATGATTTTCAAAATTTGCAAACTTAAAAATTTTTAAATATTTTGAAAACGGCAAGAGATACGCGAAATCTGACAAAATTTTGTAGGTTGTAGGAAGGGGAGATAATCTCGAGTCGATTATTGCGTAAATGCAAATGAATTTTGAAAATTTTCAAAATATAAAATTCCATAATAGATCGAATTACAATGCGTCGAATTCAGCAAAAAGTATTCAAAAGAATTATCTTTACTTCAATGAAATTCGACTGGATGTATTAGATCGAATTACAACGCTTCAAAATTCTGACGAAGTATTGAAAAGAATTAACTTTGCTTTGCCGAAATTCGACCGTACGTACTGGATCGAATTGTAACGCGTCGAAATTTGGAGCAAGTATTGAAAATATTGTTGCCTAGTCAATTTCATTCGATCGTATTGTGGTGAATTCCAAACATTATTTCAAATGTGCCAATTTTATTTTCGAATTGATTCGAATTAAATGGAAATCTCATTAATTCTCAAATGTCGTATTATATCGTATTAAAGGATTGAAACGAATTATATAGAATTGCATAAAATCGATCTGAATTCGAAATGGACAGATTCCGGGTTGAAAAAAATGTTTTTCAATACTTTTGCAGTTGTTGGGAGCCTACTAGGGAAATTCTTTCGGATGTCACAATTTTAGATAAAAATGGCATTTTTCGACGAGACAGTATCCAAACAAATACTCCCAATTTGCTCCGCCGAAAACTGTAAAATTTACAACTTTTTTGCTTTTTAGGACAGGACCGTGAAGAACCACAATCTGGTAACAAACCAACTGAACCTATTAACCCTTCGCTGCGGCGAGAATTTCACAAAAAGTGCCCAAAATGCGGAAAAAAAAATTTTATATTAATATTAACTATGGTTAGATTTTACTGTAACTTGGTGCATAGGGGTTTCTTGGGACGCCGATTACGAATTTGAAGTCAGATTTCGAAAATTTAAAATGGCGGAATCAATATTGCGGGCAAATTTTCTAAATACCAATCATTTCGCCTGACACTTGTTACTCAGAGGTTTTCGGGGTCGCTGATTACGAATCTGAAGTTAAATTTTTGAAAAATTCAAAATGGCGGATTCAATATGGCGGACGTCTTAATCAAAATTCGAACTAATTACGAATCTTATATCAATTTTTGCATGTACAATATTACGGCAATTTGTTATTCATATGTCAATAATGCTGCTCGTGGCATGTTGGCAATAGAAACACTCTCGTGATTATTTATAGAATATTTATACCGAATTTTGTATTTTTATCAAAAACTTCTTCGTTTCTGCGGCTACAAATCTATATTTTTAGTTTTTATAGATATTTTACAGAGTTTATTATCTATCCAGATTATTCCGTGTAAATTTCAAAATTTTGTTATGTACTCCTGAGTTATCGTGTTACATGTGGGGAAAAAAACTGATTTCTAGAGTTCAATATGTTACAGTTTTTATTTTAAAAATAATTTTAAACAAAAATATATAAAAACAGAAAAAAAAATGCACTTTGAAGACCTTTCTCGAACCTCCTCGTAGTAAAGTGTGTAAGTACATTTTGTATACCGAAGCTAACGAAGAAAGGCTAACATTAACCCTGGTATTGGATCCGCCATTTTGAATTTTCAAAATATATCATCAGATTTGTAATCGGCGACCTCGAAAACCCTTGAGTAGCAAGTTTCAAACGATTTCATTAATTTTTAATGCAGAAATTGACCTAATACGGCGAAATAGCTCATGACAAAGATTTTTACAAAATCGTAAAAACAACATATTTTAAGAACTTGTATCTTTTTTTTACGACATGTTTTTGAAAAAGGACAACGGGATGTTGTTCGGTATACCTTAGGCTGGCTAGAAATGGTCAAGTTTTTAAATTGGATATGTTATTGACTTCATTAGACTCATTTATGTCATGGAAAAGATTTGCGTTTTTGCCGCAGTCATAGAAAAGTCCTAAATGACAAAGATCTTTGTCATCCCCAGCGAAGTGGTTAATGCCCAAATGCACAGAAAGTTTACTGCCAATTCAACGCTTATTTCCAATACAAAATAAATTTCGAAAAAAATAAAAACTGTCAGATTCTACCATTTTCAAGGCCGTTCTTTTGAATGGTAGTACGAAAATTAAAAAAAAAATTGAAATTCATATATGATTTTGACATATATAATAGAAAAACATGATTTTTTAGGACGCATTTTTTTTTTAAAATATCGTCTTTTCGATACAAAAGCTTATGTACTTTGAGTGAGCCAAAATATATTGTAGAGTGCACTCGGTACTTTTACTTAAAAGATACACTGGTATATATATTTGAAATTTTCTGTCAGATTCAAAATGACCACTGCATTTACAAATTCCTTTTCAAAATTTAACCATTTTTTTTCTTGAAAACTATGAACTTTAGAGAAAATATTATAGAACAATTATGTTCTAAAATAGGTCGAAGAATATCCTCTATGTTTTTCAGAATGTATTGTCACAATTTTTTTTAATCCAAGAAATTGTGAATTTGGACAGGTAATATTCGTGAATTAGGCAAGGAGTGAATTAGGACAGGGACTACTGTAAATCTACATACAGCAGTCCTCCTCTTAAGACATCTTCCCTTAAGTCATATGCTCCCCGTAAGTCATATATTTCGCTCCCCCTAAGACATAATTTTATAGGTTATAAATCCTGATGCGTTCCCCAGTCACGAGTTTTATTTAACGGTAGCTCGCGTAACGTTTTGTATAAATATGTAACTAACAAATGTACCAAAAGTACCAGAAAATTACATTGCAAAACCACTGAAATTGAATGTTATGAAATATGACTTAAGGGGAGATGCCGCCATCTTGCTTGCCCCGACTGTATGATTTAAGGGGAGCACTACTGTAGGTGAAATATTTGTATAATTAAATTGTATACATTTGGCTACACTGTAAAAAAAGATTGTGTGAAATTACTACTCTAAGAGTAGGTAATCTGTATAACCTAGTCTGAGAGTAGTAAAACCCCTAGAAAGTTGTAAATATTACAGCAAAGATGTAAATTTACATCGATTTTCAACAGACTTGAAATTGCAGGTTAGAATTTACAATTAATGTAGTTAAATTACTGTGTTTATAGTAAAATCACACCATTATAGTGAAATTACAGTGCTGTAATAAAATTACAATATCGTTGAATTTTTTACATTTTTTAGGTTAAATACACATTTGGTGCGTGCAGTATATATGTATTAAATACTGAATTGTATTATATAATATAATATATGCATTGCAATGTTTTTTTTTTTGTGAATGTAAAAAATATTGCAATTTGTTTAAGAATTAATTAAATAGTTTTTAGGAATGTTTTAATATTTATTATTTATCATACAATAGCATTTGTAATATAAAATTCAACCTGACAAACAACGATTCGTATATAGTTTTGCATTTAACGACAATAAACAACACATGTATATTATAGTCACTTTACAATAAATTTGGTTCATAAATCTTCACTCGCTTTAACAGTTTGTAGTTTACGAAGTAACGTGTACACTTTTTCGGTGACAGCTTGATTTTTACCCCTGCTTGCGTCTTCTGAATAGATTTCAGATTATAATTATAATGAAAATAAATCCATCAAACTTAACCTCAATATACTTGTAAAGAAACTTCATTTTATTTGGTCAAATAAATATGTAGCATATCATATATATACCTCTGCACACGTTTGATGAGATAAAAAATATCTTCACATAACAAATAACCGAAATCTTTACGAGAAATTCAAACAAGTATATAAACCTCAATGATGGCTGCCCGGGTCACGCGCGGAATGGAAAATATTACTAGAGAAATTGTATTTTTAACATTGTCAGATGTAATTTCACATTCAAACAGTAATTTCAAAAAGTGTAAAATTACTGCTCTCAGAAGTGGTAATTTATATAACCTACTCTCAGAGTGACAATTTGGTGTAAAAATACTAGTGATTTTGTACTTTTACACCATTCAGAGTGGTAACTCGGGTGTGAATTTCACACTTGTGTTGTGATTTCACCACGATTTCACGAAACTATTTTTTACCATAGAGATAAATATAGAGTGTACACGAAATCTTACAATACGGGGGGATTGCTAAGTCGGAAAAAATAACTAGGGAGTCGGAGTTGGCAAGTCGGACAGATGGCGCGTCGGAAGTCGATTAACCTAAAAAAGCGTGCGAATGACAGATTAGTAAAACAAGACATTTGGCAATCCTGCTAAAATATATGTACACGATGTACACACATTTCCAAAACGCTATACACAAACATCACGTATTGACGTATATCGTTGATTACTGCTGTGGTTATTAGCGTTTTGCACTTTGTTGTGGAGTGAATATTGTTTTATCTGTCCTGATCATTATGAAAATTCATATTAATAAGTGATTCTATCATAGACTTATGATATACACGATACCTTCGTAAAAACGTTGACGTATCGGCAATATCCGGTGATCAATATATGTTTATTGATATTTACATGAATAAACATAACTTGTAAAAATTACAATTTTCCTTTTTGCGAGCATAAAAGCAGGCTGTCTCTGAAGGTACGTTCTTTATTATTATACTTATTTTAATATTTATTAGCTTTCGCTTAGACATTTTTACTAGCTTGTTATTATTTTGTTTATATTTGAAGAGCTCAGGGCAATAAACGGTCAACTCATTTTCTCCTTGACTACGAAGAAAATGTATTTACTTTTCGGGGGAACAAACTGTCGAGTTACTTACCAAAGACACTTTTGTGACCGTTTTTTGCTTCGAACATGTCAAATTTATAAACTAAATTTTCTGGTTAATTTCGTCATTAGTTTTAGGCAACAAACGGTCAATTATTTGACTCGGCACTATTTAATTTTTAAAAGTTTATTTTTCTCATAATTCTTGTAAAATTAGTCATTTTTATAATAACTTTGAAGATAAAATGTCATATTTATTAATCGGATTCAATAAAATCCTGAATGTTGTATTGATTGTAGTCGCGATACGATATATCCAAATTCCTTAGAAAACTTTTTTTAAAAAAGTGCTTTATTTCATGAATATTGACAGAATATTCGTTATCTTTATCTTCGTGCATTTGCACTTGATTATAAAATAATGAACATCATCGATCTATTAGATTATTTATTGCCGAGTAGAGTATTAAAAATATATAGCCTTGTAGGGTTGAATGAAATTCCTGGGAAAAAATGGATTATATACAATTATATATAATTGGATCTAATTGTATCAAAAAATTGTATATAATTATATATAAATTTAGATACAATTATATATAGTAATATATAATTATATATATTTATATACGATTATATATAATTGTATACAATTTTTGATACAACTAGATCCAATTATATATAATTATATATGGATTTTGGCCGTATATAATTATAAACAATCGTATATAAACATATATAATTATATATTATTATATATAATTGTATATAATTGACTGCTTTGTATATAATTATATACGGCCAAAATCCATATTTAATTATATATAATTAGATCTAATTGTATCAAAAATTGTATATAATTATATATAATTGTATATAAACATATATAATTATATATTATTATATATAATTGTATCTAAATTTATATATAATTGTATATAATCCATTTTTTCCCGGGATTTACCATTTTTATTAAAAATTGACTTTTTGGTAACGGCGCAAAAGACAATAACCATATCGTACCTGTATACAATTGAATGCAGAATATTTTGGAGCAACAAATTATCAAATATAAGACTGTGACTATTTGTTGCCCATTTTTAATTTTTCTTTTCGGTGCAACAAATGGTCAAATAAAAAGTGACTGTTCATTGCCCGAAACAGTTTTGTTTTTTCTGACTGTTACTCCTAATTATTGGAATATTTAAACGAACAATCAAGTGATAATGCTCTTCGTGTGTTGATGAACGTTTTGATGAGTAACATTCGATTAAATGCTCACATCAATTCACACAATGCTTTTCGATTTGCCTAAGAACGCTTTTGTCATATTGTCATAAAGCTGTCACGTTTAGTCATTAGTGTATTATATATGGGGATATCCCTAGAACTTTTAATATTTAACTTCAGAAAAAAATTAATTTTTAATGCACGCTATCTAAACTTACTTTTTTATGTTTGTACACCTATAAACTATATACTCTCGGTATTAGCCCAAAAATTATCAGAATTTTGAAGTCTTTCTACGCTTGCGCTACTCTTCACATTCAGACACGTGCAGGTCTTTCTAACGTGGTCGAAGTTTCAGAAGGTGTACTACAGGGTGAGATTCTCAGCCCTCTGTTATTCTCGTTATTTATATCGGATATCGTATCCTGGTTTAGGGCACGTGGATGCAGGGGTGTAGATCTTGACCCGAAATACGACCTCCTCATGCTATTATACGCCGACGACTTGACCCTGTTTGGATACTCACCAGCTGATCTTCAGCGGAAATTGTCCATCTTAGCCGAATACAGTGATGCAAACGGGCTAACGGTCCACACGGAAAAAACAAAAATCGTCGTATTTAAGCGATCGGGTAGAACTAGCAGCAGAGATTCAAAATTTAGATATAAGGGCGAGTTGGTGGAAACTGTTTCCCGCGTCAAATATCTTGGTGTCACGATTTCCTCTTCCGCATTGGGACGTGTTTCAACCGACGCCGCATGTGCAACGGCAGCTAAAGCATCGGGGGCTGTTCTTTCCATCTTAAGGACTGCAGGAGTAGATTCTTGGCCTGCCATGACTACCCTCTTCAACTCTTTAGCAACCTCCACTCTGCTTTATTCTGCCCCAATATGGGCCCTGCGCTACTTGGATGATCTTGAGAAAGTCCAGCTTAAATTTTTCAAAGCACTCTTTGGTCTTCCCGCCTCTACACCAGGCTACGCACTTCGGGTCGAATTGAGACTTTTACCCGTAACATTTACCGTTGTTAAAATGACACTGAATTGGGTTCAAAAAATTCTTGCATTGGATAACTCCAGAATTCCAAAAATCATTCTAACTAGGCTCGTAAGATTAGCTAACAGTAAAAAACTTGGCACTGATGACTACAACTGGATTGCACAGATCTCTTCCCTGGTGAGTCCGGACATTGAGGCCCTATGGACGGACCTCAGTCTAGCCTTGTGGGATTCCCGCGTTCCTGTCATACTTTCCTCTCTTGAAGATCGCCTAAAACAGGCTGACCGACAGAGGATGAGGCATTCCTCTACATTGCTTTTCAATCGTAGCAGCTTTGTGTCTGATGGTATTGGGGAATGCTTCTCTGACCGCAGTCCACTGCCCTTCATGCGTGCTTGGTTACAGGTGAGACTGGCAAGCATATATTCTAATCGTTTTTGCTTACCCAAAGTTACGCTACGCTTGGAGCCCAAACGAATGTGTCCTACTTGCGGACGTGAGACATTGGAATCTGTGGAACACTTTTTCCTGTTTTGTGAGGCGTACGAACACATGCGATGTTGTCACTGGGGATTCAGTACTGATAGCGCGGACTACTCGGGAAGGTATCAGGAATTTTTAGAGCTCCTTTCTGATCCTAGACCACAAGTCATAAGATCGATTTATATATTTATGAGTAAAGCACACAAGATCCGCGAGCTCGCTTTTGTATCCGACCGCTGAGAACGTTACTTTGTACTATTAGGATTAGTGTATGAATTTTATAACTCTGTTTTGTTTGAATGTTTATTTTATTTTTGTAACACGGTTAATTTTTAGTCGCTCTCCAATTGTAACTCCTTACAAGATGTAACCTCTTACAAAGGAATAAATACATACATACATACATGTTTGTACACCTATAAAAAGTAAAAAAAAATCTGCGCCACTCATTTTTGTGCATACTTATTTGCTTAAAAAGTTAAAGTGTACAACAGCACAGAAAATAAAATATGTTTACAACTGATAACTCTTGACTTAAAAAATATAATAGCACAGCTTTCTTGTATGATTTTTCTTCATCAATAATATATAAAGTAAGAGAAATAAACGTACACCGGTCAATTTTTAAGGTGATTACTCAATAAATAACAGCGAGTTCAGAAATCACATAAGTAGAGAAGAGATTTCCACACATACCTTTAGTATACAACATTTCGTGTAATGAGTGAGAATAAATGGGGTGAAGGCGATTTACTATGAATATCACTATTATAAACCAAAGAATTAAAATCACTACTAAAAACCTAAAAGTCAACATCACTGTTTAAAACCTTAAATATGAATATCAGCATGGAAGAAATTGCTTAGATAATGTCTGAGATGTGAATTACCAGGAGCAATTGTTAGCGAACCATTTTAAATAGATAGTAAAGTGTACCAGTTCGAAAGGTCATTTTTTTTAAACGAGTGGCCCTTTGAATTTTAAAATTCAAAGTGTTATAAAAACTTTTCCTGAAGGGGCACGCTCAAACCCTTAGCGTCGTTTTGTAGTGTTTTTCATGTAGAATAAGACCCGAGTTCGATATTTTAGCTAAAGCAAAACTTAAAAAAGTTATAGCACAAATAGCCGTAAAGGTTGTATTTTCGAAAAATTCGTTTTCCATAATTTAATGCGTTATAATTCTTTCTTATTTATAGGCACGCATCAATACTAAGTGGTCCTGTATTATATAGGTAGTAGGAAAGCAGCAAAAAATGTTCAGGTCATTATTTAATGACTTAAAACAATTATAGCAGTTTTATTGAAAACAAATTTGGTATTTTCACTGCTAAAGAAGCAAAATTATACAGATTTGGAACTTTTTGTATGTTTAAATGATATAAAACCGATTTTAAATTATGGTATTCCTATAATTAAATATATTTACTAATATTTTATGCGATTATTACATGAAATATTTCATGGGAAAGGTCTCGAATCACTCACCCTCACAAAAATTAAAAGTTCTAGGGATATGCCCATATATGGGTCATTCCATGTCAGATTTACAACTCAAAATTTTTATCATGATATTTGAATTCAGTACATGAAAATCCGTCAGAAAACATATGTCCACTAAGGATTTCCAGATCGTCCTTTTCGGAAGTATACCCATTTTTTTTTCAATGGCATATTTTTTTCTTATTCCAATCAGTCCTGAAAAAGTTCCACAAGAGATCAAAAAGTAGAAAATAAATATATTTTTTTTTGTTCAAGAAAAGTGTTTTTTTATTTTTTTTCAAAAAGACTGACATAATTACATTATTTATTTTTTCTTATTCTAGACACAAAAATAAAATGTACATGTTTTTTTATTTTAATATGATATTTGAAATTTTCGAGTTATAATTTTTCAAAGTTTTACGATGAAGTAAATTAAAATTCTAAAATTTAATTTTCAATACATATAATTGTTAATTTTTATAAACAAATTTATTTTTTTTTAATTATAAAAGTTATTAATATTTTTATATAATAAAAATTTTTACTCGTTAAATTAATACATTAAAGGATTGACATTTATTAAAATAAATTAAACGTGGAACGAGTCAAAAAATAGGTAAAAATATATGTTTTTGTAAAACTTATAACATTTTACAAAAACAAGTCAAAAAAATTTTTTTTGAGTAAAACATCCAACGTTTCGACAGGCACAGCTGTCATCATCAGGGACGAAACGGCAGAAAGCAATTACGTACGTTACTTGTCGTGTTTATATAGTCTTATATGTGCGAATGTATAAGTATGTGTATGAGATGTTAATGACCCTCGTGTCAACATTTAATTCAAACTCAATAACGCTTTACATTTATAATACGTTCTTAATACTTTGTATTAAATGTTTGTATTTAATATTTAAATATTGTGTGTCTTCCTGAATATTGATTCCGTTGTTTTGTAAATAAATATGTAACATTTCAGATGTTAGACGACTATAATAATTAGATTCACAGTCCACAATTTTTGTATGTTCACATTTAAAGGAGTGTCCAGTGTTTTTTATGTGACTAGTTATGACATTACATTTCTTTGTTGTCTGTTCTAAATTCTTTTCATGTTCTTTAATGCGTTGTTTTAGTGTTCTTTCTGTTTGTCCAACATATGAAGCATTACAATTATTACATTCAATTTTATACACTACACCGTTCTTATCCCATTTACTTGTGATATATTTGCCTTTTTAAATAATATGAATTTCTTAACATAGGGCAATTTTAAATATTTGAAATGTAATTTATTTTTGTATTCTTTGTTATTGTTTTGATTCAAATACATTAATCGGATTTTGATGTATTTATCTATAAATTGTATAGGATAATTATTAAGTAACAACATTTTTGTAATACATTTTATATTTTTATTATGAAATCTCTTATCAATTAATTTTACTGCTTTATCTGTCATATTAAAAATCATTGCTATTTTTTGGACGTTTGGATGTTCAGAGTTATAATTCAGTATTCTGCCCGAAAATGGTGATTTTTTATACTAGTCAAAAATTAATTTATTGTCTAAGTTTATTAAACTGAGATCTAAAAAATTAATTTTGTTGTCAACCTGCAGTTCCATAGTAAACTGTAGTCGTTCATGGTAGGAATTGAATACTGTAATTATTTTGTCAAGGTTATCTTTAGGTACACAAGTAATAATGTCATCAACATATCTATAAAAAAATAAAGGTTTGAATGAAAGTTTTTTTAAACATGCAGTTTCTAAATCATCAAGGACTAAGTCAGCGAATAAAGGAGAGGGGGGAACCCATCGGAGTGCCAATTTTTAACACGTTCCACGTTCAATTTATTTTAATAAATTTTATCCTTTTAATATATAATCTATAATATTGTTAACCCATTAACGCCTGAAATGACAATTTTTATACGTCATTTTCAATCAAGTATTTCGTATCAAAATCAAAGTATAAAATAATTGCGAGGTGCGTATCCTACTATTTTCGAGGTCGCTCTTCAAGATTCCGAGGTCAAAATTGAGTTTCAGCCATCAGACATTCCAATATGGCGCCGGATATAAAAAAAATTTTCAAAAAATTGGGAATTATTTATTCCTATCAATTTTTTTCGAGCTATTAGAATATTGGGATTCTATTGAAACTCTGAACAAAGGTCAACAAAATACTTCAATTTTAAGGAAAAATTTTACTTTTATACCCTACATCATTCTAACGACCTCAAAATGGCGTCAACAATGAAAATGTCTTTGAGAAATTTCTAAACGCTCTAACTCAAAAACTACGAACTTTTTAAAAAAAATGCCCAGAATGAAAAGTTCTTAAAATTCATCAAGCGATATAGTGGAATTTTTTAAAAATTTTTTGATGACATTTTGAGACTTTTTTTTCAACATTTTTTTCAAAATTGTAATTTATTCACAAAAAATTCTGAAAAAAATTTAGTGTATTCTCTGATGAATTCTAAGAGTTATTTGTTCTTCGCAATTTTTTCGAAAAGTTGATAGTTTTCGAGGAAATGAATTTCAAATATTATAGTTTAGGATTTTTTCCCCCCAAAAAAACTTTTGGAAAATATTGCAAAGAACAAAAAACTCGTAGAATTCATAAGTGAATACACCAACATTTTTTCAGAATTTTTCATAAATAAATTATGATTTTGAAAAAAAATTTCTCAAAATGTCATCACAAAAATCTGAAAAAATTCCACTATATTTCTCGATTAATTCTAAGAACTTTTCATTCTTAGCATGTAGTTTTTGAATTAGAACGTTCAGAAATTTTTCAAAGAAATTTTCATTGTTGACGCCATTTTGAGGTCGTTACAATGATGTGGGGTATAAAAGTAAAATTTTTCCTTAAAATTGAAGTATTTTGTTCACCTTTGTTTAGAGTTTCAATAGAATCCCAATATTCTAATAGCTCGAAAAAATTGATAGGAATAAATAATTACCAATTTTTTGGAATTTTTTTAAAAGTTCGGTGCCATATTGGAATTCCTGGTGGCTGAAACTCAATTTCGACCTCGGAATCTTGAAGAGCGACCTCGAAAACAATAGGATATGTACCTTTCAATTGTTTTGAACTTCGATTTTGATATGAAATACTTGATTGATCGTGAAGTATAAAAAATGCCATTTCAAGCGTTAATGGGTTAAGTATCTTAACTCTATTTTGGATTCTAGGTCTTTTTGTAAATATCATTGCTTCGGTCTTATCCACGTTGATTCTAATTTTCCACTTATTAAAATACCTAATAATGGTGTTTACTCCTTTTTCTAATCTTTTTGTTATTGTGTCTGTTAAGTAATTATAAGTTTAATAATTCTTTGTATCCAGTAGGTGGTCATAGTTTGTAGGTCGTTATTTTTTAGCGGGGGGTTTTGGAGGCGGCAGTCTTCCATTAGCAATTGTGTAAATTGTTATTTTTGTTCGTTTATTTATATATTCATTGTAATATTTTTTACCATAATATTTTATCCGGTAATAGTTTGTACTGTAATATTTTATCCGGTAATGTTTTGGCAAGTAATATTACGATTAAGTAATATTTCTTCATAGCATCACTTCTTATTTGACCGTTTGTTGCGGTCAAAAAATCTTGAGTTGTAAATCTGACGTGGAATGACCCATATGCAATATGACCAGTGTAACTAAAATTAGAAAATAACTCATTTCTTAACTGTACTTCAAGTTTGTATGTAATTGCAGGAATTACAATGCTGAACTCACAAGTCATCAATCACACTGCACCACCAGGCACAGAGGAGTTTGAATTTCAAAATGACAATGCTTCTCAATCAGAAACAGATATCGATACCGATATCGAAACAGCTTCGATAGTAAGTAGCAGGTCTGATGCAAGATCCATGAAAGGAAGAAAGAAGAAAAAGAAGAAGAAGAAGCGCAATGTGGAAAAGAAAACTGAACCAGCTGCAACAAAATCAAAGACTAATCTACCAGAAGTCGAATACATTCAGGAAATTCCAACAGCTCTTACTTTGGAGCCAATGTACCGTCAGTTTGCGAGAGTCTTCGAAGCTTTCAAATTAACAGACCCTGACGCAAAATCAGACGAGAAGGAACTGATTGGTCAATATCCACCGATTCCAGTTTCAACGAAGATAGCAACTCCATTAGATGATTTTGATGAAGATATGCTTATCGAAGATAAACTACCCCAACAGCAGCAAGCAGTCGGAGAAGATGGAACCCCTCGACTTTCAAAACGAAAATTAAAACGATTAACAAGATTGAGTGTTGCAGAGTTGAAACAATTGGTTGGTAGACCCGATGTTGTTGAGATGCACGATGTCACTGCAAGAGATCCTAAATTATTGGTACAGCTAAAAGCACATCGTAATACAGTACCAGTTCCGAGACACTGGTGTTTCAAACGAAAGTATCTTCAAGGAAAACGAGGTATCGAAAAGCCACCGTTTGATTTACCTGACTTTATCAAACGAACGGGTATTACTGAAATGAGAGCAAGTCTCCAAGAAAGAGACGAGTCGAAAACTTTGAAGGCTAAAATGCGGGAACGTGCAAGACCAAAACTTGGAAAAATTGATATAGATTATCAAAAGTTACATGATGCATTCTTTAAGTGGCAAACTAAACCACGAATGACAATTCACGGAGATTTGTATTACGAAGGAAAAGAGTACGAAACAAGATTAAAAGAAAAGAAACCAGGCGAATTATCAGATGAATTACGTACAGCTTTGGGTATGCCGATTGGACCGAATTGTCAAAAGGTACCACCTCCCTGGTTAATTGCCATGCAACGATACGGACCTCCACCAAGTTACCCAAATTTAAAAATCCCTGGTTTGAATGCTCCGATTCCGGAGGGTTGCGCGTTTGGTTACCATGCAGGTGGGTGGGGTAAACCACCCGTGGATGAAACTGGGCGTCCACTCTACGGAGATGTGTTCGGTGTTACTCGAGTACCGGGTGGTGAACCTTTGGACGAAGAGATCGATAGAGGTATGTGGGGTGAACCTGAATCGGAATCTTCGGGAGAAGAAGATGAAGACGAAGATGAAGAAAAGGAAGATGGTAAAGAAGATGGTGACGCTAGTGGTTTGGTTACACCTGGTGCAGAAGGTCTTATAACTCCAAGTGGAATCGCGTCAATCCCTGCCGGTTTAGAGACTCCAGAGACAATTGAATTGAGAAAACGAAAGATTGAAAGTGAAATCGAAGGAGCAGACACTCCAGCACTTTATACAATTCTGCAAGAACGAAGAGCAGAGGGGCTTGGAAATAGTATGATGGGCAGTACACACGTGTATGACATGACGGGTGCTGGTGGACAGGCACCACCGTCTGTCATTGCTGCTAGACGCGGAGCTTTGGGTACAGAAAGTAGAACTGATAGAGACGGAGCCGTTGAATTGGCTCTAGATCCCAGTGAATTAGATTTAGATTCAGACGCTATGGCTTCAAGGTATGAGGAAACTATGAAATCAAGACAAGCTCATCTTAGGAGAGAAGATCTGTCAGATATGTTGCAAGATCATGTACAACGGCAGAAAAGTAAACGAAAGAGACAGCAAAACCAGGAAAGCAAATCGTCAAAAAAATACAAAGAATTCAAGTTTTAATGTATTTTTAACTTATTCCTTAAAAATGCAGTTATTTAAATATAATCTAAAATTTATAATGAATGTAAGATGTATTTAGTCATTATTATCATTACTAATAAGTAAAGTGTTAGTAAATAAAATGTTGTTAAAATAAATTAAAGCTACGTTTATATTTCAAATATTATTCACTATTCTTTGATCCTATATACAGTAGAACCCCGCTGGATTGACACCGCCCTGCATTGGCACCCACTGGATTGTCGGGATTCAGCCCCGCTGGATTGGCACTTCCCGGAATCCCTTTTCCCTCACCGTGCGGCTCGCCGCCTCAGGGGCGAGTCTAGTTAGACATACGCATCGGTTTGGAGTTACAATAGGAAGCAGAGAGATTGTCTGTGATTGGTCATAACGTCACGTGATTACGGCGTAGAGGTGGAAGCGACGCTTCTCCTATTGCCGACAGTCCAGAGGGGTTTGCGGGGAAGACTCGGAACCGACCGTGACAATCCAGCGGGGTTCTACTGTATAGGGGAAGTAGGGGCAAAGTGGGATTTTGGCGTTTCGCTGTATTAGAACATTTCCTATGTATTTGTTTGCATTGTTTATTTACAGAAGAGTTATCGTAATACAAATTTTGAAACATATTTCAGTTTCCATTCAGTATTTACCAACCGTTCGAACATGACCTAGGAAGTCGAAGTCAATTTGTAAATTCATACACATTTTCAATCGATTACAGTAGGACCTCCCTTATTCTAATTACCCAGATAGCAACGTGAGTCTCATATCGCCATACTATATGCACTCATAAGTGAGACTTACACTCATTTGTGCGTCTCCATATGAGTGCTATTTGTGAACGCAGACCTTGTCATTCATAAATGAGTTTTTCTATTGCCAGAAATATGCGCATGCGCAATGGTGACATTTTCATTGGGTGCCCTCAAAAGGGCGGGAAACTTAAAATTATAGTAGTATGTTGTGATTTGTTTTCAGTAAACTTTCAGTAAACGTTTCATCATTATCTAACTCCATGTGTCAGACAAAGACGCAACATTACTGAAAGTCTACTGAAGACATTTCCGAACACACCCAGTTTGTAAAAGTCGAACATGCGCAACAGAAACGTTTGTATATGAAATAAATACTCGGGGAATTTAAATTAAAATATTTTGAAATTATGATATTTATTTTGTAATACATTTTTACTAAATGGAAATTTCGGATCTCTCGTTCAATTCATTCAATTTTTTCAATGCAATTGTCATTGCATTTATTGTGTCCCGCTGTTCAGTGTTTCGTTCTATGAGCTCCTTATTTTGCTCGAGAATATTCTGGTTGTGGCTCATCATTTCTGCATGATGCTGTATCATGAAATCTGTTAACTTCCTGTAAGTAACATAGTTCATTATATATAATCTCATTAATAGCATAATTGGCATAGGGTTTTATATACACTTACGCTAACTTTTCATCAAGTGAATTTATTCGTTCCATTATTTCATTTTGATTGAATGGCATTGATGGGCGCTCCTGATTTTTTCTGAAATAATAATCAATTGATACGTGTGTTAATAAAATTAAATATACCTAAAATTATATCAAATACATAACCTAACCTGCATAACCTAAAAAACTGACAAGTACAGGGAGGTAAAATATTCTACTTACAATGTCACTCCTGATGATTAATTATACAATTGTATAAATTAATTTTCGGCACCTTTTCTACTTTATTTGTCAAACAATTGGGAATTGTCGTTTATTATACCTGATCAGAAACTTTATAATCCTCTGTCGCACGAACACTATTCTGATGCAGGTGGTATTATACCTATATATATAAGTATCACAAAAGTCTCATCTATGCGTAGAAACGGAGACTTGACGCGCTTGCGCAATGCACTAAACTCTGATTTGAAGTCTCACGTGAACTCATATACGCACTCATAAATGAGATCTCAAATATGAGCCCAACGTGAGACTCACGCCTTGCTATCTGGGTAGTAAAGTTTTTCAAGATGGCGCCGACCTCTCTTATTCTAATTTTCCCCTTACCCCCACTTACTTTGCTTGCGAACTTGTGATTCGTGGACAATATTTTTCGTTGACTTTTCGTGTGATAGTGGGAGAAGACTTGTGGGGGAACAATTAGAATAAGAGAGGCTGGACATTTAGAATAAGAAATGCAATTCGAATAAGAGAGGTCTTACTGTAGTAAGTATCAATAAATTAAGCGTAATTAAAATCTGAATTGGATGACTTAATAGTCTTCACTTACACTCAATTTTCGCTTTTTATTTGTTTCATTTGGGGTTGAGGATGATTTTTTACAACGTGTTTGAAAAACTTCTATTTTGGGGCAAAGTGGGATGTATTCCGTTTTTATTTAGGTTCACAGAGATAAGTAAGAACTCACTTTCCCTCTCTCTCTCTCTTGAGTTGTGTCCACGGCTCGTAGTGGCCAGGACCCTAATAAAAAAATTTTTAATAAATCTCTCTCTCTCTCCCCCCTCTCTTTCTCTCTCTCTTTCTGTCAAACCTTACCAGAAGCAATTTTAACAACCCGTCCCACTTTGCCCCTGGATTTTCAGATTTATAAAAAAAAAATTTTTCGTAAAATTGAAATTTGGAATATTAAACAGTTACTTTTTTTAAATGCGTTTCATAATAAGGTAATTGAGGACCTAAATAAGGGCTTCTAAACCACACCTAACTATTCTTATGCCCCATATTTTTTGTATACAAGTTTTTCCAAAACCATCCCACTTTGCCCCTACTTCCCCTATACATATTAGGGTGGTTCAAAAAACAAAAAATACTTCTTTTTTTCTTACTTCCGAGTGAGTTCTTGTAGAATGTCGACATTAATCCTTCCCGCAAGTCGCTTGAAGTTTGAATGTTTAATGAAAAAGGGTATTTTTTCAGTTTTGTTTGTGATAGTTCTCGAAATATTCAAACGTCCGATATAAACGACAGTACATTTACGTTTCCATACATTTTTGGGGTCACTGAATACGAATTTGAAGTCGGAATTGTAAAATTCAATAAGGCTGATTGAAAATGGCGGGAATCAAAAATCGAATTCTTAAATTGTAAATCGGAATTTCACAAAAATCGATGCATGTAAGTTATTGATGTTTGCGATTTTTACTCAGTCATATTGAATTTTGCAATTCTGATTTCTAATTCGTACCCAGCAAACGAAAATTCATTGAAATTCATTGTGTGATTTTGAATGAATCTCAATAGATTTGAATTGGTTTTCTTAATCACTAAATATCAATAGAAATTAATTCAACAGAGCTAATAGTTCCGGTGAAATGATTACATTTTAGTTCGTGTTTTCATGTAAAAAACTGCTAGTCAATGGTTTTTAGGTTATGTTTATGTTCTAATCACGTTATTGTTTTTCTATTGTTTTAAAATCATTGATTTCATTACATGCTTATTATCCTAACAAGCGAAAAAGTATACGAAAAATCTGTGTACGATTTAATACGAAATAAGTCTGTTTCTTTCCCACTCTTTCAGTTATGAATGCGAGTGTATACGACATTATACGCCATACATAAACGCACACAACCTCAAAAAAAAAACGATTACTTTGGATTATCGAATGATTTAAACTCAAAACTAGAAAACAGAACATTTCTTCGAAAATTATGAAATACGGAAAACGATGTAATCAATTCTTCGATTAAATTAACAGAATTTAAAGCTATTCTAAGTCGCAACAAATCAAGTTTTGTAATGCGTTAAATACGGTATCGTATATAAGATCGAATGCATTCAATTCTGGTATTACAGGTCGTATAAAATAGTATAAATTCGAATAAAAATCTCGAATAATCAATACGCCAATCGAAAGAAACAGAATGCAAAATATCGATTCCGTATACTTTTTCGTTTATTGGGATATTATTGAAATTCATTCAATTTCATTAGCTTTCGCATTTTTTAATGATTTTGTATTAATAAAAGTTTATATATTTTATACATAATTTTTCTAATTATTTATTATTGCATTATGGTACAACTTGTCACATAGGAAGGAAATATTATTGCTAACACTTAAATATTGTAGTAATTTTCTAGTAACATGGTGTTTTTCAAGATGTAAATATGGCAGAATACCTGAACAAATTTGAATAATTTATATTTATTAATTAAAATCTTTAAGAGTAGATCAGACTATCTTAAGGGGGACCATTAAGTAGTAATCAAAGCTAAAAAATGTAAATTAAAAAGTTCTGACTCATTTTTTTTTAAATTTGGGCTTCATAAAGGTAATTCTAACCATTGTTTACTATCTTCTAAAAAGAATCAACAACAATTAAAGAGTATTGGCCCAGAATTTTCTGCAATACATGATTTTTCGATATTCGAGAAAATTCTCGACAAATTTCTTTGATTTTTTTTAAGACATCATAACAAATTTTTAGAATTGCCTTTATGAAACTCAAATTTTGAAAATTCGATTTAGTAATTTTTAATTTCGATTTTTTCATTACTACTTTCTTCCAAATTCATTTTTTTTTTTTTTTTTTTTTTTTTTTTTATATTAATTAACGGGCGGAATCGCCCTTTTTACTTAATTGTTTTGCCGTATTATGAGTCGTATGATTTTGCGAGAGCTGCAGATCGACTTAGACAGATGGCGCCATACTTCACATTTGTGTATGAAATGTAGGACTGCAGAAACCTACACCAAGTACAGCAGCGGTCTTGAGTCGATTTACGCCAGATAAACAATACTTTCGAAACGTAAACACAAACAACGTGGCTCGTCTTACCAACAGCGAGCTGCTGCTTGGAAACGAAATCGAAAATTTGTTCACCAGACGGGGATCGAACTCACGACCTACGACTTCGTAGTCCAGTGCGTTAACCGCCTGAGCCACGAAGCCGATTTCATTTAAAAATTCAAAATTTTGGGTGAACATAAAAACACATTTTTTAAAATTACGGATAGATTTAAAGAAATTAAATTTAAAAAACAAATTTTTTACATTTTTTATTCCAACACCACTGATTTCCGCGTCAAAAGTTACTCAAGACCGAATTTCTTTGACCCATTAAAATTCACTAAATTAAACTTTCAAAAAAAGTTTGGCGAACAGAAAAACGTATTTCTGAAATAATTACGCATGGATTTTTAAAAAATTCCATTTCTTTACGAGGAAAAAATTGTTTTGGGACAAAATTGTTGTTAGTTTTTACTATACTATCTTTGAATTCCTCGTAAGAAATTACTAAAGAACCAACTTTTTGATATTTTTTGAACGATTGTTTCATTTAAATATTTTATTTCCATTCAAAATCATTTACCTCTCAACCTATTGGTAATAACCGATTCGATTTCATTCATATCAGTTACATTTTCATCTAATTCTTTTCCGAATCAAAGTCATTAAATTTGTTGGCCTGTAATAATTAACTATCCATTCAAATTCATTCGAGGCAAATATAACTATTTACTTCGACCCAGACCTTAGGTCTGGACGAAGTATTGAATTTGGTCACTTCGTGTATAATAATTACCCTATAGTTTTTCATCAAATGTCGACGTTTCAGACCTTAAGGAGCCCAATTCAACAGTAAAAAAATTTGTCTCCGTGATCTTGTACGTATGTACGTCCGTACGTCCCGTTTTTTTGTCGCGCGATAACTCGCGTATGGATAAGCGTAATGACATAATTTTTTTTTAAATACGTGTCTTGGCATAACTTAGATTTGATTAGATTTTGGCGCAGATGCATCCGTCCATTACTAAAAAACATTAGCCCCAATTACAGTTCTTCGTAGTTTTTTGCATTTATTTTGTAAAAATACAAATTTTATTAAAAAATGTTTCAAACAAGAAAGATAGAGCATTAAATTCTCTACAAAAAAGGTTCTATGCATTTTCTTCCTAAAGTCAACGATAATGCCATAAAAACTGGTTTAAAATGCTTATGATTATTGTCTGAAAAAGTATTGAATTTGGTCACCTCGGAAAAAAATTACCCTATAGTTTTTCATCAATTTTCGACGTTTCGACCCGCTACCCCCCAGGGGTTGTCTTCGCCAGCCCCTCGGGCGCGGTGATCATCTACGGGCGCATAAGTTCTTTTATGCCCTTGGTACGAAAATAACTATTTCGATATATATAAAAGATGTCATATAGATATCTAAAAGATATCCGTCAGAGATCTTTTCGACATTTTCTAGATATCTTTGACGAATTATATATTGTATATATAAGATCATAATAACACAGACAGTAATTAGTAAAACACAGTAAACATATAATATGCATCGAATAGTCTATTACAGTACAAGTGCATGAAGTAAGTGTTTTGCAACTTTTATTTATTAATACTTTTTTTCTTAGTAAATACAATTTGTATGGTGCTCTATATGTTTTCTGAATCATATTCTATAGTATTTTTTCGGCAGGGACGTTTTTTTAGAAATAACGTCAAAATTCAATTTTTTCAATGATTTGTCCCAGTTTTCGCGTATTTTTCCATAATCGCAGCTCCGGAGCCAAAATGAATTTTTAAAATTTAATTTGAAATTTTTTTATTAAATTAAAGATTGTGAGACTTCTATAAGATGTAAGGACTCGAAATTTTACCTAGACACATATTTTTCGATGTAGAAAACAGCACTAAAATTTGAAACAAATCGAAGAACCTCGACAGCGAAGTGTTAGATTTTGATATGGAATGCCTCTCATTATTTATTCAATCCTATCTAATTTTTTCTTGTAGTTTAAAATAGTCTTCAATGTACCGATAAAGTTTCACAAAACGTTTAAGAAAAGGAAGTTTGGTGGAATTTTAATAAAGAATTTCGATGCATGAACCATCACGAAAAACCGAAAAAAATCCATTTTTTCATTAAAAATTCAAACTTTAAGCAACTTGCGTACCGGGCTCATGTTGTTTACAAAAATACGCAAAAACAAGTATTTTTTTTAACACCACAATATGTATAAATATCGTGGGGGACAATATCCCAACACAGAAACTACCATCAATTTCAGCAAGGCTAAAGGAATTATATTGTTAAAATAATTATGCATTTTGAAAAATTTCCTGACCGCTTGAGATGAAATTTGAAATTTACTAGTAATGGTGGTACGGTCTTGTTGAACAATAAAACAAAATTATTACGTTTCGACCATAATTTTGGCCCTGTTCAGAATTTGTATTGCCTACAAAAAAAATACAATCGTGGTTTTTAATAAAAGTTTAAAATAACAATTGTTAGTATATATAAAGAAACTTACAGATGCATTTTACAAAGTCGAGTTTTCCAATTGAATAAAACAGGAACTCAACTCTGGACAAAGTATTTTACCATTAACTATTTTATATAAAAAACAAATATCAGAAAATGTTCTATAAGACTCCAGAGTGCTCAATTTAATTCTAGTCGCTACCTTGGTATAGTCATGAAATTCCGTAGGGTTCTGCATGCGCAACTTGTAGGCTATAAATACTAAAAATCTGTGCTGAACTCTCTCAATCTTTCTTTTGTGCACCTCAAAGAATGGTGATAAAATTATGTTGATATATTACATGCGTCTTATAAATGCACTACACTTCTTTGCCAAAAGAAACAGACTGTTGACAATTCGTGATTATTACCCGCCTTTTAAATACAATGTAACCTAGTGTATACGTGGGTGTATACAAATTCGCAGATTTTAACGGCAACTAAACAACTAGATGTTAGTAACGATGTTTTGAGCATACGATCAGAAGAAATAAACATTATGTTTTAAAGTTTTATATCGCATTCTAATCATGATCATATTTTTTGAGAATAAAATATAATATGATTAAATGTGAAATAGAAACCAAAGATGTACAATATACGAGTTTAAATGCCACTCAAACTCCGCACTCATAATAATTACATTATACAATGGCTTCGTATGCCGGTGGTAGATTTGATTGCTCAAATCTGATATTTACTGTGTGCTTCGATCCCTTGATGAAAAAGTTTTCGATTTCTCTTCGTTTTTTACTAAGGTAAATGTACCGATAGCGGAACGTTTTTTAACCTCGTTTTCCCTGTTTTCTGAATAGAAAATGTGTTATTTCTTTTTGTCAAAAACTATTTTACATGAAAGCTTATAGTTTTGTAAACAAAATGCGCTTAAGAACAGTTAAAATACGGAGGGGCTAATATACCCCTGAAGCGGAACGGCCTGGAAATCGTGTGCACCTCTGTTCCATGACAGTTGCTCCTATTGTGGAACAGTCATAATTTTAAGTCATGATAAATACTGAACTTGAATTTAATTTAAAGAGGGTCGGTATTCGATAATAAAGTCTTCCACAAACACTGTTTATAATCATAAACATAATATATATCATAAAATAATATTATCATTGACTGGAATGCGTAATTATTAAAAATGTTAATTATTTTTTAAAAAGATTTAAACAATAAATAATACATATTAAGTAAAAAATTGTTGCCAATTATCAACTTTTTTCAAGAGGGAACAATAATCTCTTTCTTTTTAATAATATCATCATTAGGAAATTTTTAAATTTTAATTAAATAATACGGCAGTTTGTCCGGATTTTGACCTTGCGGTGTCGATCCTCCTTAAACGTAAGAAGTGAAATGATTGAAAACTGTTATTATTTATTAGCTCATTTATATTAAACATCTTACAAACATTTCTTATTATTAATCCTAGTAGTTATCACAATCATGAAGTAATATTAACTTTAAACAGTTTTGTTACATTTTATTATTTTACTTCTATATATTATAAACTTTGTTAATTGAAGATTTTTTTATATAATTATCAAATTAAACATAACGAAATAAATAATACATTTTTGTATAAAACATCAAATAATTCTTAATAAAACACGTTTTTAAACTTTTCTTTCTTTAATTTGTTGTTAGTTGTTTCATTTCCAGAGTTAATTGTTTTTTTTTCTGCTAGTGATTTCTTTTCTTCTCGTAATCTTTTCTTTTCAGCACGTTTTTTCTGTTTGGAATTCTTTTTACTACTGTCCTGCAAACAGAAAAGTAACAGTTATGTAACAACTACGTAACACTTATGTAATATATAATATTACATAACTGTTACTTTCCGTGTTTGCAGGGTAGATAATTTACCCATCGTTCAAGTAGTACATTCTGTAAGAAAAATGTAAATCATTTGTATTTCTAGTGAGTTGATACAACTTGTAAACATGTTTTTTGAGGTTAGTTTTTTCTCGTGACAAATATCGAATTTAAACTTACCAGATAACTTGCTAGAATGACAATTATTCTTCAATAATTCGAAAAAATTACTTTCTGAATCAAATATGATTTTCATAACGCTTATACATAACACGAAAAATGCGTTCCGCAATACGATCATGGCACTGGGTTTCGGCGTTCCGCTTCCGGAACATGAAACTGAAACCGCTCCAAATTAGGAACACGCATTTTATAAAACATTAAAACAAATTCTTTACAAACATATGTAGAGTAGCATCGACAGAAGTGGGCCACACTTTGGTTTTCATGCTGCAGGATGTTCAAAAGTTAATATTTTTTAAAACTAATGGGTCTAATTGTAGAGAGATGTATTAGCTAACTTATGGCAAAGACATATTTTAAATTTTTTAATGTTAACATATTGTTTTACATTGTTAATTAAAAAAAGAGAAATTTGCGATTTCACGATTTTGCAGACAGAAGTGGGCCACCAAAGTTTTAAATAATTAATTTTTGTAATAAATCGTATTGTAAAAGACATTTTTCATGTGTACTACTGTTTGTTATTTTGCCTCAATAACACTTTATAGTACAAAGCAATTTGTCGTAGTCGATGGGTTCATAGCCAGTCGGTTTCAGTTTTTTTGGTGGTATGATCGCTAAAGCGTTCAAATTAATTCATCGAATCACTTGATTAATTCATATAAAAACACTAAATGTCGAAACAGAACTTTAATGATGTGGCCCACTTCTGTCTGCAAAGAATGGCCCACTTCTATCCACAAGCATAATTTGACGCGAAATAATGTGTCGAGAATGCCACACAACAATATGGTAAAATCTCTTTAAATTTTTTAATGTTATGTCTAATATTATAATAAAAACTACTAACACGATTGAATTCAATTATTAACTTATGCAAATCATAATAACTGTAACAAAAAGAAAAAAAGAAAAAGTATATGTTTTTGGCGCTAATTGCTCGTAAACACAAATGTACGTCTGCACGCTTCAGTGACCTACTGAAAACTGAGCTATTGTTGATAAAGGAAAAACAAAATATTCAGTTGGCGGTCAAGTTACTCGCGAAAACAAAAATTGCGGGTGGCCCTCTTCTCACGGTGGCCCACTTCTATCCATGCTACACTACTTAATCAAAAACTACATGCTGTCTTACATCGTACCGTTTCCTCTTCTACATGTACAAAATCGAAATGATATAGCTTAGTTATATTCCAACTTTTTTTATAAGTAATTTTTATAAATACTATCATAAAATAATGGCAGATATTCGCTCAAAAATATTTAAAGTTAATTCAGGATTTTTTTTCACACTTATTTGAGATTAAATTACACCAGTAACGTAAATTTTCAAAAACTGTTCCGTTATTTGGACAGTGTTCCGCTATGGGTACTTTTACCTTATTTCGTTCCGTTGCTGGAATTATGCAGTTCCAAAGGCTGTGGATGTGGGTTAGTAACTAGTAACCCACGTAAAACCACATTGTAAGAAGAAGAAGTAACTATACTCCACCACCAGCTTTTAAAAGGGCAAGGTATATAATTTAAGATGTTTATAACTTTTGTAAAAAACTCGATGCTACATAACCTCAAATTCAAGCAACAATCGTCGCTGTTTTTGCAATTTTAGGTTAGGATATCTCCGAAACCAGAGCCAATTGAAAGATTTTTATTTCAGATTCGGGTTCAGTTGAAAAAAATATATTCTCGATCAAAAGATCGACCTGTGTTATTAATTGTGAAAAGGGAATGAAAAAATTGATTTTATAACAAACAATTTATTTCGTTTATTATTAAAAAAATACAAACGTATTACTGATGTACGTTTCAACGCCTTTTAAACGGCTTCTTTTGTGCAGCCTTTCCTTTCAAACCACCTTTTCGAAATGATTTTTGTTTATTTTTTGTGTTGACTCTGGAAATATTTCAATTTTTACAATATTAAATTTATAATAATAAATTGCAACATTTTGAATTAAATCCAAATTATACAGAAACTTACTCTTTACGTGGTTTTTTCGCGTTTCTTCGATTGTGATCAGTTAAATCATTCGCGAATGATGATTTCCTTTTTTGAGATACTGAGAACAAATTTGTAAGTTATTATTTTGTTACATTTATTCAATAAAATATTTTCATCCTTTACCTGTTCTAGTAGGTTGGAACGCAACATCATCGGCAACTGCACGAATCTTCTTTTGTCTTTTATTTCTCTTTGCTTGCCTCGCTTCATAAGCTGCTGTCTTTTCAATCGCCTTCTCAGCTCTTTCTTCTTCTGGATCTTTGGGTGGTGCTGGCTTCTTTCCTTTTTTTATTTTTTTCACCAAATTCGATGAATCTTTTTCAGTTTTCTTCCCTGACTTCAACGGCAATTTATCTTGAACGAAAAAAAAAGTTCTACATTTATAACCAGAGTACGAAATTTAAACGCAAATATACCTTTATTCGATTTTTTTTCCTTTTGTGGTTTGAACCAGGACTTTTCGTTTCCAGCATCAGAATCTTTCAATAGGCTCTCTGCCTTGTTTGCTTGATTTTCTATTTTTGCGAGTTCTCGATCGTTCTTCTCTTCTTGAAAAACTCGTTCGACATCTTCCTCCAAAGATTCAAGCTTTTTCTTGTACTTGTCAATTATGTCGGGTGGTATCACTCGATTTTTAACAGGATTTTTAGCTTGCTTGATTACTTCTTTGACCAAATTACGTTCCTGTTCGCCTGCTAATGACACAGAAATACCACCTCGACCAGCACGTGCCGTTCTTCCTACTCTGAAATGTTTAAAAACAGATATAAATAATAATACATATTATTAGTAAATAATTTGCGAATAAAGAAATACCGATGGATATAATGTTGAATTGTCGCTGGCATCAGAAAATTAATAACAGTTTTTACACCGCTGATATCTAAACCCCTAGCAGCTACATCAGTTGCTAACAATACATCAATTTCTTCGTCTTTAAATTTTCTTAAATTTTCAAGTCGCTGCGGCTGCGTCAGATTTCCGTGAAGTTCTCCTACCTAGCTCATACATTTTTCAAAATGATGCAATATGTAAAAATTAAATTTATACTTACAGATACACCTAAGAGTCCTAATAAAATGTGTAGACGATGCGCTTGCTTTTTTGTCTGAACAAACACCATTGTGTGATCGTGAAAAGTTCGACATACTAAAGCAGCTAATATTGCTTCGCGGTCACCTTCCCTTTCCTTACGAATTCTACGAATAAAAGTCATTTATAAAATGCATTTTGTCAATATTAGAAATTAAGACTATTTACCGAATAAATTCTTGACGTAAGTTAAATGCGACATCTTGATTATTGTTGACAAATACTTTTACAGGCTTATCAAGTGATACTGCGGCCAAATCTTTAACCTCTTCAGTCATAGTAGCGGAGAATAATATAGTTTGCCTTGTTTTCGAACATTCCTTTATGATATACTTCATTTGTTCGGCAAAATATTCATCTAACATTCTAAAACAATATTTCTTTTATGTTATACCATTATTTTAAAATAGTACATATACTATTTTCTCGTCCAAAGGCCACCGAATTCGAATTTACATTAAATTTTGTTATAATAAATACATATAAATTTTTAACTTCCCGGTCTACAGGGAAGTTATTGAAATGACCTCGAAAATGGAAAATGCTAATTTCATGATATCTCCACGTTTTGTGACCACTAGAAGCAAACTGACACATTTTTAGAGAGATGTCTGTCTGTCTGTCTGTCTGTGTGTGCGTGTGCGTGTGCGCGCGCGCGCGTGTGTATGTGTGTGTGTGTGTGTGTGTGTGTGTACGGATGAAATCCAAATTTTGTCCAACGATTTCTCTTCAACGGATGAAGCGAATTGATTAATTTTTTTTTTTAATCGATGCGTCCTGACCTAACTTCGTGCTGATTAGATTTTGAACATGATCGGCTGAGCGGTTTTCAAGTTATTCCAAAAAAAAAGTAGTAAAAATAGTACAAATATCGTGAAAAAATGATATTATTTAACAAATTTCGTCATTTTTCGTGAGGAAACTGTTGATGCGCGTCAAAAAACTGAGAAATAAAAAAGCCGACAAGTAAAAAACCGACACGGTAAAAGTATTATTCTCTTTACAATATGCCGATTTTTTACTAGTCGGTTTTTTTAAGAAATAATGGGTAGATTTCGGAAATAGAACCTCTCTATATAACGCAAAATATGGAAAACGTACGTGAATATAGCCAGTCCGTTAAATAAACCGGAATAAAATACGAGAGACTGATCGGGAAGTTATTGTTTCGACTCGCTAAGGGTCACAACCGCTTTATTGTTATTTGATTGCAAGACAACATTACGTGGTTTTTCCAATAACATGGTCAGAATGAGCCCCAGACCACCTTGTTTGGCTGTTTCTCAAAATGGCGGCTATGTTATGGCCGAACGACAATATCTGACGTAATATTCGTAATCAAGAGGCAAAAATATATCGAAACCACGTTGTGCTTTCTTGTATTACAAAAATAATGCACAAAAATCAGAATAATCGTAATTTTTTGCTGTTTTTTTTTCAAAATGGCGGCGATGATATGGTCGACCGCTAATTTCTGACGTCATATTCGTAATTAGGAGGCAAAAATATATCGAAACCACGTTGTACTTTCTTGTATATCAAAAATAATGCCCAAACATCTGAATAATCGTAATTTTGGGCTGTTTTTTTAAATAGCGGCCATGATAAGGCCGAACGCCAACGTCTAACGTCATATTCGTAATCAGCTCGCAAATATATATCGAAACCACGTTGTACTTTCTTGTATTTTTCAATGTAAAGGCACAATAATCAGAATAATGTTAATTTTTGCCTGTTTTTTTAAAATGGCGGTCATGATATTTCCGAACGCCAATATCTGACATCATATTCGTAATCAGGAGGCAAAAATACATCGAAAACACGTTATAATTTTTTCGATATCGAACAGGTGTATCATCTGAAGGGTTACAAATATTTTTGAACCCGTTTTTTCAATAATTTATTGCCGTATCTTGGTTAGAACATTATTTTTTATGACATAAAAAATGTGACTTTTGTTGTTCATAACACTGATGAAGTTTACAGTTGATAACGTAAAAAAATGTTGATATTTTCACGTGTTAAAAAAATTAAATTTGTAATTTTATTGATTTTTGCAAAAAATTCTGGGTGCATTTTTTCGCTATTTGGAAGATATTTTGGGGGTAAGACTAAAAAAAAATGTGTTTTTTTTTAACCACCCTAATATAATACGTATACTATATACCATTCGCCACGTTAATTTACTCTGGTGGCCAGATTTGAACTACTGAGATGGGTTTCACATACAGTACACAATGATGAAAACTTAATTTGTGTACTGTACGTGAAACCCATCTCAGTAGTTCCATTTTTCACCACCAGAGTAACTTAACAGGGCCAATACATGAAAAACAGCAACAAAGTGATGTGATTGGGAGGGGAGGGAATGGGCTGGGGATGGAGGGGGCGTTCGGAGTTAATTATATTCCCGATATAATAATAATTCTGGTTTTAAAGAAATAAAAAATTATAGTATATTATTTTATTCGTTTTTATATTTTTGTTTTATTTATTTATTGTTATTTAACGAGTGGAATCGCCCTTTTAATAATTTTTTACTATATGATTCGTAAGATTTGCGAGAGCTGCAGGTCGACTTCCTGGCGCCGTACTTCACATTTGTGTTTGAAATGTAGGAACTGCAGGAACCTAGCCAGATAGCATTTATGGTAGCGTATTTTTGTATGCCAAACCGATTTTGCTGTGCCGTTACCAAGACGTCATACGTCATAAATGACATGGCTTAAAAACGTCTAGGACACAATTAAAACATCAAAGACATGTCAGATATGACGGACTTATGATGTGTTGGTGGCGGCATAGTAACATCGATTCGGCATAAAAAAAAGACGCAACCATAAATGCTATCTGGGTACACCAAGTACAGCAACGTGGCTCCTCTTACCAGTTTTGATATTTTAGTAAAGTAAAACAAAAATTCGTTTATTTCTGTTGTATGATATTTATGTTTATTTTGCACGAGCTTTACATCTTCACTCGCTAACTCTCCCTCAGGACATCCGAGTCTCTGCTTATTTCTTTGCTTATTGTATATTTATACAACAATCTCCCTTAAATTTCAAGTTTTCCTTATTTCCGTCGGCAAGTTGCTCCCCTCCTGTACCATTCATAACATGGCGAGTGGTAGTGGAGGGGTTATACATCGATGACTTAGGCAAAGCACTTGCAACAATATAATTCAATATAAATTACACTAATTAAATATGACTGAAATAGAAATTTCGTACTTCTTATCTGATCTCTGTAATGTTTTTTGCCAAAATATCTCCGGAGAGTCTGGATCAAGTGACCGAGGATTAGTGCCCAGCTATCCAGAATACCATTTGGAGATTGAATGAAATCAAATGGGAAAACACTTTATATAGGAACGGTAAACGATAGGAAAATGAAAAGCAACAACAATGCAAAGGAATGGTGAACGGGAGATCGTTCGAATCAATGGAACAAAGCAAAAAGGAAAAAAGAAAAACGTTTAGAAAAAAGAAAACAACAAAAAATCATTAGAAAAAAAGGAAAATTTTACCACGTATCTTTATAAAATCGCCGGAAAGGTTCGGAGACCTTGGTATATCTTATGGTCCTCGATATATTTTCAATTATTCTTCCGAGAATTTTTAGATACGTCATTTCTAAAAATGACCGGAGAATTTCTAGGCGAGGTAGATTATTGTAATAGAAGGTTTGCTAAATCCACATTTTCATCATCAGAGAAACCGTCTTTTAACAGTAAAAGAAACATTATTACTGGTTTCCATGACAAGTACTGAACCTGAATGCTGTTAATAATGATACCGTTGAAATAAGAAACTGACAGAGACAGTGAAGAAGAGGGAAGTAGTCTACGTTATTGTTTTGAACGCAGACAATTTTACCGTTTACGTTTGTCGACGTTGAAATTCACATTCAAATATTCGAAGGGAGCAAGTTATAAACACGAATTTATAAACATTAATGGATATATCATTCTTAGAACATTCGCGGCCTGAGGACAAGGAAGTATTATATCTTACCTGTCGGCTTCATCCAAAACTAAGACTTCAACAGTGTCTAACGAAAATGTCGATGTGTTTGAAATGTGATCAATAAGTCGACCAGGAGTAGCAATGACAATATCTGGATTTTTTTTCAACACAGATTCCTATAAAATGGACAATTTGTAAAAATACTTTCACAGTAGATCAAAATGTAATAACAAAATTATAACGTACCTGGAATTTGAGATCCAGACCCCCCACCGCAAGACCAACTTCGATAGTAGTAAATTGACACAACTGTTTTGTTACTTGATACACTTGTGCCCCTAATTCTCTCGTTGGTACAAGAACTAAAACTCTAGTTACCGCATTTCCTCCGACTGGCCTGTACAATAATCTTTCTAATATAGGCAACATATATGCTGCAGTTTTTCCTGTACCAGTAGCAGCACAACCACAAATATCTCGTCCCATCAGGGCAACCGGAATCGTTGCTGCCTGAATAGGAGTGGGATGTACAAAGTTCATGGATGCTATTGCCTACAAGAAGTTAATTGGTAATTACTTCAGATAAGAATTTAAAATTTTATACTCAAAAATATAATAATGTAGAACCTTTAACAATGGCCTGGAAAGGTTCATGTGATAAAATGAGTCAGGTGAATCGGTTTCTGTACATTCTTCGAATTCAACCAAATCAGGCTCGTCTTCTTTTTCTGTTTTTTTAATCTTTTTCTTTTTTCTTTCTTTCTCCTTGATGATATCTAAATGAAAATAGTGGGTTCATAAACCATTCAATTTCATATTTCGTTAGAAGTACTAACCTTTTTTAAGATCTTCATCTGATAAAATGTCTTTGTCATCTTCATTGTTAATTTCTTCTGCTACATTAAAACCGTCTTCAACAGATTCATTCTAAAACCGCGGAAATATTACAATAACGCACACACAATTTATAATGACACAATACTTGTTCTACAAACCTGCTGCTTTCTCGAATTTCTTATTTTTTTAATTTTATCATCAAGTTTTGTCTTCGCTTTTCGCTTTATATATTTACTCAAATCATTCCAAGTATCTTCTTGATACTCGGATATATTATTTACAAACTGAAAATCACTAGCGAAATCTTTGTTTTCCTTCTTTTTCTGCTGCTTGGGTTGAAACTGAGAAGTAATAAAAAATATAAAGAAGTTACAATTGGTTATTTATTTAATTTCACATAAAAATTCATTTTCAGGCTGTGTATGAATATTTGTAAGTGGAACATCAAAAATGGAATTCAAACATAATTATTATAGATTTAGATACATTTAAATAATCTTCACTTATTCATGAGCAAATACCCTAAACTTTTAAAATTCTAGTTTCTCCGTAATAGTCAGGCTACGATAAGTGGAAATGTTTATTTTAAAACTGTTTTCTGTGTAAAAAATGATGGAAAATATACTCCATTTGTTTATTTCAATCTGTCGATTATAGTTATGAAGCTATAACTTGAAAGTACATGATTTTATTAAGAATTCGCGTTGTGACTCACCATAAAAATGGCCGTGAAGCAAAGTTCCGAACATCAACGCACCGAAAGACAAAAATTTCTATATAGCATGGCTCCAGCGTGATTTTCTTTGAAAATTTGGCAAAAAGAAAGCAAATCAAAATACCTTGGACTCACGCAATGTCGAATTTTGATTTTCGGAACTTTGTTCCCCTGTCTTAAAAATTAGTTCTTAGCGTTGTAAAAAGAATGTCTGAAGCAAATCAATTTAACATTTTTGTAGGAACCTTTTGACCTACAATATCGCCTGAAAAATGTTTTAAGAATATGTTTCTATAAGGCAAAAGTAGACGAGAAGTGTGACTCACTTTTTAAAAAATCGAAAACTTTACAAACGTAATTTTTTTCATAAAAAAGTTTTGTGAAAACCATATTTGAATAAGTAGCATTTATTCTACTCCGAAATATCAATTTAATCCAATTTTTCAAGACTGTGCCTTGTAAATACTTTTACTTAAAAGCTTTTAAAACCAGAATAGTCGCTGGGCCTCTTGTGTTAAAAACTGTCATTTTTTGCCGGCACACTACAAATACCCTTCCAATTGATATACGCCTAAGATCATTTAAGTATATTCTATTTCTTAAGCTGTAACCGGTTCTTAAATTGCAGTCATTTCTTCAACTATTTAAACGCAATTTGAAAAATGGTGAAACTTTAATATCAATATAATACAGAGAAAAGGTACCCACATGTGTGTATTTATAAGCACACAACTTATATAGCACTTTTCTCGCAAGTGGTAACGGCTGAGTCCGGTACGTATATAAGAATCGACTATCCTGAGACAGACAAGTACATCGATACCCGTCAGAAAGTCTGATGGTCTACTACCACGACAAAGATGGTTATAAAGAATTAAAATGCGAGTAAAGGAAACTGTTGTTAATAAATAAAATTATGGAAGTGTTGCAAAAAACTTCGAAGTGAATAAACTTAACGAGGCCCAATCTGAACTTGTACGTTTTGTATAAACATCATACTTTCAAGGGGTGAAATGTTTTTTATATTTTGTTAAGGATAAATCGATTTTTTTAACAGTAATCTTGTGGTTAGCTAAAAAATATATTACAAATATATTCGGAGAGAAACACAGAATATTTTATATTTGATTATCGAAAATGTATGAATTATATACTATGTATATTCTCAGAATATCGTGAATAATATTCTAAGGACATCGTGAGAACATATTTTGGGAGGACATATAATATTCTGAGTATATTCTCAGAATATCTCAACATTTATTTCGAATATCCTCAGTATATCGAGCATGATATACCGAGTATATACACTGAGAATATTATGTGAATATCATGTGGGTCGTTTGACAGTCTCGAACTTTTTAATAAAAAACTACAACTGGGTTGACGTTTCTTATATTAAAATAATAATAAATACTTTAGTAATAGTAAATAAATAGAATATTACTTGTTATTAATTCAAACGGTTAAATTGTTTTTCAAGTAATTATTTATTTATTTATTTATTTATTTATTTATTAGTACGGGCGTAAACGCCCAATATACAACAGAATTACAGTAGATTCGAGGTTGTGTAGGGAACAGAAGTAAAAAATATAAAAATACAATATAACAAACATAACAAATGTCTAATATGACGTCGCAAAAAAAATGAATCAAGAATATAAGTTATAATGAATTAATAAAACTGAGTACTTAGTAATAGCAAAAGACTAGTTTTTTGCAATTTGCTTTAAACGTGGCTAGTGTCGTTTCTTCTCGCAAGTTTGAGGGCAGGGCATTCCATGCTCCGCGTAGCCTATTAGATAAAGCAAAAAATACAAAATAAGGGACACATATTTCTCACGTTCCTCAAAATCTGTCTATCTATGAATAATTTACGAACCTCAGCAGACGTTACAGATCCATTAATTATATTTCTAATTAATAATATCTCGGAATAGTTATGAACCGAGTGTATTGTGGGGATAGAAAAGGACGAAGATATAGGTCCAAAGTCGTGATCCATATAATTCATGGGTCTGTCGGTTTTCCACGATAGATATCTTAAAAATTTACGCTGAGTGGATTCTAACAATTTAATGTCCTTCAACAAGTATGGTGACCAAATAGGCGAACCATAACATAGAGAAGGCATGACTAGAGTTTTGTATAAGCTTAGAATCGTTTGACGATTTTTGAACAACCGAGTAACATTGTCTCTTAGAAAATCGCATAATCTTATTTTTATCTATATTAAGCTGAAGTCGATTGGTGTTGCACCAACTACTAATATTATTAATATCGCGCTGAAGGTTTAACGCATTAGCAATCGAATTTATGACAGTATACAGCTTCATGTCATCAGCAAACAACAACGCATTCACGTGTGAAAGATTATCTAAGATGTCGTTAATAAATAGGTTAAACAGTAAGGGTCCCAAATGTGAGTCCTGTGGGACACCCGATGTGACCAAATAATCCTCAGAAACATAGTTTTTTAACTTCACTGCTTGTTTTCGATTGCTAATAAATGATATAATCCACTCAAGGAGGCGCTCAACCACCCACCTGAAAACCCCTAAGTTTCTCGACTAGTATTTGATGGTCAACACTATCGAACGCCTTAGAGAAATCTAGGTAAATGGTGTCCACCTGAGATGCCCCGTAGCATATCATTCCATTAACAAAATCAGAGAAAACCAGGAGGTTGGTAACTGTTGACGAAAATACATTACATACATTAACGAAAATACATTACATAACAGTTTAGATGTATTTATTGAATTGAGCAGCTTAGAGATAGCACTAATGATAGCACTAATGATAGATATCGGTCTGTAATTAGTAATTACACATTTATTGCCTGATTTAAAAATTGGAGTAATATAAGAATTTTTCCAGAAACTAGGGAATACTCCCAGATTAATCGATTTATTAAAAAGAATCTGAAGAGGCTTCATGAGGGAAGATAAACAATTTTTTACAATAGTAGAGGGAATTTGGTCCGGTCCAGAAGTTAGCGTATCTTTTAATCCCTGCGATGCCAACAAAATGTCGGCCGATGTAATCGAGTAATTATAATATAATGAATTTCTCTCCATCCGATGATACATCTGCAAGGTTGATGGTTTGTAAAGAGACTTGAAATAAGTGGCAAATAAGTTAGCACACTCAGTACTTGTAGACGACTCCAGATTATCATACTTCATGCAAATTGGTATGTCATTCGATGAATTTAATTTGTTGACATAAGACCAAAAGGCCTTAATGTTTGTTCGTGATCTTTCTTCAACTACCTTTATATACTCCAGATAGACGGAGCGCGAAAGTCTTAATGCATGTGCGCGAAGACGCTTAAAGTGGATATAGTCCACTAGTCCATTATTTGTTCTATATAAAAAACAAGAAAGTTAATACCTGCTAAACAATATTCCATTACAGCAACATCTTTGATACGTCGCATTATAGCCATGCGACCAAACTTGTTTCATTGCAAAAACATTTTTGTGACGTACTTGGAACCAGAAATGTCCTGCCGCATTTACGGTTTTTAAATAATGTTTCATTCATAACGTACCTGCGACGTTTGAAAACTATACATCCAGCATTGTAAATACGTTACATTAAACGGTCATAAATAAAAATTATAAGAAATTAGACGAATTATTTTATTCAATTTAAATTATTTATGTATCGTTAGATATGTTATGAAAGAATGTAGTTTTATAATTTTGCTCGCAAATAAGTCTATGAATCTAAGAAAAATCCATCCTGACCAAGGATCGAACCTGGGTCTACCGGTTACAACGCTGATGTCTTAACCACTACGCTACGCTCGCATACATATTACCATGCGAACGAGAGCTCTTATACTCAATCGTAAAAGGCTTCTTGATAAATGTGGGTTTAGTTTAAACAAGATATGTTTAATTAATTTTGTCATTTCTATATCAGGAATAATAATATTTTAATATTATTTGACTATTTTGTAGTAATTTATTGTAATTTAAATAAATATTTTTAAGATATCTGTATAATATTTTTTTTAAACGAAATTGATTAATAGACACTGTTTAAAAAAATGTAAAGTTAGTTGACAAACGTATATTTTACAAATGCACTACTTGGAAATAAGTTATGAATTACACGGATATTAAAATTAATGTAAGTGAACCAATTTTTAAATTATGAATTAAATTTAATACAATTTACATTAAAAATAATACAGTGCGAGTTATTTATCTGGACAAGTGACGGAAATTTACAAATTTTATTATATTAAAAGGGAGCGAGTTTTTTAAAATAAATACACTGTATATATAAAATGCATATTCTCTAAATATTACAAAACCCGTTTCAATTTCAAATGTGAAGTATAACAATAGTTAAATTTCACTTCATTGCAGTCTCAGTCTATTTTTTTTTGTTAAATTACTCTATATTTTAAATTAATTTTTGCAGTAATATTACAAAAAAAAATATTGAATTTAATGGACATCAATGTATTCAAGTTACACACGTATAAGAAATAAAAAGAACAAAATTAATAATAGCAAATAATATTATGCACCAGAAAAAAGAATAATTATAAGAAGAAAAAGATTGCATGTAAATCGTGCTAATATACGAAAAAAAATGCTGCATCCGAACGCTTCTGAATCTTGAAGGCAAAGTCTGATTGTGAGATGGAACAGGCCGAAACGATAGAAGATATGCAATAATCATGTCTATGACACGTCGCATTCGTAACATTACATGAATGTTACGTTAGTAACCTGATTGCGCCGTTTTAAATTTCCTTGGTGATTTTGTGACGTTGCAGAAACGATTCCATAAAACGTTTTTGAAACTGTTATAAATTGACATTCTGGTAATGTTACGCATTACCTTTACGTATTTAGATATCATGGAACGTGGTGTCAAGACGTTGTTACGAAACGTTACTTTTTTGCCATAAATGGGATAACATGTAACGTTTCATTTATGTTACATGTTTAGCGGGTAAAATCGTTTTAAAATACAGGTAATTTTGAACCAATTGAATTAAACATTTTACATTCCGAATTCTAAATGAAGAAACATTCACATATTCGTTATTTACGACAAAACTATTTCTGAAGGCATTAGAATCAGTTTCTTCGAATTCCTAAAAATGAATACGAAAGCATTCGGGATGAAAATGAATTAAAAAGTAAAAGAAAAAGGGTATTCAGAATCATTAAAATGAATTCTTTTTTTACACACTCTAATTTCAGTTTAGTTGGTTGATCAATAGTATAATGGATGCGATATTCGCATCTTAATTATATTATGTTCATTTATAACTAATAATATGACTTCTTATTTTAAAAACCATTAAAACAAATACAGTAGGACCTCTTACTAACGACTGGTTTGGTTCCTAGCCCTCCCCTCGTACCTTTTACGAATGACTACAGTAGGACCTCTCTTATTCTAATTAGTAAAGTTTTTCAAGATGGCGCCGACCTCTCTTATTCTATTTTTCCCCTTACCCCCACTTACTTTGCTTGCGAGCTTGTGATTCGTGGACAATATTTTTCGTTGACTTTTCGTGTGATTGTGGGAAAAAACTTGTGGGGGAATGATTAGAATAAGAGAGACTGGACGATTAGAATAAGAGAAGTCCTACTGTACTCGAGAGAGAAAGTCTCTTCCACCACTATAATGATTCTGACCAATGAGATGGGCTCTGCAGGCAGGGAGACGTATTTACATAGACAGACGTCCGGTAGAAGGGATAAGGAGAGGTATTTCGTAGTCGTTCGTGAGAGTGATTTTCTGTCGTTGATGGGAGGTGTCGTTAGTGGGAGTGTCGTTAGTGAGAGGTCCTACTGTAATGCATTTATTACAAATATTTAATTTATGAGCACTATCATACAAGTTATTTTGCAATTAATTGATACTCTTCAACAGGCTGATATGTTGCAAAATTATTTCTGAAAATAACTGTAATTGCTTTTGATACATTTATTTTAATACATCGCTTACACGTTATATGTTACGAGATACAAAAATGACTTAAAAATGAAATGTACAATGGTTGCTACAGGAATTCTGCAATACTGATATAAATTTTCACCATTATTATGACTTCACTTTGTTTCCGGAAGAACTCGAAGGTATTAAAATTGTGTGCTATTCAGTCTCAATATAGAAATAGAAAATATACCTATAACCTTATTATACATTTTCAATTTTAGATTGTCGTTAATGGAATTCAGAATATTAATTTTTTCCAATACTTTTTGTTTTCTGGGTATACGCAAACAATTGTGTAAATATATAAATAAATTAATTTACTAATTAATTGCAGATATTAGTAATAGGTTAAATTATATACTGATGTATTATTTATTTTACTTCCCGAGGTGAGTAAATAAATACAAACTTACGTCATCTTCTTCGTCTGACGGTTCTGAGTAGTCAGGAACTTCCTGATCTTCTTCGATTGTTTTAATTAAATCGTCGTATTTTGGCATTTTATTTTGGGTTTGATGTCATTTGGTGTATACAAATAGCACGTGGAGTGCACAGAACTTGTCATGTATACCGGGTGTCTCAGCTGGAAATGTGTTACCCCGGTGTTACCCCGGTGTTACCCCATGTCTGAAAGACACAACGATCCTGATTGGTCGATTATATCGGGCATGGCATGACAATATAGTAATTTTTGTACATTGTCCCCGCCCTAAATTATATATTCGCATTGTCCAAAGTTATATTAGTTCTTCCCACAGATCTATACTAGAACCCCTTTTATTTCAATTGTCCAACCCCTCTTATTTGAATCGTTTCCCCTCAGGCCTTCCCCCACCACCGCTCGAACATCTCGAATCTCGATACAGTTTACAGTGTTTACACCATCAAATTTGTACAGTGTAAATACCGTCTAACTTAAATTTGCAAACATATATAGTCGGTAGACTGATGTGCAATGAAATTTCAAATTAATTTAAAATTTTGCATCAAACTCATGATTTACATCATGCAAATTATTCGAGAAGCTGCTTTATTTCGTAAAATAACAGTGTGCACGTTTGATGGTTAGGATGTTGTCAATTTTTAATGATGTGTTTCAAGACCTCCACAAAAATTGAAAAGTCTTTCATTTGCAAAATAACAAACAAATCCAATATCAGCAGCTGAGTACTGAATTTGAAGTGATTTGAAGCTTTCATTAATCATATTTGCAAATTTGGGTTAAATATTGTCTCCTACATTCATTTCGGTCTTAAGTGTATTTGTTTGTGAAACACAAAATTATTGGTACATAATTATATGTATTAAAGTGCATAATGTAAATTTAAAATGTTTATTTCTACACTCGAATGCAGATATATAAATGACCATAAATAAATACGAAATGTTGCAGTCTTTGTTTATCACATAAAGACACGAGTTGTGATCTCGTTACATTCTTATCCAAATTTATAATTCTCTACACATTTTTCAGATAAATTATATATATATATATATATATTTTACATAATTTAACTCTAAAATATATACGATGTCTAAAAAAATAAAAAGATATCAGATATTATCATCCACTATTAAAGCGTTAAGTAGAGTAAGGGGGTAAGGGGAAATTTCAAATAAGAGGGGTCGACGCCATCTTGAAAACCATGACCAGTTGAAATAAGAGGGGTTCTACTGTACATACTTAGTGTATATAACACTTTGGACAAATTTCCGCCATTTTGAAATAACCTATCTATAACTTAGGGTAGGTACCAGTGTAATACTTACGCTGTTTTTTACATTAACTTATAATGTTTACTTACGCTAGGGAAATTCTTTCGGATGTGATAACTTTATTAAGAAATAGAATTTTTCTACGAGAGAGTATCCAAAAAAATGCTCCCAATTGGCTCCGCCATTCGAACCACCTTTGAAAACATTTCTAGCCTAACCCGTATCCGAAGAATTAAATTCAGTTGATTTGTTACTAGATTGTAGTACACCAATTTGCCAAATTTCATTAATTTAATTATATTTCCAACTAAATCTATGATATACGAAAGAATTTCCCCTAGCGGGCTGGCTTCGCAGCAGTCAAACATAGAGCAGCGGCCATGTTACAGATTTCGGCTTTGTGATTGATCAGCTAGTCACCTGGCTCGTGGACTGACTGAAAACTCCCTAGATAGCCTAGGTCACATTTCTGCACAGTAGTCCCCATCCTAAGTTATACCGTCGGTTCTTTAAAAATGGCGGAAGTTTATCCAAAGCTATAGCCCTTCACTATCCCCACTTCCGCAAGTCTGTTTATATCCATGCAATGAGTGCTTCTGCTTCTGTGTGCGAGTATCGTGAAGCGAGTGTGGCTCAGCGAAACAATGTGGTGGAGGAACCCGCTAAACAATATTCCGTTACAGCAACATCTTTGAAACGTCGCATTATAACCATGCGACCAAACTTGTTTCATTGCAAAAACATTTTTGGGACGTCCTTGGAACCAGAAATGTCCTGCCACATTTACGGTTTTTAAATAACGTTTCATTCGTAACGTACCTGCGACGTTTGAAAACTATACATCCAACGTTGTAAAAACGTTACATTAAACGGTCATAAATAAAAATTATAAGAAATTCGACGAATTATTTTATTCAATTCGAATTTTATTATTATTTATGTATCGTTAGATATGTTATGAAAGAATGTAGTTTTATAATTTTACTCGCAAATAAATCTATGAATCTAAGAAAAATCCGTCCCGACCGAGGATCGAACCCGGGTGTACCGGTTACAACGCTGACGTCTTAACCACTACGCTACGCTCGCATACGTATTAGCATGCGAACGAGAGCTCTTATACTCAATCGTAGAAGGCTTTTTGATAAATGCGGGTTTAGTTTAAACAAGATATGTTTAATTAATTTTGTCATTTCTATATTGGGAATAATAATATTTTAATATTATTTGACTATTTTGTAGTAATTTATTGTAATTTAAATAAATATTTTTAAGATATCCGTAAAATATTTTTTTTAAACGAAATGGATTAATAGACAATGTTTAAAAAAATGTAAAGTTAATTGACACACGTATATTTTACAAATGCACTACTTGGAAATAAGTTATGAAATTACGCGGATATTAAAATTAACACAAGTGAACCACTTTTTAAATTATGAATTAAATTTAATACAATTTACATTAAAAATAATAAGGTGCGAGTTATTTTTCCGGACAAGTGACGGAAATTTACAAATTTTGTACATAAATATATTAAAAGCGAACGAGTTTTTTAAAATAAATACACTGTATATATAAAATGCATATTCTCTAAATATTACGAAACCCGTTTCAATATCAAATGTAAAATATAACAATAGTTAAATTTCACTTCATTGCAGTTTCAGCCTCAAATTACTCTATATTTTAAATTAATTTTTGTAGTAATATTACAAAAAAAATATTGAATTTAATGGACATCAATGTATTTAAGTTACACACGTATAAGAAATAAAAAGAACAAAATTAATAATAGCAAATAATATTATGCACCAGAAAAAAGAATAACTATAAGAAGAAAAAGATTGCATGTAAATCATGCTAATATACGAAAATAAATGCTGCATTCGAAAGCTTCCGAATCTTGATGGCGAAGTCTGAGATGGAACCGGCCGAAACGATAGAAGATATGCAACAAATCATGTCTACGAAACGTTGCATTCGTAACATTACATGAATGTTACGTTAGTAACCTGAATGCGACGTTTTAAATTTCCTTGGTGATTTTGTGACGTTGCAGAAACGATTCCATAAAACGTTTTTAAAACTGTTATAAAGTGACATTCTGGTAATGTTACGCATTAGCTTTGTGTATTTAGATATTGTGCAACGTCGTGTAAACGGCATCAAGAAGTTGTTACGAAACGTTACGTTTTTGCCATAAATGGGATAACATGTAACGTTTCATTTACGTTACATGTTTAGCGGGAAGGAGTGGAAGAGAGTGGTATAACTTGTGTATAAGTTAGGTTAGACATATAACTTTGGACGATATAACTTAGTGCAGGGAGTACTGTAATATGGGCTGCTTTATGTTCGGGTTATACGTCTTCGTCTTCATCCTATAACCTATGTATTTATGTACAGTCGGACCCCAATATTTTAACTGCTAAAGTTTTTCAAGATAGCGCCGACCCTTCTTATTTCAATTTTCCCCTTACCCCCACTCACATACATATAAAATTTGACGTTGTATAAGGTGAATACCGAGATAGACGAAATCACCGATGTTTTGAAATATCGATCATCGAGATATTTTACGTTCTGTTCGGGCGGTGGTGGGGGAAGACCTGAGGGGAAACGATTAAAATAACAGGGGTTGGACAATTGAATTAACGAAGTAAAATTTACCAGATCTAGCCGGCCGCGGTAATTTAATTTCATTTAATACCATCTGTACTGATGAAGGGCCGAGCATGTTTTCCACTAAACTCGAGGCTTTAGTCCGACCGCAATGAATCTTTTTTAAAAGTACCGAATCTTGAAAGATTAGACAATTGAATTTAATTCCACAATCAGTACTTCTATAACTGCGTTGATGCCGTACTGAATGATATACTGATGTTAATTCTGCTATTGTTACTTTCATTTCTTCTGGAGTGTCTTTTTTAACAAAGAATGTCGATATCTGCTGGTTATGTGTTTTTGCACTTATTAGTTGACAATGTTTTTTACTTTGTGAATGAGTTTTCACAGCCTTTTCTCCGTCGTGCTTGATAACGAATGAAATCTCACATATTTTGCATTTTCCAGCAAATTCGTTTTCTTTTAAAAGCCAATTTTGATATTCCATTTTTTTTAAGCCAATCTTCGTTAAATGAAGCGAAATAATATTTCTTCTTTTTTGGATTCGTACAACTCTCTTCGTCTTTATCGGACATGATTATCCTAAAAACAGTTATACGTTAGACTATTACGTACAAGGTTTACATACGCAATTACAGAATTTATATATTTCAAAATCAAATTTTGACTCATTGCTAAAATTCGATTTCGCCCGGCGCGGCGCCGGCGGCAGTGTCTCTCCTCGACGCACGAATTTTACGCCCTTATTCGTGTAAAAAAAATCGTATGTAATTCGGTAATAAAATGGCAATTTTACATACTCTCCTGTGTAATAACGTATGCTAAAACGCATTTTACACTCATATTATGTAACATACTATTCCAGAAACAAATTTATATATTCTGAATAACAGTAATCATAACCTACCTTCCTCAACACAATTTTTGGGAAAATTTTCTTTTCATGCACTTCTGCACATAACACAAAGTACACCTAACTCCATTAATTCGCGCAGGGAATCCCCGTGGTTTTCTTTGTTTCTCACATAAAGACGCATAGGCAAGAACAAGGACAAAAGTGGGGATTCTCTGCGCGAATTAATGGGGTTGGGTGTACAATTTTAGTAATTTCGTGTTTCGATCTTGAAAAAGCCTTACATGCACGATTTAAAAATCCACCTTTTAAAAATTCTCCGACTCCAACCATTACAACCCAATTCATAGAATATTTGGGAAGTTGCACCGTTTCTGCACCGGCCGACAAGAGCCCATGGTACATAAAACGTGCACTTGTGCAGTGCGAAAGTGTACCGCGCAGGTGCGTATTTAACATGGGCTCTTATGAGCCAGTGCAGAAACGGTGGAGCTTCCTAAATACTATCAGGTTCTGGTTCTGATGTTCCACTGTTCCAGTGTTCCCAAGAGACAAATAGTGTATAGAGTTCCACTAGTAAGTTACTAGAAGGACTCTAGATAGGTATTGCCTGCGATTTATGGACACTTCATCGTAGCCTATTTCATCGTCCCCCACTTCATAGCCTTCCGTTTCATCGTCTGGACACTTCATCGTCTACGACACTTCATCGTCTGGGACATTTCATCGTCTGAGACACTTCTTCGTCTAGACATTTAATCGTCTGGGACACTTCTTCGTCCGGAACACTTAATCGTCCGGGACACTTCATCGTCTTGGTCACTTCATCGTCCGGGACATTTCAGCGCGCTCCATACTTTCTTGTCTTATTAGCTTTTCTACGTGCACTAGGTGTTCAGGCTCGCCGATTACGGGGTCTAGGTGGTGCGCTCCGTAACTTTCTATGATATTAGCTATTCTACGTGCACTGGGTATTTGGGGTCGACGATTACGTGGTCTAGATAGTGCGCTTCGTAGCTTTTTATGTTATTAGCTCAAATACGTGCACCAGGTGTTCGGGGTCACCGATTACGGGGTCGAGGTGGTGCGCTTCGTAGCTTTTTATGTTATTAGCTATTCTACGTGCATTGGGTGTTTAGGGTCGCCGATTACGGGGTCTAGGTAGAGCGCTCCGTAGCTTTTTATGTTATTAGCTTAAATACATGCACCAGGTGTTCAGAGTCACCGATTACGGGATCTAGGTAGTGCGCTCCGTAGCTTTTTATGTTATTAGCTCAAATACGTGCACCAAGTGTTCAGGATCACCGATTACGGGGTCCAGGTGGTGCGCTCTGTAGCTTTTTATGTTATTAGCTATTCTATATAATTTCCCGGAAAAAATTTCCCCATAGGGAACGGATCTACCGTTGTCTCTATGTCATGGCGGGGGGGGGGGGGGGCTCCGCCCCCATACCCCCTTCTTATACTAACTGAACGTAACTAACCCCCTCAGGGTGTTGTAAGGTTTGCGAACCCACGTGCGACTCGGAGAGCTTGGATCCACCGTTGTCCCTATGTCATGGGGGGCTCCGCCCCCAGACCCCCCTTTTTATAATAACCTAACCTCCAACCAATAGATATGAGTAAACCCACGTGAAAAATGCATCCCTCCGGATATACCATGAAATGGTTAATTAATTGTATGCACAATTTTTTTTCCAATGGAAGGCAATAAGCAGAGGAGGGTGGCCCAATGCCGACCGTGATGGGAGATATAGAGCAGGGGGTACTTAGGTACAACCTGGTTGGGTTTGGTCGACTTTTCCCTACTTATTGCACTACACGCTCCCCGAGTCGCACGTAGCGTCGCAAACCTTACAACACCCTGAGGGGGTTAGTTAGGTTCAGTTAGTACAAGAAGGGGGTCTAGGGGCAGTGTTTCCCCATGACATAGGGACAACGGTGGATTCAAGCCATATATACCTGTGATTCCCTGGTGCACTTATTTGCGCTAATAACATAAAAAGCTACGGAGCGCACTACCTAGATCCCGTAATCGGCGACCCCGAACACCTGATGCTCGTATTTGAGCTAATAACATAAAAAGCTACGGGTCGCACTACCTAGACCACGTAATCGGCAACTCTATACACCCAGTACACGCAGAATAGCTAATAACATAAAATTCTACGGATCCCACCACCTAGCCCGTAATCGGCGACCCTGAAGACCTGGTGCACGTAGAATAGCTAATAACATAAGAAACTATGAAGTGTCCCCGATATCGATGAGCCCCGGACGAACAAGTGTCCCGGACGATGAAATGTCCCAGACGATGAAGTGTCCCAGACGATGAAATGTCCCAGACGATGAAGTGTCCAAGACGATGAAGTATCCCAGACGATGAAGTGTCCCAGACGATGAAGTGTCCCAGACGATGAAATGTCCCAGACGATGAAGTGTCCAAGACGATGAAGTGTCCAGACGATGAAGTGTCGTAGACGATGAAGTGTCCAGACGATGAAACGGAAGGCTATGAAGTGGGGTACGATGAAATAGAATACGATTAAGTGTACTGGTACCATTGCCTGCAGATCATGTCTGGACGTCCTCCTGACGCACTCTGGACCGGCCTGGACGAACTCCGGACTGGTCTGGACGAAATCTGGACTGGTTTGGACGTCCTCCTGATGCGTTCTGGACTGGCGTGGACGAAATCTGGACTGGTCTGGACGTCCTCCTGACGCGCTCTGGACCGTCCTGGACGAGCTATGGACTGGCTTGGACGTCATCCTGACGATCTTTTGACCGGCCTGGACGAGCTATGGACTGGCCTGGACGTCATCCTGACGATCTCTGGACCGGCCTTGACGTCATCCTGACGAACTCTGGACCAACCTGGACGTTCTCCTGACGCGCTCTGGATCGACCTGGACGAGCTCTGGACCGGCCTGGACGTCTTCCGGATGAACTCTGGACGAGCTGTGGACCAGGCTGGACGGGCTCTGGACGCTATTATGCGTGACGTCCAGCTGACCGACTCCGGACGGCGCGCATATTTCCTGAACGTCCAGTGGACGTGCAGCGGATCACCCATAGCCTGGAAATCTTGGACGTCCTCTCGACGTCAATTGGGGTAATTGTTGGACCGCCGGTGACGTCCACCGGACGTCCTATTATGGTCACGGATTTTTGGACGTACACCCGACGTCCTGGACGTCATGTGGACGAATTCTGGACGTCTAGCCTCGTCCAGAGAATCCATCAGGGTTGCATTTTAAGCAAGTAAAGAGTACTTACAATATAAATCGACAATTGAAGACAATTTTGGTTCGAAGCAAAACATACAATACTTTATTTTTTCCTTAACCTGATTAATTTAGTATTTAATAAACATTCATTTTAAATGGAATTTCAATTTAGTTTAATGTTCTTAATAATTTTATTGAATTTATTGAGAACTAGGAAAGCGTAAGATACAATTGAGGTTTAGGGAAAAGGTTGTTAATTTGGAAAGTTAACCTCCAAAAAAAAAAAAATAAAACTCACTGACACATCACATATTTTTTATATTTCATTTTCTTAGTCTTTATGTTTTTCTTGTATGTACAAAATAATACTTCAATAGTTCAATAGACCGTAGCATATTTAGATTTTAAAAACGAAACGCGATAAAGTCGAACTGGTCGAACTGTCGAAACAGCCCAGCTGATCGGCACTGCCGGCACTGCCTATTCGTTTCCTTCTCCCAGCCGCTAGGTAAGGCGCCACTAGAGCTGCATACTGAAATAGAATTCCAAATCCGGATCAAATCAGGAACAGATACGGGTTCCCTGATCTACCGAATGTAGCTGGATAACTACAAATCAGGATCGGCTCCGGAACGGATCCGGGATGCCTGACGTCGGTCTTCGGTATCCGTCCCGGATCCGCGATAGCTTTACAAATCTGATGCGATCCTGATCTGATAGTAGGGGTAGCCCCAGCAAACGTTTACTCGGGAAGGTCCAGCCCCAATTTTTAAATTTGATATTTGTGCTTCAGTTGTTTTCGTCATCATCTCCCTTGCCTGTGATCATGTTGATTAAACTTTCCGTGTCAATCATTCCTTTGTCATCAATGAACATATGATCGTAGGCTTCATTTATTTCCTTAGACGTGAATTTGTCGCCAAAGGTCATCAAAGCGTGCCTCAATCTACGAAATAAAACATGGAAAGGGTTGATTATTTTTTTATTTTGAAAAATATGTTAGCATTCAATTTCAGTAATTAAAAAATGACGACAAGTCTTACCTCTCTCCGTCGATCTTGCCATTGTTGTCAAATGCTTTAAATGCCGCAATTATGACGTCGTCATCGTCAGAGCCTAGAGTAACAATTAGAATGTTGTAAATACTTCTATAGAAGTAATATTTTGTGAATAGCTTAAATATAAATATATATCCACCTCCTCCCATGCGGGAGCCGAACAAATGTAATAATTGGGTGAAGTTAATTGGTCCAGCAGCTTCTTTGATCATATCTTCTAATTCTTTATCGGTCGCAAGACGACCGACCTGATCGAATGTAAATCGCAGATCTTCTTTGCCTAAGATTCCGTCTTTGTCGTGGTCCATTAATTGGAAAGCCTGTCGAATAAAAACGGAATTATATTAATCGATAGCTTTTTGATAGTAAAAAAATAAAAGTTAGACAAGAAGAGTTAGATAAATGTTCAAAATTAAATAATTAAAAACAACTTATCCTTTAAAAAGGCTGTTACTCATTATTGGTGCAGTTTTTTAAATTAAATTAGTACCGAATTTGGATAATAATTATTAAAATATCAAACAACCGGTTTTCGTATGAAATCTTTAGTTTACCTCCTTGAATTCTGCCACCTGCTTATCTGTGAACATGGAGCTCACGCTTGATCCAGCCCGCTTAGCTTTGCGGCTGCCCTTACTACCTCTGGATGCGGTTGTTGCCTGAAAATAAACACAATTTACTTAAAATCTACATTTCATAGAAAAATTGGTTGAGTGAAATTGACACCAAATAGTTGGTGGTATATTTTAGAAGAAATTGAATTTAATCTTTAGAGTTTATTAATGCATCAGAAAATAATTAAGAAACTTCAAATGATTAATTCATTGATAATTGTCGAAATTAAATCTTATAGAAACAGTAAAAGTTCCCTCAAATAAAGCAGCTTGCATAATAATCCTTTCTTTGCGCACACTGGCATTTTCCCAAAATACCTTGAAATAGGAGCGATTGTGCCTATATATAAATTGGAAAGCGGAGCTGGAATTTGGATTATTAACCTGTCCCAATTATTCAGAACCTCCGAAATACGAAACATGTATTACACAAAAAACCGAAGCAAATTTCAATTTTAGAAGATTGAAAAACATATTTTTGGATGGATTTGGTAAATATTCGATAAATTAAAATATAGTCAATAGATTTAAACGTTTTAGGTAAACTATGTTCGAGTATAAATTAAGGTATCACTTCGTAAGATGGGTCATTTTTCAAATTTAATTGCAGTAGCAGATATAGAATAAATTCGTAGACAAACTACATAAAAATTTTAATTTTCGTCTGGGGAAATAACATTTTCATTGGTAAAAAACAGTAAAATTTACACCAATAAAACAATCGTAATAAAACAAAGTACCCAAGTTCACTGTTTCAAAAAATTGAATAATAAATTTTAAAAATATTGCAAAATACATAAACAAAACTGTAATACCAAAATAAAAACTAATGAAAGCTCGTGAAAGTAGGTTAAATCTACCGGAAAAAATAGATACGAAATATGATACAATGTGGGTGTTTCTAAAATGAAAAGCAAAACACACAGTATGGGGAATAAAAATAGCCGGCGGAATAATTGTGGAGGTGGGAAATAGATAGTATTCTGGTGTTCCGGCGATGGGAAGAGCGTCGGAACGAAATTTAAAAATATGCATTCTTGAGGACTTCTTGCTATTTTCAATCGGGTAACCACCCTTCTCATATGGAAATTACATTCTATGTTTAACATCCGGATATAACATATTCACCAATCGACTTTGTAGACATTACAAAGTCGATGGTGCTTTACTGCAATTAGTGCAGTGTAAATTAGACTTAATAAATGTTCGAATTTGATCATGAAAGAAGAAATCATCATAGGTTTATCTTCAAAAACAGATTGACTAGAAATTCAGAAAGGCTCAGTACAATTTAATTTTATGGAAATATAAATTTTAGGAATTCCATTTTTAATTTATGTAAGTCTGTAATTGACGTAACCTTTAGAACTTGGCCCAAAGTAATGAAACATTCGACAACAATAAGACATACTATTTCAATGAAGACGATTAAGCTGCAAAGATGTCTTACAACATTTAAAGTTATTCGATTCAATTAAACTCATTTCAGTTATTGAATTCATGGGCTTCACAAAAAGTAGTAAACTTTCGGCTTTATTTTATACCATCTAGACTAATATAATACGGGGGTAATTGATGTAAGTTCCAAAATGACAGATGTGTTACGAAGACTAATCTAGTTTGTAGATACTTTAGAGGATGCAATGGGAAATCTGCAGAAAATTGAGGAATTAGCAATACGTCATGTTGATCTACCAATCACGCTTCAGGATGTCAAAAATACAAACACTTTTCACATACACGATCCATTTAGATGTTTTACAGATCGAGGATCATATGAAAAGATCATCTGATAGCATTGCTACAAGTCACCATTCAAGTTTAAACTGGGATAACTTATACGTCGCACCCCTAGTTGAACATCTCGCAAAAAAATTTTGGAAAATACAGACACATTATTAACATGAAATTTGAAATCAAAATTCGAAAATTTCTACAGAAGTACAGTAGGAAAACGTGGAAAATTGAAAATCGTCTTTCCACTTACCATTGTGCAGTTGTTTTTTGGTTGATGACCAGGAGATGGTGACTGCGAGGTGACTAGGAATTAACTGGAGGCTTCACATAGCTGAACCTGCAGACATAACTTCGTAGGTTCTCCCACTCATGGATTCGAGGAGCAATAAGGGTGCGTTCTGCCCACGGAAATATAATGCAATAGGCGCCCTGCCTCTCCGGATCTAGTTGAGAAAGAAAATGGACTCCCGGGGATGTCCGTCTTTTTGGTACAGTAAAAACAGGAGCTGAAGCTTATTGGCGGACAAGAAAATCGTTTTGATTTCGGCAGATTCCTGAAGTTAAATAAAGATCAAACGACGCTTGAAGCATATTACGTTGATTTGAACTACAAATTATTTATTAATCTTGAATTGTTTACAGCATTAAAAAAGTTTTCTTTACAATAGACTCTATATGCCTCTAATTTTTAGAAAATGTATATGACTTTTTTTTTAAAAAGCTTTTAGTGTATTCATCTTTAAAAAATAATCTTGTGTTACATTTGTGTTGTGCTATACTGGAATATCAAAATTATATATTGTGATGGAATGGAGCAACTTTTTCTGGAGTCTACTGTGCATTTTGTATTAAAAATTCTACTCTTCTAAATATAAGACAATGTAAACTACGTGATCCCAAATCCTAATTGATGTATTTACAAGTTTTCGTTGTTTTACCATGTGATTTATGTGCCACGAAGAAAAATGGATATTCATTTTTATCATGTGGAAAGTAATAGAAATGGATTAGTTAGAATGCTTCGTAATAAATATTTATTTCATTAGTTTAAAGCAAAAGATTTTCCTGGTTTGGGAAATCATTTTTTTAACTAACGAGTTTTCTTTTTGTTGTTTATTATTAAAATACGTATTTACTTAGATCTACATTAATTTTGCGTTTTTTTTTCAGAAATTAATCAATTACCCTTTTACTTTTTTTTTTAATTAAGCAATGGAATAATGATTTTTTGATATTAAACCTTTCGGTTTTTCGAGTATTTTCGAGGTTTTTTTCCAGAAATAATGATTTTTTTTATATTAAACCTGTTCGGATTACTACTTCTTAGTCTAAATAATACACTTCTCCAAAGGACTTTTCTGCTGGGTTTTTGTGAAACTACGTTAACTGCATAACGTCCACCTCTGCGGTTTTTCGAGTAGAACTAATTTTGTTAACAGATAACAAAATATTACAAAGAAAGAAGTTGTAGGTTCTGTAAAAACAAACAATTTGACGCCTAATGTATTGCGATTTTAGTCTAAGCAATTATTAGTACCAGTCTAAGCTCCAATAAGGCATTCATGATTACATTTTCTCAGAATATCCTCTCATCAGGGTGACTAGACTAAAATAATGTGTATGAGTAATTTCATAGCTCTTTCGTGCTCAGTAAACTTTTTTTTTTTAAGTTCAGGCACATCTGCGGTGTGTCATTTTAAGCAAAGTACGATGTGTAAGAGCCCTAAAACTGACGTGCATGATTTTTTTGCAATCTTACCGTGGGAGGACACATATTTTTTATTTTGTTTTTAACTCTTTCAGTCACGCATTTTCTTTTCATTCAATTTACGTGACACTCGTTAACCCATTAACGCCTGAAATGACAATTTTTATACTTGATTTCCAATCAAGTATTTCGTATCAAAATCAAAGTTGAAAACAATTGAGAGGTACGTATCCTACTATTTTCGAGGTCGCTCTTCAAGATTCCGATGTCAAAATTGAGTTTTAGTCATCAGAAATTCCAATATGGCGCCGAATATGAAAAAAATTTTCAAAAAAATGGGGAATTTTTTATTCTTATCAATTTTTTTCGAGCTATTAGAATATTGGAATTTTATTGAAGCCTTGCATAATGGCATAAAATAGTTGAATTTTAAGACAAAATTTTACTTTTATACCCTACATCATTCCAACGACCTCAAAATGGCGTCAACAATGAAAATTTCTTTGAGAAATTTCTGGACGCTCTAACTCAAAAACTACGAAATAAAAAAAAAAATGCCTGGAATGAAAAGTTCTTAAAATTCATCAAGCGATATAGTGGAATTTTTTCAAAATTTTTTGATGACATTTTAATAAATTTTTTTTCAACATTTTTTGCAAAATTGTAATTTATTTGCAAAAAATTCTGAAAAAATTTGGTGTATTCTCTGATTAATTCTAAGAGTTATTTGTTCTTTGCAATTTTTTCGAAAAGTTGATAGTTTTCGAGGAAATGAATTTCAAATATTATAGTTTAGGATTTTTCCCCCCAAAAACTGTCAACATTTGGAAAAATTGCAAACAACAAAAAACTTGTAGAATTCATAAGTGAATACACCAAATTTTTTTCAGAATTTTTCATAAATAAATTATAATTTTGAAACAAATTGTTAAAAAAAATTTCTCAAAATGTCATCACAAAAATCTGAAAAAATTCCACTATATTTTTCGATTAATTCTAAGAACTTTTCATTCTTAGCATTTTTTTATAACAACACGTAGTTTTTGAGTTAGAACGTTCAGAAATTTCTCAAAGAAATTTTCATTGTTGAAGCCATTTTGAGGTCGTTACAATGATGTGGGGTATAAAAGCAAAATTTTTCCTTAAAATTCAACTGTTTTATGCACTATTATGTACGGTTCCAATAGAATTCCAATATTCTAATAGCTCGAAAAAAAATTGATAGGTATAAATAATTCACAATTTTTTTGAATTTTGTTTAAAATTCGGGGCCATATTGGATTTACTGATGGCTGAAACTCAATTTTGACCTTGGAATCTTGAAGAGAGACCTCGAAACCAATAGGATATGTAGCTTTCAATTGTATTCAACTTCGATTTTGATACGAAATACTTGATTGAAAATGAAGTATAAAAAATGCCATTTCAGGCGTTAATGGGTTAATAAGGGTTTTTGGGGTCGGAGAATACGAATCTGATGTCAGTTTTAAAAAATTCAAAATGGTAGATCCAATATGGCAGACAGAAAAATTAAAATCTATAGAATCTGCTTGAAACTTGATACTCGTGGGTTTTTGGAGTCGCTAAATACGAATCTGATGTAAGTTTTCAAAAATTCAAAACTGTGGTTCCAATATCCAGATTCAACGATTTTTTGCATTCCATAAATAAATTCCTTACCTATGTAGAAAATCCATCATCACGAAAACTATATGAAAAACTGATTTTTAAAGGTTGGTCGATGAGCAACCCATGACGCAAAGGGTTAACTGCATAAGAAAATAATGTGTAACATATAATAACTGAATGGTACTTAATGTGTTAAGTTAATGTGTTGAGATAGCAAGTGTGTTTAACAATATATAATAATATATTCAATACATAAATATGCAACATTTTATTGATTTGGATTTGCGGATAAATTAGTATCTAGTTATTAGTAAGAAAATGGTTTCAAAGCCATTTCCGTAGTGAATTTCTTGACCTCGTGTTAAAACATTATAAAATTCTAAAAGAATTTCAGTAGATTTTCTTGGTTCCGAAATTCTTTTAAAATTTTATAATATAATATAGTATCTATTTACATCAGCTATTGGTATTCCGGAAGAAATGGGTTATATATAATTGTAATTAAATTATATATAGTTATATTAATAAAATCAGGTATAGCTAACCATAATCGTTTTTAAATAATATAATAGTTATATTTTGTACTCCAAAATTCTTATACTAGATTCGAATTCAGCTACACGAAATCCTTAAAGATACCAATTTCTTTAAAAATCCATTTTTTTTCAAAATATGTCCGCATATTTGTTTTACCATTTTGGATTTTGAAATTTTGATTTCACATTCGTAATCAGCGATTACAAAAGCCCGTACATTCTAATTTAAATGGAAATTCAAAATATTTTTCAAAATATGTCCGCCATATTGGATCTGCCATTTTTAATTCTGAAATTCTGACCGCAAATTCGTAATCAGTAACCCTAAAAACCTATACATAAGAATTTACATAGAAGTCTAAAATATTTGTCAAAATATGTCCACATTATTGGATCCGCCATTTTGAATTTTAGAATTCTGAACCCAAATTTGTAATCCGCGACCCCGAAAACCCTTATATACCAATTTGTAAGAAAATCCAACTGCGTGAAAAACTTATGAGTGTAATAGAGAGATATTTGGACATTTTGTTTCAACGTTGTTTTTTGGCAATTAAACAAAATTATTGAAATAGTATTATGATTCTAATATTTTTTACAGCACCAAAATAAGAAAAAAAATTTGTTTCGAAATAGTATTTACGGCAATAACTTTTTTTTAACGTAAGGCACACTTATCAACGTTTTTTGACAGTTTAGTTATTGAGTATGTTCCACATGACTTTAAGAACGATTGAAACCGTTTTATTTTTTATATAGCCTTAAGTTGAAAAGATATCTAGGCGACACCCTTCGCCCATAATGAAATTTTGGCTCATTTCATGTAAATTGTGGATGCTTGTATCTAGAAATATAAAGACAATCTATGAAATTTTAGCAGTAATTGCATTATAACGGAAGTACTTCATGAACCAATGCTCGTAATGCCAGTGCTACGCCTGAAGTAACCAGTACCAATCTTAGGTTAAAAAATCTGTGGGATTAGTCGTATAACTGACCAATGGAGAAATTCTTTCAAAATGTGCAAATTTTGCAGCATTGATGATTATATCTAAAATACAGAGTGTACACGGAAGAAAATAATTCAGAAATATTAACAATTTATTCGGTTGTTGAGGATTTGAGAAAAACAGACGAAATTGACTGCTTTTTAAAGTAAATTACACGTTTCATGGATTAGTTTTTTCTGTTTTTCGGGGTAACATTGACTCTAAACATTTAACGAAAACAATAAAAACAATCAAAGATCAGTGACATAGTTAGGTCCACATACTTTCGCGTATGAAAGTGAATATTTCGATTCAAACTCGTATCAGATTGTTTTTTCTTCAGTTGCTTGTTTAAAAATAAAATTGAACTATCTTTATAGAAAAGCTAATATATCTTTTTCTGCATGGACAATTTTTATTGAATACCCCATTTTTGAAATCGGAAAAAATTGTACTTTTACAAATTGAATGAAATAAATTGTACGAATGGAAAACTCTAGCATGAATTGTTTAAAGGAAATACATTAAATTTAATGAAGATGTGCTGTAAGCACATTCCAATTCCTATATTAGACGACTTTTCATGTCAGACCTTATATTTAATATAAACCAAAAATGTCATGTATGTATCTTAAATTTAATGTTATTCTTCATATAGTTTTATGCATGTACCCTCAACTAATGGAGCCATGCCACCGAATGGAAAATTCGCTGTAAAAATTAATTTAATGTACAATAGCTCTAGTAGAAATTCGGTCGAAATATTGACCACTTTTTGCCAAAGAAACTTCTGTACATAATAGTTGTAAAACCGGAATTTTTGGTGTTCACTGGCTAAAACGCTGCGAAATGCCTATATTTTTTTGGCAACTATCTGAAGGGAGTTATACTAAAAATCTTTACGACATACTTAGTGGTTGAAGTCGACAACCCATGTATTTAATTTATTGTTTGTTTATTTAAGTAAAAGGATCGTACTTACCAAGAAATTAATCTTATACTTATTATCTGAAGGGAGTGTAAATATGATCGTTTTTAGCATTTTCAGGAGCGCTGATTCCAAATGCGTAATCAGTTTTTCGAAATTCAAATAGTGGATTCAATATAGTGGACTAATTTTATAGAAGTGTGCCCATGTTCTTGAAAATTTGTGGTTGGGAATATTTATTTATTTAAAACGTGAAATTGTAACACACATTCTGAAGAAAAATTGAAAAAATGAAATACTCATTGTTGTGATATCAATTACAGTCTGATTGTAAACTATTATACATTCCGCGATAGTTTTAATATTTAGGAAACTGTATCTTTACAAGACGAATTTAATACAATCGATAAACAAGAAAAGCTTTTTTATATGAATTCAATGTAGAATAATATCATACAAATAGTTTTGGAGGATGGAGAATAATTAGTTTTGCATACAAAAAATTTAAGTACGTCATATTTAAAACTGTCCTATATTTAATTTCTTCCGGCTTAAAAACTTGTACTTGTTTCTGAAATATCGCAAAAATTAGTATCATGTGATATTGTATTTTCAACGCATATCGTAGGCTCCTGCCTTTTGAAATAAAATATAAAGACAAACATAAACGAAACTAAATGTTCGTTTCGAGTTTTCTAAAAAAAGGAATGCGTGAGTGTGTTCCTTACTTAAAAATGGTTCAAACCACACTTTTTAAATTACCGTGCCTACCGGAAAAGAAATACAATGCTTTGAAAAATGATGTTACTTGCACTACTCGTATCGAAAATTGGTAATTTTTACTGACACACTTTACACAGTTTGAAAGTCCCCGTTGGTACCGTCTGGCATAAAGGCTGCACCATAGTCAAACAAAATATTTCAACTTCTCTGGAATCAAGAAAATCCGAACACCTTAATTATTGATCTTGTTTACAATATTTAAGTAAAGTAGCTACAAAGAGTAGCTCCTCCTCTTGTGTTGGTGAGCACGAAAACCGGCAGACACCCTTTTCAAGGTGCACTCCCGGACTCCTACCGGTGATTTACAATAATTTTTCTCATTAGCGGAATATTCTACTTATATAATAATGAGTTTGTTAAATACAATGATTTCTACGTAAACTTGGCGAGTGCGCTTTGAGAAGTTGATTCAAAAAGGGACATTATAATTGAGTGATGATCTTATCTGGCTAGCAGATCTGTACTTACGTGCTTAGTTCACTCGCATGAAAATGAAACTGCTCAACGAAATCCCAAAACCATTCGAACCGTATTCAGTAGTAGTTGATTTGACTCCATCATACAATTAAATTATTATCCGGTCGGGATTTTTTAGTGCACTTTTCATGTACTGAATTGTAAAAAATGATAATATGATTATGAATGTACAGACAATGTAATGGTGGAGTTGGGAAATAGTGTATATTGATGTTATTTACACCTCTCAGTTTTGATACTATTTATTTTGGAAAATAAAAAAAATGACAGATATTGTTTACAAATAAAGTTTGTACATTATAATGCCGATAGAAGTGTATGATAAAAACTGTATTACATATGAATAGTCGATAGTATAATGATAGTATATGGTAAAATCTTGATAAATATGGATTAACGATAATCATGATTTAAATGGACGCGTTAACGAACACGCTGATGGTGAAATCCCGTAAAATCTAAAATGGATGTTGGACGTTTTTTGTTGGATGTCGAAGAGGACACGTATCCTCCATGATGGTAATGCGTTTTCTCCAAGAGAAAACAATTTTTTTTAATCCACGTATTCGCCACTTTTTCCTTCTTACTTGTTAGGTGCGTCAGCCTTCGTTACATGGTTAAGGATGGTGAAGAAAGTACGTGGATATAGTCATTTGTAGAATTAAGTACAAGTTGTTTTTGCTGGGCAAACAAATGACAATCAGAAAATATTCTTTTGTTGTAAATTTAGCCCCATAGCCAATTAGTGCATTTCATCCGATATTATTTATATCATTTGGATTTGTGCTGCACTTCATACATGATCTTCATTTCTTACATATTTGATGACGTACGCAAAGTACAATATACAAACATACAATACATTCATTACCCATACTTCATTTCACAGACTCACAACGCTCGATGAACAATCATGACCTTAAATATATTTCGAGCGACTTGTATCGTAATTCTGTAATATTTTGCTACTAATTGATGCAAAATTGTTACTGAATCGCGATTAACTTAAAATTAAAATCTGAACATGTAACGTTATGGACATGAACAATTTTCTCGATTAGAAGAGCGTACTACAGTATTTAGTTACGTCTTCGAAGAAAATCATCCGGTTCTTACCACCTCCGAACGAAATAAAACAGCGCTTGCTTTAAAATAAATACGATGAATCATCTTCATTATCATTTGGGGATAGGATGATAACAGTAGGGGGAAGAGGGATTAAGAAAAGCGATAAACCCAAAAAAGAGATAGAGTGAAAGAACGATAAATAGAAAATGTGAGTTCTTCAAACCCACAATGGATCCGTGTAGTAACGAAATGATCTTTTATTGTCATCAGATCAATATTAAGGGTCCAGCCCCAATTTTTAAATTTGATGTTTGTGACTTTAGTTGTTTTCGTCATCATCTCCCTTGCCTGTGATCATGTTGATTAAACTTTCCGTGTCAATCATTCCTTTGTCATCAATGAACATATGGTCGTAGGCTTCATTTATTTCCTTAGACGTGAATTTGTCGCCAAAGGTCATTAAAGCGTGTCTCAATCTGTGAAATAAAACATGGAAAGGGTTGATTATTTTTTTATTTTGAAAAATATGTTAGCATTCAATTTCAGTAATTAAAAAATGACGACAAGTCTTACCTCTCTCCGTCGATCTTGCCATTGTTGTCAAATGTTTTAAATGCCGCAATTATGACGTCGTCATCGTCAGAGCCTAGAGTAACAATTACAATGTTGTAAATACTTCTATAGAAGTAATATTTTGTGAAAAGCTTAAATATAAATATATATCCACCTCCTCCCATGCGGGAGCCGAACAAATGTAATAATTGGGTGAAGTTAATTGGTCCAGCAGCTTCTTTGATCATATCTTCTAATTCTTTATCGGTCGCAAGACGACCGACCTGATCGAATGTAAAACGCAGATCTTCTTTGCCTAAGATTCCGTCTTTGTCGTGGTCCATTAATTGGAAAGCCTGTCGAATAAAAACGGAATTATATTAATCGATAGCTTTTTGATAGTAAAAAAATAAAAGTTAGACAAGAAGAGTTAGATAAATGTTCAAAATTAAATAATTAAAAACAACTTATCCTTTAAAAAGGCTGTTACTCATTATTGGTGCAGTCTTTTAAATGAAATTAGTACCGAATTTGGATAATAATTATTAAAATATCAAACAACCGGTTTTCGTATGAAATCTTTAGTTTTTCCGTTTAACAATTCATGCTTACTATTTTATATTTTTTACATAACCTAGCATTTTGTACACGATTAATTAAATTTAGTTTAACTATTAAAATTACCTCCTTGAATTCTGCCACCTGCTTATCTGTGAACATGGAGCTCACGCTTGATCCAGCCCGCTTAGCTTTGCGGCTGCCCTTGCTACCTCTAGAAGCGGTTGTTGCCTGAAAAATAAACACAATTTACTTAAAATCTACATTTCATAGAAAAATTTGTTGAGTGCAATTGACACCAAACAGTTGGTGATATATTTTACAAGAAATTGAATTTAATCTTTAGAGTTTATTAATGCATCAGAAAATAATTAAGAAACTTCAAATGATTAATTCATTGATAATTGTCGAAATTAAATCTTATAGAAACAGTAAAAGTTCCCTCAAATAAAGCAGCTTGCATAATAATCCTTTCTTTGCGCACACTGGCATTTTCCCAAAATACCTTGAAATAGGAGCGATTGTGCCTATATATAAATTGGAAAGCGGAGCTGGAATTTGGATTATTAACCTGTCCCAATTATTCAGAACCTCCGAAATACGAAACATGTATTACACAAAAAACCGAAGCAAATTTCAATTTTAGAAGATTGAAAAACATATTTTTGGATGGATTTGGTAAATGTTCGATAAATTAAAATATAGTCAATAGATTTAAACGTTTTAGGTAAACCATGTTCGAGTATAAATTAAGGTATCACTTCGGAAGATGGGTCATTTTTCAAATTTAATTGCAGTAGCAGATATAGAATAAGTTCGTAGACAAGCTACATAAAAATTTTAATTTTCGTCTGGGGAAATAACATTTTCATTGGTAAAAAACAGTTCATTTCTTTTAATTGCAAAATTTACATTAATAAAACAATCGTAATAAAACAAAGTACTCAAGTTCACTGTTTCAAAAAATTGAATAATAAATTTTAAAAATATTGCAAAATACATAAACAAAACTGTAATACCAAAATAAAAACTAATGAAAGCTCGTGAAAGTAGGTTAAATTTACCGGAAAAATAGATACGAAATATGATACAATGTGGGTGTTTCTAAAATGAAAAGCAAAATGACACATAAGATGGGGAATAAAAATAGCCGGCGGAATAATTATGGAGGTGGGAAATAGATAGTATTCTGGTGTTCCGGCGATGAGAAGAGCGTCGGAACGAAATTTAATAATATGCATTCTTGAGGACTTCTTGCTATTTTTAATCGGGTAACCACCCTTCTCATGTGGAAATTACATTCTATGTTTAACATCCGGATATAACATATTCACCAATCGACTTTGTAGACATTACAAAGTCGATGGTGCTTTACTGCAATTAGTGCAGTGTAAATTAGACTTAATAAATGTTCGAATTTGATCATGAAAGAAGAAATCATCATAGGTTTATCTTCAAAAACAGATTGCCTAGAAATTCAGAAAGGCTCAGTACAATTTAATTTTATGGAAATATAAATTTTAGGAATTCCATTTTTAATTTATGTAAGTCTGCAATTGACGTAACCTTTAGAACTTGGCCCAAAGTAATGAAACATTCGACAACAATAAGACATACTATTTCAATGAAGACGATTAAGCTGCAAAGATGTCTTACAACATTTAAAGTTATTCGATTTAATTAAACTCATTTCAGTTATTGAATTCATGGGCTTCACAAAAAGTAGTAAACTTTCGGCTTTATTTTATACCATCTAGACTAATATAATACGGGGGTAATTGATGTAAGTTCCAAAATGACAGATGTGTTACGAAGACTAATCTAGTTTGAAGATACTTTAGAGGATGCAATGGGAAATCTGCAGAAAATTGAGGAATTAGCAATACGTCATTTTGATCTACCAATCACGCTTCAGGATGCCACAAACACAAACACTTTTCACATACACGATCCATTTAGATGTTTTACAGATCGAGAATCATTTGAAAAGATCATCTGATAACGTTGCTACAAGTCACCATTCAAGTTTAAACTGGGATCACTTATACGTCGCACCCCTAGTTGAACATCTCGCAAAAAATGTTGGAAAATACAGACACATTCTTCACATGAAATTTGAAATCAAAATTTGAAATCAAAATTTGAAAATTTCTACAGAAGTACAGTAAGAAAACGTGGAAAATTGAAAATTATCTTTCCACTTACCATTGTGCAGTTGTTTATTGGTTGATGACCAGGAGATGGTGACTGCGAGGTGACTAGGAATCAACTGGCGGCTTCATATAGCTGAACCTGCAGACGTAACTTCGTAGATTCTCCCACTCATGGATCCGAGGAGCAATTAGGGTGCGTTCTGCCCACGGAAATATAATACAATAGGCGCCCTGCCTCTCCAGATCTAGTTGAGAGAGAAAATGGACTCCCGGGGATGTCCGTCTTTCTTGGTACAGTAAAAACAGAAGCTGAAGCTTATTGGCGGGCAAGAAAATCGGTTTGATTTCGGCAGATACCTGAGGTTAAATAAAGATCAAACGACGCTTGAAGCATATTACGTGGATTTGTCATATAGATTGCATTCAAACAAACTACAAATTATTTATTAATCTTGAATTGTTTACTGCATTGAAAAAGTTTTCTTTACAATAGACTCTATATGCCTCTAATTTTTAGAAAATGTATATGACTTTTTTTTAAAAAGCTTTTAGTGTATTCATCTATAAAAAATAATCTTGTGTTACATTTGTGTTGTGCTATACTGGAATATCAAAATTATATATTGTGATGGAATGGAGCAACTTTTTCTGGAGTCTATTGTGCATTTTGTATTAAAAATTCTACTCTGCTAAATATAAGACAATGTAAACTACATGATCCCGAATCCTAATTGGTGTAATTACAAGTTTTAGTTATGTTACCATGTGATTTATGTGCCACGAAGAGAAATGGATATTCTTTTTTTTTCATGTGGAAAGTAATAGAAATGGATTAGTTAGAATGCTTCGTAATAAATATTTATTTGATTAGTTTAAAGCAAAAGATTTTCCTGGGTTGGGAAGTCATTTTTTAAACTAATTAGTCTTCTTTTTGTTGTTTATTATTAAAATACATATTTACTTAGATCTACATTAATTTTGCGTTTTTTTTCCAGAAATTAAACATCGGTTTCAATTACCTTTTTACTTTTTTTTTTAATTAAGCAATGGAATAATGATTTTTTTTATATTAAACCTGTTCGGATTACTACTTCTTAGTCTAAATAATACACTTCTCCAAAGGACTTTTCTGCTGGGTTTTTGTGAAACTACGTTAACTGCATAACGTCCACCTCTGCGATTTTTCGAGTAGAACTAATTTTGTTAACAGATAACAAAATATTACAAAGAAAGAAGTTGTAGGTTCTGGAAAAACAAATAATTTGACGCCTAATGTATTGCGATTTTAGTCTAAGCAATTATTAGTACCAGTCTAAGCTCCAATAAGGCATTCATGATTACATTTTCTCAGAATATACTCTCATCAGGGTGACTAGACTACAATATTGTTATGAGTAATTTCACAGCACTTTCGTGCTCAGTAAACTTTTTTTTTTTAAGTTCAGGCACATCTGCGGTGTGTCATTTTAAGCAAAGTACGATGTGTAAGAGCCCTAAAACTGACGTGCATGATTTTTTTGCAATCTTATCGTGGGAGGACACATATTTTTTATTTTGTTTTTAACTCTTTCAGTCACGCATTTTCTTTTCACTGAATTTACGTGACACTCGTTAACCCATTAACGCCTGAAATGACAATTTTTATACTTGATTTTCAATCAAGTATTTCGTATCAAAATCAAAGTTGAAAACAATTGAGAGGTACGTATCCTACTATTTTCGAGGTCGCTCTTCAAGATTCCAAGGTCAAAATTAAGCTACCAGAAATTCGAATATGGCGCCGAATATGAAAAAAATTTCCAAAAAATTGGGAATTTTTTATTCATATCAATTTTTTTCGAGCTATTAGAATATTGGAATTTTATTGAAACCTTGCATAATGGTGCATAAAATAGTTGAATTTTAAGAAAAAAATTTACTTTTATACCCTACATCATTCTAACGACCTCAAAATGGCGACAACAATAAAAATTTCTTTGAGAAATTTCTGGACGCTCTAACTCAAAAACTACGAACTTTTTTTAAAAAAATGCCTAGAATGAAAAGTTCTTAAAATTCATCAAGCGATATAGTGGAATTTTTTCAAAATTTTTTGATGACATTTTGAGACATTTTTTTTAACAATGTTTTCATAATTGTAATTTATTTGCAAAAAATTCTGAAAAAAATTTAGTGTATTCTCTAATGAATTCTAAGAGTTATTTGTTCTTTGCAATTTTTTCGAAAAGTTGATAGTTTTCGAGCAAATGAATTTCAAATATTATAGTTTAGGATTTTTTCCCCCAAACAACTATCAACCGCCGGGCACTCGTGCGCCGCGCCGCGGTCATCACACGTGCGTAACATCATATTTGACCCACAAAAAACGGCGCACAAATTTTACGCATAGTATATCGAAAAATATCGTTCGGCACGCATGCGTAAGAATTCGATTTTACGCACCGCACTATCTAATCGCATGTTAAAAACGGTGCGTAAAATCGTATTTTACGCACTAGTATCGAAAAATACTATTTAATTACAATCTTATTAATTTGAATGTATTATTGGATATTGCCCTTACATTAAATTTCATATTATTTTTAACTCAGCGTACTTAACTGACATATTGGAAATGGAATGTGGTTATCTTTGTAACAACCCGTATAACACAAAGCTCTCTTTAAGTTCCTCACGAGTTCAATTTCAGAAGCTTCCTAAGACCTTGCACAATTGCTCCAAATGAGTTCTCTGGAAGCTCTGCCAGTAAGCTTACACGGACGGGAACAATTTTAAGTCTGTGCGAACTCTCATGAAACTCTGAAGAAAGTTCTGACAGAACTCCAGTGTAGTTCTGTTGAAGCTCCGATTGCTCTTGAAAGAGCTCCGTGGAAGTTCCGTTACAGAAGTACATCTGAGTTCCGGGCGAATTAGTTAAAGGGGTAACCTAACCTCGACCAATCAGCGAACGGCTTTCTTCTGGTGCTTCTGTGATATTTATCGTGATTTTGTATTGTTCTTCCCGCATAGAGATATACGAATAGAGCGCGTTATTTCTATAGTTCACGTGGTTTACGGATAAACGGTGACTTTGTCGTCGAGGTGGTTTTCCTTGAGGATGCCTTTCCTGGTCGCGGATCGTCCTGGAGGACGACGGTTGCCTTATTGCCTGCCCGTTTCCTGGCCTGATTCAAACTTCAAACATCGAGATTAGGTTAGAACGAAGAATATAATATTATAATTATATTAATCTTTATTTGCATTTGTCAATCGGTTTTTGTTATTTTTTGCAGCATTTTTCTCTTTGGATTTTTGCCCTGTGTGATATTGCTGCTGTTGGTTGTGGTTCGTTGCTGCTGTTCCTCCCGCTGCCGTTTCAGAGTCCCTTCTGGACCATTTTCCTGTTTTTCCAAAGTTTTTAAGGTCAGCTTAGTTTTTACTTAATATTATAACTTTAATGCCTCATCGTGTGGCGCTGGCAGTTGTCGGTAAATTTCAAATTAAATTGTGGTAATTTTCCTTTTTAACCACAAAAAAAATTTACTTCTTCTCCGATAAAACGTATATGAGACCTTCGAAAGAGCTTCCAGAGAGCTTACAAAGAGCTTCAAGAGAGCTCCCGGAGAGCTTCTACAGAGCTTCCAGAGAGCTTCTAAAGAGCTTCAAGCGAACTTACGTGCGAGTTCCTTAGGAGTTAGAACGGAGCTACATGAGTGTTCGCAAAAGCGGACATAGAAACTCCCAGAGAACTCCATACTAAGTCTATAGTTATTACAAACGAAGCTCTCAAGATAATTAAGAAGGTTCTGAGGAGCTCCATGGGAGCTTATTGTGTTATACGGGAATTATATAATGTTATTTAACACATTACTTGTTAAGATCCCAGCAAACGAAACGGGATTGGAATTTTGAATTTCGTTGAATCCCTTTATTGAAGGTATTGAATGGAATTCACTGGAATAGAAAAGTTAAATTTGCAATTCCCACGAATTCCAAGGAATCCCTGAGAATATTGATGTAAACATTACAGGTTAGGTTAGGGAATTAAATGGAATTGCACAGAATAAAAAATTACAATTTTAATTCCTGATAGTTCCAACGAATCCATATTATTTTAGGTTAGGTTAGGGAATTCAATGGAAATGCGCGGAATAAAAAGTTGCGTATCAGAATTCAACGGAATTCACGGAATTCACATGTCTCACGCGTGATTCCTATAAAGGAATTGGTAAATTGCCAATTCCGAATGTTCAATAAAATAATAAAAGATAAAAGCCCTTAATCCCTTTTCGTTTACTGGGATAGTCTGGGATAGATTTCCCTCTGAAATTTTAGAGCTATGGCAACTTCAAAACAAATCTTTGGATGTGCACTAAATGTTTTGTTTATGTACCAATATTGAATAGCTACTTCAACAAATTTCATGTATGAAATAAGTAATTATCTAATGAAATTGAAACATAATTGGGAGGAAATAGAATTGTAAATTTAACGAACTAAAGGTTAAAAGTGAAATGTTAAATAAACTATATTGACGAGTCCATATATTTAGGTCTGATTAGATTTGAAACTGATCTTTCTAAAATTCCCAGATCAAAATAACTCGTATTTAATGTCATTTCACACCGTGTACAACCTCAGGCCGTATATATGTATACCAGATCAACAATTTAACGATTCACTCCAATAGTTAAAAAACAAGTAAGTACATATTAATTATATTTATTGATCATCAGTATATTTACGATTTTATGAGTTTCAAATAATGGAAAATAGCCAGAGTAAGAAGGAAAATATCATTTATTTATTACACTATATTTACAAAAATTTCAGTAACATATTAAAATTGCTAGCCTCTTCAAAGCCGTTGTTCCATCTATAAAGACTTAATCTAGTAATATAAACGTAACTTCACAAACGATACTCTATGAGTTTCCTCGATACTCGAGTTTTTCGAGAATGAAGAGTGTATCACTTGAAATGTCAATTATTAGAATAATATCACTTACAAGAACAGTTGAGACAAAAGTTCTAATTGGAAATTTATTCCAAAACCGTTTAAGTTGTAACTAAGGGTATAACAACGTCATCTGCAATTCTATTTCTACGATAAGAGACTACTACATTCTTAGCAAGATTCTTCTGCCCATTCTTTTCCTGAATGTCGTCATTAAAAATAATTGCTTGAGAAACGAAATGATCTTCCATCTCGAATGTGACGTATGTCCTAGATGAACTTGGAAGTTTGTAATTAGCGTATCCAAAAGTGTAGACTTCTCCACTGGACAAGATAAACTTAACAAAGTCGATTTGTTCAGCATTTCCTTCTCCACCTACGATTAAACTACTGACAACCTCATTTTCTTGTAATGTGAAAGAGTCCCACATGTTAGCTGGGTATTCAGCCATATCTCTTTTTTCGATACTGAACCACATTTGAGAAATTCTCTTCGATTCATTATGATAGGTGACATATATATGAGTTGCGTTTAAACGTTCGAAACACTTTTCATCACTGGAGTACAACTCGCAACCTTTTTTCGAAAACGGTGATGTTATCTGGGGGAATGGTTTTGTCGTATGGAACAAAGCAGATTTCAGCAATTCCGTTGATGGAATACCATAGCTATGCGAGTAAAACATTGGATCATGTACTCGGCTGTCGTTACTTCTGTAGTTGGAAACAGACCTCCAGGCTGGTAAAAATTGCATTCCATTCTGAGTAATTTGATTATGTGCATCAACGATGCAATTGTAGAAATCTGATGACAAGTCGCAGGTTTCAAAAGCGTATTCCATGTTCTCGTCGTAAACATCCAAGATGTAGTCGTGTGCTCGTTGCACCAGACGATCCCTTCTTTCTTTCAATAAGATAACATTGTCGGAATGGAAATTGTAACTATCAGCGGATGCAATTGCAAAAATGTGGAAATTTATAAAAAGTGAAATAATAGCTGTAAACAGAGGGAGCATTTCTTTACTAACAGCGTTGTCTTCAAACATTACGTAATTCTCGTTCCCTATAAATATTCCGGATATAGACATGAATAAGTTTTCAATTAAACCTATTCCTAAATTAATGGCCATTTCCAGGTCGTTTAATTTATCGCGATAAACTTTCAAATGCTGTCTGGATGTTTCATTGATTCTTGCCATATCGGCCTCCCTTACCTTATGTGCAATTTCACTTTTCATTTTATCCCACATGCTAGGACCATCCTTGGGCCAAAAAGTTTTAAGGATAACATCCAACCCTTTGATAGGTTGCATTTTGAAGGTAGCAATAAGTATTACTCGTAGTGATTTTATCAATTTTTCATCGAATTCCGGCATATAAGGGAGAAATGAATAATGCTTCCTTTTATGTGAATTTAACCATCGTTGACGTTCGCTGCATACTGGACGTTGAAGATCCTGAAGATTGAGAATCATTCTGCTGTTTTTGACTCCGTCTCCTAAATTTGTAATTGAGTACTTTTTACATTTGCCAGGATATACACCGAAATTCAACACTTCATTTCCGAAGTAAGAATTGTGAGCCGAGTCTGGTTCTTCTTTTACGGTAAACAGCATTCCAGGTTTACCCATAATTTCCAAGTCGTATACGTATGGATGGTGTCTTCTTGTAGTCGGGACACCCAGGGGGACATTGTCAGGATTACACATCGTCAAACGACGAGTTTCACGATATTGGATGCTTATTGTAGTGTTGCATGTTCCAAAAAGATCCACGTGTTGACGAGAGTTCGAAAATCTGCTATCGATTTTCGATACTTTTATTTTCACTGTAAAAAAAAGGATGAACAAAATTAATGTACAGAACCATCTTGTTGGTTAATAGTATGGATATAAACAAATAATATTTTGTATCACGGGATACCAAATATATCTATGAATATATGTTATTGTCTTTAGAAAAGATTGAATGTATCATATTGCATCGATACCATTGTTACGGAATTACACTGGTATTTATGATATGTAGACCATTAACATATGTTTAAAGTTACATAACGTAATACAGTAGAACCCCTCTTATTTCAATTGGTCATGGTCTTCAAGATGGCGCCGACCCCTCTTATTTGCAATTTCCCCTTACGCCCCTTCATCTACTTAACGCTTTAATGGTGGATGATAGTATCTGATATCTTTTTATTTTTGTTAGACATCGTATATATTTTAGAGTTGAATGATGTAAAATATATATATATATAATTTATCTGAAAAATGTATAGAGAATTTTAAATTTGGATAAAAATGGATAAGGATCTATTGATTCGATAAAAGCCTGTAAATGTAAACGATTTTTGTTTCGAAATTAAGCTGTGATGTTTAGAGCAGCTTTGTATAAACAATCGCATAGGCGAATCAGCTGGACGTAGGCCACCATATCAGGAGTTCGATCGAAAAAAAAAATTATAAATCTCTATGATCTAATTTTTTTAAGCTTCTTTTTTCATATGATTCAATAAAGAAAATTCTAGTGAAAAGTAACTAGCGTCGTAAATATGTATAGTACAATCGAACCTTACACTATTGAAACTGTCGGGTATACGGTTTTTTACTACTAGTGAACTGACAAATTTTTACGATTTCTCATAGATTTGAAAAGTTATTGCAATTTTTTTACAGTGTGGGATAAATTAATAAATATACATAGAGCTTTATGGTATGTATGACTACCAACATACTCAAACATATAAAATGAGCAAGACGATGGTTTACTATTGTAAGGTTCACACTAGGGTAAAGTGTTCACTAGTGCGAGAACTTCACTAGCGTGAGGTTCTACTGTATATAATAAGCCACCAATTTGACATAGTTAAGTAGAATGGTAATCACTTAATCAGGGTTTGCATAATATTATTCGAGTCATTAGTTATTAAATAATAATTAGTAAATAGTAATAATTATTGACGTAATTAATTTTTACAGTTTTAAAATTGATTTTATTATAATATTGTCAAGGTAATTTTAAGAAATTTAGCATGTCACCAATATTAAAAATTGTACATTATACAATCGAGTCTCGGTATATTTACCTACTCGGTTCCTCGCATTCCCCTCCCATCTCGTTATATTTACGAAAAGTAGGAGAGCGCAGCTTCCCCCACTTCCGTCAGTGGCTTTATGTTTGTGCCGTCACAGCAGGACCTTCCTGAGGCCCCAGCCCACAAGGGTCGGGGGTGGGGGTGGGGGGAAGCGATCAGTGACCGATAAATACAACGAGACGGAACCCATGCTAGGAGGTAAATATAGCGAGACTTTACTGTATAACTTTTGATTGGGCCGCCTGGAGCCCTTGACGTGCACGCGTCAAAAAGACAGGCCCCTACCCTGGGAAAGGTACCGCGGGAGCCCGGGGCCCCGAGGCTACGCTGTCCTTGTCTTTGTCTCTTTTGGCAGAGCCAAGGTCGGCGGCCTTGCCCGGGCAGTTGGGTAGGCTTCGCGGGGGCGGTGTTTCGCTGGGAAGTAGACCATAACTCACCCTATCCGCCCACATGGGCGTGCGACCATGGGGGTGGATGGGCAGCCCGCCGGTGAGACTCGTCTTACCGACGGGCTGACAGGTGGGATAGCCACCCATCAACCCACCTGAAAAGTAGGAGGGGTGGTGCCCAGACCATCGGGGGTGCCCGCATGGCGCGAGCTTTGGGCACCTAAATCAACTTGCTAAATGTATAACTTTTGAATCTCCGAAAAAGAGGTTAGATGTACATTCGCTTATTGTTTAAAGAAAGCATTCGTTCCATTGAGACCAAACATTAGACATTGTTTAATTAATGTAAATTTATTTTCAATGTAAAATTATTTTAACTAATTAATTTAAATTTTAGTTTCTTTAAACATTGTTTAAAGAAAGCATTCGTTCCATTGCGTCCAAACATTATGACCAGTTGCAAGAATTATACTAATGAAAATTTATTGAAAAGTTAATTGAAGTTAGTCAACTATCGAATAATTAAACTTGTGAAGTAAAAAATGAACCAAAATCTACTTTTGATTTGTTAAGTTTTGCTTTATATAATGTTTATCGGTCGCGTACAAATATATTATATCATATCTCATAATATTTAATTGGTAACGATGCCGAAATTATAAAAATATTGACATTATGAGATGAGGTATTCTTAAAAAATCCATTGCCATGCTGATACATCTACCATTTCGAGGCATCTAATTTATTACGTAAATTCACATTGCAGTCAATACTGGAGGTCGTCGGAATGAACGACAGTCAATTTCGTAGGTCGTACTGTACTTAATTAAATAGGGGCTGATCGACATAACCTTTAAAGTTAGATATAACTAAAGAAATGGACATTTTTATTTTCGCTAGAATAATTACATGATATAAAACAAATCTGAAATTAGTAAATGACGATGGACAAAGTTGGACCGATTTCGAGAACCTCATGAAGTTTCAAAATTTGTTTAGTTTTAACAGTTTATTCAACACATGATAGTAATCGAATTAGATCTAATTGTTCTAACTGTATGTTTAAATTACACAACTTCAGCTATTAGGAAATTGATCTGTTACTATTCAGAAAACAGTTACAATAGCGTTAAACTCATAAGGAAAAAGCTTTCTTTTTACAAAAACGAAATGTTTCTTTTGATTCCTTTTTACAAGTCGATTATTTGAGTTTTCTTTTAAACTAGTTGCTAATGTATTAATACTGTGATAGACACAATACAATTTATAATAGTTAAATAATATATGCCGAATCTTTAATTTTTTTACTGGATTTCATTGAAACATCCCAAAATATTCAAATATTGAATACTTTACTCTGCTAAGTATATATAAGAATTTAATGACAGATTTAAAACTTACCGTCTGATGATTGAGACGTCCAAAAACACATGGATAGGCATACTAAAATAGTAAGTAACTTTACACTACTTGCACTGATCAAAGCCATTTTGCTTCTGTTACATTTTCTGCCTGTACATTCTTTATTTATATATCTATATAATTGAGATTCTTAACGCTTAATTAGGTCGAAAACATGTGATTACTGAGAAATAGTACTAGATTACCATAACATTGATCTATATCTTTCATATTAAAAAAATGCCTTTAATGAGCTTCAGTTTAAATGTCTTTCACGTTATCGGTATATGAAGTGTATAATGTAGATCGTTATTTATTACAACTAAATATTGCATTTAATCGAATTTATTTCAATTCTAGGTATAAGAAACAAAATATTATATTATAGTTTTGGTCTTTCTGTGTGCAGATAATTAAAAAGTTAAAGTCGATGGTTTCATGAAATGATTGCAAAGAAGTGAGAAAATCTTTATTACAAGTAAGAAAAATTCAAAAAGTGATTTTTATTCTTTCCATAATAAAGCACCATGATTTAAATAAATAGCCACAAATTAAAATTTAAAATAATAAACCATCAATTCTTTTCTATATTCACATAATTATTGAGCAATTGAAGGAAAGTATTATGAATCTCAATTCACATACTGGGCTTTCGAATTAGACCCGGAAAATTGTATAGTGCCCTTAGTACTCACAGTAAATTAAGAAGAATTTAAACAAATATCAATTTTGCAATTAAACTAATTAAGAATTGGTACAATGAATTAGTCGCTATTAGTCTATTATTCATTGTCCGAAGTTGACTTAAAGTCGACATTCAATAGTTGGCTTGGAGTTGACTTTCTATTGTTGGCTCAAAGTCAACTGAACTGTGAAATTTTGTTGTTACATTTATACTTTTGTTTAAGGTACAACTGCGAATACAATCGATTTGGATGGGAATAAGAATCAGTTTTGAGAAAACCATTTTTATAAGCATACAACATCGGATACAATACCGACCAGTTTTTCAATCCTCTATTATAAGTGTGATTATCTATCGTTGAACAGTATTTCAATAAAAATATGTACTTTCTCAAATATCATTAATTGAGTTTTATTAATCTTAAGTAAAATGAAACGTAAGGTGTTATTTGGGTAGGTGGACAATTCTATCCCCACCTATTTTTCCCCCGATCTTTTTTCCCCCCTTTAATAATTTTCCCCCCTTTTCGGAAAATTGACCGGGGGAAAGACGGGAGGGGAAAAATGACCTACAATCTGTTATTTGTCCGTTTTAGGATTTTAAGATAATCGTACATAATAGATGCAATTCGACAGTAAATCAATGTTTTCTATCTATTTATTGAACGTAGCCAAATAGACCGCCAACATCAAAACAACCACAAAATAAATTCACATTTTGAAACTTGTATAGGTCAAAGGTACGTCAGATAAACTAGTTCTTAATTATCTTTCGTATTTGCGGTGACATAAGAAATCCTACATGTCAGCATTACTCAATTAAAAATGGGTGAACACTATCTGTTAAAATATAGACCACTTTTTTTATAACTTCCGTTTTTAAGTATTTAAGCATGTAGGTCATTATTAATTTATAGTATTGTAGCCCATTCACGTCTATATATATTATATAGTTTATAGTATTTTCACGTCATTCACTTCACTTAAAATGTAATAAAAATCCATTTTATGCAATATTGTGGTCTAATTTTTATTTCTTGAATGACGAGACGTTTTCTGAAGTAAAAATTGATAAAAGAGTTCCAGGAAGGAAACAAAATATATTTGTTAAGTAACAAAAGTAAACATGCAGTATCTCTGAATTACAATTAAAATCCAATTGCAAATTATCATTGAAAACAATACAGAATTATTATGGAGATAAATCAGTTCATTTAATAATGTGTAATTATAATTTATTCACACGTTATTAAAAACCTTAAATTTTTTGGAATTTTGGGACCGCCATAGCTTTCCATGATGCCAATGTTTTCTATTGTTTTAATTTTATCTTTTAATAAATAGAGATCAGTGGTGTTTAATATGCTTTTTAACGTTAAAAAAAAATGTTCTTGTATAAATGGCTGAATCTTTATTATTTTTAGTGATATTTTTGAACTTTTTCAGTGATGACACTGAGCATTACTTATTTCTTGAATCTGGAAAAATTCACGTGTACTTTAGAAGCAATTATGCGTAAAATAAAAAGTCTTAGGATTAAGTTTCTTGTTTCGTTGGATTGCAATAAAACGAATTTGAAAAAATGGCGGATATCTCAAAAATAGAGGGTGATGGAAAAATTTTACGAACTCATTTTGATTCAGCGCCAAAAAAACGATAGAAGAGTATACTCGCATCTCTGATGATTTCGTCAGTCAAATTTTGTTGACCTGTGTAATTATAGGCTCCACTAGGCAAGTCATCAAGTGTGTAAATTAAAATTCAAATACAGAAAATTGAAGATTCATTGAAGATTTCAAGAACTGAGCAGCCTATTCGATTAATAATGAGGTAATGGTTTAGGTGGATTATCAAAAATGTATAATTACGTACTTACATAACTACATTATATTTCTGGTTTTATGATATGCAATGTTCTGTCCAAGAATCCAAAGTGTTCCTTCATTGTATTTGCATTTGTTTCTGTTTGTTTATTAAGGCTTGGTTGGCGAAGAACGCGTTACTTTATGACTAAATTACATTCACAATTACAGATTTTGATATACAACGAAGGTACTTAATAAGAATGAAAAATGAGGTGAACGTGAATGAATGAAAGTAGGTCCAACTCTTAGCAACGTAGCTTAGCTACGAGATATTAAGTTGTACTCATAGTAGATCAAGGTTCGTCGCGATTTAAGACATTATAGAAAAGACGTCCAATAAAGTACAGATACTTGATAGAGAGTCAGTTTGCGACGATATGGTGAGACATGGCAGTCACATTTAAGATTAAAAATGGACTTGACGCACTTGTTCAGCAATCGCTGGCATTTATCTCTGCGTGATTGAGAGATATTATTAAGAACAACAGCACAGTAATCAAAATGGGATCATAAAATCAGAGAAATCACCGTTTAACAACTAAGCGTTGTTATTATATTTCAGACCATCAAGTATCGAATTAAAGCGTTCCGAGATCAGATTCAAATATGCGATCCAAGAAGATGAATCAAGTGTCAGTTCCAAAGTAGTGACTTCATCTACAGTCGGTATGACGACAGCATGGACCGCAATATCGGGACTTCCACTGGCGGAAATTTATCGCAAGATGTCAGGTGGTCCTAGAGGATTATCGTCTTAGTTTTGGATATATTAAGTGAGAGTATTGTTACTTTAGCATAGTGAGATCAGATGGTTTATATTGAATCATGATCTGAAGTCATCTGCGTAGAGCATATGGGAGGCGTATAATAGGATCCTAGATATGCCGTCTATAAAAACTTAAAAACCGTAAGGGTTCTGAGATGGAACCTTGGGGCACTCCCTCAAGAACGTCAGTCCAGTGCGAGAGCTCACCATCAGCACCAGCTATATCTTGTTTCAGTTCGTATCTACGAGGCAAACAATTTCAGTGCTAATGGAGAGCGATTTAAGGACTTGAATTTTTGAAGTAATACTTTGGAGAAGTCACAAACGTGGAGGACAGTGAGCATGCCATTTTCGATTTCTTTGCGAACTATAGCTATCAAAGCAGTCTGCGTACTGCAGCTTTACGAAACCTGGATTGCTTTGGATTCAGTAGCCTATTGACCTTAAGATAATGGATGAGCAGAGGATGGCAATAGAACAGTAGTCTGACGGAATTAGAAGGGCTGATAGGTTGGCGTTTGAAGCTTTTCCTAGATGGGTGGGTAGTAGATGAGAACGGATTTCTAGCATTTGAGATGCTGCAGAAGTAATCATTCAGTGCATTCAGTGAACATGTTAACAGATGGGAGGGGTGTTTAGGGCTGACAAGTTCGAGTTTTCTCAATTCAATCCAAATAGTTTGAAGAGGTTAGAGATTTAAGCCGTCTAATGCAAAAGTTAATATACGCCCACCTAATTAGAGGCCTTATTTTCCTACGCAATTCTTTATAATTGAGAAATAAAATGCAGTCACCGTTACGTTTGAGGTTCTAAAGGTCTTTTAGGGCTTTTAGATATTCCTGTTTATCATCTATCTCTCCCATGCGGTAAAATAGAGCCCGGTTTAAGTCAGCAAAATCTTTGCAGTAGGACATGGTCGAGAAATGCAGTTTCACTGGTGGAAGAGCGATTTTCAAATTGAATTCAATGCTAATAAGATCATGATTGGAAGTTGAAGGACCATTCGACGGATGAAATGAATGCATTTTAGATATGTCACTGACAAGACAATGATCAATCCACGAAGACGAGAAGTTAATAAAATGTGTGGGTTAGAAGGGGATGACGGGCGAGATTGTACCTTGTTGCAAACATTCCGAGACAGTTGGACGCATGGTAGCTCTTGTATAAATCGATGTTGAAATCACCTATGATTATTATATCCCCGTAATAGTGTCGCATCGGGAGGTCAGTAGCACGGTGCTGTAACTGGCGAAATTTTCGCGTAACCTTATTGACGCCAATGAACTAATCCGCTCAGTGACGCTAGTGTCATCTGGGGGCAGCCCACTCCTCATACTGTTTCCTTCTATGTTCGCTTTTCTCGCTTCGTATGCGGATAGCAGGCAACTATAGGTACAGTAGAATTTGGCTATATTGACCGAAGTAACTTTCAACAGCCGGTAGTAATCGTGAATTTTCTTTACCATTCGGGATTTTTGTGGGGTAGTGGGAGGTAACCAGGCGACACTAGCGCCGCCAAGAGGATTAGTTCATCCCCACTTTATGGTCTCAATGGTTGGGTTTCGTGAATAATTCTAAGTAGAGAGTACGGAATGTGCAGTTTGAGTAGTCTGGACATAGATGGCCACTGCGCCTCCAGTTTTGTGTAATCGATCTGCACGATATACGGAATGAGTTGAGGTTTTGTGAGAACCTATAGAACAAAATTCGGAAATGCGTTATTTATAGTACGAGCTGGAACTTTTTTGTGGTTTAATTACCGTGTAATTGATAATATTTCATTTTTATATAGAGCTACAGACAGATAAGAACACAATCTATTTTAATTTTATATGCGGACTGTCGTAGATCTATGATAATTTTTTGCATTTACATAAAATTTATTACTGATTTAGATATTTTTAAAAATATCCCGAAAAGCTTCCACAATTGTTTTAGGTTATCTGTGGACTCATTTATTACATTTGTTTTATGCTTTATCATATAATTTTCATAAGATATAATCTGCTTTTTATATTTAATATGCTTTTCTAACAGATAATTGTTTAACGAGTATATCATAGTAACTGATGAAGCTTGATATAATACAACCAAAAAATTGTTCAAAAGTACTTTCAATTATTGAATACATAACACTTTTGCAATCTAAATTGTTTAAAATGGTGGTGCGTCGATTCACGAAAAATGTGTTTATTGTACAACTTATATATTTAATAGTTTTGTGACGGCATATTAAATACATGTTTCATATATTGAGACTTTTATCTTATCGTACAATTGTACTACAATTACTGATCAATTTCAGTTCCTTTGATAAACTTTAAAGTGTCGGTAAGTTAAGTTTCAAGTTTTGTAATGTATTTTATGCCGTGTGAATACTTACCCATACGTACACCAAGTTATTGCAATTGGTGCTTTCATTAAAATTACATTAAGCAAAGTTGATTTGATCTTCATTTTTACAATTTTCAATTGATGACTCTTCATTTTCAAAGTTCTGTGAAATTCCCCTCGAACCCAAATTGACAAATTAAAAATCTTTTAAATCGGACGTGTTACTTGTATGTATCTAACAGACTTTTGAGAACCAATGAAATGTCGAATACATTGAAAGTTAATTTGTCGGTGTCAAGACCTTTTTGTACATTAATTTCAATTTAAATTTTATCAAATTATAAGTGTTATTCATCTATAGTTTCTGATTGAATAGTACTCGAAAAAACAAAGGTCTGATAAGATTGTCTTTAATTTTTTTGAATTCTGATTGAATTTAGGTATAATAGAGTTGGATATAAATAAAATGAAATTTTGCGTACGTGTTGGTAACTGCATAAAATAGAATATTTGAAAAATCTGAAAGTCATTTTAAACTCTACCTATTTCAATTTTCAAGATGTGATTATATTTATAGGAACATTCAACCATTCTTTCATACTTACAATGGTTTTTTTATCTTGATTCGTGTGAACCTCCAAATACTGTACAAACTGTTTTAGTCGAAACTTTTTATTTTATTTTGTCAATTACTGTAAATCACCCTTTATATGTTAATTTTACTTTGTTAACGTCATTTTGTGGCGGGTTTATTTCAATTTATATAATATTAATTTTAGAAATTAAAACTCAAGAAGAAACACGTTCGATGCCGAAATGTATTTAAAAAACTACATGGATGCGGCTTTTCAGACCATCATACCCAGCAATTCCGTAATTTTTTTCAGAATTTCCTGTTAAATCAGAATTTATTAGAATTTATTATCTCGACTAGACATTGCATATGGCAAGTATGTAGGAAATTGTTGTAATTTCACATAAATATACTTAAATAGTAGCAAGTACATGTTTACTTCAGGTAAGGAAATATTATCTTACAGTAGGATTTTATTTTCAGTGTAATCAATTAATATTCTAGTCTCATTAAATTAATGTACATCATCAATTAGACAAATTAATCATTTAAAATAATTTCTTATTTCATTTCGAAGAAAATATTTAATCTATTAACATGCCATATGGTAGCGAGACAAGTAAGATATATTTGGTACGCTACATATCTAGAGATTATGATACTTAAATTAATATGGAAACAATGTAACGCGTTTACTAACCGAAAGTAGTAGGAAGTATTCCGTTTCCACAAAGGTTCGATATAGGAGTACTTAAAGTTTGAATATGCACCTTTTAATAGTTCAACGTTTTGCATTCTGGAGCGGCTTCGTACGCTTTGGAAAGCGTATAAAGGAAGAGTTCCTGATTAATGTATAAGAAAAAAATACTTACCTTGCAAACATTTATATTTATTTTATATTTTTTTCCACATTTTTTATATAAATTAATTATCTTTACATAAGGTGTTCTCATTCGGTCACCTAACGCTTAACATTTAAAGAAAGACTGCGCGTGACCATACTCATCTATCACTCCACATGAAAGTAGACCAATCAAATCATACAATTACGTTTCATGTAAAGAGAACAGGATAACGCCTTTTTAGGGCTGTATTATTCGCGCCGGTGCTTTTTATGGTGGGAGAGAAGGGTAAAAATGTAAAATTTAAAAATTGTGCAACATATTAAATTTTTTGCTCGTTTTACAAAAGTTGGAATAGTTTGATAGCATGTTTGACCTTGGCATTTCTTGCCAATCTCATGAAAATTATTAGCATATTGCCCTACTTAAACAATACCTATTCACGACACTGTAACTGTCAGTCAATGTAACAGATACTTTTTATGTATTTCCATATTTAATCCTTAACTGGCACACTTAATTTTCTATTGGCCTCTGTAAATAATGATATGCCATAAAAGCCAGGTGCCAACCTGGGATCCTCAGTGACCCCATGAGAAGGATTAGGGTTATTTTTTATTTTATTTTTTTTTTTTAATATTATTTTACGTCGACTTTTTTGAACCCATATGTGACTAAATCGCAACGGGACGTACAATTTATGAACGTGGAAACTGAACCACCTGAGCTTTGGCGTTATTAGACACCTGAGAATTTAAAATTTAAAAATAATTAAATGAAATAATATAAATATAATTAATCGTAAGACGTCTCACTTTAAACAGAGTTGCTTCCAAAATACGTGTGAATTTTTCCAGATCCAAGAAATAATCAATACTTATTGATATCAGTGAAAAACTTTAAAAATTCTGCCATTTATAAAAAAATATTTGCTAATGTATTGTAATATAATTTATTCAGGCGTTAGTTAAATTACGCCAGCAATGTCTAGGAAATAATTTTTGTTTACAAATTTACGAAATATATCTAATCTCTTAAATTTTATATTTTTGTACGTCTCTCCCTACAGATATAACAAAGATACGCGTGAGCCTGACTTAAATCCACCTAAACACTAATTAACTTAATCAGCTCTATTTATTCCCAAAATATCAAATTATTTATACTTAAATACTATTTCTACACTTATGGAAGATGAGGTGCATCGAGTCGTTCGGTAAATCCAGTAGGAAGGTTTTTATCCTTTTTTTAGCTGCTTATCGCATCTTTGATTCCTTGGAAGTAAATTCAATATATTAAATTATCTATATTATTTAGATTAGGATGTGAAAATCGAAAAATATTTTTCTCTCTGTATAGATAACTAGACTTCCATTACGTTTTTACGTCGTCTTATTTAATTTTCGATTCGAGAGTCATAAAATGGCAATTTACGCTCCCTTTCCGGGCGTGAAATAGTTAAAATAACTATTCTGAAATAGTAAAGTGTAACTATTGTTTCAAGGTTTAAAAACGCTACTTGTCATATATAAACAATATGTTCCGGTTCGAGGCTTTGTAAGAAAATCAGACATGTGGAAAGTAATCAAGTAAACTTTATTATAACTTTCGGAAAACTGTCCTATCCAACTCAGAGACTCAACGCTTCGCTCGTCACAATCTCACTCCCCTCTTCTCCGCTCGTCGCCTTCTGTTCGGTCAAGTCCCGCCTTCTCTTACTCCTTCTCCTTCGCCGTGACTGGTTGGCGTCCCTGTCACGCCCCTTCGACCAGCATCGCCTCACAAATAATTCGACACCCGGTACTTCGATGACAACACATAATAGACATAACAGACTCAACTATTTTGAAATAGTCATTTCAGAAAATTAGTACCTTCACTGAGAGAAATTGTATAAGAAATTGTCATAAAAAATATGGAAAGGAGTCAATATTTACTTTTTAAAAATATTTCTTAACTATATATAGCATAGCATATGAAAAGTCCACTTTATTCCCTTCGTTCTTTGTTTAAGATAAACAAGGAAACAAAGAGAAAAAACAAAAAATCTGTTATGCAATGTATTGTGCAATGCCATATACACACAAATTTCAATGTCGTGTAACTAGTCTACAGATGCATGTGCGTATACGACATGCATTATATATTATCATATTTTGATGCCCCACGGTCCTTCTTATGAACAAATGAAAATCCACTTCAATAACAGGAGCCACGGGCTCGAAGAAAAAAAGCTGCGAACGCCGCGTCGCTACCTCGGCGCATCAAAACACACGGAGTGCGGCAGTATTTACTATGGATTTATAATACATACAAACTTTAACTATGAATATTAGTAAATATAAAGATTTACCTCGAGATATAGTGTGAAATGAAGACTGCACTAGAATACAGTTATTTTAACTATATTTGTCATATTTATTTAAATCATTCTATATAGATGGTGTAACAAAATTATAGTAAAATCGACTATGAAAGTGGTAAATCTAACGATTTTTCATAGTAGTTTGAACTATATTTTTCTAACTATGTCATGTAATCAAATTAACTATGGATTTTTTTTCAGTCTACTAACAGGCTAAACCAATTTTCTTGAAAGTATTATAAATGCTAAATTTAACTTTGTTACAAAAATGGTAATGATGCTATTGTAATGTTTCATTGTAGGGTTCAGAAAATGAAAGCTTAATTGGGTAAATGGTACAGTAGTCGGCCAGTTAAGGCTATGATTTCAGTGAATTTGACTGTAAAGCGCAAATAAACAATAGGAAAAAATTAAACATTGGAAAATTTGTCTTAGGGGTTGTCCAATATTAGTATGCATACTTTGTAATAACGAAAAAATAATTTTTAGTTATCAAAAAATTACATTTTAAAAAATTATCAAAATTGACAGTAGTCGGCCATCTGAAATAATGTATTTGGTAAAATTAATTTCAAAAGTGCAATGAGTATTGTTTATTTTTTTGATCGAAAGAATATTGGTCTTGAGGGTTATCTTTAAATAAAACCGGAGTAATATTCACCAAAAAGTATTTTTTACGTATTAGAAAACTGTGTTTTTGAAAATTATTGAAAACGACAGTAGTCGGCCAAGTGATGCAGACAGTTGTCGGCCACTCTTCAGAAACCTTTAAAAAAACAATATTTTGCTATTAATTGTGCTTAAACATACTTATTGATACGAGTTAAACCGAAACTTAAAGGAAAATAACGGGTTTGTAAAATTTTTTAAATCCTAAATAGCTCACGTAAAGTGGCCGACTACTGTTCCATTTACCCTTGTTACAATCCCATAAAAAAAACGATGGATGTTATGATGAAATATTACGTTGTATACATACAAAAAATAAAAAATAACTAATCAAAGAACCTGAATTGTTGGAAACAAATTAAATTAAATCACACTGTGTCGTAACGTGCAGATGGAGAATGCGAGATCCGACCTTCTTGTGGATCGTCTTTGATGGTGGAATTCCGTTTTAAGTAAATTGTCGTGAAAACGATGGATAGAAGCAAGAGCTGAACCCCCCTTTTTTTTAAATTTATTTATTTTTTCTTAATACATTTTATTCCAGTGTAATTCATTTCTCAATAACGATTGGGGAGGAGGGGTGGTTATGTAGCTATGGAATATTTATCCGTCCCTTGGTTGACGATGGCTGTGCTCGAAAAGGTGAGACAGGGAGGAAGAAAACTCACCATTCTCAAGAATTTAAATTTGTTGATTCTTGATCCTAGTCCGTTGGCCGTTGTCGAAGGACCGCTCGGAAATCCGCGTTGTTAGGATGGCGAATTCGCAATGCCATTAATTGCGATCGCGACCGGTTATATACAGAAAGTAGGTAAGTTAGAGCACCAATTAGAAGCGAGTGCTGTGATTGGTCGAGGGAGGATTTTCGTATAACTTCCTATTCGAATGCCGTGATTGGCCGAAGGAAATTTTATGTTTAAAAGTGAAATGTAACATATCGTAAAGAAATATTTTATTTTACAATTCTAATTTCACACACTAAAATTATTGGAGTCAAATTTCACTCCAAAGGAGTCGAAAATGGGGTAGGCCGGGTTCGACTACATTTGAGTTCTTTGGAGTGAAAATATACTCCAATGGTGTCAATAAATACGGAAAAAGAGAAAGGCGGCTGAATGCCGTATAGACAGGACTAGTTACTACGCGGTCGCCTTTTTTTTCAACTCGCTATAACATAGCCAATTTTGAAGGTCTTGAAACGAATAAAAAAAGAAATTGTTCGTTAGAGATTTCCGCATCTAATGGTGAAATAATAAATTATATATCTCAATAAACAATAAAGTTATTAATTTTTTTTCTTTGCAACTGCAATATATACCTTCTGGCTCTTCGTTTATCGAGCAAATTTCGAGTATCCGAAAAGTGTCAGCGAGAAAGTTGTTCATAAAGGTATGAACAAATTTTCTGGAAAGTTTTATTTTTATTGGTCTAATAATCAAAAAGTAATGAATGTTTAAATTTGGTGGCAGCCGATGACCAACGCGTCATGTGCTTCGAGGCCCTGAAAAACTTCATTGTTTATTCAGATATATAATTTGTTCATTCTTCATTAGATGCAAAAAACTCTAACGAACAATTTCTTTTTTTATTCGTTTCGAAATTCTCAGAATTGAATTAGTTATAGCGAGTTGACACAAAACATGTTTGTCGGCCGGCCACGTAGTAACCAGTCTTCCTTGCAGCATATAACTACACCGGTAAAGGATTCAAACCTAGCATGAAATACTCTAAAGGAGCGAATGTGACTCCGAGAGAGTGAAATTTACCGATTACTCTCTCTTGGACTCCGCAATTGACTCCAATCATTTAAGAGTGCAAGCGCTGCGATTGGTCGAGGGAAGTTATACGCTGCAAACAAGTGTATTATACTATGCGTTGATAACAACTGTGGTGTAAAAAGTGCTGAAATTTGTACTTATTAATGTAAATCAGAGTTCCGAATATATTTTGCGTAAAACTACTGACACCCTGAATTGTTTGCTAATTAATATTGAAGCTATTTTAATGAAACCTTCACTGTATCGAAGTGATTTAGATGAGGTAAGTTTGGTGGTAGGATTTGTTTTGACCTTGGACAAATCAACTAATCTATTTTATTTGTTAAACTTCTCATATTAATATGTACTACTCTTTTTTCATAAAAAACCAGATAGGTTCAATGTCAAAACTGACAATGTTATGATTTAATTAAAAATATGATAAATTTTAAAATAAAGCAATCGGTTTTTAATATTTACGAAGAATTGCGAACATTTAGCGAACTGGCAATTAAATAATGACACAAAAGGGTGAATATAAATTTCGAAGAAAGATTATGATAACGATGGGACAGACGATAAGTCGTGCTGTATAATTTTTAATTAGCTATTGAGTCATCTGAAACATGTGAAATTTCACGCATTTTGGAACCTTACGAAAAATGATACTTTGAATTCCATTAAAAAGACACTTTTTTGCAAATTAAACTTACTAATTTTTTAAATGAATTGACGATTAACCATATGTTAACATATTATTCGTGTATTATGTCATGTATACTTGAAAGATGACAAATTCAACGTTTATTAAAAAATGTGTTTTTTTTTAATTGAGTAGCTAAAAATGTTGATTAGGTAATATCGTTTCGTTTTAACGCTCTTAAAATTCGATTTTACGGTCAAATTTGAGTAACATGTGACAGGAGTTTCGTAACTTTACGAGTTACAAATTCAGGGTATAAATTCGAATTTTTTATTCACTATGACAAAAACATTTACCCCCTAAAAGCGATCGTCCGATAAGTTGATCTTCTACGGACGTAAACCTTCATTTTATACCCCAGCCGTGAAAATATCTAATGTAATATTTATTTTTGTTATAGGCTAATCGAAATGGCCAAAAGCATTTAGTGGAAAGGTAATACAATTATATTACACAATTTGTCAAAATATTTTCAAAATGTTTAATACTGTACATTATAGTTAACAAGTCTTACAAAATAACATAACCTAATATATACAAATAACAAATATACACCCATCATATACTTCTTAAGTACTATTGAACATGTATCTTTCAAAGGATATTCAATCATGATGAACAAATTTTTCAAAAATGAAAAATAAAAGAACTTCTCATTTGAAGTTTGAATGCCGAATTGCAATTAAGATAAATCCTGGGTTTCATGTCTGTTCCTTCGGTATGAGACAACTATACTGTTAGCAAGATTCTTCTGATTGCCTTCATGCTGAGAATCGTCATTCAAAATAACTGCTTGAGCAACGAAATGATCTTCCTGTTCGAACGTAACAGCTTTTCTCGATGTACTCGGTAAATTGTAGTTGATGTAGCCGAAAGTATAGTGTTCTCCATTAGACAACACAAATTTAATATATTCGATTTTTCCATCAATTCCTTCTCCACCCACGATTATTCTGCTGATAGTTTCATTTTCATATAAAGTAATAGAGTCCCACATTATAGCTGAATATTCAGACATGTTACTTTTTTCGACACTGAACCACATTTTAGAAATCCTCTTGGATTCGTCGTGATAAGTGACATAGATATGATTAGCGTTCAAACGTTCGAAACACTTTTCGTCACTGGAATATAAATTGCAACCTTTTTTTGAAAACGCAGGTGTTATCAGTGGGAATGCTTTCGTCGTATGAAACAAAGTAGATTTCAGCAATTCCGTTGATGGAATACCATAGCTATGTGAGTAAAACATTGGATCGTGTACTCGGCTGTCGTTGGATCTGTACTCGGACACAGACCTCCAAGTAGGTAGAAATTGTATTCCACTTTGTGTGATATCATTGTGTACATCAACTATACAATTGTAAAAATTGGATGACACATCACAGGTGTCGAAAGCATGTTCCATATTGTCATCGTAAACTTTCATGATGTAATTGTGTGCACTCTCCACCAGGCGATCTCTTCTGTTTTTCAACAATTCAACATTATCTGAATGGAAATTATATTTCGCAGCTGACGCAACAGCAAAAATGTGGAAATTGATAAATAGTGAAATTACACTTGTAAAGAAGGGCAACATCTCTCGACTAACCGATTCACCATCAAACATTACAAAATTTTCATTCCCTATAAATATTGAAGAAATTGACATGAATAAGCTTTCAATGTGGGCATTGCCTAAAGTAATAGCCGTCTCCAAATCGTGTAATTTATCTCTATAAACTCTTAAATGTTGTCTCGAAGTTTCATTGATTCTGGCCATTACAGCCTCCTTCACCCTGTGCCCAATTTCATGTTTCACCTTGTCCCAAATGCTAGGTTCGGTCTTAGGCCAAAAAGTCTTCAATATGACATCCAGTCCTTTAATAGGCTGCATTTTCAAAGTGGCCACAAGTATTACTCGCATTGCTTTTGCCAGTGCTGCGTCCGGGTTCGGCAAAAAAGCTAATAACGAAATTCCATTCTTCTTATGTTTGTCTATCCATTGTTTGCGTTCGTTACACATTGGACGTCGAATGTCTTGAAGTTTGAGTATAATCCGACTGTTTTTAACTCCATCTCCTAAATTCGTGATTGAGTAACTCTTACATTGGTCGGGGGCCAAAGCAAATTTCAATACTTCGTTTTCATCGTAAGAATTGTGAGCGGAATCTGGTTCTTCTTTTATTGTGAACAGGCTATCAGGTTTACCCATAATTTCCAAATCGTATCTGTATACTTCGCGTTTCATTTCCATTGGAATACCCAGAGGTATAACTGGAGGATTACACATAGTCATTAGCCGAGTTTCACGGTATCCAATGCTACTTATTGATGTACATTTCCAATTGAGTTGTATAAAGTCCCGAGATGACGAAAATCTGTCGTCAATTTTTGATTTTTTGATTTCTCCTGCAAAATAATATAATTAGCCGATTACTACATTTGATAGAACTCAACATCTCAACTTGTAATTCTAATGAAATAACATTTGTTAAGCTTACTTTTAAAAACAAATTTAAATGTTAAAATTAATCAGCTTTTCATTCTGTACGTAAGCAAAAATATTTAAAATTTAAAAAAGTAGTACTTACCAACTCTCGGAGCAGCTGAACTAATCGAAATAATCAATGCAATAGCAAACAATAATAGACCCATTTTACACAACTCCATTGCGCTTCTGCTCATCACTTTCTGCACTGGAGAACATTTTCTCTTTTATATATGTAATATACAAGTTTGGCATTGAATAATCGATATATTCAATTAGATTAAATGTGTGGGATTTCGAAGAAACAATAATAGATTCTTGACCATTGAAAACGATGTATTTTCGTAAAGTGTCTTTAATGAGTTTGAAGTTTCCGATATGCGTAAAAAATATTTGTAAAAAACATATTATGGCAACAATGTTACCTTCGCGAAATATGTACAACTAAAACGATATTTTTAGTAAATAAGTTCTTGTTAATATTTCAATTATTTTTGAGAGTGACTGATTAACCGAACATTTTTATTAGAAATGTTATAATAATAGAATCTTACGCTATTCAATAGGCCTGTCATTGTTCGAGATCGAATCCATAGTTCCATAATTGCGTCAATTCTTTTCGAATGCCCAATGAAGCACGTAAGCCAAATTAGATTTTGAGTAACACCAGAAAGTACGGAGAATATATTATTACAAAAATAAGTGACAATCGAAATGATTTTGTCAGAGTGAGTTCATAATTCCTGATTGAGAAATTCATTTTTTCGCAAAAGTGATTTGTCACTTTTTGAAATTAGGTGAATTTTATGAAGTATAAGATTAAAAAAAAACAATTTTATATACACTCAAATATTACATGTTCAGACTAGATTTTGTTAATAAATAAAAAGACATTTGCAGGGGTCATTTTTGAAGGTTGGTATTGATATCAATTAATTGGATAAAATCGTTTGATTTGTTGGACCCAAGATATCGTGCGAAATTATGATACGTAATTATCCAATTGTATAAAATTTTCGCACTAAACGCTGCCTCTAAATTAGTTAATATTAGGCGTTTCTTTTTTTTTTAATTTCTTTGAAAGCAACAACGTGCGCATCAAAAAAATGCCTTATCGCCATTTTGTTAATATAGACAATACTACAAAATATATAAACACATACAATTCATCAATGTTACAATTTTGTAATGATTGTCAAAATTATTTTTTTTTAACTCCGTGTGCATTTTACATACACTTTTTTAGCACATTTGCCGTGGCACCGAATTTTACTAATCATTGATCCCTTACACAGTTTAAACTAAATAAATTGTATTAGTGCCAATTTCTTTCCAAAATTCGCATTTTCTTGTATTTAGTAAAAAGAATAGGCATAATTAGAACTAATGTCATTTGTGGAAATTCCGAGTACGACGTGCGATAGAGCAAGGAAGTAATAAAAGTCGAATTCCGTAACGACGGCCAAACTCAAAGAAGGTTGACATAAGCATTTAATTAAGATTATTGATGATTAGATATTAGATTTCGGAAGTAAAAATTAGTAGCGGAAACCGGAAAATAATAGTTTAAATATCATTTGATTATCAATTAAATTTTCAGATTAGTGTATCTATTTTCCGGTCTTGACAGGAAACATTTGATCCAGTAAAATCTTCAATATTTAGTTCATATTTTGTTTACAAAACTGTCCTCGCTTGAACGATCAGTGTGGTCTAATATACATCTATAGTTTTCTGATTGTTTATCAGTTTACTTTTATTTCATAAGCAGCTCAAAAAAATGTTTAATTAGGCTTAAAACTGAATTAATGCTTTATATTGAAGAAAAAACGCCCTTGAGTTTAATGATTAATATGGTCCGATACACATTTTTTTATATTGAATATTAGTTTACTCATATCTCACACCGAACCAACAAAAAAATATACGAGGATTGTCCAGAAAAATATAACGTTTCAGTTTTAACTTTTTAAATGTGTTACGAACGTTTCTTAAACTGCGTTAAGGGCTGCTAACATTCATAGTTGAAATAAGTATCAAAGTATTTTAAATTAATTTTATAATAAAAAATATGAAATATCTTGAAAACTGAGAACTGCTATCATTAAATTGAAACCGGAAGTAGTGGTCTTCTAAATACATATCAATGTTATGTTTACATATTTATGGTCGATATCATGCACTAATTAGACTCCATAAACTAATTTAATTAAACGTACAGAACGTATCACTTTGAGCAGACTAAAAAAAGTTGTAGTACGCGCATTGGAGTAAATAGTTTCATTCATTGAGTCGGTGCACATTTGAGAAAGTCGAAAATTATTTTTTAGTAAAACAATGTCCAAATGAGTTATTAAGTCTTCAATTTTTCTTATTTTTAACTAAATAAAATAAAACATTTCAAAGGCCTAATTTGTACGGATGAAACTTTCCTAAAACAATTTTTTTAGTTATATGACTAGAAAGTTTATTTTGTGCAGCAAATTGCATATTTTATGGTACACAGATACAATTTAAGTACCTACCATGTCAGTTAAACAATACAGTAAATTATTATACTGCGATATTACAAGCACCATAAATAGTCGATAAATGTGCAATAATAAACGGATCCCTATTTTTTAGGAGCTACAAAGTGTCCAAAACATGGCGCTTCTATAAGGCTTAACATTTTTATTTAAATGTCAAAAGTAGACAATGCTAAACGCGAAAAGGTACAGAATACGGCTAAAAATGTGGTAATACTGTAAATTGGGGTTAAGTCGGCTTGACAGGAAAAGTCGGCCATTCGATAACCTATTTTAAAATATTTAATTATCCTTTTTCTAGAAAGAAAAGTCGAAGATGTGCAATTGTTTTAGTTAGTAGGAACGTCAAACTTTCATTTACAGTTTATTTGACTGAAATTCATCGATAAGTTTTAATAAAAACGTCGTTGATGTGTGACTGTATATTTAGCCTCTAAAGTAAGTAGTGTGAAAAAATCACTTGTAAATAATTGTACAAATTTTTTTATGTAAAATGAAACTGTGTATCGCATAGCCTACATCTCTAACCTAATTTACGATAAGAAATTACCTCAATAAGACCATTAGATATCGCAAAATATCGGTTTCTCTAAAAATGTAACATTTGTAGAGAAAAGTCGACTATGGGGCGAATTTATAAAACAAAGGCGGATTCTTCTAGATTGTTCAAATATTCAACGGAACAATTACAGAATGCAATACGAGAAGCAGAGAAACGTCAAAAATCAATGTTACAAATTTCAAAATTAAAAATGGCTGAATCAACATGGCGCCATATCGGGTCCGAAATTTCGAATTTCGAAAATCTGAGAACGGATACATAATCAGCGGCATTGAAAACCCCCAGTCCCAATTTTCATGTAAATCGAATCAATTTTCAAATTTTGGCCTGGCCATATTTCATCCGCCATTTTGAATTACGAAAATCTGACAACATATTCTTAATCAGCGGCCCCGAAAACCCCCAAGTACAGAGTTTCATCGAAATCGAATTAAGCTTCGGATTTTCGTCTACCATATTGGATAAGCCATTTTGAATTTTGTGATTTTGACAACACATTCGTAATTAGCGGCCTCCAAAACCCCCGAGTACAAAATTTCAATCCATCATTAAAATAGATATTGATTTACCTACATGAAGAAAATTATTTATAGGTGGGACACTGACAGTCCCACTATGCCTCAAAGGGTTAAAAGCGGGTTTCACACATAGAAATTTATGAGATGGCCATATTTTATTCCCAATGGTGTTAGAAAATTATTTTGTTTTATTACAATAGCTTACTTTTTCGATGTATGACGATAGCCGACTTTTCCCCGCATTTGGGGTAAAAGTCGGCGATGACAAAATAGTATATACCGTTAATTCTAAGAAGTAATTTTCTTTTCTATTACATAGATCTTAAAACAGAGGAGTTAAAGATTACATATTAAAAATACCAATAATTATTTTAAGTTTTGTCATGAGGATTTAAGCAAAAAACCATGAAAAATAGCCGACTTTACCTCAATTTACGGTATCGTACACCTTTCCTTCATTGGAATAAAAAATGTGAATAATCGTCGTTTAGGTATTTAAAAAATCATTTTTTGTTCGAGGGGCGATAGATAGGTACTTATTTAGCATTTTTGAACACAAAATATGCACACAGGAAACGGAATTTTCTCCACAATATAAATTTCCTAGTCATACAATTGAAAAAATTTCATCCATATAACTGCGAGGATATCACCCCAAAAAGTCCACACCGTAAAGTCTACAGCTATTAAAGTCCACGCTCAAAAAAAAAATGTTCATCCTCATAATCATGGTCCTAACCCTGAAGAGTATAAAGGTTTGTGCATATTGGCTTCTATTAAGGTAATTTTTAGTTGAGCAAATGTATAACATACTATTGAAACACTCTCATTTTATTTTATTTTTAACATTAAAATCATTTTGTGGGAATTGGCTTCATTTAGAGGTTATTTTCAGCGTTTGAAGTGTTTAATTCTATGTAAAAAATTCAAAACCTAATAACTAACTTGGACATTTTTGTTCTTTTCTTAAGAAAAGGTCAATTAGTATCTTGAAGAATTTACAATTATCTACTTTTGGCAAATTACGCGAAAAGGACTCAGGAATTCGATAGGGAATAGTTACCCAGCAATCGAATTTGGATAGACTTGTATAGAATTGGATTCAATTATTAAATTCTGAATCCATACTTTGGTCAACGGTGAATCCATTTTAATACGTAAATACAATTCTATTCGTACGTATGAATAAAAAGGTTACTTTCTGAATTGATATTAATACAAAAAAAGTTTTCTTTTTAAAAATTAAATCTTAAATACATCCGTATTCAACATTACGGATTAAAAACTATCCAAGTATATTCATTTCGATCCAAAAAAAAGTTGTAGGTAGCACGTCTTTATTTCACGGACAAATAATCACACGAGAAAATATCACGGACATTTGATCACATGTCAAATTATCACAATGATAAAATATCTCGCATAAAAATATCACAATGACAAAATATCACATTGATAAAATATCACATCAACAAAATATCACACATTTAAAAATTTCCCCGTGCAGCCATTCATTTATGCATTATTAGGTGAAAGCGGAGTTCTGAGTGGTTAGGTTAGGTTAGTTTTAGAGAACGCATATGCTTTTAGGCATTATTAGTGGTGGGCAGAATTCTGAGTAGTTTGATTAGGTTAGTTTCATGACATTGCCATTTCTCTGTTTCCCCCATTTTAGTAAACAAAATTTTATCTAAAATAATTCTCGTCACAATAACGTGGGTCAAGTAGCCTGATGCCAAAACATCCGGCGCCAAACCAGAGGGACCAAAATGTCCGAAAGCCAAAATGACGGCGGGAAAAGACTGACATGGATTTCCGTGTGCAATGTTCAATGTTTTAGGGCTGGTTTTTTACCTCAGTGATATTTTTGTTTATGATTATTTGTCCATGTGATATTTTGTCGTGCGATCAATTGTCGTGTTCTATTTTGTCGTGTGATTAGTTGTCATGTGAAATAAAGACGTGGAGCCATATCGTATTTCAAAAACGAAACTTTCAATACATCCGTATTCAACATTATGGATTAAAACTATCCAAGTGTATTCATTTCAATCCAAATAAAGTTTCCTATTTAAAAACGAAACATTGAATGCATCCGTATCCAACATTACGGATTTAAAAGTAGCCAAGTGTATTCATTTCAATCCAAGAAAAGTTTCCATCTTAAAAACGAAATATTGAATGCCTCTGTATATTAATGCAAGAAAAGTTTTCTTTCAAAAACGAAACTTTGTATACATCCAAATTCAATATTACGGACTCAAAACTATCTAAGCGTATTCATTTCAATGCAAAATAAGTTTTCTTTCCAGAAATAAACTTTGAATAAATCTGTATTTATTTGTATTCTTATACTGCTTCTGATTGTATTCGTAAATGTCTTCGTAAAATTGAATACAGATGGTTTACTTTTTTTAAATTTAATCCGGCAAATTACGCTTCCGATTGTATTCATAAAATTGAATACAGATGGATTCCTTTCTTTGGAATTCAATCCATTTGAATACGTATTTACGGAATCAACGTATGAATTCAAAATGAATTGAAATTTTCAATCCAATCCTATCCAATCTCGATTGCTGAGTACCATTGAACAAAAATATAATTTCTCATTAAAATTCCATGTTAAATTTCGAGTCGTTTGTCGGAATAGAAAATACAATTTTACAGTTCAGGGGTTTCTTCTCTTTTTAATAAAGATGTGATATACAAATTTCCTGAATAATTTTTGTTTATCTCCTACATTCTACATTTGGATGTTCATCATCTGTCAGGTTAACGTGACATTTCAAATTACATCTCTAACGTAATCCATGAAATTCCACAGACGCATTTTTTTGTTGACTTTCGAATTTCATTACCAACAGGGAAAAGGGTTAATTCCGTTTTAAAAGCAGTTAAAACCAAAATGATCTCTTTAAAATAAAAATTATGTTTTTTTTTATAAATTTAGTTCCTATTGAATGAAAAAGCACGGGAAATTATTCCGGATTTAAACCAAAAGTACATAAAATAGTCTAAGATCAACAAATTAAATTAAATAATGCGGCTTATGTTCCACCAATGAAAAATCTATATTTTAACGGATTCGTTTTCAGCTGCTAAAAATCTATAAGATCCACTATTCCTGATTCAAGTTATCTCGAAAAAAATTTTGTTGATGGTCCTGTGTAACCTTAGCCTATATGTAACGTGGGTCGGTTAGAGAGAGAGGAAAATATAGATTTTTTATTGGTGGGGCAAAAGCCATATTGTTTAATTTAATTTGTTAAAAACCAATCCATGTCACATCTTTTCAATATTATAGTCTAAGATTATTAGATGATTTGTGCCGATTAATGTCACACATCATCATCTATAAAAAATGTATTTATAGTCACGTATAGCATAGATACTGCTAAACGCAAAAAAACCAATGACAGTTCGTGATTTTTCGACATTTTTTCTAATTCCGTAGGATGGTGAAGAACCTTTTTTTTACTTAAATAACTAACTTTTTCTATTATTTTCCAATCAAAAGATCTCACTAAAAAATGATAAACTAGGTCACTTGGAAGCCAATTTATCACTTTTAATACTCTTACAATCAATGCAATATATTTGACGTTCATCATTTGTACAATAAACTTAACAAATTTATTGTTAGTTCTGGCATTACAGATTTCCATCTGTCGTGAATTACATGAAAGAAATAAAAATTGAAAAAGTGAGGCCTTATAGGCCGGGAAATCTATGTGGTTTAATATTTCCATATTTATACAAGGGAGAATATCAAACAGCAAGAAAAAATATATAGTGATAAATATAATGCAAATAATATTTTTCCTGATTATATTAATTGTTATAAGTAATAAAAATATTTATTCGAGGTGATATAATTTAAGAAAAGCTTTAACAAACATTGTCTTAACGCTATTGTGACACGATTTTCGGGACATTCAATTCGTACAAATATTTTTGTGGGCGTTTTCATAATTAGGTTTTATGATTAAATAAATGTTCTTACATTGGCATGTTAAAATTAATGTTATAGGTTTAGGAGAAGATTGACGCCAAATGATTTTAACTTCCGCCAGAAAACGTGCTGTTTGACAGGTTAACGCGTTAAGAGATCCGTTGACATTTGATTTTATATATTTACGAATTGAAAAGCTTTAAGTCTAAATAATGAATCTAATTTTTAAGTTGGCATAATTGCTTAACTTTTCCAGTTAGATTAAACAAGAAAGTACGCTTACGTTATATGTAAATTAGTAGGACCCCGTGACTTTGCATTGATGTACAACATTTTTAGATAATACATTTCTTATTTTTTTCGAATAAATATATAATCTGTATATAAATTAATTTTTGTAAAATATACTGTAAAACGTGATATATTTAAAAATAATTATTACATGAGAAGTACTCTCGGGGACATTTAATTAATCGATTAATTTATCTTAAAATATAATTCAATACTCTAATTATGATTTACTATATCATTCTACGACAAATATACGCTAAAATGTTTATTTATGAGTTTTTTGTGAGAAGATACACTTAACCAAAGTTGAGAAATCGAGTCAAGGAACGTAGGACCGGATGACTTTTTCGCACATTCAATTGCATTCATTCGGTTAAGAACAACGTTGTGGGCTGTTAGTTCATAAGAACTGAAAGGTAATATTAGAAGATATGAGATTTCATTAACATTAATAATATCACTACTAGTACAATTGAGTAATATGCCGAGGACATGAATTATCCAACGTTTTTATTTTCACCCATAAACTGTTGAGAAACTAGATAAATTGTGGGTGCAGGGCCGAAAGCCGATAATATAATTCGAAAAGCCGACAGATCAGATGTATCTACAGTAGACGCTCGATATAAGAACAATCGCTATAAGAACACTTTTTTGATCATTAAAGTGCCTATGAACATTCGAGATGTATCCCCTCCATACACTTTTTGCTGGTATGACCTGTTCCGCGCATTCCGTCGAGTCCACCTATACATATGTATACATATGTACATACGTATCGTCAATTCCGTACATTCCAAAAGTTTGAAGTAGGTCAGGTCATACATATGTAATTTTCTAGCTAGAATTGATAATATGCAATCATACGAATGCAACATGACTAAAATTAAAATATTTTGTGACGCCTTGCGTGTGTAATAATATTATATAAATTATAATATTAAAAAAATTTACAACTTTTGTATGCATCATTTTTCTCATAACCTCCAAGTTTTCAAGATAAATAAATAAAATCGTTTGTTCGTTTTTAATTTTTTCTCTCTCGAAAAAAAAATATTTTTTTACATAATTTGGAGAAAACTTGCCTTTTCATGTCCCAAATATGGCGTAATCTTTTAAAATAAAAATATTCATTTGTAAATGGATACACAAAACGTATTTACAAACAAACACTCGGAACACCCATGGGGTCACCGGTGTCACCAGTACTAGCGAATATTGTTATGGATGATTTGGAAACTGAATGCCTTCAAAAATTAACATTTAAACCTGCCTTTTTTAATCGTTACGTTGATGACATCTTTACGTGTATACCAAAACACAAAGTTAACGAAATACTCTCCACATTCAACAGTTACCATCATAGATTACAGTTTACACACGAAATAGAACAACTTAACAAAATACCTTTTTTAGAACTTCTGATCATCAGAAATAACAATAATAGTCTCTCATTTGATTGGTATTGTAAACCAACGTACTCAGGCCGTATCTTGAATTACAATTCACATCATCCGTACTCACAAAAAATATCCAGTATATACAACCTCACAGATAGAGCTCTAAAATTAAGTGATAAGAAATTCCATAATAACAATATTCACAAAATCAAACAATATTTACGAGATAACGATTACCCGAAGTCAATGATTGACAAATATATTACAAGACGAATCCACATGCACAATGCACAAACACAAGAGGCTAACACAGAAAATAGAAGAAATCAACTCAAATATTTACAAATACCATATACAAAACATATATATGAATCAATTGAAAACTCTTTTCGCAACACTAACATCAAGATCGTACCATCTCTAAGAAACAACCTATCCGCAATAATATAAAAAGGTAAAGACAAATTACAAAAGATGGATACACACAACACCGTGTATTGCATAAAATGTATGGATTGCGATGCATCATATGTGGGAGAAAGTAAACGAACATTAAAAACTAGAATAAACGAACATCAACGCAATATCAATAGACCTTCTCAAACAAACACAGTAATCACAGAACATAGAATCCAAACACTACATAATTTTGACTGGGATAACACAAAAATACTGGATATCGAAAATAAATTTCACAATAGACGTATATCGGAAATGATTAACATCAAATTACAAAAAGCTCCACTCAACAAAATTGAAGATACCCAAAGTTTACACACCGCATATGAACGCATCATTACACAAATGAAACGGTCAGGAACCTCCCCACCATAGGAAAACAGGAAACATATAAAAAGCGGCAACACAACAGGACGCTCCACAGTAACCTCTTGAAAATGAACGCAAGTCGTTCGAAACGTCGAGGAAAATCAACAGCAACCAACTTTGTAGGACAAAGCCGAACCCTTATTAATATTTTTATTATATATAACTTCTACATAAAAACACCGTGTAATTCATTTGTAAATGTTATATTTTATTAAAAACGAAACATTACCCCTAACTTTAACCGAATATTCTCACGTTAAACTTTTAGATTTTTAAACGTTTTTGTATTGGATTTTGTTCGTTGAAATGTCTATTTTCAGATGGTCATAAACAAAATTGACACCACCTGCGGTAATTTGCCACAATTCGTTTAAAAACTTATATTTAGATAGGTAATTCAAATTTACTCATTTGTCAACTAGTAATAAATATTAAATATAAATATGACCCGAAAAGTCCCGTTCAACACCCTTATATTAATTTTTATGTCCCGCTAAACACCGATGGATCTTTTTAATATTATAATGTATATTATGCAATAGGAATGTTCTTCTAATTTCGAAATGTCAGTCGACTCATAAAAAATGTCTTTTAATATAAAAATTAATTAAATATATATCCATTTTTGTAGAGAACGTTTACAAGAAGCCTTATTTTCATGTTTTTCTAACCTGTTTTGTCGTTTGCAACGTAATCATTATGTTGCATTTCCGCCTTGATATTTATAAATTTAAATAACTAATTTGAATGTACATTTTTTAAAATTGGTATTTTTTTACTCGAAAAATATGGTTTTGTCTCAAATTTGATTTCAATAAAGCATCCGATATAGATTATACTTTGAAAAAATTAATTTTCACCCATCTTAGATCTTGGAATATTTTTATGTTTTTTGAGCAAATTCAAACAGACTTTTTTATTTGGAAGGATAGATAGGTTAGGTAAGTAATCACACTGAGATAAACATACAACTCATTCGAAATAATGTTATATTCATTTACATACTTTCAAAACTTTCGAATAAAATGTTTAATTTGTCTAAAACGTTCCAATTCAAAATATTTACCAATAACAGACTATTTTTAATATTTCCGATTTGCCACCACATAATCTCATACAATGAAATTAAGGATATTTTCAAAATGAATGTGGATATACAATTTCTACTTCTTGAGTTGATTTTGCATAGGTAGGTTGCCCCCCTCTTCCTTATTTGATTAATAAAATAATAGTTAAAGTCCTCTTTAAAATATATTATTATGCCGACTCGGATGATTCCGACCATTCTAATAACTCGTTTACAAGGAGTGGTCCTAACTCCGTTATTGTTTATAATAATATACGTCGCAAGTATGGAGGAAAACATTCCAAAATCGGTGGGTAACCAAATTATCCTATAATATAAAACTGAACGCAATAAGAAATAATAAAAAAATTTAAAAAGTCCTTATATTCCTTGGTAAAAGTAGATTCAGCCGTTAATGATAATTTAAATACATTGGGGCTGAATTTATCTCAAAACAATACACTTGATCAATTCCTCATTTTAATAATAGCCTTACTATGGCAGTACGGCTACACGGATTAAAGATCAAGAATACAGAGATCTAAGTTTCTTGGGATCCTTTAGATTACAAGATAAACTTTTCGTAGTATATTATTTCAATAACCTAGAACCAATAGCTTCGGTAATCACTGCTGAATGTTTGTCTCTTACGTTAGCGGTTGATACCATATTAGAACATCAAAGAAATAATTTCAGTGTATTTCCTGATTCGTATAGCATAATTGAAACTAACCCAAACATGTGTACCAAAATGAATCAGTAGCTAAGAAGTAAGAGAAAAACATGAGCAACTCAGGAATTCCGGTAGCGAGATATTTTGGATCCACATCCATAATGTATTCAAGAAAATGAAAAAGTTGACCAATTAGCCAAATTGACTCCAAAGTACGGACGTAATTGAAAAGATTCGTTATGAGGCGCAGTTATATAATAAAGAGCACATGTTTTATATATGTCATACTCAGGGCCGAATTAAGACTTGGAGGTGCCCTAGGCACTAGTAACTAAAAGGCCCCCATCCCTTCTCTAACTCCCTCACTAACAACAATCGTCATGTATATGCAACTAAGTACTCTCCGTTTATTAATTTGTATTGTTGAGTTTCCATTAGTTTTGGATCTGACACGATTTATAAATTAAACAAAGTCATTAGAATGCAAGTCCAGTACTCTGCCAATATCCTTTTTTATTTTATTTTTATTTTACGCATTCTTTTAAGATTTTTATAAGTTCTATACATTTTTTTCTGTAAAAATGAATCTGCCCTTTTACCAAAGGCTTGGTATACGTGTTAAAGAGTGAAACTTTGAAGATGATTATCTCGATTGTCCTCTGGTCAAGCTTTCGGAAATTTTAACCATCAAAAACTGATTTTAACGTCACTAACGTTTGGTACAAAAATGAAAGTTTTTAACGAAAAACACATAAAAAGAGGTTGAAGAACATTATTGTTATATTCCTTTAAATAATCTCCATGAAAGCTTGTTTTTGTTTCAATAAAACCCTGTAGAAAATAACACGATGGAATTAATAATTCTACAAGAATTAAAATAAATATTAAAGGCTGTTCCATATTATCGTCATTTTTTTGACATTTATGTTTCTAGATATGTTTGTATTTCCAATCTTCTGTAGGGTATATTTTCTTTAATATTATATTTATTTTGTTTTTAAAATGTTAATATATTTGGCTGTAATAATAATACGCAGTCAACTACTACTTTATCACCAGAAGATCTGTTGGTATCAAAATGTGAATGTCGATGTATGCAGAAATCTTTTCGATATGATTGTCTTGTAAACGTTTGTTGAGTTGAGATGCTTAGTTTTTCTTATATTAAACCTCATTTATTGGAATCATTCTAAACACTTCTTTTTGCGTAATTATTTTTTTAAATGTCAAAAATTTGGGTGCCCCCCTTTAGGTGGGGGGGGGGGGGGCAGGCACGTGCCTTGTGTGCCTAATGGGTAATCCGGCCCTGGTTGTAATAGAGTTTTGTCTTGCAATAAAATTTATGTTCGTCACAAACCGTAAGATAGTGAATCTTAATAATTTTATTTTTTATTATTTCAGATTAAACATCAATAGTTCAATAATACGTAGGGCAGTTTGATGCCTTCATGAAGGTGAAGGAAATAAAAAACATGATGTTTATTATGATAAAGTATAATTGGTTCAGTCACAAGACTATTATCAAACACATGAGCAGTTAATATTTAACGAAAAAACATTATTATTTTCAGAATTAATAAATTAAGTTTTATAGTTAATTTTGATATATTATAAATTGATTTCTCAGAACAGTTTTACAGTACTGTATTAATTAAATTCGAAACATTTGTAGGTCGTGACTGATTACATGTCCCCATAAAAAAGTGTCGGTATCTGTAGATGAAATCTGGTTAAGTCTGGATTTACTGGATGCGAATTTAATACTGGTTAAAAAAATTCGATTAACTACTTAACCTCGACAAACATAACAAAATTGTTGTTTATTTTTGATTGTAAAATGTACTAGAGTTATAATCTTTTCATCTCCTCAACTGATTATTTATATATTTATTTATTGTTGGCTTGAATTGTAACACTATTTTGCCAATATTTTTTAAATTCTATTGGTAGGGTATTCTATAGTTGAATAGCGATTATATGGAAAAAATTCGCGTAAGTCTCTGTTCTAAGGATAGGGATTATGAGGTCCCTGGAGCCAATACTAAGTTGACGGGCATTTATATTAAAACGCCACATATATTGGTCACATAAATATGAGGGGGCTTCAGTTTTGCAGCGTTTTATAGGCACTCTATACCCATATAGTACAACCATCTTGACGATGTAGTAAGCCATACGTTGCCTCCCAATTCGCAATGTTTTAGTGATGTTGAGATTATTTTAAAGAGCACCGCAGTAATCGAAGACGGTACACGGAGAAAAATGACTCCGCTGGATTAGCTGATTCATATCAGCTAAAATTTTCGGCTGGAATTGCCGAAAATATATGCAATTTTAGCTGTTTTGATTCCGCTAATGTAGCCTTAACTCTACTCCATTCGCGCTTAGCTCTAAATTTCCGCTACATTAGCAGATTTGTTCCGTTAAATTTGCGGACTTTTTCAGTAAATTTATCTGAAATTATCGGCTATCCCTAACGGAATTCCAACAGCTGTCCCTATAGGATAAAATTGGTAGAATCTGCGGATTTTTCGGCTGATTTTGCTGATTATTTTTCTCCGTGTATAATAAGTGCAGAAACAAGCTGTTTGCGTAAATTAAAAGGTAGCGCATTTTGATTAGCTCTTAATTTCTGAGCGACGTTATATACCTTCTTTGAGATGTGCGTTATGTACTCGTTTCAAGAAAGCGTTGAGTCAGTAATAACACCCAGACTTTTTGCCGATTTTATCCAAGGGATAGGACATCCCCGCATAGATATAGCTGGCATGGTAGCTAAGTCGTATGAGTTGATACAATGAGGGCTACCCGCTAGCATGATTTTGGTCTTCTGTAAGTTGATCACAAGTATATTCACTGTAACCAAGTTGCAGAAATATTCGGCACCAGTGGTGAAATCGCAGTATTGATCTCAGAAGGATGACATTTGAGAAATAGTTGCGTATAATTTGCATATGTTATTTGACATGAATGCTAAAGTACCCAAGGAAAAAGAGTAATGGACCACGAATGGAACCCTGAAGTACTCCAGCATTAGTTGGTAGCCATTGCGAAAATTTTCCATCAATACCCAGGACAACTAGATGCTCAGTAATTTTTGAAAAAGCAGGGAATAGCTAATCATCAGGTCCAACAGTTCCTCACCTTAGTTAAAGGTATAAATGTTGCTTTCATCCAGCCAAAAAGGAAGATAGATTTATAAGATCAAACATATCTGAGGCAATTGCATGAAAAACTTTAACCAGAAAACTAAGTGGAATGTCGTCAGTAACTCTGGCCTTTAATTTTGATTTCGAGATGCATTCCGCCTGATCGACAATCCTGATATTAGCAAAATAGAAATCATCAAATTTACTGGTATAGATGGAATTTAAAAAGTTAGATCAAGGAAACAAAGTACAGATTAATTTCGTGGGCAGTACAATAAAGAAGATGTATTATCTTTGAAACAAGATCGAGCTTTCACATCTTCTTCCAAATAAGTTTCGAGTTTTTTAATCCATGATTTTGATAGAGGATATCTCGAGGTTTTCTTCATGCAGGTTTGTTTCTTTTGTTTAATTAAAGTAGACGAGATTTAGTAACAGGGTCAAGAATTCCAGGGAAAACAATTTGTTTCAAGTTTGTGGAATCAGTATCATCTTGGTTAAGACTTGGTTAATACATTACTACCTGTCGACTTTATTCAATCAGAAAATCGTCCAATATTTTTCGTTTCCATCGATTACAAAGTTTTCGTCGGTCTCATTGGGACTTTCAATGTCTTTACAGAAGGCACCAAAAATGCTGAAGATATAAGGCCACAAGTAACCGTGTGTAATTATCAGTTACTACGTTAAAATTTAATTGGTTTGATCATAAATTCATTTTTCTCTTAACCCTTTAAGGACCAAATGTACAAAAATTTGACACGAAGTTTGTCAGTATTTTTTAGTATTTAAATTCAATAAAAAAAATTGTGGTATATACGTTTCCAATTGCTCGAACCCCGCTCTTTCGAATGGTGGATGGTAAAATACTGTCAATTTTAAAATGAACGAATTACAGACCATTTTTTAACAAAAATCATGAGATTTTAAAAGTTTTTTTTTCATTTATCGTTTTTTTTATCACATATATAGCATTACTATGCCTCAGTTTGGTATAAATAACGTGACAAAAATGTCTAGTCTTCAAAATGGTTATATATGTTTTTATAAAATTCGAAATGGCGGTCCCGAAAATGGCATCCTAAATGAAATTTTTTTGAAAAATTTGAGAACGCTCTGACACAAAAATTATGAATTTTATAACAAAAATGATAAGAGTAATAAGTTGTTAGAATTCATTGACGAATACACTGGAATTTTGTCAGATTTTTATTTATGATATTTTGAAAAAATTTTTAAATTTTTTTTTTGAAAATTTTTAAAAGTTTACCAAAAACTCTGAAAAAATTCTAGTATACTCTTTGATGAATTCTAAGCATTTTTTGTTCTTTGCAATTTTTTCTAAAAGTTGATAATTTCCGATGGAAAAAATATAAAATCTATATAAATACGCAACATTCGAGATTTATTTCTTCGAAAACTATCGACTTTAGGACAAAAATGCAAAGAACAAAAAATGCTGAGAATTCGTCAAAAAATGTACTCAAATTTTTTCAGAATTTTTGGAAAAAACAATTAAAAATTTTTTCAAAATATCATTAAAAAAATCTGACAAAATTCCGGTGTATTCGTCGATGAATTCTAACAACTTATTATTCTTATCATTTTTGTTATAAAATTCATAATTTTTGTGTCAGAGCGTTCTCTAAATTTTTCAAGAAAATTTTAATTAGGATGCCATTTTCGGGACCGCCATTTCGAATTTTATAAAAACATATATCCCCATTTTGAAGCTTAGACATTTTTGTCACGTTATTTATACCGAACTGAGGCATAGTAATGCTATAAGTGATAAAAAAAAACGATAAATGAAAAAAAACTTTTAAAATCTCATGATTTTTGTTAAAAAATGGTCTGTAATTCGTTCATTTTAAAATTGACAGTATTTTACCATCCACCATTCGAAAGAGCGGGGTTCCAGCAATTGGAAACGTATATACCACAATTTTTTTCATTTAATTTAAATACTAAAAAATACTGACAAACTTCGTGTCAAATTTTTGTACATTTGGTCCTTAAAGGGTTAATTTGAATAGATACGAGTATATCTGTTATAAATTACTTTTGCAAATTAATTCTCATATTGGTCCAAACTATACATTATTCATTGAAATGGATGAAATTCTGTCGATAGATATTTCTCCTCGGTTGGCGTTGATTAATAATCCATTCATAGACCATTATTAAGGACCCATTCTTATAAAAAATATCTGTCATATGATTAACAAAATTCATTATAATCAAAATTTTCAAACTTTTCATTTATCCAGCTGAGAAGAAATGACTTTTAACTAAATTTGCTGAACAATTCATGTATAAAAAACAGTGTTTAACAAATTTTTTATTAACAACAAATTATTCAGAGAAAAGACTTTTTTTCCAGCTATGACAAAATATTTACATTGACAATGAAACACAATTTACAACAATTTTATACGTAATTATGTATTTCATTTATTTTATTATGAAAATACAAGACAAAAACTGTGACATTTCTTATATTCCATTACAATTGTATGATTATGTAACAAGTTGTGATAAATATGAATACGATTTTCAAAGGAAAGAACGTTCTCCTACTATTATACATATTGTAATTAGTGAACTGAAAAAATGGAAGGCGTTTCTGTTTAAATTATGTCTTTAATACCGTACAAGATTAAAATCGTGCTTCTCTGAAAACAAAAAAAAAGTATATGGAAAATCTTATCACCTTTTTAAATTATTATTAGAATTAATAAATATTATATAAACAGATCGAATTATTTATGATATAATCATACTTATTCGTTGTATACTTAATATATTTAGTTTAAAAAATTAATATAATAAAAGCAGTATATAAATAGATTTAGAATATAACATAAAACTAAAGACTGCTAAGGTAACTACGCATAAAATAATTACTCGAGCAAATATCAAGTTTATGCAGTTGTAGATGAAATTCACTCAGATTTTGAAACAGGCAATAGGAAGTGTATTTAAATGGCGGTTCTTCGCTTTTCAAGTAGAACAAAACATAAACAACTTCCGTTACTCAGTCATTTTTATTTCAAATTTTACAAATTTTAATTTTAACTTACTTCTAAGTTAAAAAGTCATACCAAAAAGGAAGTTAGGCACTTACTTCTAGATTAGTTCAACGCAGTCCTAAAGTATTTTTTTAACAAATTTAGTCAATGTCAGTCAACAAAAGTGGACGTTCAGAGCGTCCTCTGCATCCCAATAAGCATACAGATGTCTAAAAGATGTCTAAGAGAAATCCTTTAATACGACAAAGATATGTTGAAAATGTAGAAAGGATCTCTGAAAGATATTGTTTAGAGTTCTCTAGAGAATATATTTTTGCAGAAAATTAACCGACAGATTTAAAAACATAAACAGATTTGGATAATTATTACAACTCTGTTTTTTTTTAATAGTACTTTTTGCACCAAGGGCGTGAAACGGCCGTGGTGCAAACAATATGTTTCGATTTAGGGGAAGTAAAATGACCATTCATTCTATCTATTGACTTTTTTTCGAAAAATCGTCCGTTTTCAGATTGTTTTTATTTTACGCCCGAGAGTGTAAAACGCCGATTTCACGCCTCGAGGACATAAAAATGGTATTTCACGCACTCAAAAGGAGGCGTATAATGGTCATTTTGCGCCCGCTGACTCGAAAAATGAATTTAACTTTTTGTTATTATGTTTGTATTATAAGTTTGCATAAGAATATCTTAAGATATTTTGGCATTACATTAAATACTCGAAAATAAACAAATAACTCAAGTAAACCAATAAGGAAAAAACTTATCAAAAAACTACAGCTACGCTGTAAGTATACATGCAGAGAGAAAAAGCACCAAAATAATTAATCGTTCTCAGAAAATAACGTAAACATAGTATAGTGTTTTTAAAAAAAAATCAGAAAAAAATGCATTGTCACGTGCGAAACATAGAGCAGGTGAAAATTGTATACATCAGAATTGTTATATAACGTTAAGATTTTTTAGATATCCTAACCTCAAAGGGCGAAAAACAAAGTATTTGCTCAATTTCAGTACGTTTTTGTGGCGGAACAAAATTTGTGTTTGCAAATTGGCAAAATGCAGATTAATGTGCTATTCATGCACGCATTAAAAAGTTCATTCAGTCATTCGAATTCGATTTTTTTTCGTCGAGTTATCGAAGTTTTGTTAAGGCGTAATTATGATTTTTATTTTTTGCACATTTGGATTAGGATACCACAAGATCTTGACGTGATTTGGATTGAGCACATCGAATCTCTTCGGAAAAATAATACTTGGGTTTCCTTTCAAAACAGTTTAATCTGGTTTATGCCAAGTTACAAATAAAAACTTACTAAAAATGGGCGAAATCGGTTTTTTGCACTTTTTAGTTAGCATATATCTCAAAATCCTAACGTGATAGAAGAATTCATCGGCCAGATTTGGATGAGGACCTTCGGAAAAATGTATTCCGGTTTCTTATTATAAATTTTGTTGGCTTGTGAAATTTGTAGGGAAAGGCGTTGTTTCAATGTTTTCATATTTAAGTTTTTAAACAGCATTTATAAGTATCTTTATTAAGTTGTTACGAAATAATTATTTACAAGAAAAAAACATCCAAAAAATATAATGATGAACTATTAGATATCTCGACGCTTATAAGGTATTTTCGTTGTGAGTGAGTGTTCTTTATGAATACTTTCTCGAAGAAAATTTTACCAAATACGTTAAAAAAATTCTTATCTAATACTTAATTTAATAACTACAGCTGACATTCGTTATATTTTTAAGCATGCACAAAGAATTCTTCCGGAATTCTTCTTTCATAAAAGCATTAAAAAAGTATTCATTTGGAATATTTCAACATTTTTTATTACTTATTGAGCATATTTAAACGTTGACTTTAGGAATATATAAGGAACCAAAGATATATTCATTTAAAAATCGTCTTAGCTTCATTACAATAAGGAGACTTGAAACTGAATAACAAAATTTTTTGGTCAGAAATAGAAATAAAAAATTGCTTCAGCAAACGTTTAGAAAAAATTTTACGCTTTGTCAGGTACGTCTAATTTACTTCCAGACGATGAAGTGTCCTAAACTATGAAATAGCAGGACGATGAAATGTCCTGAACGTTGAAATGTCCTGGTCAATGAAATGTCCAGACGATGAAGTTTCGTAGTCAATGAAATGGCCTAGACGATGAAATGTCCAGACAATGAAATGCCCTGGAGGATGAAATTGAACACGATGAAATGAAAGACGAGAAAACATCAGGGTAGAGTGTTAAATTAGATCTGGTCATTTTCGCAATTCTAGGTCTCCTTAAAGTGTCTTCAAACCGTAAGAGGAACGATAAAAGACACAAAAGCTTCAAAATATAATGAAAACCTACGATTTTATAACATTTAATTGATGATTAGAAATTATTTGTTGTTGCAGATAAAAAAAAATAGCAAGGTTCACAATTCTCAACTGAGAAGAAGTTTTTGTAAAATGGACCTTTTTGTTTAATTATGTTTTAGGATGTAATAGGTAATTACCGTATTTTCTTTCTTGCTGTTTAGTACATTTTAATCCTAATATACGATGTTATAGAAAATTACTCACAAAAATCATAAGTGTAGTTCATAATTACTACTCAAAGAATAGATAATTATCATAGTATACTTTAATTAACGTAAGAGGTTTAGCTTTTTGAATTACCGATTGTTTTACTGTATAATTCTTATTGATAGGCAATTAAGAAATGGTCTCAAAAGGTAAACAAAAAAGGACGAAAGAATAGGAAATGCTACAAAAAGCAAAAAACCATATCTTGTTATAAATGTATCTTATTTATATATTATACATTATCATTACACATCAGTACAATTACATTCACTGAGATTCAAAATACTCGCTTTATTCACACGCATTCGTAGCATTTTTTAAGCCTATCAATCATATTAATAATCGTACTATTACTTAGAATACGTAATTGAAACGACCAGATAAAGCTTTCTAAAAAATGTTACCGTTTATAGTTGGTAATTTCTATATAAATTACCTCATCTGATTTAAGTATCTTGTATAACAATGCATTCCATAATGTAATTTGCTAGTATCGAAATCATTTCTGAAATATCGCATAAGAAACGTAATATATTTACACACATTATATAATATCCATTATTCTATTTTCATTTTCATTGAACTGAAATCTACCCTACTATCTAAAATGCAATTATTCTTCAATGATATGATCACTTTTCTTTAGATCTAAAATCTCGCCTCACTTCCGATATATTGGTGACTAACTTAACTAATGAGAGTTCATAAAATTCAAACAAATTGATTCAACTGACGATACGAAACTGCAATATTCTTCGCCTGTAGATTTTGTTGATTCAATTTTTGGGCGTTATCATTTTGAACAGATACACTTGCAATGAAATGATCTTCCATTTCAAACGTTGCCGTGGGAACATTATTATCATTATCGTAAAAACCAAAAGGTTCAGTTACATTATCTGAACGATGGAATTCGACGTAATTGATGACTCCTTCACCACCGACAACAATTTTTCTAATATACACATTTTCTGGTAATAAAAAGAAATCCCCTTCTTGACTGTCATAGTTGTTTCCTGTTTCATTATAGTAAACGGTAATATTTGATATTCTTTTTTGGCCATCGGAGTAAGTGACATAAATACGTGTGATATTTTTTCTTGTGGAAGCTGAGAATCCTGGTGTTAGACGTGGGAATTCTCCTTGAGGGTGAAATATTGCTGATTTCAATAATTCTATCGTGGGTGTTCCGAAACTTCTAGAATAGAATAATACATCAGAGGTGCGAGAATCGTTGGATTTGTACTCGGAAACAGACCTCCAGATTGTCAAGTGTCGGATACCAGCCATGGCAATGTGATTATGAACATCCACCATACAATTGTAGAAATTGAGTGTCAAATCACATGTATTGTAAGCATGCTCCATATTTTCGTCATACACTTTCATAATGTAGTCATGAGCTTGTTTAACATGACGATCCCTTCTTCTCTTCAGTAAGGCAATATGGTCAGCATGAAGATTAAATTTATCAGCGGAGATGATAGCCCAAACGTGGAAGTTGATAAAAAGGGAAATAGTGGTCGTAAATACAGAAAGAAGTTCTGAACTCAAAACTACTTCGTTCTCGAACATAGCGAGTTCTTCTTTACCAACGAACATGTCCGAAATTCCCATAATTAAGTTTTCAACGTGAATGCTATTCTCAGCCATTGCTTCTTGAAGATCTTCCAATTTCTTACGGTAGGTGTTCAACTGCTGATTCGTTGTGGTGTTAACTCTAGACAAGTCGGCCGCACTTATCTCCTTCTGGACTTTAATTTTTAGTTTATCCCAGGCACTAGGACCGAATTTTGGCCAAAAGAGTTTAATAATAATATCTAGTCCAGGTATTGGAAGGGGCACCATTTTAAATACTTGCCAAAACAAACCTTCTATAGCCTTCGTAGCTATTTCGTCCTTAGATGGCAATACAGATGAAGATTTAACTTCTTCATTAGCGATATTCTTTTCTATCTTTTTCCATGCCTCTAATTCATTGCATTTAGGTCGACGTTGATCTTGAATTATGTAAATAATTCTGCTATCTTTGTATCCATCTCCAAGATTCGATACGGTAAACCTTTGACACACGTCGAAATCAGGTTGAGACTGGAAGCTGACTTCATGATTATCAAAATAAATGTTATGGGCTGAATTTCCTTCGTTTAATGTGAACTGAACATTTGGTTTTCCAAAGATGTGCAATTTGTAACTATAATAGAGCTGTCCCTGTGCCACAGGAATACTCCACCCTAAGGTCAACAATGTCTCGGGAAGTTGAAAATCTGTCATCATTTTTCCATACTGCTTGATTGACCACTGAAAAATAATATGGAATGTTATAAATAATGCATAGTTTTAATTCTATACACAAATGTTAAATTATCAAAGAATGATTAAATTTCAAAATGATTTACTATAGCTTCAAAAATTATCCTTACCTGCTGCGAATGCTGAGGTCGTCGAAAGTACGACCAGTAACGTGATAAATAACACACGCATACTGATATTTTTCTTTCCCGAGTTCAATTCTGTCAAGAAAGTGTAGGAAATATAAATTTTTCGCACTGAACATAAGTTATATACGTAAAGTAGATCAGAGATTAGTTTTTATCTACTACACTTCAGAGAAAAATCTATTGTCAAGTAGGTTAATAGTTCGTTTCATTTACAAAAAAAAACACAATTATTAACATGAATATGCATACGTAATTAGAAAGTCATAAAATAATAATTGCCACTGATATTAGATTAAGTTTAATGTTTTTGATAAATTCTTACGTAAATTTTCCTTAATTTTTTATCTCTAGAGAAAAAAAATTGTCGCTGCAATATTCCAGTCATTATCGTAAGTTATTGACGTATTTTCTTATTTTGAAAATGACGTAACAGCTACGGAAATTGATACTGTATTACAAACCAATTTGATATAATGATACAAGGGTGAGAAACTAAACTCGTTTTATCAATGAAAATACAAAAGTCAATTTTCAAAATAAATGTATTGTGCTAAATGCATAATACAATCCGCCGGAAAATATTCGTCTTTTATGTTGTCATTTGCCGTAAAAGTGCCTTGTGTTGTAAATTTATAAAAAATACTTGTGTGTTAGGGAAAGGAACGAGTGTTGACCCCAAGATATTTATTATGATAAAGGTATCACGTGAGCCACAAATTTTATTATCAAATGAATGTCATGCACTATTTCCTGTCATTTATCCTGGTATTGAAGCGACCACTTTATTTTTAGTATTTTTTGTGACCTTTTTAACAAAGAAAGAACGGTACTTTTCACTGAGAGAAATGTTTGTTTACAGTTAATGTAATAGCTTCATAGTAAAGCTAACAGAATTTAGATTTGGATCTTAAGGTAAGGTACTTTCTCCTGAAGTTATGGTAATCTGATATTCGGTTAAATTTGTTATGTTAATAGTCAATATAAGAATTTTAAATATTACTGTTGGGATCATTACGTGACATATTTACGCGCTTATAGTTTCACCGAAACAGAAATAAACAAACATACACATTCGGAGTCATTCGATTTTCTGCGAATTTTTCGACGCATTGTTGATATTCGCAGTTCAAACGACAGAATTTAATGTAAGATTTATTAACAGTTAACGAATGTTCATTGAATGTTAAAATATACGAGTTAATATACAATAACATTGCTGACATGCCGGAAAGTGCTGGTATTTTCATCTCAAAGTCACCTGTCGTTTTTAACTTTACAGTTACTGTTATAACTTTATAGTTAATGTAAGAGCCCTGAAACCCAGCTGACATTAACTACTAGTAAATAATTTCTCTCTGTGTGGAGGTACCGTTTTTTCGAAAGTGCCTACTTTACTTGCAAAACTTTCGATGCTCCACAAATCATCTAAACTGACTTGATAGATGTCAACCATGTGTCTCTTATGTTTTCTACGTTGCTCTTTCAGGCGGCTTTTATACAACAAGGTCAGAAAAACGTGATTTTTTGCATTCCTTTCCCGTGTTTTGGGACCGAAAAACATTATTTGTATTTCGAAAAACTTAAAGCAGTAGACCATATTTATTGTACTAGAAGAATATAATAGGGGAAAACGGAGCGAAGTGACGAATCTCAATTATTTCCATTATGATCGTACTGATTGTAAAATATCATATGTGGTTTCTTTATTTACACCATTTTTCACATATTGAGGCATGATATTTCATTTTTTGTTCTTTTGCATGTCTTTGGGAGCGAGAAATGTAATTTTTAAAGAATATTTTAAAATCATTTTCCTGTACTTTGTTGTCAGATTGGTTAATATTTTTATTTTGTCAGTTTAATGATCACTATTTATATATTTATTCTAAAAGTATATTTTTTGGACTTATTTATAAAACATGAATTGTTCCTTTTTTATGTGTTTATAATGAGATATCGTACCTGGAAGTCCAAATGATACTTTGGGGTGAAGCGGCGAAATTTTTTGCCGGATGTCTTTATTCCCCGATTATTTTTTAATTTAGAATTCCCTTTTGATGAATGCATTGAGTAACTAAGACGAAGTCAAAGTATGTGATTCTGATATAATACGAGTATTCAAAGCTTCCGAAGATGTATTTTTTTTACTGTTGTTGGAAATTTTGATATATCTAAAAAGGTTCATTCCACCAACGTGGAAATTTTATTTTTATTAAAAGAAACAATAATAACTTAAAAGATTATGACTAGCACATAATTTTATGATAGTCGTCTCAGGACCTCTAAAAATAAGGATTCGCCACTTCAGCCCGGTATCGCCGCTTTGCCCCGTGCTTTTTAAGTTTTTTAAATTGGCAGTAGCTGGCCGTCTGTAAAACATATACCGTAAGTAACATGCATGTAAATATTGACTATGAAATTACCTATCAAATGATACTTTGCATCATCCTAAATACGAAATTCAAAGTGAGATATGATACACGGAAAAAATGTGCACCTCTGGTAGACAAATTTCAGAGTACCATTTTTGAAAAAAAGACTGGAGTCCATCAAACTCTTTTTTTGTGACATGTAATATACAGGCATCACTTCGAGACCCTGGAAACATCGTGGATTTTGTGATTTCCCTACTATTAAAAGAGGAATACGATTTCTGCCAGCAGCGTTAGAACAGGTCATCAAAGTTAGTCTCTCTTTTAACTCTTTAAACTCAGATGCACTATTTTCCTTCCAACGAAAGTGTTTTTGGGAAGAGATTTCCAAACTAATCCTATCTCGTCAGCATTATAGACACGTTCTAGGTCGATTCCTTCTGATTCAATATACTCTTGAATTTCCAGAGAAAACACTACTGCTGCTTCAAGATCTGCAGACAACTTTGCATCTTGAAGTGAAACTTGACGTATACCCAACCTGGCTTTGAACCTTTGCAACCAACCGGTTCTTTGTTTCATTGGGGCCCTGTCATATGTCACTAAAATATTTTTAGGCAATGGCTTCTCGTGGCGGAAAACTCGTATGACATCATTCTTATTATGACATATGCCAACCAGTGGCCGACGCTTTCCTTTTTCAATGAATTTTCCGTTTCTAAATTTATTACATTGTCGATATGTACAAATATTATTTTAGATAGAAAGTCTGAGATTGGACTTAAACTTGTGAAGGGTTTGCAGAATCCTCATCGGTATCATACTTGTCTGTTTCAGCGATATTATTAACCTGTTTTTCAATTACACTTTTTCGTCTATTGAGATTCGCAATTGAATTTGGTAGTTCATGGGCATGACAACGAATTCAAAATTAGTGTTGAAACCGTATCGGTTTATTAATGAAGAAATTGTAAAAAATGTTTGCTTAATATTTTTATGTAATTTTAGAGAGTAATAAGTAAAGCATTCGTTTACATTTATATACTTTTCTACTTTTATTATTTAGTTGATATTACGTAGAGTAAACGTAATTGGAACATCGGAATCATCTGGTTTAAATTAAAACTTATTTCAAGAAATATCTGCATAAAAGAGTTTGTAAATTGCTTAAAACTACTTATTTCACAATTACTATTTCCTTTTTAAAAATCACGTCTCATGAACTTGCCCAAAATCTAACTCCAACAAATGCATCGACCGATTAAAACATTCTACAGTATATTTTAACTAATTTTGTTTTTGCTCGTAAATTGTTTTTTTTCTAAACAACGATTCATTTCATAGGCAAGGGTGCCTATAGGTTATCATCTACGGTTCAAGAGTGGCGACGAATGGCTTAATAACATCCGGTTTTTTAATTGTAAGAATCGGACAAGTACAGTTTGGATAGCGTATTTTCTTTTATTAAATTTAACGAATACACCTTTACGACCCGACGAACGTCACGGTAGATGATCCTGGACGATCGATTAGGGACGTTTTCTCTTGGAGTGGAAATTGCAATAATTCCTCTTGGAGGAAGGAAAATAGAAGTTCTCTCTTGGAGGGACAGATGCAAATATTCCTCTAGGAGGAAAGATGATGAATTCTCTCTTGGAGGGAAGACGACTGGGGAAAGGATATAGATGGTCTATCTTGAAGAGACAAACTCGGTAGTTCCTCTTGGACGAAAGGAGATAGATGGTTTCTCTTGGAGAGACAAAGGAGGTAATTCCTCTTGGAGGAAAAGAGTTAGACGTTCTCTCTTGAAGAAACAAAGGCATAGTTCCTTTTGGAGGAAAGGCGAAGACACTCTCTTGGAGAGGAAATGGCGACAATTACTCTTAAAGGAAAAGAGAAAAGAGACCAGGGATATCTCTTGGAGGAACAAAGATCAGGGATCTCTCTTGGAGGAAAAAATACAAACATATCCTCTCGGAGGAGAAAGACAGACATTTCTTTTTGAAGGAAAAGGGCAAAGACATAGCTGACTTACACCGATTTTCAAGATGTATACAATTGTTGGGCGACGATGTTCATAGTTTTAACATCGAGATCCAAGCTGTATGGTTCGAATGTTCTATTCGACGCCGAGGCAGAAGCGTAACTACGAAATTCGTCGTCATTCTCATCATATAAAATATACCAATTAAATTTTGTGTTTTTTGTTTCAGCTAAAAAATTAAGACAGTGACGTTTTCAGCGTTGGATCCTTTAAAAGGAAATGCAGCCTATAAAAACATGTTATACAGATATTTTTTGCAAATTTTTCCTCAAAATTTCATTTGAGTTCTAAAACAAATCCTGAAATATGTCAATTTTTTTAGTTCTATAATGGTTTCTCCTCAAAAAAAAAATAAGAATAATCCAGTATTAATTTCACTTGTAAACTAAAATTTTGAAGATAGTTGGAAATTTGCTTCGGCATGCCAAAAAGTGCAGAAAAGGGTAAGATTGTTATGTTTCGAGTTCCAGCTTTCATTCTGATCCGACCCACATAAGCCGGCCAGAAAAACTTTTGGCACGGATTGTTCGTAAGTCTTCTGTGCAAGCGTAAAGCATTCGACAAAGACAGATGCCTCCTAAAAATCAGTCTGCCTCGCAGTTTCGTCTCTCTTATGCGTTTCATATGGCTTGTGACTCTTCCAGTTCTATTATATTTTAGTGTCTCTGTCCCGGATTGCACGAGTTTCTGTCTCACCATATTTAGCGAGGTCCAACTCGAAATAGCACGCTTTTCCTGCTTTTCCCAGTATGCGACATTTCTACTGCTACTGTATTCCAAATAATTGGTCGACTTTTGATTATTTTTTACAACTGCTTAATTGGCATGCGATACCACGCTAACGCCCTAGAAAAAAAGTTAGATATATTGAATAGATATTTACTCACTTAATGTCAACTTGATAATTAAATAAAACTGATAACTTTTTTTAGGTCTAAATGCATTTGTTACAAAAAAACAACGAAAATTTCATACATTCTCAGCATAATCGAATAAATATTCCATTTCATTAAAACAATGAGTTTAATGTAATCAATGTACAAGTTAACGTTCCAGAATTAAAATTAAATTTATGACAAGATTAAGTGAATGTTAAACACACGTATTTTAATTCTTAATATAAAGAACATTGATAATCATAGTTTAGTAAAAAAACATTTATCTATTGAATGTATTTCCTTGGTAAGTAGATATTGTTTCAATTACTGTGATTAATCTGGTACTCTCGAACGAGTAGGTATTTACTGATGTAAAAGGTAAATCCAACTTTTTGATATACATCAAGTTTTTGTAAGGCATAGCCTTATTACAATAAGGAAGATTTTCTTCTTTTAACGAAAAATATTGCAACAAAAAAATGTGATATTTAGAGTCTTGAGAAGGACCAATAAAAAAATCCTACGAATGCATATACCAACTCTAATTCTTCGTGTTGTCTTCTTGTTATAAGTAAATAAACTGTCCATTATTTAATAACAACTATACCCGCTAATCTAAAATTAATGTCACGGATTTTAAGATCCACAAATATGAATCTAATGTGTATATCTTAAAAAGAATTACTTAAAACATGTTTTGTAATCCTGTCGATCCTGCAGATTCAGCTTTATCGCTACTGGAACAAAATTTTTTTTTCCGCGAGGATTAAAGTGAAATGTCATCATCCTACTTTCAAACTAAACATCTGGTTTATCTTGTTCTAAACTCATGAGAATTTTTTCACTGACTATAAATATGTTTATATTATATGTTTAAATTATATTTTACTAACCATAACGTGTATGGTTAATTTTTTGCTGTAATAAAACGTAACGTCTTCATACTTGTTATAGTTACTAGTAGCTGTTACTTCACGCACAGCTAATATTAATCAGTATTAGTCGTTAACTACCGAGTATTATAATAAAAATACTATTCAATATATATTTTGGAGCATTCCAATAAATTAATATCTATTAACAGTAATTATTCCAGTAATTATTCCAGTAATTATTTCAGATTTTTAACCAGATGAAAATAAGAAAAGTCAGACACGGAAGCAAGGGATTTTCCCTGTTGCCCAGTTAATTTCTACAATCTTGAAATAGTCTGGAAATGCGATATTACATAGTTTCGACGATTTCATTTTAGTCACTTCGTACCCATACATATGTCAAGAATAGCTATTATTGCTTCGTTAGGCTTTCAATAGACACAGTGTACTTATCTATTTATAAATCATTCATTTCATTCATTCTTACCTACATTAAATACACACTATAGCAATGCACTTAATCAAATGCGTTTTCGTAATAATTCTAAATATTCGAAACAACTTAATTTTGCGTTTTTTTTAATTTGTTGCGAAATATTTATTTAAGTCGTGAATAGATTGATTACTTTTGTCATTTTGCAAATGTGTATAAACTGAGAAGCATTTCTATAGTGAACAAAAATTCTTGCGCGCGTCCTCTGTTTGCCATTTTTCGAAAGTACTTCCCATAATAATCAATCGTTCTCACTTTTCAGATTTCAACTCGCACATGTATACAAATTACAAAGACCTTATAGACCCTTCGATAAAATAAGGTAAATATTGTGTTTCTCTTTCTTCAGAAAACTACTTCGAGAAGTAGCATGTACTAACCTCGTACTGGAAACAATTACATGCACGAATATTTATAGAGTGGCACATTTCATGGACCAAATAACATTCTGCACACTTTTTCAAATATATAATTTTTGTAAGCTGTAATAAACTATTATTATTGTAACATAAGTTATACACTGGGAGAATGAGTTATTTACACACGAAAGATTTCTTTTAACCGTTTTTAACAGCTTTGAGACAACGATACGATTTATTAACGCTTAACATTTAAGGTGTTGTAAACATTTTAATAAGTATAAAACGAGTTTAATAACTTATTAAATTTAATAAATTTAATGTTAAATGGTTGTGTTTTTATTTTTGTTTTACAGCCCTTTGTTTTGCCCCTGCAAACACAAAAGTAACAGTTATGTAACAACTATGTAACATTTATATAACAATGTAACCATTATGTGTAAATATTACATAACTGTTACTTTCCGTGTTTGCAGGGGCATTACTCGACTTTGCATTTCCACATTAAGTATCCATTTTATTACTATACTTTCTATACGCCTATAATTTCGTCGAAAGAGCGGTAAACAAACATAGAAACACTTTCTTTTAATTTTTTTTCGAATTTTACGTCGCTTCGAAATAATTAATAAAGAAAAAAAGTTTTAACCCTGGCGGAGATTCGAACCCGGGAGCGCTAGTCAACCGTCGAATGTTCGCACGCCTTAACACGCTTGTCCATTGCCACTATATTTTTCCTAATAAGGGAAACGTTTGTGTTGTTTGTTTCTTTACCTTTATCTACTTCATATAAAAAAAAAAGTGCAAACGATGTTCAGTTGTTTCATTCGTTTCGCTCATTGGAATGTAACAGTAATTTTCACAACTAATTGTTTCACCTTAGGCTTCTCACTTTGCGAAAGAGGAAGACTGGAATGATTTCACTTCTTTATTCATGTACACAAAGAGTATGTAAACATAACCTTATTCCTGCATTTATATTGCTCCCTTAGTATCCTGTTTAAATGGAAAATATGCATGCGAATCAATGCATAAAAAATGTAAATATTAGCAATAAAAGAACCGTTATTGCAAATAACAAGACATTGAATTAAATGTTTTCAAACTACAATAATTTTTAAATAGAAACTGGATAATAAAATTTAATAGATTAACAATTATGTTTCAGAGATGCACAGTTTTTAAATGGAAGTTTCGTTCTGAAAAGGAAATAAGATTGATATTGACTTCAAAGTGACTTAGTCTACCAATTTCCTGAACGTTCTTTCCATTGTCGTAGTTAGAATTGCATTTATATGGCTTCTAAAACGCTCAATGGAAATGATTCCGGATTTCAAATAAAAGCAAAAATAGTCCAAGATTATAATTGAATTTTATCCGCCTAATAACAAACCTCCAAAAAAATTCGTTATGGTCAAATGTAACATAATAATAATATGTATTTATTGAGAATGTTTCGTATATATTGATTATTTATTAAATAGTTAGTATTTCAACTACAGAAGAACTAAAAAGTAAAAACAGTTATACATTGCTATTATTTTATATGTCAAAAATGCCATATTGTTGTTTGTTTGCATACATGCAGGTATTATTGGAATCCATAATATACAGAAAACTCAAGCTTGTGTACTATTTTTTAAATTCTGTATAAGCAGACTATTTGGGTGTCTCGTAATCATGGGTGTTTAATAATAACTGACCGACATGCGAAACCCCATCTCCAGATTCAACCGAATCGTAATAAGAAAGCAGGCTGTTCACCCCGACACTCTGTTTATATCTATTTTTCATCAACCTCCAAAATAAATATCGAGTTGAAAATTTCCAATACTGATATTATATTTTTCCGAAAAACACTTCGCAATCAATAAGTAACCAAGCTGTCATTGAAATCATTTTATTGTTTTTCGATAAAGAACTTCAAATAAAGTAAGAGTTCCGGTTGTAAAAAATTGAATTATACTGAAGAGAAGTGATGTACAGTGGTCCCCGTCCTAACGCATATGTTTCGTTCCATCAAAAATGGCCGCCCCCGTCCAAACGCATATCCTCCCTCAACCCCCACTACGGCAAAAGTCTCTTTGCATTTACCATACTGAGCATGCGCGTAGATGTCTCACCAGCAACGCTAGCAACTAAGAATCATGTTGTGGGGAGAGGAACAAAGGGGAATCTATGCATTTAGACGGGAAAGAAATATGCGTTAGGACGGGATGCATTAGGACGGGGACCACTGTAAGAGAACTATAGATAATTTCGAGATTATCTGAAATTTTAATGCGCAACTTTTATACTTACTGTCACGAAAGTTTATAAAATATCAAAGAAAATTTCGGGTTCGTAGTAAAACTGAAATATAAGTTTTATGTACATTGATGAAATATTTATATTAATTCTTTCGAAAAAAGGTGGTTCATTCAACAATTGGAAATAGTGAGAGCCAGAAAATACTTTTTTCAGAAGATAGAAGACTGTTGGACATGACAATCTGAAGAAAATAATGGTATAATGACACCCCCTTTCTCAAAATCTCTTTTATATTAAAAACTCGTTTTTCACTGCAGGGCGCAAAATCGAGTTCTACTCCCGGAGTGTTAAAACATGCTATAAAAAAAGTTGAGTCCGTGATCTGGCATGTAAGTCGATCCGTCTGTCTACTAAGAAAATGCAGGTGAGTTTTTCCACGTGGTCTGACCACATGGTCTCGACCTGGTAGTTTTGCCCCATTTGAAAATCGTCTCATGTGAGGATCGAACCCGCGTCACCTAACGTGACAATATAATTATATAATTATAATTGAAAATATAATTATAATTGAAAGTATAATTATTTGTTATATAGAAATGCCAATATTAATTAAAAATAGTTGCAAGTGAATAACATTTATATATTTTTTCCGTCAGAAATAACTGCATAAAATGTTAGTGTTTACTATTTGGTAAGTAACTATGAACGTCTGAAAACAATTGCTTAAGTTTTTGCTTGAACTAAACCCGCATTTATCAATATGCCTTCTGCGCTTGATTATAAGTTGCTCTTGTTCACATAGTAAAAGGAAGACCAGGGTTCGATTCTCGGTCGGGGTAAATTATTCTCCAGTTCATATATTTATTTGCGAGCGAAATTGCAAAACTATATTCCGTAAAGACATATCTAACATTAACATAAATATTAATAAATATCAAATTAAATTTCTATAATAATTCGTCCTAGTATTTAAATTTTTTGTATGGCCGTTTACATTTATCACATGATAAATCAAATGATATATCATTTGACAAATTCTCACACGACATATCGCATGATATGTCGTGTATCAATTTTCAGTAGGGTACATAGTTTTGACCTGTTGTCAAAATTAAACATAGTTTCGATCTGGTCAAATGTGCCAAAACAAAATGCCAGATCGAGACCACGTGGTTAGATCACATGGAAAAGCTCACCTGGATTTTTTCAGTAGGCTGTACGTATGTAATTTTTTTGCGCGCGATACCTCGCCAACGATAAAGTTCAACCTCTTTTTAAGCATGGCATGACCGTAAACTGGCATGTTCGTAATCTGCATATCCTTACTTAGAACTAATTAGTTTTTGGAATGGAAAAAAAGCTAAAAAAATAAGTTTGTTGCGTTTCTTACCAAAAATGCTAACAACAAACAATTAAGGAGAGAGGCATAGTAATTCGGAATAGGGCTCAACTAAATAACAGAACGGATGTCACGGAACGATAACCTGGAGATGCTTAAGGGTGTGTTCAATTTCAGTGAACAGTGAATCTCAGGGAAGATCGTATGCTCTACTGTATCGAGGATTGAATTGAAGTTCTAGGGAGAATGAGACCAACTTTCCTCGAAAACATCAAAAGCATTCTGGCCTGTTAATAATATGCGAATTCTATCGTAGGCTGAATGCAGGCAGTAGCCGTTCTGTGTTCAATCCGTCTACTGAGATCACACCGTAAAGTGTTGTAAACGACTGGTGGAAGGGCTTTAAATAAAAGTCTCGATTTGATCGGTCGACAATTAATGGGTTAAATTTATTCCGATCTCGCGGTGACTACCCGATCGCGACGCGCTTTCTAAACCGTCGACGTCCGAAAACATACTGAAAAAACCGATAGTCACTTTTCACATCTTAGTTCGACTTTTCAATTTATCGAGCGTTTAAATGGACTAGATCATTATATTACATATCGACATTATAATGTTCGAAATACAAATAATTATATCGAGATCGTCACCATTTTGAAGGGCCTTTTACATAATTTACCTAACAGGCCAGCTTCATTTTGAGAGGTACCCCCATTCGGGTGTGCAATGGCGTAGGGAAAACCACCTCTGTGGGAAAAAACCTACGCCGGGTACCGCAGTCGATAAAACATCGATTCTGTCCGTAACAAGTGTAGTACGTCCGGGTTTTCGGGATACGTTGGGCGATCCCGTTTTGGATGGGAGGCGAAAAGCGTATCTACAAAGTGGTCAACCGTGGCCGCATCCCAGGGCGTACTCGTTGAGTACACAACAACAAGTTTGCAAGACATAATCTTGCACCCTACTCCCCATGGATCGCTGTTCAGATCCTGGGTCAGATCCACCTAACATTGGAACTGTCTAGACCTGATGGTCCGACGGACTTCTCTATTCGCGGTGATGTTATTTGCCTGCTCGAGGGCATCCGTCGCCGCTGTTGCAAGACTATTTAACTCGCCAACAATTCAACACAACAGATCAACATAAATAATTCACACAATCACACTAGAGTAGATTTCTTGCGGTTTATAGTTTGTAAACATAGTTATTTTCGTATCTAGGGCGTAAAATGACTTTTATACCCGCATGCGATCACCTCGCCCGAGGGACGGCGACACCGGCCTAAGGGTTTCGGGTGATCGCCTAGAGGGTGTACAAGTTTATGCCCGAGATACGAACATAATTTTTTGATTCAGTAGGTGTGAAAAATGGCCATTTTTAACAATGATGACTCAGCAAAATTCCTTTCTTAATACATTGGTCGTTTTACGCCCCATAAACGAGGCGTGAAATGGCCATTTTACGCCTACTGAATCAAAATAGTATATAACGCTTCAAGGGAAGAAAGCGCGCGACTTCGAGTGGGGGGTTCGAGGGTGGTGTGCTTTCCTCCCGTGAGGCCTACCCTATTTTTTTCCCGACTTCACTGGAATACCCCCACTTCCACGCTCATTACTCTCCCTGACGTCACACTTTCTTTCCAAGTAATGGAACCGAAGTGCGCATGCGCGGAGACGCCTCGGTGGAATCGGCTAATTTCGTCCCGCGGTGCTGGAGCGGAATATGGTAATTCCGGAGAGGTCGAGAAAAATAGTATATTGTGTATCTAGGGCGGAAAGGCATGTGCCTTCGGCTCGCCTCGTCTCTGCCTATGACTCGAGCTGCAGTATCGCCCGAGCGTGCAATGCATTTCCGTCCATGGTACACACGATACTTTTTGTCACACCTGTCGAAAAAAATGCCACCTTACTGGCTGGCGATAACGAGTGGCGGGCTGTAATGAGAACAGCGGGCGGTAAAAATTGAAAAACGCCCGTGCTCATGCGCAGTTGCGTCCTCGGCCATAAATGGCAACTTTCCGTTCGCTTAACCTGCACGGAAAGGTGGCAGTTTTGTGCAGGTGTGACAAAATAGTATATTGTGTACCTAGGGCGGAAAAAGAGGCATTACGGCGCGGGCGATACTGCAGCTCGAGTCGTAGGCAAAGATGAGGCACGCAGTAGGCAAGGGATTAAGCATCGCCCGAGCGTGTAATGCATTTCCGCCCGTGGTACACAGGATACTTTTTGTCACACCTGTCTAGAAAAATGTCATCTTAGCGCCCGGCAGTAACGAGCAGCGGACGGTAATGAGAACAGCGGGCTGTAAAAATTTTAAAACGCCCGTGCGCATCCATTATTATTTATATCGTTTGAATTCGTGTTGCGCTTCATACATGCCGAGATTGATCTTCATTTCTTTCAGATTTGACAACCCCCCAAAGCACAATATACACACAATTCAATACACTCAGTACCCGTACTTCATTTTACATACTCACAACACTCGATGAACAACCGTGACCTTAAATATGTTTCGAGCGACTTCGAGTATCATAATTCTGTAATATGTTGCGGCACTAATAATTGATGTAAAATTGTTATTGAATCACGCTTATTTAAAATTAAGATCTGATCACGTAATGTAACGGACATGAACAATTTTCTTATTTACAACAGCATACTAGAGTATTTAGGGGACGTTCATAAACTACGCGACCAACTTTTACCCATTTTTGACACCCCCCCCCCCCCCTCCGTGACCAACCGTAGATTTTTGCGTGACCTCCCCCCCTCCCAAGTATTGAGTATTGACACGAAATAATCCATAAAAGAATGTACGAAGAATGTTGAGATTATTTATTAAAATTTATAATTTAAAACATATCAAATTTAACATAAACTTAAAATTTTAAAAAGGAAATAAAGTTTATCATTTCAACTTCAAATCTCATTCTGTCGTAAATGGGATGCCGTTCTCCAACCATTCTGATATATTATCTATTATATGGATTGAATCTGATGTGGAATCTGATACCAAATCGGAATTTGCAGAATCTCCTATGATATTTTCAATATCGATCCACTCTACAATTTCCTCAGATACTGCGCACAGTACCTCACCTTGACGGCGATTTAATACTCTCCGTGGGCGAACTCGTGATGTTGAGTTGCAATCTTCATTATGAACTCTTTTCCTGAAATTTGGGAAAATGTAAATATTTTACATTCTCTTTTTATTGGTAGCATATTACGAGAAAAAAATTGACGACGTACTTGTGAATATTTACGGATAAAGTTGATGCAAAATATAAGCCACATGAAGGACAAGTCCTTGTGTCGATTCCTTTTCGTTGTGAAGGACAGTATGCGTCGTAGGGCATTTCCTTTGCCTCATAACCATCTGGTATAATATCGAGTGTTTGTCTCAAAAGCAGAGATGGAAATACGGACTTATTCTCAGACGGTGCTGGGATGCCAAATGATTCTTGTGAAATGGAGAACGGAGCAGGAACAAATATTTGGTACAAGATGTTTTTCAAGTTGCTCCGAAGCGGAGAACAACTTAATTTTAAACATTTGACAATCTGGAATTTGATAAAATAATATATACTAATCTGATACAGAAGAATTATAAAAACTAAGCGTTTGATAAAAGATGATTTTGGCATTCTTCAGCGTCTGGTACTTCTTCATCGCTTGAAAAATATTCAGCAAAAACCACCATAGCCGTCAATGGTAATTACTGACCAAACCTCAGCCAGTGCATTCCCTGAAAACTGAAAATTTTTCAGTTCTAAGTCGTCTTTTCATGCAGGTGGCTACCGTAATGCTCATGCGGAAGTATCATACCTGACAGTGCTTTACTCAGAGGCGCCATACGCTTTTCCACGCGGTTGTACGACGACCTCCCAGGTGCAATTGTGACAATGAAAATGGCGTCAAAATTATATTTCTTAAAATGTTCAATTGCATGTGCTATAACTTTTTTGTAACGCGGATTTTCGTCCGATCCGCCGTCAACTGATAAAATCAAAATTGGTTTCACCATTCCGTCGTTCTTTTTAATGAATGGCTGAAAATCGTCAAGTTCTATTAGTCGGCTCAAATCTTTTGAGTGAGTCGAGGCTGTCGAGCTGCTGTGCTTGCCATCGTGAATGGCAATATATTATTATCCAACGTAAATACTTAGCGATAATACACAGTACTTTAGAGGGCACTCTTAGAAGGAAGCTACAAAACGTTGGGATTGTGAATTGTGGACAACTCCGATTTATCATCCTCAGAATCTTGCAGAAAGAAGAAATCAGGAAATCAAGAAAAGTTTGAAGTTACGATTATTTCGCAAGAATCAACGAATATGGGATGAACAGCTTCCAAAAATCATGTTTGGCTTGAGAACTAGAAAAAATGCTTGGACAAAGGTCACTCATAGTTGCGTTCTTCGAGCTCAAACTATTCGTTGAATGCAATGAGTTAAAGTCCATGCAAATGCAATGCTTCGTGCTCCCCAAATGCTTCAACTTAAGAAATCACTTTTTGGAGAAAAAAAGAAAATTCGAATTAATCTGCTAAAAATCCTACGGCCAAGATTACAAGAAAAGCACTTGTGTTAGTTTTAAAATAATTCGGAAAGATGTGCATTTTGGAGTAGATAAGGTAGAAACTGGAACAAATGAAAAGGTCCATTATATAATTCATGCATCCTCTTTACAGGGAAAAGGAAAATCTAAAATATCCGACAACGAGAACACTTATCACCTACGACGAAGAAGTTTTGTGTGATTTGTATTTCTTTAAAAAATGTTCCGAACAAAAAAGATATACCATCAAATTCCACAGGTCTGCACGGATTTTTTTTTTTCAAATATCCGAGTGATTTCCGACGTATTTTTGTATGCTGAACACGAATCTGAAGTCGAATAATGCCTATCACGTCATGATTTAGAGAAAAGTGGGGGTAAAGACACCAAAAAACGCGTTTTTTTGGTGTTTTTACCCCTAATTTTCTCTGAAACATTACGTGCTACAGGCTTGAATTTGTGCTTAAATTAAAGCTTGGTTCTTCCCCGACAAAAATCATAAAATAGTTTTAAAAAAATTTCATAGTTTTGAAAAAAATGGTATTAATCTTGCTATTTCTAATGATTATGATGAAAATGCAAACAAAATCGAACAACCGCTGGTATTACTAATGGCAAACAAAAAAAAAACCATGAAGTGGTGATTTTAAGATCCTAAGTATATTTTTTTATTTTGCGGCCGCCATTTTGGAATCGCTATTTTAAATTTTATGAAACTAGCAGTGGATTCGCCATCAGCGGCTCAAAAAACCCCGAGTACTGATTTTCATGAGGTTAATTTAAATTTTTTATTTTTACGTCCGCCATCTTGGATCCGCCATTTTAAGTTTTATAAAAGCGACACTGGATTCTTAAACACTAACCCCGAAAACCGTCAAGTAGTGGTTTGTATGAGCTCTGCTCAATGTAGTTAAATAATTTGCATTTTCATCACAGTCACTAGGAATAGCAAGGTTAAAACCATATTTTTTTCAAAACTATGAAATTTTTTTTAAAACTATCATATATGATTTTTGTAGGGGAAGAATCAAGCTTTAATTTGAGCACAAATTCAGATCTGTTGCACGTCAGGTTTCTGAGAAAATTAGGGGTAAAGACACCCAAAAACACGTTTTTTGGTGTTTTTGTCCCCACTTTTCTCAAAATCATGATGTGATAGACATTTTTCGTCTTCAGATTCGTGTTTAGCGTACAAAAATAAGCCGGAAATCACTCTGATATAAAAAAAAAAAGAAAAAAAAGTGAATTTTGCAGACGTGTGTTCTCTATACAAAGGTTGATATACACTTTCTTCGTAAAATCAACGGTTATGCCATAAAAGAGGAATAAACACGAAAGAAATTTGGATTTATTTTCAAAAATGCCAATCACATTTTTCAAACAAGAAAGGTAGAGCATGACATTTTTTTCACTCCTCGAAACTGAAGAATATCGTTTTTGTTGAAGAAATAAAGAATTTATATTGTTTAAATAAGTTTGCTATGGTTACTATGTTTTCTAAGTGGGCCGATCTTGACGGATGATGCGTGTGAAGAAACTGATTCAAAGATGCATTATAATTGCCTGATGATCTCATCTGGGCAATAGATCTGTACTTACCTGCTTCGTTATAAGTTTCCGATTCTTTCCACTCAACAAACTAAATGACCGTATCTTACTGAATACTTATATTTTTTCAAATCGTTCGCATGAAAATAACGATGCCCAGTGAAATCCGAAACCATTCGAATGGTATTTAGTAATAGTTGATTTGACGCCATCATAAAAATAAATCATTATCTATAAGCCAGGATTTTTGTTCTATTATTGCACTTCATGGTCCCAAATGTTAATATGATTATGAATTTAGCGACAATGCAATGAAATTGATGGAGTGGGGATTCAGCGCGTATGTTATTCGCACTTATCAGTTGCGATTTATTTTGGAAAATAACGAAAATCACAGATATTATTTACAAATAAAGTTTGAACATTATACTTCCAATAGAAGTGTATGATAAAAGTTGTGTTATGTATGAATCACTGATAGTATGTGATAAAACTCTTGAGGAGTCTTGAGTAACGACAATCATGCTGTAAATGGACGCGTTAATGTACACGCTAATGATGAAATCCCGTAAAATCTAAAATGGATATTGGATGTCTTTGGTTATGTTGAAGAGGATCCTCCATGTTGGACACGTGCGTTCTCTCCAAGAGAATTGTTTTTCTCCACGTACTCCCCACTTTTTTCTTCTTACTTTTTAGATACGTCAGTCTTTATGGAAAGTCAAGAGAGTACATGGATATGGGCAAATCCACAGAACTTTTCATTTTGGTGAAAAAAAAAAATTTTTTTCCACTTCAAAGCACACGTTTTTCTTATGATACACATGTTTAATTGGTCAACTGAGACTAGGAATCCGTCCCTGTTACTCATTTGTAAAGGACGGCGTCGTGCACAGAGGGTTAAGAAATAAAAATTGTAGATACATTACATTCAAAACATAGCAGTAATTATAAATATAGTATGAAAATATAAAATTTTGGGGTTATCGCCTACAAAAATTGCTACCGAATGTAGGCCTACGCTACTCTATATAGTAATTACGTGTCTGGTAATAGAAACCTACTTAGTGGACAACTCATGTTTAACAGCGCTGAAAATACATTCTGCAATTAAAGTATACATCTAGACATATAGTGTGCGTAAAATTAAATTTTGAATGGATTTTTTTTCATAAGTATGATACACGTCGTCTAAAATGCCTTTTTAGTGGTATTAAACACAAAGAGTTCCCGCTATATAGACCACTAAGCCGGCATCATCAAAATTATTGTGAAAAATGGCCATTTCAATCCCTTGACGTATATTGTACACGTGTTGAACTAATTAGTTCATATTATATTACATTACGCAGTAAATATACAAGCGTATGACCTTTTGATATATGTGCATGTGTTGTACATGATAATTTTATGGGCACCCATTGCTTTACTTGCCGTAGAAAAGTAATGAAGAGAGAATAAAGTGTACTTTATACATAAGACAAAGTCGTTCATAAAATTAGTTAAGCCTCTGCAGCCTAATATTTAAATGTCTCACTAGCGCCACTGCGTTTTTATATATAAATAGAGTAAAGAAACCAATTACAATCTCAACTAGGCCCCCAAAGATGATATTCTTGATGTGCCCTAGGAAAAACTGATTTTTCTTTGCGAGTTACGTTTCGACAACCTATTTGAAGTGCTGTCATTTGATGAATACTTGCAGCACACACTTCTACCACGTCTCAAAATTTTCGTTTTCACGTTAACTATAAAGGTATGTTCATAACTTTGAATTTAGAAAGACGGCGCGTTGTTAAAACAGTTAACTTTGCCAAAATTCAAAAAACTCAATTATGTTCTTACACATTTTAACAGTATCATAACTTCCGTCTGGGAAGTAGCACATCGATTTTCTGGCAGGTGAGATTGTATAATTGATACAGGAAGCTAATTCAATTGGATTTAGTTCGATAACTATTACGGCGTCACAGAAAAACTGTTAAGATTAGAAAAGTTTAGGCAACTTACAAGTCAAACTTGTCAATTTTTCTTCATTATCCTTCCTGAAATCATTTCAAATTCGCTGCTATGAGACTAATACTTCATCGATATCTATATTTACTACTATTATACTTGTTTTACCCCGTACATATGATTCAATACAAATATAAACTAGCATGTCTTCACTTACACCTAAGTTTAAAAGTTCTGTGGATTTGCCCATATATTCATTCTATCTTGTGATTATTTTTAATTTAATTTGTTGATAAACAACAATCATAATTTCTTAACCGCTTGTAAATAATATACTTTTCGAGTTTATTTCTCGGTGAATCGGTTCTAAGACGTAAATAAATAATTAAAATATAACATAATAAACGAGCTTGGATATAAGCTGCTACAATGCAAATTGAAAAATTATTGAACGAAGTCGGAGTTTTTGTATGTTACCGTCCCCGAAACTTATGATCTATGGAACTGTTTTAATATATATAATATTGTGCACAAATGTGCAAAATTAAACTTCTCGACCGTGTATCATTATGATAAAATTTTAAAAACGTAACATTTCTTGGTTATAAATGGTCTTTTGACGAAAAATATAAATATAAATACTAAATGAATAAAATTGAACCGAGATTGGGTTCGAATAATCAAAACATTGGAGGTAAACAACAGGGAAAAGTGTGATTGCTATCATCCACTGAATTTTATAATCCTAGGATTTTATGCAGTAACATTTATCTCAAACCCGAGATATGTTACACTATGACATAATTTCCTCTATTATTATGTTTGATATGCTTCCTCGCATATTTAACATAACTAAAATTACAAATAAATAACTATACATGCATCTAGGGCAGGATGTCCTGCGAGTGCCCTACTGAAGAGTCCATCGCAGGCGTCTGGGACGAAATGTATGTTTCTTTTTCTAAAAATAGGCATTTTGCATTTATTTACGCTATCCTTGAGGAACACTGAAATTCTCGAATATAAAATACATTTTTCTACAGTATATATACAATAGATTTATAAAATTCAGTGGATGATAGCAATCACAATTTTCCCTGTTGTTTACCTCCAATGTTTTGATTATTCGAACCCAATCTCGGTTCAATTTTATTCATTTAGTATTTATATTTATATTTTTCGTCAAAAGACCATTTATAACCAAGAAATGTTACGTTTTTAAAATTTTTTTAAACTGTTATAATATACTTAAAAACCCTTCTTAGAATCCAGTATTAAATTTAATTTAATTTGTTGATAAACAACAATCATAATTTCTTAACCGCTTGTAAATAATTAAATAAAATAATAAATATCCAAGCTCGTTTATTATGTTATATTTTAATTATTTATTTACGTCCTAGAACCGATTCACCGAGATTCTGTCTTGTGATTATGTTGTTTTTTCTGTGCAAGCAAATGACAATCAGAAAAGTAAGAATATATTCTTTCGTTGTAAATGAATACCCATAGCCAATTTATCCATTTTATCCGACATTATTTATATTATTTAAATTTGTGCTGCACTTCGTACATGATTTTCATTTCTTACATATTTGATGGCGCACACAACGTGCAATATACAAACATACAATACATTCATTTCCCATACTTCATTTCACAGATTCATGGCGCACAATCAATAACCATCACCTTAAACATATTTCAAGAGACTAGAATCGTAATTCTGTAATTAAAATCTGAATATATAATGTAACAGAAATGAACAATTTTCTCATTTAGTGCACTAGTGTATTTAGTTACGCTTTCCAAGAAAATCATCCGGTTCTTACCAACTCTATAATATATACAACAAAGAGATAGAGTGATAAATGTCGAGGGTCGAGGGGCCAGCCCCAATTCTTAAATTTGATGAATTCAGTTATTTTCTTCGTCTTCTCCTTTTCCTGTGATCATGTTGATCAAACTTTCAGTATCGATCATGCCTTTGTCATCGATAAACATGTGGTCATACGCTTCATTTATTTCCTTCGCTGTAATTTTTTAATGTAATTTTTCTCCGAAAGTCATTAACGCATGCTTCATTCTACCAAACAAAAGCGTTGATTAATTTTAGAGAGGGTCAATTATTCCTGTAAGCTTTCGATTATAATAATTTAAAAATAACGCCAAGACTTACCTCTCTCCATCGATCTTTCCATTGTTATCAAACGCTTTGAATGCAGCTATTATAACGTCATCATCGTCGGATCCTAGAGTAACAATTAGGATGTAAATACTTCTTTAGAAGTAATATTTTATAAAGAGATTAAAAATAAAATGATATCTACCTCCTTGCATGCGGGAGCCAAACAAATGGAGTAACTGGGTGAAGTTGAGGGGTCCTGAGGATTCTTTCAGCATATCTTCCAGCTCTTTGTCAGTGGCAAGACGTCCAATCTGATCGAATGTAAACCTTAAGCCTGTTGTTAAAATTACCTCCTTAAATTCTGCCACCTGCTTATCGTTGAACATGGACGCAACACTTGATCCAGCCCGCTTTGCTTTGCGGCTGCCTTTGCTACCTCTAGAAGCGGTTGCTGCCTAAAAAATAAACACAATTTATTTAGATTTCTCATTCTTCAGTGAAATTGACATCAACTAGTTGGTGATCTATTTTGGAATGAATTAAATTTCTTTGTCAAGTGAATTTAATATTTAGAGTTTATTAATACATCAAAAGATATATAAAAAATTAATATATTCATTGCCATTAACGCCAAATCTTACCTCTCTCCATCGATCTACCCATTGTTATCAAGAGCTTTGAATGCAGCAATTATAACGTCGTCGTCGGATCCTATAGTAACAATTGGGATGTAAATATTTCTTTAGAAGTAATATTTTATAAAGAGATTAAAAATAAAATGATATCTACCTCCTTGCGTGCGGGAGCCAAATAAATGGAGTAATTGGGTGATTGAGGGGTCCTGAGGTTTCTTTCAGCATGTCTTCCCGCTCTTTGTCAGTGGCAAGACGTCCAACCTGATCGAATGTAAACCTTAAGTCTGCTTTCCCTAAAATTCCGTCTTTGTCGTGATCCATCAGTAGAAAAGCCTGATTAATAAAATGGAATTATATTAATACAAATTAATAGTCGTAATGGTCGAAATAGTCTTGGGAAATGATGCACACCTAAAAGTCAGACATTGAAAATAAAGAAAGTTTACTTTAAAAAAGTGGGTCTATTAATTTAAATTTTAATTATGGCGTTTGTAATACTTGTACACAGCAATTTACGAACCTGCTTTGAACCGAGAATTGACGCGATTTCTTCCAGTCCCTTAATCGTGGCCTTACAAAAATTCTGGTTTTCGTGGTCTTTGTGGGAGTCAGTTTGGGCCCAACATAGTTTAACCGGCACAGTAACGACATGCCGTTTTCCTTCCGTTGTTGCAGAACTGTGAGGTAGCAATCTTAAATATGTCGCAGATCTGGATAGATTCAATCCAACTAATTGCAATTCCTTATGTAGGTTGTCTAGAGTTGTGCATGAACGAATCGCTTCAGAGCGGCGTTTATCATCAGCCGATCCCGAAAATAAAGCAATATCACAGATTGTTCCAAGCATACCTGTCTGGTCCGTTTCTCGACGTAGTCGCCCTGCTTCACTTAGAATATTCAAAGAATTGAACACCTCTCGATGCCTCCGTTTTATTTTAAGAATGTTTTCGCGTTGCTTTCGTCGGTACTTTCTTTGCGAAGGTGCTCTCGTCTTTTTGGTTTTTAGAACTTTTTTTGATTTTTCTAAATCATTGCGCAGTTTTTTATTTTAACTTATCCATTATTATCCCAAAGACCGGTATCCCGTTTTAAAAGTAGGCAATTCAATTCAGATTCCATTATTTTAATTTCTTTTCCAAGCATTTCTTGTCGGGGTTTCGGGAACGAAGTAGCGGACGCGCTGCTATTAGGTTTACAAACATCATCGGAATCTTCATCACTATAAGCAATAGGCAGGGCTTTTCAGTTTCCTATAGTGAAAGATATTCGCTGTTCTAAAGTTATTCATCAAAAAATACGCTAATAATAAGCTTATTGTTGATATGGTTTCTGTGTACTAACTACTAAATATTCATTTATTAATAATATTTGACTAAATACACATTTTTACACTGTTGACATTATTTTATCAATTAAAGATAAATCTAAATAGTTTTAAAAAGTTTTAATTATACAGAAAGTACTGGCAAGTAATGAATACGTATTTATGAAAAAATAAATTTATAAAAAGCATATTGTCTTTATTAATTTGTATTATTTTTGTATTTAAAATTATTAAAATTCGTAGGTTCATTGAAAGAGATAAATAAATATTATTTTTGAATAATACATTTCACAAACTACCGCAATATTGAATTCACTCCAATATAAATATAACTTCGATAGAACGAGAAATTTTATATTATTAGTTAAATCACTTCAAAATTGATGTTATAGTTAAAAACTAAAAAAAAAGTATTTGGGTTAAAATTGTTAAATTGTTATTAAATATTATATTAGATGTATTTTTATTACTTAATAATTTTACAAGTTTCATATTTCAGTGTATCAAAATAAACTAAAATTTCTGTAAAAATGAAACGATTATTTTGGAAGTATATATTTGATGCTAAAAATAATGGTGTTCTCAGAATTTTCATATTACTTATTTTCGAGAAGTCAGGTTAAATATGTTCAATTTTGCGTGATTGACCATATTACGAATTTTTTGTGGCAAAAAACAATTTAAAGACTATTTAAGCCATTAAGTCCCAAAAGGGCAAAATTTGTAGCTTACGTTTTAGCTCAGAAAACTTTGTGAAAAAGTAAGAAAATCTTTTGGAAAATACACAAACCTACTATTTTCGGGTATGCTCTATACGACAGAATGGTTTAAAAATTTCAAAAATTTCATTTTCAATTGTTAATTAACAATTTAGAAAAAAAAAATATGAATTTTGTATGAAACATTTTTTATCAATCAAAAATTTGAGTGGGAAGGAATTATTTATTTTTGTCGCAAATATGCACAAAGGTGCACAAAATACCTAAGCTTTACAACCAGCTTTGGCTTTTTATCGTATGATTTTTTTAAACAAGATGGCGGCCAAAGAACGAAAGCTAAAAAATCAAACGTTTAGTTTACTATTGTTTTTGACGTTTTTTCATTGGAATTGTGCAATTTATTCAATTATTTCAGTACTTAAATATAATATGAACCTTCATGCATGCCGGAGCCGAATAAATGAAGCCATTGGTTGAAGTTGATTGGTCCAGGCGCTTCTTCAATCATACCTTCCGGTTGTTCATAAGTCGCAAGATGCCCGACCAGATCGAATGCTAAACGCAATTCTCCTTTGCCTAAGATTCCATCTTTATCGCGATCCATAAGTTAAAAAGCCTGGTTTATAAACCGGAGTTATATCAATATAAAATCGTTAGCCATTAGATATTAAAATAAAGTAAAAACAGACAAATTTTCTTTATATTTTGCAAAATACGTCAGCTTTCAATTATAATTATTAGATAGTGACCCCAAATCTTACCTCTCTCTCCGTCGATCTTGCCGTTCTTATTGATGAACATATATATGCTTCATATATATCGTCATATGCTTCGTTTTATTCCTTTGATGTCCATTTGACTCCGCAAGTCAACAACTTTACTGTTTTCAGTTTCACCGTCATCTCCCTTGCTGTGATCATCTTGATCAAACTTTCCGTGTCAATCATTCCTTTGTCATCAATAAACACGTTATCATATGCTTCGTTTATTTCCTTTGCTGTGAATTTATCGCCAAAAGTCATTACAGAGTGACCCAATCTACGAAATAAAACATGGAAAGGTTTGATTATTTTTTTATTTTGAAAAATATGTTAGCAGTCAGCTACTATCATTTAAAAATGACGCTAAATCTTACCATTGACGATCCGACACTCCGTCAATTTTACCATTGTTATCGAATCAAAAGTTATTAAAAAGTTATGAATGTTGCATTTATAACGTCCTCATCTTCGGATGGTAGAGTGACAATTGAGATGGTGTAAATACTTCTTTAGATGTAATATTTTGTAATCTGCCTCCTTGCATGTGGCAGCCGAATGAGTGGAGTAATTGGGTGAAGTTGGGGGGTCCTGAGGCTTCTTTGAGTATGTCTTCAAGCTCTTTGTCGGTCGTAAGACGTGCAACTTGATTGAATATGAAACGTAAGTTTGCTTTGCCTAAAATTCCATCTTTGTCGTGATCGACCAGCAGAAAAGCCTGTTTAATAAACCGGAGTTATATCAATATAAAATCGTGAGCCATTAGATAGTAAAATGAAGTAAAAACAGACAAATTTGTTTTATATTATACCTAATTTACGATTTAATGTGCTATTAATGTAAATTATATTATATTTGAGAGGCTGAAACAATGTCTGAATAACTTACTGAATTAACAGAATCGGCGATGTCAACATATTCTGATTCGCATAAAGAACAAAATTTAAAAATATGCATTCTTAAGGACTTGTTGCTATTTTTGATCTGGTACCATGCTTCTCATGTGGAAATTACAATATATAAAATATATGTAAATGTAAACAAGTAAATAGAAACAAACAAATATTCGATCACAATCAATGTAGAAAATTGAATACATATACAAAAGTTGATGATAAGCCAAGATTATAAACGGGGAAAAATTAATTTTCGCTCATAGATTAAGCGAGTCAAAAAGAATGATGGTGTAAATTAAACGACTGTAGGTTTAATTTCGACGTTTCGACAAACTATGTTGGCCTCATCAGGCATCTTTATTTTATACACTAAAACACAAAATAACATTTTTGTAAATGATTACAAAATTTTAAAATAATATAAAACAATCTTAACGAATATACCGTTGACAAGGTGTACGAACGTACGTGTTTGTACGAACGGATATTGTTCACTGACACATAATACCCTTTTTTCATATGTAGAACAATGGTGTTTACAAATTATTAAACCCACGTGGCATTCGGTGTCGCTGTAACCATCGGACTATACACGGAGAGAACATTCGAGCGTATACTGTGTTAGTAAACAGAGCTGCTACTCGAAATGTGTGGCCTCTCTTGTTCTGCGAATCTTATAGCTTTTGCTTTTGCCTAGCATGGCAGTGCCCGTATTCTATAAGTCGGTATTAACAATAACGTTAACGTTACTGTCGATAACGACAATATCCTGGACCGTGGTTGGTTGGAATTGTCATAACGTCGACGTTATTCGTAATAACGAGTTACTGAATGAAGGCACAGCCGTGCTAGACCGCGACAAGTGTCGTACGAAAGTCTGGCATGGCTGCCGTTAGAAAAGAGAGAAGTACGGCAATGCTGCTAGATGTACGTATGACATTTGTCGCGAGTCTAGCACGGTTACCGGGCGAGAAGGCAAGGGTGTGCGCTCTGCTATAGCCCTGGCGGCTGTTATCTGAAAGTTCTCTCCGTGTATGGGCAAATCTCTAGAACTTTTAAACTGTGGAGTCCTGTGACACTACTTGAACGTCATTGCTTTCACACAAATGCTATATTTTTTTTATACATCAAGATATCATAAATAAAAAGCTTGATGAATTTCGAAGTCGCCCGACGTTACAGAGACGCTCTATAATTATTTATAGATAAAAAAATAATGAAATGTCATGCGTCCCTTGCATGTTTTTTTTTACTCTTATGAGTATTGTATTTGCGCCGCGTGAGTTAACCTTGTGTTTTTAACGCGAAATGGAGGCAAACATCTCATAAAGCAATATGTTCATATGAATTATGTGTGCCACACATTTAATTGTATAGAGTGAGCCTACAGTACCCGTCCCTTGAATTTCGTAAATTCTAAACTTATTTAAACTTGTTTATTTATTATCCGCGCCGTCTTAGAAATCGAATATTTATTGTTTTTGGTTATTAAAGGACACAATAATAAAGTGTTTGACACTTTACTCATTTGTGTGCGCCTTAAACTGTTGATGTTATACAAGTGTAAACATACATTCCAAAAACGTGCCAATTTCAGAAAATTGACTATTTTTCGTGGCACATTCAAAATATCGCCAATATCAAGTTGTTGTTCGGTGTGCTGGTAAGTAAATACCTTATATAAGTATATATATATATATCAAAGTTATTGAAAGAACTATTTATAAAGTCGAATCTGAGCTCAGATTTTGAAATTTCAATGTGGCAGATCCAATTTTAACGAAATCTACTAATAACTTCATTTTTCACTGCCATCTTGGATCCGCCATTTTTAATTTCCAAAATCTGAACTCAGATTCATAATCGGCGACCTCGGAAACCCTATTATACACAATCTTAGGGCGATCCAATTAAGTATTTACCTGTAATCCTATTTTATGTATAAAAATGATAATTTTTATTGGTTTATTTAATTATAAAACAAAATATTAAATAAATATTGCTTAAAATGCAATGTTATATACATCTTCAACTCTCACATAAGTGATATTTTTAAAAAATTGGGCGGAAATGCGTTATTTAATTATTAACCTTTCAAAAAATCAAAATTTCAAGCTCATCCCGGTGGTCAATATTTTGGACATTGTACCGCAAAGTTTTAATGCCGTTGAGTAAAAAGGATGCACGAGCGTACATTTTTACTTCTTATGTAGATATGAATACATATACCCAACGCCAATGTTGTGCTTGAAGTTAAAAAAAAAATTTATTGAGAGGCTGAAATTTAAAAGTTCCAGAGATTTGCCCATATACCACTGTATATGTGCAAAACGTGCCCCGAACCTGGTTGTGAGCATGTTCAGCACTCATTTGCTAGCTTAACGTTAATACTACGAAAAAAATATATCCAACCTTTTTTGTAGAGAATTTTGTGCTCTATAAGTTTTATTTGAAATATTTTTTTGTCAGATTATTATTTTTCGAGATAATTGCAAAAAACTAAAAAAAAACACATTTTTTGGCTTTTTTTTAAGATGGCGGCTTCATTTCTTCCGACCGCCAATTTTTATTGTCATATTCGTAATTAGGAGGCAAAAATACATTACAAAACTTTTGTTTCGATTTTTTTCGCGAGGATGTGTCTCATCTGAAGGTTTACCCATATTACCTGATCTGTTATCACACAATTATTGTGCTGTTTATTTACTTTATATAATACATCATTTTAATCTAACAATCAAGACCCATGTTTCAGGATAGAAACGAACACAAACACTTTTCACATACACGATTCATACGTATCAAATCCAGGATCATTTGAAAAGATATTTAAAAGACTAATAACGTTGCTACAAATTTCCATTTAAGTTTTACCATTCCCGTTTGAACCTGTCTCACTTATACGTTGCACCCCTAGTGAACTTCTCGTAGAAAATTTTGTAAAACACAAACACATTTGCAATATGAAATTTACCTCTTGCAAAATAAAAATTCGACGATTTCTACAGAAATACGGTAGAAAAATTTGGAAAATGTCTGCTTGTTGAAAATGAAAAGTCGTCTTCCCACTTACCATTGTTGAGTTGTTTTTTGGTCGATGACTATGCCCTAATAGCACCGAACCTTCCGACAAAGTTAAGTAAGGCTGCTCTAATTGCAATCCCTCAGTAAAACTGTGCGGGTAGGATATGGTGACCATGGTGACTGCGAGATGACTAGGAATCAACTGACGTCTTCATATAGCTGAACCTATACAAACGTAATTTCAGAGGTTCTCCCACACTTGGATCCGACGAGCAATTAGGGTGCGTTCAGCCCATGGAAATGTAATATACAATAGGCGCCATGCCTCTCGAGAACTAGTCGAGAGAGAAAATGGACTCCGGGGGAGATTTGGCTTTCTTGGTACAGTAAAAATAGAAGCTGAAGCTTATTGGCGGGCAAGAAAATCGTTTTCACTTCGGCAGATTCCTGAGGTCCCCTAAATATAAGAGTGGGGTCCAAAACTCGTAATGTTTAAAATACCGAATAGTCCAAATAGACAAATTTTAACAAATCGAATTGCATTTGTCCGAATTTACGAAAATCCGAAAGAATATGGATAAATAAGTAAGATGGATAGAAAAGTACGTGTGTCAAATTCAACTAAAAGAGCATAAAATGGTCCAAAAAAATGTTTCTTCGATTGCTTTGTACGTTTTTAGGGAAAATCTCGTAGCATTACTTGTTTATTATTAACAAAATTCGATAATATAAAAGTGCAGACAACATTAAAAATAATCCAATGTTTCCCATATGTGTGTCGGAATATTTATTTACACTAGATAAAGCCACGAATAACAGGTTGTAGTTGGATTATCTGTTATATTTTATGAAGGTACGTACATTGCACTCTACAAAAAATTTCATGCCAATATTTGTCACAATTTTGGCCAGGGAACAAAGTTCCGAAAACCAAAACCCCGAAAAGCTAAAATTTCGATATTGCGTGAGTCCAAGGTATTTTAATTTACTTTCTTTTTTCCGAATTTTCATAGACAAAGTGAAGAAAATCACGCTCGAGCCATGCTGTATCGAAATTTTGGCCTTTCGGTGTGTTGATTTTCGGAACTTTGTTCCCCTGCCACAATTTTGCTGTACGAAATACAAATGAAGCCATATTTCGAAATTAAGTAAGTACTTTTGGTTGTATACATATTTTAGAACTTAAAGTTTATATTTTTTTTTTCAATTTATTGGAATGTAGTCTTGACAATCCTTTTATGACTTTATGCAGCAGTAAAATTGACTCAGTATATTTTTCTATTGAAGACAGATTACTTGAATACAATTTATTAGTTTTTAATACTGCACTGAGAGAGATGTTTGTTTACAATTAATGTAATAGCTTCATAGTAAATCTAACAGAATTTATATTTTGATATGAAGGTAAGGTACTTTATCGTAATGTTACCGTAATCTGAGATTCGGTTAAATTTGTTATGTTAATAGTTAATATAGGAATTTTATATATTAATGTTAGAATCATTACGTAACGTGTATATATTTACGCGCGTATAGTTTCGCCAGAACAGAGGTAAACAAATATACACACACGCAGTCATTCGATTTTCTGCGAATTTTTCAAATGACAGAATTTAATATAAGATTTATCAACAGTTAACGAACGCTGTTAAAATATACGAGTTAATATACAATAACATTGCAGGGAAGTGCTAGTTTTTTCATGGCAAAGATACCTGCCGTTTTTTGAGTTTACTCTTATAACTTTACAGTTAATATAAGAGCATTGAAATTAGCTGACATTAACTATTAGTAAATAAAGTCTCTTAGTGTACAAACTAAAGAAGAACTAAAAAGTAAAAGTAGTTGTACATTGTTATTACATTCTATGTGGAAAACGCCATATTGTTAACGTTTCTGTGCATGGATGTAAGTACCTATATGTACATATGCCTGTATTATTAAAATCTATATATAAATGAAACTCCTGATTGTGTATAATTTTTTTTAAATCTGTACGCATAGACTTTTTGGGTACCATATGTTTCGTGATTATGGGTTTTTAAAAATAACTGATCGACATTCGAAATCCCATCTCCATATTTAGCCGAATCGTAGTAAGGAAGCATGCTTTTCACCCTGACACTCTGTTTACAATACTGATATATTTTTTCGAAAAAACACTTTACGAATTTTTGGAGCTTTTTATATCTACTATTGTGGTTGTATTTCATATGAAGGAAATTACATTCAAATTAGAATATGTTTAGAATTGTTTAAAGGTAATTGCATACTTTAACTGAAGTTTTCGAAGGGAAACCGGATACCGAAAGAATACTTCCTTCAAAACATTTTTGGGGTTCGTTAGATAAAAAAAGCAGAATACTTTAATGAAATACAAGTACCTTCAATTTTGGAAGAAATGAATAATGCCCAAAAATTAGATGCGCTAAGTTTAAAGGAAGTTTGTCGTTTTCATGAAATTACAGAACGAGGACATTTAAACAATAGTGAAAAAACATTTATCCCAAATATTCGACGATTTTTTGTTTAGCCTGGAATTTTACGAGAAACTCGTAAATATGTGACTGAATGTCATCTATGTTTATAGTGTAAGGCAATACACGGACAACTGTATATTCAACGTCTACACAACAATATCCTAGGATAACAAAAGTAATTGTTTCGTATTTGTAGTAACTGACTTATTTTCTCGTCGGACTGAAGCATTTCCTATGCGGGCCGCAAACGCTCAGAAAAAAACAGAAATTTTAGAAACTGAAGTATTTTCGAGGCAAGGTTATCCAACGTAAATACTTAGCGATAATGCACAGTATTTTAGAGGGCACGCTTGGAAAGAAGCTACAAAACGCTGGGATTGTGAATTGTGGACAACTCCAATTTATCATCCTCAGAATCTTGCAGAAAGATGCAATCAGGAAATTACGAAAAGTTTGTGTTACGATTATTTCGCAAGAATCAACGAATATGGGATGAATAGCTTCTAAACACATGTTTGGCTTCAGAACTAGAAAAAATGCTTCCACAAAGGTCACTCATAGTTACGTTCTTCAAGGTTTCGTCCATGCAAATGCAATGTTTCGTGCTCCCCACGTACTTCAACTTAAGGCGCCCCTATACAGAATCACTTCATTACTCTTCTCTGATAGTAAATGTTAAGGTTCAATCGAAACTCAAGCTACAATCAAACTTTTTAGAAAAAAAAAGAAAATTCGAATTAATCTGCTAAAAATCCTACGGCCAAGATTACAAGAAAAGCACTTGTGTTAGTTTTAAAATAATTTTGAAAGATGTGTATTTTGGAGTAGATAAGGTAGAAACTGGGACGAATGAAAAGGTCCATTATATAATTCATGCATCTTCTTTTCAGGGAAAATGAAAATCTAAAATATCCGACAATGAGAACACTTATCACCTACGACGAAGAGGTTTTGTGTGATCTGTATTTCTTAAAAAAATGCTCCGAACAAAAAAGATATACCATCAAATTCTCTATACAAAAGTTGATATATATTTTCTTCGTAAAATCAACGGTTATGCCATAAAAGGCGAATAAACACGAAAGAAATTTGGATTTATTTTCAAAAATACCGATCACATTTTTCAAACAAGAAAGGTAGAGCATGACATTTTTTTTCACTCCTCGAAACTAAAGAATATATTTTTTGTTGAAGAAATGAAGAATTTATATTGTTTAAATAAGTTTGCTATGGCTACTATGTTTTCTAAGTAGGCCGTCTTGGTGGATGATGCGCTTTAAGAAACTGATTCAAAGATACATTATAATTGCCTGATGTCTCATCTGGGCAATAGATCTGTACTTACCTGTTACGCTATAAGTTTCCGATTCTTTCCCAATAAACAAATTGACCGTATCTTGCTGAACACTTATATTTTTTCCAAATCGCTCGCATGAAAATAACGATGCCCAGCGAATTCCGAAACCATTCGAATGGTATTTAGTAATAGTTGATTTGACGCCATCATAAAAATAAATCATTATCTATAAGCCAGGATTTGTTGTTCTATTATTGCACTTCATGGTCCCAAATGTTAATATGATAATGAATGTAGCATCAATGTAATGAAATTGATGGAGTGGGGATTCAGCGCGTATGTTATTCGCACTTTTCAGTTGCGATTTATTTTGGAAAATAATGAAAATCACAGATATTATTTACAAATAAAGTTTGAACATTATACTTCCAATAGAAGTGTATGATAAAACTTGTGTTATGTATGAATCACTGATAGTATGTGATAAAACTCTTGATGAGTCTGGAGTAACGATAATCATGCTGTAAATGGACGCGTTAATGTAGACGCTAATGATGAAATCCCGTAAAATCTAAAATGGATATTGAATGTCTTTTGTTACGTTGAAGAGGACACGTATCCTCCCTGTTGGACACGTGCGTTCCCTCCAAAAGACAATTGTTTTTATCCATGTACTCCCCACTTTTTTCTTATTACTTTTTAGGTACGTCAGTCTTCAATGCTTGGTTATAGAAAGTGAAGAGAGTACGTGGATATATTGATTCTGTCTTGTGATTATGTTGTTTTTGCTGTGCAAGCAAATGACAATCAGAAAAGTAAGAATATATTCTTTTGTTGTAAATGTATTCCCATAGCCAATTTATCCATTTTGTCCGATATTATTTATATTATTTAAATTTGTGCTGCACTTCGTACATGATTTTCATTTCTTACATATTTGATGGCGCACACAACGTGCAATATACAAACATACAATACATTCATCTCCCATACTTCATTTCACAGATTCATGGCGCACAATCAATAACCATCACCTTAAACATATTTCAAGAGACTAGAATCGTAATTCTGTAATTAAAATCTGAATATATAATGTAACAGAAATGAACAATTTTCTCATTTAGTGCACTAGAGTATTTAGTTACGCTTTCCAAGAAAATCATCCGGTTCTTACCACCTCTATAATATATACAACAAAGAGATAGAGTGATAAATGTCGAGGGGCCAGCCCCAATTTTTACATTTGATGAATTCAGTTATTTTCATCGTCTTCTCCTTTTCCTGTGATCATGTTGATCAAACTTTCAGTATCGATCATGCCTTTGTCATCGATAAACATGTGGTCATACGCTTCATTTATTTCCTTCGCTGTAAATTTTTCTCCGAAAGTCATTAACGCATGCTTCATTCTACCAAACAAAAGAGTTGATTAATTTTAGAGAGAGTCAATTATTTCTGTAAGCTTTCGATTATAATAATTTAAAAATAACGCCAAAACTTACCTCTCTCCATCGATCTTTCCATTGTTATCAAACGCTTTGAATGCAGCTATTATAACGTCATCATCGTCGGATCCTAGAGTAACAATTAGGATGTAAATACTTCTTTAGAAGTAATATTTTATAAAGAGATTAAAAATAAAATGATATCTACCTCCTTGCATGCGGGAGCCAAACAAATGGAGTAATTGGGTGAAATTGAGAGGTCCTGAGGCTTCTTTCAGCATATCTTCCAGCTCTTTGTCAGTGGCAAGACGTCCAACCTGATCAAAAGTAAACCTTAAGTCTGCTTTGCCTAAAATTCCGTCTTTGTCGTGATCCATCAGTAGAAAAGCCTGATTAATAAAATGGAATTATATTAATACAAATTAATAGTCGTACGATAGTATAACATAACAATAATACTTATAAAGATGTTCAAGATTATATCATTCAAAAGAACATAACTTTTAAAATTCCAAACTGTTAATTATTATCGGTTCAGTTTTTGAAATATGATTAGTAGCAAAGAATAATAATGTGATTATTAAAATAACTACCAAACGGTTTTTGGATGACATCTTCAGGTTTGAAATTTAAAACTTTGTCTTTTCGACATAACACTTTGTATTTCATTAAATTTACTTTAATTGTTAAAATTACCTCCTTAAATTCTGCCACCTGCTTATCGTTGAACATGGACGCAACACTTGATCCAGCCCGCTTTGCTTTGCGGCTGCCTTTGCTACCTCTAGAAGCGGTTGCTGCCTAAAAAATAAACACAATTTATTTAGATTTCTCATTCTTCAGTGAAATTGACATCAACTAGTTGGTGATCTATTTCGGAAGAAATTAAATTTCTTTGTCAAGTGAATTTAATATTTAGAGTTTATTGATACATCAAAAGATATCTAAAAAATTAATATATTCATTGTGGAAATTATTTCTTATACATATACAAGCATTAAATGAAAAAAAGATGTTTCTTTGATGAAGCTATTAAATCTACAAAAATAAATTGTTTGTTCTTGAAAACTGTATAATGCTCATATAACATCTTGCATAATAATCTTTTCTTTTCGCAGACTGGCATTTTCCCAAAATACTTCAAAATAGCTGCGATTGTGCCTATATTTAAATTGGAATACGGAGCTCCGATGTAGAATTATTAACCTGTCCCAATTATTCAGAACCTCGAAATGATGAAACATGTATTACGCAAGAAAACAATCACTGAAGTGTGTAAAATCCCATAAAAACATGCTTATGTAAAAAAAAGCTCTTGTTAGTATAAACATTACTAAAAAAAGTATGTATTAATTAAAAGTTTATCAAAAAAATAAAAATTATGTTCAAAAATAGTGAACTCATTTAAAATGTCCAATTTTTTTTTAATGAAAAGTCTTGTGAAAGAAACTTAGTTGCACTCGTTTTTTTTATAAACAAAACGATTATTATAAATCCAAAATATTCGTTTATTAAAAGATATTAGTAAAACTGTGTAATTAACCTATTAACGCCCAAGAGGACACAAATTTCACCAAGATTTTCGGAATATTTCTTGACATTAAAATTCAATTAAAAAAATTTTAAACAAATCATTTTCGACGTAAAATTGATTAATCTTTCCGAATCTGCCATAAAAAAACCATTCGAGTCCATTCCGAAAAAGTTATGTTTGGTTTTCACGTAAAAATCAGATTTTTTAACTGACAAATATTTTTTAATCGGCATTTTCACATTGGAAACGGTTAGGAAGATCACTGATCGGTGAAAATATCATGTCCTCGAACCTTTAACTTTGAAATGTGCATGAAACTGTCAAAATGGCGGCTCAAACACGAAAAGATCGGCGAAAACCTCCTGAATTTTTTATTCGAAAATGATAGGCTTTTGAAAAAAATGTCGCTGAACAACCAGTTCTTAGAATTGGTCAAAGAATACGCTCAAATTTTTTCAGAATTTTTAAAACACTTTTCTTCATTTTCAAAATCGCACAATTTTGAAAAAATATGAAAAGTCGTAGAAAAATTGTGAAAAAATTTCGAGGTTTTTTTTTTTATTAATTCTAAGAACTTATTGTTCCGTCACATTTTTTGCGAAAGTAGAAAGAAAGAAAAAATTTCTGCACTTTTCAAAAAATAGGGAAACAGGAATTTTGTTATTTGAAAATGATAGAATTTCGCTAAAAATGTCGCTGAACAAAAAATTCTTAGAATTTATCAAAGAATACGCTCATTTTAAAGTTAAAGGATCGAGGATACGATATTTTCAGCGATCAGTGATCTCCTTAACCGTTTCCAATGTGAAAATGCCGATTAAAAAATATTTGTCAGTGAAAAAATCTTATTTTTTTGTGAAAAACCAAGCATAACTTTTTCGGAATGGACTCGATTTATTTTTTAATGATAGATTCAGAAAGATCGCTCAATTTTACGTCGAAAATATTTTGCCTAAAATTTGTTTAATTAAATTTTAATGACAAGAAATATTCCGAAAATCTTGGTGATATTTGTGTCCTCTTGGGCGTTAATGAGTTAACGTTAAAAATCGAGGTAATATATTGATGAATTAATATATAAGCCTTTATTCCGAGCATTACTATGCTGGCTTCAGAACAACTTGGCTGCTCTTTAGTAAAAGTTTTTGAGTTCAGCAATTTATATTTATGATTATCCAATTGCAGTTAGTATAGTCCCGTTATAATAGCGTCCCGCTATATTTACGTCCCAACATATTGGTCCGGTTCTGTCTCGTTATATTTACCTGCCGCTGCTCTCTTTTTCCCCCACATTGAGGGCTGCGGCCTCATAAAGGGCCTGATATGACGTAACGAACATAATGGGACTAAGGGAAGTGGGAGAAGGGGAGCTCCCCTTCTTTGGATAATATAACGAGACGTGACTCAGTGAACAGGTTTTTGAGAAGCCAGTGGAAAAATATTTGAAATGAAGGTTTATACATGTTTATTTTCAATTTTCTCTTTTCTCAATCTATTTTTATATTTAACTATATTTTTAAACCATCGTTTTTAATAAATTGGAAATGTTCACCTATGTGTCACTTAATGTTTCTAGGCAAATTAAAAGCAAAATTGAAAACACTAAGTGGCGATTCGACGCGATTTCGCCCACTTTTTTGAGTCGAGTCATCAAATTTTATTTTGTTTTAAGGATACACAAACTTAAAGAATTTCATTTTTAATTTACGAGTATATTTCTTTAGTCATAGTTATAAGTCAGCAATTCATGTAACGTTCAGAATTTGGCCCAAAATAATGAAACATTCGACAACTATAAAATATGTTATTTCAACGTCAAACACCAACATTAGTTGGGCATATTGGAAGGTTTTCGTATTTTTACTTTTATTACTATTTAAGTTTATGAATGTCAAATCAATAAAGCGAGAAAGGTGGTATGTCTTACAACGAACAATGTTATTTGAATAAATTACGCTAAAAATAATTTAATTCAAGTCATGTGCGCACTTCACAAAATTGAGCAAACTGACGGCTTTATTTTAAACCATACGGAAGTAATTGTGGTAATTGCAAAAATGACAGATTTGTTATTAAAACAAATTAAGTTTGAGGATACTCTAGTTTCTATATATAATGGGAAATCTGTTAAAAATTGGGCAGATAGTAAAATGTAATTTTGATTTAACAATCAAGAACCACGTTTCAGGATGGCACAAACACAAACACATTTCACATACACGATTCATGAAGATGTTTTACGTATCCAGGATCATGTGAAGAGACCATTTTGATAATGTCGCTACAAATTATCATTACCATTCACATTTAAACTGAGATCACTTATGTGGCACTTCTAATGAACTTCTTGTAAAAAATTTCGTAAAACAGGGACACATTCGCAATATGAAATTTGACCGTTGTAAAATCAAAATTCGACAATTTATACACAGATGCTATAGAAAAACTTGGAAAATGTCGTTGAAAATTGAAAGTCATCTTTCCACTTACCATTGTTGAGTTGTTTTTTGGTAAATCACTAGGAGAATGCGACTGCGAGATGACTAAGAATCAACTGGGGGCTTCATATAACCTAACCTCCAGATATAGAAACTTCTGAGGTTCTCCCACTCATCGATTCGATGAGCAATTAACCCACGAAAATATAATAAAATAAGCGCTCTGCCTATAGTCGAGGGGGAAAATGGACTCAAGGGAATGTCTGTCTTTCTTGGTACAGTAAAAACGGAAACTGAAGCTTATTGGCGGACGAGAAAATCGTTTTGATTTTGGTAGATTCCTGAGGTTAAAAAAAGAACAAACGGCGCTCGAAGCATATTACGTGGATTTTTCATATATACTGCATTCACATAAAGTACAAATCATTTATTAATATTGAATTGTTTACAACAGTGAAACATGCTTTTTTTACAATATATTCTAAATGTATCTAAATCTCAGAAAACTTTTTTTTGTTAAAAGGTGTCAGAGCATTTGTCTATAAAAACACAACCTTGGGTTGTATTTATGCGGTGTCATACAGGAAGGTCAAAATTGTATGTTATGTTGGAATGGTGCAACTTTTTCTGGATTCCTTTCTGCATTTTGTATTCAAAATTACATTCAGCTATGGATAACAAATATAAGAATAAGTAAACTACACCTTATCATTTACATGTCAAGAAGAAAAGTCGAAAAGTTTTCCGAATGAGTTCTAAAAGAAATCAGATGCGTAACTTTCTGTGCTGTTTTTGAGCTTGAATTCATAAAGATTTGATAATAATATCAAATTTAAAAAGCTCATACGTTTGAGGTAGTTTTTAATTTAAAAAAAAAAATATTTTCTGGGTTTTCCTGTTGACCACAAAATTTATAAACAATAAATTTACAACATGCATGAAGATGTAAACTACTGTTTAATAAAATTTTGCATATCCAACGTGGTCCAACCTATTTGCTGCAATATTTATGCACACATTTACGATGTGTGATTCATTTTATCACTTCGCTTAGTTAATGAAGACAGAATGTCGCTTATATTACGTAAATCTATTTTCATGATTTATTGTTGCACAAAATACAGCCGACGAATGTCTTATACGTGAATGCAGAGGACAAAACTATCAGGGATGTATATTTTTATCCACTGCGTTCCAAAATTCTTCGTGCTCAAATTGTCACCGGATGTAGAAGTGACGAAAGCAAAATATTTGTTCCCCTACCATTATTTCTCCTCTTCCTTTTCATTAATTAATGATTGTTATATTATTTTAAAATTACAAATAGTATAATAAAAAACCCTCAGGCAGAAGATATTAAGTTTCAGGTAAAGTTAAATGTTGTTGTAACGTTTTGCTTTAATTTTATAACACGATGGGGGTGGGGCTCGATAATTCGCGTCCAAAGATACCGCCCTAGGGCGCGAAAGCGAGCTCCGCGCACAGAATGTTAAAAAACGAGCATAAGTCAATTAATTATGAAAACCAAGATAACTATATTTTTAAACATAAGAAAGCCAAATGCTTCTTTTGAAATAGGTTGAGAATGACAAAATTGGTTGTTGTTCATAAAAAGTCAATTTCTCTAATATTTATTAAAACTGAAATATTATGGGTCAATGTTATTTCTGCATTATATAAATATACGTAATAATTAATAGAACAAATAATTAACATTCGGTCGAATTTGTTTTCGGTGTAGATTTTGACTATTAACGAGTAATGCCTTGTAATTTTAAAGCTTTTATTAAATAATCATGCTTTAAAATTAATTGAGGAAATACTTGTATTTTAATACTTTATTTGAGCCGAAAAAGAGACTCGTTCATATTGCGTCGCATAATTTAAGAACTTGGCGCTATGGAAGTCAGGATTGCCTTTGAAAAATGAAAGCAATTCGTATTTTACTACCTCACGTTGAAAAGAACATGATGAATTATACTTTTCACTTGAGAAATTCATAACGCATGTACTAATGTCACGATTAAATGATCGTTTCTAGTCAAGTCGCATACTTTGGAATTAAAAAAGTGTGATCGAAAATGGTTGACCCCAATGAGAACTCGATGGTTTAATAAACGTTTGTAAGTTACGTATAATTCTCGTTTCGATAACCGTTTAAAAACCGTCATAATATACCATTTTTTAAACGTAGTCTAAACGTTAAATATATACGGTTTAAACTAGTATATCAAATATATATTACCACTTAAAACTCCGTATATAATATGTTCCGATAAAACGTGTTTATATTATGAGTGTAAACGTGTTTTTTATACGAATTTTATGTACGTGTTGGTAAAATATTCTATCTATACAATATATGATCTCCAAATAGATATGAAAGGATGGATAAATATAGATGATGTTTCCCTGTTCCAAAAAAATTCTCGATCAATTCTCGGCAAAATTCCTTTGGTTTTATTTGTTAAGAGATCATAATATAAAGTAGTCAGAATTTTTAGTAGAGGGTCCAAATTTTTGAAAACCGATTCAGTCATGTTTAATTCACATTTTTTAGTTTTTAAATTACTACTTTATGAACCGGAACGACTGGAATCTCTTTGACACACTTCTATTATAGGCTGAACGTACGTCACGTGTTCGAACCCCCATTTAGCCAAGTTTTTTTCTATTTAGTCTAGTATAGTACATAAATAAATAATCGTTTTTCACTCGTAATTTCATAAACGAAAATATTGGAATAAATGTTTCTTAGTACAAACGAGCAAATTAAATACGAATAAATTTTGAAAAAGATCGCATTTCGCCTACATTTCAACACGGGTTTGCGTTAGTGGAGTAACCATAACCGATTTTAATAAATGCAACTCGACTTTCTGTTACGGCCGATAGCCATATATAAATTATCGCAATACATATCTGTAGGAAAGCAATGTAAAAGATTTATATATTTTAGTATAAAGATGGTATTGTAATAAGCCAGCCCTTTCATTAACCTTAAATTTGTTTATAAACCATTTCCAAGTACTCCAATTCGACATATATATTATGCGATTTTTATACGTTTTAAATATACGTAAACTCAATTGCGATATTTCGCGCGTTATTTTTAAACGTTTAATAAACGTTTCACATTATTTTTTGTGAAAGAAAATAATAGACTTAACATTTTGACATACAGAGAGAAAAATATTGTGTCCGAAAATATAACATACTGATGTTACCAGATAACATATTAATATATTATAATACCGGATAGCATCAGTATGTTATCAGGTAACATCTACATCTTTCCGTGTATAAGTATGGTATATATCACAAGTTTTATATTCATATAATATCCTCTGATAATAAACGTAGTGTACAATCATTTTTAACCGGTTACATTTTCATAGATTATAAACGTTTTTCAAATACGTCTATTAAATTGGAAATTGAACAATTTATATACTTTTACATACGTAAAATGCAATGCTGTACTTCACAAACAATATTTATACGTTTAATAAACGTAGCGTACTATATACAGGGTGTCCCAAAATTAGGTAACGATATAGCAGGAGGTGATTCTCCTTGAAATTTCGAACAAAAAAGTCCTGTACCAATATTGGATCTGAGGCTCAGAATTTGAGTGACGAGCTATTGAAGTTAAAAAAAATCGTTAGCAATAACTTGGCTTGCGTTGAAGTTATTTCAATGAGTAAGGGCTCATTTGAAAGCTTATTTTAAGTCCTGCAATTCACCTACACGAAAATTTGACCTGTCATGAATATTGATGAAGTTATGGCCTAAAAAATGTGAAAAAAGGCATTTTTTCGGTTTTTTTTTGCATCTAACTCATCTCACTAAATAGATAATGAAAAATCGCCCAAGAAAAAGTTTTAGAGCTTGAAAAGACGAAGAATTTTCGCCCTCGTTCATTAGATTTCAATAAAAATTGCGGCCGCGGGAACACTCTTAATGTCGTAAAAATGACGAAAAACGGGCGTCATGACGCGTCAGTGCCAAACACGTTTTTCTCCGAAATATCACGAAGAATCACCTCCTGCAATATCGTTACCTAGTTCTTGGACACCGTATATATGTATATATATATTTAAAAGGTCATTAATAAACGTATATACCACGTGTACCACTTTTACACCATTTGTACGTATAATATTCGTTTATTAAACCATCGAGTTCTTATGGGGATTTGCGACATTAGTAAAATTCGGATATGTAATGTATAAATATCGATGTAAATATAGCGTTAAATGTTTAATATAAGATTCCTCAGTGCCAATTAATGTAATAAATAAAACCATTTTCAAAGACATAAAAACACTTCATATACGCATGTCATAAAATATCGATAAATTAGCAAAAAAGTAATGTCGAATATTACCCTAAATACGATATTTTACGAAAATTAATGTGTATGGAATAAATGAATTGGAAGCACAAAATATCTTTAGGTGTTCTAAAACACTTAAAAAGACAAACAATAAATACATATTTACTTATGAGATATATTTAAAATATAAAATTAAAAATTATTTGTTCTGTGTTGATAAAAGCGGGAAGCATACCAATTTTAAATATTATATCGTGTATATATAATTTCCAAAAATATTATATTTTTCAATTCGTTTATACCTTGGAATCGGGAGCGATTTATTTTCGTCGAATCAACTCTGTGTTATTTTGTTCAAAAGGTCATTCGGAGAAAACCATATGTTGTAGTTAAGAATTGTGGGGTGGATCTGAAAACATACAGTCGAATGTTAAATTTAGCCATGTCAGTAGTGGTGACTAAGAAGCATTTTAAGAAAATAGTTAACTTTGAGTAAAAATGTATGTGGGGTAAACCGGCCATTAAAGATTTCGTTTTAAAAATCATTTAAATTCATTTTTTTCTTTTCACATTTATTTGTCATTAATTTTATTTATTATTGTTATTCTTAATATTTTTTTTTCAAGTGTATAAAATGATTCCAAGTTGTGGAAAAATTTACACCGATTACGGGAAGATTATAGTCTGGAAAACATAAAAATTGATCATAGATAAGAAGTCTATTAGAAATGTTGATGAAATACAGCATCTAAACACTAACAATTTGTTATAAGTTGTTCTAGAACCATAAAGTTGTGATTGTGCCGACAGTAAAACATTTTTTTCTTGTGTAATATTGTCAAAATTTCTACAACAAATCTGTATCCATATGCCAATCTACGCGTGGGTATTGATCTAGGCATGCACGCGTGTGTAATTGTTATTTTTGTATCAAGGGCGTAAAATGGAGTTTTACGCCTCGACGACACAACCCGAGGGACGGCGAAGCCGGCTCGAGGTTCGTGAGGGACAAAATTCTACGTCTGAGATTCAAACATTGCTTTTTGATACAGTAGGCGTACATTGTTTTTACGCCTCCTGCATCAAAAGAAGCTATTTCATGCGTGCAAAATCAGAAACAACTTAATAACATTGTTTAATTGACTTTTGTTTTATTCCAGTCGAAAAATTGATCATATACAAAATTGGATAATGAAGAAAAAGTCGTAAAGGAAAATGTGTCAATGATTAGAAGACATTGCTTGACCCACGTTAGTGTGGTTTTAAAAAATAATGAAGAGTGACCACATTAAAATGAAATGTTTAAAGCATTATAGAGAGATTCATACAAATGGCACATACCTAAACAAAGTTCCTTTGTCTTCCTCTTTAAAAGAGGAATATTTTCATTTCGAAATGAATAAGGAAAAGTTTTAAATGATGGGAATTGGCATCAGGCCTACTTTTTCGTTTCAGATGAGCTGTTAACAGCTGGCTGGTGTCGAGAGTAATTGGAATCGACAATTATAGATTCTGTCTGAACTGACTAGTTTTATGAATAAGCCTTGTGTTTGTGGCATGAAGAAAGATGGCTGCATCTAATCATTATTCGTAACAAATCTACCTTTCACTTTCAAGATCGCAGAGACTGTTACTGTTTAATTTTAATTGATTTCTGCCTAAAATCGTAGCAGTATCTTTTAATTTCTTCAGTAAACTTTTGTAAACTTTGGTAACAGTAGGTATCGTAAAATGTGCTGATTAAGATTTCAGATAATCATATGGTCCTTTTACATCACTTTTCTTATGTATAATTCAGTCTTTTACAGCTAGAGCTCTTGCGTTGTTTGAAGATGCTTAACGAAAACCAATCGAATGATTGCAATGCTAGGTTTTATAATTTGATGCCATCTATTTATAATATTAGTTTATTAATCGTAAGTTCACGTTTAAACGCTTTAAAACATATTTTAATTCGAATGAAATTTCCTTCATGCGAAATGCAACCATCGGGAAATGCGTTAAGCATACTATAAGAAAATTCGTAAAGTGTTTTTCGGATAAATATATCAGTATTGTAAATTTTGAATTCGATATTTTTTTCGAATGGTGATGAAAAATAGATACAAACAGAGTATCAGGGTGAACAACATGCTTTCTTATTACGATTCGGCTGAATCTGGAGATGGGGTTTCGAATGTCGGTCAGTTATTTTTAAACACCCATGATCACATAACACACAAATAGTCTGCATATACAAAATTTAAAAAATGTTACACACGAATGAGTTTTCTTTATATATAGATTCCAACGAACATATTTATATATACATAGATACATTCAAACAAATGTTCACAACAATATGACATTTTTCGCATATGAAATAATAGCAATGTATATATATTTTACTTTTTTGTTCTTCGGTAGTTGTAATATTAGAACTAATGAATTGTACGTATTCAATTGATCTGTCTTCAATAGAAAAAATGTACTCGACCAATTTTAATGCTGCATAAAGTCATAAAAGGATTGTCAAGACTACTTTGGGGACAACTTGAAAACAAGGCGTAAACGCTAAGTTCTAAAACTCAACTGTAGACAATCAAAAGTACTTTACTTGAACTTAGAAACATCGTTTTATTTGGGTTTGACACAGAAAAATTGTGACAAATATTTGTATCGAATTTCGAATATTTTCTTTCAGAAATGAATTTTTTTTTTCATATAGCAGGTCACCAGAGCACTATTTCACCTGAAAATTTCGCGTCCGCAATATCTAAGCTTGAAAATGGCGAAACGTACTTTTCAAAATTTAAAGATGGACGCTCAAAAATGTTGGCGGAAGTTTTTTTTCCCCACAAATATTAATAATCTGTGTATCCATATTTTTTTTTTTATGTAATTTTCGGATTCGTTTGGAACGACTCGGATTAGATCGGCGACAAATTCTGGATTGCGGCGGAAAGATATTCATTTTCCTTCGTTCTTCCTTTATACGTTTTTATGTGAAATTCAGAATCATTACTTTCTTAATACGATGAACAAAATTCGATAATATAAAACTGCAGTCAATAATATTTAAAATAGTTTAAGTTTCTCACAACATGTTTGACGTAATATTTATTTACACCAGAGAACTAAAAACCACGAACACTTGGTCATACATGGATTATTTCTTATATTTTTTGGAAGGACATACACTGCACTGTATATAAAATTCAATAAAAATATTTGTCACAATTTTTCTGTTCCAAATCAAAATGCAAAGATGCATCTAAGTTCAAAAAACTACTTTTGATTGTCTATAGTTGTGTTTTAGAACTTCATGTTTACATTTGTTTTTCAATTTTCCCCAGTGCAATCTTAATTAAGACAGATTAATTGAATACTTATAATTCATTGGTTTTGATATTACAATTACAGGAAAACAAAAAAATAAAAATATTTATGCATTGCTATTACTTTATATTTGAAAATGTCATATTTTTGTGAACATTTGATATACTTATAAATATTCTTGTATTATTGGAATCTATATATACAGAAAACTTATGCGCTTATACCATTTGTTTAAATCTGTATTCATAGACTATTTGGGTATTATGTGTCTCGTGATCATGGGTGTTTAAAAATAACTGACTGACATTTGAAACCCCATATCCATATTCAGCTGCATCGGAAGCATGCTGCTGACCCTGATACTTTGTTTATATCTATTTTTCATCAACCGCCGAAAAATTATCGAGTTCAAAATTTACAATAATGATATATTTATCCGAAAAACACATTACGAATTTTCTTCTTATACAGTTACACGGCGCTTTCCTCAGTGGTTGTATTTCGTATAAACAATGCAATAAGTAAATAAATTTTATAAATGATTACTATAACTATCATTTTGATTGTATCAAATTACCATTTTATTGTTTTCCCTGAAGAAGTTTCAAACAAAGCAAGAGCTTTGTTGTAAAAAACTGAATTTGAACAAATATTTGGAAAAATTATTTTTGAATCTTTTGAAATTGTAGGATATGAAAATCTTAAAACGAGAAATATTGAAAATGGCTACGAGTTTCTGTAAAATTTCCAATTCTTAATGAGTTTTTTTTTACGTCCATTTAAATTTCGTTGTACTCTGAAATTTTTTAGGCAGTTACTCACACGGTATACATGTACATCAGCTCATACATGTATCTATTGCTGATTAAAAAGTTATTAGAAACATCCGAGTCTCAATTATATTATTTTCCTTTTTTCAACGGACTTATGATATTTACTTCTACGCTTTTTTGCATATCAACAAATTAACTAAAGGTATTTCATTATAACATAAAAATTAACGTTTTAAGCGTAGTCCAATAAGTGTGCTATTAATAATGTGCGTACAGCAGCTGTTATAAAGTGGTACCCGCAATTGTTGTTAGTTTTCATGTATCTCTACGATTAAAGTTTTTTAAATAAGGTATTACTAACGCTGAAATAAAAAAAAATGTTTCCATGATGCTGACTTCATAACTTTTATGCCCGGCCTTTAAACGATTACGGATATTACGTAATCATCTTGAATACTAACCAAGTTTAAAAAAGTAGGTTAGAATCCTTTTTATATATTCCGTCCTCTCTCAACTTGGAAGAAAATTACTCCAAGCCTAAGTGTTTTAATTTATAAATAAATATTATAAATAGATTGCATCAAACTATAAACCCTAGCATGGAAATCATTTGATTGGTTTTTGTTAAGCATCTTCAAACAACGCAAGAGATCTAGGTGTTAAAAGATGAATTATATAGAAGAAAAGTGATGTAAAAGGACCACATAATTAATTATCTGAAATTTTAGTCAACACGTTTTACGATATCCAGAATATCAAAAGAAGATCTCAACACTATCAAAATTCTAAATTGCATTGATAGCCAACAGCATCATTTTATGCCTACGTTGGCAATTTAATTGGACAGTATTCGTTTCGATAACATATACTGTTTCTGAATGTATTACTTAATAGAGAACGGGATAGTTACAGATATGATTAAAACTGAATATAACACCAAAACTTATTTAAAGACAGAGATCAATTAAAATTAAACAGTAAGATCAGTTTCTGCGATCTCGTAATTGAAATGTCGACGTGTTAAGAATAATTATTAGGTACAGCCATCTTTCTTCAGGCCACAAACACACGGCTTATTCATAAAACTAATCAGTTCAGATAGAATCTATAATTGTCGATTCCAATTACTCTCGACACCAGCCAGCTGCTAACAGCTCATCTGAAACGAAAATGTAGGCCTGTTGCCAATTCCCATCATCTAAACCTTTTCTGTATATATTTTGACCATACACTATGCATTGATTTTTTATGCTATAAAACATCTAAGTTTCGTTTCGATTCAGAAAACCTGAATTCCGTGTTGATTATTCCGTATCCTTGGAACTCAATTTCAACAAGTATTCTATATACCACTTCTCACTTTTCGTATTTCTTTCTTATTTTTAACGCAATTTCTACTTAATGAGATTTAAAATACAGGACTGCGCAAGAAGATGGGTTTCGGTTTAGTACACTGATGCTATGCTGTTTTATAATTTTAGTCATGTCGATCAAAGGTTTTCGTAGACTAAACACTTAAAAATTGACCGTTTTTGCCTTAATGGTAGTTATTTTATTTATGTGTATGTATATATCAATTTCCAAAACTTTCAGTATGCATTTTTTATGGGATTTAATTTTTAGGATTGGTTATCAGGTTTTTTTAATTGAATAAGCTTTATTAACTTCTAAAGAAGTTATTTAGCATACACGTCGTTTTTACATTTTGCGAAACACTTGGTTTACAAATTTCGAGTCATATATTTCTAAATCACAGTTGTTTAAAAAAAGTTAACATCATTTTACATACATTCGAACGAGGTTCTATTAATATAGATCTAATTCTTATGGGAATATAGACTTTTAATTTTGTCAGTTTATTAATCACTTCTTTCTTTTGTTTTTCGAAGAGAGGACATGGCCATAATATACGATCAAGATCTTGTGGTGCGGTGCCACATTCATACATGGGATCGTTTATTATGTTGATGCGAGCAAGGGCAGCAACTAGCTTATAATGATTGGCTCGACTTCTATTTATCATGAGAATGTTTGCTGTATTGAGATTACAATTTGTGAACCATGGCTTGCTGATATATTTATAATAATGTGTAAAGTATTCGATACCTTTTGTCAAACCTAAGTTGATTATTTTAGTATGCGCCTTGTCTGTAGCTTTTTGTTTGAAAACTTGTCGCAGATCTGAAAAAGGGATTTGTACATTCTCGCACGGAGTAAGTGCCGTTGCGTTTTTAGCTAGTTGATCAGCCTCTTCGTTAATTAAATTTATGGGACATTCTCTATCTGCTAAGGGCTTTAGTAAAATCTCGTAGTTAACATTATCGAAAGCGCTGGTTATATCGAGGAAAGTAGCAAGAGCATGTAGTCTGTTTTTGAAAGCTTCATCTACTTTTAAAGTTATTTGAGTTAAATTATCTGCACATGATTGTCCTTTTCGAAAGCCTGATTGGGATGGTGGTAACACATTATTTACTTCAGCCCACCATTGCAATCTATTTTTGACCATGATTTCAAAAAGTTTGCAAGCACACAATGAGAGACTGATGGGGCGGAAGTTTTCTCCGTCGGGTTTTTTTAATAAACATTACGTAAACATTTTTCCACTATCAGGGAAAATTACCGCTATTATACATTTCGTTGAAGATGTCTAGAAGAATCAATTTGTAATTTATTGGTAGATTTTTTAAGATTTGATAATCTATCCCGTCTAAACCCGGAGAAGAGGAGTTTTTTCTTTTGAATCTAATGCGATATTGAATTCTGAAAACTGGAAATGTTTACTCAGAAATTCATTTTCCGTACAATAAGGGAGCCAATTTGGAACCCAAGGAGGGCTCACTTTGTCAAGTGCTTCAGTAACTTTAGTTAAATTGCTTGAATCTATCTGATTATCAGGTGTTGTGATGCTGTTCATGATGAATCTACTGTTGTTTTTATCAAACATTTAAGATGGTGGATCCAATAAGGAGGATGCAGTGGTATTGAAATTATTTTGGCATTCGGGAATGAGGATCAAAGATTACACAGACTCAAAACAAAAGTATACTGTTTTTTGAGTGGCGCATGGTTGCTAGTATGTATTTTGACCCGCAGAACACGAATCTGCAATAAAAAATGCAGGTCTCTCCGCTCGTTTTAAGGATAACCTCAAAAAAGACTTTAAAAAAATCAATTTTTATAGCTGTAAAGGCTTCGAAAATGTTGAACATGACTTTGCCAAAAATACGAATGATACAGAGAAAGTAGCCTGGTTGAGCTTCAAACATGTCGCAACAAAATTTTTAGGAAATAATAAGGATAAAAACTACAGAAGCATCGTAGAAAATGTGACAGAAAACTTTAATGAATTTGAAGCTTCACTTTCTTGATTCGCACCTTGATGAATTCCCGCAATACCTTGAAGATTTCAGCAAGGTGAAAGATTTCAACAAGATTTGAAGAAATTTGAACGTAGATGGCAAGGAAGCTGGGGCGTGAAAATGATGGCGGACTACTGCTGGATGATGAAAAGAGAGACCGAAGGAAAAGGCAAAAAGAGACATAGAAATCCTTAACATAGTTCTTTTGATGACATGAAAGATTTCGAGGCGATCAATGAGAGACCTTAGAGAGATCTATGAGAGATAATTTGTAGATGTCACAATGATTCCTGGCAGATGCATGAGATATGAACGAGAGACGCAGAGGTTCTCAGATTTCGGAATTTCATTTCGAAGATGTGAATGTGTTTTTTTAAACTGACTTTTTAAAGGTTTTTTGAGGTTATCTTTATAAAACGAGTGGGGAAACCCTCCTATTTATATTGCAGATTTGTGTTCTGCGGGACAAAATACATAAGAATGATGTGGTCTGAATATGAGAAAAGTCATAATCATCACTTTCGAAGCCTTTGTAGCTGTAAAAATAGATTTTTTAAAGGTTTTTTTAGGTTATGTAAAAACGAGTGGCGAAACCCAAATTTTTTATTGCAGATTCGTATTCAGCGGATCAAAATACATACTAGTAACCGTAGGCCATTCAAAAAACAGTATACTTTTTTTGTGCCCGTGTTATGGATCTGTTGTTACCATTATTGAAAGCTGCGTTCTTTACCATTTTTCAATATCACAAAATTGTCACTTTTAGAAGTCATAAATATATTTGTCACCCTGATGTGAAGCAAAATTTACCGGCTGATGGTAGAATAGGTTATCTTTTTACAATCACCGTATTGGGATTGCGTCTTTCATTTTACAGAAGTAACAACGGATCAATAATCAGTGATCCTAAAAGTTCCTCAAATATTGAGGAAATTCGCTATATAAATATAATTCTCACATTGAGAGAATAAAACAATAAAACTTTGCTGCTTATAAAATAATTTAATATTTTTTGGTTTGACGACGCATTTACCAGATGGAAAAAAAGGAACGTGAACATTAAAATGTAAACAATGCGTCGTCCAAATGCGAACGAACGCGACGATATTCTAAAATAACAGAGCATATAAGGCCAGAATAGTATATTATGTATCTAGGGCGGAAAGGCATGTATTACGGCGCGGGTGATACTGCAGCTCGAGTCGTAGGCTAAGACGAGGCGAGCCGAGTCATGCCGTATAGACGAGGGATTCAGCATCGCCCAAGCGTGTAATGCATTTGCGCCCGTGGTACACACGATACTTTTTGTCACACCTGTCGACAAAAATGCCACCTTACTGACCTGCGATAACGAGTGGCGGGCTGTAATGAGAACAGCGGGCGGTAAAAATTGAAAAACACCCGTGCGTATGCGGAGTTGCGTCCTCGGCCATAAATGGCAACTTTCCGTTCGCTTAACCTGGACGGAAAGGTGGCAGTTTTGTGCAGGTGTGACAAAAACATGTATTTCACTATTAAGAAAGGGTGAATATAAAACCCAACATAACAAATAATAATCAAAATAACAGGAATAGTTTCCAGAAATCTATGTTAACCCATCAAGTCCCAAAACGGCATAAATTCCACCCGTTTTTCAACATACGACTACAGATCCAATTCGCTGATGAATCTTAATTGGATTATATTTCATAAAGTATATTTTCGTGCTCTTTTCAAATCGGTCGTTATTTTTGCTCTATCTCTCTTAGATTTTTCAATATGGCGGCGTTTTCCTGGACAAATTTGTTAATTTTCAATTTTTATCTTGATCAATCGCGATTTATATTCAATTAAACAGCTTAGTTTTGCTCCAAATTCTGTATCGGATGGAATTTTTTGTTGTACTTTAAGGTTTTATTGGTATTTTTGAAAAATTCAAGATGGCGGTTGATTGGCATGTCGAGTTGTAACGAAATTAATTATTATTTTCTCAAAAATGATTGGCTTACAACAGAAGTAGGTATACTAGAGTTTTTGAGGTCGCTGAATCCGAATCTAAAATCAGATTTGCGAAATTTAAAATGGCGGATCCAATATAGCGGACCAAATTTCGATAAAACGTTTAGATCGCAATAAAAATTGGTATATCACAGGTTTTGAGGTCGGTAAGTCCGAAACTGAAATCAGATTTTCGAAATTTTAAATGACGGATCCAATATGGCGGACCAAACTTTGAGAAAACGTTTGTGTTGCAACAAAAATTGAGGTATTAACGTTCAAGAAGTCGCTGAATCCGAAACTGGAATCAGATTTTTGAAATTCAAAATGGCGGACCAAATTTCGGTAAAACGTTTGGATTGCAACAAAAATTGGGATATTACCGTTCAAGAGGTCGCTAAATCCGAAACTGGAATCTGATTTTCGAAATTCAGTAGGGCGAACCAAATTTCGGTAAAACGTTTGCATTGCAACAAAATTGGTATATCTCTGTTTTTGAGGTCTCCAAGTCCGAAATTGAAATCAGATCGTCAAAATTCAAAATGGCGGATCAATTATAGCGGACCTAATTTTCTCTAAAATGTTTGGATTGCAATTGTGGGGTCGGTGCAGTATCCGCATTTACATTGGATCCTTGCACTAACTGCGGGTGGTCCAGGTTCAAAATAAATGAAAGGAACACTTGAGCACTTTGGGTTCACATTTATTTTCTCAAAGCGGCAGGATATACAGCACCATTTCAGATATCTTGCCTTAGAATGTCCTTAAGACAATGTGCGTGCAAATGAATTTTGCATGCGAACACGCGGTTAATGGCCGAACACTCTCTGGAGCCCGATAGCGCACGGGTGCAGTGAGATGCGTTACGAAAAGTTAGCGAAATCGCGTATCGTGGAAACTCACGATCGGCGAGACGATCGTTCCGTAATTCCGCGTAAAATTGGAGACTGTGACACTTAAGACTTCGTAAGAAGAAAAAGGAGAACTTTCGCGAGGCACGCGTGACGACGGTTCTCCTTGAAGTAGCCGGAAATCTTGTCGCACCTTCCCAGGAAATCGAAAAGAAAAGTAGTGCCGCAGGTGGGCTTAATCGGAATAACTTTCCTGGAAAAATCGCGCGAGATTCGAAATTTATCGTTGCCAATGCGAAGCGATAAGAGCTTCGTTACAGAGTTCAGGCGCGGTATGCCCGTGCGCACAGATGGCGCGACAAGTATCGTTTAGCTAGTCGACCGATAAACATAAGGCGTTGAGGTTGATCGAGAAACATTCCGCCCGCCATGCGGTATCGGTACCGCAATAATCTTACAAACTACTTAACTAAATACATGAGTGAGTAAAACGCTGACTTAGAACTAACGCTAGAGATCTGGCACCGTGTCACCTTCGATTGCTATCGGCAATAGGGCCAGCTTGCTAATCGGTCGTGTGTATGACGACGACTTAGTGCGAATCGTGACAACCCGAACGCGGCCATCATGACCGGGATGGCATTCGGTTACACGCGCCAAATCCCATTTAGCAGGCGGCAGACCGTCATTGCGCAGGAGGACGATCTGACCGACTGCGAGTGATGTGGTCGGGCTAAACCATTTCGATCGGTGTTGACAGGACGTCACGTAGTCGCGCGACCAACACGTCCAGAACTGGTCCAGTAGTTGCCGATACAGTTTCCAACGCGAAATACATGTCATCGAATAATCACAAGTTAACGGAGCAGGCGCAGTAATTAAAGGACCACCGACAAGGAAATGAGCCGGGGTAAGTGTTTCGAGACTCTCGCTGTCTTCGTACAAGGATGCTAACGGACGGGAGTTTAAGCATGCTTCAATGCCACACAGGAGGGTGGCGAGCTCCTCATAGGTCGGTGTATGTGGATCAAGCACGCGTTTGAGGTGGCGCTTCATGGAGCGCACCCCAGCCTCCCACAGCCCCCCGAAGTGAGGTGCGGCAGGTGGAATAAAGCTCCATTCTACTCCATCATCCACCACATGATCGCGGAGGAGCTCGGATGTTACAGCTGCGCGGTAGGCCGCGCGCAGTTCCTTGTCGGCACCTTGAAACGTCGTTCCACCATCGCTATGAACGACGCTGGGAAGACCACGACGTGACGAAAACCGCTGGAATGCGGCAAGGAACGCCTTTGCCGAGTAATCACTCACGACCTCCAGGTGAATCGCGCGCGAAGCCATACAAATAATAACCGCTATGTAAGCGGAGTGGGATTTCGCTCCACGACCGCTGGCGAGTCTTAAGCGGACCGGTCCGGCGTAGTCGACGCCACATTCGACGAAAGCGCGGAGTGGACGATTTACGCGCGCCGGCGGCAATGATCCCATGATCTGAGTAGGCACTTCGGCTAACTGACGGGCACAGGGCACACACTGGGCGACTACCGATTTCACGAGCTTACGCCCTTGCAGAACCCATACATGTGTCCGTAGGGTGCTGAGCGTCAAAGTAAGGCCTCCGTGAAGGCATCGTTCGTGCGCTTGACGTGCTAGGAGGTGCGCCACATGTCCCTGAGGCAATATAATTGGAAATTTAGCCGAATAAGGCAGACTGGACAAGGATAGGCGGCCACCCACACGTAGCAGGCCGGCACTGTCGAGAAAGGGATTGAGTCTGCGAAGTTTGCTGCAGCTAGGAAGCGATTGTTTCGCTTGGAGATACCGGCAGCCATCTTGAGTCGGTGGGTTCTCAGTCAGAAGCGCAAGCTCTTGAGGGAAGGCTGCGGACTGCATGCGAGACAGGACACGGTTTCCGACCAGAGTAAGTTCGCGGACTCTCGATTTGTTAGCGATACTTGCTCTCCAGAGTGGGGAGAGATGTAGACATCGAGCAAGTACCCGACACATACGTGGCCAGGACGAAAATCGCTCGAAGAATGCGAGAGCGTTTTCAGGTTGAGATGCCGCTTGGTGAACAAGTGCTCTGCGTTCTAAGGGCGCCTCAGGATCGAGTGCGGGTTCAGAGGCTGGCCAATTGGTCGGAGCTGATGCTAGCCAAGCTGGGCCGTGCCACCAGAGGTCAGCCGCAGCCAACTCCGATGCGAAGATACCCCTAGACCCCAAATCGGCGGGGTTATCAACGCCGGGTACATGGCGCCAAGAGATCTTTGGAAGAAGCGCGCGGACTTCAGCCACACGATTGGCGACGAATGTCTTCCATTCACGGGACCGACCGTTGAGCCACGCGAGAACAATTGTCGCGTCGGTCCAGCAATGGATAGGACATTGGGAGAAACAAGAGAGAGTTCGAACGCGGGCAAGTAACCGAGCTAGGAGCACTGCTCCACACAGCTCTAGACGCGGTATAGTGACTTGCTTTCGGGGAGCAACTTTCGTTTTCGCGATAAGAAGGTGCACACGAACTTCGCCGGATGGCGATTCAGTGCGTATGTATACTGTCGCAGCGTAGGCCTTCATGGACGCGTCAGAAAATCCATGGATTCCGAACTGGCTCGACTCGGTCGTGTCTAGCCATCGCGGGAGGGAGATAGATGCGAGCGCCGGAAGTGCATCGTAAAATTCATCCCAACGACATTGGAGCTCAGGCGGCAAGAATGCATCCCAGGACGCCTTGTCCTCCCAGAGCAGTTGCATCAGTTGCTTGGCTACAACTACAATGGGGGCAAGCCATCCCAGAGGATCAAAAATGCGAGCGATTTGCGATAGCATCGCTCGCTTCGTGGTGGGTGAGGGAGCCGAGAGGTTCAAGGTAAAACCGTAGGTATCGGAAGCGGGTCGCCAAGCGATACCAAGTACTTTTACGTTGTCATCCTCTTGGAGTAGTTTATCACACGCTAGACCGTGATTTGATGGGTCGATATCGGCGAGAAGTTCGGCGGAATTACTGGACCATTTGCGGAGGACGAAGTGGCCCTTACTTAGCAACGCGTTCGTTTGATCGCGGATAACGATAGCTTCCTCGATCGTATCCGCTCCAAACATGACATCGTCCACAAATCGACGCAGGAGAAGAACTAGCTTTCCGAGTGGAAAGGCGGCACCTTCGTCCTCCGCAAGTTGCTCTAGAACTCGCAGCGCCAGGAAAGGAGCGCTAGATGTACCGTAGGTAACGGTTAGCAAGAAAAATTCTGTCACAGCCTCGGAGAGGTCGTGGCGTCAGAGGATACGCTGTAGATCGAGATCCCGGAGATCGATCAAAATCTGCCGATACATTTTCTCGATGTCGGCTGTATAGACATACCGGAATAAGCGCCATTGAAGGTGGAGGAGAGCTAGATCGGCTTGCAGTTTTGGACCGGTCAACTGCAGGTCATTCAGGGAAACTCCTGTTGTGGAAGCTGCGGACGCATTGAAAACAACGCGCGTCTTCGTCGTCGTACTTGACGCCTTCACGATTGGATGGTGAGGAAGATACACCGTGGTTTTATCAGCCTGTCGGGGCGGAGCAATTCGCATGTGCCCGAGGGCCTCGTACTCTCGCATAAAGTCCGCGTAGGCGGCTCGCTCTTCTGGCCGAGAGGCGAGACGTCGCTCTATGGAATAGAGGCATTGCTGAGCACGTCGATATGTATCGCCGAGTTCCGAGGTGATGGCTGTGCGCAGCGGTACGCGTACTGTGTAGCGACCATCGGCGTCGCGAGAGTGCGTCTCTTTAAAATGGCGCTCGCAATGCGCGTCCTCTTCAGAGACGTGGGGATCTGTACTGATCTCCTCAACCTCCCAGAAGTGTTTGAGAGTTGCGTTGAGATCGTCATCGGTTCGATGCACATGATGCACCTGAATGGAGGGGGCATCTAACTGATCTAGTGCCGTATTGGTGGAGCCTGAGAGTACCCACCCGAACATAGTGTTCAACGCCACCGGCTCGTCGCGTCGTCCGCGAATAATCCCGTCGCGAATCGCGTACGCGTAAAGATCGGCACCGATTATGGCGTGTATCGGCGTGTTATCCATGGGATTCCCGTCGGCTAATTCGAGACCTTGCAGATAAGGCCATTGCGCTACGGGGAACCGGAATTTCGGCGTATATGAGGTTAACGTTTCGAGAATAAGAGCGTCGGTCGATAGCGCGATATCCAGGCTCTTCGTTGAGCTTATCGAAATCGGTATCATTCGTTCGACCTACGCGGTTCCGTTCTGCCCGATTCCGTCCACTCTCATCGACGTGGCGTAAGTTTTCGCGCGTAATTCTGTCGCGGCTGTTCGTGAAATAAAAGTATGCGTCGACCCTTGGTCGAGTAACGCTCGAAGTTTCACGACGCGTTGCGAAGCGGTAGTAACCAATACCCATGCCGTAGCAAGCACAATGTGAGCGGGCACTTGAGGAGTGCTTAGATGAGACTGCACCAACGTTGCATCGACGTTTGGCGCAAATCCACTCGATGTACTTGCTGCGACGGTTTCTGTACGCGGCTGCGCGGTACGCGACTGTGAGTGGAGTAGTGAATGATGGCGCCTTTTGCAATGCACGCATGTTCGTTCACTTCTGCACGTGTCGATTCGGTGATACGGCGAAAGGCAATTTGAGCACACCGAGTGCTGTTTGACTGTCTCCCAGCGTTGAGACACTGATTTCCCGGTAAACTGAGCGCACTTATACAAAGGATGTGCGCTAGTGCATAAAATGCATTTTCCGGAGCTCTTATCGCTTGACGTTGCAAGATGCATTGCGGAATGCGCGGCCGAAGTTGCTTTGGCTCGAGGTTGGGACGTTGACGAACGAATGACCTTGACGTTAGGCGTCGCGGCTTCGACTGAACGAACTTTTAATTTTAAAAATTTCATTAATTGTGCATAAGTTGCAAAATCGTCCCCTTCGAGCGAAAACTCCCACGCCTCGCGTGTTTCGCGGTCAAGACGCTCAGTAATCAAATGAACAATAAGGTCGTCAGATACGGGACGACCGAGCTTCGCGAGTGCATCGATGGACTCTTGCGCTGAATCCATTAGTTGGCGCAAAATCAACGGAGACCCGTCACGAGAAATGAATTTTAAATTTAATAAATTGCGTAAATGCAGTGTTAATAACCTACGCTTATTTTCATATCGCTCCGTGAACTTCCAAGCAATCTCGAAATTGTTCGCGGTGACATCAAGATTTTTTAATAAGGCGACAGCGTCGCCTTCTAGACACGATTTTAAATAATAAAGTCGTTCGAAGTTGTCAAACGACGGATCATTTATAATGAGAGCTTGGAAGTGGTCACGGAACGAAGTCCAATTTAAAAAATTTCCAGAGAAATGCGGCAATTTTATGGCCGGTACTTGTTTTCGCCGCGAAGTGCAGTCTTGAAGTGCATCGGCAGGGCTACTGGTGCTGATTGGTGTAGTCGGCGCGGCTTGATCCACGATGGCGGTAAGCGCGCTGACTATTTCCAAATATTTCTCTTCGCTCGTCCCGATGAAATCCTCCGCAAAATATTCGTGTGTGGCGCAGGCTGGCAGTGAATCGTAGGGCGACATGGTTTCATCTCGCTCTGAGATCTGTCTCCATTTTGTTTCGAGGAGCTCACGTCGCATCTTTGCTTGGGCGGTCGTTAAGTTTGGCGTAAGCAGCCACGTAGCTGCACGAGTAAAGGACTCAAAGGCCCTATGCTGCAGTGCCACGAGTTGAATAAAATTGTGGTACTCGTCCGTCGCATCACCTTCGCTTCGATTCTTGGGCATCTTGTGTAAGCTACCGAGAACGCGAGGAATTCTACGTCGAAATTATCGGAAGAAGAAAATGCGCTAAAGAGACGCGTCTAAGTACGATCGTAGTTGATCGTGCATTCACTGACCATACACAAGCTCGGTGCTGTCGTCGCAAGAGGAGACTTGCGACTGACGAGTTTGGTGCTTCTGCGCAGGAGACGCGTGTGGGGGCACAAGATGAAGCCGAAAGTGGCCGAATATGAAATGGCGAAAGTTCGCGGTCCGTGACGTCACGTCGTAGTTGCGACTCCGAAATGAGTGTTCGAATGCAACCGACGAATGACGGAAACGCCCGAGTAGCACTTTGCGCTAATTGTATGCGAACCGCGCACTAATTATATGCGCGCGATTAACTTTGAATTTGAATCGAATATTCAATTTTGCGATTTATTCGGCACTCCGGATAACACTGCCGTCAAGCTTTAAATTGTCTGTACCGGTTTAAATCGAAATTGTCTTTAGTATAAAAGGAAAAAGTCTTAAGAACAAAAAACAACTGTCCAAATGTCCACCTTTCACTATACCTACAGATCCTGGCAGGATCGCCAAATGTGGGGTCGGTGCAGTATCCGCATTTACATTGGATCCTTGCACTAACTGCGGGTGGTCCAGGTTCAAAATAAATGAAAGGAACACTTGAGCACTTTGGGTTCACATTTATTTTCTCAAAGCGGCAGGATATACAGCACCATTTCAGATATCTTGCCTTAGAATGTCCTTAAGACAATGTGCGTGCAAATGAATTTTGCATGCGAACACGCGGTTAATGGCCGAACACTCTCTGGAGCCCGATAGCGCACGGGTGCAGTGAGATGCGTTACGAAAAGTTAGCGAAATCGCGTATCGTGGAAACTCACGATCGGCGAGACGATCGTTCCGTAATTCCGCGTAAAATTGGAGACTGTGACACTTAAGACTTCGTAAGAAGAAAAAGGAGAACTTTCGCGAGGCACGCGTGACGACGGTTCTCCTTGAAGTAGCCGGAAATCTTGTCGCACCTTCCCAGGAAATCGAAAAGAAAAGTAGTGCCGCAGGTGGGCTTAATCGGAATAACTTTCCTGGAAAAATCGCGCGAGATTCGAAATTTATCGTTGCCAATGCGAAGCGATAAGAGCTTCGTTACAGAGTTCAGGCGCGGTATGCCCGTGCGCACAGATGGCGCGACAAGTATCATTTAGCTAGTCGACCGATAAACATAAGGCGTTGAGGTTGATCGAGAAACAGCAATAAATATTGGTATATTACAGTTTTTAAGGTCGCTAACTTAAAAAATAAACCATTTTCGATTTACTCCTTTTTTTAAAAAGAGACTGAAATCCTTCGACAAAAAATGGTCTTTTTGTCTATTTCCGTTTTTATCAACACCCAGGATCAACGACGTGGATGTAACGGAGGTATGATCTCTTAATTTTCGTGAGTTCCTCGCACGATTCATGGAGCTCAATCTTGAAACTCCTCTTCATTATGCTATTATTTCCCACGATAGAGGGAACCAAGTTCTCGTTGGTCTTTGAGAACAACCTTCAAACCAGCATTTTTCTCTGGATAGAGTTCCATTTTTATGAGCAGAAAAATCGCTCTTTCCTTTTTTGCTACGATAGCATTTACTGATCTAGATACAGACATCTTTCCCACTACCTTCCTTCTTGCCCCTTCTGACAACAAAGATTCCACAGAACTGATGCATTAGTTATTAAGGCTTGTAAAAATCTCATAAAAATTACCCAAGTCCACTTTCTGCACCTTATACTCGCGAAATTTGGTCCGCCATATTGATTCGCCATTTTAAATTTCGAAAATCTGATTTCAGTTTCGGACTTACCGACCTCAAAACCAGTGATATACCAATTTTTGTTGGGATCTAAACGTTTTATCGAAATTTGGTCCGCAATATTGAATCCGCCATTTTAAATTTTGAAAACCTGATTCCAGTTTCGAATTTGGAGACATCTCGAACGATAATATCTCAATTTTTGTTGCAATCCAAACATTATAGCGAAGTTTAAGAAGTCCGCCATTTTGAATTTCGCAAATCTGATTTTAGATTCGGATCCAGCGACCTCAAAAACTGTAGTATACCAAATTCTGTTGTAAGCCAATTATTTTTTTGAAAATAATAATAAATTTAGTTACAACTCGATATGCCAATCAACTGCCATCTTGCATTTTTCAAAAATACCAATAAAACCTCAAGGTACAACAAAAAATTCCACCCGATACAGAATTTGGAGCAAAACTGAAAGTAAATCGCGATTGATCAAAATAAAAATTTAAAATTAACACGTTTTTCCAGGAATGCGCCGCCATATTGAAAAATCTAAGAGAGATAGAGCAAAAATAACGACGGATTTTAAAAGAGCACAAAAAATACTTCAGGAAATACAATTCAATTAAGATTCATCTGCGAATTGAATCTGTAGTCATATGTTGAAAAGCGGGTGGAATATATGCCGTTTTGGGACTTTACGGGTTAAAAAACAAAAATCTTTGAAATAAGAGAAATGTAAGATGTAATAACTTTTAATAGAATTTATTTAATTAATAGAAGAGTAATTTTTTGTGTCTATTTTCTATCTAGTAATCTTTTATTGCGGAAGAAGTATTAGGCTTTTCTACGTCTAAAAATATATTTCTCTCGGTTTCCAAAAATAATGGATTTATGCTCCTTTTCCACACCACCGTAGATATATTTATATATAGAGACACATTTGATTTCGAGCACTCAACCTACAATGGAAAAATCCCAGGTTCGATTCCCCGCGCGACCTTCTCCCTCTTTTTGTTTGCTTTTCTTAATAAAAAAAAGTTTTATATTTTTCTAGATCTTCTTAATTTATTTTTCCAGGATCTTTTTAACACTTCTGAATCAGGCAGATCAGTTTCTAACTGAAAGTGCTCATGAAAGGAGGGAATGAAGTTTGAAAATTAATTTTTCTTTTCTTTAAAAAAAACGCTCAACAAGAAACAAGAGAAAATGGAAAACATTTTTTATTTTGAACTCTATTTCATTTTAGTGGGTAAATATGGTGAAATCTAAATAAAACCAAGTTAAGCAAAATCACACAATAGTCAAAAGTGATAAATTTCATTGCTTGAAATCAGCATTTGACAAATTTATATTTTACTAACTACAAATAAAATATAAGAACTACCATTTTCAACAAAATATGATAAAGCGATTGATTTTGTCTACTTCCAAACGTTGAAATTATATCATTTAACTTTTCCCTTCGAAGGAAACTTAATGGCTTATACCGGTGAGGATTTTTTATTATTCTGTTCGTGATTTTATAATAATATAACAATTACTGATTAAAAAAAGTAATAGGAGAAATAATGATAGATTAACAAATATTTTCCTTCTTTCGTCACGTTTACATCCGGCGACAATTCGAGCACGAAGAATTTTGGAACGCAGTAGATAAAAATATACAACCGTGATACTTTTGTCCTCTGCCTTTACCAATAATACATTCGTCGGTCGTATTTTGTACAACAATAAATCATGAAGATAGACTTACGTAAACTAAGCAACATTCTGTCTTCATTAAATAAGCGAAACGATACAATGAATCACGCATCGTGAATGTCTGCATAAACATTGCAGAAAGGAAGTTGGGCCAGCTTGCATATGCCAAATTGTAGTAACTCTCCATTTACAAACTTCATGCATGTTGTAAATCAAGTTTTTTTAAATTTGTGGTCAATAGGAAGAACCAGGAAACTAAACGTTTAAAAAAATGAAAAACTACTGCGAGTCGCATTATGCCAATACTTGTAGGTACTCCTTATTCCTGACATAAAAAGGAAGTATTTTAATCTCTGATAAATGTATTATAATTGTTCTACATTTTAAAAATAATAAACAACAATAGCAATTAAAGTCCCTATTAAGTAACCATCGGACATTTATATTTTCTCTTTAACCCTTTTCGACCCGAAAGTCTGGAATTTCGACACATCTTTCAACGCTGTATGTTTTGATCCAAACGGCGTTAGAAAGATTTAAATTAGTAAAAATCGATAGATTTCGACCTCCTCTTTCAAATACTGTGGTTAGAATCAGCCGGCAATTTAAAGAAAAAAGTTATGATCATTATTTTGAAAAAAAAAATTGATTTTTTTGACGTTTCTTCGCAGTAATCGCTTTTTTTACATTGAAAAGTGCAATGCTTACCATTTCAAAGGATACTAATCGCGTCTTTTTACTCAACCCTTTCTTCTCCCGTGGTTTTTTTTTCAAAAAACAAAATGGCGGCTTCAATATGGAGTCTGCAAGTTATAATTTTGCATTTTCTCGCACAATTATGGATTATTTGACCATGTAATGGCTGAAATCGTGGAGAATTGGGATGAAAAAGTAATTATTATCGTTTGTCAATACCTAATCTCATTATTATTCATTCATAACCTCAAATTAGTTATATACAATGGACTTTTACTTTTTTTTTTCTAATTTTCACTGTTTTCGACGTTTCCGTATTACTTTTACTTATTACCAGATACGATTGTGACTTCTGAATAATCGGTTTATAACCTAAAAATTGAGTACAGGACGACAATTATATACGCATTCCTACCTAGTACTATGACGTTTGTATCATATCAGAGTAAACTTGGCTGTAAGTGATACCACAGATTTATACGAAAAAAGTCTAAAAAACTTTTTGGAGGCCCACATTTTCAAATGCGAATAGTCAAAAGGATATTGTTCTGGTGAGAAGTGTGAAAAACGAACATCTTATTGTTTAGAATGTAATATAAATTGTGTGAGAGGTACGCTTTAAATAATTTAGTAAAGTTACGTACATTTACCATATTACTATTGACTTGATTCATCGTTGTCATTTTTGGGAAAAATCCAATATAAAAAATGTTTTCAAAATTAAAAAATAAAAAAAAATGTTAAAAAATGAAAAAAATACAAACAAAATTTAAAAAGTCATAAAAAATAATCAAAAAATGACTCCGAATAACGTTTACTTCCCGTGGCAAGACCCGGACAACGGCAAAATAAGTATTGACGGCTAAACAACGTGACATAAATCGTTGTAAATTAGTATAGTGTGTAGGTAATGTATTATATTTATCATCAGGAATAAACAACTTTGAAATTAGGTATTGGAGGATTGATGTATTTACTCCGATATTCACTTTTATTAAATCTACAAACATCTTAGTACCAAGTAGATATGCACACAAGATGTGCTGCACTTCATTTTTAGGTTATAAACCAATCACTGATAGATCACAATCGTATGTAGTAATTTTCAAGTTCATGAAATGAAACGGAAAAGTCAAAAATTGAGTGAAAATCAAACAAAAAATCGATAAATGCCCATTGTATGTAACTAATTTGAGGTTATGAGTAAATCATAATGATATTAGATATTCACAAATGATAATAATTATAATTTTTCATTCTAATTATCCTTGATTTCAACCGTTACACGGTCAAATACTCGATATTTGTGCCACAAAATGCAAGACGACAAGTTACAGGCGCCATATTGAAGCCATCATTTTGTTTTTTTGAAAAGCACCTGACGGGACAAGAAAAGGCTGAGCAAAAAGATTAGATTTTTCTTCCAAGAAATCAAAAACGAAAAAGAAATCCTTTACGCAGATCATTTGAAAATAAACGCGAAAAAAAGCGCAGCCCAATATGAGTGAGAGTAATAAAGAAAAATACAGAAAATCGAAAAAAACGAATAAAAACGGAAAGTAAAAAAAAAAACAAAACAAAATGGATAAAAAAATTATGGAACTATAACCTTGCCACGTCCACGTCGTTAGTTCCGGGTCACAATGAGAGCAAGTGAGCAAGTGGAATTTTTATTAATTTTCTGATCGAAAATCTGTCTCTAGATGAAAAAGTAGTCCACAAAAAAATAGCAACCATAAATACGTAAATATAGGTGGGTCTCAACCCCAGACTACTATACTTTTTTGTGGGGCCTGTGTATTAGTTTTTTCTAATTATGACCTTCATTCGTACTTACCTGTTTGTGTCAAGCTGACTTCAGATACAAATTCAGAGACCCCAAGAATTTTTACAAATGTGTTTCACGACAATTCGATGTTTTTTTATAAGTTTGACCTTGAATTGACCTCGACCCAATGGGGTCAATCAGACCCCAGGATCGGATTCAGCGACCGAAAAAACGTATAGGTGTAGCTCGAGTAGCAGAACAAAAATTGTTTTTTTTTGCGGGGCTATTATGAAAATAAATTTGATTGATTTTAAGAAAATTATACTATTTTTCCGATAAAAAATTAGCACCGCCGATATTGAACCTTGGTAACATAAAATACAAAAAAATGTCGAAACAATAGTTAACCCATTAACGCCCAAGAGGACACAAATTTTACCAAGATTTTCGAAATATATCTTGACATTCAAAAACAATTCAAAAAGTTTGAGATAAATCATTCTCGACGTAATATTGATCGTACGTAAAATTTGTTTACAATAAAAGAGCAAAAAGTGATAAACACTTGTTGACAAAAAAAACGCAATTTTTTCATTCACAAATATTTTTTAATGGATATTTTGATGTTAAACAAGAAAAGTCATTGGACCAAAGCCTTAAAATATCGTGTCTTTAATGTCTCGGCTATAAATATTTGTAATAATATATGGGAAAATTGAAGATGGCAACTCCAAAATGGCGACTGAAGCTATTTTTTATTGTAAAATATTAACTTAGTGTACCAAATCTTTAAAACTTATCTGATCTTGATAAAACTTAGTACCCATACATTTTTGGGGTGTTCGAGTATTAACTACAAGTTATTTAAATAAAATTAAAATCGCTGATCCAATATGGCTGCCAAAATTTATATTATTTTGTTAATTTTCATGAAAATTGCTATATGGGGTTTTTTAAGATCGCTAGTTATGAAAATTAAGTTATTTTCAAAAATTTAAAATGGCGGATCGAATATGGCCGCCAAAAATAAAAAATGTAACTTTATATGTAGGATACTTGGTATATAAGGGTGTTCGAGGTCGCCGATTATGAAAATCACGTTATTTTTCAAAAATTCAAAATGGCAGATTGAATATGGCGGCGTAAAATTAAAAATTTCATTTTATATGTATGGCACTTGGTATATCGGGTTTATTGAGGTCTCAGATTACGAAAATGTAGTCGTTTTTTCAAGAATTTAAAATGGTAAATCCAATATGGCAGTAGAGAATTAAAAACGCTGTTTTATTGTTAAGAAACTTAGTAAATTGGGGTTTTGGGGTCTCTTATTACGAATTAGGAGTAATATTTAATTGTCAATAAGCTGAATTCAACTCTGGCCGTAGAATTGTTCTATCACGTCTGGATTTTGAAATATCCTAACCTAAAAGTGCAAAAAACACTGTTTTTACTTTTACTCAGGAAGTTTTTGTGGCAGAACAAAATGCTTGTTCACACTTTGGCAAAAGCCAGATTAAAGCAGTATTCATCAACTTTAAAATGCTTTTTTAGTCATTTCGCACGTTTTTTTTTTAAATGAGTTATCGAAGCTTTTGTCAAGGCACGATTATGATTTTCGTTTTTTGCACTTTTAGGTTAGGATATCTTAAATTTTTGCGTCATGGAGTAATTATACCAGGGTTTTTATTCAGCACATCGAAAACCACCGGAAAAATATACTCAGGTTTCTGATGAATGCATTTTAATCTGATTTTTGTCAAATTGCAAACAAACATTTATTCCGCCACTAAAACTTACTGCAAGTAGGCACAAACTGTTTTTTTTCGCTCCATTAGGTTAGGATATTTCGACATCTTGACGTAATAGAACAATTTGTAGAAAAAAAAACGGTCTTGATTTGTTAGTTATTTTCATGTAATTGCATATTTATTTAATATATGAAAATCATAATATTGTTCGCTGATAAAAACTTCAAAAAAAATCAAGTAGGAATTACAAAAGAACAATTTAAAACTGACAAATAGCACCGTAATATTGTTCATGCCAAATTGAAAAGAATTTTGTTCCGCCACAGAAACTTACTGAATATGAAAAAAACAGTGTTTTTGGCACTTTTAGGTTAGGATATCTCAAAATTTTGACGTGATAGAAAAATTCTGCCGACAAACTTAGATTTAGCGCAACGATAACTTTCGGAAAAGTATAGTCCGATTTTTGGGTATAAATTTTGTTATCCTGTGTAGTCGATTTTGAAAAATGTTACATATTTTTTTGACGTAACAAAAATTTTTACCTTTTTAAATTTGCTTATAATAAAATATAAATTTCGCAGTATTTTTTCACTTTAACTCGTGATTACTTGGTCAATTTTAAGAATTTTGGAATGAAGCAAAATTACAGACTGAACGTTTTTATTAGCAAATCTAAAAAGAAAAAATTAAGATGTTTATAAACAAAAAAATTATCAATAAGAGTAAAAAACCTCCCTATGTCTATTTTTAAGAAAAGTAATAAAAGTTTTAAAATTTTGTCCACCATATTGGATCCGCCAATTTGAATGTTTTAAAAATAACTTGAAAGTCGTACGCAGAGCCCCTAAAATGCTGATTTACCCAGTTTCATAAATATAAAATGTAATTTTTAATTTTCGGCCACCATATTGGATCGGACATTTTTAATTTTTTAAAAATAACGTGATTTTTATAATCGGCGACTTCAAAAACCCCTGAATACAAAGTTTCATATATATAAAATAAAATACTGAATTTTCGGTCGCCATATTGGATCCGCCATTTTGAATGTTTTAAAAATAACTCGAAAGTCGTACGCAGAGACCCCAAAACTCTGATTTACCCAGTTTCTTAAATATAAAATGAGATTTTTAATTTTCGGCCGCCATATTGCATCCGCCATTTTGTATTTTTTAAAAATATCTCGAAAGTCGTACTCAGAGACCCCAAAACCCTGTATACCCAGTTTCATAAATATAAAATGAGATTATTAATTTTCGGCCGTCATATTGGATGTTACATTTTTAATTTTTGAAAAATTACGTGTCGGTTACCTCAAAAACTCCCGTATACAAAGTATCATATATATAAAATAAAATTTTGAATTTTGGACCGCCATATTGGATTCGATATTTTGAATTTTTTTAAAATATCTTGAAAGTCGTACTCAGAGACCCCAAAACCCTGTATACCCAGTTTCATAAATATAAAATGAGATTATTAATTTTCGGCCGTCATATTCGAACTGACATTTTTAATTTTTGAAAAATTACGTAATTTTTATACTCGTTGACCTTAAAAACCCCTGAATACAAAGTTTAATATATATAAAATAAAATTTTGAATTTTCGGCCGCCATTTTGAATTTTTTTAAAAATATCCTAACCTAAAAATGCAAAAAACGAAAATCACAATCGTGCCATAACAAAAACTTCGATAACTCATTTAAAAAAAAAACGTACGAAATGACTAAAAAAGCATTTTAAAGTTGAAGAATAATGCTTTAATCTGGTTTTTACCAAAGTGTGAACAAGCATTTTGTTCTGCCACAAAAACTTCCTGAGTAAGAGGAAAAACAGTGTTTTTTGCAGTTTTAGGTTAGGATATTTCAAAATCCAGACGTGATAGAACAATTCTGCGGCCAGAGTTGGTTTCAGCTCATTGACAATTAAAAATTACTTCTAATTCGGAATCAGAGACTCCAAAACCCGATTTACTAAGTTTCTTAACCGTAAAACAGCGTTTTCAATTGTGCCGCCATATTGGATTTATTTTTCTAAATTCTTGAAAAAAAAAAACGACTACATTTTCGTAATTGACGACCTCAATAAACCCTATATGCCAAGTGCCATAGATATAAAATGAAATTGTTAATTTTCGGCCGCCATATTCAATCTGCCATTTTGGATTTTTGAAAAATAACGCGAGTTTCATGATCGGCGACCTCGAAAAACATCATATACCAAGTTTCGTTGATGTAAAATGAAATTTTTTATTTTTGGCCGCCATATTCGATCCGCCATTTTGAATTTTTGAAAAATAACGTGATTTTCATAATCGGCGACTTAAAAAAAACCTTATATACCAAGTGTTGTACATATGAAATATGTATTTTATATGTAAAATTAAATTTTTTATTTTTGGCCGCCATATTCGATCCGCCATTTTGAATTCTGGAAAATAACTTCATTTTCATAACTAGCGACCTAAAAAAACCCCATATAACAATTTGCATGAAAATGAATTAAAAAATATCAATTTTTGCGGCCATATTGGATCCGCGATTTTAATTGTTTTTAATAACGTGAACTTAAGACCCCAAAAATTTATGGGTACTAAGTTTTATCAAAATCGGATAATTTTTAAAGAATTGGTACACTAAGTTAATATTTTACAATAAAAAATAGCTTCAATCGCCATTTTGAAGCCGCCATCTTTAATTTTCCATGTTATTACGAATATTTATAGCTGGGAGATTAAAGACGCGATATTTTGTTTTTACACAATGACTTTTCTTGTTTGACATAAAAATCTTTAAAAAAAAATTATTGTGAAAGAAAAAATTGCCTTTTTTGTGAATAATTGTTTATAACTTTTTAAACGTTTATTGTAGACACAATTTAATAATAGAATCTGAAAGAGAGATCAACTTTATATCGAGAATGCCAAAAACGAAATTTTTTGAAAAAAGGATTGAAACAATCTTGTTTAAGATTCTTAATACTATTTATTTTTTAAATCAGGTAAACTTTATTTACAATTGTTTAAACTTTGCAATACATATGTACATTTATTATATGTATGTGTTTGAAGCTTATTTCTTCGGAGCATATTTCAATTTGTTTTTAAACTTCTTCGGATTAAGACCATACATCTTAAATCGATCGTCACTAATAGAAAGAATTTTCTCATCTACATCATTCAATCCTTTTTGCACATGTGCTTTCTTCGTCTTCTGTTTCTTTCCCTTATTCTTCAGTTGTTTTTGTTTCGTTACTTTTTCAACTCCTTCCGCTCCACTTATATTCTTTGCAGGACTTTTTTCCTTATTTGTTGAATTAAGTGAACTATTCGCATCGCTGTTTTTCTTTTTCTTCTTTTTCTTTATATTTTGAGATTCAATAACGGTTTCTGCACTCTCTGCCAATTTTCGTTTTTTATTTTTCTTTGACGATACATTACTTTCCTCTTCTTCAGTTTTATTTTCTTTTGTATCAGGAAGATCATCGCTGAGTTTACGTTTCTTACTCTTTTCCACACTTGTGGATACCTCAGCAACTTCGACAGTCTTCTTCTTCTTCCTCTTCTTTTTCTTTTTACTGCTTTCGCTAGTTGACGCTACTTCGGTTTCCTTTTCCTCAATTTCCGGAGGTCTGATTAAAAAAAGAATTAAATGAATTAAGATAATAAATGTATTAACCCATTAACGCCTGAAATGGCATTTTTTTATACTTCATTTTCAATCAAGTATTTCGTATGAAAATCGAAGTTGAAAACAATTGAAAGGTACGTATCCTATTGTTTTCGAGGTCGCTCTTCAAGATTCTGAGGTTAAAATTGAGTTTCAGCCATCAGATATTCCAATATGGCGCCGAATTTTTTAAAAAATTCCAAAAAATTGGGAATTATTTATTCCTATCAATTTTTTTCGAGCTATTAGAATATTGGAATTTTATTGGAACCTTGCATAATGGTGCATAAAACAGTTGAATTTTAAGAACAAATTTTACTTTTATACCCCACATCATTGTAACGACCTCAAAAATGGCGTCAACAATGAAAATTTCTTTGAAAAATTTCTGAACGTTCTAACTCAAAAACTACGTGCTGTTATATAAAAATGCTAAGAATGAAAAGTTCTTAGAATTAATCAAGAAATATAGTGAAATTTTTTCAGATTTTTGTGATGACATTTAGAGAAATTTTTTTTCAAAATTTGTTTCAAAATTATAATTTATTTAAAATAAATCCTAAACTATAATATTTGAAATTCATTTCCTCGAAAACTGTCAGCTTTTCGAAAAAATTGCAAAGAACAAATAACTCTTAGAATTCATCAGAGAATACACTAAAATTTTTTTCAGAATTTTTTGCAAATAAATTACCATTTTGAAAAAAATGTTATAAAAAAATTTTGAAAAAATTCCACTATATCGCTTGATGAATTTTAAGAACTTTTCATTCTGGGCATTTTTTTTTTTAAGTTCGTAGTTTTTGCATTAGAGCGTCCAGAAATTTCTCAAAGAAATTTTCATTGTTGACGCCATTTTGAGGTTGTTAGAATGATGTAGGGTATAAAAGTAAAATTTTTTCTTAAAATTCAACTATTTTATGCACCATTATGCAAGGTTTCAATAAAATTCCAATATTCTAATAGATCGAAAAAATTGATAAGAATAAAAAATTTCCAGTTTTTTTGAATTTTTTGAAAAATTAGGCGCCATTTTGAAATTTCTGATGGCTGCAACTCAATTTTGACCTCGGAATCTTGAAGAGCGACCTCGAAAACAGTAGGATACGTACCTCTCAATTGTTTTCAACTTTGATTTTGATACGAAATACTTGATTGAAAATGAAGTATAAAAATTGTCATTTCAGGCGTTAATGGGTTAATACAGTACTCCTTCCCTTATGCTAATTTTCCTTATTCTAATGTCTTCCCTTATTCTAATGTCTCCCCTTATACTAATGTCTTCCCTTATTCTAATGTCTTCCCTTATTCTAATTTCCCTTATTCTAATGTCTTCTCATATTCTAATTTCCCTTATTCTAATGTCTTCTCATATTCTAATTTCCCTTATACTATTGTCTTCCCTTATTATAATGTCTTCCCTTATTCTAATTTCTCTTATTCTAGCGTCTTCCCTTATTCTAATTTCCCTTATACTAATGTCTTCTCATATTCTAATTTCCCTTATACTATTGTCTTCCCTTATTATAATGTCTTCCCTTATTCTAATTTCTCTTATTCTAGCGTCTTCCCTTATTCTAATTTCCCTTATACTAATGTCTTCTCATATTCTAATTTCCCTTATACTATTGTCTTCCCTTATTATAATGTCTTCCCTTATTCTAATTTCTCTTATTCTAGCGTCTTCCCTTATTCTAATTTCCCTTATACTAATGTCTTCTCATATTCTAATTTCCCTTATACTATTGTCTTCCCTTATTATAATGTCTTCCCTTATTCTAATTTCTCTTATTCTAGCGTCTTCCCTTATTCTAATTTCCCTTATACTAATGTCTTCTCATATTCTAATTTCCCTTATACTATTGTCTTCCCTTATTATAATGTCTTCCCTTATTCTAATTTCTCTTATTCTAGCGTCTTCCCTTATTCTAATTTCCCTTATACTAATGTCTTCTCATATTCTAATTTCCCTTATTCTAATGTCTTCTCATATTCTAATTTCCCTTATACTATTGTCTTCGCTTATTATAATGTATTCCCTTATTCTAATTTCCCTTATTCTAATTTCCCTTATTCTAATGTCTCCCCTTATTCTAATTTCCCTTATACGAATGTCTTCCCTTATTCTAATTTCCCTTATTATAATGTCTTCCCTTATTCTAATTTCCATTATTCTAATGTCTTCCCTTATTCTAATTTCCTTTATTCTAATGTCTTCCCTTATTCTAATTTCCTTTATTCTAATGTCTTCCCTTATTCTAATTTTTTCTCTTCTATTCTAATATTTCCCCTCACGCGTTCTCCCCACTGACGTGTGTTGACGTGTGGATTTTCTAAATACATTATTTCGTTGAGCCGCACTCGCTTCGCGACACTCACACGCAGAAGCTCCCATTACACGGATATAAACAAAGATACGGAAGTGGGGATAGTGAGGGGCTGTAACTTTGAATAAACTTCCGCCATTTTGAAAGAACCGACAGTATAACTTTGGATGGGGACTACCGTGCAAATCTAAGTAGTGGGGGAGAGGGGAAAATTAGAATAAGGGAAGAAGGCCGCCATCTTGGGACAAATTAGAATAAGGGAAGGACTACTGTAACATATTTTACTTACTTGTATAAACTTGTCAAAATTTTCCTTTTGAAACCATCGTTGCTAGCCTTTTGCTTGTAAACCTTAACATCATTCATTTCCAAATGTTCCGGTCTATATTGAAGAGCTTTTTTCAAAGAACACCACTTATTCAATTCTCTGTCATCCGCCATCATAATCTACGAATCGTAAAACAAGTTTAACAATTTACAAGATATTTTTTTTAACTACTTACCTCATCTACAGACAAGCCATAATTGTTCGGTACAACTTCGTGCCACTTGAATCGACACGGTAAGTCACCGATCATATCTTCGCAATTCAGAGCATAATATTGATCAAAATATTCCTGATAGGATGGATGAGAAGAAGGATCATACTTCGGTTTATCTTTAGAAATAAGTTCTGAAAATTTACTTTTTCTTCTTCTTTTTCGTTTTTTCGAAGAATCTACAAGTTCTGCTTCTAAATCTTTCTTTTTATCGTAATCCGCATCCATCTGTAATATTTATTATTAGTTTATTCTTTAAACAATTTTAACCACTTCAATGGTAATGGATCATATACAGTGGCCCCCCTCTTATCCGATCCTCGGCATATCCAATAGTCCTCAGTTATCCGATACTCGCTTCCTTCACTTAGCCGATATTTTTCTTAGTCGTAACAGTCGTGTCCCCAAGTAAGACCCGTATCGGATAAGTGAAGGAGCCGCCATCTTGTCGGTCCCGAGTTGTATCGGATAAGAGGGGGACCACTGTATGTACAAACAAAATTATTGACAAACGTGGTAATGGATCATATGTGTAAATTTTGCAATAACTTTTACAATTCTTAATGAATTTGCATGAAACTTCGTATACCATGATATTTTGGGTCGCTGAATCCGAATCTGTCGTCAAAATGGGAAAATTCAAAATGGCGGATCCAATATGGCGGCTGTAAATTTGCTAAATTTATTAAAATGTGCGGCGCACATTTTTCTTTATACGGAAAACAGCTGAAAATTGTTACTCGGGGGTTTTCGGGGTCGCCGATTACGAATCTGAAGTTAGATTTTGAAAATTCAAAATGGTGGATCCAAGATGGCCGACATAAATGTGAAAAATTACCCAAACTTCATCAAACTGGGTTCTCGGAGGTTTTCGGGGCCGCTGATTATAAATCTGAAATCAGATTTTGAAAATTCAAAATGTCGGTTCCAAGATGGCCGACATGATTGTAAAAAATTTACTTGATTTTGATGAAAGTTGGTACGCGGGAATTTTTTGGGTCGCTGATTACGAATTTGAAGTCAGATTTTGTAAATTCAAAATGGTGGATCCAAGATGGCCGACATAAATGTGAAATATTACTTGATTTTTTAAATGATTAATTAAATGTTAAATGATATATTTTAGGAAAAAATGTAACCCGTGTTTCACCGTTTTTCGATATCTTAAGTACAGGGCTGTACCACTTCTGGCACTTTTTTTTTTTTAAACAGCTACCAACTGAAGTGGTTAAATGAAACTTACGTTAAATTCTGGATCTTCGCAGTGAGGTCCGTACGCTGATGTATCGACAAAATTTCCTGAGTCAGTATTCGGGTCGTAATCGTCCCAGTTACAATCCAAACCAAGCTCGGTATCGATGTCGTGATCTTCCGGTTTCATTTCCTCAACATCGGCGTAGTACTCGTCGTTAAATAGTTCGTTCATTCTTTTTTCATGTTCGTTAGGATCGAAATCTCCTTCTAAATCAGCCACGTCGAAGCGCAAATCATCATTTCCTGTGACTTCTTTTAGTTTTTCGATTCTTTCTTGTAATTCTTTTCTTTTTACAGCTTTTAATTGTTTTAATTCTTCCCTTTTTTGTACCTTTTCTTCTTCTTTACGTTTCTTTACTTCAGCTCTTTTTTCTGCTCTTCGTGTATCTTTTCTTCTCAAGGAATTTTCAAATGTTCGAGGATATCTCTTGATAAATTCTTGATCCGGTTCTTCGAAACGAAAGTTATATTTCGTTTCAAATTCTTCTTGCTTTTTTATATTTTTTTCATCTTCTGATAAGTTTTCATCGGAATCGTGCAATTTTAGTTCGTAATCGTCACTTTTGGATGTGTTTTCTTCAAGATGCATTTTGTTTAGAACGTAATCACGTAAAAACTTTTCGTCTTTATCCAATTTTGGATTTGACCAAAAATCTCTTAGCGGTTTTAATTCTTTTTCTAAATCGTTTTCTATTTCTGCTTCGCCTCCTTTTAACCATTCTTTGTAGTCACTTTCGATCTGAAGCTTTTCTTCTTTTGTTTCTGATTTTTGTTTTGGTTTAAGAAAATCGTTGTCGTCGTTAATGTCCTGCGTCGCTTTTCGCAGACTGTCTTTTAATTCTTGTTGCTCTTGAACATATGTTCGAGAAGCAAAATTTGACGTATTTTCTTCTTCACTGTCGCTGAATTTTCCATCTTTTTTCATTATAATATCACGTTCGTAATCTTTTAAAAATAAAGTTTTCTCTTTCTTTACTTTTTTTGTCTTCTCTGTAACATTTTCTGTTTCCGGGTTAGAGAAAAATGTAACATTTTTGTCGTGAATTTTGGGATCTTTGGTGGTAAGATAAGTAAGCGTTTTAAAAAACTCTTTATCCATTTGATCGTTCCATGCCTAAAAATAATTTGTTTTATATTTTTTGTATTTAATATAGATAATTAGATTTTTACCGTTCCATCTTCGTCTTCTTCGGTGGAATCACTCGAGTCACCACTATTTATTTCTTCGAGATCTTTTCCATATTTAGTTTTTACTAAAAAGTAATAATAACATAAATAATATATATTTGTATAGTAAATCATGAAGAATGTTGATATTTACTTTTATTCAATTCTTCTTTTTGTCGCCAGTTATTATAATTTTTGGCGTAACCATCGTTAATTTTTAATTCCCCTTCAGAATCGGAACTTTCATCGGCAAACAATTTAGACATTGTTTACTAATTTAATATGGTTCAAGTTATATTTATTATGCACCAATTCTTCATGTGGAATGTTTATACATAACCTCAAAATCTGTTTTTTAAATGAACGTGTCTTCAGTTTGCTGGTGCGCACGTGTATGTAACTGGATCTGTGTGTTCCCATTGTTGCAAAATCAGCTAACTATTTTACAACATTACTAGACAAATTTTATAGTAACTTTTTATGTCCCCACTTGAAACAATATTTTTTGATATATTTTTGGCTGTTGAAGACGAATTTTTTGGGTGGAATGCTCAAAAGTGGTCGGTTAATTGTTTATAACAATTTTTTTTAAACAATTAAATAATTTTGTTCTTTTTGCTCCGGAAAACATTTTTTCATATTTTTTGAGTAATTTTGAACAAAAAAGGTCCTAGTAACTTTCACGTAGGACGACAACTTTTCGAGATAAAAATTCCCACACTTTAAAAAAAGTCGATTTTTGATATTTTTGACACACTACCACACCACCAATGCTAATGGTTTTATTTTAAATCCACCTATAAACTTTTCTTCTATTACTATACTTTAAGTAAAAGAATCGATTTGGATATTTTTTGTATGGTACATCTTGTTACACAGGATGGAAATATTACTGCTAACACTCAATTTGCAATGTTTGTTTAGTACCATGGTGTTTTTCGAGGTGTCATTATGGCAGAATACTTGAAAAAGTTGGAATAATTGACATTTATTAATTCAAATCTTTTAGAGTAGATTACTACCTCAAGGGGATACCATTAAGTAGTAATCAACGCTAACAAAATGTAAATTAAAAAGTTCTGCCACATTTATTTAAAAATCGGGCTTCATAAAGGCAATTCTAACCATCATTTACTACCACCTTCTAAAAAGAATAAAAAATAATGGAAGAGAATTGTTGTTGGGCGAAAAATTGGCAGAGAAAATTCCCAGCACAAACAGAAAGTTTTCAAGCAGAAACATCCCTGAAACTTTCTTCCTAAATCCTGTAAATGATACGGAAGTCATCAAGGAGATTGCAGCGTTGCAAGTAAATAAGGCTCCAGGCCCAGATGGTATATCAGCGAAACGGTTGAAATCCATGGGTACAGTACGTATTGTAAAACCCATCACCCACCTAATAAATTGCATATTTGAAAGTGGTACAGTACCGGATGATTTTAAAACAGCAGTAATTAGACCAATTTTTAAGGCTGGTGATTGTCGGATTATCAACAATTACAGACCCATTTCACTAATATCTAACATAGCAAAGATCTTGGAAAAATGTTTAAAGCACAGAATGGTCAACTTTATATCGAAACATAAAATTATAAGTAAAGTGCATCTTGGTTTCCAAGAGGGTCTTTCAACATCTGACGTTTTAGCTGAGCTCTCGAAAACGCTACATAAAAATCTGGATATCGCCAAGCCAACACTAGCGATCTTCATAGATTTGGCAAAAGCGTTCGATACACTGAATCATGACAGACTAACTGAGAAATTGGAAAATTTAGGTTTCATAGGCCTCAGTAGCATATTAATAACCAGCTACTTGACGAACAGAAAACAGGCGGTAAAATGTGGAAAAACTTTAAGTGATTATCGGGTAGTCAAATGTGGTGTTCCACAGGGTACGATTCTTGGTCCAATTCTTTTCATTATGTACATAAACGACTTGTATTCAATAGATGCAAAGGCACAATTTTATCATTCGCTGACGATACGGTTGTGGTATTCGAGGCGAATTCGTGGCCTGAACTAATGAGAGTTGCCTCAAACGACTTCAGTACAATTAAACAATGGTTTAATTATAATTCACTTACGGTAAATGTGGACAAAACGAAATACATGCCATTTGGCTGCTATAGTGATAGTATTCCTGCGAATCTGGCGAAATTATACATTATACATGGAGAAATCCAAGAAAGTATCGAAAGGACTGACATTATTAAATATTTATGTATAATTGTAGACTCTAAATTGAGATGGGATATGCATATAGCTGCACTCCTAAATAAACTAAGACCTCTCCAATACTTATTTAGAAGATTGCGTGATTTCCTACACAAGAAATCACTTTTCCAAATATATCACGGCTTATTTCAATCCATACTACGATACGGAATCATCATGTGGGGCGGAGCCTATGATAATGTTATGAGGAAAATCGCAATAATTCAAAAAGCGACCTTGAAGATTATTATGAATAAAAAGAGAGATTATTCTTCTCAGAAATTGTTTGAAGAAAGTAGAGTCTACGACGTAAGGAAAATTACATACTATACCGCAACAACTCAGGTGTACAAAGAAAAAGAATCCTTAAAAATTGTTGGGAAAACTAGAAGTGCTGGAAAATTTACAATACAAGTCCCCAGAAGAAAATCGGAAATCGGAAGGAAGTGCTACGACTACATCGGTGCACTGTGTTTCAATTACATCCCTGGCGAAAAAATCAGATTGAAAAGGAATTACTTTCATTCCGTCTTAGTCCGTTTCATGCCGTAATCTGTCCCCTATCCAATCCTGTCCATTCCTGTCGAAACTGAAAATGATATTTCGGAATGACTCAGGATTCATTAGGATTGAACTCACTGAATGAAACGGATTGCAAATCGAGTGAGAATAACCGAAGACTCGTTCGGATTGAAATGGAGGAATGAAACGGATTGCAAATATGATTCGGAATGACTCAGGATTCGTTCGGATCGAAATCGAGGAATGGAACGGTTTACATTTGTGTCTCGGAATGACTGAGGATGAAAACGGATAGAATTTTCCGGTATGGCATGGCTTAGAACGGAATGACAAAGTGACCCGGATTAAATTCGGATTAAACAGGGGACAGATTCCGGATAGTCTCGGATAGCACCGGTTTCGGTCGGATTAAATTCCTATCCGGAACTTTCGCCAGGGATCCCAACAAATATTAAAATAGTGAAGGAAGAAAGAAGATTTAAGTTTTTTCTGAAAAAATGGATTGAAGACAAAAATAGTTGCAACACCGCAAGCAATTTTAGTGATAATTATATCTATAATCGTACACTCCTGTAGGTTATAGCTAGCGCTTGTTTAATGATTGCTATTGTTGAAGATCTATTGCGCGCTTCAAAAGCGATTGTTAATTTTAATTTTCAAATTTTTAATGTTTCAATTTTTATTTGTTAGTTTTAGTTATTTAGTATAATTATAAGCTAGGTTAAGCTAATTCAGAGTCACACACAAGTACACACTGCTAGTACTTATGTGGCAGTGCATAATCAAGATAAAATGAGTGTCTACATGTAAATATTATAATTGTTAAAAACGGAAAATTATTATGATAATTATATTACAATATCTAATGTATTATGCTTCTGAAATAAAACTTATTATTATTATTATTATTATTATTATTATTATTATTATTAATTGGCCGAGAATTTTCTGCAATATCAAAAAATCATGTAATTCTCTGTCATTTCTCGAAAAATATTTTTGATTTTTTTAAGAGAGTATATATTTAATTTCTATTTTTAAGCGTAGATTACTATCTTATCGGCTTATCACATCAGAACCCCATTACTACTTTCTTCTAATTTAATTTTAAAATTTTTTAAATTTGGGTAAATAAACACATTTTTTTTTTAATTGCGAATGGATTTAAAGAAATTAAATTAAAAAACAAAAACTTTATTCCAGCGTCACTGACTCCCTTGTCAAAAGTCACTGAAGAATTTGTTAGACCCATTAAAATTCGCTAAATTAATTTAAACATACAAAAAAGTTTGGAGAACAGAAAAAGAGGTTCCTGAGAGACATGACGTCTGTAAACGCAACCCTAAAATTTTCCATTTAACATCGGAAACGTGTGTCAATGCACAATACATTACATATATGTTTTGCATTGGGAACAACTTCGCCTTCAATGTAGCATCGCGAACCGGGTCCAATGTTATTTATTAAATCTACAAAACTAATTAAATATTGGGTTTCGCCCATCTTGCCTGAGTTATTTTTTTACTTTGACCCTATCACTTTAGTTCGCTCTTCTGCCGGTAGAGATCGTAGGCGGCGGTGTTAACAGGGCCAATTCTGATTGGTTTATTTCATTAATTGGACAAAAATTAAACCTATGAATATACATTTACATGATAGGCAGTATTTTGTATACATTACCATCAGATGATAAAGAAGATACAATGACGCATGTACATGTCATATGCCAAATACATTTGGTCGCGGCGCGTCACATTATGCACAATATAAACATAACCTCTTTATTGTAAAAAGTTTATGTACATATTTTTTTCTGACTGTAAATATGGTTGAAGAAGGAAAGAAAATATCCTTTGGTTTCTCAAAATCTATTAAAAAACCTGTTTTAAAAAATACTCCACCAGTAGAAGAAAAGAAAGTCGATTTTATTGAATGTATCGACTCGAAGACCATCAAAGTCATAGGGTATGTTATTTTATTGTTTTATTTATCATATAATCATTTTATAATATTGTCGATTCATTTGTGTATGCATGTATTACATTTATATGATAAATTTTGAAATCATTAAAAAAAAAACAGAGCTCACTTTTTGCAATTTCAAAAAAGACTTGTTGAAGTATCGCATATAATTTCAAGAAAAAGAATGAACCATCGATTTAGAGATAAATCAATAAAAGTTTATAGAAATTGAAAATTATGTAGAAGATTATCATTATTTCAGAGGCGAAGCTCAAGATGTAAAAAAAGAACCACTCGTTATAAAATTACGTGAAGGAAAAAAATGGCACGATAGAATTGTAAATAAAACAAATGCAGATATTTTTATTAATTCATCCGAAAAAGTTGATACAAAAGATAATATTGATAAAATACTACCCGACATCAAGATAAAACAAGAAAAACAGGATGATGTGAGTGATAATTCACAAACAAATATTTCTGAAACATTGCAAAATATTGAAATTAAAAAGGAACCGGATATAAAAAAAGAAATTAGTTTAGACGAACAAGCCGCACGAGATATTTTGAATGATGTTCATCTCGGAATACAAATAGCAGAACAAACGCCACAGGGACTCGTTATAGAAAGCAATTTAAACGACGAATTGTTGGGAAAAGAACAAGTAAGTTTAAATAGTAATTCGTTTCCTGTGACTTTACAAATATTTTCATTTTAGTCTACCATTGCCGATTATGAAGAAATTCCTATCGAGAGTTTTGGATTAGCAATGCTGAGGGGGATGGGATGGAAAGATAACGAAAATGAGAAACAAAAAAGAGAATTACAAGATTTACAAGTTAGACCGAAAGGTATGGGTCTTGGTGCAGATAAACTTCTTGCAGCACAAAAAAAGAAAAAGATTGTATCAAAAGCGAAAGAAGACGAAGATTTACCGTTGGTAAAAGGAAGTTACGTTCAACTTACTAAAAGTAAAAAATATGGTCAAGTTCAAGGATTCGATGACAATTCCGGAAGACTTATAATAAAATTAACAATCAGCGGTGAAATAATTTCAGCTAATGAAGCCACGGTACAAGTAGTCAGCAAAGACGTATACTCGAAGAACTCTAAAGTGATAAGTAAGTAAAACTAACTAATTATTTATGAACAAATTTTTAATTGTTTATATTTTAGATACAAAGGAGTACGAGGATTATAAAAGTAATGAAAATTCTAATAATACAAGTGACCATAACGGAAAAAGTGATAGCAGACATGACAAGAAAAAAAGTTCTTCTAAATCACGAAGATATTCCAGTAGTGACGACAGCGAAAGTGAAGATGACAAAAAGTCGCCTGAACGAAGAAAAAAGAAAACGCACAAAAAATACGATTATAAAAATGAACGTTCAAATAATACAAGTAAAGAAAATGAAAAAAGTGAAAGTAGACGTGATAAAAAATCAAAAAGTTCTTCGTCAAAATCAAGAAGGTATTCTACTAGCAGTAGCAGTAGCGATGACAGCGAAGATGACAAAAGGTCGCATAAACGAAGAGAGAAAACACACAAAAAACATAGTGAATCTTCGAGTCGCAGAAAAGATCGAGACAGTCGAGAAAGGGAGAAAACAAGCAGTCGCAAATCTAAAAAGCACAAAAGATCTTACAGTCCACCGTCAAGACGGTAGTGTTGTATATTGTAATCTTATTTAATAAACTGTAATAATTTTGTATGTGTGTGAATTTTTTTATACTATTGTCGAAGTTTAGCTACGAGAAAATTACCCAATTATTGTTTCTAATTAAAACTGTATAAAAATTCATAGGCCTTGCGAATTTGTATAAAGTAATTCATAAGATTATGTAAAACAATAGTTCGTTATCTTGTAAGTGAACATGGTTACGCTGCGAACAATATTTCGTAATTGAAATAAATTTTATTGTTTTCGACACTTTATTAACTGTGATTTCGATAAGTTTCCTTTAACCTCTTTGCTGCGGATGACAAAGATCTTTGTCATTTAGGACTTTTCTCTGACTGCGGATCTTACAAGTACAGTAGGACCTCTCTTATTCTAATTGTCCAGCCTCTCTTATTCTATACGTTCCCCCACAAGTCTTCTCCCACTATCACACGAAAAGTCAACGAAAAATATTGTCCACGAATCACAAGCTCGCAAGCAAAGTAAGTGGGGGTAAGGGGAAAATTAGAATAAGAGAGGTCGGCGCCATCTTGAAAAACTTTACTAATTAGAATAAGAGAGGTCCTACTGTAACCCTACCCAACTGTGTCTCACCAATTGGAATGAAACTTTGCATACGTGTAGAGTATCGAAAAATATTGGGCACGTAATTTTTTGGACCCTTAAATCTTTTTAGGGGGTAAAAACTACTCCCTGTAAGATACGTTTGTATATATTTATCACATTAACTGTTTAATAACGCAGTTAAAATAATTAAAATGATTCCAAATTATACAGCATTTATTGTTTTTGAGGTCGCTGAATACGAATCTGGTGTCATATACTCAAAATTCAAAATGGCGGATGAAATATTGGAAATGTTGACAAATCCACATGAAAATAGCTACTATGGCAGTTTTTGGGGTCGCTGCATACGACTCTGATGTCAGATCTGCCAGATTCTCAAAGTTTAAAATGGCGGATGTTTTAAAATTTGTTATTTTGTTGTTATGTTACAGTTGTTGTCAACGACTAGTGTCGGAATAAAATAAAACTAACCTACGCTACAAGTCAAAGTAATTATCTTTTTTTTTATTTTTAAATTCCAGCGTTTAACAATGATTATTTACTGAAACTATAAACAATTTTAGAAATTCTTTATGCCAGGCGTTTCGTCCGCCATATTGGATACGCCATTTTGAATTTTGGAATTTGACACCAAATTCGTATTCAGCGACCACAAAAACCGCCAAAGTACTAGCACTGTAAGGTAAAAGGAAAGAAAAACAGGTTTTCTATAAATGTATGTAGATAACCGGTACTTTACGTCGGAAACGTAGAAAACATGTAGTCTACATGAAAATGTAGAATGCTGAAACATGTCGAAAACATAACCTATTCAAATGTTTATGTTTTATGGGTTTCATTAAATTGTTTTTTTATCCATTATAAACGAAAAAGAATTTTTCCTGAATTCAAGATGCCACGGTATTTGAAATCTTAAAAGAAAAGATTAAGGTGGTTAGACCCCAGAATATCAGAAGTTGAAGAAAAATATTTAATAACGTTTCCAAGAATTTAATTTTCATTATTAAAATATTGGTGAAGAGTGAAAACATTATTCTTCTTGAAAAAAAAAAATTAAATCTGCAAAAATAATTTGTTAAGCAACATTTGTTCTTTTTTCAAATTTTTTCTTCTCCGCTGTTAAGAATTTTTAAAAAATGAACGGATTTTAACGGATGACGGCTTATTTTCTCGAGAAAAAGATTTTCTTTAAAAATCCGTTCATTTTTACAAAATTCTTAACAGCGGAGAAGAAAAAATTTGAAAAAATAACAAAAGTTGTTTAACAAATTATTTTTGCACATTTCATTTTTTTTAAAAGAAGAATAATGCTTTCACTTTTCAACAATATCATTAGTATTGAAAATTAATTTTTCGAAACGTTATTAATATTTTTCGTCAACATATGATATTTTGGGGTCTAACTACCTTAAGTAATAAACCAATTAATTTTATATTCCTGTCGTAAAAAATAATTTATAATATTTGTGAAATAAATTTTATTGATTTATAAAATCACAAAAGCATTTTTCAAAACAAGATAACCTCCTTAATGGTGACATTAGCGAGGTTTTAAAAATAGTTTTGATAATATCTACATACTTTGTAACTAATATTTTACGGATATCTTGTATCTTTTTGGATTTTTCAGTCTTCAGCTTGATTTTTAACTAAAAAAATACACATATAATTGCGCCAAATAAATTAAAAAGTTTGATGTAGACTACCTCCATTTGTGTAGAAAACAGAAGATGTAGTCTACGCCATATTCGACACGTAGAAAACTGAAGTAGTTTACCTCCAATAAACTACCAACCCAAGACTGACTACTAGTGTCGGAATAAAACAAAACTAACCTACGATACAAGTCAAAGTAATTATCTTTTTTTTTATTTTTAAATTCAAGCGTTTAACAATAATTATTTAAAGAAACTATAAACAAGTAAACAATTTTAGAAATTCTTTATGCCAGGCAGTTCGTCCGCCATATTGGATGCGCCATTTTGAATTTTGGGAATATGACACCAAATTCGTATTCAGCGACCCCAAAAACCACCAATGTAGCTATTTTCATGTGGATTTGTCAACATTTCCTTGTTTCATTCGCCATATTGAATCCGACATTTTGAATTTTGAGAATATGACACCAGATTCATATTCAGCGACCTCAAAAACAATAAATGCTGTATAATTTGCAATCATTTTAATTATTTTAGCTGCGTTATTAAACAGTTAATGTGATAAATGTATACAAACGTATCATATGGGAGGGGTAGTTTTTACACCCCCTAAAAAGATTTAAGGGCCCAAAAAAAAAATACGTGTCCAATATTTTGCGATACTCTACACGTATGCAAAGTTTCATTCCAATCGGTGAGACACACTTGGGTAGGGTTACTTGTAAGTCACGGCAGAAATTAGTCTAATGAAGTCAATAATGTATCCAATTTAAAAAGTGGACCATTTATAAACGGTTACCGTCCGAAATCCCCGACGACAAAATCACCGAATTCAATATGCCCTTCTTCATCAAAATCACCCTTCAAAACATCTACTTTTTTTAAAAGTTACCTCAGTCCATGACGGAAAAGTATAAAAGTGTAGCGCTCTCGAGTAGCATAATTTCGGCCAATAAGCGTCCCACCAATGATCACCCAAAGTAGTGGAAGATTTCACTATCCCACAGCATAAAAAAGCTAACCTACCTAATCTAACCTAACCTAACCTTTTTTTTTTTCTTTTTTTTCCACGAGGGGGAAATCCATTATGGACCCCCAGAGTTAGAGGCGCGATGGATGGTCCACGGGCGTCTTCCTCCGGGGAGTGTCGGACTCGCACCGACTAAAACCCCCTCCTACTGCCAGGCGGCTCATCGCCCCGGGAACTGCAAATGCATCCTCCTCTTTTTTCGCGATGATGTTTATCGCGTATTCAGTTACCGCTCTCCACGCGGCCTCTCTGCTGAGTAACACTTCTCCCAAATTGTCCGCAGTCAGTTCCACCTGAATTAACTGTCCCATTTTGCCTCTCTCCTCCGCCCATGCCGGGCATCTGGACAGTGTGTGCTCGACGTTATCCTCCTCCCCCATACAGTGCACACATTGGCTGCTTCCTACCTTGCCAATCCTCATGAGATATGATTGGAATGCTCCATGCCCGGTGAGGATTTGCGTCAGGTGGTATCTCACGTCTCCATGCCCTCGTGCGTACCACTCCTCTATCTTAGGGATAATCCGTCGTGTTCATCGTCCCTTTTCGCTCTTCTCCCATTCTTATTGCCACTCCGTCTACATCCGCCTCTCTGTGGTTTCGGTCGATTCGTCCTCAACCCCGTTCGCGTTTCTTCCTGGCTTCGTAGTCCCTTTTTGTCTTTTCTCTGCCAAGAGGTGGATTGGTGGGATCCCCGCCAGCACATGCGCCGCTTCCTGGGAGACTGTGCGATATGCGCTGATCACACGAAGCGCACTGCGGCGATGTACCTCCGCCATGATGTTCTTAGTCTTACCCCTTGCCAGCGCTTTTTCCCATATCGGCGCTACATACAGCAGCTCCGACTGAACTACTGTGAACAGCAGTGCTCGCTTCCTTGGTTTAGGTCCGCCTATATTGCTCATGAGTCTGGCCAATGCTGCCTCAATCACCGAGGCTTTTTCCACGACCCTAGCAATATGGCTCGAGTAGCTCAGTCTTCGATCCAGGTTAACGCCCAGATAGTTCATGTGGCGGGCGACTGAGACTCGTACGCCCTCCATCATGACGATAGAATCCTGAAACGCCCTACGTCTCGTCACCAAGAGGCACTCCGTTTTCTGGGCTGCCACCTCCAGCCCCATCCGTCGCATCCACTGCCTTACCCTTCTCACGGCCTCGTTTGTAATGATTTCCAGGTCCATGATGGTCCTGGACCTGGCAACAATAGCTATATCATCAGCAAACGCCACCCCTTCCGTCGCTTCTGGCATTTCCTCCCGAAGTATACCGTCATACAGAGCCATTCTCTCAGACAGGTAACTCCCTACGATGTTGCGCAGGTAAGAAGGTATCTCTGGCCGCGATCGTAGTGCCGTCAAGATGTCCGCCTATCCGGCCCAGTTAAAGGTATTCCGAACGTCCACCGTGACTACGACACAAAAGTCGGCGTATCGTCCTTTGTTCCTGCCTGCTGCTTCAGCGATGCTGACCACATGGACGGCATCAATGGTCGATCTTCCTTTCTAGAAGCCATACTGATTCGGGGTAAACCTCCGGCTCTCCTCTCATGCTGTCTGCAGACTATTCAGCACCAAGGTCTCCAGTAGCTTCCCATCCGCATCTATCATGCACAACGGCCAGTATGACGATGGTACACCGGCAGGCTTCCCAGGCTTCGTTATGAGGGCCAACCTCTGCCTCTTCCACCTAGTCGGGAATATTCCTTCCTTGATACATGCGTTGTACACTTCAAGCAGCATCGCAGGCGCTGTCGCAGCTATTATCTTCAGCGCCTCATTGGGCACCCAGTTTGGACCCGGTGCCTTACCCGCGCGAAGTCTTCCCGCTGCCGTCAACAGCTCTACCTCCGTAAATGGCGGTAGCTTCAGCCGTATGTCGTCACCCTCCACTTCGCTCTGTCTCCATGGTCTGTGCTCGTGTGTTGGGAAGAGGGTGTCAATCACACTCTCGACAAATACATCATCTTCCAGCTCCGCCGGTCGTTGTAGGGCGCCAAGTTTACCCATGACAAGTCTATAGGATTTTCCGCAGGTATCCTTGTCGGCTTCTGCCTTTAGCTGCTTCCAGCATTCTCCCTTGCTCTTGCGGATTGCCAGAGATAAACTTCTCCTGGCTTCCCTGTACTCTGCAATTAGATGTTCTTGTGCATCTGTGCATCTAGCACGTTGTTGTTTCCTTCTGGATGCCAAGCAGATTTTTCTCGCCTCCTCGATGTTTTGGTTTCACAAGTATGCTGGTGCTCTGAGAGGCCTGCCCTTCTTATTTGGCACTGCCGCATCGCAGGCTCCAGCTAAGATCTTGACTAGCCTATCAGCCTTGCCTTCTGCAGCCAGTTCCGCTCCTCCTTCCCAAGCTTTGTGGAGAAACTGGACCTCTATCTCCACTCCAAGATTCGCTTCCAGTTTGTCCTTTGTTTCCGGCCGGCCGAGGTGAACTTTGTGTTCCTCCCATCCTAAAGGTGATATAGCGGTGGTCGCTAAGCGTCTCTTCATCGAGCAGCGTCCATCCCACTGCTCGCCCCGCCAGGCTCTCAGACGCTAGTGTAACGTCGGGGAACGATGTTCCTCCCCCTTGCCGCCGCTCAAAGGTTGGTTTTCCTTACCTCTTGAATCGCTAGTCCGTTGCGCACGAAAATAGCCGTTAATCCGCTCTTGTCACTGACCCACGTTTTCTCCTTCAGGTTCCGATGTTGTTCGGAAATTAGCAGGATGTCATCGCCGCTCTCAGCCACCACGTGCAGCACAAGGTCCTGGGCCGCTGAACAGTGGTTCAGGTTTACCTGCAGCAGGGTCAGAGTTAAATCACCCCCCTTGCTCTCAGGTGCGCTGTGCATCTTGCGCTCCCCGGATAGTGGTTTCTTCCGGGAAATCCCAAGTCCTCGCATGGTAGGCAATTCGGTGACTGGGTGCATCTGGCTGCTACGTGTCCTGCATCGCAGGCGAAGTAGTTCTTGCTCCGATCTGCGGGGCACTGGCATTTGGCGGCTATGTCTCCAAAACCATAGCACCTATAACACCGTTCGACATCCACCCTTTGGACAACTCTACACATCATGAAGCCGACCTTCAGTCTGCCCTTTCAGGGAGCTTCCCAGCTATTGCGCTAGGCATGCTCACCGCTGCTTTGAGTGCGCCCCAAAGGCTCCCTTCAGAGGCCCCACTTTACTCTTCCTCGCCTCCTCTTCGCCAATATCGCGGGCGATCGCGGTCATGACCTCCTCCGTCGTCGTGGCCTCATCCATACCCGTGATCTGAATTGTGGTAGTGGGGACAAGGGCTTTAACCACCCCCTTATCTCCAACCACCTTGGCGATTGCAGCAGCCAGTGTATTCGTCTGCTCTTTCCTCCCCTTGCCTAGCTCCAGGAGCAGGTCACCCGTCCTCGTTCTCCTGACTCCGGTGATTTCCACTCCGATTTCTCCAGGGTCTACGTCAGTTCGAATCCGTCTAAGTATTCCTGCGTAACTCGGATTGGAGAGCTCACGACAACGAATAACCACTGCTTCTGGTTTTGTTCGCGTTCTACGCTTTATGTCGGTCTTCAACGATGACTCTGGTGCGGGTTTAAGTGCCTTGCCCAATACAGCCACGCGCCTTCGTCTCACGACTGTCTGCCATGTGCCCCACTCTAGTTCCCCGCTCTCATGGCCTCGTACTTCCCCCACTTCGCGAGCATTGTCAATTGTCATTTCTTTGTTTACGAGCTGCCCGCAATGTTTTCCAATTGCTTCCGCTATCTCGGCCCTGATTTTTTTCCCGAGTAGCCTTTCTGGCGGAGAAAGGACCTTACGTTTCGCCGTCGGTATAGTCGCTGGTCCTGCTGTTCCAGTTGCATCGGCTGCAGTCTCCTTGATAGCGCTCACTGGTGGAGGGTCTGGTGACTGGTGACCCTATTAACCTGATCGATAACCAGCCCCAGTGCTGCCTCCTCCTTTTTCTCAGCCTCGGAATCACAACTGGACAAGTTAGGTGCGCTGTCGCAATGCTTAAGCGGAGAGCCGATTCCACTTCCCGTCCTTCTGCGTACTTGCGTCTTGCCGTGGGTGTAGCCTCGCCCTCTTTCCCCATCACCGGTGACCTCAGCACCTTCCCGCTCTTAGCGAAAGGGTTAATGCGCTCCTCCGCGAATTGCTTCCCAACCGGTGTTGCATAACCCGTCGCTTCATCGTCGCTGTCAATCAGTGGTGGTGACACCAAGCGACTTCCTCCGAAAACAGGGGGGGAACTTCCCAGGGTGGTAAAGGTTTCGACAGATGCCGCGTTCCCCTCGGTCGTAGTAGCTGTCCCCGATGGTTCAACTATTCTTTCGACAGTCTCGTTTGTACGGTGCCATGGCTCCTTTTTACGACTCGATGTTCTAACTCCACTAGTAACATTATATGCTACTGAGGGCTAAGTGGCCAACCTCAGTAGTACTGCACTGAAATTTTTCCAGTATTTTTTGATGAATTTTTCAATTTTTCAAGATTTTGAGATTTTAAAAATTGTAAAAAATGATAAAAAAATTACCGCATATTCTTTGGTCAATTCTAAGAACTTTTTGTTCAGCAACTTTTTTTCCAATAGTTTATCATTTTCAAATAAAAAATTCCTGAACATTTTGACGATTTGTTCCTCTCTGTGCCGCCACTGTGGATATTTTCAGCATTATTTTCAAAATTGTAATACATACATTTTAAAGTGTAAACCTCGAAAACACTTTTCTAGGTGGAATCGGATGCGTATACCACCGGTTTCTTATAAAAATTTTGGATCTAAAACATTTTTCAGTTAAAATAACGCGTTTTTTGCAAAAAATTGTTTATAACTTTTTAAGCATTGACTTTAGGCAAATTCTGTGGCCATATTCTGAAAGAGCATGAAATTTTACGTCGGATATGGTGTATCGATATTTTTTTTTGGTACTTGTAGTATGAAAAAAAAATGGAAGAAAATTCATTGAAAATTGACATTTGGGACTTAATGGGTTAAAATATATTTTTTTTAACGATTTTATAAAAATCTTCGTCATGAGCTACGACATCGTATTAGGTAAATTCCAGAATTCAAAACTCGATACTCGAGGGTTTTCGAAGTGGTTGATTACAAATCTGACGATATATTTTGAAAATTCAAAATGGCGGATCCAAAAATATGGCTGACAAATTTAAAAAAAATCGTCATTTTTATCTAACGAATAAGGTGATAATTAATAAGTTTTCGAGAACATCAAGTATATTAAAGACATTATTAATTTATTATTTTTATTACATCGTTGGGTTTTATACTTATTTATATTCATTATTATAAATCTAGTAACTTACACAACTAGACAGAAAAGAAATTCATAATGTGAAAAGAATATATTAAATATTTACTTTACATTAAAAAATGTATAACATACTTGGTACAAAAATTGAATGGTTCACTTTCAACGCAAAATGTCATGTTTGGGAATTTGGTTCAATACACAGCTTCATGCGGATCTGTAATTAATTTTAAAATTACAAACTATTGAAATTTAAAAGAATTGCTCTGACATGGTATTAAAGCTATATTTTTCAACATTTTTAAATCGCTAGAAATTAAGTTTTTCTGGTTCTTTTAAAATGGAAAAAAAAATTTGTTGTACGATAAAAAATGCCGGAGATACGTTGATTTGAGTATGGCCGTAAAACGCAAAAAGTCGAAAATTGACATCGCTATATATTTGAAAATAAAAGCTAAAAAAAATCCAGATGCACGTGTTCGCTCATTTTATACCTAGAATGAGAAAAAATTAATTTCTAGCGATTTAAAAATGTTGAAAAATAAAAGCGTTCGGTTTGTAAAAGAATGTTACAAATATATTAAATCTATTTTGCGACTTACGTCAATATGTGCTCAATTACGTCATAATTTGCAGTTTATCTGTTAAATTATTAATAAATTTTTTACTATTCACAATAGTCTGTAAATATATTAGGTATGTTTATAAATTCCAGCTTCAGTCATATAAGTATTATTAACGAACATTTATATAAGTGATTTGGGTTTAAGGTCTGAATATTAGTAAACCGTAATATTACGGTGACAAAATATTACCACAAAATATTACGCGATAAAAAAAAATTACGGGCAAAAATATTACGCAGTAAAAATATTATACCGAAAAAATATTATGTACAAATTTTCTAATCATGAAATAAATGTAATGTTAATATAGGTAAGATAAGTTTCAGTAGTCCCTAACCTAATTAACACGGTTGGTTTTTAGAAAATGGCAGCCCCTCTCCTAGTTCACGTTACTTCTATAATCCCACCAAGGAACGTTTCTTCTCCACCAACGCTCCAAGTTTGCTTCGCGCATGCGTGCGCTCTGCATTTTGTTTGTTTCCCTCTCACCCTAGTCGCGTGAAGGGTCTTGGATTGGGGAGAGGAACGGAGGAGAAATTGTGAATTTGTAGAAGTAATATTCTTGAATTAGATAAGGGAGTGAATGAGGACAGGGACTACTGTATTGTGAAAGGTTAGGTTTGGCTCCCGTGTGGGGAGTCTATCCCCCATAGGGGTCGTCCCCAGGTGGCGGATAGAGGAACGCTCGTCTGTCAGACAAGTGTCTGCCAGAAGGGCAGGAGGGAAATTAAATACCTCCCGTGGACCAACAGATAATATAAAAGGACATGGAGGAAAAAAATAAAATTATGTCGTTTACGGTGCAGGGGAGGAATACTCCAGTAGCGGCGCTTATTGGGAGTGAGCAAGCGGGCTCCCAGGCGTCGTTATCCGAAACCGCAGTGCTACTGAGGTTGGTCACTTGGCCTAAGTTACATATAATGCTACCAGTGGAGTTAAAACATCGAGTCGCAAAAAGGAGCCACGGAACCGTACGAACGAGACTGTGGAAAATATAGTGGAATCATCGGGGACAGCTACTACGACCGAGGGGAATGCGGCACTTGCCGAAACCTATGTCAATTTGGGAAGTTCCTCCCATGTTTTCGGGGAAAGTCGCTTGGCGTCCCCAATACGTGGAGGAGCGCATTAACTCGTTCGGTAAGAGCGGGAAGGTACTGAAGTCTTCGGTAATGGGGGAAAAGGGCGAGGCTATACCCACGGGCAAGACGCAAGTACGCAGAAGGATATGAAGTGTAATCGGCTCTCCGCTTAAAGATTGCGCCAGTGCACCAAACTTGACCAATTGTGATGCGGAGGCTGAGAAAGAGGAGGAGGCAGCACTGGGGCTGGTTATCGATCAGGTTAATAGAGTCAACGAGACCATTCGAGGCATAAACAACGTGCACAAAGAAATCAAAGCGGCAAAGGCCCTGATGAACGTGGGGATGAAACGTTTATTGGATACCAGGAAAAGAACTGGCGGAGGAAAAGAAGCGCAAAGCCGATTTAGTTTCCATAAGGGGCTGCTTGAAGGGGGCATCAGTGACAACGGGGACTCAAATCGACCCTCCACCAGTGAGCGCTATCAAGGAGACTGTAGCCGATGCAACTGGAACAGCAGGACCAACGACTATACCGACGGCGAAACGCAAGGTGCTTTCTCCGCCGAGGTGGCGAGAGCAATTGAAAAACGACGCGGGCAGGTCATAAACAAAGAAGCGACAATCGACCATGTTGGCGAAGAGGAGGAAGTTCGAGGCAAGGAGAGTGGTGAACTAGAGCAGGCCACACGGAAGACAGCCGTGAGGCGAAGGCCCGCGGCCTTATTGGACAAGGCACCTAAACCCTCACCGGAGACATCGTTAAAGACCGACGTAAAGCGAAGAACGCGAACAAAACCAAAAGCAGTGGTTATTCGATGTAGCGAGCCCACCAATCCGAGTTACGCGGGAATACTCAGACGGATTCGAACTGACGTGGACCCCTGAAAGATCGGTGTGAAGATCACGGGGGTTAGGAAAACGAGGACGGGTGAACTGCTCCTGGAAGTAGGCAAGGGGGGAAAAGAGCAGGCAGATACACTAGCTGTTGCAATTGCCCGGGTGGTTGAAGATGAGGGGGTTGTTAAAACCCTTGTCCCCACTACCGCAATTGAGATCAAGGGCATGGACGAGGGGACGACGACTGAGGAAGTCATGGCTGCGATTGCCCGCGATATTGGCGATGAAGGGGCGAAGAAGGCTAGAGTGGGGGCCCTGAGGTCTTTTGGAGGCGCACTGAAAGCCATTATTACAATGCCTAGTGCATTAGCTGGGAGGCTGCTTGAAAGGGACAGACTAAAGGTCGAATTCATGTCGTGCGGAGCCGTACGGAGGGTTGAGGTGAGAGGTGCTATCGGTAACGTGGCTTTGGCCATATAGCTGCCAAATGTCGGATTACTGCAAATCGGGATAAGAGCTGCTTTGTCTGCGGTGCAGAGAGTCACACAGAATCTGGGTGTACCCAACCACCACACGGCCTACTTTGCGAGGACTTAGGGTTTCATGAAAGAGACCTGTTAGAAAGTAATTATTTTAATTGTTGGTTACTTTTGGATATCGCGCGAACGTGAAAAGTGTGTTGTTGTGATTGGTTGGAAGAAATTTATTTGTTTTTCATGTATTTGGAATTTAATTGTAAACAAAGGCTTATGCGTAGAAATTTCTAGATAGAAAATCAAACCAGAAATTTATTTTGAATTAAAAGTGAGTGTAAAAAGTTATCAATACAACAGGAATGAAAGTTAATGAATACTGGTGAAGAAAAATTACACGAATAGTTACTTTGTCAGAAAATAGCGACGGAGAGCCTGTCAGGGCAAGTAGCAGAATGGGCAGTACTCGAGAAGGAGACCCTTAGTGACCATCGTTACATCACTTTCAGGGTGGAAGGAATATGTAATCCATCTCGGCCTGCCGCAAGAAAAGGGTGGTCGGTAGCAAAATTGGACATGAAGAAGATGGAATCATATCTCAAAGTGGAGATGGAGGTCCAGTTACTCCAGGAGGCTTGGGGACGAAGAGCAAAAATAGCCGCTGAAAGCACGGCGGACAGACTAGCCTAGTCCTTGGGTGGAGCCTGCGTTGCGGCAATGTCTAGGAAGGGTAAGCTGCACAGAACACCGACGTACCTGTGGAACCAGAGGATTGCCGAGGCGAGGAAAATCTGCCTGGCAGCAAGAAGGCATCAACAGCGTGCTAGAGGCACAGAGGCATATGAACATCGAGTTGCGGAGTGTAGGGAAGCCAAGAGAAGATTTGTTCTCGAAATCCGTAACAGCAAAGGGGAATGCTGGAAGCGGCTAAAGGAAGAAGCTGACAAGGACATCTAAGGAAAGCCGTACATGTGTTGAGTAAGTAGTGTTTTTCGCACTCAAGTGTCGTGCGCCTGCGTGCGCAGCTAGTTTTGGGAGGGATTAGCTCCGTGGGGATCGTTGGCCGAAACACGTACCAGTCTTGGTCTTTCTGTACAAGAGTCGACACGAAAGCTTCTTTGAATAAATCTATTATTGAAATCCAATCGGTTCTTCTTTTCTTTGTTACGATCCACAATTCGATACGTTCAGCAACATGCTCGTTATGGACCAACTTGGCGGCCTACAACGATCGGTCGAACTGGAGGATCCTGTTTTGTGGAGAGTGGTGGTGGTAGATACTCTCTTCCAAACACATGAACTCAGCAGGACCCACAACGAAGGGGATGGTGACGACATTCAGCAGGATCCACCACCGTTCACGCAGATTGAGTTAAAGGCGGCAACGGAAAAACTTCGCATGGGTAAGGCACCAGGCCCAAGCTGGGTGCCTAGCGAGACACTGAAGATAAAAGCAGCGGCAGTATGCCATGCTGCTTGAAGTGTATAATGCTTGTATCTGCGAAGACTATTCCCGGCTAGGTGGAAGAGGCAAAGGTTGTCCTGATACCGAAACCTGGGAAGCCATCCGGGGGTACCATCGTCATACATGCCTCTGTGCATTATGGATGTGGATGGAAGGCTTCTGGAGACCTTGATACTGAATAGGCTACAGACAGCATGGGAGGCGAGTGGTGGGTTCACCCCGAATCAGTACGGTTTCTGGAAAGGCAGATCCACTATTGATGCAGTCAGGCACGTACTTAACATCGCCGAAACAGCAGACAAGGGTAAGTGACGATATGCCAACTTTTGTGTGGTGATCACGGTGGACGTCCGGAATGCCTTTAACTCGGCGCCATGGGCAGACATCTTGTATGCATTACAGATACGGTCGGGGATACCATCTTATCTGCGTAATATCGTGGGGAGCTACTTCAACGACAGAGTCGCTCGGTATGATGGAGGTAGTGGTGCCTAAAACAGCCGACAGGTCACGGCTGGCGTGCCACAGGGATCGGTCCTGGGCCCATTCCTGTGCAACGTCCTACACGATGCACTACTCCGAGCGGAAATGCGGGAAGCAACGGAATCAGTGGCCTTTGCTGATGACATTGTCATAATCGCCAGGTCCAAGACCATCATGGACCTGGAAATCATTGCTAACGAGGCCGTGAGAAGAGTAGGCCAGTGGATGCGGAGGATGGGGCTTGAGGTTGCGGCCCAAAAAACTGAGTGCCTCTTGGTAACGAGACGCAGCGTGTTCCAAGACCCCATCATCACGATGGAGGGCGTACAGAAGATGGCATGGAGACGTGGGTTACCATCTGACACACATCCTCGCCGGCCATGGTACGTTCCAAACATACCTGATGAGGATAGGGAAAGTGCAAAGCAGCCAATGCATGCACTGCATGGTGGAAGAGGATGACGCACTCGACGATGATACACTCTTCAGATGCTCGGTGAGGGTGCACGGAAAGATGAAAACGCGATTCAGTCGAGTCTGATAGTACGCTCTGCTGTTTTCGCGGGAAGCAGTAGTGGTTTAGCACGAACTGGTCGCCTTGATACAGGAGAGGATACTGTCAGAGGAAGAAATAGCCCAAGATATGGCTGAGCCAGTCATCACCCCGAAGTAATGCATTGTGCGGTTTCCGGGGTGATGTGTTACCTGGATGCTGGAGGGGAGTTTAAACGGTGGGATTCCGAACCTACCCGGAGGAACACGTACGTAGACATCTATTGTGCCTCTAACTCCGGGCGTCCATAATGGAATTCCCCCCGTTAAAAAAAAAGGTTTGTTAGGTTGGGTTGGGTTGGGTTAGGTTAGGTTAGGTCAGGTTTGGTTAGGTTTTGCTCATAATATTAATGCATAAAAAGATATTGATGTACAAATTCTCGTAACTCAATGTAGTAACATAAGAATAAAGTTTCGACAGAACTCCAAAGTTACATGTTCTACATCGTGTGTAATAGGGTGGCGCAAAAATAAGAAAAGTTTGAATTTTGACAAGCATACATCACAAGTAGATAAAATGTCTAATATGTGAAAAAATATAATAGTAAATCAAAATTATAAAAATAAAAAGATTCAATAAATCATATCTCATATTCTACTAGACCGAAATAGGTTCACGACCTCTTAAAATGTCCGTGAAAAGGCCGGGGAACAAAGTTCCGAAAATCAAAACCCCGAAAGACTAAAATTTCGATATTGGGTGAGTCCAAGGTATTTTAATTTGCTTTCTTTTTGCCAAATTTTCAAAGATAAAGTGAAGAAAATCACACTGGAGCCATGCTATATCGAAATTTTGGCCTTTCGGTGCGTTGATTTACGGAACTTTGTTCCCGGGCCCGTGAGAATACCTATTTTATGAAAAAAATAATGTTAGATTTTTGTTACATAAAATACAGAGATTTTTTGAATCAAAATTGTCCAAAAAAAGATTAAAAAAATCGTATCTCATATTCCATTAGATCAAAATAGGTTCACAACCTCTTAAAATATGTGTTAGAAGGTCTATGTTATTTCAAAAAATAAACATTTATCATTCATCTTACATAGCGACCTCTAAATATTGACCGAAAAATCTGAAAAAAGTTGAGCGTACTCTTTTTCACATACTGAATCTACTTGTGATGTACAGTAGAACCCCGCTGGATTGTCACAGTCGGTTCCAAGTCTTCCCAGCAAACTCAGCGGGACTGTCGGCAATAGGGGAGGCAGCGCTTCCACCTCTACGCCGTAATCACGTGACGTTCATGACCACTCACAGACAATCTCTTTGCTTCCTATTGTAACTTCAAACCGATGCATATGTCTAACTAGACACGGCCCTTAGGCGGCGAGCGGCATAGCGGGGGTAAAGGGATTCCGAGAAGTGCCAATCCAGCGGTGCTGAATCCCGGGGGTTCTACCGTATGCTTGTTAAAATTTAAAATTTTCTTTATTTTTGTGCCACCCCAGTGTGTAATTTATCCCATGTTTTTATGTGTTTAATGACAAGAGTTAATTGCATGTCGTTTAAATTTTTTATTCTGAACATTTTTGAACCAATATTTTGTTACCATAATATATTATCACTGTAATATTTTGTCCGCATTATTTTTACGTAATATTTAGACCTGTATTCAGTGATTTGTACAAGTACATATATTTTATGTAAAAGCAATTTTTTATTTATTGAAAAGTTAACGACTTTGGAGACGTACGAATATTTTTACAATCATGTATATAACGCTACACATGTCATTAAATATCTTAAAAAATATTCAAAAGGCCACCGTTTGTTTGCTATAAACTGATAGAAAATCCAGTAACTTAATTACGCAGGAGTATTTTAATCCATTCGGAATAACAACATTTCACATTTTTGTGCATTTAAAAAAATGTTTCACTTTATCAATAAATTACTGGGTTATAATAAATCAATGAGTTTTGAATTTTTGTCTACGGTAGTACTGCTTTGGTGCTTATGCATCGGCAGAGTTAGCTTGTTAATATACAAACGTGAATAAAATTATAATACATTAAACTTCACTGTATTCTATACATATTTATATATATATCTTTTTAAAATTATGAGTAGTAATGTTATTTAATGTTACTCTCTTAAACGTGCCAGCCGTTGCGTAAGTTCGTCTTGTTCTTGACTTACAGCCGTTGATGTTCCTATGCTGCTTAATTGTCCAGATGGAAGTTCCATATTTAATTCCAGGCTGTAAAAACATGTTTGATGTTATTAATAAAGAACTGTTATTATTATTAATAAAGTTACAAGCTGTTAAAACTTACCCTGCTTCATCTGCAACTTGCTGCATCAATGAGTCGACATCATTTTGTGGGACGTTAGTTGTCGTTGTTTGAGACATGGCATTTTCCATGTAAGAACTCTGTACATCCAAATCTTCAAATTGACTTTCAAATTTATCCATCAATCCAGATATTTTTTCAAGATTCATGGATTTCATTGCAGCGTCCATGGCTTTCACAACACCTGCCATAGATTGTGTAACTTTTCTAGTTGTTAATGCCGTTTGCACTCGACTGGCAACAGCGTCGACTCTTGCACTCATTCTTAAATAATTCAAAGCTTGGTTCTTTTGCCTTATAGCATTTTCAGCATGAATCCTTGCACCTTCCATATTTCCTTTTTGAATGGCCTTCTTTACTTTGGCCTTTTCTAGTTTTTCCTCTTTTTCGCATTTTTTAGAATTTCTTTCTAATTCTTTTACAGCAAACTTTAGATTAAAGAGATTTTCTGAATATTGTATTAAGGAAAATAGCTTTGGATTAAATACAATGTTAATATTACAAATAATAAATATGTTTATATCGTTTTGTATCAAGCACGAATTTGGTACCTTAATGACTTGATCATGATTATTTGAGACCTGGAAGGATCTTGATTTTCAGCCAAATCATTGCACGAGTTTTATGACCTCATTTTTATATCTAAGATTTTAAAAGGGTCTATATCTAGCAATTAGTTTTCGGGTTAATAAATCAACAGAGATATACTGCACTTTTTAAGAACGTACGATCTATATTTGAAGATATTAATTACGGGTTCTTAAGCATACTTAGAATTCACTTCATCAAACATGCTTCAACATAACTTTTAAGAGTTATGTTAAACATTATTTATATATTATAACATATATTTATAATTAAATTAATAACCGATAAGAAAAGAGCACATTGTGACTGAAAAATATTAAGACATTCTTCAAATTATGCTACATTCAAACAGTTGCGTCTGTAAATTCGTTTGTCTAGGTCCAACTACAAAAAATATAATTATTTATTTGTTTATTTTAGAATAAACGGGAAAAATCCCTTTTTAAAAACAAATTTTTACATCAGTCTATAAACAATATAAGATAAAATATATATAATAAAAGAAATAAAGAAATGTAACAAATAATGTAAAAACTAATTGAATTCATAAAATGTAGAGTTAAAGAGATTAATAACAGTATTACATGGTATATTATTATCAAATAAATTTATATCCGCATTATAATCACGGAGGAAGTTGACTAACGAAGACATTCTATGTATCGGTGCATTTCTAACAACATTTTTGTAACTAAAAGTTAAATAAAAAGGATATACAGTTCTTAATGGATAGTTTGCTCAACGAGTTGTAACGTTTCTTGTAAAGATTCGAAATTCCTTCCGAATTAATTTGAAGATGAAAATAAGGTCATCATTTTTCAATAAGTTTTCGTATGGTTATCCAATATAAATAATATTTCGAATCTTCAGAACTTTATTGGAAGTTATTATTATTTAATGTTTTTGTATAGGTACACGTATTTTATACATAGATACGTATAAAAAATTATTTTTATCTACATACAACTAATGATTAGAATATTCCTGGACCATACGTTACACCCTCAGACTCAAGCTCAGCCGCTTCTCTTCTGCTTTGCGCTAACGCCATAATGCGCCTGGCAGTTTTGTTTTGTCATACACAAGATATCGATATTGCTAAAAGTACTAATACTTTCATTGTAGATGATTTGGACAAATTATAAAAAAAAAAAAAAATAGGAATTGATTCAAAGCCTGTGATATTGATTATAAAGCATAAACATAAATAAAATAAAAAGTAAGCTACCAGTAGTTATTTGTTGATATTTTACAATAGAATCTTTTACTACTCAAGATAAAATACTCTGGTTGTGACGAATGATTACAATAAATGAAGAACTAACTTGATATATTTTTTATATAAATTTTAGTTGACTGCTGCTGTCATATCCCTGGCGAAAAAATCGGATTGAAGCAACGATGGAATATGCCTCATGTTTTACAAAAATTCTAAAATCATAATTAACTTGTAAGACAAAATTCCAGCGTTATTCATGGATAATCTATTAAGTTTAGACTAGGGCTCTCGCTTACTTTTTTTTAGGAAATTTTGTGCTCTATAAAAAAGGTTGAGTGCATTTTTAGTGTATCTTGCACTGTTTTCAATACGGAAGCTTTAGAATGGAAAAAGTACCAAGTTTTTCCGTTTCAACACCGTTTATAGATCATTACAAATAATTATTAATAACTATATTGTCTAGAAATTATGAATAAATATTCTCAAAGGTGCACTCAAATTGGATCTGTTTATAAAAATTTTCTTTTTAACGAATTCGAATTGTAACCGTCATTTCAAATTCGTCAGAATCTCTGCGGTAACTACTACTTCCCAAAATGCTGTCGCATTCACTTAAAATTTCTTTGCGTGTACTTTGGTTAGTCATGGTCTGTTGAAAACGGTCAACTATCGGGTTATACCACAATTAGCATTTCGTTCTAAGATCCCTATGCATCTTTTTAACCACAATTATGCGCCTGTAATGAATAGATTTCAGTTGTGGACCATCCGTACACTCCACAAATACAATGATATTGGGCTTGTATTCAACGTTGTTCAGAATAATATTCAATGTGATGAATTTATAAATATGTTCCCTTACAGATTATCGTTGTACAATATAAGACATCTTAGAGTACTTGTCGAGGAGATGGCTAGATCTAATTTTTTATATTTCTCAATAAAAACTACCCTACTAAAAATATCCAGGTGGGTTTTTCCATAGGGTCTAACCAATATATCAATATATAGAACAGTATATGTTTAATTAAAATTACATTTAAGTTTCGACAATCAGGTTTCCTCGTATCGAATAATAACAGATAAATAGTAAGTTTTATATTATTAAAAAAATAATAACGATAGGCATTTATTGAATATTTTTGTTACCGTCAGGGGGAATCTGATTTTTGAAACTTAAATGTAATTTTAACCCTTAAAGCGCCCTGGGGGTACTGGGATCTTGAGCTACATTTCAAGAGGCACAAGTTAAATTTTTAGGAAAAAATATTGAAAATTGGCTGAGTTATGATTTTTTTTGTGAAAAACGTCACTTTAAACTTTATTTATTATAACGGGCACCAATAATGTTTTTATCAAGGTAACTTATCTACGCGGTAAAATGACACTTGGAGAGTATCCAGTAATTCTGTTGAAACATAATAACGAAAACTGCGCAGGATGATATTATCTTCGGATTGGGGTCTCTCACAACCCCAAATGTCGCTTTGTGTTATTTTTATATAGGGAGTCGCTTTAAGGATTAATCTTACTGTGTAGCTTAATATTAATATTCATGTAATAATCATACTATTAATATTCACAATTAAATTTGAATAGAATGTAACTCTGCAAAGGCTGTGCGTTAATGTGATAAAATAAAATCAAGGCAATTAACTCTTCGAAACGTAATAGAATTATATTATAGCCTAACTTGCAACAAATAATTGTGTAGACAAATCTATTGTACGATAAATATTTTTCGATTTGTAATCTCATTAAACGAAAATGAATTCAGACATCAAGTATCCGAATTAAGAGTCATAAATAGAAACGAATTTCTGATTATGTTTCTGAATTGGGATTCTGGAACTTCTGATTCATCGATGACACTAGATCGTACAGTGGTTATTAAACTTTATGTACGACCCTGAAGTATCTAATCAACCGAATTCATTCAATACACTTTTTATTTAATATTATAAAGTATTAAGTGGAATTGTAATGTGTAAAAGGATACTTTCCATCTGAGAGACGGACATGGCTGATTGTTCGGCCCCCGTTGTGAAGTCAAAAATTAACCTCGAAGATACCGATGTTTATCTGACGTCAATATTCTGACGTCGCGCAACAACACGAGATGCCAATCTGGAATTTCAAAAGAAAAGTAGATTTGGTAAGAATATTTGTTGGGAATGAACAGCGATATAATTAGAACTAAAAGTAGATAATGTTCTTTGTATTATTGTACCAATTAAACGTACCTAATATTTAAATAGATAATATGTAAACTGCGAATAAAATTCTTAGTCACACAACAGTGCATCTGTGCGTATTCAACACATAATTTCATAAGATAATAAGGTAGAGTACTCATTTATCGACTGAGCGCAATGTTTCTAAATCGACGTTATCAACGGGACTAGTGTTTTGTTTAGTTTAAGGGGGTAAAGTGGTCCGCCGACAAGGTAGGAATTTTCACTAAAAATCGTAAATAAAAAATTACTGAATCGATTTTTAACATTCGGGCTCTGTAAAGGCAATTCTAATTACTATAGACAGTAACTCAGAAAATATCAAAGATATATTGAGAATTTTCGAAAATAAATAAAAATCACGTATTTCCGAAAATTCTCAGTCAGTTTTCAATTAATGTCGTTGATATATTCTAGGAAACCATATATAATAATTACAATTGCCTTTACAGAGGCCAGAAAATTTTATTCATTCATCTTTAATTTGCGTATTTTTGCGAAATTTCCTACTTTATCGGCGGACCACTTTAGAATCCCCTTAAATTAAACAAAACACTAGTCCCGTCGATAACGTCGATTTAAACGTTTTAGAACATTGCGCTCAGTCGATACATGAGTACTCTACCGAGAATTTTCGGAAATACATAAATAAAAATAACTAATTTCCAAAAATTCTTTGTCAGTTCTCAATTAATATCTTTGATATTTTCTAGGGAAACTGTTTATAGTGTTTAGAATTTCTTTTACAGAGCCCGAATTTTAAAAATGATTAGTCTTTAGTTTACGCTTTTTTGTGAAATTTCCTTCCTTATCGGTGGATCACTTTTAGAACCCCCTTATAAACTAAACAAAACACACTAGTCCCGTCGATAACGTCGATTTAAATGTTTTGGAACATTGAACTCTGCCGATAATCGAGTACTCTACCGAGAATTTTCGAAAAATGCATAAATAAAAATGACTTATTTCCAACAAATTCTCTGTCAGTTCTCAATTAATATCTTTGGTATTTTCTAGGGAAGCTGTTTATAGTGTTTATATATTTGGTATTTGTTTGAATTATCAAGACCACAATTTGAGAAGTAAGTGGGTGCAAAAGAAACATACTATTATTTTTTCTTTTGACGTTTCGCTAATTTTATTATTATTTATTGACATCATTTTGTACAAAAATTATTACAAAAAATTGTGTAACTCATATAATCAATATTCACCTAAAATTATACATGATGCGAATAATTGAGGGACCAAAGTCCTTACATACATAAATTGAAATCGAAAACATTACAAGATCTAAAACCACACATTTTTTAATAAAATTGGTTGATAAAACTTGTGTTTTATTGAATAAGTTAATTCATAATACTCCGGCAAGATGTAATGAGTAAATCAAATCTCTGGCTGTCGCTTAATTTCCTTTCTTGCAATAAAAATACGTTAACGGGGATGTTTTTTATATGAATACCGCCCCTCTCTCGTGGCTATTGTCGACTATCCCTACCTTTATAAATAAAACATTTTACGACCCAGGTATAGGTCCTCTTCAGTATTGAATGTGAAAAAGTTATGCCAAACTGTTTATATTTATACTAAATGCCGGAGAATACATGAATTTAACGATGGTTTATGTGTTTGTGTTACCGAGAATAAATGAAAGTAGTTAATATGGACAGAAGGGTATTTAAATTAATGTAACTGAAATTTTGTTTTAAGTAAAGACGTTGTAGACTTCGGGTAGATTAGACTTTTCGAATCTTATATTGACGTTGTTTTTTTCCTTTTTGATAAAAAAGTTTTCAACGTGGGTCCTTTTCCTCCAGTTTTTTCCCTGGCTAGAATTATTGTATTGGCGTAATTGAAATCATGTCCCATTTTTTGTCTATGATCTGTTAGACCTGTAAAATTCTTTTCTTTAGAGGCGTAAATGTTCTTTTTGTGCTCTTTCAAACGAACCTCCAGAGGTCTACCCGTTTGCCTAATGTAAGAGTTATTGATGTGTAGACACGGGATTTTATAAATTACTCCTCTTTGTTTTCCTGGTGGTATTTATCCCTTCCGGTTTTAATGTTGGCAATGTTAGTTTTAAGGGGTGTAAAAACGATTCTGATATCTTTATTTTTGAAAATTTTTGCGATTTTCTCAGACAGTCCTTTTATGTAAGGACAGCTGATTGTTTTGATAATATGCGAGTCATGTTTATTAGTATTATTGTTATTATTATTATTTATTTATTTATTTATAGTCGCATCGACTTCAATGGTCATTAGCGACTACTAAGTTACATATTTAAGTAGATGGTTAATATAACAATGGGTTATAATGCATAATAAAATTTTATAAAGTACTTTAGATTTTGTTGTAGAGATTATTTAGCTCTAGGAATTGTAGAGTCTTGTTGATTCCTTCATTGGTGTACAAGCAGTCCTTCAGGTTTTCTGCGATATGGAGAGCATCTCTTGATTGCTGGTAATCTTGGCACTCCAATAATACATGTTTGGTTGTTAGCTTGCAGTTACACTTTGTGCAGTTTGGGGCGTTTTCTCTCTGGAGTAAGTGCGAGTGTGTTAACTTACTGTGTCCGATTCGAAGCCTCGTTATTGTTGATTGTTGTCTCCTACTTAGATCGGTCGGGTTTCTTTCAAAGACATTTCCTCTTACTTCATGAAGTTTAGTGTGATTTGCTGCTGTCCATCTTTTGTTCCAGTAATTTTTAACATTTTTCCGTATAAAGTTCTTTATATCATTAAGAGTTCCGTCTGTATGTTGGTCAGTTGCTGTTCCAGCAGTTTTTTTAGCAGCAATATCAGCACGTTCGTTACCTTCGATTTCTTTGTGGGCCGGTATCCACATGAACTTCACCGTTTTATTTCCACAAAGGTTAATTCGGTCATGACATCACATTTGTTTAATAAATGGGTTTTTTGGGTTGAGGTTTTTCATCGCCTTTACGACTGACCGAGAGTCGGTACAGACTAAATAGTCAGTATTACTTAATGTTGCTATGTAGTCTAGTGCTTTTACGATGGCGTATGCTTCACATGAAAATATGGAGTAATATGTCGGTAGTGGCCACTTGAGTTCCGTGTCTTCTGTAACAACCGCACACCCGGCTCCTTTTGGCGTAACAGAGCCGTCTGTATAAATGGTTTTTGTTTCAGTTTTCTCTCGTACGATTTCGTTGAAAATTGCAGGGTAGTTCGCATCTTTTTCTAGTTCACAGAAAGAATCGTTGCATATTATATTTGGTGTCCTTATATCTTCACACAAGCTACATATTGGCACTGGCAGAGTGATTTGTAGCTCTCTTTGGTAGTCTATTATTCTGATTGGCAGAGGTCTTGTGAAAGACGGGCGCTTGTTGTATGCTGCAGCCAAATCTTTTGAAGGTGTTTTAATGAGGTTATATACTGGATTTTTGGGCGTTGCAGAGATTTTAGCAGCGGCTTCCAAAGTCAGTCTCATTCTGCGAAGGTTCAGGGGAATTTCTCCGCTTTCTGCTAATATACTAAGTGTAGGGCTGGTATGAAAAGCACCTACAGCTAGTTTCAGCGCTGCGTTGTGTATCGGTTCGAGTCGAGAAGCAAATTTGGAGGAATCGTAGATGATTGCCCCGTAATCTAATCGTGACAGAATTAATGCTTTGTAAGTGTTTAACAGTACTTGCTGGTCAGCTCCCCAAGTTTTGCCACATAATGTTTTAATGATATTTAAGGCAGATTTTGTCTTCTTTTTAAGGTCTGTAATATGCGATTTCCAATTTAGTTTCTCGTCAAATATCATACCAAGTATTTTTAGATTTTTAGTGTACTTAATTTCACTATCATATGTTTTTAGTGTTAACTTTGTTTTCGCCGTGTCTTTTTTCGAGAAGATTTGATACTCTGTTTTATTTTTTGAAAATTTGAAACCGGTTTGTTCTGCCCAGATTTGAAGTTTAGACAAGGATTCTTGTACGTGTTGTATGGTTGTGTGCAGTTTTTTCCCGGAACAATAGATTGTGAGATCGTCAGCAAAAAGGCAGCAGTGCACTGGTTTGTTGACGCTGTTTACGATGTCATTTATTGCTGCCAAAAAAAGAGTAACACTTAATACGGAACCTTGCAGTACTCCGTTTTCAATTGTGTATTTATCTGACAGGTGCCCATTTGTTCTTACTCGAATCAATCTTTCGTCGAGGAAATTCATAATAAAGGCAATCATATTTCCTTTTACTCCGTTGTTTAATAATATTTGTATAATACGATGGCGCCAAACCATTTCGAATGCCTTTTCAATGTCTAAACCAACCATAACAACATGATGATTATGTATAAATGCGTTTGTTATTGCAGATTCCAATTTTATAAGATGTTCGGCTGTTGATCGGTTTTGTCTAAAACCGTTTTGTTCTGTGCAGAAAAAATTTGAATCTTCTAGATGTTTTTTAAGTCTTTTGTTCAGTATTTTTTCCATCAATTTACACATGGTAGACGTCAAGGCTATTGGTCGGTAGTTGGTAGGATTTGACTTGTCTTTACCCGGTTTGGGGATTGGTACCACTGTTGTTTCTTTCCATGCGCTTGGGAAAACTTGTTTTGTCCATACTATATTAAAGAGGGCAGTTAAATAGCTTAAGGCATTTTCCGGCAGCATTTTTAAGAGAATATTCGGTACATTGTCAGGACCTGGACTTGTATTTTTTGTGTTATGGAGAACATTGACTAGTTCTGTTACATCTATAAGTTTATTAAGTAGCTGATTATCGTTTTTACTTAGTTCGTTTTCATCAATGGGAATCTGGTTTTTCTTCCTAGTTACAAATTGTGGATCGTAGTTGGAGTCACTTGAATTACTAGCAAATGTAGACGCTAATTCATTTGCAATTTCTTCTTCGCGGAAGACAATGGAATTATTTTTTTGTAGGTAAGGGATATTTAAGTTAGATTTATTCCCTTTAATTCTTTTTATTTTATTCCAGACTTATTTGGTTGTGGTTGATTTCGTCAATGACGATATGTATTCCGTCCACGAATTTTTTTGGGCCTCTTTGAATGTTCTCCTACATATTGCCCTTTGCTTTTTATATTCCACTCTATTTTCAAGTGTATTTTGTTTTTTGTATCTGTTAAATTGTAAAATTATGCATTTATTTTTCATATCATTTTTTTTTATAATGACATATTACTTTTACAAAATTGATATTCGCTCGAGTCGCCAAGAGAAAACCGCAGATGAAAATATAAAAGATAACGTTAAAACTCGCGCAAGAGAGAAAGAGAATCGATATTATTTACTATTCATTATCCATTCAATATTCATTAACAAAAGCATACATTCATACTAATCACTTTTTTGGTTTTTGTTTTAATCTTCATCAAACTTTAAATTTAACCGCCATCACTAAAACCAATTGTTTCAAATTGTGACTCACGATTTATCCTCTTCTGGTGGAAGCTCAACGTTGAGAAACGAGTTGACAGCTTCAAATCCTCCCCAGAATTTATCTTCTCACGAAACGTTGCACCATTGGACGAAATGACCTCGTGGTGAGTCTCGAGAATGACATCTGCTAAGATGGCGATATTCTAATGACTGCAGCTGGCCTCCCATAAGATCGGAATGGACCCACGATGAATGTCGTCATTTACTCCACGACGGACATTACTTCGGCCTGAATTAGATCAACGATCAATACTAAATTTTTCTAATTCATATGACCCACGATGAATATCACTTCACTCACCTTCAACCAGCAATGGCGTCGTCTTTCAATGAAGATACGGAGCCTCCGATCAACCACTTCTTTCAATTAGAAAGAACGCGACGAAGTTTGGTCTGCTCCAACGTCAATTATTTTCACCCTAGGTTATATCCGATTCGATAGACGACCAGAATGGGAATGATTTTTGAATACGAAACATCGCGCACCAACGCGTCATCGATCCCGATTTCACATGTCTTGGGGAACGCCCCTTGATAGATTGTTTTCAGCATACACACTTACATTATTGCATTCTCTCTCTCTCTCTCTCTATCTCTCTAATATTGTTTTTCAATATAATATTTCATACATATATACACATATACAAATATCACTCGATATTCATAGCACACTAATTTCGCATTATTTCCTCTCTTTCTCGCTCTATAGTTCTCTTTCTATTTATTTCTCTGTCCGCGCATTGTTTTCGCAAGGAATTGTCTTACATCTTCCTACGTTTACCGACCTCGTCATCTTAGATTAAAACCAGGTCGAAGTGTTACCCATTGGCAATACCTTAAAATATTATATAGACGACTACTATGTTACAAAATGCATGATGCGATCTTTTGAGAGCTTCTGCACATTGTTCGTTCCACCATGGGACTTGTTTTTTGTTTTGTCGAAAATTGTACCATGGAATTGTTTGGTATGCGGCAGTGTTTATAATATTCAATAAGCCATCAAATAGTTCATCAACATTGCTTAATTGCTGGTTAGCTTCAGGTTCTGACATGAGATTTATTTCTGTTGTTATTTTTTGTTGATATTCCGTCCAATTGGCTTTATTGTAGTTTCTTCTTTTTAATATGCACGGTTCAGGATTGCTCTCTTCTTCGATTGTTATTTTAATTGGGAAATGGTCACTGTCATATAATTCTGAGAGAACTTCCCAATCGCATTTTTCTGCCAAGATAGTGGAGGCAATTGCTAAGTCGATCGCGCTGAGTGTGCCACTTGTACTGTTGAAATGTGTTGCTTCTTCTTGGTTTAGTAATATTATATCCGGTCTGTCAAGTACTTCTTCAATCTTGGAGCCTCTGGTGTCTGTTCTTGTGGAGCCCCATAGCGGATTGTGGCTGTTGAAGTCTCCAACGAGGATAAGGGGAGTTGGGAGTTGTTGTAGTAAATCATCGATTTGTTGTTTAGAAAATTCGGTAGGTATAAATTGCATATTGTTATTTTGGTTGGCAGGAAACATATAACTGCAACTGCTTCAAGGTTTGTAACTAAGTTCAGTTTTGTGAAATTAAAACTATTTCGTACGTATATCGCTACTCCTCCACTTGCATGTATTGGGTGAAGTCTGTTTTTGTGCACAATTTCATAACCTCGGATTTGCGCGCCGTAATCACCTTTAAAATTTGTTTCCTGAAGGCATATTATGTCAGTATTTGAATTGGTAATGAGTCTGCTTGGGTTTTCTTTTCGAGGGAAAAAACCATTCAGATTCCATTGTATTATTGTTTTCGTCATTTTTTTTTTGTTTGAAAGTGCTGATTAGCTGAGTTTCTAAGTTTTACGATGGATTTGATGGCTCAGTTGTCTGCGTTAGACGCTTACGAAGTGAAGTACATGTTGTCCTGATACTTCTATTTTTACAGTTCGGATATACTACGTCGTTCATAAAGTCGAGAAATGTTTTTATATCGGGCGCATACTCGAGTACCATGTCAGCTGGGGATTTTATTCCTTTTGTCTTCTCCAGGATACTTTTAAGTTGTATATAGTTGAGGAGCTCATCTTTACCATCAAGATAAGACTTTATGGTTTTCAGCTTTAAATCAAGTTCGTCTGAGAATTTAGATTCGTCGTCTTCATCTTGCGTATCCGTGAATTGCGAATCGCTAAACTCATCTTCTTGATAGTCCATTTCATGTGTAATTTGTTCGGTTTGTTCGCTGGTATCTTTTTTTGTCTTCTTTCGTTCGCTTTTATCTTTGCTTGTATTCGAGATAGTTGAGGTTATTTCGGAGTGAGTTCTTTTGGGTTTTTCGTTGTAATTTTCTTTTAAGTAGTTTCTTAATTGTGTTTGATTATACTCTTGTGATTTATAACTGTCATCGGTCGTATTATTATCCTGAACAATAGCGCTAATCGTTTGTTGTGTGGCGTAATCGTTCCTTATCTGTGGACAGTGTCTCGATAGGTGCCCGTCTTGTTTACATTGAAAGCATCTGAGTGTGTCAGTACTTGTAATAGTACGGGAGGCAGCGACAGTTGTTCAAACATTATTCCTACACGTCTGATTCTTTCTGAGTTTGTAGTTTTGATGATACAAAAGAAGAAAACAGCAGTCTGCCAACACCTCGTCCGTGCATTTGTTCGTAATAATTTATCAAATTTGTCGAATAGTTGCATGTAAATGTGTCATTCCTACAAGGCTGAAACTTGGTAGAGTCTTAAATGGTGATTAGACTTGTAGGAAAATCAGAGTCTGCCATCCTGAACGCGCTGCCATCAACGGTCTGCCATTTATGAAACGTGTAGAAAACACAATCTTCATTGTGTTATTCCTACAAGGCTGAAATTTATACGAGTTATAGTTCGTATACTACTGAGTGGGAAAAGTATAGTCTGCCAATCGCCTGGCCCTGATAAACCCCTGGCAGACGTATCTAAAGGAACCATCGATAGCGTTCACATGAGGCGGATATGCACATCGTAATAATTGAATTCCGGAAATATATTAAAATGTAGTAATTTGAAACACACCAGTATCAAATTTATACAGCTAATAGTCCATTTAATCTCAGTTTATCTGATTATTAATATACAGGGTCATCGAAAAGTATCGGACCCCCCTAATATCTTCAGTTAGAATGCACTTAGGAGAAAATGTCCAATAGCAAAGTTGTATGGTTTCAAGCGGGGAGTAAGATGATGACCTTGACTTTGACCTTGACCATGTCCTTCAAGGTCATTTCAAGGTCAATCTTATTTTTTTAAATAGAACCCCCTACATTTTATTGCATATTCTTATAGCTTATCTCGAGAGCTTTCCAAAACACTATAATAAAATATTTTTTTATTAAGTACTTTTTGAGTTATAAAGGTTTGAAGTTAACAATTTTTTGACACAAAATGTAGAATATCTTGTAAAATATTATTTAGTTTTCAGTAATCATAACCTTAATGCCTTAACTGGTCGGACTCGCACACCACTCTTGCCTTAACTGGTCGGACTCGCACACCACTTAACAAATTGTTAACTTCAAACCTTTATAACTCAAAAAGTACTAAATAAAAAAATATTTTATTATAGTGTTTTGGAAAGCTCTCGAGATAAGCTATAAGAATATGCAATAAAATGTAGGGGGTTCTATTTAAAAAAATAAGATTGACCTTGAAATGACCTTGAAGGACATGGTCAAGGTCAAAGTCAAGGTCATCATCTTACTCCCCGCTTGAAACCATACAACTTTGCTATTGGACATTTTCTCCTAAGTGCATTCTAACTGAAGATATTAGGGGGGTCCGATACTTTTCGATGACCCTGTATATTACATAATATTATCTTTCTGTATTAAAATTAAAGTTAAAATTAAATCATTAAAATTAGTCTGATTCGTAGTTTACACTGTCATTTTCGTCGCTACTGATACTTTGTTCGTCGTAAATGACATCGTTTTCGCCGTCCGAGTCTGTTTCTGCAAGAAATTGTGAATAATTAAAAATCACTACATTTCGCTCTTTTAAGTAAAATTTGAGAGCAATTAAATATTATATAACCTAATTTACCTAATTCGCCAGTATTTTGTGTTAAAGGGGTAACGTCGCTGATCGTTTTCGGAAACTGATCGCCGCCGAACCATTTAAAGCCGTATTTTTTATTTTCTTTTACTTCCCATCCATAATCAAGAGGGGACAAAGTTGTTGGCTGCTGCAGATGGGCATTTGCCCAAATTTGTGATATATATGCCGATCGTAGAATGTGTTGCCGGAGCTCTGATTGGCACGGCGGTAAACTTGAGGCATCAAAACTTTTATCTTTTTGACGTAATAGGTCATTATCATTTGTTGCCTTATATGCTTTTAAAAATATGTCACTGCGAATATCATTAATTTTATTCACGTTTTTATAACCGTACATTCGACAAACAAATTCTTCGACGGTATTAAAATTGGCACTTTTCAAATCATGATATTGACTTAATTTTTTTAGAGCAGCTATGTATTTTTGGGAACTTTGTAACAAATTAAACGGTCATTTTTTCCCCTTTCGGAAGAATGCAGGGTTGAAATCGCAATTTGTGTTGCACCTACATCCATCCAAACATCCACGTCTTGTTGTACAAATTTCATGTTTGCCAACATTGCAATTAATATGTCTGTGTCTGAGCATCGTATGTGAATTGTATAGGGAGGTTGAATCTCCTCTAAGTTGCAAACATGGAAAATAATTTTGCTGTCAGCTTCTTCATGTTTCGGACACGATTGAGTGTGCTTGATAGTTTTAACTACATCACCATTGATAACTTCGTACCTGTAACATTCATTATAATTTACGTAAACTATTTTGTTACCAAAAAATGGAGCCATTTCTTTTCATTCCCAGTGGGTTAAAAGGTATTCTACCAAATCTTCTTTAAAAGTAATATTTTTCAAGTATTATATATATATATATATAAAGTATTATAAATTTATACGATTGGCAGAATATAATTTTCCGATTCTCTGTTAAATAAACTATTACCTTTCTAAATTTCAGACCGGTATATTTTAATTTACTTCAGGAATTCAATAATAACGATATACAAATCGGTGTCAGGTCACTGGTTCGCAGACGCACTTTTAAATGCAACTGCCAAAGGTTTAGTAGTGACAAGCGCTTGGCAGATTGTATATTTTCTATTCTCGATTAAATAATCTATTGCCTGCAAAAAGGACCCCGCCATAACCTTATGGAAATTGCGTTTCGGTCAAAGTCGCTGGATTTAGAGTATGTGATAGGTCTCAGCATCCTGATCAAAAATGTCAATGGGCACCAAGTCTAAAAATGGACGTATCTCGATTTACAAAGGTCTCAAGTATGCAATTTAGCATTTTGGCAGAAAACCCTTGTAAAAATAGTTAGCAGAGTTCAACCGAATTAACTTGAACTTTCTGTGTTAAGATCGGTATGTTGTGACCTAGAACCATGCAGATCGATCCCCAGGATCCCCACGCACCAATTGATGCCTCAGGTTCCCCAGGTCGTCGATGAAGGGGGCGGTCCACGACTTCAAGTCCGCTTCCTTAAAGTGTACGTACGAGGGCCATCCCTATTATAGGCTACCTATAGGGCACCTGGGGTTTCCGGGATATTGGGTTGTGCGTGGGGATCCTTAAGATCAATGTGCATGGTTCTGGGATACATGCATACCAATCTTAACGAAAATTAATTCAGTTGAACTCAGCTAGCTACTTTTACTCGGGTATTCTAAGAAAATGCTGAATTATGCTGAATTGCGCATAATTGCGACCTTCGTAAGTCGGGATACGTCGATTTTTGGACTTGGTGCCCGTTGACAATTTTGATCATGATGCTGAGACCTATCATATACTACAAATCCGGAGACTTTGACCGAAACCCAATTTCCATAAGGTTATGACGGGGTCCTTTCAGCCATATGGGTTTTAATTTAGGACCGGAATTCAATAATTATCATATTCATATCCTCCGCATGTGAACGTTATCGATGGCTCCTTTAGTTATGTCTGCCAGGGGTTTATCAGGGTCAGGCGATTGGCAGACTATACTTTTCCCGCTCTGTACTATACGAACTATAACTCATCTAAATTTCAGCCTTGTAGGAATAACACAATGACGATTGTTTTTTCTACACTTTTCATAAATGGCAGACCGTTGATGGCAGCGCGTTCAGGATGGCAGACTCTAATTTTCCTACAAGTTTAATCACCATTTAAGACTCTACCAAGTTTCAGCCTTGTAGGAATGACACATTTACATGCAACTATTTGACAAATTTGATAAATTATTACGAACAAATGCACGGACGAGGTGTTGGCAGACTGCTGTTTTCTTCTTTTGTATCATCAAAACTACAAACCCAGAAAGAATCAGACGTGTAGGAATAATGTTTGAACAACTGTCGCTGCCTCCCGTACTAAAATATATGAAAGTCCATTTCTTGGTAACGGAGTTTAAACAATTCGGGTATTAATTTGATTTCTTCGGGTTTCACATACGTTTGGCGTCTAAAACATTTGACATGACTATACTCCTCCTTATTAATGGACGCTTTAAGCGTGGTTATAGGTGCGCAACGTGTCACTTTCAATTGATCAAGAATGTTTTCTATGAAGCAATTTGGAATATCTGTAGGCACATTTGAAAAAATTACTTTTTTTAGTCTTGATATTAAGGGCCTAACAGTGACTTTTTGATGATTTATTTCGACGAATTGGTACTTATCTGCTACTTCTGCGACTAGTTTTTTGTCCGTTAGATAAATGCATAACCTGTTGTTGGAGATTCTTGAAGTACTTATAACATTTTTTGGTTGCACTATTTCACCTATTGCACTCACGTAATCTGTCACTGTAAGATTTTCGACACAGTCTATAATCAGTCCTTGGTCTCTTTTCAGCGTGGCATTAATTTGTGTAACAACTGAAAAACTGGATAAGAATTCACTAGATAATTCAAATGTCGGGATGCTCTGGGGATTTATTTGGCTTGAATCCATTTTTACTCACAAGATAACCGAGCCAAGCCCAGTAATTTATATTTTGCCTTTATCTTCGAATTCAGTTAGCGCGCAGTGTTTGTAAACACGTGTGTACACGACGAATTACCGACGTAGACTGAGTATTATTGTTGTCTATGTTAATGAAGAAATATAATCTTTTATTAATACATTGATCTATTAATTTTATGGGATAGCCGTTTTCTAGTAAAGTGTTTTTAATAATTTCTAAATTTTTTTGTTTAAACTCAACAGATGATAATTTAATCGCTCGGTCAATTAACCCGTAAATCATACCGATCTTGTATGAGAAAGGATGTATGGAATCAAAATGGAGATATCTACCGGTCCATGTTTCTTTATGAAACCAATAATTTTAGCCTACCATCTGCCTGTACAAAAATACTGACATCGAGGTAGTTTATTACACGATTCGTTTCGGATTCGTACGTGAATTGTAACCGGTTTTGTTCATCGAAACTGTTAAATTCAGATACAAAATCATTTTCGAATCCATCTGGAATGGATGTGAGGATGTCGTCCACACATCTGTAAAAGAACGGCGGTTTGAAGTTTATTATTTTCAAAACGCTTTCAGTTACATATTACAGAACTAAGTTCGCGAGAACAGGGGAGAGGGGAGAACCCATCGGCATGCCGAAAGTCTGTTTGTAAACAACATCTTGAAATTTGAAGTACGTAGAATCTAAACACATAATTATTGCCATTAAAAAATCGTATTTATCTAAAGTTGTAAATTTTTTAATATCCTTCCATTTATTTTCGATGCTATTAATTACTAATTCATTAAAGATATTCGTAAACATTGAGACAACATCCAATTATATGATTTTGTAGTTTTTGGGTATTGTGACATTTCGTATGTTTTTTACAAAGGACTAAGAATCTTTGATGTTATTAGTGCTATTTTTTTCTAGTACTTTTGCAACTATATTTGACAGAAATTTCTCTAAGGTGTATGTAGGACCATCTATTGTCGAAACAATAATCGCCAATTTCTCATTTTGAAACAGTAAAAACTACTTAAAATCATTGAATATTTACTCATTATCATTTAAGATATACCACTAATCATTTTAAATTAGAATAATTACTGATTTGGCTACATGCTCATTGTTTTGGATTAAGAGAGCGGCACTTTTTTTAGCGCATTTCTCAAATACATTTGTATCGAAAAACACTAAGTGGAGCGAGATAATTCGCAAAAACAAAGACAGCTTGACGGTGGAGCGCTCTATCTCGACAAATGTTTAATCAGTTAATACCATCTCCATTGGCCGATGGGGTCGAAAACGACCCCGGAGTCGTAACTAAGGGTTAAAGTTATAGAGCCTTTTCCCTACACTTTTACTGGACAAAGACATCTTTTGCCTGGCTTTTCGCAGTCAAATATTGTCCGATTTCAATAATTTTTTTAAATTATACAGAATTTTATGCTCTACAACTTTGAAAATAACTGTTTTTACCAGAAAATGACGCCGGAGCAAGATAATTCGCAAAAACTATTTCAGAAACACGCATTTTTTACTTTTTAGCTCCTAATTTTTTTAAATATTAATTTTACGAAAAAAAGTTTCAAACAAAAATGGTAGAGAATTTAATTCTGAACAAAATTTATAGCACATATTTTTAGCGTACGACTCATCTAAAGCGAGACATTTTAAACAAATAATAAACAGACGTTTTCAAACATGGCGGCGCGACGGTGGCTCCATCCATCTCGGAAACTTAAACTTAGATTCAGTTATCGACCTCTTATAGGAAAATGGAAAAAAAATGGACAGGGTGATTTTTTGGAAGGTCAATGTACGATTGGACTGGACTACTTCTGGACGTTCCGGACAGGTAAAATCAGAGAAGTCTTTAGGGAAATAAATTAAACACAATTAATGTAGTTCATGAGCATTTCGATACGAATCTGTATTTTTTTTAATATTGCACCTGCATTACGCACAATGTGATAAAAATTTAGATTGAAATGCATTAACGAGGTTCTTCTTGGACAATATTATTATTCAGAGTTAGTAAAAATCTCGCATTAATGAAGCACTTTTCGGAGAATATTATTTTTGGATAAGGATTGATTGAAACACAAATTGCCTTATTCGAAAATTTGTTTAGACTCGCATTAATGACTAATTTATCACTTCCAATATCAAATTACAGTTCCCAATTCGTAATAATAAATAAGAATGCTTTTTTCCAAAAAACACGAAGATTAATGCATTTCAATATGTTTTCATCCATTTCCTATTACTGGTCAGTAACTGAATTAGTAATGATTTTCACTAATAAAAATTAACAACTAACGATTCATTAATTAAATTTACATAATTAATTTCAGTAAAACTGTATTAAAAAATACAATGATTAATCTGAAATTAGTAGAATTTGACTAATTAAGTAATAGTTCTTTCCTGTTTATTAGCAAACATAATCACTAATTCTATTAGTCACGGATTTTCACTCCTTGACTAGTAGTTTTTTAATGACACAGATTTAGAGAATGGTTATTTTACGTTCGTATTAGACATTTCGTTAACATTTGTAAGAACTAATCTTCTAATTCTTTTGCATATATACACAACAGTAAACAAAACGGTCTTCAAATTTCTGGGTGTGAAAGTAGTGAAATTATCACTCCATGCAGTGATTTTTACACCGTAACAATGAGATTCCACTCGTGAAGAGTGAGTATGCCTTCATTTACTAGAGAGGCACCATTTTGAATCCATAAAGAGTTAATTTTCAAGACATTTAGAGAAATTTATAAGATATGTGAGGCGTTGGGGCCTGCCAAGGCCCAAAAATTAAAAAATGAAGATAAATTCAAACTTCCAATATTTTTTACCCCTTTTAAGATGTTTAAGTGATAAAAAAGCTTTAAACAATTTTAATTTCGTTTTACGAAGGGATTAAATTTATAAACTCATTATTTAATTATAAAAAATACAGACCAATGAATTGCTGGCATGATTCCGTCATACAGAAGTAGATAAATGAATGTTCGCATTCTTTGAATATATTCTAATAAAAATTCACTCTTAATGAGGTGAAAACGTATGCCCTAGTAAACAAGAAAATTGTCACTCTTTAATAGCGTAATTTTCACTCCAAACAGATTAGGTATTCTATCCATCAATAGCAAGATTTCATTCAATAACAATCAACGATCATTCTTCTAAGTTATTCCAATTTTGAAGCACTCAAAAAATTTAGAAAGTATATGGTATAAATATCTATAAGTTATTATAGTATTATTGACAAGTCAATTAACTCGCCAAAAAAGAGACCACACTCTTTCACTAGATTGAATTTCTACTAATAAATATTCACTCCGCGTCTTACAGATAATAAACCACATTTCTTCTACATATTCTTTTAGTATAAATTTATTTCGGAGAAATGTACTTCAAAATGTGTCCATAGGAAATGCGGAACAATAAGCCAAGTCCAAAATTTTGCATAAAAATCTGCCAAGTCCAATTCTTAAACTTCAATATCTTTAATACTATGAGACCTTTACTTGCATAAATCATAGAATTGTTTTATTTTTTGTTAAGAATTTTCTTCTCATATTTACAATATAATAATTTTTCATGACACAAATAATGACAAGAAACAGTTAATATGGATGATATATTTTGTTATCATGCTGAAATAACAATTTCTGGATACACGTAAAACTTTCACTTAAAACCAAATTATTTAAGTCAATGAATATTTTATTTAAATTAAGAAAGTATTTCGTGGATAGTCGATATTTATTTCTAACAAGCAAATTTTGAATCTTGTCGCTACTATTCCATAATACTATTTTCTATCATCAATTTCCTTGTTCGGAGAATGTCTGAACTTGAGCATCTAAATAAAAAAACTATAAGTTCACTTTACTTATGAATAAAAATTTGTTTAATAATATTTTACATAATTAAAAGTTAATGTCCCAACAAAATAAGAAATAACAAATGATTATTTATCTGTTATTAAAAATTTTAATGTTTTTTTTTACGGTGTCAATCAATCTGGAAAGATATTTTCCAAAAACCACGAATATAATAATGTAGAAATACCTAAATAAAATATTATATATCTATCTAATAGTAAAAAATTATATTTGTCTAATAAACGGGTCGTTTTTCATTTTTTATGAGCCAACTTGATTATTAATTGAATGAGTTACCCTCATTTCGTTTATGAATTAGTCTAAAATTTATAAAATAATATGTTAATAAAATTATCTATTATCAAGGTCATTCATAACGCATGATATGCAAAATGTTAACCTCCGCATCGCTACTCAATCATATAATTTAGTTAACAACGCCACCTAAACGTATTTAAAGTCAAAAATAAAAAAATATATCCATTAGTATATACTCGAGATGATCCAAGATAGATAAAGACAAAGACAAAATTTTGGCGACTAAGGTATAGTGGACAGAAATTGCAACTCCACCACCACGTTTTCCCACTCTGTCATGACGAAAAAGTTGATAATCTTTTAGAGTAAAATACTCGGACAAAATGGAGGAATTGAACCAAGTTTCAGTTATCAAAATGACATGAAAGGAAATTTGGGAAAAATAATCACTGAAATTACGCATCTTATTAACAAGGGATTGAATATTAATATGACAGATTTTCAAAGAATTGCAGAAGTTCGTAGAAGTGTTTTTATGAAGCGGAAGATTTGAAGAAGTTCGGTCACGCACTTTTCCTCACGAGATAATCTTCCTAATGTCCTCTTCAGTATGAAGCATGATTGCTGGAGCACCATTTTCAGGTCGGTAGTGCACTGTTGTAGAGGATAGCTTGACCATAATAGAGCGAGGTTTGTTATTCGTGGCAGTTGAGGTTGAACATCTAGAGAAACCATTCGGTGATGGCAATCGAGATGATATCACTTGTGTCAAGCACTATATCGAGGGCCGTTGCAATTTTTAACATAATTTCTTTGAGATCTGTTTTCATCTCATTCGACTGCTCGGAAACTGCAGAAATAATAAGATCACAGTTTCTTGAGTCAAATGTGCTTTAGCTCGAGTTTCTTTTAGTTCACAACGTAGTGCCGCGATTTCACGAGAATTATTATCGACATTATCTTCAACGCGTGCCACTCGATCAGATAATTTAAGAATTTTGTCGAGCTTATTCTCCAGTCTTTGAGTTGTACTCTTCAAACTGAATTCAAAATAGAATTTCTCTAGGTCCACATTAGAGCTTGCGATATCACTTTCAGCTGAAAAGTTACTACAGTTTGTATTCTCGCTATGTATCGGTTCTGGGTTGTCAGAGTCAATGGAATTAACAGATGAACCACTGGCAGCTTTTAACAGGCTGAGTATAGCAGCAAATTAAAATATTTTCGTCAATCTTAGGAGACGCAATGCGTATGAAATTCTTTTTTACAAATTATGCAGGTTTTCAGATCATTTTTGTAGGTAATTAGCAATCTACAGCTCACACACGTTTGTTTCAAATTTTCGCTTATCATTTTACGTTCATATACTCGCCTATTGATGAACTTAAATATTTGCACAGAAATATGAGAGATATTTCAACTTAAATCAAATAATATCATAGAAACACAATATCCAGTATTTCACAGCACATTAAGTTAAACAATCACAAGAATAACAATGCCCAATGTACCAAAAGTTGGCCGAGCATCTATGGCCAAACCGACCCAAACTAATGCAAATATTTGTTGCTCAATTGTTGCTCAAAAGTTGCCCTAATCCCGTATTTGTTGCTCCCATATTTAAAAAAAAAGCAGGTTTGGCCAGCTTGTATAAAACTAGCCAAACATAGCTCAAAACATGTAAAAAACCTATCCTATAGCAAAAACAAGTACACAGCTAATTGTTGCTCATTTGTTGCTAAAAGATTACTTAAAGAATATAGGGTTTCGTCAAATGGATTCCCATATTTAAAAGAAAAATAAGTAGGTTTAGGTAAGGGGGACTAATGAATGACACGTTCAGAAGCTGGCAACTATTATCCAGCAATTGTTGCTCGATTCCTACTGTTTATAGGGACATAAATAAATAATTCCATCAAGGTCCCGTCCGGTTTGGCTGGTTAAATAAAAAGGTATGCGATTTTGAATAATATAAAATTCGTAAAATCAGCTCTCTATACTAAGTGGATTAATGGCTCCATTAGAAGGTGGCAACTATTATCCAGCAATTGTTGCTCGATTCCCACTGTTCTTAAGGACATAAATAAATAATTCTATCAAGGTCCCGTCCGGTTTGGCTGGTTAAATAAAAAGATATGCGATTTTGATTAATATAAAATTCGTAAAATCAGCTCGCTATGCTAAGTGGATTAATGGGTCCATTAGATGGTGGCAACTATTATCCAGCGATTGTTGCTCGATTCCGACTGTTTTTAGGGACATAAATAAATAATTCTGTCAAGGTACCGTCTTATTTTGTCGTGTGATTAGTTGTCGTGTGAAATAAAGACGTGGAGCCCTTTTAGATATATCGAAATAGTTATTGTCGTATCAAGGGCGTAAAAGAACTTATGAGCCCGTAGGTGATCACCGCGCCCGAGGGACTGGCGAAGACTATCGCTGGGGGGTAGGGGGTCGAAACGTCGAAATTTGATGAAAAAATATAGTAATTTTTTGCCGTGGTGACCAAATTCAATACTTTTTCAGACAATAGTCATAAACATTTTAAACCAGTTTTTATGGCATTATCGTTGACTTTAGGAAAAAAATGCATACAACCTTTTTTGTAGAGAATTTCGTGCTCTATCTTTTTTGTTTGAAACATTTTTTAATAAAATTTTTATTTTTCAAAATAAATGCAAAAAACTACGAAGTAACTTAATTGGGGCTAATTTTTTTTAGTAATGGACGGATGGATCTGCGCCAAAATCTAATCAGATCTAAGTTATGCCAAGACGCGTATTTAAAAAAAAATGTATGTCAATACGCTTATCCGTTCGCGAGTTATCGCGAGTTATCGCGAGACAAAAAAACGGGACGTACGGACGTACGTACGTACAAGATCACGGACACAATTTTTTTTATTGTTGATTTGGGTTCCTTAGGGTCTGAAACGTCGACATTTGATGAAAAACTATAGGGTAATTTTTATGCCCGAAGTGACCAAATTCAATACTTCGTCCAGACTTAGCCTGGGTCGAAGTAATTCGTAAAATCAGCTCTGTATACAGGGTGGATTAATGGTTCCATTACAATGTGGCAACTATTATCCAACAATTGTTGCTCGATTCCAGCTGTTTTTAGGGATATAAATAAATCATTCTGACCCGAATAATTCCTGTCCTGCCATTAGTCCACCCTGCTTAGAGATCTGATTTGACGAATTTTATGGGACCTTGACAGAATTATTTATTTATATCCCTAAAAACAGTCGGAATCGAGCAACAATTGCTGGATAATAGTTGCCACCTTCTAATGGAGCCATTAATCCACTTAGTATAGAGAGCTGATTTTACGAATTTTATATTATTCAAAATCGCATAACTTTTTATTTAACCAGCCAAACCGGACTGGACCTTGACAGAATTATTTATTTATGTCCCTATAAGCAGTAGGAATCGAGCAACAATTGCTGGATAATAGTTGCCAGCTTCTGAACGTGTCATTCATTAGTCCCCCCTACCTAAACCTACTTATTTTTCTTTTAAATATGGGAATCCATTTGACGAAACCCTATATTCTTTGAGTAATATTTTAGCAATAAATGAGCAACAATTAGCTGTGTACTTGTTTTTTCTATAGGGTAGTTTTTTTTCATGTTTTGAGCTATGTTTGGCTAGCTTTTATACAAGCTGGCCAAACCTGCTTTTTTTTTTAAATATGGGAGCAACAAATACGGGATTAGGGCAACTTTTGAGCAACAATTGAGCAACAAACGTTTGCATTAGTTTGGGTCGGTTTGGCCATAGATGCTCGGCCAGCTTTCAGTACCTCAATGCCCAAGCGTGGCACTATAATAAAGCAAAATAATAACAAAGCCCTGATATTAAAGAAACGCACATTAATTGTAAAAACTCATGGATATGAAGATTAAATACAGCTGCATAATGGATAACTATATTACAGATTCATTAGTAGAAAGATATCCATAAAATTAATTAGTATTCACACTATGGAGCAACTATCGTGGAATGTTGTAGAAATCTCACTTATATTGATAGAATAAACCCACCGAAAACTACCGATGTAAACAATAGCAGAGCACGCACGACACGTCCGATTAGTAAGACGTATACTGACTTTATGTGAATTCTTATTTGAATTCTAAATTCTATTCACAAATGAATAGACTTAAACGTAAACTAGTTCAAAGATTACATAGAAATCTATTTGACGAAAATTAATCTTATGATTATCGACAGCTGCTTTTTTAATTCGGGTTCTTTCGAGACCTATAGCTTATTCTAAATCAAGTGAATTATACAACAGGTTGTGATATATATTGATATTATATGTATAATTACCTATGACGGTCTTTTCATCTGTGTTTCTTTCAGCATATAACTTGTTGGTCTTATTTTTCAATTTCGGAAATGTTTATACATGACAGATACTTCAGACCTACAATGACATTTAAGTCGCCTACGAATAATTCTACTTTATACATCGCAAATCTTTAATGATAGTCACAAATTTTTGGGGATAGGTATCTGGAAACATATTTGTTAACTGTTAGATATAATCGGGATATATAGGAGGAATAAAATATGGAACAATATTTATAATGTTAACAAAATATTTACAATTTATTTACAATATATTATTTTACAGTAATTACAAATACGTGAATACGTATTTACTATACACTTTAGAACTGTCTTAAATATGTAAAACTGTATGTGAAACTTCGTTCACATACATTTTCACACCTTTCATCGGATGGCGTGTTTCACGAATCCGATCGGTGCTCAGATCCATTTTTTTCTTGGTAAAATATTTTTTTATTATGTGTGCCATAATGTACCAAAGGGGCACTTTAAGTACTTGAAATATACGAAAAATGAGCCATGGAATAATATCATCTTCCACCATTTTTCGAGCATGTCCCTCTAATTGTTCTCCATTTAGAATGATTGCGATTACAGAGATCAGAGCCAGAACCGTATCTAACCCCGTAGACACAATCAGACTACAGGCAGATTCGCTGTCCATTATTTCTTTCTTCGTTCTTTTTGCTTTCACGAAATGCATGATTTGCGGTGTGAAAGCAAGCAGCTCTAAGTATAGTAGGCACCGATAAGTTTCGGACACTGCCAAAGAACTAACGTTGAAACGATGCAGGACAACATAAAAAACCTGGAATAAAACACAAATACAAAATTATTATTTGCAAACATAATTTTGAATATCTTCGTTGATTAATAAATGGTTTAATTGAAACTTACCCAGAGAAACATTCGTGCTGTTTTTCGTACGTTTTCTTGTATTTTTCCATTATCAATATTACAGTAATGCACACAACGATGAGTATTCCATACGAAAAGTCCAAGAGTCCCGATAAGTATAATTGTTCATCGATTGTGAATTTCAGAGATCCATATTGTATTACCAGCGACAGTAATACTGCGTAGAGCGATACATAGCTTTGACCTGAAAAATAAAGAAATTATTGTATCTTGAAGATGTCTTATCCAACTTAGTATATCAATAATAGGATTACGCTTTGGCACACTAAAAATATACTTTCACATGTAACTCTATGGCATATTATGATAAATGAAGATGAAATATGCAATTACACGTTTAATTGTTTCAAACCTTTCTATTTTCAAGTTATACAAAAGGCCTTTACACGTACCCCGTAACGTCTCTCGAGTTTAGTCCTATGTGTTTAAAAAAAAAAAGATAAAAAAAATAGTAGAACTTCTACTAGATACTACCATTATGACAATTGAACTTTGTGCAACATCTTCGAAAATAATTCTAAATTCTTAATCTATGATATAGATTTCCTTTCATTATATATAAATTTAAGAAAATGTGGAACGAGTGAAACCAAATATTTTAGTCTAAAAATGTGTACTTAGATGTGGGGAATACAAATAATTTTTAAAATGATCTCCCTCCACAATACATTGTTCATAAGTTTATGAGTATTATTATATATAAATTTAAGAAAATGTGGAACGAGTGAAACCAAATATTTTAGTCTAAAAATGTGTACTTAGATGTGGGGAATACAAATAATTTTTAAAATGATCTCCCTCCACAAAAAGTAAGGAGTAAAAGTATCTTTTCATATATTCTTATCCATATTGTATGTCTCAGACTTTGGAAAAGTTGACGGATTTGCAACGGTTCTACATCATAGCCTTGAGCTGTTAAAAAAGTAACTAGGCATTAATGAGACGTTATAACAATAAATCATACATTTATGTGGTAAATGTGCATGGTATAAATTACAGGTAACAAAATTTACGAGAAGACTTTTAATCGGTTCAGAATATCTCATATAAGCAAAATCTAGTTTGCAACAAGTTCCTTTTATGAATAAAAAAATTAAAAGCAACCACCAATTAAAACGCTAGATCAGTTAAAAATATCGGGTTAATGAAATTCCAAGTCGAAAATGAGAAAAATTCATAAAATTATAGCTTATCTGAAAATCAGATGGCTGCATTATCCTGATAATTATGTACTCAATTTTTACTAGGGATTTTCAATCCGTTATTTTGAACCGATCCTGAATATTAGTAGCCGGATCTTAATTGTTTATTTATTAAAATGAGCTACTGAAAATTCAGAAAAAATAGTCTTCAGAATTTCCATGATATTTCTTTTCTCATTTTCGACTTAGGATTTCATTAATTCATATTTTGAACAGATCTGACGTTTTGACGGATGGTGACTCTTAATAGTTTATTTTTAAACGGAACTTATTGAAAATGGATTTTCTGAATTCGATTGATTATTTTTTGCTTATATTTGACATTGGATTTTATGAGTGGATATTCTGAACCAATTCAGATTTGTTTTGTGAATTTGTTATTTTTTTGTTTAATATGATGCACATTTATCGCGTAAATGTGCGATTCATTGTTATAACCTTAAATTAATGCCAAGTTACTTTTGTAAGAGCTCGGGTATATGGTACAGCAAAGTTCTGATACATTATATTGTATCATTTTAATACGAGAATCCATCTCTATACGGATGATTTTTCTGATAAAATCCTGTCTAAATTTGACAAAAGTTTACATTTTATGTCTATATAAGTAATCATTCCATGAATCTTTAATGTTAATGCGTTCTTTTAGATATAATTATCCAATTTATAAAAATGTTATAAGGTGGTAGTGATGCAGTATAGAAATAAATTCAATTCAATTTTCATCACTATAATTTATGTGGTCAATAATTTTTGGATGCTTGTGTAGAAAAACATTTTTTGCGAGTATCGTGACCCCGGTAAATGAACCCCTCCATTTTAGAGAATAACTATAATATTATATGTTATATTTCGAATTGTTTTTTTGTGTTGTAATCCGATCAACAAAAGTAACTGAAATGTTTGTATCGTTTACAAATACATAGCAAAAAACGTGAATGTAGTATAACTTCTTTAGCCCTTCGCGGCCTGGTGAGATAGAATCTATATCCTTATACTTACGTACGTATACTTTTCCCGAGTTTCATACTTTTATTCGATTTCTTAGTTTTTTTTTTTAATTTCAGTATAGTAACGTGCTACATATGGTAAAATTACATGAAATTATAAAATATTATCAGTGAATTTGTTGAGATTCATAAACAAATGCTGACAAATTTTCTTCACAAAAAATATTTGATTAGAAAAAGTACTTAGCCAATTTCCGTGAAATATTGTATACCGAGGGTTTCGGGATCGCCGATTACAAATCTCTAAACGAATTTTCAAAATTCAAAATGGCAGATTAAAAAGTAAAATTTAGTTTAACCAACGGGATTTCTGATATAAAATTTGATAGGTAATGGTTTTTGGGCAAGCCGATTTTAAGATATTTTGTAAAACATATGCAGATAATTTGTTCGATGTTGAATTATTTAAATTGTCGGAGAATTACGCGAATTAAAATAAATTCTAAATTTGATAAATCTAAACGAGAATTAGAGATCAAATATAAATTCAATCTGTTGATAATTAATAAATAAAAGTCTTACCTTTCGAGCTGTTGCTTTTGATTGTCTCAATCAATATTATGGACAATAAAACGCACTGCATTGATATGGAGAACAGAGTTGACCAGTCTGCGTACGACCTGCTTACGCACAAAGCATCTATGAAATGGGTGCTCCACCAGTAAAACATTTTTTTGAATATACACAAATTTTCAAAATCCCAATGCGGTTAATCCTTAGAGGACGATGTTGTACTCTTGACGAACTGAACGAAAATGATGAATCCTCAACAACTGGTCAGTTTACAATGCTACATGAAAGATGTTGAGTGGAGTGGGAGCTAAAAACACCTTACTTAGAAATGTTTATCTAAATATATACTACGAAGGCAAAGTGAAGGTCGATGAACCCAGGGCACTAATAGAAACCTTTCCAGCAGGTAAACAAAGGGGAGTTTTTTTCAGTGTAAGGTCAGTAAGTAAGAAAAATCCATTACCGCTGCGGATGAATGCCAATAACACCTATGGAAAATTTCTTGAATGTTCGAACAAAATACATAGAAAATTATTCACCTTGATTATTTAATTCAGGTACTGGTTATAATCGGCAAATTAGAGGATGATAGCTTTAATAAAGAAATTCAAGGTTCAAATTGTATTGCCAAAATGTTGCAAAAAATCTTAATTTAAAATCGTAGAGGATCAGTTTAAGATCTTTTCTGATAGATGTTGGGTGATGGATGCCGTGTGGGCAAAAAGCCCTTACATCGAAATGTAATACTACGAAGAGTAAAATTTCCTTACAGGGTCGTTGAGCCCAGGTCATTAATCGAAACTTTTCAAGGAGATAATGCAATAGGGTATTTTTCTGTGTAAGGAAGGTAGGGTAGAGGAGGACGTAGTAAAGTGCATGACTGTTAAAAGATCTAATACTTAGAAATATTTATTGTCAACGGATTTCAATAGCAGCAATTGAATGTTTCTTAAATGGTTCGGAAAAATACATACCTACTACATGAAAAGAAATCACGTACATGAATTATAATAATAAAGAATTTTTCGAATTAAATTCATACCCGATAAAATATTATAGATGACATAAATAATTTATTAAAATAAATTTGTCGTATCTCGAGTCAATGGGTTAAAAATAATAAAAATGTTTCCAAAATAATTTTTTGAAAACAAGTCAAATTTAGAAAATAATATTCGTCCGACGTTTCGACAAGCCTGTTCTCATCTTAATATTATTTTTATGTTCTTTAATTCGATCTTTGAGGGTTCTTTTTGTCTTACCTACATAAGGAACATTGCAATCCTTACATTCTATTTTGTATACTAAATTATTTTCATCAAACTTATTGGTAATGTCTTTACCTTTTTTTTAATTGTTTTGCTCAAATTATTAATATTGTACGGTACAACCTGAATGTTTGTGTTATTTAACTTATTTTTGACACCATACAAAAATTTGGTTATATACGGAATTTTTATTACTTCGAACCAGACCTTAGGTCTTTTAAATCAACGAAATTTTAACAATAATTGTCAATCTCGATTTTTATCGCATTCTTTTCTGTTTAAAAGTATTCTGTGTAAAATTTTGATAAGGTAGTGTTGAGAAATGAATTTTTACACCATGAATGCATTTTAACACAAAATTGTCGTTTGTGATATTAGCCCAATTGTCAAAAAAATTTGCTAATCGTCCTGCAATTTTTACCTCTGTTGTGTCTCTTATTACGTCTGTCGATTGTTCGAACGATGTGGAGGGTGAGATCGAGAAATCTCTTGTGATTTTACAATTGTGTTGGACTGAGGTGCCTTCCGAACGTAAGACGTTCGCACTAAAGTCCGATATTTGTGGCCCGTCAGTACTTGCTTGTTTGTATTCACTGACGGGCTTTACCGGTTTACCGGAAATTAATTGTTTTTTTCGGTTGTGGAAAAGAAGGTTTCAAATCTTTACTAATTCGGTCAATAGTTTTTGCTTTTTTAATTTTTTCGGAAAGATTGTCTTCAAAAAAGAAGCGAACTTGAATCGGTTTTGTCTAACACCGCTTTAACTTTCTTATTTATTCCTGGTGCAATATATGCTTTACGAGCTTTAGCTTATAAATAATATATTTCTGTTAATGTGTATACATAACATTTCAATAAGCTGTAATCGACTAACAGGCTCTACATCATCATGAAGAAGTGCTGTTAATGCTTTTCCTAAGCAAACGAGACCCAATCCTGACAAATGTTGGGTATGCATAAAGTGTTTATCACATTTAATAGCGGAGTCTGTAAGAGAAGTTATCATTTCCGGATTTAGTTCCGGAGCATCCGTAGGGCAGTTTGACATTTTTGGGTATTTCTTAAAAAGGTCGTCTTTGATCGATTTGTCAAGGCCAGATATTTTCCTATAGTTCCATCTCGAAGCAATATCCGGATGAAATTGCTCTTGTTTTATTTTTGAGGTTGATGGATCATCACCTAAAACCTTCAATATCTCTTCATCCACAACATAGACATCATTCGAATTGTCGATATTAGATATTACGGGCAAATCATTTTTATGTTTAGACGAATTTAAGTCGTAGTTTAATAGTTCTATATTATCGACTGCCGTGGAAATTGTCTTTGCCGAAGTAGGCTGTGATTCGCAACCGTCATCAATTTTTTGTAGGTTAAGTGACGTAGGTGTAGGTGGGTCCAGATGGGCATACGTAATAATATATTGATATTTCCTCCGCAGCAAACCTTAGACTTTTCGCGCGCTGACAGAATAACAGGGCCGACGAGCGCTTCTCTGTTAATCATCATAGGTTAAAAAATTATAGACCGATTAAGTTGAAATTTTCCAGAAAACTTCTTCAATCCTACACGAACAAGTTTGTCACTGGAAGTTTTATCAAACGTAAACTTTGTAACACACTTTTTCCCGTCAAAGATGCAAACTAAGATTTCTCGCGACCTTAAGTTTGTTATTGAATAACGATAACAAATTATTATTTTTAATTACGGACAATATCTCGTAGTCTTCATACATAAATCACGAGTTTACTGTGCAAATTTCAACTCATTTGGTTGATATTTGACCGAGATACGACGATTTGTGGTGAAAATTGTATTGATTTCGAAACTATGAAATTTAAGACTTTTTTTTTTTTATTTTTAAAAATACAAATCGTAGGAAAAAATGTTATATACAAAAAATGTTCAGTTTGGCGAGCACTATATAGTCATATTTTTTATTTTTTATTATGACACATTCACTTTTTTCTTCACCGGACAATACTTTTCCGGCAGTTCGAGCGCGAGACCGATAATAGAATCGCGTGCCTCAATTTTAGAGTGGTAATTCAAATATAATACATAATTACTCTGCTATTGGGCTTTGGAATTTTATTCGGTGTACTAATAAGTGATTCCACATAAATGTACAAAGTAATTTTCAAATTACCATGTGGGTTTTCCTTCTCTTTCACCTACGTTAAATTATTAGTTAGTTATCATTTCTTAACATCTGATTCGAAACATCGATAAAAACACTAGTTTTATCATAAACAAAACCTTTCAAGTGATGTTTGAAGGTAACAATGATTACATACCAATAAATAAAACTTATTTATTAATTAAAAACAGACCAAATAACAGAAGTAAAAGCATATATTATATATAAAGTATAGTAAGTCTAACGTAAAAGTTTAGTACTTAGAACTGTTTAACGAAATATCCTATAGTAATACTAAATACAGATAAGTAGAATGTCTTTTCGGAAGTGTTTATCGTACAAGGGTCAATGACCCCGAAAACTTTCCTTTAGTCCAGTCAAATCGTCGGAAAAAAGGCACTGACCTTCCAAAAAATCACCATGTCCATTTTTTTTTCATTTTCCTGTAGAAGGTCGATAACTGAATCTAAGTTTAAGTTTGCGAGATAGATGGAGCCACCGTCACGCCGCCATGTTGAAAAAGGTCTGTTTATCATTTTTTTAAAATATCTCGCTTTGGATGAGTCGTACGCTAAAAATATGTGGTATAAATATTGTTCAGAATTAAATTTTCTACAATTTTTGTTTGAAACTTTTTTTCGTAAAATTAATATTTAAAAAACTTAGGAGCTAATAAGTAAAAAATGCGCGTTTCTCAAATTGTTTTTGCGTATTATCTCGCTCCGGCGTCATTTTCTGGTAAAAACAATTAGTTCCAAAGTTGTAGAGCACAAAATTCTGTTTAATTTAAACAAAAAATTATTGAAATCGGACAATATTTGACTGCGAAAAGCCAGGCAAAAAATGTCTTGTCCAGTAAAAGTGTCGGGAATAGGCTCTATAACTTTAAAATAAAATTACCCGTACCATTTCCTTTCCTTTTTCTGTAAGAAATTATTAACTGATTTTTCGAGATGGAGCGCACCACCGTCATGCTGTCATTGTTTTTGCAAATTATCTCGCTTTGGTGCCGTTTTCTGGTAAAAACAGTTATTTTTAAAGTTATAAAGCAAAGAACTCCTATGACAGCGCTCAAGTACGTAAACGGAATTTTACTAGAGCAAGCTGCATTTAACTATGTGTACTTTGAAATTCTTTTCCTCACCACCTCGTGGGTAGAATTTCAGGCGCGTTTTATTCTTAAGTGGTGACCCCTGTAGGCTTAATCCACCAAGAATTAAAAAAAATTATTTAAATTTTGTACGTTTTCGTATACTTGAAGTTGTTGGTGCCATCATAGGAATATCGTCATCAATATTCCTAGTATTCCCGAAATCATCATCATCATCATCCTCGTATTCATCATCATCCATGATTCTCCGCAACAAAATTTACATATAACTGAACACTTCAAACCATCTTTGCGACACCCACACGGAGAAAAGTGTGAAGCTCTATAGAGCGGGCGCGGCACACCGAGGGTGTTGGTGTCCTCTGGCACAGTGCAAGGGCCTTATGGCACTAGTCAGATATCGTGCGCGAATCAAATGCGAGAGTGCATCGTGCGCATCGAGCACCGCTCTTCCTAGCAACCTGAGGTGCCTCGCCAGGCAGCCTATGACGACGTGCCTTTACTCCACTACGATTTCTGCGGTAATTAAGCACTTTGGGAGAAGCGGTGTTCTCTCCCACTGTGAGATTACACATAATGTAATTATAGCTGATTTCTTAATATATAATTGAATTAAGATTAATTGAAAGTAATTATAAAAAGGGCAGGAATGAAATATTACAGTAACAATAAAGTAGGTACACAAAATGTATAAAGCGAAAATTCCTCTTGTCTTGGTTTAATACGTAGTAAAGTATTCTGGGATCTCAGACTAAGCACTTTGAATTTTTTTTACACAGATAATTTATATATATATATACAAAGAAGTAATTGGAAATTTAAATAGTAAATGTTGACGGTATAAAATATGTTGCTAAATTTTAATGTCATGAATGCACTTATGATACACATTCATCGATATTAAATACACTGTCCTATTTGTTTTTTATATTAATTTAATTCTATTTAATTTTATCAAGATAGCTATACTATATTCGTAAGCTAAAATAGTCTTGTTGTATATGTATGTGCCCTTGTCACTTATGTGCATTGTCATTTAGATCGGTGTATTATTTTTTATGAATATATGTCCATGCACAACATATATTTCTTTTATTAAAAAAGTTTAAAATAGATCTATGTAGATAAGGAAAACTTCTAATAAAAAAAAAACATTAATTGAACGAACGAAGTCTTTCATTACGACATTAAAGTTCAGTTCCTACACTTATCGCTTCACAACTTTCTTACATATTTCTTACATACATATTAATATACAATTATTTCTTGTTATATTTTTTATCTATACATATTTTGTAACATTTATATATTTATGTTTTATATATAATAGAAATACTTTACGAAAGTTACAGTCGGTAAGTGTATGTGAATTTTGTTGTCGCTGTGCCGTTTTCAGTTTTTTCCAATTTATATTCTTGCTATGAACTGTCGATGAAGTAAATATATTCATCAATTTGATTAAATCTCCATTGTAAGTTTAGGAATATACATTTGAGGGATACAGCAATATATAAAATAGAAATGAATTGTAACATGTTGAACGTTTAACATGGTAAATTTAACACGTTTAACGCTATAAATTTTCTTGTTGGATGTTGTATTTTTACACATTTTGTCGCTTTTTTCCGTTGAATGATAAAATTACCACGTTTAACGTGGGCTCGAATATTACCAATGTGTAGCATTGTAAAATTAAAACGCGTTGTACTTTCCCTATCCATCATGTAGTAAATCCACAGTGCTGTATGGTAAATTTATAAAAATATTGTGAAAACCCTAACCTCAAATAGTAAAAACACTATTTAACATGTGGGAATATTACCAAATTTATATAAAATGACAATTACAATGAGTTTATAAAATTCATTCTTATTTTTTACAGTGAGGTTTTCTACTTGTGTTCTTAACCTTAAAATTGTTCAAGTTAAATCAACCATCCCATCCCAATCACAACTTTTAGAAACACTATATTCACATGTTTCATTCATTAGTACATGCATATATTCATGATTAGCATTTAAAAAAAACGTTGTGTCTGGAAAAACTAGCACTCGAACAAAAAACAGATGCCTGGAACGAATCTAAGAAATGGCGAGCATTAAAACTTGCGATTGAATTGTAGAATTCTGTGATTGCCTGACGGGCACTGACATACAGAGTGCCTGCAAGCGGCTCTAGCGATTCCCATAACACACTTCTGTGACCAAGGGCGGAACGCCATCGTGCGGTGGAAGCGCAAGACGCATAGCACTGTCTCCATTGCCCGACCTATACAGCTTCACATTTTTCTCCGTGCATGCAATACGGTTGTTTTCTATTTTTCATTTTCATCCTTCTGAATCTGAGTTAAAAATTAACGAAGATCAATATTTTTTTATTTTAAAGAGGAAAATTATCTCTTTCACGACAAATTTCAGGCTTATGGATACATTTAGAGTATATGAAAAACAGGAATGTAAGGTGCAATTGAAATTGAAAATACATATTTTTATCTTAAAGCTCGTCAGAAATCTACAAAAAACAAGTAAGACAATATTTTTTAATATCACGATTTTGCGCAAAAAAAAATAAAAATACAGCAAACGACTGAATAGAAAATCATTACATAAACTATAGCTTCGCATGGAATGCCCCTCATGTCGTAATCCATTACTTAAACCACAATCTGAAATCGTTAATTAGGATATATACGAACGCTAAAAAACGTTAATTTTTTGAAAAAAAAATGTTTGATTTTTTTGTTAACTGCATAAGAAGTATAAGACTTATTTTTATTAATTAGTTAAATAAAAAAAACTTTTTTTTTTGAATAAATGGATGTCTGCAATATATTTTTTTAAAGGCACACTCATCATTTTCAAATTGTTTGAAAATTTAGTCGTTGAACATGTCTCCATATGATTTTGAGAAAGATCGAAACCGACTTATTTTTTATATAATATTAAAGAGTAAAAATTTCCGCACTAATACCCATGCCCAAAATCAATATTCTAGGTAAATAGCAAATGCCTATGACTAGCAACATAAAGAAAATCTATAAAACCAACGTCTGAAATCACTAGTAGCCGTTATATGAAAAAATCAGTCGTTTATCGCATATTCTTGCCCAGTCATATACCACCTTTTAGTGTAATATATATGCGAGTTTCATATTTGAAATTCTAACTCTTCTTACTTAAATAGAAATGATTTGATTTGAACTTATACTAATTATCTTATGGACAATATAGTGTTACGTCTCACGTAACTAGGATATTGCGACGAAATACATTTTTGGGAATCCCCGAATATATGGGAATTTAGTAACAGGCCGATATACAACACACTAACCGAACTACAATGTATTTTCATGATTTGTAAAACCTACCATACCGGCCTCAAAAGATAACCGAAACCGTAGAAAATCGACCTCCTCTCTAGGTAAAACGACGCCACCATAAAAACTTAAAGATCGGAAAAGAACAGGTCTTTCTCGGCCCACAAATAAGTAAGATTCCTATATTATCAGCAAAAATTAAAATTAAGTAAAATATACAAAATTGCATCAATTTGTTTGTTAAATTTTTCTTTAATATATTTTCATAAAAACAAATTCCTATTTCAATATCAATAATTTTTTCCACACACGAAAACTTTTCTATGTTAAAATATAAAAGTCTAAAAAAAGGCATTCTCAAGCCGTACACGCACTGACACCCAAAAGTCATAAACTTAAAAAAGAGGAAATTCGAGAAAACACTTTCTCAAGGAAAAGAGAATGACCTTCTTTTCCTATTTTTAGTTGTTGTCCTCGATAAATTAGAACATTTAGAATTACGCAACAATATTAATTATTATTTCAAAATGTAACAATATTTTCAATAAAACAAAAATATCATTAAATTAAATCATTTTAAATATAAAAAAAAACATAATGAGTGAATAAATAGAGAAATCAATTAAAGTCAATAAATACAAATTACAACATTAATATCATTGCGTAATTGAAATGTTAATAAAATGCGTAAAAACCAAACCATTATTTAGTAATACCATTTATCAAAATTAAAATATGTACACGAAAATGTAAATGAAAAACAATATCTTAATAATATTTTTTTTTATAACAATTGTACACAATCATTATTTTAAATAATACAATGTATAATATATATATATATATATATATATAATACTCAAATCAATTCTACACAACCAAGTACACAAAATTGTAAAGTTGATACAAACAACGAACGAATAATTCTAGCAATAAATAACTGACATATAATTAATAAAAAAATTAAAGGCGAACTCAAATACCAACATTACAAAATTCCTTTTATAACAAAAACATTTCTTTTACAAAATATTGAAAGTTTGAACAAATAATTAATACAAAAATTAATAATTTTTTTGTTACTTTAGTTCTAATTATGCTAGAACTTTCGTTCATGTTTGTAAAAACTACTTTAACTTTGTAAGCAAATAGTTTGTTAAAAATTTATTGTTATAAACAACACAAGAACAGTTTTTTATAATTACAAAAAAAATGGTACAAATTTTCCCACCAAACTTAAAATTCCCAAGCCTGGTCCGACCCACGAATTTTCCTGGAGGGGAGAACCAATATAAAAAGGGCGACTTTCCAATCTTCCTACTCTAACTCTTCTACTCTACTTCTGCGGAGACTCCGGCTTCGGCTTCGACCCAGACTTTGGAATCGTCTTTTTGGACGAGCTCATCAGAATTTTGGTTGGGCTTCCGTGGATCATCGAGGTCTCTGCTGCCGTTCCGATATCGGCAGTTTCCACCGGTCTTGGATCGTCACCTCCGGTCTTCCACGTGGACCCTCTACAGCGCCAACCAGGTCGAGTTCATTTTGCTGGACCGGAACACGGGCCACCGGCACTGTCAACCGGAGTTCGCCTCGCAACCAGATCACCAACCGGACTTGGCTCTTCCCATTTATAACTCCCTTTTTATACAGGTCCAGGTGATCGTATTCTCACCCCCAAAAAAAGAATATTCAGGTCCAGGTGACCGAATATCAACCCACTTTCCCTCGAAAACTGGTCCAGGCGACCGTTTTTTTTTCCTACCAAACTTCCTAAGGAGCCGAGTTCCACGCGAAATCAATCTCGGAGGGTTTCAACTCGAATCCGACATCCAATTACTAGTAAGTATAAATTTTTGTATATACACTAAAATAATAAACCCTCTAACCACCCTTTTCTTTTCCACTCCCTCTTTTCATGCCCGATATGAGCCGATAAGAATGCAATGCTTCAGGCATTAAATTTATTTTATATTTTTTTATTTTTATGAGACGAATGTGTCGGACTTCTTTGCAATTTTTTTGAGCACCACTTTTTTTTTTAGAATACATAAATAAAGAAGCCGACACCTTAGGGATTCTTTTTGTTTATTAGCGACTCTAGTGCGTTTAACTGGAGCCCTTTGGGTGACCGGATGCAACCACGAGAGTCAGTAGGGACTGTAGTGACCTCCGCGTTATTTTTTTTTAATCCGGTTAATTTAAATTTATATTTATATTTTTGGTTCTATTTTTAATAACTAAATACATTCTTAAACGCACACAGATATATATACAGGGTCATCGAAAAGTATCGGACCCCCCTAATATCTTCAGTTGGAATGCACTTAGGAGAAAATGTCCAATAGCAAAGTTGTATGGTTTCAAGCGGGGAGTAAGATGATGACCTTGACTTTGACCTTGACCATGTCCTTCAAGGTAATTTCAAGGTCAATCTTATTTTTTTAAATAGAACCCCCTACATTTTATTGCATATTCTTATAGCTTATCTCGAGAGCTTTCCAAAACACTATAATAAAATATTTTTTTATTAAGTACTTTTCGAGTTATAAAGGTTTGAAGTTAACAATTTGTTAAGTGGTGTGCCAAAATGCATTCTTACTGAAAATATTAGGGGGATCCGATTAATGTATTTTCTTTAAACCAATTAATTGGTCTCATTATTCCGCGCACAAAAGTATTAAGGTTATGATTACTGAAAACTAAATAATATTTTACAAGATATTCTACATTTTGTGTCAAAAAATTGTTAACTTCAAACCTTTATAACTCAAAAAGTACTTAATAAAAAAATATTGTATTATAGTGTTTTGGAAAGCTCTCGAGATAAGCTATAAGAATATGCAATAAAATGTAGGGGGTTCTATTTAAAAAAATAAGATTGACCTTGAAATGACTTTGAAGGACATGGTCAAGGTCAAAGTCAAGGTCATCATCTTACTCCCCGCTTGAAACCATACAACTTTGCTATTGGACATTTTCTCCTAAGTGCATTCTAACTGAAGATATTAGGGGGGTCCGATACTTTTCGATGACGTTGTATATATATATATATATATATATATATATATATATATATCCATCCCACTTCTTTGTCCTACTAATTCCTCATAGAAATCACCAATTACACACATAAATTCTCGTCCTCTGTTTGTTTTTTTAGTGCCGGTATCGAAAAAGGATAGGGGTTACTTCCGTCGTCAGCGACGCCTCCGCGAGCGAGCCGCCAGGGAAAAAGGGGCGAACCTTAGTTCGTTCCCCGACCCTCAATTCCCTCAGAACCCTCCACTACAACCTCCTCCAGTCGCACCTCTCCCTTCCACAATTCAAGAACATTCACTCACCCGCTCTGACTCCCCGATCACTTTTATTCCTCCCCTTCCTCTCGAACCTCTTCCGCCTCCTCACGAACTCTTTGCACCCACCAATCCACCCACTTTAAACGGAATTTGTATTGATAAAAAAAGACAATAAAAATCACTTTTTTTCTGGTAAAACAGTTGTCTTTATTTTCCTTCCATTCTTTTCTTTTGAAGCAGGCCGCCTCCATTCGCCAACCCGAATCAACCTGTGTGGTTGAACGCCCTTTCACGATTCTGGGCACAACATACTTCGAGTAAGTATGTTAAATCAGGTCGTAACAATAGTATCAACATGCAAATCTAGGGCGACAAGTATCCTTTTACGTTGCTTACTATTTTTCATACACGGAGAAAAATGACTCCGCTGGATTAGCTGATTCATATCAGCTAAAATTTTCGGCTGGAGTGGCCGAAAATATATGTAATTTTAGCTGTTTTGATTCCGCTAATGTAGCCTTAACCCTACTCAATTCGCGCTTAGCTCTAAATTTACGCTACATTAGCAGATTTGTTCCGTTAAATTTGCGGACTTTTTCAGTAAATTTAGCTGAAATTATCGGCTATCCCTAACGGAATTCCAACAGCTGTCCCTATAGGATAAAATTGGTAGAATCTGCGGATTTTTCGGCTGATTTTGCTGATTATTTATCTCCGTGTAATAAGCATTCTGAAAAACCCTCATGTAGGATCTTTTCACTGCAACTGTACTGCTGGTCTTGGTCTTTGTCCTGATCAAGACCTAATTATTGCGTACATAATATTGATTGTTCTTTTTTAGTACCTTAGTAATACCTGTATGGCTTGTAAATTTCATATTTATAAAAAAAATAATGTAACCCAATTTTTCTTACGACTACAAACATGCTGATTATTTCATTATTATTCCAGAAGACTTAGTAAATTTTTATGCTAAGATTGAAAAAACTAAACAATGAAACATTAGTTTAGTAAATGTAACGATACATCAGTAAGTCAGTCGATTCTTATAGCAATCAGATACTATTACTTTGATAAATCTACATAAAAAACGTCAATTATCATCCGATAACTAGAAGAGGTGGCAATGGAATAATATAGTCCTTCGGAATAAATAAAAATTTAAAAAGGAATCCGTATGTTTTTCAAAATTTGGAAGACAAAATTCTTCATTCTTTCAGTTAACATGGCAATTATTTATACATATAATTTTAATGCATTTTTATAAGATCGCTCATAAAAAAATCGACAACATTAGCATTTCAATCATTTTCTTTCACACATCAATTCTGTTGAAGTTATTAAAACAAGATTATATCAAAACTTTTCCTATTTTCAAAGTAAACGGTAACTTTATAATTTTGCATCGTTTTGAATCACGAATGCCAAATAACAGCTTATTTACAGATTGTCACAGAATGCGTAGATTGAAATTAAGAATATTTTTCTTATAACATTTAAATTTCAGTAATTATATTACCGACAAATTTTATTCAATTTCATCGGCTACAATTAAGGTATATCAAATTCGTTGCAATAATGTTCTATTAATGATTATCTACATTTCAGATGAATATTTATTCAAAACTAAAATTTTGTTAAAATCTAACATGTATTAATATAAGCCACACTGAAAAAAATAAGTCTTAATTTAAGACCATTGATGGGCTGCATTTAAGATGTAACAAAAACTAGCCCGATTAGAAAAGGACAAACTTATGAACTATACATGGACTAATTTTAAGCCACTTTAATTTGTAACAATTTTAAGACTTATTTTTTTCTGTGTATTACTTATTGGTTTGAAATATTTAATGCTTAAAAATAATTATGTATTAAGAATATGTCTAATTTTAAAAATGGTTTATCAATTTTGGTGTATATTTCGGAACATTTTAAAGCTCAATATTAATACAAACCATCAGCAGTACTCTATTTGCTGCAATATACAATAATGGAAATTAATGACGAAGGTGAAATGTCCAATATAATTTGCAGTGTAGCGATACTATCTGTGTTTGTCGAGAATGTTTGATTTCGGTCGTATATGTGGTATGCATCGGGGTCTGTGAAGTACCCTCTGATTGATCAGTTTTGCCGCACCTGTAAGGGTGATAATTTCCCATCCCTCTCTACGCACAATTGGCCGATTTGGTGAAAATACAATATCTTGACGTTTTGGCTTATACATTCCTACTAACTTTGAGAACACTTCAAATTTGTGAATAGGTTTAATACTTATCCAACCACTTATGCTTTGCCGAGAAATATAGTACATATAATGTTGGGTTTTCATTATCATTATATTTCAATAAAACAATAATTAATCCTGCTTATTTCTAGAATCGTTAATTCGTATTAAGAATAGTAAGATTATTAAAAAACGACGTATTAAGACTAAAATTTGAGAATAAAAAAACAAAGGCAAAGTAAATAAACTAAGAAAATCAAATGTAGAAAGAAACATTATGTCGGTAAATACCGACAGTTTTAGCATCTAAAAGAAAATTGATGCAAAGCTTAATTACATATTGGGTGATATTGGGGTTAGGTTACATAAATTTTACGGGGATGGGGAAAGGTATCCAGTTATGAATGTTTTCATGGTAATTTCTTCAAAGATGTCTCGTAGAATTACCCAACTTTAAATATATTTCTAAATGTACTATTAACCGTTCGAGGTCGTGGAAAAAAATTCGGTTCAAGTCGAATGCTAATTCTTACCGGAATTATCACGACTCTTGATATTACTGCTGATGATCAATGTCAGAAATTACAGGCAATAGTTATAAATCGATCATCCCCAATGGAAAAATTACAGCTAATATAAACAATCTTTTAATTTTGTATAGCTTAATTCCCTTTCACTACTTCCCTGGTTCACATTTAATATTCTAAGTCAGTTTATCAATAATTCGAATAAGATAAAATGTAATTTTACCAAGAAAATAAGTATGCGAGACAGAAAGAATACAAAATTCTACGAAAATAGTTCAATTTACAATTGTTCTTAAGTTGATTGTTGTTAATAGAATTGCATAAAGTATCTAGTAGTTATTCAAGCATTCCTTTTTTTACTGTAATATAATTTTGAATTCGGTAAAAACTGGTGGTTCTATCCTTGTCTTCTAAACATTAAAGATTGAATGTAGATTATGTTAAATATGTATTACTGCTTCAGCAAAGTTTTCTATACAGACCTGCAGAAAAATTCATTTACGTGCAGAAAAATAAAAATCACCTCCAACTTCTGAATATCAGAGCAGCAAATCTGTTTTGCTGTATGTACTAACTTACTGATTTTTTAGCTCAATTTCTTTGCAGCTTTTATAAACTATTCATTCCTATTACTAACTTTTGAGCAGCCGCTGAAACTGCTTTGAGACGTAAGTCGTAGCATGGTTCCCTTCAATTCTCGTGTTTTCAATATCTACTCGCCGTCGCCAGAGATTCATACTGAATAGCCACTGTTGTGTTAGTGAAATATGTATTATTTAAATTTCGATCTCTACATATACAGAAATAGTATTTTTCGATACTAGTGCATAAAATACGATTTTACGCACCGTTTTTAACATGCGATTAGATAGGCCGGTGCGTAAAATCGAATTCTTACGCACGCGTGTCGAACGATATTTTTCGATATACTATGCGTAAAATTTGTGCGCCATTTTTTGTGGGTCAAATATGATGTTACGCACGTGTGATGACCGCGGCGCACGAGTGCCCGGCACGGCCGAGAGCAGCACGAGAAAATGCACTTTTAAAAAGAAACCCAATGAATTTAATGAAGATGTGCTGGAAACGGATTTCAAAATAAACGACTTTTAATTTTAATACACATAAAAATGTTCGTGTATGAATCTTAAATTTAATGCCATTGTCCATACAATTTAATGTACACCTTCAAATAGATCCCTGACACTGGATAGAAAACTCAGTTTAAAAAATGCACTGCAAAAATTCAATTTAATGAACAGTAGTCCGAGTAGAATTGGTTCTAAATATTTGTCAAATATAACTGGTGTGAGTAATGCGGCCAGTTTTTTACACACAAGGGGGGGGGGGTACGACTGAAACAACTGAATACACACAGTAATTAGTAAAACATAGTAAACATCTAATATGCATCGAATAGTCTATTACAACACCAACACTAGTTTTATCATTTGTTTTGAGATTCATAAGTAGCAATTTCACTGGACCCGATGAACATGTTGCATGACATGCCGAATAATTTACACGTTTTGCCTCCGTCATATCAGTTCGTAATTTTGAATTTCTAAAATCTCATTGTAAACTCGTAATCACTGAAACAGTAATTTATTGAATATAAGTTTACATTCAAATAGTGCAGTCAATTCTGTTTCTAAGAAAATGTACATAAAAGCAGGGAAGCTCATTGCCTCCCCAACAAAGCGTATTTATTAAAGGAAATATTACCGCCTGTTTTATTTTCGGATCTCAAAGGGCAATAGTTAAGCTATCATTTCGTCATATGCAGAAGGTTTTAGTGTGTCCCTTTATGTTATTCATTTTTGTACACTTTTAAATCTTGCCCAAGAAACAAGAGTCAAGACATTTTTAATATCAGATTCGGGTTCTACTGATAAAATTCTGTAAAAATCTGCTGTGGATTTTTGTACAATAAAATTTTGTTGATTGGACTTATTCCAGATACAACAATTGAAGATTAAAACAGTAAAACCAAATTGGCGATGGAAAATATTCCAGTAACAATAACAGACGTCAGAATTCATGTTCATAGTTGGTCAAGGGAAGCCCAAGCAACAAAGTAAGGAATTCTGACCCCAGTCACATTTGAAATGTTAGTAAAAAATAGCCCATTTACAACCTAAAATATGTCTTCTAAGTCAAAATGTATTTGAGGTCTATTTAATGGGATAATTTAACCAAATAATGACTTAAAACATTTCCTCATAGTAAAAAAGCATTTGAGTTATATTGTCAAAGTAAAATTAACCAAATTTCGACTTATAAAATTGCCCTGAAGGTTTTTAACGAATAGGTTAAATTTTAGTACATAATTTACCAAATATGAATATGTGTTCTGCCTTAAAAGTCCATTGGTTTTGAAACGAAAAATTTGGTTCTGATTGAAAATGAATATGTCTCTGCTAAATTCCCTATTCTGAACTTGAAAGAAAGGCTTTGCTGTGATCCAGCAAGCACTTTCAAAGGGCTGCAAACTGTTTGTGATAGCAAATTTACCTGTTGCAAAACAGCAAGCACTAGTGCTGGACTAGCAATATGTAATGCAATGAAACAAAAATGCAATGAAATGCTATAATTGGCCCGATGTTCGGTCCTAAATGTTTCCATCGCTGGGCCGAGATTTGGCACTATCACTTTGCCAGACTTAGTCCGATACTCGGGCCCAATAGTGGGCTGACGGTGGGACGACGATCGGGAGAAATGCCTATGACATCAATTTGCCAGGCTTGGCCCGATGCGTTGGCCAGTTTTCAGCCGAAGTTTGGCAATTTGTGATAGCCAGTATCGGCTACCAATGCTGGTTCGATTCTGGCACAGTGAAGTTGCCAACGTTGGGCCAGCATCGGTAGCCGAAAGTCGGCTGCCAACGCTGGGCCAGTACTGGGCCGTATGGTCAGCATCGCCATTTCGCACATGGGTAATTATTGATTTTCATAAACTAGAAAGGATACAGTAGAAATTCGTAAATTTTCGTTATATTACATTTTGATAAAACTAGATTGTTAGGTTAGATTAGGTTAGGTTAGGTTAGGGTAAATAAATCTAAATTTTCATTTTTTGTTGTTGTATTTTATTTCCATTTTTCTTTGTCAATTATAATATACTTGTAATAACATTTATTAAGTTGTAATAACAAGAAATGTTAAATAAGTAGTTAGCTGTAATGAAATTCAAACGTAGTGCATTGACTTTTACGAATGCTGTTCATTTTTCACAAGCTCGTTTTCTTTGGTCGAATATCACATTTGTACGTAAAGTCAAGTGAAAACGCATTTTGGAGATAATTTGACCGCTACTCACAAAGAATTATATCACATTAAATATACTCTTACAATATCACTACCAAGCAGATGAGTAGTGTAATCGAATGAGCTTTCTTTGGAACGTCATATAAAATTATTAACAGTCATTTTGGTAAAACAAGGAAAAAACCGTATCGACTGCTGAGGCAGCGTTTAGGAGCATGAAGTCTTCGGTCGTAATAAGATTGACACTGGTTTCGACAACTTTCAAAATAAGTTTGAAACATCTGCCCATTTCTTTCTTACTAATTTTACTAACCGCACAAATTTCTTGAAAAGTTCGCGGCACGCCTTCTTGACGGCAAGCTATGTAGAGACAAGCAGGAGCTATCGCATCGTTCTTAGCACAGACAGTTCTTAGCTTAAACAAGTTCTTACCATCGTGAACTTGTTTAAAGAGAATATTTGCTCTATCTACGATATCTTTCTGGAGGTTAATACGATCAGCCATATCGCTGATTTCACGGAAACCGTTCACCAATGTTTGATCTGAACTACTCATCTGTAAATAAAGATAAATTTTAGTAACAGTTCGAAAAGGGAGAAATAAATAGTATATTACGATTCTAGGCCAGTAAAAAAGAAAGTGCTTCAGATCACATGAAATTGTTGGCAGAGGCGAAGCCGAGACTGACAAACATGTGATCTGAGGCTTTCTTTTTTATTGGACAAGGGCCGTATACTATTTTTCTGCTCGACGATAGCCAGAAAACCGCAACTTCGTTTCCCGCAGCGGCCAGGAAGTTGCGGTTTCTGGCCGGAGGGCAGAAAAAATACTTACAATACGTCGGTTTTGGTATTTCGATGCTCCAAACTGATCGTTTGCTGCTGATCCTGTTCCTAAACCAATCATCGTAGATAAATCTGATTCACTTAAGAGCGGATTTTGTGGACCATCCACATGCGACGGATCGACACCAGTTTTTTCATTGCTGAATGTACTCCATTCGGAACCGACGTCTATTACTCTGTAAACGATAAATGATTTAATTTTTGTTACACAAATTTACGAGTCTATTTGAGTATACGGAAGAACTCTTACCTGTCTCCTACTACGAGACCGCATTCTGAGCATATTTGATCCCCAGTATGATGATCTTCGATGAGAAGAGCATTTGGATGGGCATAACAACACACCACGTTCATATTGTATCTACAAAAATAAACAAATCATTAATACACGCGATTTCACTCTATTTCAACAAACTTAAATGTGCTTTTTCCCCGACATCACGGGAATGACCACATTCCGCGCCAGCAACGCAGGATGAACGTAGCCGATTCCGCCGACGCGTTTCCGCGCATTACCACTTCGGTTCAATTACTCCCTTGGGAAGGAAAGTGTGGCGTTAGAGGGAGTAATGAGCGTGGAAGTGGGGCATTCCAGTGAAATCGGGAAAAAAATAGCGTACGCCTCACGGGAGGAAAGCGCACGACACTCGTGGAGCACGACGTTTGGCGCGCTCGGGCAGGTAACCCCTCACTCGAAATCGCGCGCTTTCTTCCGTTGAAGCGTAATATACTATTACGCGTTCGTGATCGACATAGCATCAGTCAACCATGAAAAAAAACCAAGTGTCCCATTATTGGCATTATTTGTTATTCGAACAACTATTTACCGTGCAGACATGTTCGAAACAATGGAAAATGCAGAAATTATAACATTTTAAGTTAAGAATTAGATGTTCGCAAGAACGATTTAAGGTTGGTTGAATTAAACAGCTTTCGATGTTCACGAATGCCGTCAAATGGACGTTTGTTAAAATTTTCATGTTTGACGGCGTTCACAAAGGTACGCTTGTTGCATCACTACACGTTTTCACAGCATTTTTTAATTATTTCACTTTTTCGTTATTTTACCTTGAAGAACTAGCGATATTTAATGGTTTATCAATTTATCCTCTGTATAGTAATCAGCGGTATATCGTATCAACGGGATTCGGGAATGAGGTTTTCTCGATATGCGACTATCAACACAACTCGCGCGAACTACGTTCCAACACTTCCAAGTTCCAACCACAACTGAAGCGCATGAAGTGAGCGTGCATAGGGATACATGCATCGCTAGTGCATCTTTGCATCTGTAGAGTGCACCACCTGTATACCGGGTGGTCAAACATTTTGTGACCTGATCAACGGAATTGTGAAGAAGTTAGCAGTTGTATATTACTAATACAGTTTAGGATAAAATTTGTAATAAATGTATGTACATAGATTCTTTAAATAACAACAAATATAACAAAAAAAGCTAAACAAACACGAAAAAAGCCGTTGAGGTTAACAAAAAGTGGGGGGCTCTTCACTATGCGCAGATCTCGATGCGCACTGGTAAACTCGTAAACACAGGGTGAAATCTGGGGGTATTTGTCAACATCCTGAAATATTCGTCAGTACTTTTCCGTTAGGTAATATTATGTACATGGGCAAATAAACAGCACCGGTTCATTTCATGCTTTGAACATATCTTACAATTTTAGAACTGTCCTGTTATCTATTTTTATATTAATACTATTTAGGATATCTCTACAAACCCATTGAACTCAAAAAAATAATAAATATTAACGTACATGCCACATAACATAGTGTTAATGAGCGAACAATAAACAATGTTTATTTATTATGTTTATTTATTTGAAAAACGGTGTAGAATAGTACTTTTCGATACAAGTGCGTATGTGTAAATAACTTTACACATACACACGTGTGCCGAAATATTGTTTACGTACGTCTTTTCGGTGCGTAAAGTAAACTCGTGCGTAAAGTAAACTTTACGCACTCGATTATACTTTACGCACCGAAAAGACGTACATAAAAGAATTTTAAACAATATAAAAATCAAAACATCGATCAGCATCAGCGCGAGATGTTCTCAAAAGTAAACAAAAAAAGCAGCAAATTATATTGAAAAGGGCATATAATTATTATTACCTTAGTTATCGTCGATTTTTCGCTTGAAGCAGTTTATTCATACACTTTTGATAGGAGTAGTGATACTATTAAAAGTTAAAGTGATTAATAATAGCTCAGTCATATTAGGTAAAAAAAGGGTCAACCTCGAAATGGGAGATAATAAGCTGTAAACTGGTATAAACCTTGAAGGTCAAAGTTCATAAAAAATCGGTTTTTCGCGAATATCTCGCTTCCTATTGCTTAAATAAGATTTGTATCTAGTATAAAATTTGTAGAGTGTAAAATTCTCTACAACTTTTGTTTGAACTTTTTTTCTATACGATCAACCATTTTGCGGTTATCAGTACGTTGTTAATTATTAACTAAAAAATTATAATTAATAAACAATGCCCATTATTTATGTGCAAATTATTAATTATTTATATATAGTATATTATTAATTCTGGAATGTACATTTTAGTTATATTTTAAGTTAAAACGACAATCTATACGTTTTCTTTAAAACGTGTAAATCTTTGAATACTTATGTACCTGGAAATACTTGTCCCTACCTGAAGACCTTTTCTATTTATAGCCGAGACAGAAATTTCCAACGATTCCCGAAGCTATCGGAAATATTTGAAGATAACGGAAATGAATGAAAGATAATAAGCTGTAAATTGGTATAAACCTTTATTTTGTCATTCTAAAGGTTGTCTCAAAAGTGACAAATGCTATCGTGTAGGCGTCTTAAGATATTAAAAGTCAAAGGTCATAAAAAATCTGTTTTTCGCGAATATCTCGCTTTCTATCGCTTAAATGAGATTTGCATCTAGTATAAAAGTTGTAGAGTATAACATTCTCTACAACTTTTGTTTGAACTTTTTTTCTATACGATCAACCGTTTTGCGGTTATCAGTACGTTGTTAATTATTTACTAAAAAATTATAATTATTAAACAATGCCCATTATTTATGTACAAGTGATTAATTATTTATATTTAATTATTTATACATAACTATTAAACTATAGTATATTATTAATTCTGGAATGTACATTTTAGTTATATTTTACGTTAAAACGACATTATATACGTTTTCTTTAAAACGTGTAAATTTTTGTACCTACCTGGAAATACTTGTCCCTACCTGATGACCTTTTTCTATTAATAGCCGAGACAGAAATTCCTAGCGATTCCCAAAGGTACGGATACCAACTTTTTCGTATTTGGATTTCTAGCTGGTAAGAGAAAGCTAAGCGAACAAAAAAAAACGTTGTGGTCAATAAGAAAATGGCGGATTTCTGTACTATGCGCAGATCTCGATGCGCAATGGGGAACTCTTAAACGCAGGAGGAATTCTGTGGATATTGTCAGCGTCCTGAAATATCCGTTAAAACTTTTCAGGTAGGTATTAAAATGTATATGGACAAACCTTTTTACAAACCTACTTTTAAAACATGCGTTAACAATATCAAAAACGTCATTTACAATATATTAGCTCAAAAGTAAAAAGTTGAATTAATTGTGGAATTGTTTAGAGAGAAAGTCAACGATGGTGAATAATAAAATTATCACTGGGAATACACAAATTTCTGTTGCACAAAGAAGAGGTAAACCTTTGGAATTAATATTTAAGCCACAAAAAAAATGATGAAACCCCAATTCCATCTGATGACATTGCTAAAATGCAAAATCGATTAAATATGAGTGTTAGATAAGTAAAATCTGTCGCATCGTCATTACGATCGATAGCAAAGAACCGAATATTATTTGAACCTATCTAAGTATAAAATTATGTTGCAAAAAATAATACTCTAAATCAATTTTTTTAAATCAAGCCTGTTGAATTGGATAATACTACAAATAAAATCACAACAAATTTGCGACAAGAAACCGTTTACTATATGAACGCGAATGACAGATATTAATGGGAGATAAATGCAAAAAAGTTAAAATTAACTACTGTTAATATGTGTTTATAAACTTTATTATTTTAAATTGGAATGAATATATTATGAAGTTTTCATCATTGTGTACTGTGTGTGAAACCCATCTCAGTAGTTCAAATCTGGCCACCAGAGTAACTTAGGATGGCGAATAGTTCTGCTGTGATTATGGGTGATTCTCCTGAAAAGTACACTGAAATGTATCGCCAATGTTATTTGACTGTTTTGTAACGAGGTCCCCGAGGCGGACGCAACGACTCGTTACGATGAACCGCTCCGGCCGGCACCGACTCGTATTAACGGTTTTGGTTGGTTACATGCAGGAGGCCGAGCGGAACACCGGGCAACGACGAGCGGCGAAAAGCACGGAAGGTAGAGAGAGAGAGAGAGAGAGAGAGAGAGAGAGAGAGAGAGAGAGAGAGAGAGAGAGAGAGAGAGAGAGAGAGAGAGAGAGAGAGAGAGAGAGAGAGAGAGAGAGAGAGAGAGAGAGAGAGAGAGAGAGAGAGAGAGAGAGAGAGAGAGAGAGAAAGCGCGTAGCACGTGGACCGATCACGTGGGCCGCGCGCCGGCGACGACCGGCGCGAGAAAAGAGAGACCTCGCTAAACCGCGATACCGTCGTGACGCACTGACGAAAACTCGAGTTTTTGCGGAAAATAAAAAAGTACCGTGCGACCAGGGTGCGACGTGAGTCTTGCGACGCCGCGCTGTCGAGGTAAATTCCGCGTCCAAGTGTGGTGGAAGTGACGGGTGCACCACGGCACGAGTGCGATAGCTCCGACCCCTGAGGGCTCTGTCCAGACGTTCTCCCTGGAGGAGAAAAGACGCATGGGCGACCGCAGGACCCACGGAAACCTTCATTTTGTAAGTACCGGCTCGGCCGAATTACTTGGCGGGATTCATCCTCTCGGATCCTTCTCTCTCCCTCGCTCTCTTGTGCTCAATCGGGAGCCTATCTCCGCGAGTGGAACGCGAACGCGACGGTCCAGGGTGTCCCGCGAGACATAGCGGCGTTAATCGCGACTTTTGTAAAGGTCTCCCATCAGGAGTTCAATAAAGGCCCTTGAATAATTGTAATGTAATGTAATATTACAAGTGCGCGAATATATATTTGTAAAATAAAATTGCCGTCAAGAGGCAGAAGAAAGAAGTTCCCTGTAAACATGGTAAGAATAAAAGTGTACAAGTGCGTAATAGTGAATGCCGCGACACGGGTCGGTATTACAGCGTACTGCAGTATCGGTCGACAGAAACTAGAATCGACCACAAGAACAATCAAGAGAAAGGAACCGACGACAGGAGAAATAAACTGTCGGCAAAGCAGAATCAACGCTTACCTGCCGATAAAAAAGTTTCCTACCCTGCGGAACAGTAACAGATTCATAAGAAAATGGACACCACTGTTCACAGCGAATACACTCCGGAGCAGGAGCTAGAAGGATTGGATGTGGAAGGATGGACATTCAACCTACCGGAAGAAAAATTTGGACAAAAAACTCCAAAAGCTAAACCTGAAAACATCAGGTCGGAAAATGACAAAAGCGGATCGCTTATACCGCCGTATAATGGGCGACTACTCAGCAGCCGACTTTGAACCAACGACCACACCAGACTCTCCCGAGCAAGAAAAGATGGAGTATAGAAACGCCTTGTTGGCGACGTTTATAGAAGAGACAATACCCATCCTGAGGGAAGAACAAGAGGAACACGAAGAACAAAGGGAAAATAGTAAAATCCCAATCACAAAGGCAGCGAGCACGATAGATGGCGCGGCAAGCCAAAACACGACACCGATCACAACGATTGCAGCGACGCTGCATCACACGAGCGTCGTAACAACGAATGCAACCAGAACGGTCACATCGGCATCAGCCACTATGTTGCTAAACGACATGGTCGAGTACGAGCTCCCAAATGGCACATGGGAAATAATGCCAAGAAGAATTGCGGCAGCATTCGAAGCGCAGAAAACACTGCACGAACAACAGCAAGCAAACATACAAAGCTTGCAACACAAATGTGATCGCCTGATGGAGATCACAGAGGTGCTAATACCGCACCAAGAAGATGCCCCTGCAAGGTCAAGTACCCGAATAGGCAGAGGAACGCCATCAGTGAACTTCCAGATCACGTATCAGATAAATTATAACGACACAGTGACAGGAGGACAACCTCCAATACTCGGAAGATACCCTGCCAGGAACATAAACGTCACACAAATACCTCACGCTATACCGGTATCGCGTCAACCTCCAGGTCGAATTTCGAGCCAACCACCCCTGTCAGGAGAGGAAGTCTCTAGGGGGAGGGGAGGTATTCCGAACATACAGTCGGAATTCGGAAGTCGGTTCGACGCATCCTCAAGGTGGAACCAGAGCTTTCGGGACGTAGGAAAAATAGCGCGTCAGTGGAGGATAAGCTTCTCGGGCTCACAAGGATCTAGAGTCGAGACCTTCTTAGCCAGGGTCGAGGAATGTCGTGCACAGGCAAATGTCACGGACGAGGAAATGTTGAACGCACTACCGGAGCTCCTGACGGGCTCGGCCAAACGGTGGTACAACATGTCCGAGAACACGTGGAGGACGTGGGACGACTTTTGCCGTTCGGCAAAAAGATGCTACGGGTTCAGTCAACAGGACTGTCAACGCCTGTGGGCCGAAGCGAATAGCCGTACGCAAGGAATCGATGAACCGGTACGGGATTACATCGGGTGCCTGTCGGCACTCCTAGAACTATACCCCTGCCCGCTGACCCTGGAGCAGCACTTGAACTTCCTGTACCGGAACATGAAACCGGACCTACAATGGCGGATCCGGATGGATGATATTCGGACCCTAGAGGACTTTATGGTGGCGGCAGCCGCCGCAGAAAGCGCCGAAGAAGCTCGGCGAATTTACAGAAGCCCCCCACCTCCTGAAGAGACCCTGATACCTGAAGTGGCCTACAGCAGGGCCAAAAGGGTGGTGAAGAACCCTCCCAAGCTGGCAGCCGTGGAAAAGCCGGCCAACAGCGAGGCCAGTCAGCTGGAGAAGGTCCTCGCGGCAATTCAGGAGGAATTGCGAACCTTACGAGAGGCCTGCACGGCCCCTCGGAGAACCGGTGTAGGGGTCGATGCAAAACCTCCAACTATACCGTGGAAGAAGCAGTCAACGTCTCCTGGAAGGACACCGAGGAAAGGGTCCAGCCCCCCTTCCCCGCCGACGTCGCGAAGAAAACCGCCGTTCAGGAGGGTAGACTCAGCGGCGAAAGACGCGAAGGCGAACCTAACCTGTTGGACGTGCAAGAGACCCGGATACACGCGGAATACCTGCCCGCAGTGTTCGGAAAACCCCTCCCGGAGTCAATAGATGAGGTCGCGATGTCTCCGGAAGAGGTCTCTGCGGCCTCAAGCTTAGACGAATCTCCCGAGGTCGCCCCGGTCCAAAGTGTAGGCGCCGAACCCGGCGAAGACTACCGCAGATGGTGGGTCACGGCCAAGATTCACTGCTTCGAAATACAAGCCCTATTTGATCCTGGGGCCGCCCGGACAGCCATCGGGCCAATTGGGCTGCAGATCGCAGCCAACTGCGGAGAACCCCTCGTGCCGTACGTAGGACACGGCGCAAGAGTAGCGGACGGCACCAACTCGCCGATCCTCTGCTACGTAACCTTACCATTTCGGGTAGGTCCCATCGAGAAGAGCCTGACGGCCATAGCCATGCCACAGCTCGACACCGAGTGCTTGTTAGGCGCGGATTTCCTACGAGCCTTCGATGCGGTCCTGTATCCCCGGAAGAATGTTCTACGAGTAGAAGGGGCACAGGACGTGATACCGGTGGAGATTGCTAGTCTCCACCCTGGAGAGACTCGCCCCTCCCCGATGGGCGGCACCGTTTGACTCTCGGACGAAGAAAGAGCACGACTCGACGCAACCCTGCATCGGTTACTTCGAGAAGAACAGCCCACCCTGGGCTGCACCGACTTGGTGGAACATGACATCGCCCTGACGGCGACAAATCCGATTAAACAGCGGTACTACCCGGTATCGCGTAAAATCGAAGAGATCATGCATGCGCAAGTAGGCACAAGGCATCATCGAACCTTCGACCAGTGGATGGTCAAGCCCCGTCGTGATGGTCAAAAAGAGCAACGGGACTTACCGCTTTTGTGTGGATTACCGTAAGTTGAACAAGGTCACGAAATCGAATGCGTATCCGATACCGTATATGGATACCATTTTGAGGAAGTTGTAACGAGCGCGGTACATCACGACCCTGGACATGAGCAACGCGTACCACCAGATCCGTATGAAGAAAGAGGCGTGCCCCCTGACGGCGTTCACCGAACCTGGCAAAGGCCTTTACCAATTCAAAAGGATGCCCTTCGGCCTGACTGGCGCACCAGCTACTTTCCAAGCTCTTCTGGACTCTCTTATTGGAGCCGAACTGGAGCGCCATGCGTTCGCCTATCTCGATGACATCATTATTGTCACCGAGACCTTCGACGAACACGTAAAATGGCTGGAATACGTTCTAAAACGGATTCAGGGCGCTGGCCTCACCGTAAGTCGGGAGAAGAGTCACTTCTGCAGGGAGGAAGTGAAGTACTTGGGCGTCCTGGTGAACCAACAAGGATTCCGGCCTGACCCGGACAAGATTGCACCCATCGTGGATTATCCTGCGCCAAGGAACCTGAAGCAGCTAAGAAGATTCATGGGAATGGCTTCCTGGTACAGGAAATTTTTGCGCGACTTTGCGACAGTCGCCGAACCCCTGACGCGCCTAACTAAAAAGAATGTGCGCTATGATTGGACGGATGAGTGTTGGGCGTCGTTCGAGAAAGGGAAGGAGAAGAGGGAGCGAGAGGAGGGAGCGGCGCAGCTCGCCCAATTACGAGCCGCTGCGGAGAACCAACGCGCACAAGAGGCGTTCAACCGGGCCCTCGAGTGGCGCAACCGGACCCAGGCGCGGTTGCGCCAGGCCGAGCGACAAACAGAAGAGGTTGGGGGCGCAAACGCGCCGGGAACCTGCCCCAGGAAGACACGCCCTGAGGGCGAAGAGGAAGACCCGCCCCAAGCAACGTGCCCCTTCTGGGCCACGTAAATAAAATCTGAAAAGAGAAGAGCCCGAATGTAAATTCATGAACCTTTCCCCTCCCTTGTGCTGGGTTTTATCCGGCTTTCCTCGCATGCAAGATTCGCTCACACCTCTCAAGGTGGCCATATGTATTTTTTTTGTGTGTGTTTTGTAGCTTAACTGGTGTCCGCCAGGCTGTTCGGTCTCGAGCTGGTACCTCGGGTACTCAGCGTCTGGGGGCGGGGAGTTGTAACGAGGTCCCCGTGACGGACGCAATGACTCGTTACGATGAACTGCTCCGGACGGCACCGACTCGTATTAACGGTTTTGGTTCCGAAGGTACCTCCGGCACCGAAGGTAGAGAGAGAGAGAGAGAGAGAGAGAGAGAGAGAGAGAGAGAGAGAGAGAGAGAGAGAGAGAGAGAGAGAGAGAGAGAGAGAGAGAGAGAGAGAGAGAGAGAGAGAGAGAGAGAGAGAGAGAGAGAGAGAGAGAGAGAGAGAGAGAGAGAGAGAGAGAGAGAGGGAGGGAGAGAGAGAGGGAGAGAGAGAGAGAGAGAGAGAGAGAGAGAGAGAGAGAGAGAGAGAGAGAGAGAGAGAGAGAGAGAGAGAGAGAGAGAGAGAGAGAGAGAGAGAGAGAGAGAGAGAGAGAGAGAGAGACCGTCGGCGACCGGCGCCAGGAAAGAGAGACCTCGCTGAACCGCGATACCGTCGTGACGAACTGACGAAAACTCGAGTTTTTGCGGAAAATAAAAAAGGACCGTGCGACCAGGGTGCGACGTGAGTCTTGCGACGCCGCGCCGTCGAGGTTAATTCCGCGTCCAAGTGTGGTGGAAGTGACGGGTGCACCAAGGCACGAGTGCGATGGCTCCGACCCCTGAGGGCTCTGCCCAGACGTTCTCCCTGGAGGAGAAAAGACGCATCGCCGACCGCAGGACCCACGGAAGCCTCCATTTTGTAAGTACCGGCTCGGCCGAATTACTTGGCGGGATTCATCCTCTCGGGTCCTTCTCTCTCCCTTGCTCTCTTGTGCTCATTCGGGAGCCTATCTCCGCGAGTGGAACGCGAACCCGACGGTGTCCCGCGAGACACAGCGGCGTTAATCGCGACTTTTGTTAAGGTCTCCCATCAGGAGTTCAATAAAGGCCCTTTTGGCACGTTTATACTGAACCTTGCACTTTTCATTTTTGTATACGACCTTGTCCCCTTCAGGGAGTTCGCCGCACCAAGCTAGCCGGTGGGCGATTTCGCCGCGGGTTGCGTCCTCAGGACGTCAAACGTGAAAGATTCCGTTCGAAGCAACTCGCGCAAGAAAGGCGTTACAGTTTCGGAATGAAATACTATCACAAATATTATGTTGTTGCAATTTCCTATAAATTGATTCTTAAACTAAAATATATCGACTAACTATTCATGCATACAGACTAAATTAAAAATTTTTTTTTATTTTAAAACAAGCGTTGGAAACTTGTCAAATTTGAACAAAAATAGCTATTTAATGTATTTTTTTCCAGTAAACTAAAATAAAAATATAAATAATTTTTTGCAATGCTTTAAAAATTACTTTCAACTATGCTCTTTTTAATGTATAAAGTAAATTACGTATAAATGTTGTTTTTATATCTTATATCACTGCATAATGTTTGTGTTTTTTTGCGAGTAAAAATTGCGGGTTTTGAAGAGGAAAGATATTTTTTAAATTTAATAATTCCAGTATATTTCAGAGCAATCGAATGGATAGTCACATACGCGCCGCATAGAAAATATCAATTTGAAAAAACGCGATTAAAGTTAAATAATAAGAATCAAGTATATCATGCCTTAAAAAATGTTTAAAATGGCTTAACATTTTTTACTTGTAGCTTTGCGAAAAATTGTAGGTAGGGTTCTCATGAGCATCATATAAGAAATTTTCTCATGAGAATTTGAAACAGGATTATGAGAATCTGATGAGAATCTGATGAGAATGTAATTGGAATCTGATGAGAATCTAATGAGAATCTGATGAGAATCTTATGAGATTCTAAAATCGGCTGTAAAAATTGGCAGCTAGGATTGTGATGAGAATTTTATGAGAATCGTATGAATATCTATCAGCCCTCTCCGACTTCCTATGAAACGCTTGTATTCTACAGTACCATTAGTGATTGTAGTTTCTAGTTCCAAACTTCTCTACTACAGCGCGCTGTGTACGTCCTGCTTCACGGGCAGGATATAGATCATACCGCAGCCGCAGATTTAAACACGTAATTGAATATTTATTTCACAAAACACTGTCGTTCTACGAAATATTTTGAATTAATTGTAAACGAATTGGTTTGCGATTAAAAAATCAATTTTCCATGTAAAACACATGTATATAACGCGGTGGATAAATTAGTTTATACTGTTACACTTTATGTGAAACCAAGATGAGGCAGTTTGTGACACAAGAAAGGTCTAAAAAGATAACATTAAATGTGCTAAAAAAGAAAGCTGCAAACTGTATGAAACATAAATTATTGCATTATATTCTATTATATGCCTTAGAATTATTCTTTCGGTAATTACTTCGACCCAGACTAAGTCTGGACGAAGTATTGAATTTGGTCACTTTGGGCAAAAAAATTACCCTATAGTTTTTCATCAAATGTCGACGTTTCAGACCCTAAGGAACCCAAATCAACAATAACAAAATTTGTGTCCGTGATCTTGTACGTACGTACGTCTGTTCGTCCGGTTTTTTTGTCTCGCGATAACTCGCGAACGGATAAGCGTATTGACATAATTTTTTTTTTAAAATACGCGCCTTGGCATAACTTAGATCTGATTAGATTTTGGCGCAGATCCATCCGTCCATTACTAAAAAAAATTCGCCCCAATTAAGTTTCTTCGTAGTTTTTTGCATTTATTTTGAAAAATACACATTTTATTAAAAAATGTTTTAAACAAAAAAGATAGAGCATGAAATTCTCTACAAAAAAGGTTGAATGCATTTTCTTCCTAAAGTCAACGATAATGCCATAAAAACTGGTTTAAAATGCTTATGCCTATTGTCTGAAAAAGTATTGAATTTGGTCACCTCGGCAAAAAAATTACCCTATAGTTTTCCATAAAATTTCGTCGTTTCAACCCCCTACCCCCAGGGGTAGTCTTCGCCAGCCCCTCGGGCGCGAAATTCTTTTACGCCCTTGGTACGAAAATAACTATTTCGATATATCTAAAAGATATCTTATAGAATCTAAAAGATATCCGTCAGAGATCTTTTCGACACTTTCAAGATATCTTTGACGAATTATATGTATATATATTGTATATATAAGATCATAATGCTACAGACAGTAATTAGTAAAACACAGTAAACATGTAATATGCATCGAATAGTCTATTAGAATACAAGTGCATCAAGTAAGTGTTTTGCAACTTTTATTAATTAATATTTCGGCTGGCCTGTTGTTGGGGTCGAAGTTTTGAAAATGCTCATTTTCAATTTTCATACATATAAGAAACACTCTATATTGTTGTAACATATCTATCGAAGCCACTTGTACCTAAATATGATTGGATCACCAAATATCAAATTAATTTTAGAATATAATTGAAAGCTGTTAGTCAACAAACGAGTATTAAGGAATAGCCGACTCTCCACTGGGTCGAAGTTTCTGAGCGAGCGAAGCGAGCGAGGCACCACGCCAACACTAGTTTGAAGTTAAATTTTGTTTTACAAATTTTATTGTTTCCTTGTTAATAAAATGTTATATTTTTATTAACTTAAAGGAATCAAAATTATATGACATGATTGATGTGTTTTTATTATAATTCATGCTTGACAGTGTTATGTAACTAAATATTAATACTGCATTTTCAAATACATATTCACAAAATTATGTTTCTTCAGTCTTTACCCTTCCTCCCTAGTAAAAAATTTAATTAACCACAAAAATATGTACCTTCTAGTAATATGTTAGTAGGACGTTGTTTTGTAATGTCGGGTTTCGTTCACCTTTATATACTTTTGATCAAATAAAAAACACAGATGAAGTGTATCATTAATGGAAAATAAACCTGAATGGAAATGATAAAATTAAAATAGTTTTCAACAGAAATATTATATTGATACAATGTTTCAGAACCCAACAAACGAAAAAGAATAAGGTCGAATTTAGAAATTACATTTTCAATCCGGTTTCTTGACATATTGAATTGAGAAACGTCACAAACAAATTCGAAGTTCATCGATCTAATACGTTCATGTGGATTTTCGAATATTTTAATTCGAAAAAATTTGTTTTAATGCGTTGGGTTTTATTATATATATTTATTTGGGTGGGGGTCAAAATCCCTAAAGGTCATAATTCCTGAGAGCCAAAATACCTACAATTTAATATTCCCAAATTCATATATACCAATACTCAATAACCCCAATATCAAAATATCACAATTAAAAAAATTATTAAAACCAATCTTTCACAATGTTAAACTTACCAAAATCAAAATTCCCAAATACCAAAATGCCTAAAGGCAATGTTTCTAATGACCAAAGTTACCAATTTGCAAATTCCCAAATACAAGCGGATTGGTTCCACAGTATGCATTCTACCAAAATATTGAATTTACTAAAAAGTAAATCTGTTAAATGTAAAGTTCCTAAATATCAAAATTACTAATGTCAAAATTACCAAATGCTAAAATTGCTAAACTGAAAATTGCGAAAGGGCAAAATTACCAAAATCAAAATTACCAAAGTCAATATTAATACAATTCCAGTTATAATATAAGAATACTTTATTTAACCTATTTTTTGGTATTTAACATTTTTAGATTTAGATTTTTTCATTTTATTTATTACAATACTTTCACCAACCTGCTCACATTGACTTACAATTACATAATATCTTATCACGGCGGGCACACGCGCACACACACACACACACACACACACACACACGCTCAATTTTAAAGGGAAAACATTTTTTTGCATATACACAAACTGCACCACAACGCGATTGATGAAATTAACATCAGGTAATTTTTACCTGTTCTTTTTGGACTTTTACAAGCTTCGCAAAGAATTGAAAAACTGCAATATTTTACTGAGAACAGCCAACACGAAGGTCATAACTTGCTTAAACCGCATGGGTAGAATGCGTTAAATTAAACCTCAAACGATAACTGGACATGGTGTTAAAGGGACAATTAGTATAATATCAGCAAATTTTTGTAAATGTGTCCGTAAATATTATCATCGCGTTAAAAGAACGACACGTACTAAAATTATGTAATATTATATTAATCATGGACGAAATAAATTAGCAATTACCTTCTCTAAATCTTATTGAAAAATCCGGTGTGGTGGCTGCGTCAAATCTTTCTAGTCCGAACATGCAAACTGATCACTATATTTTAATATTCCATGAACGCTGGTGTTTCGTCCAAAACCCGCTCTTACGGACTCATCAGTGGGGCTGATATGAGAGCGGGGCCTGCCCCAGACACCAATCATTAATGTTGGATAAATATAAGGTTATTAATACGTAAACATTATGATCCAATGCGCTTTACAATGAGCTTACCTCTGACCACACCCTGCAGTAGCCATCCGGGAAATAGATAGGACACACGTATCGCTGACCATTGGTTTGACAGGCGCCACGCAACTGAGGATAAAACGAACTGGCCTCGAAAGATTCTACTAAGGAACTGACTGAACTGCGAATACTAGCGAGACAATACACATCTGTATCCACCCACCATGATATCTCTAGGAGAGGAGCGAGTCGGCTCTTTGCTTTTCGGGTGGCTATGGAGGCCTAGTGGGCCTCTTAGGTCTTCCCCCCCTGTCTTCCATTTGTCCAGGGTTTTATTGTTCGTGCATTTTGTTGTACTTACTAAAAGTACTCATTTTTGTGAAAAAAATGCGCGTAGTGGAACATTTCAGTCGTAAAGCTTTCTTTCAACAAAATATCCACCATCGCCAGAAGACTTTGGATCTCAAGAGTTATATCAATGAAAGTATTTCCATGAACATAAGATTTGAAATTTAGAAACTACTCAAGCAGCCTTTTTTACCATTGATAAGATTTTTAGTTCAAAACCTTTTTTTTTGAGAGATTTGCCAACAATACAAAATTTTAAATCTAAAACCTCTTTTCACTTATTCTCTTTGATGTTAATTTCATCAATCGCGTTGTGGTGCAAAACCTGCCATGTCGAAAAAAATAAAATACAGAGATTTGTGTGTGCGTGCGTGCGCGCGTGTGTGTGTGTGTGTGTGTGTGCGTGTGTGTGTGTGTGTGTGTGTGCGTGTGTGTGTGTGTGTGTGTGTCGTGATAAGATATTATGTGATTGTAAGTCAATGTGAGCAGGTTGGTGAAAGTATTGCAATAAATAAAATGAAAAAATATAAATCTAAAAATGTTAAATACCAAAAAATAGGTTAAATAAAGTATTCTTATATTATAACTGGAATTGTATTAATATTGACTTTGGTAATTTTGATTTTAGTAATTTTGACCTTTCGTAACTTTGAGTTTGGCAATTTTAGCATTTGGTAATTTTGATTTTGGTAATTTTGCCCTTTCGCAATTTTCAGTTTAGCAATTTTAGCATTTGGTAATTTTGACATTAGTAATTTTGATATTTAGGAACTTTACATTTAACAGATTTACTTTTTAGTAAATTCAATATTTTGGTAGAATGCATACTGTGGAACCAATCCGCTTGTATTTGGGAATTTGCAAATTGGTAACTTTGGTCATTAGAAACATTGCCTTTAGGCATTTTGGTATTTGGGAATTTTGATTTTGGTAAGTTTAACATTGTGAAAGATTGGTTTTAATAATTTTTTTAATTGTGATATTTTGATATTGGGGTTATTGAGTTTTGGTATATATGAATTTGGGAATATTAAATTGTAGGTATTTTGGCTCTCAGGAATTATGACCTTTAGGGATTTTGACCCCCACCCAAATAAATATATATAATAAAACCCAACGCATTAAAACAAATTTTTTCGAATTAAAATATTCGAAAATCCACATGAACGTATTAGATCGATGAACTTCGAATTTGTTTGTGACGTTTCTCAATTCAATATGTCAAGAAACCGGATTGAAAATGTAATTTCTAAATTCGATCTTATTCTTTTTCGTTTGTTGGGTTCTGAAACATTGTATCAATATAATATTTCTGTTGAAAACTATTTTAATTTTATCATTTCCATTCATGTTTATTTGCCATTAATGATACACTTCAGCTGTGTTTTTTATTTGATCAAAAGTATATAAAGGTGAACGAAACCCGACATTACAAAACAACGTCCTACTAACATATTACTAGAAGGAACATATTTTTGTGGTTAATTAAATTTTTTACTAGGGAGGAAGGGTAAAGACTGAAGAAACATAATTTTGTGAATATGTATTTGAAAATGCAGTATTAATATTTAGTTACATAACATTGTCAAGTATGAATTATAATAAAAACACATCAATCATGTCATATAATTTTGATTCCTTTAAGTTAATAAAAATATAACATTTTATTAACAAGGAAACAATAAAATTTGTAAAACAAAATTTAACTTCAAACTAGTGTTGGCGTGGTGCCTCGCTCGCTTCGCTCGCTCAGAAACTTCGACCCAGTGGAGAGTCGGCTATTCCTTAATACTCGTTTGTTGACTAACAGCTTTCAATTATATTCTAAAATTAATTTGATATTTGGTGATCCAATCATATTTAGGTACAAGTGGCTTCGATAGATATTGTAAACGACTGGTGGAAGGGGTTTTAAATAAAACGCGCGATTTGATCGACCGAAAGAAAATATTAACTATTTATTAGCGATCAACCGGTGACGATCCGATCGCGACACGGGCTTTCTCACGCTCTGCCCTTCCGGAACGTTCTCTCTCCCCGATCGTCACTTTTTCACATCTTAGTTCGATTTTTCAAACTCTCGAACATTTAAAGAGACTACTACGTCATATTATACATCGATATTATACTATTCGAATTACAAATAATTATATCGAGATCGTCACCATTTTGAAGGGCCTTTTACATAATTTACCTAACAGGCCAGCTTCATTGTGAGAGGTACCCCCATTCGGGTGTGCAATGGCGTAGGGAAAACCACCTTTGTGGGAAAAAACCTACGCCGGGTACCGCAGTCGATAAAACATCGATTCTATCCGTAACATTCTCCCCCCTGTACGAAGTCTACGGACTCGTACACTCCACGAGAATCGATGTTTTCATAACCAATTCAATTCATCATCGAACTCTTCACACGTCATGCACTACTCCACATTAATAAATTTGGGGATTCGCAAGGCACTATTACATGGTACCATAACTCAACAACCAAATACAAGCTCATACTTATTCCTTTCAAACTCGCTAATATCGTTACATATGCTTTCGTCAATATAGCTTCCATTTCACATTCCATTAAATTCAAACTCACATCAATAACATGTGATACATCACAGCATAATCAGCTCTAGGTCGTCAGTAGTTACGTCCAAGTCAGTGAAAAAGACAAAGCAGGTCGATCACTAACTACAAAAATATTACTTAAATAATAGCAAAAACAAAAACAAATTTAGTGATCGTAAAGCAAAAACTGAAAAGCGCATAAGCCGTGCCAAAGGGCGAGTGCTACCAATGTAAGATGGTTGCAGATGTCCGTAAATTTTATTACTTCGTCTCTTAATTTAACTACGCAACCGGGTAATATCTTTAGAACTGTTCGCAACAGTTTCGTTTCAACATTTATAAAGGCGCGATGTTCTTACGGACATCTAGAGAAAGATGATGTTCGTCAGAACACCTGTCAAAGGCGCTGTTTCGTATTTCTTTGATATTCAATAAACTCGAAAAGATCGATATTTCGACTTAAATCGCTGAATTAATTCAATTGTAATTACAATGCAAAATAAAAAACTTTGCCAAACATATTGTAAAGTGATTTTGACGTAATCGGATGCCTAATATACCGTCATCCAACTTCGTACTATCCTCACTTTTAATCATTTAAATTACAATCGTCGACTTAATAATTCGTCGTTTAATTTCCCTGTAAATATGCACGTATTTATGTTTTATTTTCAATAAATCGAATTTAGAATTTGAATTACATATCCTCATTCTAAAAATTCTGTCGAATTCTTATTCGTTATTAATATAGTGTTAGTTATTAAATCTGCAATTTCAATAAATTAATTATCGTCAATATTGGCGAATTCAAACAGAGCTTGCAGAACTATTTACATTTCGTAATGTACATCATGTACTTAATGGGACATCAATATCGGAATTACCATTAATTACAGTAGAATCTCTATTTAAAATCCGACTGACTTCTCGAGGAGTATTTCGAGAAGCACCATCCTCTTTGTGGTCAAAAAACAAAGGAGCATCTAAATTAAAAAAAGAACTCTGTCAACTCTCAGATTCTATGTATTTCGTTTTTTTCATAAATTCCAAATTCGAACTTTCCAAAGTCGATGCTCGTTTGAACACCGCGAAGGAGTGTGTATATTTACCAATATCAATTTTACAATAAATACTGTTCAAAACAAATGTAAAACACGTTCTTTCTAGAACGTCTATCAAACTGATATTTTAATGACTACATTTGCTACTATCATTGCTAATTGATATTCTTCTGAATATCAACCATTCGAAAAAGGAGCATATACAAAATTAGTAAAAAACATTGATTAACCACGTCATTATTTTCCATAAAATCTGTCGCGAAACATTTCCGATATTGTTATCCCATCAGGTCGATCTTTACGAGAGAACTCTTCGAAATATATAATCGCATACGACGACGCGGCACGAGAATTATATATTTGATATTTTGATTCGAATTCGTAGTAAGTCGTCGAATCTTTCGAATTTCGAGGGTCGCGCCGCGCCGCTGTGACGACAAAACACGATCGCGCGCCATATGCCGGAATCGTTCAAGGAACGTGAGACAAAGGCATGATTCTCGACATATTTGGAATTTCATTCGATCGCGATATGAGAAAAACGCAATTACTAAAACGCGATATAAACAAATGCACAGCTCACCATGCCGAATTCCGACGATAGGAAAATCCCGCTCGCCAACCTGAGTCCTTTGGCGCAATGAAAATGTCCCAGTCAACGATCGTGTCCAAATTCCATATCTCGTCGACTTCTTCGTCGTACCGATGTCTCTCTGATGTCCTCGGGCAAACTTCGAAGGGATGTCCAAGACGATTCCTCACAAACACTCGAAATACGTCACAGCGCGGCATAATCACAATCGCGGTTCCACAGTCCACACGTATGCGGCACAAATTTCGGTCGTGAACTCTCGAAAAAGGCCACTTCCACCATTACCGGTAATGATTCCCGGGTTTCGGCACCAATTTTGTAAACGACTGGTGGAAGGGTTTTTAAATAAAACGCGCGATTTGATCGACCGAAAGAAAATATTAACTGTTTATTAGCGATCAACCGGTGACGATCCGATCGCGACGCGGACTTCCTCACGCTCTGCCCTTCCGGAACGTTCTCTCTCCCCGATCGTCACTTTTTCACATCTTAGTTCGATTTTTCAAACTCTCGAACATTTAAAGAGACTACTACGTCATATTATACATCGATATTATACTATTCGAATTACAAATAATTATATCGAGATCATCACCATTTTGAAGGGCCTTTTACATAATTTACCTAACAGGCCAGCTTCATTTTGAGAGGTACCACCATTCGGGTGTGCAATGGCGTAGGGAAAACCACCTTTGTGGGAAAAAACCTACGCCGGGTACCGCAGTCGATAAAACATCGATTCTATCCGTAACAGATATGTTACATCAAAATATAGAGTGTTTCTTATATGTATGAAAATTGAAAATGAGCATTTTCAAACTTCGACCCCAACAACAGGCCAACCGAAATATTAATAAATAAAAGTTGCAAAACACTTACTTGATGCACTTGTATTCTAATAGACTATTCGATGCATATTACATGTTTACTGTGTTTTACTAATTACTGTCTGTAGCATTATGATCTTATATATACAATATATATAAATATAATTCGTCAAAGATATCTTGAAAGTGTCGAAAAGATCTCTGACGGATATCTTTTAGATACTATAAGACATCTTTTAGATATATCGAAATAGTTATTTTCGTACCAAGAGCGTAAAAGAATTTCGCGCCCGAGGGGCTGGCGAAGACTACCCCTGGGGGTAGGGGGTCGAAACGACGAAATTTTATGGAAAACTATAGGGTAATTTTTTTGCCGAGGTGACCAAATTCAATACTTTTTCAGACAATAGTCATAAGCATTTTAAACCAGTTTTTATGGCATTATCGTTGACTTTAGGAAGAAAATACATAGAACCTTTTTTGTAGAGAATTTCATGCTCTATCTTTTTTGTTTGAAACATTTTTTAATAAAATGTGTATTTTTCAAAATAAATGCAAAAAACTACGAAGAAACTTAATTGGGGCTAATTTTTTTTAGTAATGGACGGATGGATCTGCGCCAAAATCTAATCAGATCTAAGTTATGCCAAGACGCGTATTTTAAAGAAAAATTTATGTCAATACGCTTATCCGTTCGCGAGTTATCGCGAGACAAAAAAACCGGACGTACGGACGTACGGACGAACAGACGTACGTACGTACAAGATCACGGACACAAATTTTTTTATTGTTGATTTGGGTTCCTTAGGGTCTGAAACGTCGACATTTGATGAAAAACTATAGGGTAATTTTTTTCCCGAAGTGACCAAATTCAATACTTCGTCCAGACTTAGTCTGGGTCGAAGTAATTACCGAAAGAATAATTCTAAGGCATATAATAGAATATAATGCAATAATTTATGTTTCATACAGTTTGCAGCTTTCTTTTTTAGCACATTTAATGTTATCTTTTTAGACCTTTCTTGTGTCACAAACTGCCTCATCTTGGTTTCCACATAAAGTGTAACAGTATAAACTAATTTATCCACCGCGTTATATACATGTGTTTTACATGGAAAATTGATTTTTTAATCGCAAACCAATTCGTTTACAATTAATTCAAAATATTTCTTGGAACGACAGTGTTTTGTTAAATAAATATTCAATTACGTGTTTAAATCTGCGGCTGCGGTATGATCTATATCCTACCCGTGAAGCAGGACGTACACAGCGCGCTGTAGTAGAGAAGTTTGGAACTAGAAACTACAATCACTAATGGTACTGTAGAATACAAGCGTTTCATAGGAAGTCGGAGAGGGCTGATAGATATTCATACGATTCTCATAAAATTCTCATCACAATCCTAGCTGCCAATTTTTACAGCCGATTTTAGAATCTCATAAGATTCTCATCAGATTCTCATTAGATTCTCATCAGATTCTCATTACATTCTCATCAGATTTTCATCAGATTCTCATCAGTTTCTCATCAGATTCTCATAATCCTGTTTCAAATTCTCATGAGAAAATTTCTTATATGATGCTCATGAGAACCCTACCTACAATTTTTCGCAAAGCTACAAGTAAAAAATGTTAAGCCATTTTAAACATTTTTTAAGGCATGATATACTTGATTCTTATTATTTAACTTTAATCGCGTTTTTTTCAAATTGATATTTTCTGTGCGGCGCGTATGTGACTATCCATTCGATTGCTCTGAAATATACTGGAATTATTAAATTTTAAAAATATCTTTCCTCTTCAAAACCCGCAATTTTTACTCGCAAAAAAACACAAACATTAAGCAGTGATATAAGATATAAAAACAACATTTATACGTAATTTACTTTATACATTAAAAAGAGCATATTTGAAAGTAATTTTTAAAGCATTGCAAAAAATTATTTATATTTTTATTTTAGTTTACTGGAAAAAAATACATTAAATAGCTATTTTTGTTAAAATTTGACAAGTTTCCAACGCTCGTTTTAAAATAAAAAAAAATGTTAATTTAGTCTATATGCATGAATAGTTAGTCGATATATTCTAGTTTAAGAATCAATTTATAGGAAATTGCAACAACATAATATTTGTGATAGTATTTCATTTCGAAACTGTAACGCCTTTCTTGTGCGCGAGTTGCTTCGAACGGAATCTTTCACGTTTGACGTCCTGAGGACGCAACCCGCGGCGAAATCGCCCACCGGCTAGCTTGGTGCGGCGAACTCCCTGAAGGGGACAAGGTCGTATACAAAAATGAAAAGTGCAAGGTTGAGTATAAACAGTGCCAAAAGGGCCTTTATTGAACTCCTGATGGGAGACCTTTACAAAAGTCGCGATTAACGCCGCTATGTCTCGCGGGACACCCTGGACCGTCGCGTTCGCGTTCCACTCGCGGAGATAGGCTCCCGAATGAGCACAAGAGAGCGAGAGAGAGAGAAGGACCCGAGAGGATGAATCCCGCCAAGTAATTCGGCCGAGCCGGTACTTACAAAATCGAGGCTTCCGTGGGTCCTGACTCCTGCGGTCGCCGATGGGTCTTTTCTCCTCCACACTGAAAAAAATGTCAGAACGTAGCCCTGTGACGCTCTCCGATACTAGCGCTAACGGACTCGTTCCGAACAGCGTGTCTTGACTCTTTAAAGGTGCTCAGCCGTGATCGCGCCGAACGGGCTGCGTCACGGGCTCTCCCAGCACAGAGCTATGAATCTCCAGATGGCAGGATTTTGAATGGCATCACATGAACTTGTCACAGACGTCAAGACAGAGCGCTATGTATACATGCCTCCCTTGATTATTCTACGCTAAACTAGTACATTCGCGTTTTCTTTACGCATATAATACATCAAATGGTTTCTAAACATGTTGAAAATAATTTCAACGCGGAATTTTATGTTTTTCTATATAGAAGTAGATGATTTTTACGAGTTTCCAACAGTCTCAAATAGTTCTCAAACCCATAGTATTCGAAAATGCATTCAGAAAAGATTCAAAAGCATTCGTTTCATACGTTTTAAATTCATTTTCTGTCACTGACGAATTCAGACTAATACAAAAATTAATTTCCATAACATTTTTAATTCATATGAATTCATTGATATCAGAAAATAATATATGTACAAAAAAGAACTTGAATTCATTTGAATGCAAATATAATATATATTATTATTATCCTATTTATAATGAATTCTTATGAATACAAATATAATGTTGATTTATTAATAGTATAAATTATGAATTGATGCGAATGTAAATATAATATATATTATTATTGGAATTTTTCGAATACAAAAATATTTTACTAATATTTTAATACGAAAATATAAATCCAAATGAATACAAAAGAATGCATAAATAATAGTGTTGTCGAAACTGCTAAAAATACGAATATACAATTTAATCCATGATCGTGATTGGAAATATGTTGTATTTATATATATGAATCCATTTATAATTGACTCGCAAAAAGGCAAAAGTCATGAATACATCTGAATACAAAGGAAGATTGAAATGATAATTTATTAATACAATTGCATCTATGAATAAAAACAGTTAATTACCAGAATTAACGAATACATTTTAATACATAACTTAGCAAAAAATGCAAGTTTGAATCCTAATTAAAAAAATTTCCTACAGATGTCTAGGTAAACTTTTTTTAAGTGTAATAACAATGTTCATGTATTTGTAACTGATTGACAATTTTTCACTTTTCAGTAAGTTTACAATGCAATATTTTTGTTGATAAAATAAATATATTATATTTAAAATTACGCACTATATCGTAAACGGTATGGGATACATGAAATCTCGCGAAATGTTGACATGATGTGCGACGATTCAAAACCGTCATACACAATTAAAACATTTCATAATTTGAGAAATCTCTGTAAGCCCCATGAAAAAATGCCCATTTTTCGTACCTCGAATATTGAAAGATTTTTTATGCCAATTGGCAATTATATTATATATTTACATATGATGACCGAATAATCCCGGCAAAATTTCAAAGCGAGTATATGCCCCGTTTTCGAAATATGAGGGGTCAAAGTTGACCATGTCCAATAAAAAATGTACATCAATTTCACATTTATACCCGAATAATAATATTAAAAAAAAATCAGACGATATGGTTCTTTACAAATTTTTGGCTACTGATTACGAATTTGAAGTCAGATTTTAAACATTCAAAATGGCGGACGACTTTTATAAAAGCATATGCAATTGTCTTGAAACACGTTACTCTGGGGTTTTCGGGGTTGCTGATTATTAATCGGATGTTAGTTTTTCAAAATTCTTAACGGCAGGTCCAATATAACGGATGACTTTTGAAATATTTAATTCAATTCGCTTGAAACTCGTCAGCTTAAGGTTTTCGTAGTCGATGAAGTCGAATCTTACATTGAATTGATATTGAAAAGGCACTGAGCTTATTTGTCGCTGCATTAAATCTGTTTTGACCCTGCATACACGGAGAAAAGTGTGAAGCTCTATAGAGCGGGCGCGGCACACCGAGGGTGTTGGTGTCCTCTGGCACAGTGCAAGGGCCTTATGGCACTAGTCAGATATCGTGCGCGAATCAAATGCGAGAGTGCATCGTGCGCATCGAGCACCGCTCTTCCTAGCAACCTGAGGTGCCTCGCCAGGCAGCCTATGACGACGTGCCTTTACTCCACTACGATTTCTGCGGTAATTAAGCACTTTGGGAGAAGCGGTGTTCTCTCCCACTGTGAGATTACACATAATGTAATTATAGCTGATTTCTTAATATATAATTGAATTAAGATTAATTGAAAATAATTATAAAAAGGGCAGGAATGAAATATTATAGTAACAATAAAGTAGGTACACAAAATGTATAAAGCGAAAATTCCTCTTGTCTTGGTTTAATACGTAGTAAAGTATTCTGGGATCTCAGACTAAGCACTTTAAATTTTTTTTACACAGATAATTTATATATATATATATATATATACAAAGAAGTAATTGGAAATTTAAATAGTAAATGTTGACGGTATAAAATATGTTGCTAAATTTTAATGTCATGAATGCACTTATGATACACATTCATCGATATTAAATACACTGTCCTATTTGTTTGTTATATTAATTTAATTCTATTTAATTTTATCAAGATAGCTATACTATATTCGTAAGCTAAAATAGTCTTGTTGTATATGTATGTGCCTTTGTCACTTATGTGCATTGTCATTTAGATCGGTGTATTATTTTTTATGAATATATGTCCATGCACAACATATATTTCTTTTATTAAAAAAGTTTAAAATAGATATGTAGATAAGGAAAACTTCTAATAAAAAAAAAACATTAATTGAACGAACGAAGTCTTTCATTACGACATTAAAGTTCAGTTCCTACACTTATCGCTTCACAACTTTCTTACATATTTCTTACATACATATTAATATACAATTATTTCTTGTTATATTTTTTATCTATACATATTTTGTAACATTTATATATTTATGTTTTATATATAATAGAAATACTTTACGAAAGTTACAGTCGGTAAGTGTATGTGAATTTTGTTGTCGCTGTGCCGTTTTCAGTTTTTTCCAATTTATATTCTTGCTATGAACTGTCGGTGAAGTAAATATATTCATCAATTTGATTAAATCTGCATTGTAAGTTTAGGAATATACATTTGAGGGATACAGCAATATATAAAATAGAAATGAATTGTAACATGTTGAACGTTTAACATGGTAAATTTAACACGTTTAACGCTGTAAATTTTCTTGTTGGATGTTGTATTTTTAGACATTTTGTCGGTTTTTTCCGTTGAATGATAAAATTACCACGTTTAACGTGGGCTCGAATATTACCAATGTGTAGCATTGTAAAATTAAAACGCGTTGTACTTTCCCTATGCATCATGTAGTAAATCCACAGTGCTGTATGGTAAATTTATAAAAATATTGTGAAAACCCTAACCTGAAATAGTAAAAACACTATTTAACATGTGGGAATATTACCAAATTTATATAAAATGACAATTACAATGAGTTTATAAAATTCATTCTTATTTTTTACAGTGAGGTTTTCTACTTGTGTTCTTAACCTTAAAATTGTTCAAGTTAAATCAACCATCCCATCCCAATCACAACTTTTAGAAACACTATATTCACATGTTTCATTCATTAGTATATGCATATATTCATGATTAGCATTTAAAAAAAACGTTGTGTCTGGAAAAACTAGCACTCGAACAAAAAACAGATGCCTGGAACGAATCTAAGAAATGGCGAGCATTAAAACTTGCGATTGAATTGTAGAATTCTGTGATTGCCTGACGGGCACTGACATACAGAGTGCCTGCAAGCGACTCTAGCGATTCCCATAACACACTTCTGTGACCAAGGGCGGAACGCCATCGTGCGGTGGAAGCGCAAGACGCATAGCACTGTCTCCATTGCCCGACCTATAGAGCTTCACATTTTTCTCCGTGCACATGCTGGTCCGCATTTCGTACTACATTCACAAGATATCAAGTTCAGTAATGACAATGGATTCGGGTCCATTTCCTTCATGATTGGCTCTAATCCTCGGGATGTTCTTTTCCAGCCCCAATCTTCTGGGGATCTAGTTCATTACCAAGCCACATTTGTACTTGGTGGTAAGTTCGATACGAATGTTGTTGTGTCGACGACTCAGTGGGAGGCAATTAAGCTAAATTTAATTTAATTTTTGTTCCTGAACGTGCAAAGAGCTTGAAACGAAGAGAGTCGATCGTATTTTCTAATTTGTTGTCTCCATACAATGCACTGAAAACATTCAGTCCAGCTAATGCAATATTTTCTTTGCCGTGAATACTTGAAGGACATGTGACTAATTCACCGATTTCTCAATTTGAAACAGTAAAAACTACTTAAAATCATTAAATATTTACTCATTATCATTTAAGATACACCACTAATCATTTTAAATTAGAATAATTACTGATTTGGCTGCATGCTCATTGTTTTGGATTAAGACAGCTTGACGGTGGAGCGTTCTATCTCGAAAAATGTTTAATCAGTTAATAATTTCTTACAAAAAAAGGAAAGGAAATGGTAAGGGTAATTTTATTTTAACCCTTAGTTCCGACTACTATTGTAATAAATTTTCCTCTCACTACCTGGGTCAATTGAGATTGAAAATGCTAACAGCTGTGCAATTTATGAAGTACCATCTCCATTGGCCGGAGTCGTAACTAAGGGTTAAAGTTATAGAGCCTTTTCCCTACACTTTTACTGGACAAAGACATCTTTTGCCTGGCTTTTCGCAGTCAAATATTGTCCGATTTCAATAATTTTTTTTTAAATTATACAGAATTTTATGCTCTACAACTTTGAAAATAACTATTTTTACCAGAAAATGACGCCGGAGCAAGATAATTCGCAAAAACTATTTCAGAAACACGCATTTTTTACTTTTTAGCTCCTAATTTTTTTAAATATTAATTTTACGAAAAAAAGTTTCAAACAAAAATGGTAGAGAATTTAATTCTGAACAAAATTTATAGCACATATTTTTAGCGTACGACTCATCTAAAGCGAGACATTTTAAACAAGTAATAAACAGACGTTTTCAAACATGGCGGCGCGACGGTGGCTCCATCTATCTCGGAAACTTAAACTTAGATTCAGTTATCGACCTCTCACAGGAAAATGGAAAAAAATGGACAGGGTGATTTTTTGGAAGGTCAATGTACGATTTGACTGGACTACTTCCGGACGTTCCGGACAGGTAAAATCAGGGAAATGTGCATGCAAAACAAAAGAAAAATCCATGTCGTATTCTTACTTTGAATCCGTTAAAATGTATTTCAATTAATTGAATTATTAAGCAATTTAATACATTTCTTAGCTGTTAAAAAAAGTCTATGAAATTCAATGAAACTTTATTACAAAAGCAAATTCCAAGGAGATAAATTAAACACATTTAATGTAGTTCATGAGCATTTCGATACGAATCTGTTCGTATTATTTAATACTGCACCTGTATTACCCACAATGTGATAAAAATTTAGATTGAAATGCATTAACGAGGTTCTTCTTGGACAATATTATTATTCAGATTTAGTAAAAATCTCGCATTAATGAAGCACTTTTCGGAGAATATTATTTTTGAATGAGGATTGATTGAAACACAAATTGCCTTATTCGAAAATTTGTTTAGACTCGCATTAATGACTAATTTATCACTTCCAATATCAAATTACAGTTCCCAATTCGTAATAATAAATAAGATTGCCTTTTTCCAAAAAACACGAATATTAATGCATTTCAATATGTTTTCATCCATTTCTTATTATTGTTAAAAAATGGAAAAAACGTGTTTTTTGAACGTTTTTTTTTGTTAAACCTCCCCATAATCTAGTATGCATTGTCTCCAAAAACTAATCAGATCTAAGTTTGGCCAAAAGAAACCCAAATCGGTTTGTACCTTTTAAATTCGTCCTGCCAGTTGCGAGATATCGCGTATACAAAATTTTGCCCACGGACGGACGGACGGACGGGCGTACAATCTAACGGACGCCAATTTTTTTATTGTTGATTTGGGTTCCTTAGGGTCTCAAACGTCGACATTTGATGAAAAACTATAGGGTAATTTTTTTGCCCGAAGTGACCAAATTCAATACTTCGTCCAGACTTAGTCTGGGTCGAAGTAATTCGTAAAATCAGCTCTGTATACAGGGTGGATTAATGGTTCCATTACAATGTGGCAACTATTATCCAACAATTGTTGCTCGATTCCAGCTGTTTTTAGGGATATAAATAAATCATTCTGACCCGAATAATTCCTGTCCTGCCATTAGTCCACCCCGCTTAGAGATCTGATTTGACGAATTTTATGGGACCTTGACAGAATTATTTATTTATATCCCTAAAAACAGTCGGAATCGAGCAACAATTGCTGGATAATAGTTGCCACCTTCTAATGGAGCCATTAATCCACTTAGTATAGAGAGCTGATTTTACGAATTTTATATTATTCAAAATCGCATAACTTTTTATTTAACCAGCCAAACCGGACTGGACCTTGACAGAATTATTTATTTATGTCCCTATAAGCAGTAGGAATCGAGCAACAATTGCTGGATAATAGTTGCCAGCTTCTGAACGTGTCATTCATTAGTCCCCCCTACCTAAACCTACTTATTTTTCTTTTAAATATGGGAATCCATTTGACGAAACCCTATATTCTTTGAGTAATATTTTAGCAATAAATGAGCAACAATTAGCTGTGTACTTGTTTTTTCTATAGGGTAGTTTTTTTTCATGTTTTGAGCTATGTTTGGCTAGTTTTTATACAAGCTGGCCAAACCTGCTTTTTTTTTTAAATATGGGAGCAACAAATACGGGATTAGGGCAACTTTTGAGCAACAATTGAGCAACAAACGTTTGCATTAGTTTGGGTCGGTTTGGCCATAGATGCTCGGCCAGCTTTCAGTACCTCAATGCCCAAGCGTGGCACTATAATAAAGCAAAATAATAACAAAGCCCTGATATTAAAGAAACGCACATTAATTGTAAAAACTCATGGATATGAAGATTAAATACAGCTGCATAATGGATAACTATATTACAGATTCATTAGTAGAAAGATATCCATAAAATTAATTAGTATTCACACTATGGAGCAACTATCGTGGAATGTTGTAGAAATCTCACTTATATTGATAGAATAAACCCACCGAAAACTACCGATGTAAACAATAGCAGAGCACGCACGACATGTCCGATTAGTAAGACGTATACTGACTTTATGTGAATTCTTATTTGAATTCTAAATTCTATTCACAAATGAATCGACTAAACTTAAACGTAAACTAGTTCAAAGATTACATAGAAATCTATTGACGAAAATTAATTTTATGATTATCGACAGCTGCTTTTTTAATTCGGGTTCTTTCGAGACCTATAGCTTATTCTAAATCAAGTGAATTATACAACAGGTTGTGATATATATTGATATTATATGTATAATTACCTATGACGGTCTTTTCATCTGTGTTTCTTTCAGCATATAACTTGTTGGTCTTATTTTTCAATTTCGGAAATGTTTATACATGACAGATACTTCAGACCTACAATGACATTTAAGTCGCCTACGAATAATTCTACTTTATACATCGCAAATCTTTAATGATAGTCACAAATTTTTGGGGATAGGTATCTGGAAACATATTTGTTAACTGTTAGATATAATCGGGATATATAGGAGGAATAAAATATGGAACAATATTTATAATGTTAACAAAATATTTACAATTTATTTACAATATATTATTTTACAGTAATTACAAATACGTGAATACGTATTTACTATACACTTTAGAACTGTCTTAAATATGTAAAACTGTATGTGAAACTTCGTTCACATACATTTTCACACCTTTCATCGGATGGCGTGTTTCACGAATCCGATCGGTGCTCAGATCCATTTTTTTCTTGGTAAAATATTTTTTTATTATGTGTGCCATAATGTACCAAAGGGGCACTTTAAGTACTTGAAATATACGAAAAATGAGCCATGGAATAATATCATCTTCCACCATTTTTCGAGCATGTCCCTCTAATTGTTCTCCATTTAGAATGATTGCGATTACAGAGATCAGAGCCAGAACCGTATCTAACCCCGTAGACACAATCAGACTACAGGCAGATTCGCTGTCCATTATTTCTTTCTTCGTTCTTTTTGCTTTCACGAAATGCATGATTTGCGGTGTGAAAGCAAGCAGCTCTAAGTAGGCACCGATAAGTTTCGGACACTGCCAAAGAACTAACGTTGAAACGATGCAGGACAACATAAAAAACCTGGAATAAAACACAAATACAAAATTATTATTTGCAAACATAATTTTGAATATCTTCGTTGATTAATAAATGGTTTAATTGAAACTTACCCAGAGAAACATTCGTGCTGTTTTTCGTACGTTTTCTTGTATTTTTCCATTATCAATATTACAGTAATGCACACAACGATGAGTATTCCATACGAAAAGTCCAAGAGTCCCGATAAGTATAATTGTTCATCGATTGTGAATTTCAGAGATCCATATTGTATTACCAGCGACAGTAATACTGCGTAGAGCGATACATAGCTTTGACCTGAAAAATAAAGAAATTATTGTATCTTGAAGATGTCTTATCCAACTTAGTATATCAATAATAGGATTACGCTTTGGCACACTAAAAATATACTTTCACATGTAACTCTATGGCATATTATGATAAATGAAGATGAAATATGCAATTACACGTTTAATTGTTTCAAACCTTTCTATTTTCAAGTTATACAAACGTCTTTACACGTACCCCGTAACGTCTCTCGAGTTTAGTCCTATGTGTTTAAAAAAAAAAAGATCAAAAAAATAGTAGAACTTCTACTAGATACTACCATTATGACAATTGAACTTTGTGCAACATCTTCGAAAATAATTCTAAATTCTTAATCTATGATATAGATTTCCTTTCATTATATATAAATTTAAGAAAATGTGGAACGAGTGAAACCAAATATTTTAGTCTAAAAATGTGTACTTAGATGTGGGGAATACAAATAATTTTTAAAATGATCTCCCTCCACAATACATTGTTCATAAGTTTATGAGTATTTGAATAACGAATCGTTGCATCCTATTTAAAAACTGTAAAAGTATCTTTTCATATATTCTTATCCATATTGTATGTCTCAGACTTTGGAAAAGTTGACGGATTTGCAACGGTTCTACATCATAGCCTTGAGCTGTTAAAAAAGTAACTAGGCATTAATGAGACGTTATAACAATAAATCATACATTTATGTGGTAAATGTGCATGGTATAAATTACAGGTAACAAAATTTACGAGAAGACTTTTAATCGGTTCAGAATATCTCATATAAGCAAAATCTAGTTTGCAACAAGTTCCTTTTATGAATAAAAAAATTAAAAGCAACCACCAATTAAAACGCTAGATCAGTTAAAAATATCGGGTTAATGAAATTCCAAGTCGAAAATGAGAAAAATTCATAAAATTATAGCTTATCTGAAAATCAGAAAGAACGGCTGCATTATCCTGATAATTATGTACTCAATTTTTACTAGGGATTTTCAATCCGTTATTTTGAACCGATCCTGAATATTAGTAGCCGGGTCTTAATTGTTTATTTATTAAAATGAGCTACTGAAAATTCAGAAAAAATAGTCTTGAGCATTTCCATGATATTTCTTTTCTCCTTTTCGACTTAGGATTTCATTAATTCATATTTTGAACAGATCTGACGTTTTGACGGATGGTGACTCTTAATAGTTTATTTTTAAACGGAACTTATTGAAAATGGATTTTCTGAATTCGATTGATTATTTTTTGCTCATATTTGACATTGGATTTTATGAGTGGATATTCTGAACCAATTCAGATTTGTTTTGTGAATTTGTTATTTTTTTGTTTAATATGATGCACATTTATCGCGTAAATGTGCGATTCATTGTTATAACCTTAAATTAATGCCAAGTTACTTTTGTAAGAGCTCGGGTATACGGTACAGCAAAGTTCTGATACATTATATTGTATCATTTTAATACGAGAATCCATCTCTATACGGATGATTTTTCTGATAAAATCCTGTCTAAATTTGACAAAAGTTTACATTTTATGTCTATATAAGTAATCATTCCATGAATCTTTAATGTTAATGCGTTCTTTTAGATATAATTATCCAATTTATAAAAATATTATAAGGTGGTAGTGATGCAGTATAGAAATAAATTCAATTCAATTTTCATCACTATAATTTATGTGGTCAATAATTTTTGGATGCTTGTGTAGAAAAACATTTTTTGCGAGTATCGTGACCCCGGTAAATGAACCCCTCCATTTTAGAGAATAACTATAATATTATATGTTATATTTCGAATTGTTTTTTTGTGTTGTAATCCGATCAACAAAAGTAACTGAAATGTTTGTATCGTTTACAAATACATAGCAAAAAACGTGAATGTAGTATAACTTCTTTAGCCCTTCGCGGCCTGGTGAGATAGAATCTATATCCTTATACTTACGTACGTATACTTTTCCCGAGTTTCATACTTTTATTCGATTTCTTGGTTTTTTCTTTTAATTTCAGTATAGTAACGTGCTACATATGGTAAAATTACATGAAATTATAAAATATTATCAGTGAATTTGTTGAGTTTCATAAACAAATGCTGAAAAATTTTCTTCACAAAAAATATTTTATTAAAAAAAGTACTTAGCCAATTTCCGTGAAATATTGTATACCGAGGGTTTCGGGATCGCCGATTACAAATCTCTCAACGAATTTTCAAAATTCAAAATGGCAGATTAAAAAGTAAAATTTAGTTTAACCAACGGGATTTCTTAGATAAAATTTGATAGGTAGTGGCTTTTGGGCAAGCCGATTTTAAGATATTTTGTAAAACAAATGCAGATAATTTGTTCGATGTTGAATTATTTAAATTGTCGGAGAATTACGCGAATTAAAATAAATTCTAAATTTGATAAATCTAAACGAGAATTAGAGATCAAAAATAAATTCAATCTGTTGATAATTAATAAATAAAAGTCTTACCTTTCGAGCTGTTGCTTTTGATTGTCTCAATCAATATTATGGACAATAAAACGCACTGCATTGATATGGAGAACAGAGTTGACCAGTCTGCGTACGACCTGCTTACGCACAAAGCATCTATGAAATGGGTGCTCCACCAGTAAAACATTTTTTTGAATATACACAAATTTTCAAAATCACAATGCGGTTAATCCTTAGAGGACGATGTTGTACTCTTGACGAACTGAACGAAAATGATGAATCCTCAACAACTGGTCAGTTTACAAAGCTACATGAAAGATGTTGAGTGGAGTGGGAGCTAAAAACACCTTACTTAGAAATGTTTATCTAAATATGTATTACGAAGGCAAAGTGAAGGTCGATGAACCCATCAGGGCACTAATGGAAACCTTTCCAGCAGGTAAACAAAAGGGAGTTTTTTTCAGTGTAAGGACAGTAAGTAATAAAAATTCCATTACCGCTGCGAATGAATGCCAATAACACCTATGGAAATTTTCTTGAATGTTCGAACAAAATACATAGAAAATTATTCACCTTGATTATTTAATTCAGGTACTGGTTATAATCGGCAAATTAGAGGATGATAGCTTTAATAAAGAAATTCAAGGTTCAAATTGTATTGCCAAAATGTTGCAAAAAATCTTAATTTAAAATCGTAGAGGATCAGTTTAAGATCTTTTCTGATAGATGTTGGGTGATGGATGGAGTGTGGGCAAAAAGCCCTTACATCGAAATGTAATACTACGAAAAGTAAAATTTCCTTACAGGGTCGTTGAGCCCAGGTCATTAATCGAAACTTTTCAAGGAGATAATGCAATATGGTATTTTTTCTGTGTAAGGACGGTAGGGTAGAGGAGGACGTAGCTGTGCATGACTATTAAAAGATCTAATACTTAGAAATATTTATTGTCAACGGATTTCAATAGCACACGGAAAAAAGTGAGTGGTTATACTAAGGGGAAAACTGATTATACCATCTACGTAAAGTAGCAAATATAGCGCCAGCCAGATTTGTAGTTGATGCTACTACATTCGGTTGGTTAAAGCGCGCGAGTAGTCATCTTTATTTATTATTAATAATAATAATAGTAATAATAACAATAATAATAGTCATCCTTACAAAATTCTATAGAATTTTTACAGAGCCCGAATTTTAAAAATGTTTAGTCATCTTTAGTTTACGTTTTTTAGTGAAATTTCCTACCTTACCGGCGTTACACTTTAGAACCCCTTAAGTTTACGTTTTTAGTGGAATCTTCTACCTTACCGGCGGAAGCCTCTTAAATTAAACAAAACACTAGTCCCGTCGATAATGTCGATTTAAACGTTTTATATCATTGCGCTCAGTCGATACATGAGTACTCTACCGAGAATTTTTGAAAAATGCATAAATAAAAATGACTTATTTTCAAAAATTCTCTGTCAGTTCTTAATTAATATCTTTAATATTTTCTAGGGAAACTCTTTATAGTGCTTAGAATTGCCCTTATAGAGCCCGAATTTGAAAAATGTTCATCTTTAGTTTACGATTTTTTTGTGAAATTTCCTACTTTACCGGCGGACCTCTTTAGAAGCCCTTAGTTTACGTTTTTAGTGGAATTTTCTACCTTACCGGTCGACCACTCTAGAATTCCTAAACTTTTAAGCTATGTTACTAGATTTTTGCTAGGAAGCTTCTGCCACCTATCGGTCTGTATTGGAAATCGTAAATGTACAAATGACTTAGGACAATTGTCCTGCCTGCTCCGGTTACTTCAGGACTTATAGGAAAACAAGAATGTAATAAAAATATTAAGATAATTGCTTGTTAAAACAGTTCTTAGATTATATTTAGTACTGATATATCATATAAAAACAGGTATCATTGAAGACGATTGTCGTGTTGGTCATTTGCTGTTAGGACAATTGACGTTTAAGACATTATTTTTTTTTATTGCGAATTGAAATTTAATATTGGAAAGTTCAATCGGCGGTACGCATAGGTGAGTACCTTAATTAAATGATAATATAAGTTTATAAAAGTAGGAAAATCTAAGAAAATAGTGTAATTTTGACATCAGCAAATGTGTGTATACATTTAGAAATTCGACTTTCACATAAATATTTCTAGATACGAAAGTATAATCAGAGATGTTTGCGCTTGAATAATTAATTCGTGATATGCAGTTGTATAATTTTCGATAGTAAGATAGCGGTATCAATGTTCTGCCCAATTAAAATTTGTTGTAATGAGTATTGAAAAATCACTAATCTAATTTCATTTAAATTGTTTTTATAATACAGTATTTATCATTATCTTTTAGAAAATTTATTAGTACATACTAAGGATATTTCTAACAGAATTTCTATTTCTAAGTTGCATGAAATTTTAGACTTTCTAAATAATTTTTTCAGCTTTCATCTTTAAAATGTGCACTTCAACAATAGAAAATCAGGTAATTTAACATTCAATATTTATATACGAGTAAATCCATAGATTTTTTTACTTTCGAACTCGGTAAAAGTTGAACAAAAAATTGATGGCACACTTACGGTATGACATTTATCCCAAAGTTAGATGTATATGAACCCTAAAAAGCATGACGTGCATAATTTTTTAACAGACTTATCGGAGGAAATCAAATTTTTTATTTTTTATTCCAACAGCTTATGAAAATAACATACAAATATAATTGGTGACTGATAATTTATTTATTAAATGACCCAGTAAACAAAAACGAATAGAAAGTTAAAAGTACGAATTGAAATGAATTCAAGTGAATTAAAATGAATTAAAAAGTGGATTCAATTAATCATTTTCATGCATTTCAATTTATTTTAATTCACTTGAATTCATTTCAATTCTTATTTTTAACTTTCTATTCGTTTTCGTTTATTGGAGAGTAAATGTGCTTAATAACAAATATATAATAATATATTTAATATACATATAAAGTTTTATAAATAACTTGGCCGATAAACGTTTATTTTTTGTTTTAACAATTTAATAGAAATGTACAGCTGTTTTCGTTTCGAAAAGATTTGAAAAATGGATTTATTTAATATTTTGTGGATTTTTTTCTAAACGTCATCATTTTTTAAAGATAATAAATATCTTACAATACTGTAATTCATTGTGTATCATAGAAAAAGATCTTATTATAATTTTTACAAAAACATTCGTGTACATGTTTCATTTTACTTAATATTCCTCGATTATACCCAATTTTCGTTATTATGCTAAAACTTCAATTAACTATTGCGACCACAATCAATTTACCGGATTAAAAGAAATTTATTTATTTATTTATTTATTTATTTGGATCAACGGCACCTCATTGTGCCTTGTACAAAATTAATAACAATGCAATGATGGCATCACAAAATACACATTTGAAACTTATAATCAATAAAAAATTTATATAAGAATAAAGAAAAATAATAAACAATTTAATTTGGTATAATTGCAAACGTATGTGCGAAACGCTGGTAGACGCCTTTGAAGTACATTCTGCGGTAATAGGTTCCACGCATGCTTAAGTCTAGGTACCGGAGAGTAATAACTATAGTTATAACGGTTAACAGTATCTTCGCGTATTGGCCTGATATTTCGTAGGTGATGTGGAACATTCCTAAACGTAAATATTCCTGAAATTTCTCTACCGACTATTATTCCGTTTATTATTTTATACATAAATAAGAGATCATGAAAATTGTGTACCGACTTAATAGAACGAAGATTAAGGCGCATACCTGGACCGGAGTAATCATGATCGAATAAGTGCATTGGACTCCCCACTTTCCGCATGGCATATCTAATAAATCGGTGTTGCACTGATTCTAACTCACTGCAATCAACATCAGTATATGGGGTCCAGATAGTTGAACAATACACGGAAAAAAATAGTACGTCGCTCCAGCCAGATTGCCCAGCTAAAACAGCTTCCCACTGCCCAGCAGGTCGCGATGTAAGTCGCGAGTGAAGACGTAAAATGACAATTAAAATTCGAAATCCTTAAAATTATTTCTATAAATAGGTATACTTTTCTTATGTCTTTAAGAATATTTCTACATAATTTCTAGACGATGTGGTTATTTATATTATTTTTATATGATTTTTTTAAAGTCGTTAATAGTGAAAAAATCACTACTTTTTTCATTTTAAGGCTTCCGTATTGATTACCGTGTTAGATACGACAAAAATGCACTCAACCTTTTTTGTAGAGCACAAAATTTCCTACAAAAAAGTCAGTGAGAGCCATAGTCTAATGTTAATAGATACGTCACGAATAAGATAACTATCTCTGTTCTAAAATTTCAATGATTTATTCAATAACTTCCGATGTTTTTCATGCCGTACATATTAACATTAGACTATGGCTCTCACGGACTTTTTTGTAGGAAATTTTGTGCTCTACAAAAAAGGTTCAGTGCATTTTTGTCGTATCTAACACGGTAATCAATACGGAAGCCTTAAAATGAAAAAAGTAGTGATTTTTTCACTATTAACGACTTTAAAAAATCATATAAAAATAATATAAATAACCACATCGTCTAGAAATTATGTAAAAATATTCTTAAAGACATAAGAAAAGTATACCTATTTGTAGAAAAAAAAATTTTAATTGTCATTTTACGTCTTCACTCGCGACTTACATCGACCTGCTGGGCAGTGGGAAGCTGTTTTAGCTGGGCAATCTGGCTGGAACGACGTACTATTTTTTTCCGTGTATGTCATGTGGGGAAGTACTAAGGTTTGATACAAATACAAGATTGTTTTAATATTCTTAAAACTCTTAGTACTTCTGATGAGGAATCCAAGCATCCGATACGCTTTGGAAATAACACCATGTAGATGGTCCTTAAAACTAAAAGAACTATCGAAAACCACTCCCAAATCCTTCAATGTAGACACCGATTTCAAATTATATCCATTAATCGAATATGATAATGCTAAGGGGTAACGAATTCTATGAAACAAAATATATTTACATTTATCTAAATTTAGTGACATTTTATTGTCCACAGACCAAACAACTAAGGCATCCAAGTCCCTCTGTAAGTTGATAGCATCTTGCAGGCTTTGGACAGCAGTAAACATTTTTACGTCATCAGCATAAATTAATATGCGACTGAATTTTACCGCGTTAGCAATATCGTTAATGAACAAAATAAAAAGGACTGGACCCAGGTGGGAACCTTGCGGAACCCCCAAAGAGGTCGTGTACCTCTACAGCATTAAATCCCTTCACTCTGACAATATGTTCTCGATTAGTTATAAAAGATGCAATCCATCTTAGAATAGAGCCTCTTAAACCTCTTAAACCGATATTGATAAAATATTTGTTTTTACATTTTTTTTTCAAACGCTTTTATTTCGTGATTAAACAAAAATACTGAAATAGCAATGTGATTTTCAGTTAAAACACATCCGAAACTAATGTGAACACTGGTTACAGAGTAAAAAATAATTTCCTAAATGTGCTTTTTATTTGTATTTTTTGGGTCGTCCATGTTTCATCTTGACCATTTCTCAATGACATACGTATGCTAGTTATTGCGGCACACTAATCTACCAAATTTAGTTTTTATTAGCAGTAGAAAAAGAACTTTTTGCATAATAATAAAAATACTTTTCTCGAAACATATTTTCATAAAACAGCCAAATATAAAAAAAAAACACCCAGCAATCGAAATTGTATTGAAATGTATTGACTTGGATTAATTTTTCGTTTTTGAATGCGCTATTTGAAATTTTCGAATACATTCGAATCCAAAAATACTTCACTATTATTTTAATACAAAAATATGAATCCAAATGAATACATAAATAATATCGTTGCCGAAACTACTAAAAATACTCGAAAAAGGCAAAAGTCATGAATCCATCTGAATACAAATGAATACAAATGAAGATTGAAATGATAATATTTTAATACAATCGAATCGATAAATAATAACCGTTAATTACCGGAATTAATGAATCCATTTCAATACATGACTGCGCAAAATAATGCCTGCTTTAATCCAAATGAATTTAAAATAAATCAATACAAAAATTAAAGTGTGGTGAATTCATTTGAATACAAATTCTTAATGATTCTTCATTTTAATATAAATGAATCTATAAAAAAAAATAACTTTCGCTTTGAAGTGAAAAAATATTAAAATTATGTTCATTTCGTAATTATTCATTTCAATTACAAAAAAGTTATTTTCGACAATAAAAGCCACAAATGACTTTTCATTCAAAATTTGTAATGTGAAATGTTTATTTTAAACCAATTTCCAATTACATTTAGCAGTGCTCTGTCGGAAATGCTGCACTTTATTTAAGCGTTCAATACACAAGAGTCCAAAAAGTGTTGTACACTTAAATAAAATGTATTTGTACACGTATTGGACACCTAACTGACACCTATTTTCAAATTTATGCAATATCTCGTAAACGGTATGAGATACGTGAAATCTGATGAAATTTTGCCACGATGTGCGATGATTCGTCTGACATACACAATTAAAAAATTTCATAATTTTAGAAATCGAAAATTTCGAAAATTCTCGAATCATGTACAGTGGCTTCGAGTCATCGCACCAAGGTACCCCTGATTTATGTCAATTTCGTCAAATTTCATGTATCTCGTACCGTTTTCTATTGCGTAATTTAGAAAAAAAATTACAATATTTATTTTACCAACAAAAATATCTACTATCTACATGCATTCGTTCTTTTCAAAAGTCGATAAGCAAATTATTACAAAAATATAAAATATGGTAATAAATTTAGCAGATTATTTTTATGTACACAATTCATAAGTGCTCCACGTTTCAACTATTTCTTAGTTTCGCATCATCTTTTACAGCAAGGAGGTGCTCGAGTGATTACGGCTCGAAGTTGTTGTGCAGGAGACCAGGGTTCGATTCTTGGTCGATGCAAATTTTTTTTGTCATTAAATATATGAACTGGGATTATTTTTGGATTTAAATATATTGCCATGCATTAAAATTTGTAATACATTTCAATCCTTTTCAATACTTTTAAGATCAAATAGCGCATTCAAATCTATTGTAATGCATTTCCGATCGCTGGGTAATATAGTCTTAATACGATAACGAATTCTAGATAATCAAATGTTTATATAAAATTTAGGTATGTTGGAATAATGTAAGATGTTTAATATATAAATATTTATAAGAATCTGGAAAAAGTCGAATGTTGATAACATCCATATTACTTTTACGGATGTTAAAAATATTCAGCATTTTCGAGTTCGGTACTTGTGATACAAATAGTTATTTTCATTTCAGCAAAACAGATCGAAGAGAAATAAACAATCGATACTAAAGTTAATGATGGAGTTATTAAGGTGTTTGATAATACAGATTCATTTCTTGTTTGATTGTGTTGTTGATTTTCTATTTGGTTTATATTACGACAACAGTGCGAAAAAGGTACCACCAGTAACAAATGATTTGTTATTGGAAAGTGCCACATCGTTAGCAAAGAAAATTAGGTAAACTATTAAATTCTTTTTGACTGCTCATTCGTTTCAAAAAAATTAGGAAAAGAATGCAATATTCTTCTTTATTTTAGAGAAAAGAAAGTTAGTGCTGAGACAGTAGTAAGGGCATTTATTGATAGATGTAAGCAAGTAAATGGAATGTTAAATGCTGTCGTAGAAGATAGGTACGAAGATGCTATTAAAGAAGCTAAACAGGTTGACGAGGTGTTAAAAAGTTCCAATGTGGATCTTGAAAATTTAGCGGAGTGTGTTCCATTTTTTGGAGTACCATTTACGACTAAGGAAAGCAATGAAGCTGAAGGTTTGCAAAATTTTCCCATAGATTACTTTACATAAAAGTAATTATTGTATCAATCAAATGATTTATAGGAATGTTACATACAATGGGAGCAATTTGTCGTAAGGGTCATCGTTCTAAACGCGATGCAGAAGCTATCGGGCATGTTAAGAAAGCAGGTGCTATTCTTATTGCGAAAACAAATATTCCTGAACTGAATCAATGGGTCGAGTCTAGAAATAATGTGTATGGTCAAACCAATAATCCTTATAATACAACAAGAACGGTCGGTGGAAGTAGCGGTGGTGACTCAGCAATAGTCACAGCATGCGGTGCTCCGTTTGCTGTTGGTAGCGATATAGGGGGATCTGTTAGAATTCCAGCATTGTGCAATGGAGTTTTTGGTTTTAAACCAAGCGAAGGTTAATTTTTTAAATGGTTTATCTCTCCAAATGACAAAGTCTGTGTATACTTAATTTTATTTCAATATTACCAGGTATGACTTCATTGAAAGGTATCGGAATGAGATATGAAGATTATTTCGATTCCATGGCCGAAGTTGGCCCAATATGCAAAAGAGCTGAAGATATCGAACCGTTACTTAAAGTAATATCAGGTCCAAAATTATCTCAAAGGCTTGTGTCTAGTTCAACTGTAGACATTAAAAAAATAAAAATATTTTATCAAGAGCGATCTACAGATTTACGAGCTAGCAAACTGAGTTCTGCAGCTCATTCGGCTGTAGTGAAGGCTGTTTCTCATTTATCGCAGATCACTGGCTCTGCTACAGAGGTTTTGATTTATTGCAATCATAACTGCATCATTTGAATGAAAAATATAATTAATACAAACTTTACAGGTGCATTTGCCAGGCTCGCAGTATAGTTATCGATTATGGAGGTTCGGAATGACTAAAGAATCTTGCGACTTCAAATCAGACATAACGAATAATAAGGTTGGTAAATTAATGAAATGAAGTAATGTAATGAATTAAAATTGGTAATTTTGTAGGGTTATGCATATGCATCTACAGAAATTGTAAAGTTTTTGACTGGAAACAGCAATCTAACTTTAGCTGCTGTTATGAAATTGATTGATCTCGATTTGTTTCCTTGTGAAAAGGAAGAATGGGCAACAAATCAGATAGCAAAAATGAAGCAGTATTTATTGGTTAGTAAATTAATTTATAATACAGTGACATCATTGAAGAATATCATTAAACTTTTTATTTTTAGGAAAAATTAGGAAATGATGGTATACTTATTTATCCTTCATTAAATGCAGCAAATTATCATTATGCTTCATTTTTGAGGCCATTTAATTTTGGTGTTATGGGCATTTTTAATGCGTTAAAAGTACCTGTGTGTCAAGTACCAATAGGACTCGACGACGATGGATTACCAGTTGGTATTCAGGTAATTGTTTATATATATTATACAAAAAAAATAAATTTGTTTTTTAATATAAATGTTTTTTAATTTATATAACAGGTCGTAGCAAATCCAAATAATGATCATCTTTGTTTTGCTGTTGCAAAAGAGCTAGAAGAGATTTTTGGAGGTTGGATTCCCCCTTCGTAATTTATATATTGGCTAGTAACGTGATTATATTTTAAAAATATATAAGCAGCGGTGATGATAGAGAATATTTAAATATCGAAATTGTGGTGGTAATTTTGAAACCTTACTTTTATTTCTCGAGCTCAAGATGCAATTTGTTAAAAATTATTAAAAAAGTTTTTAAAAAAATTTGAGTTTTAAGTATTGAATGTATTTTATCTTATTTATGTTATGAAATGTACATATGTTCAAATAATTACAAGGAAGATAGTTTGGGACTGGTCCAAAGATGATGGTGATAGGTGAAAAATTTGTAAGTAAAATAAATCATTGATTTTGGAATTTAACTTGTATTTATTGGTAATGCGGTAGAATAAAAATGTTAGTTGGTATACCTTTAGATTTAGTGGGTACTTATACTTTTTTTTTAAAATAAGCATGTAAACAATTCTTCTCTTCTAGCACGGGATATAAGTTATACGCAAATATATTGAACAGAAGGTTGGTGAAAGAGCTAGATGAGAAGGGAGGGTGGTGTAGATCGCAAGCGGGATTCAGGAGAGGAAGAGGGACTGTGGAGAATATTAAGATTCTGAAGCATATATTGGGGAAAGGTTAAAAGAGAAAAAGAAAGTGTGGGCCTTCTTTATGGATTTAAAGGCAGCCTTTGATAAAGTGGATCGAAAGGTGTTGTGGGAGATGATGCGGAAGAGAGGGGTAAGTGAGGGTTTGATAGATAGAATAAGGGACGTATACGCGGAGACGAGATGTGTGGTGAGGATAGGAGAGAAAACGTCAAGGGAATTCTGGATGGAGAATGGAGTAAGGCAGGGTTGCCCGATGAGTCCGATTCTGTTCAATATATATACAGTGGCCCCCCTTATTTTAACTTTCTTTCGTCCCTTACGTTAACTTTTTCCCCTCGTGAGTTCCCCCACCATTCGCCATTTTAAAGTGTTCAAAAGAGTGCGGACTGCTGTTTGCGCTTGCGCATACAGATGAGGAAAGACGCCACTATTTATTCTCTCATACTGCCAGCGGTGAGGATGAGGAGAAGCGGTAAAATAAGGGAAGAAGCCGTCATCTTCCTTGACTGGAAAAGTTAAAATAAGGGGAGGGTCACTGTATGGCGGATATTGAGGAGGAGTTAATGAAAGGGAAAGGGGGGTTAGGATGGGAAAAGATAAGGCATGGTCAATAGAATACGCCGATGATATTGTGGTATTAGCAGAGGAAGAGGAAGGATTAAGAGACATGATAAGGGGAGTGAGGAAGTATATAGCAGGGAAAAAATTAGAACTGAGTATAGTGAAGTCTAAGGTAATGGGCTTTAAAATAAGGGAGGGAGGGAGAAGGAAAGATTCTGGTGGTGGGGAGGAGAAAAGATAGAGGAAGTGAAGGAATACAATTACTTAGGGTACGTGGGGTAACAAGGCATGGAGGGGAAAAAGAACATATCAGGGAAAGGGTGAGAAGAGCTAGGGTAGCAATGGGATGGGTATGGAGTTTCGGGGAGAGAAAGTTTAAGGGGGATGTGAGGTGGAGATTAAAACTGTTTGACAGTATAGTGAAGGGAATCTTATTCTATGGAGTGGAGATGTGGGGTTTCAAGGAGTGGAAGGAGGTGGATGCGGTTCAAGAAAAGTATTTGAAGTGGATTTTGGGGTTGGAACGGAGGACACCTGGGTACATAGTAAGGGAGGAGTTAAAAAGAAATAAAATGTGAGTGGAAACGGGATGGAGGGCGGGCAGGTTTGAGGAAAAACTAGAGAAAGGAGAGGGAGGAGATAGCGATGAAGTGCATAATAGAAAAGAGAAAGACTGAAAAGGAAAAAGTGAGGAGTGAATGGGCAAAATAGAGTGTTGAGAGGGGAATTATTTATGGAGAGGGGGCACGATTCAGATGGCGTTGAATGATTGGGGAGAAAATAAATGGGAACTGTTGAGAGAGAGACATGGAGGTTGATGAACAAACGAGCGGGGAAAAGATGAGAGCGTCAAAGTCATGTGCGAGATACACAAGAGTGCCTGGTATACCAACGTACATAAGAGTATGTAAGAGAAATGAGGGGAAAAGACTGATGACAATAGCGAGGTGGAGATGTGGGAACGAAGAGAGGGGGAATATGTACTGGATGAATGATGATGGTAGAAAGTGTAGACTGTGTGCGAAAGGGAGAGAGAATGTTGAACACTTGAGATATAACTTCGAGTATGTGAGAGAGGATGGAGAAATCGGTGTGGATGATCTGAATGTGGATGGTAGAGGAATGAGGTGGATGGAAATGATAGAGCGAGTAAGAAGAGAGAGAGAGAGAGAGAGAGAGAGAGAGAGAGAGAGAGAGAATGAATAGTTAGCCGGCTGCCTGCTGTATCTTGTAAATGGCATTTTTGTATTTTTATATTTTTGGATTGTATATTTTCTTATTTTGGTTTCGTGTAACTTGTGTATTTTTGATTATTAAAAGAATTGATATATGGAAGTCTATGTAAGCACATGTAATGTGGAAGCATAATACACTACTACTAATGATTCTTCTCTTCTAAGTAAACGAAAAATAATGAAAAGGGATAGAAAATTTGTATTTTCTTCATGGTTTGTATCCGCGATTTAACATTTTGCAATTAAAAGTGGCTATTTTCAAATATACCGATTACGCTCCGGAAACAGCCGAGTGTCGCTGAAGCGGCATGTGACGTCATACCTAACCTGTAACATTAGAATTTTCATAAATTCCCAGGCAGCAAGTTGATCTCGCAAAGAGCTCAGAAAGATGTCAGAAAAAAATGTCTGACCTCGTTAAGAAAACTCAAAATGATATCAGAATTATGTCATAATGTGGTCAGATGACCCACTTAAAGGTGTCATTTTGGTAATGGCACGAAGACATCTTAAAGAAGTCATATTTTTAAGACATTAATCAAAATGATATGATAATTGTATCATAAAGTGTTCAGATGACTAACTTAAAGATATCATTTTGTTATTAGTCTAAAAATCTCTTAAAGAGATCAAATTTCTGAGAATTTAATCGGTCTGAACTAATCAACACTTGTAGGCTCGTTTTAACTGGATTTCAAAAAAGTTTGCATTGCAATTTACAGGGCACTATCAAATTCTCATTTATGCAATGTAAACTATGTTGAGAAACAATTAAAACAAGCCTACAAGTATTGTTTAGTTGGCTGATTAAGATCTCAGAAATGTGACTATTTTAATTGTAATATAAACTTTTTTATTTCATTAGACATTTTTAAAAATGTTAAAATATAATTATGTATTTTATTTTTACAGTAACAAAAGAGCAACTTAAACAATGTTATTTTTTATTTGTTTATTTATAGAGAATGAAAATCGACGTAAATTGTGATTGCTCGCAGTTGTTTTGACGTACCCACAAAAATCCATTGTTTTTCTGCGAAGATTACTTTGTAACTAATTTAACAATAACTTTTGCTTCCTTCAGTAAACATTTAAAGTAATATTAACCTTCGCTAGGTTCAGTGGACCCCACTGTGCATTTAAAGTTAAATAATTCGCTACATTAGTTTCAAATTGGAAATATTGGAACACCTATCGGTAATTTAAAGTACTACCAATAAATATCTGGTAATGCCGTTGTCGGACAAACGTCGTCTAGCGGACCCCAGTGTGACTACGGTGTATACTTCGAAGAAAATAAAAAAGTTTTTATTTTATGATTTGTGTAGTATACGTAGTCGATAATATTATGAGACATATATTATTTATATATTTAGAGATGGCTTACAATTTACGAGTTTGTAATCCCAACAAACGAAAAAGTATACGAAAAATCTGTGTGCGATTAAATATGAAATAAGTCTGTTTCTTTCCCACTCTTTCAGTTACGAATGGGAGTGTATACGATATTATACGCGATACATAAACGCACATAACCTAAAAGAAACGATTACTTTATTTTTACATTACAAAACTAGAAAACAGAACATTTCTTCGAAAATTATGAAATACGGAAAACGATATAATCAATTCTTCGATTAAATTACCAGAATTTAAAGCTATTCTAAGCCGCAACAAATCAATTTTTGTAATGCGTTAAATACGGTATCGTATAAGATCGAATGAATTCAATTCTGGTATTACAGGTCGTATAAAATAGTATAAATTCGAATAAGAATCTCGAATAATCAATACGCCACTAGAAAGAAACAGAATGCAAAATATCGATTTCATAAACTTTTTGGTTTATTCGGATATTCATAAGCAATTAGAAGAGACTGAGGAAAATGAAACGATTGGTGGAGATGTTTAAGAAATTTTCGATTATCAGGATGTAAATTACTTTACTTGTTCAGTTATATACCTTATACTTAAAAATTCCGAATAAATAAACATATGTAATTTATTTTTTCAAAGATTATGCACTTCATTCATCTAACTAAATGGCTTTTTTAAAATGTACATCGACAGACTATTTTTTTTCTACAAGACCGTAATCTGCAAAGTATGTCCAGTAAATTTCATTAAAAAATATTAAAAATATAATAAGTTATGATTTTTTAAGGAAATAAAGGCATTTTCTGTTCATTTTTAATTTGTAATTGTCTTTACTATTTTAGATGCAAACTTATGCAAATTGAACAAGGGGGTCATAATTTAGGATGGTCGAACAATGTCTCAGAATTTTTGTAACTTGCTACGGATTACTCTTCTAATATAGGAACGATTTTAAACATTCGGGTCCGGTATATAGACCCCGTGTGCAGTTCTTCGCATTTTTAGGATGTGTGACCGGCGAAGGTTAAGTTAAGATACACATATAGGAGAAAATTATCCTAACATAACTTAACCTAACTTAACCTAAAAGTTCACTTAACACTTTGTTGCGCAGTTCGAAGAAGATTTACAGATTAAGGATTTAAGATTAAAATAATTTTTCTATTTTTAAAAAATATATTTTTGAAATTACATTACTCGTATAAAATATTCTATTTTAAATCATAAATAACATAATAAGTTATATTAATATTTATTGTTTTTCCATACATGCTGAAGTGCGGATATTATTTCTAATTATGTGTACTGATTAAATAGAACTTTAAAATGCATTAAAATGCTTTCTGACAGATATTTGAGAATCTTAAAACCTTAAAACCTTTATTGAATGCATTTGACTAATATGTAGTATACGATGAGGTAATGAGTACTATATTCAGAAAGTTGGAAGGTATATGGGCAAATCCACGGAACTTTTAATTTTTAGCACCAAAAAATTTTTTGTATTTATTTCGTTTCATAATGTTTTTATTTTGACCATATATTCAGGCTATGGTGCTAAAGAAAATAATGCGCGAGTACAATTTTTATGACTCGCGTGAGTGCAAAATACAAAATGGCGGATAAAATATGAAAAATTGCTTGATTTGAATGAATTTTTTGTTTTTGTGATGGATGTTAACGATCACTGATTAAGCTTATGTTATCAGATTTTCGAAATGCAAAATGGCGGACGCAATATGGCGAAGTACAATACGCAAAATTGTTTAATATGTATAAATAAAACTAGGTTCCTTAGGAGTTTATAAGCCACTAACTATACGAATCTGTTGTCAGAGTTTTGAAATTCAAAATGGCGGTTTAATATGGAGAAACAAAATACGAAAAATTGCTTGACTTCAATGACACTCGGTTCTTACGGGTTTCAGAGGTCGCTGATTACGAAACAAATTACGAGGAAAATTCATATTTAGTCCTATCCGTGTGCTTAACTTACATCTTAATAGTATAACTTATATAATTATTTTAGCAATAGGCATTTATTTCTACATATTATCGCTAGAGGGATGCAGAATTTGTTAGTGGTCGAATTATTTAATTTACATATGTGCAGTCCGAAGAAATTAAAAATTCTTTTTCCGATAATAATACACATACAGACTATTTACACATTTTTTCCATATTTAGTGTTTGATATCAACAACCCAATATTTTAATTAAGCTTTGTAATGTAATTTGTTTGAAGTAAGTGAACCGTATAACCAAGAATCTGATTTTTGACGAATTTGAATTTCAAGCGGTTAAGAAAGTAAAACACTTGATTTACATCTTAATAGATGTAAATTATTATTATTTTTTTAACGGCTATAATTACTGTATTCTCCACAGTGAATTTAAACATTCTAATATCAGATTCGTAATCAGTGACTCCGTAAACCTCTTAATGTGAAATTCTGTCTAATTTAAGTTGCATTGTGATAGTTTTGTCCGCCATATTGGGTCCGCCATTTGGAATTTCAAAATTTCAAAATTCAGATTTGTAATCAGCAACCTAGAAAACTTCAGAGTGTAGTTACTGAAAATGTATTTAAAACTCTCTCCAAAATGTATTACGAAGATCCGTTGAAGTAAAGCCATCCGGGATGAGTGGTACTCACCAATTTACAAAATCTAAAGATGCTGTCATAATTTGTTGATAAAGTTGGAAAGTGGATAACGATCACAGAAAGAAATAATTGAAATATTGTTTATTTTAAGTATGCCGCAGTAAAAATGGCAATTTTTATACGTTTAAAGTAAAAATGATTAAACCTGTATAGAATCATTTTTAAAAGGAGCACATAGATGAGTGACAGCGTAAATTGTTTGTTTTTACGTCAGTAACAAATTGGAGTTAAAACGATTTATAATATGGTATCAAAATTATAATAGAGAAACTAAATTAATTTTATATTTCTACAAAACTTATTACGAAGGTTTAAATCTCTGTAGTTTTTTATCGAAAGAAAGCCCGTGTATAAGACTCTGACTATTACTTAGTGGTATTAGTTAGTTTATTTATTCACTACATTTTGCACTTTGAGAAAATAAAATATCTTGCATGTCATAGATGTATCATAGTAAAGTTTTCCATAATTTGTAAGAATCAGAAGTGATATTTTTCGTTTTTCGATTCTGGAACGTCTGTAACAAGTATCTGTGTTTACTAATTGCCTCGATATAGTTCAGATATATTATTTAAATATGTTTAAAGAGAAATATCAACATACATTAAATATATTTTAATAGTTAACATATTTATTTCCTTATATCACTGTACCACAGAAAAGTTAAAAGTTCTGTGGATTTGACCATATTACATTTATTATGTCACATTGCACAAACGAGTAATTAGGCTCATTTTCTTTGAAAAGAAGTTTACTCTTTTATTTGACAGATCTACATAACCTCACATCGAACTGTTCAAATCAGATATTGAAGATTCTGAATTGAAAAGTGCAATATCTATATGCAGCAATATTATCTCATTTATTATTTCTATTATTGTAATTCGTTTTAATTCCGGGTAACGAATTACCTGGGAAAAGAGTAGATCTTTTATACCTGCCGATAGATGGGTGTCGTGTCGCTGGTGACACGACTCTCTCGTCGCAATGATTTACTTCTTTTTCATATATTTTCATTCACTGTTGAGCATACTGACGATGTAATTTAAAATATATTTACATACCATTACTCTTCTGATTATATTTACCCTAATTTGCATGATCTGCAGTACTCCTTTCCAATATTAACACAGTCCGGGGTGCTTCCCAATATTAGCCAAATGGTGGTGACGAATTTTCGTCAGTCCACGCATATAATGAGGGAATGCGAATGTGTTGACAGAAAGTGTAACAGTAGTGCTCTCCTTAAGTTATACACTTTAGTGGCAATATGGCGTCAGCTCCCCTTAAGTTATACCCCCCCCCCTCCCAAACGCATTTCCGCTAGAGACACACACACACACACATGTGTACGTACATACAGATGCACACATGCATACATTTAATTGCGATTTGTTAAATCAGTTGAACATTAACGATCGCAAATTGTACGTTGAAGGAAGTGAAAAAATGATTTCAGAGTGCAAAAATGGAATGTAATGGAAAGCAGAGTGGGTGTGGTGGGGGAACGCGGGAAGAGAAGAATATAACTTAGGGGAGTATATAACATAAGGGAAGATAACTTAAGTGGAGCACTGTTGTACATAGTTGTCAGTTAATGTCCACGTGAAACATGGCGCATGACATTGCCAACGGTGGGGATTGGATAATACTGAAAGGACCCTATCGGTTAATATTGGGAGGGACTTCTATAATGTAAAAATATGTAGAAGCCAATTATGTTAAGTTTCCTGAAAATACGTAATGAAAAAAGATAAATTAATATTAAAAAATACTATTTTGTGCGACGACAACTACAAGATGTGATGTACTTTTTTAAATCTTCAATATGCCACGAGATCAACGAATTACAAATTTTTATTATTAAACTGTAATTTATATAAAATCACGGTTGCTTCACATAACGTTAAATGGTATTATTAACTAAAAAAAAAACGATATACATACGTCTTGGCTTAGGTAACCTGGTGGCCTGTTCCTGTCGATAGAAATACAAAGTGCACCAACCAAGCGATGGTACAAGTTTACCGCCTTTCCACCCGGACAACGAGATCCGTGTCAATAAACCGGAATCGGCACGATCAGTCTCCCTTCCGTACGTTCCTCACATACATCTCACATCAGTTATAATCATTTGTTCTTGAACATGTACTTACTGACATACCTATTTACGGAATTTTTAACTTTGGGTTTAAATCAAAATTAATATTTTTTTATGCATTTTCCCATTTATTTCGTTTTGTTGCCTAACAAAATAACGGAAAATCGCGCAATTAATTGGCTGAAAATAATTAAGTAAATAATTAAGGGGGTCCTAAAGTGTTCCGTCGGCAAGGAAGGAAGTTTCACAAAGAAACGTAAATTAAAGATGAATAAATAAAAATTTTGAAATTCGGGCTTTGTAAAAGCAATTCTAATTACTACAGATGGTTTCATAGAAAATACTAAGAACATTAATTGAGAAATGACCGAGAATTTTCGGAAATAAGTGATTTTTATTTATTTAAGCCTACTGGGTCAGTTACTTTTATCATATTGACTGCATAAACAGTTTCATGTTAAAGTTTCTGACTCAAGCAGTGAATCATTTTATTGTCTCATAAAGTAACTTAATTTCACTGACAAAAACAGTGAAATTTCACTCTTTCTCAGCAGCTCCTTTTTCAGTATAACGATCAATGACTAATCATTGAGAAGCAGTTTCAAATGGAGAGAGTACACCACATCCGACGTACAATTTTATGCTCATTCAGAGTATGGCCACAGAATTTATCTAAAGTCAATGCTTAAAAAGTTATAAGCAATTTTTTGGAATAAAAACACGTTATTTTTTACAGAAAAATATTTTAGATCTAACATTTTTATTCGTAACCGGTGGCATGCGCATCCGATTTTATATAGAAAAGTGTTTTCGGGGACTACATTATAAAATATGCATGGTACAATGTTGAAAATAAAGGTGAAAGTGTCCAAAATGGCGGCTCAGACACGAAAAAATGGTCGAAAAGTTCAGGAATTTTTTATTTGAAAATGAACAACTTTAAAACTTTCATATCGAAAGGAAAACCTCGCTCTCCACCTAACCTAACCTAATCTAACCTAACCTAACCTAAAGCTTTCCTATCAGACGACAAACATTCTGTAGAATCTTTCAACCAAAGAATTTAGCTTTGTGAAACCTTAAACAAACGAAAAAGAATTAAAACGAGTTAAATACGTTTTATTTCGGTTTCTTGACAATTTTCATTGAAATTCTTTAGTTCTAATTCGATATAATACGTGAATATAACATAAACATAACCTAAAAAACATTGACCAGCAGTTTTTTACACGAAAACACGAACTAAAATGTAATCAATTGCCCCAATGAACCAAGAAATAATATATGTGAAGGTAAACAACGCCTGCCAATTTGTTTTTCTTTTTTCATTATAATACAAAAGTGTATATAATAAAGCCGACTCATTATAAAACGAATTTTTCCGAATTCAAATATTCGGAAATCCACGTAAAAGCATTAAATCGATGAATTTCGAATTAGGTTGTGACTTTTTCCAATTCGAAACGGCAAGAAACCGGATTGGAAACGTAATTTTTGAATTCGGTCTTATTCTTTTTCGATTGTTGGGCTGTGATTTGTAGCAGACACACCGTGTAATTGTTTTATGATTTTTAAAATCTCACGTGGTGTGGTATGCAATAATCGTCCTTTTTTAAAATATTTAAATAATGGAAATGGAACATCTTATATGTTGCATATGTGGCAAGAAAATTTTGTCATTAATATAATTTATATGGAAACATTTTATATCGATACATCGAGTGACATTAATACATGGTGTGGGTTTAGAAGAATTTTAGAGTGGCCAAGATGATTGTCGTCGAAGATTAAAAGTAAATTGATAGATATAAACCCAACAGAATACGAAAACTTAACGTTGTAGGTGGTTTAAGCCCTGTTTTTTAATAAGTAAGAAAATTTAGGGAATTGCGAAAAAACATTTGCGTATATAAATTAAGAAATCTTATAAAATAAAGTAACTTATTCTAGTTTTTTTTTTTCGATGTCGAGTGCGATTATTTTGCAAATATTTTTAGTACTATTTATATACTTATATTTAAAAAATTTAACAATTATTTTTTTAATAGAAAATCATTATATTCTTTTAATTTTTTTATCATAATTTACAAGGTTTGAAATTCAGGACAAGTCTTAATTTGAGATTTCAAGTAAAGATAACTTTGGAGTGTATTAATATAAAAATTGCTTACTGGATTATACGTCGTATATTGTTATTAGTTATGCAATAAAATGGTCATTGATAGTGGTAGTCGTAATTAATAATAAAATACTAATACGTGCATGAATTGCAGAATGCCGCAATGATTTGAAAACCCTATTGATTTATTGACGTTATTAGGTGACTTTGATATATGAAGGATCGATTTCATTGTTACGGAGACGTGGTAACATTCAAGATCGCAAAGATCGCTGATAGACCAATATTGACAATGATGTAAAGATAAATCAGAAGAACGGCAATACATGAAAATAATTTATCAACGGATTCTCATGAACGTTCAAATTTATCGTGACGTTTCAAGCACAATCATGCACTCGTAGGCTATCATCACTACTATAATATACAGTAAATCGATAATAATTTTAATAATCTGTTTTTAAAAGATAGGTACTGTTCTTTTCGTTTAATTGAACAAAGAATTATTTTAAAAAAATATAGCTATTGTATGATCTACAATAAAGAAAATAGATGAAGACCTTCTTTAGTTTTGAACTTGATTTGTAGCTAAAAAAGGGGATTAAAAAAATAATTCAAAGCTGCGAATTTTGGTCCGAAATTAATAAAAATAGTTCATACAAGAGCCAAATATGTGTTATTTCTAATACCGTTGAAATGTTTGGTTTCAGATGTGCCAGTGAGCAGAAATCACATGTATCGCCGAAAAAGCCTTCTTACCTTTTGTTTGAAGAATTTTTCAATTTTTCAAAATTTTGTAATTTTGAATTTAATTTATAATAATAATCATTTCACGTTGGCCTTTGATAATGCTAAAAGTGAAATGCAATTGTATGTATAGATCAGCTGTTGGTTGATCGATAGTGTTATTAAAGACGGGTGGGGAAGTCTGCCCTATGCAGAGATGAAACTAAAAAATTTGTTGTTAGAAACTGTTTTTGGAAAATAAATATTTTAAAATATATTTGCAAAAAAAAACATTTTTATGCTTAGAGAGAGAGAGAGAGAGAGAGAGAGAGAGAGAGAGAGAGAGAGAGAGAGAGAGAGAGAGAGAGAGAGAGAGAGGGAGAGAGAGAGAGAGAGAGAGAGAGAGAGAGAGAGAGAGAGAGAGAGAGAGAGATAGAGAGAGAGAGAGATAGAGAGAGAGAGAGAGAGAGAGAGAGAGAGAGAGAGAGAGAGAGAGAGAGAGAGAGAGAGAGAGAGAGAGAGAGAGAGAGAGAGAGACAGAGAGAGGGGAAGGGGGTAGATAAAATTTATGTCGTCGGTGAAATTAAAAAAAAAATCGGTAAAACATAACAAAAACCCAAACTCGAATTCAAAAAATAACAATACCAATTTTCGCTTTATAAGAACATAAATACAAAAATACGTATGTCTAAAAAAAGGATCAGCTGCGATTTTAATTCAAACGGATTTTGAATAGAAATGATATAGGAACTTTCCCCGAAAGCCGATTCTGGATCCATTTTCAATAAACTTCTTCCTCCTTCATGACCACTGATGGAAACGAATCGGTTGACAACGTCAATCTCTAAGCTACAATCCAGAAACTATCGATATATTTTCAAGTCTAAGTATAAAGTTGAGAAATGAGTATTTTTATAAATTTAATAGAGAAAAAATTCTAAGAAAATCCGAGAAAATCCAATGAACTATTATTATTTATTAGTATAAAATTGATTATTACGTGTTATATTATGTGTAAAATTGTGATTATTTCCGTTTATTATAAAATATTCTGAAAATTCAGTTAATTTTACGTCAGATGACTGTTTGGGTATTGTTTAGACACTTTTTATTACATAAAATACAACACTTGAAAATTGTAATGAACAAATATACATTAAAGACTTCATGGGTTAAATCTGGTTTAAATCTATTCCCTATCGGCTCAAGTTGACCCGTTTTAAAGACAATTTAAAGTCAACTCGACCGAAATCGGTCAATAAACGGTCGATTTAAAGTCGACATGACATATACAAAACTAATCTGTCAATAAACGGTCGAATTAAAGTCGACATGACCTATACCAAACTAATCGGTCAATTGTCGGTCAATATTCGGTCAATTTTTTGCACAAATCTTGTTGAGAAATCAACCGAGTATTGACTTAGTCAAAAAACCATTATTCGGTCAATTTTCGGTCAACTTCATAAAAGTCAACTGAAAATCGACCAATAAAAATTTGGCGTCAACTTACCGTCGACTTTTACTATATCGACTGATTATAGACTAATAAAAAAAATACCTTTTGATAAATTTTCGATCAACTTTGTAAAATTCAGCTGAAAATCGATCAATTAAATTTTGGGTCAACTTACCAAACGAATTTGACCAATTCGACCGATTATATTCTCAATCAAAAAACCGTTGTTCGCTCAATTTTCTGTCATCTTCGTCAAAGTCAACTGAAAATCGACTGATGAAAGTTTAACGTTGACAATAAAAAAGTACCTTTCGGTCGGTTATCTAACAGTTACTCTTTCATATACGACATTATGTCTCCGGCCCTCGGTCAATTTTCGGCCGAAAATCGAAAAAGTCGACCGAAAGTTTGACGGAAAATGTCTCCATCACTCGGTCAATTTTCGATCAATTTTGAGTAGATTCTTTGCATAAATCGACCGTCGATTTTCGGTCGACTCGGGTGGGGTTTGTTCAGAAAGAACAGTTCATCATCTAGTTTTCTGACATTTTAAGTGTATGCCAAATATCGTAGTCGCTTAGACGTTACGTGAGATCGTTTAATTCGTTATGATATCAAATAAACATAACTTACTTTTAGATTAGAACTATTTTCGTGAGATTCCAGACATGTCTGCGTGAGAAGATTTTGTGACGGATATATAAAACTCTTGCTTTACGGAGCGAATAGTTAAATTTAATGCGGTTAAGTGCATTAATGCTCGTAGCAGTCCAGTGAATAGGAACGAACATGCAAACCTCCTTCGTATATTGCCCCAATCCATGTCACAACATCGAAATCCTATACATACATATTGTGACATACGTAACGAACGTAGCCGTATTGGTAAATCACATCGTGACACTCGCATACCGGAATATACACGACTCGACGATATTGTACGATATAAGTTTATAAACCCCATTAAGGTGTGTTACGGTGGTACGAATAACGGGCGTATCGTTATTTTTTTTTAATTTCCCCATGCTCATGCTGCTCGATCGAGCATAATGATACACGGATCCGAGTCCGGTCTCCGTGATCCATTGCAAAAGTGTCGTGGGCGTCGGCGTGATCTTGCGCTTTATCACCTCCCTTCATAAATAATATCACAAATTATGCGTCTTGTTCAGAAGTACGATGCTGCTGTGTTATTATTTGCATGGCTAATCGTCGGTACTATTTTTATGTTATTCTGTAATTGAGTTATTTTATAGGCGGACTTTGTAATTAAGATATTGCATTGAAGTCTTCCTTCCACATGCATCCTTTCTTAGTTGAACGCCGCAAGTTTTTATAGAATGGAATGCGTAATCTAATGTTATGATCTCTTTGTACATCATTATACTATTTTTTACCCTTTTAACCCATTAAGGCCTAAACGGACGTTTTTCGGACAATTTTTTCGGCAGCATAGTACAGTCTCTTAAATTTGTCTAAAAAAATTTGGGAAAAGGTTTTTATGCAGAATTTCATCCTCTTTTCCATGATGGTCTTATTTTTTTGATTTAATGTTCTGATCCCCGGGAAGTAAATTTTTATCGTCCATGGACCAAAAACTATAAGATCCATGTATTTGTAAGCCGATTTGCAGATGGCGCTGTCCACAACAGCGTTAATTAAGTTGCAAAATCATCGGGATTCTGCTTAGTCCTCGAATAAAAAAAATCCATCGAAATGAGATATAAACGTTTTCTTGGGGGCTTTCAGGGTCGCTGATCACGAATCCAACGTTAATTTTGTAAAATTAAACTGTTTAAACAATTTGTGTAATTTTTAAAATTTATTAATTTAAAATTTAAACAAATTTTAATAAAATCCATCGAAATGGGGTAAAAACGTTTACTCGAGGGTTTTCAGGATCTCTGTGGACAGCGCCATCTGCATATCGGCTTCAAAATACGTGGATCTCATATATTTTGGTCCATGGACGCAAAAAATTTACTTCCCGGGGATCAGAACGTATTCTTTTAAAGTGTTAAGGTTGATTAAAAAATATTTTATAAATTGTTTATAACAATTCAGGCTTCCATTAAATCAAAAAAATAAGACCACCAACGGAAAGAGGATGTAATTCTGCATAAAAAACGTATCTCCCGATTTTTTTTTGACAACTTTAAGAGACTGTACTATGCTGCCGAAAAAGTTGTCCAAAAAATGTCCGTTTAGGCCTTAATGGGTTAAGTTATTTTTTGATTCCTGGGGATCAGAACGTGTTCTTTTAAAGTTTTAAGGTTGATTGAAAAATATTTTTTACCGTAAATTTAGTGTTTTCTTGTAATAAATTGTTTATAACAATTCAGGCTTCCATTAAATCAAAAAAATAAGACCACCAACCGAAAGAGGATGAAATTCCGCATAAAAAACCATTCTCCGATTTTTTTTTTACAACTTTAAGAGACTGTTCTATGCTGCCGAAAAAGTTGTTCGAAAAATGTCCGTTTAGGCCTTAATGAGTTAAGTTGTTTTACAGGTCCTTTTTTTACTTTAGTTACGTGGCCAGTTTGAATCGTCCATTTCTTCTAAAAAATATCTACTATCATATTTATTGAACAATCGGGATCAATTTTTATGTATACATTACATTGATTACAACCCGTTTCAGTGGAAAAATTTATGAGCAATTTAAAAAAAATTTAAAAATTATAGAATTTTTATTTTATTTTATTTATTTATTTTTTTTCTATTAATTAATTAACGGGCGGAATCGCCCTTTTTACTCAATTGTTGCCTTATTATTTCTTATGATTTTGCGAGAGCTGCAGATCGACTTAGACAGATGGCGCCATACTTCGCATTTGTGTATGAAATGTAGGACTGCAGAAACCTACACCAAGTACAGCAGCGGTCATGAGTCGATTTCCGCCAGATAAACAATACTTTCGAAACGTAAACACAAACAACGTGGCTCGTCTTACCAACAGCGAGCTGCTGCTTGGAAACGAAATCGAAAAATTGTTCACCAGACGGGAATCGAACTCACGACCTACGACTTCGTAGTCCAGTGCGTTAACCGCCTGAGCCACGAAGCCGATTATTTTGCAAAATTTTTGCGTAAATAATAGTTTCTTTGCATTTTTTCAACAGGACTCGATTGAGTATACTTGAATATAGGAAAGGTATCTTTCAAAATTTAACAGACAATCTTTTTACTTGAGAAACTGAGTTAACGTTGACTGCTAAGTTTATCGCAATGTGTTAGAGTCACTTAAAAAAACACTTTCAAACAATCAGACAAAGTCCTATCGGAATTTGGGTCCATTTAAGGGTCCAAGTATCCGGCATACCTATATACGCCTCGTAATAATTATAGACTCAGTACCAATGGAAAGTCTCCGGCCATTTCAGCTTCGACGGAAGTTGACAACACTACTGTGAAAAACTTTCAAGTCATCCTAGGAACACGGGTCCTTCAAGAAATTTAAGGTTCATTCGAGGCTCAAAGTATTGAGCACCAATGAGCACAGTACTTACGAAAAGGGAGTCAGAAACTCTCTTTCAAGCTGACCTATCAAAATAAGTTCTTCATATGAATTTAGGGTCCATTTCAGATTTATGATTATTTGCTAGGGCTGGATGATTTTGGAAGCTTTAGGATCTTTCAAATCTTGTGCTGGTTTTTTGAGAACATCAGTAGGGGAGAATGGTCCCTTGCCAAATCCCTAAAAGGTGTACAGATGCTAAACCTAATAATAAGTTCCACAATATGCAACGATTACTTTTTTATCTTCATTAAAAGTTGATAAGGTTTATGGATGCGCTTTTGAGAGATTCAGAAGGTTAAGACCAAATTCTAGGTATTAGACAATTTCAAAAGAGGTGATCCGAAATCAACCTCCCTATGGTAGGGAACGAAAATGAGTTCGTTAATGTAGTAATACAGGGCTGTGACTTAAGTTGGTTTTGAGTTTCCTTCTATTGTTTTTTTATTTTATTTTGTTTTTGGTCTTTTGCATGTTGTTTTCTGAGCTATACCCGCAATGGTATTACTGCAACTGGTTTCCTCAGAATTGCCAGACCTCTTTTTCGGCGTTTCTTCTTGGATGTTGTCCCTTTCCAGAATAACTATCTGTAATCATCGTCAGAAATTATTATTAATAGCACATTATTCCTTAAAAAACGCTTTATGAACAATAATGATGTAAAAAATGGGGGTCATTTCGAACCACCACTAGGAGATTGGTTTTGCATCACTCTGATATTTTTCACATGACGAGTCACCCTTCAATGATGGTAATAAAATAATGTAGCTTTCGATTTTTCTACAAACAAATAATCAGTACGAATTGATGTTGGGTGGAGCTCAAGAAAAGAATTTCCTGTTATCAAAATGTAATCAGACGTGATAACCTTGCAATAAAATGAGAAATCTAGACGGAATTTGTCATCATATTGTTAATATTACCTATGTCAGCGTTACAGTCACACTACTATCAATTCAGCCAGCAGCGCCATCTATGTTGACCACAGAGTGGTCGTTATGACATCATTTTCCCCTACGGAGAGAGCAATGTAAGTTAAGATTTACATTCCCTTAGTTTTGGGATTAATTTCCAAAGGAAAATTAAAAAATGCACGGCCCGATAACCGGATATTCCTTATTAGGTTAAGAGCAATTCTAACCGATTCCATCGAATTAATTCTTGAGCCGTAATCGCTCCACGTGCTTCGATCTCCAACAAGAGTTGTGCACGATTGACCCACGAGCTTTGAATATTCAATTGCTCTTTGTTTTTCTTTCGAAACGATTTCTTTTATTTGTTGCATCTCTACGCTTCCGTTCATTGGCCTCTTTACTGTGATTATTTTTCTTGTTTTGATACAAGACATTCGTAAATACTGTTTTCAATACAAGAACCATAAAAATCTCTCTTTAACATTGATATTTTTGGCTTTAAAAGAATAGTTAGATGGTAACTCAAAGATCAGAGTATCTATTAACCTTATACAACCGGTTTAGCTACTGGTTCAAAGGCAATTTTTTTTTGTTTCTTCCATTTGTAGTTTATAGAGATTTATCATCAGAATAAGCGGAGTGTTTGTTAGGGCCGGGGAACAAAGTTCCGAAAATCAAACACCCGAAAGGTTAAAATCTCGATATTGCATGAGTCCAAGGTATTTTAATTTGCTTTCTTTTTGAGACATTTTCAAAAACAAAGTGAAGAAAATCACGCTGGAGCCTTGCTATATCGAAATTTTGGCCTTTCGGTGTGTTGATTTTCGGAACTTTGTTCCCCGGCCTTTGTTAGAAGTGGAGATAGCGTTATGACGATTCAAATCAAACATAATGTAATCAAATTATTTAATAAAGTCGCTGGAAAAAGCGACTACATGGAAAAAGAAGTATGAAAATGTATCGAGAAAACAACATAGTCTCTACTTAAGTTTTTATGACGTGTTTATTTTTATAGCACAAAATTCTGCCCTTGTAAATTTGAAGCTGAATTAAGCGACATTTAATTCACTAACTATTCACCTCGAAAAAAAGAAATTTATCTGATGAATTAGTAATTTCTTACGTGTTTTGGGTCGCTGAATCCGAATCCGAAGTTAGAATTTATAAGTTGGTTTGCTTTTCTTCATAACCTCAAAAAACATTTTTTGGTATATTGGATCGACGAGACTAATTTTGAAATTGTGACCGAGATTTCGATTACGAAGTCAAACCAACTAAATTGATGTTTCAAATGGTGGATCCTGTATGGTGGACCAAAAACGTCGGATATTTTAAAAATTGATCCAATTCACTTGAAAGAGCCTCCGTAAGCTCCATGTAAAAAATTGCCCGTTTTCAATGGTTGTTTTCGGTACCTCGACATTTAAAACTTTTCTTATACCAAATGGTTACTTATGATGTACATTGAGTAAAAGGGGACTATAATACATAAAGCTGTTACATTTTTAGACAAGATCGGCTATATTTCTTAAACGAGGCATATGCTCATCTTGAAATTTCGCAGAGACTATTGGGTCATCATTTTGAAATTTGTTACTGTGGTATCAAGTTTACAATAAGCGATTGCTAAACCCTTAGATTAATAATTTTCATCGAGATGTGAGAAAATATAGTATTAAAGCCCATAATATGGGCTTACCTGACCTATTACACAACATTTTTAGACGCTTGACCGCAATTTTAATGCCGACCATGTTGAATTTTAAAATCGGTAAATATACTTCTTTGTAACTTACAACTTGCAGTAGAGATATTTGAAGCATTTACATATACCCTGATACTGTATTATGACTAAAGAAAATCATTTGTGGTGAATAATGTTTAAAACATCTCATTTTTTTGTCAAAAAGCTAAATCTTTTTTCCCCTTAAAGGTATTTCAATTATTATTAGAGATTCTGAAAGAGCAGGCTTAGAACATTATTTTACACCATGCTGAAATGATTTTAACATTCAGACGTCGGATTTAATATTTTGTTTTTTAGAACAAAAGAGACTTCAGACCATTCTGGGACAATAGCGACCTAGAAATTATTTAAAGAATCTGAAATAATTAGGAAAAATTTTGTTCACCATATACAAGAAATTAACGGGATAGCACTTGAAAAAAAGTAAAAAAAAATGTTTTTTTGACCGCCCTACTTAGTTTTTTTTGAGGTCGCTGATTAAGAAATCTGTTGTCAGTTTTTTTAAATTTAAAATGCCGGAACAATTTAAAAAAATGTTTTGCATTTACCTAAAGTTTGGTGCTTGGATGTTTTTTATTTAGAAAATCTGACTACACATTTTCAATTAGCGAATCGAAAAAAAAACTCCAAGCACCAGATCTTCGGTAAATTAAAAAAAAAATTGTTCCGTCATTTTGAATTTTTAAATACTGACTACAGATTCAACAGTCACTTAATATTTGTATTTTTGTATTCTCCGCTTAGTCGTTACTATTTAAATTTTTGTTATCTAATTCTACGAGGTTCGGAATTCGTGAAACTTTTTACAAGATTTGGGATAATCAGATAATATATCTTATCAAAATTAGCAATCTTTTTATTGACAACTCGTAATAGTATTGCATAAATAACAGACGAATCTTTGCCCCCAGAATATTGTACTCGGAGCAGATAAAGTGAACGGTCGTTTGCTTTACTTGAGAACGTTTGTCGCGATCATACTCATGATCTGTATCTCTTCGATTGTTCCGAAGCACTAAAAATTTGCTTTTAAGGCACCAATCTGCAATCATGAATTATTTTTTACTACTATTTTTGATAAAAAATGGATTACATGTCTCCAATTCACCGAACTCATTTCATATTCACATAAATTATCAAAATTTAAAAAAGATTTGTGAATTTGAATTACTTTTTCAAGCAAAAGTCTCGGGTTTCAAATTTGTAGATATGTGGATATATACATGTATATTAATTATGTATAAGGAACTTGTTACGTTAAGCTTTGTAGTATTAACAATTATTATTATTAAAGTAACAATTTTTAATGTGTTATTGAAACTTTTACTCGATCATCATCATGGCGAAGCAAAACAAACCTCAAGAAATTTGTTTAATAGATGAATCATGATGCTTGCCCACGATAATTTAAGAGCAAAATGTAATGTCATCCTTCCTTCTTGTAGACTATTTAGTAATTACAATAAATGTAGCACTTGATACTGCCAGTCATTAGTCATAAATGTCTTCATGCGATCATCTAACTTTATGTAAATCGACGCCGTGATGGCATCTTTGTTTTTTTAATATTATTTCCGAAACTAACATAGGTTTTCACATAGTTATGCGCGTTTTAGTCTGCAGTGTGTGTGGTATCACCACTTAAAGACCAAAGTTATTATAATTTAACAAGCGACATTTTACCAGCTACTTGAGTTTGTAATAAAACACGAACCTACTTGCTTCTAAATAGATCTGGTTCGGGAAAGAAGAGTACCTAGACATTATTAATATCGGTCCTGGACTACGTTAGATTGGGTATTGAGAATCGTAGTGTACCAATTCATATTCTTTTTGGTTTATCCTAAGCAGTTGGAGAAGGTTGACATCTTAATATACTTCTTCGTAAGCTCAAAGCCTATATCACTGATCATGAATTTCCTTAAAACGTCTCGTACATCATTGGTCGAACAAAACAACAAACTGCACCAAGTATTTGCATACCACCAATATTTACGTTTCCTCTATGAACAAGACTGCTTTCGAAGCATACTTCTGATGTTTAATTACTTTCATTTAGTTAAGAGAGTTAAATACCTGAATCAAGCACTTTCTGGTGATTGAGTTTTTTTCTTTGTTGTTGTATTTGTGAATTTTTTTTCTTTTCCAACCTTGGATGAACCTACAGTTTTATGATTCCGAATCTCTTTTATACCATCGCTGGTATGGAGTGCTCCCAAAGTAGTGGGGCCCCTTCTACTAGCTGTAGCTATATTTCAACTATTGGTCACTTTGTTTAGTGAACAAATTCTTTTAGCTCTAACCTCTTACTTTCCTCCATTTTCAACTCGGATTTCATGCTGTTTCTCATTTCTCTTATTTTTGGCAGATATTTAGCACGTATTCGGGAGTATCTTCTTCTCCATAGGTGCAATATACCCATCTTCCATTAATCGAAATCAGTTTGGCTTTGAAATGCCCTTATGCGGTTAGGAATTGTATTACTGGTCGACGACAGTGGGCTTTCATAGAAGAATCTGGCCAATTAAGTTGGGAACAAGTTTTCGCTAGTGACCACCAAGGATTCACACTAGGGCCACTAATTGTTTCGATCTTCACAAGTGATATATCATCCGTACTTGAATTTTTTACTTACATTTTATATACTGGCTATCTCCAACTCAAGTGATCACATCGATATTGGTGGAGGAAGGAGAGGAAGAGAGGGGTATAACTTTAGACCTCTCTTATTATACCATTACTTTGGACAAGCATAATGCATAACTTAGGATAGATGTATAACTTTGGACGGTATAACTTAGGGTGGAGCCTACTGTATTCCGAAATTGACTTCAAAACGGCATTATTGAGAAGAAGGTAAATGTATTTGGAGTAGAGGAACAAGCTCCTTCAAGAATTGGAGAAGCGGAAATACTGAGAGAGTCGACTGTTTATTACTGTACGGATCGGCACTTGTGAGAACCACCAATGTTGCTATTGCCTTTCAATTCGTACAGGAAATGCCTTCTTGGAGGGCCTGCGCCTCCCTCTGAAAACTGCTATAACCCAACCATTTGGGGACACACATAACCACCAATATATATAGTTATAATAAAATATACCTATATTTGTATAGGATGATAGTTGCAGGATACATCTAATTTTTATCAACGGAAAGGCTCGGGAGGAGGGGGCTGTCAGAGAAATGGTAAATATTGTTATCAATGGAAGCACCAAGTTATTTTAGGTGCTTGGGAGGACTGTCCCCGTAAGCATCAGAGGTTTTTAAAAGCATCATTCCACACAACATCTGGTTCCCACACGCACTGAATCATATCAAAGATATTCTTGGACAAAGGTGAACAACAAACTGAGAACCAATATTTATTGCACCTAGATTCAATATTACAGTGAAATAATATGAGATGTAATCTAAGCGTAGGATACACAGTAAATAATAATGAGTCTTATAGTTCCAGTATGCCTGCGTTAACGGGGGAAACCGACCTCCCAGATCCTCCCTCGACAGGAAGACTCGTTAATCCTAGTCAGTTAAAAAAAAGGCGGCGCTAAAACGTGTTGGAGCTAAATCGGCCAGCACCAAAATTCCGCGCCAAAACGGCCGAGCCAAAAAGGCTTCGCCAAAACGACAGCGCCAAAAGGTCCTGCTCCCATATTACTTATATTATATTGGTTGTTGATTTTATTATTTTTGGTTTCCAATGTATTCAACTGAGACATTCCGTACCTTGTATACAATGAGTCTCGGTATATTTACCCTCTCGGTTCCATGTCTTCCCCTCCCGTCACGTTATATTTGCCAAAAGAAGGGGTGCATCGTTTCTCCGACTCCCTCAGCCGCGTTTTGCTCGTGACGTTACAGCAGGCCCTCCTGAGGCCCCATCCCGCAAGGTGGGAGAAAATAGAGCGGCGACAGTAAATATAACGAGACGGAACCGGGCAAATATGCTGGGAGGTAAATATAGCGAGACGCAATACCGGGAAAAATGTATTTGGATTCAAACATATTCACTACACTGACAACATTTTGTATTGGTTTTAATATATTGCAAATCAATAGAAACTATTTATTCATACCAATCCTTTTCAATACCTTCCTAATTTCACAAATAATATAATCGTAATGCATTTCCAGTTTTTAATGTATTTCAGTACTATTGAGATTTATGGGTAATTATGATGCAGGAAGCGCTCCGTAATAAAAAATTGACTTTTTTTAAATCTGTATGTCCACCATGCCCACGAAAATTTTTATTTCATTATCATCAGTTCATTAAGCGACTAATTTTAATCGGCATTGGAAATCTGTGTTTTTCTTCACACGCATTACAATTTACTCGAATGTCTGGTTGGGAAACCGATTTTTTTTTCATCGATCACCCAGAATTTATCGCTTTACCCGGTAAGCCGCAATTCCCGACAGGATTCCACGACAGTTTACGCAATTGGTATATAGAAAGCCACATGCGCGCAGGTTGTTCCATATGCACGCGGTTGTGTTTACTCGGCGGGGCGCGAGAGAGCTGTTGTTTTCAGTTCATTCACAACGTAATTTAATCGAGCGTTACCACAATGCTCGTGCTCTTTTATCCCCCACTCCTTGCAAATGCGTAGGCATTATGCACATACGGGCAAGTGTGCGTGAATGTAAATGCACGATCGGTTTTGCCATTGAGAAATTCCCAAGCTCGTCAATGCTGCACTTACATTCGAGCAAGACACTTTTACCAGCCATCCCTTTTGCCCTTACGATCCCGCGACATTTACCAAGTTGCTTTTCTGTTTCTAAAGAAATACGACGATCGATGAGCCTGCCAATAAATAATATGTGCATCGAAAGCAGGCGCGGAATTACTGTGGGAAAATTTATGAAATAATTGTTTGGTAAATGATGACAAGAACCCGGATACCTTTGGAAACATCAAAGGAAGAGTAACTTTTCTAGCATTTCCGAATGGGTACAACAAAATTCGGGCTAAAAATTCGTTTTTTCAATATACAAAATTAAATATGACACGTAATATATAAAAAGATAAGGAAACCCAGACAATTCCCAAAAAATGATGATATTTTTCTGATCAAGTAGAGAAGCATATGCCACTAACAAATTGTTATTTGGGTCATTCAAGAACACTCTTTAATCGTGTGGAAATTCACACATCATTCTGGTAAAAACTATTAAACAGCAGAGTCTAGGTGGAATTGCATCTCTCTATATTTACGTATATTGGTCCGGTTCCGTCTCTGCTCTCTTTTCCCCCACTTTACGGTATGGGGCCTCAGGAAAGGCCGGCTGTGACGTCCCGAACATAATGCTACTGAGGGAAGCGGGAGAAGCGGCGCACCCATTTTTTTGGTAAATATAACGAGACGGGAGGGGAAGGCGTGGAACCGAGTGGGTAAATACACCAGGACTCTACTGTATACGAGGTATGAAATGTCTGGGTTGTATACATTGGAAACCAAAAATAATAAAATCAACAACCAAAAATAATATAACTAATATGGGAGCAGGATATTTTGGCGCTGTCATTTTGGCGAGGTCTATTTGGCGCGGCCATTTTGGCGCGGACATTTCGGCGCTGTCCCCTTTTAGCCCAAACACGTTTTAGCGCCGTCTTATTTTTTAACTGACTAGGATTAATGAGGCTTACTGCCTCAGAATTTTACATTTATATTGTTATTATTGTCCTCGTTTTATGCGGGAATAAAATTTAGTGTACTGAGCCAAAGATTTTTCAATATATTTCTGATTTTATTTAAGCTTTATATTTTTAAGTGAGCAAAATTCCCAGAGTAATCTCCAAACATGTTACTCAACTGAAAAATTTGCGATGCGTAAAGTCTCGTTTGCGATTGTTGGAAAAAGCCAACGTTTCGCAAATTACTGGCGTCAAGATCAGAGATCTGAAATAACGAGGAGGTATAAACCTGGAGGCGAGATATCCCAGACGTTCGTAAAACGTAAAACTCATCGGCAATGCGGGCACGCATTTGTACCGAGTACTTGGCTGAGGACAACCTGATGGCATTTCCGCGCAATTACGCCGCCATAAAAGAGGCCCTTGATGAAACCGAGGAACAGACGGTTCCGTATTCACCTTGACGGCCCTTCGCCATATTTATTATGGCAAAAGCGTAAACGTTCCTGGTGAGAAAATCTTCTAGGCCGTGCTTCCCGGAACGTTGGACGAGTTTTTCGAGTTTGGTCAATTACGTGACTCGTACCACAAGCAGGGCAAAAAACGGTAACTTCGACCTTCGTGGAATTTTTTTATCGAAATATCGTTGCAAAATCAAATTTTAAGGAGTTCTGAACTGCTCCACCGATATGGTACAATTTTTTCTTATGTATGGAATAAATTATGTTTCACCACTTTCGAAAATGATGTGCGCGCCCCACAGACTTCAGGCATATGCGCCACCAAGCGGTAAACGTTCGATGCAGCTATTCCTTTCGCCATATCGTGATAACGACTTCTGAACGTGTTACTCATTTCACTGTTAATTGTGAAAACTTTCTTTGCATTTAATGTAGTGAACTTTTAGATATGATATACTTGTAGTATGCAAAATTTGTTAAAGTTCTGTTTGTCGTGGCTTTTTAATCAAGTGGTAGATTCCGTACTGTTCATATAGGTAGTTAAAAGAACAAAAAAATTAATAATATTGGACAGAAGCTTGAAAGTGTAATAAAATGGAGTATTTTTTTGGAAATTTATTAGTGAAAAGTGATAAATTCCGAGAAGAAAGTATAAGATTTATGGCATTAATTACTTTTTTCTGCATATAATTTTCAGAAACGGAGACAAAAATAAACGATTAACTGATTTTACGCGGTCGACCATGTGGGCTTATCGCGATCAAATTACATCCAGCAGCACTCCATTTGTCGAGATCGAAGCAACCGGCAATATTTCCGGCTAATCTCGATCTTCAGAGCGTAAAATACTGGCACGACCATATTGCGACCACGATGCGAAAGACTTAATTGTGTATCAGATATTGCTCCCATGTTGCGTACTTTCATTTTACTGGACGAATTTCGTTCGGTGTTGAACGGGCAAAATATAAATCATCAGATTGGTATAACGGAGATAATAACATGAATAATTATTCATGCTGCGAGTATATTTGCCAACCAAAAAAAGTATAAAAGGTATATATGATGAGTACAATGGATATGCATTTAAATGGTAAGAATTATGGATATTGCGATGACATTTAATACAAAGAAGATACGAAATGAATAGTAGAGTTCAGCTTTATTTGTCTAAAACTTATACTTGATTCAAAGATTATTTTTTTCACTCGGCAGGATTTCGCACTAAATTAAGGATTAATGGAATCTGTTTAAAGTTATTTCTTTTAAAAGTATGTGTACACAATGTGTACAAATATCATTTCTCACATTTGGAGTGCAAAATACTATTTTGCTCCATATATCACGGGAGAAAAATAGCACTTTCTTTCTCTAGGGAGCAAAATAAATGAGCAAATCCACTTGAATTCTTGAATTGACTTGAATTCTCCAAATAGAATAAGCTACAATAAGGGCACCAAATAGTGAATGGCTTCAAAATCTATTTCTATAGCTTCAACAAAGTATTTGGTATTCCCGTTCTTCTATATTTTTTCTTCACTATGCGGGATGAGGCCCAAAGAAGGGCCTACTATGACGTCATGAATATAACAGGTCTGAGGGGAGTGGGAGAAGCGGTTCTCCCCTTCCTTTGGTAAATATAGCGAGACAGGAGGGGATCTACTTATTGCATTTCATATAAGAAACAATGATTTCTACTTCAGACATCGCCATATTGGATCTGCTGTCATGAATTTCGTATTTTTGACAATGCGAACGTATTCAGCAATCTCAAAAACCCCCTAAAACGATATTATCTTTTTTGAAGCACCAAAGTAAATATAAGTAACGAAATTCATAAATGTAGGAACAAATGATTTCGTAAGCGGTTATTTTAAAACCACCAATTTATGCAAATCAATTTTGTTTCAGTGTGATCTTATTCTCTAAGCAGCAAAAACACTTTTCTAATAGATATCGCAACGATGTTTTCCCTCCAAACAAAATATTGAAAAAGAGAAAAAAAAAGTATTGAAAAACTTGTATTTTTCCGAAAATTTCTTTTAAAAATAGGTTAGGTGTCATTTTTAGAAATTCTTTCAGTAGCAATGGATAGAATGACATCGAAAAAAAATAGGATCATGTCGAAAATCGGTACACTTGTGAAGGTTGGAATAAATAAAATATTTAATAAACTATATATTTATAATTAGCTATCTTACCGACCGTATACTTCTGCACATTATAATTATAACTTATGTGAAATGGAAATATAGATTTGCGGTTGAAACTATATATGAGGTTATAAATGGAGTATTTATTTTGACTTTGATCTATGAATTTGACTGGCTTAGTAAGCATAGAACACCCTTAATAAATTAAGTATGATAAATATTCTCAAAAATATATCGATTAATACAAATTGAGACACATAGAAAAGTGGCAGATATAAAAAATGGTAAAATTGAATATGAAAATATATGATGATATCTTCATTATTGACATAACTTTATAAAAAATAAAATCTACATTTTAATCTTTATTTCATAAATTAATAAAGTAAATAAATGAAGATTCGTTTAGTACAAATGAACATATTAGCCATGACAACAACATAAATCCATTCCTTCCGAGTGTCGCAACGACTTGTGTAACATGTGAATCAAAACAAACAGTCCTGCCCTTCGGTATATGACGTCATTATACACAGCTGAGTCAACCATTGATTAACTCACATACTTCTCGTTCTGTTTATTCTAAGTAACGGTGTATTTAGAGTTTATAAAATCTGAACATTTTTAATTTAATGAGTGATTAAAAGATCTGCTAATTTTTATATGAAAATCAATGATTTCTGATTAAAAATGTTCACGAAATAATATAAAATAGTTAAAATAAAATGTTCCTTTCTAATAATTCCTTATATGATAAAATTCCACAGAAATTTAAAAATTGATAGTATTCGCATAAAAAGCATGCAAATGAAAGTTAAATGGACTCGCATCTCCTCAGATATTCAAAGGATGGAAGGGTACTTAATAATCTCTGCAATTTTTTGTGTAGGCGTCCGTACCACCCATCAACTCACAAGAAGGATAAAACACCTTAAAAACGCAGGTATGTGATTTAAAGAAAAACGTTATTGGAATGATTTAAAATTTAAATGTGTTTTTCTGCACACAGAATCTAGTAGAACATTAGTTATTTTATTATGCTCTTTAAATTCCTTGGTGTAAAAATTGAGCCACTCTTTTATTAAGAGTGAAAAATATAAAACATTCACTCCTAGAAGAGTGAAATATCACTCTCAATAGAGTGAAAATTTCCCTCTTCGTGAAAGTGGCTCAATTTTCACTCCAAGGAATTTAGAGAGTGAACATACCCTAAAGAGCGAGGTATGAAACCAGGAACATGCGTATCGAAGTTTTAAGAAAGTCAAAGATTGTTTATATTTTAGTCTTTAAAAAAATCTTTTATTATTTTTAATTTCTGTCTTTTTACTTTTTTTGTATTTACAAAATTATCTTTGCTAACAAAAAAACAAGTGGACCTGGGACCCTAGAAAGATAAAAGAAAAACATGAAAGAATGAAATTTTTAAGTTTTTAGAGTCGCATATTAGACAGAACAGATTAAAATTGTAGCAAAATGCATTGCCAATTTGTCTTTCTTTGATTGTAAGAAAATAAGCTTAGAATTAGTTTGTTAATACATAAAGTATTATTTATTCGATATACGATATACGACAATGAGAGGAAAATAAAGGCCAGACACAGGTAAAATAAGTTGGTTAAAAGAGCCAAATCTATAAATACTTAACTGCCGTTGGAAGACTAAATGGATCCTTCCATTTTATTGACAGGATCTCAATGCGCTAAGCCAGTTGGATGGTGTAATAAATTTATTCAATACCTCGACTAATTCGGTTGTTAGTATAGCACGGTGAACATAAACAAAGAAATAATAAGAAAATAGATGCAATTGATTATTTTGGGTTTCAATTCATTGGTTAGTAGCTAATTTATTTCGAAGTAGAACTATTTACTTGCCTGCAGTATTCCATACTATGCCAAAACAATTCTACTTTTGCCCAAAGTGCAGTAACAGTTGTCATTCAGATTTATAACTCTTCTTTTATTGATGATGTATACACTGTTTATTGTTGTTTACCCCATGTACAATATAATTAATCTTATGCTAGCCACGTTAGTCATTGTTCTAACCTTTTGATATGAACTTTTTCTGTAATATACCGAGTAACAGTATCCAGATAGCAACGTGAGTTCATATAGGGTGCATAATGATACACATAATGAGACTAAAGCACACATTTGCGCTCCATGTGAGTGCTATTTGCGCCCTCCAATCAAATGGCGATTGTCATTCACATATGAGTCGTGCCTTATTGAACAACTTGGTTGCTCACCAAGACTATTAATTAGCCAATCGTTACAAGTATCACAAAATTCTCATATGTGCGCAGAAGCGGAGATTTTTTGCACATGCGCAGTCCGCTCCCGTATCTTTTACTCATTCCTGAACTCTCATATGCATTCACATAAGCACACTCAAGTCAGATCTCAAACATAAGGACATCGTGAGACTCATGCTATCTGGGAATATTATCTCTGAAAGATTTTTGAGAGGTCCCACATTCGTGAGTCTCGCAGACATCTCGCTTATGAAATGGAATGAGACATCATGTCCACAGCACTGAGATATTTTGAAGATAAACGAAAGACTTGGTAGGCCGTTTTACCAACAAAAGAGAGATGTATGCAAGTTTTTCGATAAATAATTTAGTGAACTCGGAGAGATGAAACCGGATAATGAAGTGATTCCTGTAAGAAGTTTATGAGAAAAACCGGAGACGTCAGCGCATGAAGGAAAGGAAACATTGTATAATTTATAAAATGTGGAACAAAACAAAATGGTTGGAAAACTCGCAGCACCAAAATTTCTGTATTATATCGACGGTCACTGGAGAAAGTACAAACAATAACCGACAAAATCAATGCAATAGATCATTAGTTTGAAATTTCTAATTTGCCTCAGCTCCTGGCTCGTCGATCCATTCATTTTTTTGGGAATTCTGAAAAAACCAACTGAATACTCACGAGAAATAAATTAAAAATAAATTCACGAGGTTAAAGAGCAGATAGAGGTTTTATTTATTTTAAAAGAAGGTTTCACTTCAATCAACTCTTTGCGGAGATTCTGTATAAACTGTCAAAATTTCCACTTCTTCCGCCTAAAAACAAATCACTCAATTATCTCTTAATAAACTTAAAAAATTTAGAAACATCTAAAACGTCCTGCGACCTATTTCGTTCGTCTGACGAGCATGAGATCTTTCAGAGACATGTTTTTTTAACTGGGATGGGTCACTTGATCATTTATTGAAAATAATTCGCTCAGGATTTGAGCAGTTTTTACTATTTTTAATAAATCCGCATTTTAAATGTTTTTTGAAAAATGTTGAGTAAAAAAGGATTTGCCATTCGCATGAATTAGTTTGAGGATATGCCTAAATGGCTCCACGACTTTATTTCACGTGACAACTACTCACGCGACAAAATAGAACACGACAATTAATCATATTACGAAATATCACAGCGCCAAAAAACTAGCGCAAAGAAAAATTGAACATTACACACGAAAATTCATGTCATTCTTCTGTCGTCGCCGCGCCGTTTTGGCGCCGGGACGTTTTGGCTCCGCCGTTTTGGCGTCGAATGTTTTGGTTCCGCTCTTTTGGCGCCAGTCAATTTGTATGTCATAAATAAATATCGCTGCACAGGGAAATTGTTAATTGTGTGGTATTTTGTCGATGTGACATTTTATCAATGTCATATATTGTCATTGTGATATTTTTATGCGAAACATTTTATCATTGTGATCAAATGTCCGTGATATTTTCTAATGTGATCATTTGTCCGTGAAAGAAAGACGTGTTAGCGCCTAAATAGTCCAGCAAATGTGAATGAAATTTCTAGATTGGTACACTTTTATCATGCTTATTTTTGTTTAATTTTAATTATTTTTATGTTTTATTTTTTACCTGAATTTAATTTTATTGTCTTTCAAAATGTACTTAAGGGTTTCTTTGTTTCGTTTATAAAATAGTATGTTTGTTCCGAATTTTGTAACTGACAAGCGTGTTTCTTCTAAAGTAATTTAATTAATTATCATGCGTACACATTTATAAATATTCACAAATTTGTACAGCAAACTATGTTTTTAATTTTTATAAACACCAACCTGTGAAAGAATAAAAAAAATAGTAACCATTAGTGTACTAATTCGAAGTACAGTAAAACCCCGTTTATCCGAGGTAATATGGGGAAGGGGTTCCTCGGATAAGCGAAAACTCGGATAACACGGAAGATAAATAACATTCGTAAATTTTCAGTATTTTTTATATTTTAAACAAATATAGTAACATTTAAATATGAAAATTAAATGAACATTGAATAATCTTTGGGCCATAGCATTTCTATTATTAAATATAACTCATTATTAACGCGGCTGAAGAAAATGTTTAATAGAGGCCTGTTTCAACCTGCACATTCGTTTTTTAGCTGCAATATCTCGCCATCGTTTCATTAATAAAAGGTCGCTTGCAGTGCTTTCAGGCTGTTCCTCAATATATTTAAGAGCTAACTCAAGAGCACTTAATCCCACCTCATGGCTAACTTGCGAAGTTTGTACTGTTTCATTGTCATCTGTATCATCTTCGTTTTCTTTTTCGGAATTCACAAGATGACCTATTTCGTCTTCAGTGAGTTCCTGTTCACAACTATCACCACGAATCCATTCTTCAGTATTGTTTCTGTCGGCGTCTTCGCAACCAGGGATTTGTTGAATAATACTGTGTAGATCTACCTCATCTGCAACTTCATCGTGTTGATTTTCAGAAGGCAGGATTTTTGCCCATGACCTCGGTTAATGCGGAGCGTTCGGTGCCGCCAATCTGCCTCGGATAACGCGGAAGCTCGGTTAATCGGACGTCGGATAACCGGGGTTTTACTGTATTTATATCGCTATTATAATTCATAACTTCTCGTAGCAAGGCTTATACACGGGTAATAGATTTCTAATTACGATTCAGTGATGCATCTCCACCATAATCAGCGTCAATTACCGTGATTGAGGGTAAAGGCTCATACATGTATATGCATAATCTCGAACCTACCAGCGACTTCATCTATACCTTCTTTGTAGTTCCGTACTTTTTGCTTACATTTTGTGCATTTTTTATGCATGCCTGAGATTGGTCGCTCAAGATCGTTCCGCTGTCCATTAACTCTTGGCCGCAAGAAATGCAACGTACATCAACCACAAAATGTGACGTGCGCATATATTTTGCATAAATTATTCCTTGGTAAATTACTTCCGATGTAATGAAATCTCAGGTTAAATATCGCGACAGATTGCCGCAGACATCTTGGAAGAGGTAATAAATTTTCAGAAAGGTTAAACGAATTTGTCTTTCAGTAGCACAAAGTAGTAAAATTTTCGGTACCCAATAGCGAATCTGCTGTTAATCAAAGTTTAACCTCATAAGTTAACATTATAGGAATAAATATTTAATTATTTACTAATAATGAAAAGGCCGTTTAAAGTAAGGTTAAACAATTTGAAAAAGTAATTTTAAAGCTCACCTTGAAAACATATAAACAAATTCAATAACGTACACAACACAATTTTTAACGCCCTACATTCAATTGGTGAAACACTACAAAAAATCGTTAACAGATATTTGACCACTTAAAAAGAAAAAAAGTACATTTATGACACGGGGTACATCGTACCCCACTTGAAATTTGAAATGCGTTAGTTGCTGCTACCGAACTGATCAAAGTATGCAAATATAAAGTTGACATCCTCAACTATAATCAGAAGAACCTATGAGGTCTATTTTTGGAGGGAACATTGGAAAACATTGAAAAGGGGCTGGGGTCCATCGGACCCCGTGTAGTATTTAATGGTTAAATAAATGTTACCGCATTGCAAAGAGAAGTTTAATATTTGGTTCATAATTTTCAACTATTTGATGACATAATCGACAATTAGTACGTGACATAACAATTGTTTGTGATGCATCGACTGCATTTGAGAATTTTAGCTGTAAAAAATACATCGTAATGTCTTACTCGGAAGGTAATTTTTGTCTCGATGAGAGCATTCAATTACGTTTTATTTACATACCGCCTAGTCTACAATCGAACTGCTATAGAATTATTATAGAGTCGAGGTATATAATGGAGAAGGCTCTTTGTCTGGATTGCTCCGCGAACATATGTGGCTCGAGCACACGGATCGAGTGAAAGAGCATAAATCTGTAACCACAATACATAAATATTAACATAATTCATGTCGATGGAGTTGAGCTGGATAATGCGGAATAAAGTGCACGATTGCAAGCGGAATCTATCCTTCGCTTTTGCCAATAGCATTAATTTCCCAACGAGGGCATCTATCATTATTCGGCGAGAAGTGATTTTCATTAATTTTCCGCTGCTAATATTTTACTTCAACAGACTTAGGTAATCCCTAACTGTGATTAAATTGTTCTCTCATCGTCGTGCAATTAAGCAAATGGCAGTGTTGATTCACGAATGTGCAAGGATCAATCAGATTTAATAAACGAGTGGAAATTAGTTCCTTCGAATTACGGTTTGAAGTGATCAGATCATATTACAAGTATCTTCAGAAATAGTTTTTCTTATGCTAGTAGAATAATAAGGTTTAATAAATTCGAGAGTTCATTATTTCTATATACGATTTAGAAATGTTCTGCCATCTTTTATTTGTCTGTCATATTGTCATTGACTTTACAAAGATTTGTTAATTTAAAACAAAATAATCTTATGTTATATCTTACTCGAAAAAGTACATATTAAAATTAAAATTTTCAAAGTGATTTTGAAGGAGACGGTTTTGAAGAACAAGTTTTATATATAGTTTGACGTTTCGATATTAAATTAGGCCATATAAACTACAGTACAACCTTAAGTGACTTGAACTAACGATGAATTTCCTTTTTACATATGCTGCCTAGAGATTTTACAAAAATAATAAAAAGGTGCAACATTCAACATATACATTACGTATTCTTTTTTCATGAAGTCATAAGTCAAAGAACAAATGGTTCATAACTCAATTGCCCTCGAAATGAGAACAATGAAGGCAAAATTATGGCAGTAAATTTAAAATCAATTTGTCGAAAGTGTATGGCACCAACATTATTCTGAATTGCATGGAAGGCAGATTAGTCGATTCTGCATTTTTCATTTGTAAGAAGAAGCTCGCCTTTGCTAATCATAAAGCTGCTTTTAAATTCACAAACAGATTCTAAAGTATACAAGCACTTTGGGGCGTCGATCTTGTATTATAGAGATGGTTTCCGAACGTAAATGGTCACTATTCTGTTTTATGTTGATACTTTCGTATAGTTGGATGATAACTTTCTGTTAGGTAATTTCGTAAAATGAAAATATTTATGATTATGGGTTTTATTATCTTAACGTTAGTTAATTTAAAATTCGCTAAAATTGTAATTATAAAAATATATATTTAAGTAACTGTAAAATATTACAACAGCACCGTTTAGACAGTAACCATTTTAGTTTAAATTATAAATAATGTGTACATTATTTGCTTACTTAGTTTACTGCATACTTTTTAAGCACCAGCAAACCTGTGTTGACATTCTTTGAATCACTGCTGACTCACTTGAGTCATCTATAATATTCGACTTGTAGTAGAATACCACATTTAGTAGTTATTTAGAATTTTTGTTCTAGTTAAGAATATTGCAGTTCTTTTTTATTTTTCTGAGTATCACGCATGTAAAGAGAAGAATTGTTTCGGACAACCAAGGAAATGGTTACACTAACCAATTGATTTCTTTTGGTTTCCAATTAGTAACCAATTCCTAAACCAATTATTTTTTCCCGTCTAGTAAGAATTCCAGTTTGCATTCCTTCTAGATGACTTAGTGAATAAAGTAGTCAAACATGGCCAACGCTTAATTTTGCACTTTAACGAATAATTATTGTTCACAAGATGACTCCTGCCAAGAATCCAAGCAAACGCCACGCAGGGACTATTTTATGTATATATTAGTTCGGTTAAAATATCTCTTGTGATGAAAAGGTGTTCCCGCCAAGAGGTTGGTACCTTCAGTGTTGGTAATAATGTACCGCTTTGGTGTTGCTGATGCTGCATGGAAAACAAGGATTAATTGTTGCAACCAACCGCTTACTGCTGAAATCTTGACTTCGACTTTAAAATATATATTATTCAGATGTACTAAATACGGAACTACCTTGATTTTCTATTATCTCAAAGTTACTGGAGTAATACTAAAATAGCATTCTTAACAAGTAGTTATTGTTACTATTTCCTTGGTTACCCCAACCAATTTCTCGTTTGTAATTTATTAAATAATTGTCATGCATGGGCGTAAAAAATAGAATGTTTGGGTCACCAACCGAATAATGCTCGCAAATCCAGACGAGGAATCGACTAGGACAATAAAGTACCACTGAGAAATAAATTTGTTAGCAACCAATTAATTAGTTCAATAACGTAATTAATTGGTTAGTGTAACCATTTTTTTGGTTGCAAAAACCAATTTTTCCTCTGAATTTAAAAGCACCAGCGGTTGGTTGCCCTAACCAATCCTTTTTTCTGATTAGATTCTATCAATATGTTTATTATTATGTTGAATAACATTTTATGTGGGTAGTTTTATAGATTTTTTAAAGAATTTATAGATTCAGCATGATTTGTGTAATTTTTCCACCTGGGGAATTTTTGACTTCAGGCGTATTAAATATTTTAGACCACTTTATCACTCTTATCTGTTATTAAAAATTGACTAGGGCGTCCCAGGTGGAAATTTCTCTAGTTTAACTAGTTTTGCGTAATCTAGACAGAAACTAGCCACATACTTGACAAAGTAGACAGTTACTGTCTAGAAATTGGTTGTCAGGGACAACTAACCAGAAAATAGCTTTCTACGAGATTAAATTTCCAGCTGGGGGTTTTAATAATTTATTAATAAGATGATCCTATTGCACTTCATTAATTTTTGTATATTTAGTCAAAATTAAAAACTCACCATTTTGAAATGTCGAAGCACCATTGGCAATTTTTTAAATTTAGATCCTTTCTTGCTGATAATCAATGTTGATGTTTAATAAGAAAATGTTTAGAAAATTACAAACACAAGTTACATCTCAATAATTACTTTCCTTTTCTTGTTTAATTCATTACGGATGAAGTGTCGATTTTGCAACATTTGACAGAAAAATACACAAAGATAAAAATGGTACATTATAAGTAAAACATACGCTTCTTTTGAATTTCCGTATCAGACATTAGCTATCTTGCTTCTACTGGGTAAACATGAATTGTCAATTGCAGGGAATGTAAAAAGAAAATATTGTTGTGCTAATGATAAAACAGGTATTTCGTAGATAGGGCGCAATAAGAACTTTTGCGCCCGTACGCGATTACCGTGTCCAAAAGATCCCGAGGGACTGCGGGATCATTGGCTGATATTTTGGTTTAAAGTAACATTTATACTTTAAAAAGAAAGTTAAATTAAAGTCGAATAGAGGCTTAACTTAAGACGTAATAAAAACAAGCCCAAATAAAAAAGGAGGTACTTATACATTGACTTAATTTAAAACGCAACAATTTTAAGACTATTAAAATGTAAGTTTGGTTACGCAAGCTTCAATAATTTAATTTTCATCCGAAATACAGCCTAAAAATAAATTAGTCAAGCTCTGTGAAAGAATGTTTTAAGTATAAATATTAACTTAAAAAAATCAACAGCATTTTGGACTAAAATTTAAACCTTCCATATTGTTGAATTTTAGGTGTAAAAATTTGGGACGTTTCGCGAATTTGCTTTTTTAATTTTTTAAACATTTTGAAAGTAGCCAACCAATATTTTTAATTAAGACTTTTTTTTCAGCGTAAATAATAGAATAATGAAAGCGTTTAATCAATTTCGGTGATGATAAACAAATGAAAGAAAAAAAGATTAAAATAATTAATAAATTCCAGAATAGTTATTTGCATTCTTTGTGATAAAGAAATGTTAATGCAGATTAAAAAGTAAAATTCTTTTGTTATAACAATTATTCTGCTTGTCATTGTCAAGTAAAATTAATGGCTAATTGTCTAAAGCTTGATTGCTTTGATTTCGCTTACTCTGCCTTAATTAACCGCGATATATTCATTTAGACCACTTTACCGGCTAACGTGCTGTTAATTTCTTAAGAGAGGTTAATACGAGGAAACGGAGATCGGGATCGAGATCAAGATCAATCGATCGGAGCGATTGCCGTGAAAGCATTACGAAGGGCCGTGATGAACTCACGAACCGGATCCGCGTTTCGCTCCGTCGATTCTTGCACTTTTCAAATTCCAACAAGCAACAATCACAAGGATGCAACATTCTTCAATGAAATATTTAAATAACAAAGGAGTTATGTGAGAAAGATTTCATAAACGTAATTTATTTCGAACATGTTGCAGATTCCAGATATATAGATCGGAGATTGCGAAATGTCTCTGTCGCTTAAAAATATTAATAATTATGTAAAAGAATATATTAATCTAGTCAATATTTATATTTTTAATATATTTCTTATTGTAGTATTTTCTTAATAAGTTAAAAGCACATCGTTTCTACAATTCATAAAAAAAGGTTAATTTATGAAGAGTTACGACCCTTGCAAATAGGTTTAGAAAAGACTATTCATTGGTACATTAGCTTCCAATAATATATGAACGGAATATACTACAGATCTTAAGGAATACACTGTTCTACATTAAATAATTTTCTTTGTTGTATACACTATTTCAATCATGTGGAAGATTGCACTATCGATAAAAATATTAGGATTGTCAAAGAGTAATTCATATTCCAACTTTTATGACAATAACAGACAATAGGTAGAGTTGTTAAGAGCTTTAAAAATATTTATGGAATAATACAATTTGGAGAAATATTGTTAAAATGTCGTGTTAATGTTGGGACGTAATTTTTTATACTACATTTTTGTGCCTGCCACTAAAAGCCTAAGCATTAGTTTAATCCATTGTCGCATGGGAGAACAGTGGTGCGATTTTTGACCAAAATGCTTTCTACCGTTGAAAAGTAATTTCTTTTAAAGAAAGTATGTACCATGTGAATTTAATAGATTTAATAGTCGCTGAATAATAGTATATTAATACCCAGAATACGGGATTTTCGAGGTAAACCCCCAATGCCCTAAAATATTGCGTAATCAGTAAAAATACCCTTATCACCAATTTTCAAGAATGATCTTTCGAATGACATAGTTAATATTGCCGAGGCAAAAAATGATAACAATATTTGTGAATAAGTTTATAAAAATGTGATTTTTTTTAAATTTAAATTTTCTAACCAATAACGTAATTTTTTTCATCGAGAGAACTCATAATAAGTGAAAACAATGTTTATGCTTAAAATATATGGCGAAATTTTTTTCCACTATTTTGAGGATAGACTTATGCCAGCTGTATTATATTTACAGATGATATAAGCATTTTTTACTACTCTTAGGGGTTCCAATTTTTGCCTGCCGTATTAACGTCTTTGTTTTGAATTCTGACATTTTTATCACGATTCGGGTTTAGAAATCCCAAAAAACCTCAAAATAACTAATGTCAAGTCTATTGATGTAAAACAAGTTCTTGGGATTTTGACCATGCTGATAGTAATCTAACGTAAAATTATCAAACATGAAACGGTGTCCCAATCATAAAACACTGCCCCAATCTTTGAAACAGGACAATAAATACTAGTATTACACCTTAATTAAAGCAATATATTATCTACAGAAAAATTGTAGGTATGCATTCATAGTTTAATTTCATTTCAACAAAAATGATTACATTGTCTTCTTTCCTGTGATACTAAAAAAAAATAGTTCAAATATCTCTTCGTCATAGCGAAGTGATCTGTCATTAGCATCAAACTGATAACGTTCATGGTTGATGGTTTCACGAATCGATCTCCACCTAATCACATTATTTAAAAGCATTATAAATTGATTACTACAAAGTTCAGTTTCCATACATTGTTATTGATAAACAAGTATTCCTGTTGCAGAAATACATAATTTATATAAATGGGAGGAATCCTAACCTTTTTTAATATATTTTTCTCTCCTGTTTTTGAATACAATAAAAATTTCCCTTCAGACATACTGAAGTCGCAACATTGACAAAAATTGAGTTTTATTGCAATTTTATGAATTTATAGTCAAAAATGCAAATCTGAAAAAAAAGTTTTAAGTGCAAGTTCTTATTGTTTGTTTTAATAAGAATAAAATTTCCACGTTGGTGGAACGAACCTCTTCAGATATATCAAAGTTTCCAACAACAGCAAAAAAAGAAATTGCATCTTCGGAAGCTTTGAATACTCGTATTATATAAGGATCATATATTTTAACATCGTCTAGTACCTTCGAAAAATGGTCTAAACAAAGAATCCACATATGATGTTTTATAATCAGTATTTGAGTTCCGTCACATTGCCCCGTCTTCTCCTATATAACTAAATAGTTTTAGTATCGTCATATAAACGTTGTTGTACCCATAATACAACTAATTCTGCAGCTTGGTTTGGAAACATATTTTTATGAAAACCCCATAAGTTTTTAGAATTCGCCCGCTATATTGGATCTACCATTTTGAACTTTCGAAAACTGATATCAGATTTCTAATCAGCGACCCTCGAAAACCCTCAAGTAGTTATTTTCCTTAGCTTAGCAATATTTAATTTCATATTTTGTAATGTTTTGGTAAATCTTGCCATAAACATTATTTTTTTATTATTTCATTAAAAAATGTTTATTCCAATATAAATGTTTTTCACAAAATAGAATAAAGGGTGAAATCTGAATATTTGTTGATAGGATTTAATATAAAAAACATATGCAAACTAAAGACCTAAAAGTTATTTATATTTTATTTGCAAAAATGATAAATTCTGACGAGTTAATTTGAAAAAGCCTTGATCATAAATATGAAAAAGTTGAACCAATGACAACAATAGAATTTTATTATCGCAATTACTTACGATCTCCCGTAGGTCTAATGTAAGTTAGCTGTCAATTATGATATGTGAAGTAGTCAGCATAAAGTCAATGCTATTAGAATATTAGAGATAAAAATAAAATAAGCTAAGTTATAGAATCCATAAAAATGACGATGATGTATGAATATTATGTTGTATTATATTTTGTTATTCAATAATTGCAAAATACTCGTTCAACATATTATTGCAAAAGCTAATGGAGATAATGTTAAAAATGTGAGAATATACGGGCTCGGTTACGATCAGTACTTAACTTACCTCGCCTTTTCTCAGATGCTCAAATTGTCGAGAATGTACATTTTCATTCCTTTAATTGATTTTATTATTGATTTATTATGCGGGCATGGATGATGATAAAATATTTTATTACTATTTTTTATTGTTAGGACGTAATACTTTCTAAATAATTTTACATAGTTAGAAAGTACAGTTATGTGATTAATATTTTTATGTCATCATTTGTATTTCTTACTTTAGTTTGTTGGTATAAAGATCCGTTTGATCATATCTAAGTTATTAGTGTAATTTATTTGATGGTTTGTCATGATTTATACATAAAGTGCGAGCAAAAATTACACTTCCTTGAGGTTATGATAAATTATATTTTTACAAGTAGAAAATATTTCCATACTTTCTCAATAATGGCATTCAATATATGTTTCTAGTAGAAATGAACCCCATTGGAAGCTATTATGATGCAATCAAAAATGTCAAAATGAAAATTAACATTTGGTTTTTTAATAACCTTCGAATAAAGAAATTCTTCAACGTGTGCTAAATTTAATGAACGATTTACATTCTTAAATCCCACGAAGGCAAACATTAAAAGCACATTCATTTAGGGTTGTTAAATTAAATTTGTGGTGGATGGGAGACAGGTAACTGCATTTTTTGGAAAAATTAAGATAGCACCGAAAAGCAGATGGATTTTTACATATGATACCTATAACTTTACTAAGGATGACAAATTGCTATTTATTAAGATAAACACCAAAATCTGCGGAACTGATTGTTATTACGTATAATAGCTGGGTTCAAGCGCTGAGGTTATGTTACACAGGCCCCCAATTGTGATTTTGAATTTGAATTCAGTATTGAAAATCCTGAAATAATTTGAAAAAATGTCGAAATGATTATTTTAAAAATGTATACCAATCTTTAAAAACATTCCAATAAGAAATATTTATTTTTATTCCTGATATTGTCAGTAATTTCAAGTCCTAGGACTCGATTAGCTAATCGAACAAATTGAAATTTCCAAAGCATTGAAAAATGTTACAAAAATATCGATTTTGTACAGTATGCAGAACTGTTTCATATTATTGCATGCTGAATTTCTGTCAAATATGTTTAAAATTGAAAGAAAACGAATAGAACTAAAGAAGGTGTTTTATTGACATTTTCCCTTTGTTCACCACCAATTCTCATCCGATCTAGTTGAAATTTGGTAAGAGGTGATTTGAAATTATTTTTCAAATAATATGAAAGCCGAATAATGAATATAATTTTTCCATGTTTTTGAAATATCAAGTTATTGGTTTAGGGTAGGATATTATGGAGAGTATAGAGGCATTTCCAGAAAACTGTCATTTTTCTTGTGTACACAACTTTTTGTGTATAATATATATGTCAAATTATGTAATATTTTTATATACTGAATGATTTTTTACGGCTTGCGCACAAATGTTATAAGTAATTCTTATAAATTTCAAAATATAATTGAATGAAAGATTACGTGACGTTGGAAAAATATTTTTGACATAGTTTATTACGAATTTTGGAGAGCTGAGAACGAATTCAATGTGAAAATTTGTCCGTCGAGTATATCTCAACTATATATATCTCAACCATTATCTTTTAAAAATCTCTGAAAAACCTGATTTTTCGGAGTTTTTTCGATTTATGTTGAAAAATACGAATCATATGGTAAAATGTTTTATATAACAAATAACGAAACCCTCATTAGATCTTATAGCTAAGTTTCGTAATGGTTTTTTATGAATTTTGGATCACTGAATACAAATTCGATGAAACAATTCGTGGGTCGGAAATATTTCGGCAATGCACTTTGTAGTTAGAATTAATAAATATGTGTTTTTTAAATTTCTTACATTTATTATAAAAATAATTGTAAGATACTCCAGAAAATATACAAAAAACTTCTAGCTGACAAAGCTTTTCCGAAGATTTGTTCATTGAATTCTTACAATTTTATTTCCATAATAACAATAATTTTATTTCAAGTCGTACAAGTAGGTTATAAATATAATGACTAATTTTAGTACTTACTAATGAATTAACAACATTATTAACTACAAAATTCACTTCAAAAATATTACACAATACTAATTTCGCTTGCATTTCCTTTTTACATTTTATTTATCCGGAAGTCCAGCAACATAATATGCTGATGATTTCAATTCAAAGTGGCTGCACTTTGGGATTTTCAAGCAATGTAAACACGACAAATATCGTGGCCGAAGAGTAGTCGATTCCGACTTATGTCAAAACAGTTATCGCATTTTCATTGTATTATCGGCCGATATCGGATTCAGAAAAGCTTTGTTTTTATGTACTAATAACATAAAATAGCACACACAATGCGGGCATAAAAGATGTCATACCTACGTTTAATATAATAGTGTTTTGCACGCATATTTATAGTGAAAGAAATTACCAATACAAGTGCAACTAAAACTGCTGCCCCTCAAAGAATTTTAAATGCACATAAACGGTAGTGAAAACACAATTTTTAAACATCATAATATATCAGAAAAAAATAAAACTTAGAGAAATCTTGATGCGCGCAATATTTAACTAAATCCACCGGGGAATTCAACAGCCCAACAATCTACATAAACCCTGTAAATTTTGTAAATGCGCATTAAGAAATAGCGTTAGGATGATTTATTATGGTCGTGACATTTTTTTGCAAATATATCATTTTCATTGAATAGTGTGCTGTATGACGCGTAATTTTTACTTCCCGAGAAAAAATGATTTATATCTGGATCATATATGCACCATATATGATCATACATCATCATATATGTTTCATATATCATCATATAAGATTCATATATAATCCAGATATGTTTATGTATGCTCATATATTGATTTTGACCTGATATAGTAATATATAATCATATATGAGCATGTATGAACATATATATCCCATATATATTCATATATAGCTAAATCTGATTATTTATATTTATATCAGGTCAAAATCCGTATACGAGCATACATAAACATATCTGAATTATATACGAATCTTATATGATGATATATGAATCATATATGATGATGTAAGATCATATATGGTGCATATATGATCCGGATATAAATAATTTTTTCCCGGGTTGTTATAACTGTTGCTGCGTTCGTGGCATTGAAAACGTAAAAATTGGTACGCGAGTTCCAAATGGTATTTTCTTATATATTTTTGATGTTATTGCTTAAATTCGCCAAGTGGCCATAATTATTGGCTGATATTTGTATTCATTGAGACAAAAAATAAAAAAATAATATGAACCTTTTAACAGCCTATATCATTGTCAAAGCTAATTTTTTATGAATTTTTGAGGTTATGTCTGAAGTTTGTCTAGCAACCCCAATTTCTTACTATAGATTCATGTAGGGGTTAACAGCTTAAAATACGTCGGATTAGTCCGGTTTGGACTCCAGGACAGAAAACAAAAACCTTTTTGTGTTGTTTATTGTCTAGTTGTTGATTCCTTTATAAATGTTGTTGCAGAGCAAAATTGTAACAGAAAAAAAAAAGAAAACATGATCTATTGAATACATGATTATTTTCCAAGTAAATTTTATGCTGAACGAGTTACTACAGAACGGCGAATGAAACTTCGTCATTTTAAAAATATTAAAAAAATAAAAATGTTAGCATCTTGTTATCAGGTTTGTGAATTTTTGTGTAAAAGTCTTTTATTTCCTAATAAAAAATTCCTGATTTTTCGGATTTTGGAGGATTTTACGTATATTTTAAAAATGGTAATAAACATATATATTAAAGTTATTACCCCGAGGGCTTTCTATTATACTTCGAAGAAGATTATGATTTTAATGCATAAAAGAGTTAAGGAAATAATCCTTTGTCGTTTTTTACTGTTACACTTTCCGAAAAATGTAATCAAAGACTCTGGAAGATCTGTTAAACCTTTCCGGCATGTCATCACCTGATGCTACCTATTTATAAATAATGGTTTGTGAATTGAAAGTATGTTTTTAACCTATTTACACGCTAATTCTGGTAATTTTTAAAATCGTTTTAAATTTAGTTGAGACTAATAAACAAATTCTAAACACGGCTTTCTAAAAATAAGATATTTATTATTAAATAAACTGTCGGACATAATCTTACGGAAATTGGAGTATAGGAGTCTTCCAAGCCGCTGATTTTGAATTTGACTTCAGATTTTGAAAATTCAAATATCGAATCCAAAGTGATCGACCGAAATGTAAAAGTTTACTTTATCGAGATGTAACTCAGGTGCTTACGTGTTTTTAGGGTTGCTAACTTATAGTTTATGCAATTTCTGTCAAGTGATCCAACATCTGGAGTCGACAATTTGAATGTTCAAAATCTGAAGTCATATCCATAATCAGTGACGGAATATTCCAGGATAATTCGGACAGCCGTATTCAATCCGCCTTTTTGAATTTTCATATTGCGTTGCCAAATTCGTGATAAGCGTCCCCGAAAACCCCCGGCAATTTTATTTCGATAAAGTGTACTTTTACATGAATTTTAAAAATTTGAGTTCAGATTTGTAATCAGCGACCCCAAAGACCCCGGACTCGCAGAAGAGGACGCCCACGAGTAATGATGTTTTCTGCCCTTGGAACCCCCGAAACTGATAAACGCGGTTAGAGTATAATAAGAGCTAATACCTAATACTAAATTTGAGTGTTTTATCATGCGAGAAAGTTAAAAAAATCGTCGATGAAGTCGCGGATAATACCTAGAAAAATGCAGCAATTTAAGTAGTAACAGTCTGTTTACACTGCTAACAAAAGACTGCGGACTATTACTACTTTGATTACAGCTTTCTCTATGTAAAATTCGAGACTTAACGTTTTTTTAAACTTCCCATCGTGATAAAACATCCGAATTTGGTATTAGGTGTTATATCTTATTATACTCCAACCGAGTTTATCAATTTCGGAGGTTCTCTCGGTAGCGGAAGTCACGAATGTTCGTGGGCAACCTACTTTTTTACGTGTAAATAATCATTGTGCTTTCTTTGAAAATTTTCTTTATACGAACTTTTTTAATACAAAATGCAACTACTGAAAGCTATAGTACTAAATTGCCCATTCCGGATTTAATCGGTTAAGTTGTGATAACTCAATAGAGAAACGGTAAAGGGTTAATAAACCAACGACAAATTTCTAAAACGTCAAAATACACTAGGATTTCGTTTTGAAGTTATCAGAATCCATATCTAAATTATTTTTGTTAAAGATTGATATGTCCGCTTATTGAATTCCAGATATTAACTTGATCGCTATTTATTCCAGATTGAATAATTCTATTAATTCCAACTCAATAATCTTAATTGAATTTCTCGTGTGCATACTTTCAATTCAATTTCATTATACGCAAAAATAGATTGCTTACACAATTGCCTATCGTCGTGTAGCCATGCTACGTAATTGCTAATCGTATTTGCGTACAGCAGCTATTTGTCATCGTTACCGTACCTCGATACACCCAGAAAAGGTTCGTTTACCTATAATGGTGTATATTACTTTTGGTGGGACAAAGCAACTAATAATCAATTTATGAACGGATAAAATTACTTTGGGCCATTTATCTTGACATAATTTGCTCGAAGGGAATTTTCTTCTTTTTTTTAAATATTCCCATCGAGTGGTAGGAAAGACTGATTACACCAATAACTTGCGTGGGGCAATTTAGCTCAAGTAGAATAGCATACGCTGCTTGATATAGGGTGTTTACAACAATGAAAAAAATGGTTTGTTTTACTTTCGATTTTTAGTTGATATTACTATTTAAATAGCTGGATTCGCAGTTTAATTTGTGGAGGTCACTAACAATGATGGCTCTGACTAACCTAATAGTTAATAGTTCCAACTGTTTTATTATACCTTAAGAGATTAAATTGACATGTCATAATTTCTATTAAAATATACAGCTAAGAATGACATAGCTGATAATAATGATTATTTTTCTACATTTTTGTATTTATATCATTTTTTTACAAAATCAAATCTATTTTCTGGTAGGTAAGGATGAATTTGTCAAATGTGAACTACTCCTGGTAACTTGCCAATAAAATTGCTGGGTGAAGCCAGTTAGTTTTTCTATAATATAGATACACATTGCTATAAGGATATAGTTTGGGTTTTTAAAAGTACATTCTTTGTACATGCAGTCAACATTTATAGCTCGAATACAAATTACATATTTCAAAATGGTTACAGGGTACAAAATTATAGGTTTCAATGACTAGATCTGTTTTTCGGTATTCGCTTTCAGAGTTAGATTCTAGATTATTAAGAGGTCAACATGACTTTTTTTAAATAGGAACTCCAATTTTTAACAACGAATTCGGAAAGAGCGGGAAAGTTTACATACGAAATAATAGCTAATAATTTTCTAGAATGTCCTTTAGAAGGTCACATATTGAAAAATCGTTTTTTATATTGAAAAAGATGTATTCTTTGAACTTCCGAGAATTTATGTCTGAACAACTAGTTATGAGGCATCTGGTCTAACGATCTTGACAAAGGTGGTTAAATTATTTTTGTAGTCAACTTTCAATGTTAATTTAGAACATGGATTTAATAAAATCTGTTTTATTGTGGGTGCTTATTTACCTCTCCCAAAGTAATAGTATTTATTACTTTGTCAATGTTCAAAGTCTCCTCAATTACCTTCAAGATAGGAAAATATTATAGGGGAGGATAATCAGCCGCAAAAAACAAACTTAAGACATTCAGTTCAATCTCAAATTAAATTACCACAAGTCAAAATTAATAAACAAATTCTACTATTTACAAAAATATTACAACAATAGAAATACAAATAACAAAATCAAAATTCAGAACAAATGGTTTGTAAATCTCACTGATATAGAAATTCCAAAAGAAATTGTCAACATAGTCGGACTAGGTCAAAAACATTCTTTTCAAAATCAAAATAACTTCCCAATACCAGAATTCATCGCTTCTATAGAAGAAAGAACAAAATTCAAGAACATTTTACTTAAGAAAGAGTCAGAAAAGAAAGAAAGAATTATTTATTTTTGTAAAATTAGCTTATAATTCATAATCATCGATCCCCGAAACTCTCAAGGTACGAGTTTACAATTAAATAGCGCCAAAAGAAAAATGCGTGACATAAAAATGTTAATGGGTCAATTTAATATAGTAATGATAAGTAATATAGTAATTTTCCAAAATACTACATGTATTGTTAAAAAGATGTTTGTTAGATCGCTTCTTTTGAGGTCAATTACGAAAATTTCGTTTATAACACACTTCACCAGAAAAGGGTTGAGACGAGGTCATCATCCCGGTGTAGATCGATCGATAGATCAACTTACATCTCACATGTCGTATACGAACGCAATCGCTGGTACTCTTTGCAAGATCGACTCGAGATGTGTCGTGTAAATGGTAGAATACGAAGTAAATGCAAACGAGTCTTGTGTATATTACACCCACATTGTCAAGCGATAAATAGACGTTCGAAGAACCAAATGATCTGCCTGAAACACGTGAAACCTTTTTGACCGGTTTGTTTATGTCTCAGATTAAACGAACAGACGTTCACTATCTAACTATCAGGGGCTTTCAAGAAAATACACAAATGCTGAGATAACTTTTGTGGACGCTTGCACTAACATTGAATACTTTCTTAATAATACTATCAATTTTCGTTAATTTCTAAGCCATTTTAATGGTTTAGTTTCATAATAACTTTCGGTGATCGGTGCGATTCTTAAATTTTGTGGAAGATTTAAAATTCATAATCTTCCACCTGAGTTTATCTTCAATCTTTAATTATTTAAAAAACAAAGTTGTTATTATCATTTACTTTGAATAATACAAATTTAATTTATTTATTAAAAAACGTTAATATTTTAATCAATTGTGAACAATATTGATGAAATTCACAATAAGAGCAGCATAATTGTTCCTAAAATGTAGGTTCTAGGTGTCCTGGGGTTGCTGTTCCCCATGTTCTGGATAGTTAAATAAAATTTAACATGGCGGATCCAATATGGTATACGGAAATTCATAAAATGCTGTAAAAAATGTGTGTATTGAATTTTTTGGATAGTTTATTAAGAATTTGAGTGTAGATTTTTAAAATTCAAGGCAGATCCACTGTGGGCTATGAAATTTTATTAAAAAATTCAAAATCGTAAGGTTTTACGAAATAATAGTACATTATGCAACTAGGGAGCAAAATAGGTGTTTGCCGACGAGAGCGAGTTTGACACCCTAGCGAAGCGAGGTCGGCAATTCGAATAAATCTGCAAACACCTGTTCTTCCTTGTTGCACATATTATTTTCTCAAATGATAGAGTGCTATTTTGCTCCCGCGATATAGGGAGCAAAATAGTATTTTGGGAATAGAGTGAGAGAAACTTATTTTTTTCCCGACTTCACCGGAATGACCACATTCCGCGCCAGCAACGCGGGACGAAAGTAGCCGATTCCGACGGGGTCTCCGCGCATGCACACTTCAGTTCCATTACTCCCTTGGGAAGGAAAGTGTTACGTCAGAGGGAGTAATGGGCGTGGAAGTGGGGGCATTCCAGTGAAGTCGGGAAAAAAATAGCGTACATCTCACGGGAGAAAAGCGCACGACCCTCGTAGAGGGAACAAAATAGCATTTTGCGCTCAGAGTGTGAGAAGTTTCTCAATTGAAACCAGGCGGAGAAGGACGGCGAGAATTTTTCTCTTCCAATTAAATCATGTGCCTTATAATAATTATAGGGTTTCCCCTATAACAGAAAATCTTATACAAATGAAAAAAATAAAGTTCTCCGTCGATATATTGGATTAAAAAATCAACAGAATATGCTTGTTGAGTAATAAACAGCCATTAATAGTACATTGTGTAACTCGAGAGCGTAATTCTTCGAGATATAGACAGCAAAATAGTGCTTTGCGCTGAGAGTGTGAGAAACCGAGTTTGCTCCCCGATATACTTATTTTGCTCCCTAGGGAACATTTCGGGCGTAGATCTCGATTACAGTGAACCATTCGGGCGCAATCTGCAGAGCCCCACGCCTGTCCTTTTATAAAATACTGTATGCAACCCAGGCAAAGTATCGATCTCCCACGATTGTGATTGGCGCCCTTGTTACCTAATATACTATTATTCAATTCCATGTGTAAAATTCGATTTTACGAACTCTCCCATCTAATTACACGCCGTGCTTTCGTTGCTATTGTGTGTACAATTCAGGCACTAGTGGATATGGACCCCTAAAAACAAGTGGCGTTCGCAGTACAAAAACAATGAAATGCATAATTCAACAATTTTGAATTTGAGTCAGTTTCCAATAATATATCTCTCGCAGGCATGACCTGCAAAAAGTTCGAAATATACAAATGCATTAGTGGAGTTTCCGTCGCTCATAAATGAACAGTTAGAAGCATGCGGCGGTGAAGTTCACATTACATATCTTTATCTCGAGAAGAGCACGAGTACGGAGCGCCACGTGGGAGGGCCCCAGGCTTCTCGTTCTAATTCATCGTGTGGTCTGCGCGTGCAGGGCGCTCCTTTTTGCTCAACACTCGTTTTCTTTGATACTCCAGTTACAAAACGTGTGAACCCACCGTTGGGCAAACCATTTTTAAGGATTTCGTGCATATGTTGATTGTTTTCCGATCGTTCAATCCGATCACGACTGTGGGATTTCTGGTACATTGTTCTTACCATTTATTCTCAGGAGTTCAGTTCGTCAGCTGACTCTAAGGTGTTCCGGATATGATTTTTAGTATACTTTGGACTCATACTTGAAGTCATATACCACCTTTTGAATCGTTATGTGATGGGGAACTATCCTGTCTTAGAATATCCACGATTTACGAATATTAAATTATTTGAACCTTTTTAGTTATTTACTGATTGGCATTAAGTAAATAATGAAATAAATTTACCGATAGTGTTTTTATGTTGCAAAATAATGTACTACTGGGTAATGTACAATATGTAGTTAACATTCACATTTCTTCGTTGGATAATTTATCACGTGCGATTTTTCGAAGGTAATTTATTGCTCGATAACAACATCATTTACGGTTAACTGTCGGACAGGTCGTGAGAAGAAAGTTTCATTGTAAGAATTAAATATTAGATCGCTACGTTAATCCACCTTTCTTACATAAGCTGCCTATCAGAATCCTGTACAGTTTTACATTCGGTGTGGTGGAAAGACAATGTTGAAGAAATGTTCTGACCATGGTGTAATGAAATAAAATGATGCGTTCCCATAGATGCGCAATACACCAAAAATAGTGGGAGCCCGATGAACCAATACGAAATTACCATTTGTACTTCCTTTTTTCTGATGGGCAGCACTTCACCTTCTACTCCTTGCACTGCCAAGGTTCTGACTAAATAGTTGCACAGGTTTTGAATTGGCGCCTACGAAATTTACAGTGTTGTTGTTGGTCACTTAAATGTTCTCCCTTCTCCCACACGCGCATTGCTATACTTTACTTTTTATACAATGGGTTGGTGAAGTGAATGCGGAGTGTGAGTTTTGAGTTGAAAAGGGAGTTAGGCTTGGGTGCCCGCTTAAGCTTATATTTGGCAGATATAAAACATGATTTGAAAGGAGATAAACTAGGTCTCTAGATATGTTTCGAGGGATAAGAAGAAAATATATCGAAAGGAAAAGATGAAAAAGAAGATGAGTCTAATTGTAAGTAGAAAGATCAAAGGTGATGGTATTTAGCAATAAGGGAGTTAGAAAGAAAGATTTTCCTGATGGGGGTAGAAAGAATAAAACTACAGGAATATAAGTATCTATAGTATGTATTAACAAGATATGTAAGGTGGAGAGAAAGATCCTGGAAGAGAAAGGTTGAGAAACGTGAGAGTAGTAATGGGGTGGGTTTTGGTGTTCCCGGGAAAGAAAATTTAAAGAGAAAGTCACTTCGAGATTAAAGCAGTTCGATAATAGGGTGAAAGGGGCTCTATATTACTGAGTGAGAGCACGGGAATATCAGAGCTGAAAATAAGTGGAGGCACTAAATAAAAAATATTTGCGATTGACAACGGGTGTGGATAAAACAACAGCGGAAGGGGGAAGTACAGTTGGAAGCAGGGAGACCTGCAGAGTATGAAGAAAGAATAGAAAATGGAGAAAGAGCGGAACTTGCGAGAAAATGTATGGAGGAGCGAAGAAAGGAAGAAAAGAAAGTCACGAGAGAGTGGGAGAAAGGAAAGATACACATGAGGAATTAGCTATGGGAGGAGGGTACGCATGAAGAAACTTGGAATGCATAGGGGAAAGAAAATAGGAGGAAATAAAAGAAGAGCATATACAAATGGATGAGAGGAGAGAGGAGAACGGGTGAAAGGATAGCGGTCATTCAGACATTATAGAAGAGTACAAGAAATAAAGAGAATATCAAGGTGGAGTTGTGGAAACGAGGAAAGAAGTAATAGATATTGGTTGAGAAAAGAGGACACGATATGACCGAACTGTAAAAAAAGAGAAGGAGAGAGAATGCGGAGCATTTGAAAAAGGTATTTGAAGGAGTAAGTGAGAAAATAGGCAATTTCAGTAGGTTATTGAATGAGGATGGAAGATTATATGCGTGGATAAAAGCAATAGAAAGAGCAAGAAAAGATAATGAGAATAGGTAAAGGGAGAGAAAGGGGGAGAGGAAAGAGGTTGAGAGGGAGAGGGATGTTAAAAAATGTATCGTAAAAATAGAAATGTATAACAAAAATAAAAAATATTAATAGAGCGATGTTCCATATACTCTAGATCACACAACTGCGTTCAATGCTACACTGCTCATCGTTTGAATTTCGATACAATATCAATGTCCATTGATAGGGGGAATTCGTGGCATCGTGAACCACATCGCAGCCAAAATTCTGGTCTCACATCCATTGTCATCGTGATTCATAATCACCTATGTATATATTATCTCTTATTACTTTGGCGCTTCATTAGAAATCACTTTTCTTATTTAACTATACTGTTTAATAGAATCTTACTGTTTTGATGATAAACTACGTATTTCGTATTTCTAGGGAATATTTCTAATACAGGAATTTTGGGATTGTGAAAAAATATTATATACGAAAGCAGCAAGCATACGTTGTTCACTTCAGTTTATCAACTCGGAAATATTTATGCTATATTTACACCGAACGAACGCGCGTTACGCATTATGGTTAAAAAAAGCGTTGGTCGAATTCCAGAGGCTGTTTCTACTTGTAAACGAGTCCTGCCGTCTGCGGATGAATTTTTCGCGACTGCAAATTGCGCAATTGTTGCTGAACGGTGACCAGATCGAGGAAGGCCGCCAGCTTGCGAACCAGTTTTTCGTACCTCATTTTACACAGGAGCCACAGAAGGTTTGCCAGCATGGCATGTATATTTCGATCAAAAGCTGTTGCAAAATCGCCTCTTTACACAATATTTACAATGAATCGTTCTGTCCAGTATATGTGCGTATTTTCTGTTTCCAGTTAACGACTGTGCAAACATTAGTTTTAATGGACCATATGAATAGGTCGATAGGAAACAAGTCCTTTGTTTTTATACATCATATACCATATTTATGAAGGATTATGAATATATCTTATTCAAAAAAATGATGCTACATTTGCATGTATGCAAATATCTCTAGGTGCGTACCGTAAATATTGCATTCAATAAGTTTACTACTTGACGAAACTGTGTTTATTGCTTTCAATGTAAAATTTATCTACTGAGACTTTTTGTATTTTGTTTATGTATTTTTTTATTCTGCATCGCTTGAGGACATTTTTTCATAATGAGCTGGATTATTTACAGGCCCATTTGAACAAACGATGAGCTACTCGTTGATTATAATCAATAATAATTATTAAAAAAGAGAATTTGAGGAAATACTATGGAATCGTTCCATAGAGTACTATATCAGTTTCCAAAATTGCAATGCTTAAATAAGCATTCATTTAACAAAACTAAAATATTCAGTTTCTTTCTATCAACTGATTATTAGTATACTGTTAAAAATGTTCGGGAAGTTTCGACACTGCTATGTTACGATTGAATAACATTTTACAAAACGGTGTTACAGAAAAAGAAATTACGTAACATTTTCCTACAATTACTTTTAGGTTTCGTAAAATTACTAAATTATAGCACGACATCATGGAACCGAGGATGCATACTTATAACTGACGTAGTTGTGTTGTTTACCACGAAGTGCGATTGTGACGTGCTTGTTTGTCTGCTCCGCGACTGAAAATTATTAAACTATAAAATGTAACAACGTTTTTGTAAAACTGTAACATTAAATAACTTGGGTTACTGTAATCAAATTTAATTGGATTGACGATGGTTGCAGATAAACTCCCATGAAAATGGTAGATCCTGACTGAGTTGCGAGATTTAAATATTACGGACATTCGTATATTGCCCTAACCAAACTGTTCGGTTGTTTCAACCTACCGGCTTGATTCCTAAAGGCATACCTAATCAGCGCTGGTCGTCCATTGGAGGTAAATCTTTTGCGCATATATGTCAATTCGTCTAGGAAAAAAATGAACATAAGGGAACATCCAATGCACGTACATCTCAGAATGTTGCAGGCAGAATCGATGTTTTATCCACTGCGGTAATCGGCGTCGGTTTTTTCCCACAACTGTGGTTTTCCCTTCGCCACTGCATATCCAAACGAGGAGGGGATGCATCTTAACATAAAGATGTCCATTAGGTAAATTACATAGGCCGACGAATTTTAGAACCAAATAGGAGAACATACTTTTAAGAAGCTATTTGACGCGCTGAATTCGAATCCGACCTGAGAATAGCCCCTATACGTCAGGGTTTTGAGATATTTTAACCTAAATGTGCAAAAAGTACGTTTTTTTGGTACATTTTAGGTGCTGTAACATCCAGACAGATTTTTTTTTCAAAACGATCTTCACGGAATCTCAAAGTACTGTTTTTGCGCTTCAAAATCCGTTTTCAAACTAAAACAAAAAACTTGTTTTTTAATAATTTTGGTGTTTGTGACTGAGATATTGTCGGTTGAAGTTTCTGAGTTTTGCGAATTCGGCAATATTGAGAAACTGAGTAGAATCAGATTAAGGTTCAAAAATAGAAAGAAATTATCAACAAAGACCTAAATTTCGAATGGCTCTTAAGATGTTCGGTGTTGCTGAGTAGGAATTTGAAGTCAGAGTAATAAAATACAAAATGTCAGACTCAATATGGCTGACAGCTTTTGTAAAAATAGAGCTAATTCGCTTCAAACTTATTATTAGGGGGGTTTCGAGGTTGATGAATACGAAACAAACACCAAAATGGCATAATTTGAAGACCCAGATTATTAAAAACCAAGTTTTTTGTGTTAGTTTCAAAACGGATTTTGAAGGGCAAAACCAGTACTTTTAGATACCATGACGATCGTTTTGAAAAAAAATCTGTCTTGAAGTTACAGCACCTGAAATGTACCCAAAAAACGTGATGTTTGCACTTTTAGGTTAAAATATCTCAAAAACCTGACGTAAAGGGGCTATTCTGAGGTCGGATTCAAATTCAGCGGGTCAAATACCTTTGGAAAATATGTTCTGGTTCTTGGTTCTGCAATTTTCTCAAATTTTGTCGGCCTGTGTTATATATATAAAGGCCGTCGGTAATATCGATGTGTGATATGATGTTTTAGTCGATTTTTTTTCAGTAAGTTTCGGGATGTCGTCGGGTTAAATTGCAAGTATTCCAAACCTCGGAAGCACGACCGTTGCACGTCCAATGAATGTATATTCATTGCACTCTAAAACTTGGCCCATTACACGTTTTTTTGTACAAGTATGTTCTTTTATACAAGCACAAGATTCTTCCGGAAGTACAATGTTGGTCTGTACATCTGTGGTTTTGCCTATTTTAAATCCATACTTCGTCCACTAAACGTCCGAAATTTGGTCCATTACACGACCGGTTTTGATTGTCCAAGTATGTTCTGGACATTCCCCGTTTGCCCATACGAGTCATCTTTTGTCCGCGTAAATCCCATATTTCACCGGTGCAGGTCCAAAGGTCTCGGAAAAAGTTGGACATCCATTAGACGTCCATACCAAATAAATTTGAACGTAATAGGGGCGTGCCATGGACATAAATCGTACTAATACAGTGGACATCTATTGGAAGTACATGTACTAATTTTTTTAGTTATAAACATATTGGTATGGTCCTGATAAACAAATCATTTAGCTAATCGATGAAATTATACAACAAATCATGGCAATACTTTTATGTATGCTTATTCGAGTGTTCGTTTAAAAAAAAATACGGCAAATAGCTTTTTAAGAACGCATTAAGAATATTACGATTTAATAAAAAATTGGTCGATTGTATGTCAATTGAAACTCGGATTTTGTAAAAAATATGAGATTACAAAATATTTTAACGGACAGCCAATTGAAATTACAACATTAATCTGTGTTCACATCTGCATGTACAATTACAGTTTATACAAATCAATTTCTAATTAATCGCCAACATTTATTTGGTAATACGCATTATAAATTACCTGTAAAATCCAGTATTTGCTCTCTCGTGTTAAGCACATGTGTGATGATTGCTATCGGCGTGCGTGGGCAGGTATACGTAATGTAGGTACATTGCACACATGCATCTTCGATAGCATATAACGGAGTAATGGGTCAGAGTCGTGAGCAAATGAGTCTTTCATCGGATGCACCTCGGCTGCGGGCTCTGGGTCAAAATCAAGGATATTATTAATTTAAAGAGCCTTTCCTACATTGCTCTTCTTTGTGTTTATTTATCTAATATTGAATTTGGATATGAGAAAGTTTATAGACTCGAGATGTGAATTTGACAGACGAGAATTTCTTTGGATTGTAATTGTATTCCTAACTTTGAATTCTGAATTTTATAAATCTGACACAGGATTCGCAATGAACGGCTCTAAAAACTCCTGTATACCAAATTTAAGAAAAACCCCATCACTGGACAAATTCGTGACGCAAAGGGTTAACCCATTAAGGCCTAAACGGACACATTTTGAACATCAGTTTAAACGTCGATAATTTGCATATAAAAACATTTGGAAAAATTTTACTCCCACTATTTCTGACGTAAAATTGTATGCTCTTTCAGAATCTTTCCATAAAATTTCGATGAAATGAAAAGCAAAAAAGTTATACACGTTTTTTTGTAAAAAAACATGGTTTTTAACAATTTATTTTTCATTCTAACATCACTTTCACCTCGAAATTGCATTGGGAAACATGTCTAAGGTAAAAATATCGCTAATAAATCATTAAACTTTTCTAGATTTATTTCCTTGAAAAATATGGACTTTGGAGAAAATCTGCTAAGAATAGAAATGTCTTAGAATTGGTTAAAGAACCTTTTCAAATTTTTTAAGATTTTTTAAAAGACTTTTTGAAAAATTTCGATTTTTTGAATTTCCAAAAAAACAAAAAGTATATCAATACATTGTGATAAAATTTGAGAAGGTTCTTTAACCAATTCTAAGATATTTTTGTTCTTAGCAAATTTTCTCTAAAGTCTATAGTTTTCAAGAAAAAAATTTGTTAAATTATAAAAACATTTTTGAACATCTAGGTGTCATTTTGGAGGTCTCCATCTTGAAATTCAAATTAGAACAAGATATGTTTTAATCCTAAGGATCCATGGACGCGATATTTTCACCTTAGAAATGTATCCCAATGCAATTTCGAGATGAAAGTGATGTTAGAATGAAAAATAAATTGTTAAAAACCACGTTTTTTTTACAAAAAAACGTCTACAACTTTTTTACTTTTTATTTTATTAAAATTTTATTGAAAGATTCTGAAAGAGCATACAATTTTACGTCAGAAATAGTGGGTGTAAATTTTGTCCAAATGATTTATATGCAAATTATCGACGTTTAAACTGATGCTCAAAATGTATCCGTTTAGGCCTTAATGGGTTAAACAAGTCGGTTTATTCACATGTCAATATTGATCTCTCAAATTGAAATTGGAAAGATGCGTATCGTTATCACAAGCAGTCATGTCCACACGTCGACTATGACCAAGATTCTAGTCAACCATAAAAGATCATTTATACCATCATTATCTACAAAGAAAATGCTACACAACAAGTTTGATCACAATCAAACAGTTTTTTCAAATCTTTTCTGTCACAAAGCATTCACCATTTTGAATTTTAAATATCTCAAATTAGATTGTAAATTAACGGCCCTGAAAACCCTTAGATTCAGGGCTCGGGTAAATTCAACAATATTCAAACATTTATATATAGGGACTTGAATAACCCATCGCTAATTTTGTTTGTGTCTGTGTAATCATGATAAATTTATTTATCACGGCTAATTCGGTAGCGTTTTATGATTTCCGGTCCTTTTACATGCTTTTATTTTAGACGAAAGTTAATTAATAACTAAACTTGATACTCAAAACGGTATGAACTGCAGAATTTTGCGATATAACACCTATACAAGATGCTTGAATAGAAACTCGCAATTAGTTTGTATAGGATGACGAAAAAAATCATTCATTATATTCCGAATACGAATTCGGCCTTACAATTAGAGATGTAAATATAACCACTATAAAATTATTAACACACATTATCCTATTATTATCAAAATACTTTCGAGATCAAGAACTTTCTCAACCATCTACAAGAGACGAAACGAGAAAAAAGGACAAACAAATTCAACTATTTAACCCTTTAACGCCCAAATTTAACAAATTTCTTCATGAAGTTTGATAGTATATTTTAGCATTTGAACTCTAGGAGAAAAATTTGAAACCAGTAATTTTTTATTAGCCACGAATCGCTCTTTCTAATAGTGAATGTCAAATTTGTTTAACTTCGGAAATAAAAAAGTTATATATAAGGTCAAGGTCGTTAGTGCAATTATGTGAACCGTTCTGCCACTTTCAACTTTTGTATTGGTTGACCAACCATACGAAATGGCAGTTAGTTAATAGACTGAAGACACAAGCTATTATTTATTACACATATTCTCTGATTAACAATTTCATTAAAATGATGATTCATACAAAAATACTAGCAGCAAATGAAAGTAGTGTGTAAACTTCAGAGTACCAGATGTACCAAAGTTTAACCCGACAGAATATACCAAATAAATTGGCTGCATTAACTAGTTGCTTTATTTTCTTAGCACCAGTTATAAACGACCGGTGGAAGGGTTTTAAATCAAACACACGATTTGATCGGCCGATAGAAAATATAAACTGTTTATTAGCGATCAACCGGTGACGATCCGATCGCGACGTGGACTTCCTCACGCTCTCACGTTCCGGAACGTTCTCTCTTCACCCGATCGTCACTTTTTCACATCTTCGTTCGATCTTTCAAACTCTCGTACATTTAAATAGACTACGACGTCATATTACACATCGATATCATACTATTCGAATTACAAATAATTGTATCGAGATCGTCACCATTTTGAAGGGCCTTTTACATAATTAACCTAACAGGCCTGCTTCATTTTGAGAGGTACCCCCATTCGGGTGTGCAATGGCGTAGGGAAAACCACCTTTGTGGGAAAAACCTACGCCGGGTACCGCAGTCGATAAAACATCGATTCTGTCCGTAACACCAGTCGATATATTGATTGGCTTTAACTGCGTAATCACTGCACAATAATTTCAAAGTCTGAAATCTATACCGGAGAACTTCCGTACACTTGCGGTTTTTATGTAAATAAAGAAAAATTTGCCGCATTTTCGTGGAGGAATTTTCCAGTTATTAGAAAAGTTCTCGCATCTGTACGGGGAAAACACTTCAGTACACGTGCGGGACTTTTATAAATAAGGAAAAATTTCTGAACTTTTGTGTTGGAATTTTGCAGTTATTAGAAAAATTCCCGCATCTATACAGAGAAACTTCAGTACACATGCGTTATATTTATATATAAGGAAAAATTTCCATACTTTTGTCCGAGAATTGTCCAGTTATTGTTTACACTGCACAGTAAAGAAACTTCATCAGCCCTGATGAAGCACACTTTATTATTTAACAAACATTAATAATAAAATTTTCGGATTCAGCAGATAATGAAGAACATACATAAAATCATAAAGTACTTTATATTAACGTTGTTTTGACTAAAATATTTGACTAAAACATCAAATATACCATCATTCCTTCAGAATAACGAAATGCATGCATTCGTTGCAGTTTTCTCTGCAATTAGTACAATTCGTTTCATAATTTCCTGACTTTATATGCCTAAGAATACCTTGATACCTGGACGCATAAAAGGATATAAATCATGCGACTCTTAGCGCTTGCAGAATAATACCATGTATAAAGTGCATGAGCGTGGGTAGGGACGATAGCGTTTCCTAAAGGTGTCCTCCTCATCTCCTCTTTCACGAAACTCGATTCTTTATCACTTTTACTTTATTTACTGCTGCACGTGCGTGGCTATAAGACTCGATCCGACCGATCCAAGGGGCGGTGATCTTACCGAGATATATACTTATATCAGTAATATGCTACGAAGCTTACGAAAAAAGGCGTGATAAATGCTTGGGAATTTCAGAGAGTAATTCATGGACTGTGGAGTTACGAGACGAATTTTTAAGGGATTTCGGTAGTCCAGTATCATTGCGAAGTATTTTGATATTCTTCGATTAAGATGATAGTCCGAAATCACTAATCCAATGCGAAAGCATTAATCCATACTTCGCATTCTTTTTTATAGGCTTAGGTGGAATATATTGTTTGATATAGCTTCCGCATTCAAATTCTATTATCTCAGCAACTGATTGATATTTATTTGTGCACTGCAAATACTATATCTATTGATCATGAAGGATCAGGATCTGTCAATTTTTGCGCTAGGACGTTTTGGTACCACCATTTGGACGCCAGACGTTTTAGCGCCATTGCTTTTTTTAAATAGTCGGAGAGTTGCCTACCGTCCTCCACGTGCCGATCTCCCTTAACCCTTTGAAGCATACATTTTTCCTTACGCGGAAAATGGCTGAAAATTGTTACTCGGGGGTTTTCAGGGTCGCTGATTACGAATCTGAACTCAGATTTTCAAAATTCAATATGGCGGATCCAAAATGGCGGACCGAAATGTGGAAAAGGTACTTGATCGAGATGAAACTGGGTACTCGGGGGAATTTCGGGGTCGCTGATTATAAATCTGAACTCAGATTTTCAAAATTCAATATGGCGAATCCAAAATGGCGGACCGAAATGTGAAAAATCTACTTGATCGACTGATGAAACTGGAATTATTGTCTCCATTTTTTAAATATTTTTTTTGTATTTTTAGGCAATATTATTTTCGGTAAATAATTTAGAACTAAACGACGAATACAGGTGAGTTTTACAGCCGCGAACTATGACATCTTAACATTCGGGTATGCCATATTGAATTCGCCATTTTGAATATTGAAAATTTGCATTCAGATTCGTAATCAGCGACCCCGAAAACCCCTGAGTACCCAGTTTCATATCAATCAAGTAACTTTTCCACATTTTGGTCCGCCATTTTGGATCCGCCATTTTGAATTTTGAAAATCTGAGTTCAGATTCGTAATCAGCGACCCCAAATACCCCCGAGTACCCAGTTTTGTCATGTTTGAGTGACGTTTTCGTCTCAGCATAAATTTTTTGTGAAAAAATTCATAAAATTTACAATTTGTTAATTATTTAAACAATTATAACATAATAATTAATGATAAATATTGATTTATTTATGTTTTCTAAGGTATGAAGTAAAAAATTGCAAGAAAATTGCTTAATAATTACCTGAAATATGTAAAAAATGCATTACAAAAGGTGTCGATCCAGATCGACATCGTGCTTGTAAGGGTTAAGTTGTGACAATTGCTATTTATGGTGACCGGACTTTATTTCTCTCCATATAATTTCCCGGAAGTAATTTCCTCGTCAACATTTCCCCGGACAAAATTTCCCTTTGCAGCCATATTCTTTTAGGCCTTATTAGGGGTAGGTGTGATTCTGTCTGATTAGGTTAGGTTAGTTTTAGGGCACGCATATGCTTTTAGACATAATTAGGGATAGGCGGCGTTCTGAATGATTAGGTTAGGTTAGCTTCGTGATGGTCCGATTTTCAGCTTCCTTCGTTAAGTATACGAATTTTTACCTAAAATGATTCTCGCGATAAAAACCAGGGTCAAATAGTCTGGCACCAAAACGGCGGAGCCAAAACATCCGGCGCCAAAACGGCGGAGCCAAAACATCCGGCGCCAAAACGACGGGGCCAAAACGTCCTTTAGCCTGATCATTGAGTTGCATAATATTTGAACAGTAATATGAGTCAGGTCTTGGGTGTTATGAAGAAAATATTGGTCATTTGCAAAGGAATTTTACACGCAGAATCTGAATCCGAAGTCAAAATGGCACATTACGACAGAATTTTGAGACATTTGAGGTTATGTACACGAAAAATGCATTTTTTTTCTATTTTCGATGTTATGTACAAAATGCGACAAATTTTTTACGCTTTTTTTACTATTTGTATCGGTTAGTACTTCTTTCATCCTTCAAATCGAGCTAACAGGAAACTTGTACTTAGAAATGTCTGGGGTTGCTAATTATCAATATGAAGTCGGAAATCTGATATCGTCAATTCCAAAATTCCAAGTAGTTATTAAATTACAAGTGAATAAAACAATTATAAACATTTTTGTTATGTACTGGAGTCCATTTCTACAGGATATTTCGAGCAGAAAATCAGCGGATGGACGATCACGAAATCTCGACGACACGTGTTTTACGATCCGATATCACCTTTCAGTGCGCATGTAGGCACGAACAATGCTCGTTCGCATGTACGTGGGCAAAGCCGTGCGAAATGCAAATGGACATGTAAAATGTAAGCTGATATGGGAAAATGGAAGAGAGACAGGTCCAAACAGATGAGATGAAGAAAGCACGTTGAAAAGAGAGAAAAACAATTATACTATCCGTTTTTTAGCCTTTTTCTACTTGCGGTCTCGCGTACTGTCATGATGATCTCTCTTTTCAACTCGACGTGTATCTTACTTTTTTTGCCGTTCAGAACGTTGCCTCGAGTTCTTGATCACTCAGTTACGTCCACTGACGAGGGTTGTGAAAGATCCGCACGTGCTTAAAAAGTCTAGAAACTCGTTATATTATTTTTGAAATTGCTGTAAGTCATTCAGTCAGCAGTTAATTTTCTAAAAGTAATTATTATAATTATGTGCGGAGTAATACTTTTCTCGCTCTTTGATGGGTATTCCAAAGTGGATAAGAAACTTTGTAGAGTTCAACTGAAATAAAATTTCTTTCTTTAAATACAGTGAACAAATAATTCTTTACGATGTTTAGTTAAGTTACGGACATTTTCAGTTATGACATTTATTCTAATAACTTCATCATCATTTACACTTCTCTTTAAGCATGCATGTTTTATCCAAATTATTATGAAGTTTGACAATTGTAATTACGAATTCTACGATCGAGGTTGAAAACATTTGTCTTAATATTATTGTTTTTCCATTTGGATCCGCCATTTTGAATCGAAAGTTTTGAATCTACGGTCTTTCTTCGAAATAAATAGGTTAATTTTTCCTCAACCATTTCTTTAGATTCTTTTTTCAGAAACACGTTTGCCTTAAAGGAAGAATGTGGATGCTGATTTTATTGTTATAATAAGCGTTATAACTTATAATGGCTTATATCGAGGTATATGATTCAATAATGAAAATAAGGAGAGCTAAATTTAACCATTTACCGATAAAAATGTTGTGGCTATGTTAGGAGCTTACGAAGTAAACAAAAAAACATAAAAAATCCCACCTTTGAACGGCCGGGGAACAAAGTTCCGAAAATCACAACCCCGAAAGGCTAAAATATCGATATTGCTTGAGTCCAAGGTATTTTAATTTCCTTTCCTTTTGCCAAATTTTCAAGGACAAAGTGGAGAAAATCACGTTGCAGCCATGCTGTATCGTAATTTTGGCCTTTCGGTGTGTTGATTTTCGGAACTTTGTTCCCTGGCCCTTTGAACATTTTCATGTTGTCACATTTTCATGTTGTCACATTTTCATGTTGTCACAATTTGTTTACCAGTTCTTCGTTTGTCAAACAGTGGTTTTAAAAAATATGTTTTCTTGTCCATAGTTAGGTTTTCATAAGTGAAAGTGTTTTTCTAATGAATCTGTTTGGAAAATAGACATTGAACATTGTTATAAATTACTAAAAAAGAATCTAAACATAACGTTTCGACTATTTATTTTAGGTCCTCTTCAGAATTTGACTTAATAATTGTTGTAAATTAGATTAAAATCCTTGTTGAATACAAGATCGAGTCTGGATATATAAAAAACACATGTTCCAGTGAGAAAAACTTATTTAATTAAAAGAATCCGTTGCATAATTAACAATCCTAATCTTGAGTTCATCTCTCTCCATTCCTTTATCAGTCTTACGGTTTATCTTCAATATTCGAATTATATCCATTTCAAGAAAGTAATTGCAAAAAACGGATGTATTTCAGCGTTCATATTCGAACATAGGTTTTCTAGATCATACATACGTAACAAAATTATCATATTAAAATATCCATATTTTTTCGTAATCAATGTGGAGGTAAAAAGTCACTTTTCATCGATCGCATATTTTTCGATAGTTCTCGACATTTCTGGATCTTTCTCGATTTTTCACGCTCCCTATCGATTTTCTCGATTTATCTCGTTCTCTAATGTTGAGAGTATAATGAGTTTTCTCGATATTTCACAATCTTTTTCGATTTATTTCACTCCCTATTAATATTTTTTGATCATTTTCGATATTCTTCGACATTTCTCAATTTTTATCGATAGTCTTGGGTCTTTTTAGTGATTTCTCGATATTTTTCGATTTCTCTCGTATCTTATCGATCTTCCTACATTTATCTCGCTCCCTATTGATCTTTATTGATATCTTTCGATCTTTCTCGATCTTTCTAAGCATTTTCCGATCTTTCTCGATTTATCTCGCTTCCTATATATCTTTCTCTATCTTTACTGATAGCGTTCGATCTTTCTTGATCTTTCTAGACATTTCCCGATCTTTCTCGACTTATCTCGGTCATTGTCGATCTTTTTGACATTCCCTAATCCTTCTCGATTTCATCCGTGGAAGGGAGATAAATTCAGAAAGATTGGAAAAGATCGAGAAAGATCGAAAACTATCGATAAAGATAAAAGAAGGTTGATAGGGAGTAGAAGAAATCGAGAAAGATAAGCAAATGTCAAGAAAGATCGAGAAACATCAAGAAAGATCAAGAAATATCAAGAAAGATCGAGTAATATTTAGCAAGATAGAGAAATATCGATCGCCCTCCTCTATCGATCTTTCTCGATTTTTCAATCCCCATCGATCTCTTTTGATATTTCTAGATCTGTTTGAATCATTTTCGATCTTTCTCGATTATTTTCCTCGGTCCCTATTGATCGTTTCCAATCATCTCGCCCTATCGATCTATCTCGATCCTTATTGATCTATTTCGATCTTTTTCGACACGAAGTTACATCTATGAAATGGAGCAGGAGGCCGCTGAGCGAAATAATTTCAGAGCGGTTTCATTTTTTATTTCATCACAGTAACTTCATGTAAATACAAGGAATGCTTAGAAATGACGAGGGCTTACGTCTAATTAGTTACATACATAAGACAATTGACAAAACCACTCGAAGGTCTCTATTTAGTCATTTTCACTTGATGATTTGATGTTCCGGTAATATAATAATGCTGTTCTTCGGTTTTTGTTGCGCCTGCAGATTTCTATGCAAATGTTTCACTAATCTATCTCTAAAATCGCTAACTTCTACAGCCAATATAATTAATGCGCTAGCGGTAGTACGCAACTTAAAAAGTCCTTTGTATTCGTTATACTTTTCAAATAAGAAGACTTCAAATTGTGTGAAGTATTCTTTTATATACAAGGGAATGTACTTTATATGTCTACGAACTTGCAAACAAAATTTTTACTGACGAGGTTTTTTTGAGTAATTCAAGTTTAAATGTTTTGAATAAAATGACCGCCATTTTGTTGTTTAATTTTTTTTTAATTTTAACGTATTTGATAAAGAATTGTACATTTCTTCGTTAGATGCTAAATGAAATATTGGAATAAGTTCGTTTCGAAATTCTTTAAAAGATGGGCTATTTTCCTAAAAATTGTTGCGATAAAAAGAGGGGTTAACTTCGTATGCTCCTGATATTGCCACACATTTTTGTTCAACAAACGGTAAAATACGTCTTATTTTCCTTTTTAAGCCGTATACTTCGATATAAACTTATTCTAAGAACATGACACAGTCCGCTCTATAGGATTTGAGAAGGAATCGATCACCAGATAACATCACTAATAAGTCTATCGCATTCATCCTTACACAATCATAAAAGCTGCAAATTCTTTTTTTTGAGTGCATAACCTGCACGTATAGACTGACGACCCTACTCTACCATCAGGATTCAGGTTTTAGGCAAAAAACTAATGACTTTTAGCTTTCTCAAGGTCCAAGTTAGCCTTAAGTAGATGTGTATCTTTCATGAAGTTATCAAGGAAACTTCTTCTCTATTTTTGATAATTTTTCTATTTCAATAGACTCCGTCTTATTATATACTGCCCTATTCCACGATTCTGTCAAGAATCAAAGTTTCTTCTTTAGCAAAATTGAGGGTTGAGAGTGAGCATGCAATAGGACACTGTTTACTATGAAGTACCAAGTAGTTCATGGCAGTGATGATATATTTGGTACATAAAAAGTTTTTAAAGGACCTGTTATATTGTTTGGTTGATGGTTAGTTTGCAGTAATTTACAGTTTTTACAACTCCAATGAATAGAAATGTATTATAGTAATTATTTACAACATCAAATTTGGAAGAACCAGAGTTGGAAGATCATTGGTACATAATTTTATATAATCTTGAAGAAAATGTACTCATACAGTATAAGTTTTTTGTACTACAAGAATTGTCTGTAAAGAAGTGTTCAGAAAAAAGATGAACAAAGTGTTACTCTAAGGTAACTGTAACATGAATAAACAGGATATCACAAATTGTTTCCAAACAAAACACATTTGCAATACGAACGTTAGGAAATATGAACTACATCTTCTGCGAATGAAGCCAATCAGAAGCTGTAAAAAAACAAGCAATAAAGAATAATAATGACATTAAGGAAGAAAAGATTATCTGTTCACCAGCGGTTGTGACGGGATGGTTCGAAATTATTTGCAGAAGCCAATACAGCAACACATGTGAAGAACGTTTTAAAACAAAAGGAAGGTAAAGTAGAATTGGAATTGAAGAAAATGAAAACGAAGAGATTGCAATCGAAAAATGATATTACACAAGCAGGACTTGGACAAGGAAGGAAAAAGCGAAGAGTGCAGCGGGGAAGGATGAAAAGGCGATAGAGGCAATCAGGAGCAAAGCTGGAATGGATAAAAGAATGAAAAAGAGTACAAGGAACGAGGATGATGACGAAAAAGGACGAACAAGTGCCACGAGTTGCAAACACGAATAGAAGGAGTGCAATTCATTGGTGGATACAATAACACAGAGGAAGATAGGGAATGAAGATCACGAATAGCGACTCGATTCTACCTGTCCTACTTCCTCTACTGTTCATCTGTTCTACTTGTTGCTAAAGTGCTACTCAGGTAGCTGGACCGGTAGACCACGAGGATACACATCGACGGTAATTGCAAATCCTGCGATAGAGCACGAAGAAACCAGAATGCGTAATGCAGTCGACCCGTAATCGTTGAGTTCGAGAGCTCCGGTTCGTGAACATTTTTCATCGAATTCAATTATTATATCGCGAAGAACCAAGGTTCTTTGATTAATTCTGGAGGTAGTTTATCTTAGAATCCACCTTTAATTTATTGGCTGGAATCTAGCAAAGTAATCATGGGGTGTACAGAAATATATAATTTTTCTTTTGTTTCTTCTTCTCATAAAGACAATTTGATATGGTAACGATGACCGCCGTGGAAGAATAATTGAACTGAGATGTTGATCTCTTTATGTAACGATTTTCACGATACCATTGTTAATTATTTGTTTGATGTAGAAAAAGTTGTGATCTCTGTAGCTCGGATATATCCATTTTAGTTTTGGTGATCAAATTTAGAAATATCCCCTTGATATCACCAGAATATTTCATTTGAGACATTGTTGTTCTGGATATCTTGGAGATATTATAAATACATTTCCAGAACTTATGTTGGCTGTTTTATATTCAGTTGTAGAAGCTTCATAGGAGCTCGCACAAATGCTTCATACAAATCCCCTGGGAGTTTGCAGTAATTTCGTAAGAATTTGCACAATCTGTCTGCAAACTCTCACGAAGCTTCTGTGAGACCTCCTGTGGATTTGATTTTTGTTCTCTTAGAGCTTATATTGCTCTGTAAAGAAGTTTCGCAGAAGCTGCAGCATGGACAGCATGCTGTATTCTGAGCACATTCATCGTTGCTTTTATTAATTTTGCATGATTTAATTCAAAATTTATTTTCTAGAGCCAAGAGAATATGAAGGATGCCGATTTTTCCCACCATTTGGTCATTTGAAGAAAGAGCATTGAGCGACCAATAAACAAGTCGTCATAATCTTCGTTCTTAGCAGAGAGGCTGTATAATGGTGTTCGATAAATTTTGGAGAAAATTGGTATCATTGGTTTTCAGGATGTATGGGTCACAATCATTAACATTAAATGGTAATATTCTGAAATAGAATTTCGAAAAAGACGTAGGAAAAATCTTTTCCAACTTCGAGCATTCGCTATATTGGCATGCCACAATAATTTTGAAATTCGAGATGCAATCATGACCATTTTATGTTGAAGGAAAAAGCATCTTTGATGACGCCTCGCATTATACGACACGTATTTTATAACCAAAGTCAGTAAATTGATTTTTGGAGTCTCAACAAATGGCAAAATTGTGACCGAGAAGTCTATGACACATGGGGCCTCCAGAAAGTCTGGAACACAAAAATATACAAAAATTTTGAGATACAGAAATTTAATGTACTACTTACATTAAAACCTAATTAAAATTGATATGTTTTTTATAAATGTCATGGATTCCTGAGAAAAAATAAATGACTCGGATTAACATAATTCAAAACCGAATGTGGAAAATAAGGAGGCAAATAAAAAACCGAAATGAAGGAAATTAATGCTCTGATTACTAAAGTAGACTAAGGGAATCTTTTACCGTAATTTTGAACAAATAAATGATTATCTAATGAATGATACATCTGTACATAAAACATATAAGTTTCAATATACATGTACCATCTGTGAAACAATCCATTTATTAATATTACTATGGAACAAGAATATATTAAAACTGTAACTTACAAACGTCTAAGAACTAATCTCGCTGTCATTCGAAGGGCTTTTGCTATAAGAGCTATAATAATTATCCAAATTTGTTTAAGTTTTTTAATATGTCGGTCAGTTTTATTTTAAAATATATTTTCGATATATCTAAAAGATGTTTTATAGATATTTATACGTTCTCCGAAATTGTTATGTTACAGATCTAAAAGATATCTTTTAGAGTTCTTTTCGACATTTTCAAGAAATCTTTGACGCGCCGAAGGTATCTTTTGGACATCTTTAAGAGATCTTTTTACTTTTTGGGAGAAAGGAAAAAACGATAAAAGAAAGTTTTATTAACAATAAAATAATTATAAATCTATAATCAGGAACCTTCCAATAAAATAAATGTAGACAGATTCTATGACCAAATTTTCAATATTATGATAGCGCTCCAGTCACCCTTCTATCAATTCAGACCTCATCAACATCTATGAGAAACACGGGGAGGTCCGTATGGAATCGCTTCCTCAGTACGTAATCAAAATAACATAATTTTGTCCCATGTTGAAGAGTTAAGGTTGCATTAAACAAGTTTTTAAATCCAGGTAATGCATGTAGTTTTTACGTAACATTTGAGTTAACCGATTTTTCTTAAAAAATTAATATATACAAACCGATAACAATAAAGAGATTCGGTTCATGTTTCGTGTATTAGTACAATTATATCATGATATAATCCCAGTTTCAATTTTATTCTATACATCAAATATCAATTTCATAGTTTTTTTTCTATATCATCAAATTGTCTCTAAATATTATGATGTTTTCGATAAACGAATAGATTTACCTTGTTTTCAATAATAAGTGCTATTCGAACTATTTTTATTTTCTAAATACTTTAGAGTTTCGATATGATAGAATTACGGTAAATAAAAAATCTTTCTGGTTTTCGGTTGTTTTTAAGTTTTTAGAATGTAATTACCTTACTTTTCCAGGGTTTTCGTATCTATCACGGAATTATTCCCTAAAAGATGGCTTTAGATCCTTGTTGTTTAAAATAAGTATTACAGATTTAATTGATATATAAGAAATTTTTTATTTTCACAAACACAGGATTTATAAATGAAAATGAGATTGATCTTCATTTTTACATAAGTAAACCTACATATCCTGAGAACTTTCACTGCATTTCTAAGTTATGATTTTGAAATATTTTAAAAATGGTAAATACGCGAACTTACCTAATGTACCAATTATTCAGATCTAACATTATAACATCAATATTGTTTGAAATTAGATAAAATATTCTTTACTACTCGGTTAATATAACCTAGAACTGACTCTAAACAATTACTTTTAGTTCACAATTATTAGATTTTGTCTTTAATGTGTAACATACTATTTATTTATTTTTCTGAACACATGAAGATTTACAATTTAAAAGGTAGTTAGGCCACCAAATCTCCAAAAATTACTCGTTTTTGGCCAAAACTAGTATCCATAAGTTTTCGGGTTTCCTGAGTATGAATTCCGAGTTATTATTAATTCGACCCAGACTAAGTCTGGACGAAGTATTCAATTTGGTCACTTCGGGCAAAAAAATTACCCTATAGTTTTTCATCAAATGTCCACGTTTCAGACCCTAAGGAACCCAAATCAACAATAAAAAAAATTTGTGTCCGTGATCTTGTACGTACGTACGTCCGTACGTCCGTTTTTTTGTCTAGCGATAACTCGCGAACGGATAAGCGTATTGACATAAATTTATTTTTAAAATACGCGTCTTGGCATAACTTAGATCTGATTAGATTTTGGGGCAGATCCACCCGTCCATTACTAAACAAAATTAGCCCCAATTAAGTTTTTTTAATTTCAATCAAACTTGATATATGAGGATATTTAAGAGGTGAGCCCAGACACAAAAGCAGCCGTAACAGGTTCCTAAAAAATTTCCTCAAGAAATGTTCTATGCTATTTCTTAAACGGCTGTTTCCTAATAGTGATCCCCCCAATATTTGCCTCGTCCGTCTTCTCTGTGCTTTTCTAACCCTCCCAACATTTGCCTAGTGGGGGGAAAAATTGTTCCCGTACTCCGCCGACATACAGTTATAGAACGCGCGTGCGTTGATCAGAAGAAATTAGTTTAACCATGGATTAACCTTTCCTACATCGCGCATGCGTGATGTCGCCACAGAAATACCGCTCCGCGAGAAGTGATGGGGAACAGCAATCGAGGGGTAAGGCAAATATTGGGACGGACCTAGTGACAAATATTAGGGGGTAGCAAATATTGGGAACGCAAATATGGGGGGGGGGGGGACTACTGTAGCCGATTTTGTACCTGGATCCTACTCTTAAGGTCTTCGGTTATGAACCTGAAGTTATTTTCCAAGAGATTAAAAACGTCGGAACCAATATGGCGGTCAGAAATAAAAAATTTTAATATGTTTTCATGGAGTTTAGTAGGTATATAGTACATAGTCAAATTTCATTATGTTCAAATTGGACATATTACAAATTATCATCTTGTCAATTTGTCGTATGCACACACATCCGGCATTTATATTACTATTTTATTATGAAGAGTAAATTTGCCAGGTTGTTAACGGATGGAGAGATTAATCCGGTATAAAGGATTTTCGCGTATGATTGAGAGTTACATACTAATTTTACGTCGGGCCTATTTCGAGTAATTGGATGTCGCAATTTAAAGGAGGATTAAATTATTCTTCGCCCCATGGGTATCTTCTCGAAGTAGATGCATATATTCCAACTACTGGGATTTTTACAGGTCCTCGATAAAACACGGCGAAATAGGAACCTGCGAGGGGCCGAAGTGAGCTAAGGTGGCAAAGGTCGAAGGTCAAGGTGCGTGGTTGCAACACGAAAAATCGTGACGAGCCACCACGGAGGGTCTCGAGCTCTCATTTTACGAGTTTCCTCCTTCTCCACTTTTGTTCCATCTTTCTCGATCTCTTCTTCTTTCTTCTATTTCCCTACCTTTCTACATTCTCATCCTCCTTTTCTTCAGGATCCTCTCTTTGCTTATTTCTTGCCGGCGCTCGTTTGCCCCGTAAGGGGCCCGAAAATCGTGAATCGCACTTCGTGACCGTCTTTCCGTGTTTTGTGCACGAGATCCTGCCGAGATATAATCACTCGATTCCGGATCTCGCCATCATGCTGGCCGCACGAATCGAAAACAGCCTTCTACTTATTCTACATCCTTCCCTTCCCTTCCTCCTCCCTTTCATTTTCCCTTTCGCTCGTTCCCTGGATTTTACTATGATTCTCGCGGTACTTACCTTCTTTCCTCATTGCCGCGACCTTTGCCCATTGATTTGTCTTGCAGGGTCTCCAGATGCAACGGGAATGCAGATATAGATATGAATGAAATGGATGGAACTTTGAATATCTCACAATGGCATTTAAAAGGGCATTGTAATGCTTTGTATTAAAATAATTCTTCATTCAAAGTTTTGTGGGAATAATATGGTATATACATGTGGCATTGTTATGGTATCAACCCGCAATCATACATCACTCTATTTGGAAATATCTTAGGTTAGACACCAAAAACCAGTTTTCGGTTCTTTAATATGTGTGAAATCGGATTAGAAGAAAGTAGCTAGAAACAGCCTTGATCCTCTACTATACGTGATTTTGTCGAAACAGTATGATTTTGTCGGAACGGAATCACAGGTCGTTCCATTTTGAAACCTTCCCTGTCATACTTCTTTCAGGTTTGTACATTATTTTAGCTGACCCAGTAGAAAACCACCGCAGCTTCCAATCAATTTTTCTATTCCCTAATCTGTATACAGTGGGATTAGAAGCAAGTCGCTAGAAGCGGTCTTGGTCCTCTACTACGAATGTTTTTATGTAATGAGGTATGTCCCAGTTATGTTACTGTGGTATCACATGAAAGTTATACATTCTGCTATTTTGTACGCTACTTTTCATAACTTTGTACTTTATTCTAGTTGGTCTAGTAGAACACCAAGACAGGTTTGGCCATATTTTCTGGTTGCATTCGTATGCAAAGGGGTTCGAACAAATTGGCTAGAAACCCCCTTGGTCATCTACTATGAGCAATTTTGTCGGAATAATGTGCTATACGTAAGTCTCGTTATCAGGATATAAAATTACAATCATACATCACCTCATTTTAAATATTTTACATTAATAACTGTCATTACATTTTTCTCGGCAGTTTACACTTCATTTTAGCCTAGTAGAACAAGAAAGCAGCTTATAGGCATTTTTTTTCTAGTCTCCAGTCTGTATGCAACGGGATTAATAGCCAGTGGCCACAAACGGCATTGGTATACTACTATGGACAATTCTGCCTATTTCCACGACTTTAAAGCCACGTTTCCATCTACCCATGAAAATCCAAACAGGTCAGCGGACCGTTTCAAACTGGATGGAACTGGTCGCACCACTGGGTTCAATCGGTCACGTTCAGATATGTTATCCTTCATGGCTTCATTCCGATATTTTATTCTCCCAGTCTCTCCTTTTGAAAACTCTCCAGCTCAGGTACGTTCCCCTCATTCCTTCGTGGAGTCCACAATTACGGGGAGATCGAAAAGGTAATAATCACGTCCATTATGAGACAAGCAGACGCGTGTTGAAAAGAAGATAGCCACACTTTGTGCCTGTAATTTCTGACGCGTCATGTTCAAACGCACGTGGCATTACGTACGTGCTGTTTTTTACCTACGTGGCGTAAAACGACCTTTGACCTTTCGCTCTCCGTTCCATCACGTCGTTTCTCTTTCCTTTTCCTCGCCTTCAATTTCTTCTCTCTGCCGAGAATCCCCCAATCTATCGTGTTTCGTTTCCTCTTCCTGCTACAGCATGGCGTTTTAATCTCGCTCCGATGAGAACTAATGAGTTTCACGGTTAATCCAAAGCTGTTTATTAAGCTCTTTCACGTGCCGCATTTCGTTTGGGTTCTAACCAAGAGTTGGATATACGAATAGCGTGATCAACATTTAATTTACGAGTAAACTTTTCGAAACTGCTGCGCACAGAAAAATACTTAGTACAAACTAAAACGTAGTTGGATTTAGTAAATAAGTGGTATATATATTGCTAAGGGGTGGTTATCTGATGGTACCTGTTTTGGGATTTGTCTATTTTCTGTTAATTACACAAGCCAACAATATTTTTAGCCAGAAACCAGACTACACTTGTAAGAAGGTTTTCAATGCGCCGAATCCAAATTTGGCCGCAACATTCCACGTGCACTAAGGATTTTATGATATCCTGACCTAAAAGTTCGGAAACCGCTATTTTTGTCAATTTTACAGGATATATATGCGGGATAGAAATATCGAATTCAGAAGTCAAGTAGGTTAAGTGAGACTACAATTTGTAGAGGTGAGAACGTGGAATACGACAACGCCATCCTATAGACTACCGAGAGCAGACCAATATAATCGGACATTCTAACTTTCGAATAAAATAAGAAGTGTAGGTCGAACCTATCTTCGAATTCTCATAATTCTGGTGCGTTACAGTCACACGAGTATCAATTTAGACGCCATTACCATCTGCCGTACGGAACCAAATTCCTTGGTAATTTTGACTCTATGGGATCCCAGAAAGGTAATGGTACCATTTTTTTGCGGTGCCATTTTACTTTTTTAGCGTTTGGCAATTTACATTTGGCGATGACCATATTTCATCATTTCCAACCACGAATTCCATAACCGAATTTTTTATCGGTCAGCACGAAAAGTGCACTAAGCGGGTACGGGTCGTTACAACATCCAAGTACTCAATGACGGCGAACTTAACTGCAGCATAGTTTATCAGAGTGGTTGAGTTATGCCCTCGTCTCGAATTTCTCTCTCCTCGGCACGGCACTCGGGGAATAAAAAAAATGGCCATGCCGACCAAAGTACAGAGACGCCTCGGAGGAAGTCACGCGTGGGCTGGGCCCTTGTCTCGGTGTGGCGGATACTTTATGCGCTTCGGCACAACATGTGGCGTGCGAGTACGTACCAACATAATGCAAGTTCGAACGAGTCTCCTCTGTACCCGCCTGGTGCATCCGGGATCACTCACATGCCCAACATCGCATGCAACGAGCGAACATGCGCAAGTGCATATATGCGTGAATGCCATGTCTTTGGATCCACGTTGAGCGGTCTCGCCTTTTATACGATACTAATAACTTACGCGTGTTCGCTCAAGTGACAAATTCATTTTTCAGCGGATTCGAAAGACGCTGAAAAGTGCATTCGAGATTCGTAGGATGTGCGGGGGTTAAGTGAGGTTAGAGTGCATCTTTTATAGGAAATGGCAAAATCAAACTGTTACGATGTAATCAGCAAAATCCAATACGAAGAGTCTTGAAGACATATCAGGGATATCATTCAATTCGTGATAGAGCTATCTTTAAAATCCAGAAAAGATGTCTTAAAACTTTCTCTGAAACTTCGAGTGTAACATTCAGAGATATCGTAATGCCGATCTTTTAAAAATATTATTTATTGTTGCAGTTGGCGAGGAAATAATATGTGAACCAACCAGAACTATTAAGCACTATAAAATCTTCTTTATTTCCAGTACCCTCTTAACACTTTTTTATTCCCTGAGTGCCTTTTCATCTCGAAAGTCCGAATTTGGATACTACTTACAATTTTGTTATCAACGCATAAAATAATATCCTTGTTTGCAGCGTACAACTTCCCTCGACCAAACGCAGCGCTCGAAATTAGAATTTTTAAATAAAAAATTTCTTTACGATATAAGTTTAATATTTCACTTTTAAACATAAAGTTTCCTTCGGACTATCATGGCATTCGAATTGCAAGTTTTACGAAAATCCTCCCTCGACCAATCACAGCGCTCGCGTCTAATTGGTGCGCTAATTGGCCGACTTTCTGTATATAAACGGGTCGCGATCGCGATTAATGGCATTCGGACTTCGCTATCCGAACAACGCGCATCTCCGAGCACTCCTCCATTTCGATAACGGCTAACGACTAGGATCAAGACTGAATAAATTCAAATTATTTGGGATCGTCGAGTTTTCTTTCTCCCTGTCTCACCTTTTCGAGCAGCTACCGTCAACCAAGGGACCGATATAAATTCTGCCGCTACGCATCCGAGGACCACGAACACCCTCTCCTCCCTAATTCGTTTAATTAAACTGAAATAAAATTTATTAAGAAAAAAAAAATTTATAAAAAGGGGTTCAGCCCTTCCTTCTATCCGTCGATTTCATGACGATTTACAATTCCACCACTCAAAGACGATCCCCACAAGCAAGTCGGATCTCGCATTCTCAATCTGCAGATTACAACTTTGGTTCCAAACGTAAAAAAAAAATGAAAGAATTCAAACTCAATAGATTTGGGCCTCCTCTTTCAATCGCCGTGTTTAGAATCAGCCAACGATTTCAAAGAAAAAAGTTATAATCATTTTTTGGAAAATAATAGTGATCTTTTCGACGTCTCGTCGCAAGAATCTCGTTTTTTTTGACATTGAAAAGGGCCCTTTTTCTTCTCCCGTCGGATTTTTTCAAAAAACAAACTGGCGACATTGCTCCAGAAAATGAGGAGTTGTCAAGTAATGTTGGTGACTTATTTTCGGCAGTACAAATTTCACATAAAAATTCCAAATTTATCTTTTCTGCTATTTTTTAAGGTGATGTTTTAATTGGCGTAGTCCAAAAAAATTTCACTTATGATTTCTAAAAACTTTTCATTCTTATCATATTTTTTGAAAAATAACTCATAGTTTTTGAGTTATAGGGTCCAAAAATTGTTCACAAAAATGTTCATTCAGGACGCCATTTTGAGGTCGGTACAATGAAGTAGGGTATAAAAGAAAATTTTTTTAGGCCATATACAGCCCGTCTGGCCTGTCCTTTTCTAACCCTTCCAATATTTGCCTAGTGAGGGGACGAAATTTTTCCCCTACCCCGCCGATATACAGTTATAGAGCGCGTATGCCTCAACCAGAAGAAATCAGTTTATCCTTTCCTACATCGCGCATGCGTGATGTCGCCACATAATTACCGCGGTGGTAATTAAGTGGTGGGGAACAGCAATTGAGGGGTAAGGCAAATATTGGGACGGACCTAGTGGCAAATATTAAGGGGGTCTACTGTACTTTTTGCATATAGTTTCAATAGAATCCCAACAGTCAAATAGCGCGAAAAAATGTATAAGAATAAATATTTTAAAATTTATTAGTAATTTTATTTCTTTAATTTAGCGCTTTATTAGAATTTTTCGTCATTGAAACTCAATTTTGACATTAATATCTTGAAGAGAAACCTTGCAAATGGTAGTACATATATCTTTCGTTTTTTTTTTGTAACTTTGATTTTGTTATAAAATACTTGATTACAATTGAAGTAAAGAAAATGCCCATTTCGGTGGTAATGAGTTAATGTAACTTGTCACCGAAAGCTGAAATAGCATGGGTGTTGAATCCGTTACACTATTAAACATATTTCTAAATAACAAAGCGAGCCTAGTTGTATTTTCCGTTTTTTCAGTGCATTGTAGCGGCAATTTCAGGTTTTATTGTTAACATCACGTTATAAAACTATGCGAAGCCAGTTTTTTTCTTTTGTTTTTTTTCAACAATTTGTTATCTAACGTCAAAAACTTGGCTGCGCAATTAAACAACATTTGAGAAATAATTTTTGTAATATTGGTAAAGAGAATTTTTGTAAAAAAATTTATTTGGAATTTTTTTTTTTTTTTTATTTTTGAAAAAAATTTTGCATATAATTTATATACACACATTTTTGAGTTATGTTGTACAGAATTATTAAAGAATAACATAGTTTGGAAGAATTACTGTTTATACTTAATCCATTATGTCCCGAATGGATATTTTTTCACTACAATTTTCAACGGTTGTATTTTGTGTAAAAAAAAAAGTTCTTAGAATTAGTCAAAGAATAAGGTAAAATTTTTACAGAACTTTTTGAACATTTTTTTAATTTTTCAAAATTTCAGGATTTTCAATTGTAATAACTTTTGTTATTAACATTTTTTCGTTCTGTAACATTTTTTCCTAAAGTCTATCGTTTTCGAATAAAAAAATTCCTCAATTTTTCGCTGACTTTTTTATATTTGAGCCGCTATTTTGAATGCTTTCACCTTTATTTTCAAAACGGGCGTAGGCACATTTTAAAGTTTAAGGTTCGTGGCCATGATTTCTTTACCCTTTAGAGGAATTCTGAAACGATTGTGAAAATATGAAATAAAAAAAAGTTTTATAGTCAGACTTTACGTCAGACATGCCTTAGCCAAATTTTTTAGAACATTTTTTTTACACAAAATACAACCGTTGAAAATTGTAGTAAAAAATGTCCTTTCGAGACTTAATGGATTAAGTTCAATAATTTTTTCGAATATTTTCATTCAATTTACTCAAAAACCATCAGATAACGTTCTCCGGCATATTTTGCACGTGATTATTTGCATCTGCACGAATTCATTTTAGCCAGACACGAGCAAGATTGGACCGAAAGAAAGTTGATCGCGCAAGCTTTCTTGGTCGTAAGAACTTTGCATTTGGGTCGTCTTGGGTTAATTCGCGGTTAATATCAAACGTCGAGTAAATAGGATTTAACTGTAATCGTAGGTTGGATCCTAGATGCGGTTGCTTCATTTCTACGTGAAGAAACTACACGGTGGCAGAGGTTGCCACATTCGCAGTCGACTTTACTGCCCACTGAACTACGCAATGCCTTGTGTGCAACGTCACGTTCTGCGTACGCATTTTTATTATACCGACGAGAAAAGAGTTTACGAGGATGAATTCGCATGCTTTAAACGTACTGAAAGTTACATCTCTGCTTGTTGGTCTAAAATTCTTTTATTCCATAAATAAATACAATTGTTGACATTATTTCAAATAAATTGCTCAGAAAAAATGTTGTTTTGTTTGAAATTGTTAAAATAAAGAAAGAAGAAAAATATTCTTAAATAACGAATTCCTAAAATATCCGATTCAAACCTTATGCCGTCAATCGTTTTTTTTCCGGTTCCGTCTCGTTACATTTAACTGTTCTTGCTCCCTTTTTCCCCCACCTTGCTGGCTGGGGTCTCAGGAAGGGTCTGCTGTGACGTCGCAAACATACCGCAACTGACAGGACTGGGAGAAGCCGGCGCTCCCCTTCTTTTGGTAAATATAACGAGACGGGAGGGGAAGACGAGGAACCGGGGACTCTACTGTACAATACATTTCTCTACATGTAATAATTATCAAACTTTAATTTTAGTCCGTTAACAAATTTAATAAAACTTCAAGATAATATAAAAGCTGAAATCAAATAAGTATTTATTTAGTAAAAAACCCAATGTTTATTTTAAACAAACTTAGTTATGTAATTTACTTAACGAAAACAACTATTTAAACAGTTTATTGTATAGAAATAATTAGTACGTAGCCCAGCGCGTTACGTTAAAAGCAATCGTTATTCAATTTAAAAAAGTCACTAATGTTTAAAGTGTTTTATGATGATGACTAATATAAATTAAGTGAAACATATTTATCTTATGTAACTTCGTTAAATTTAATTAAGTAATTAAATGTATAAGACTATTAAAACAAGGTCAGATTATCCTTTGAATAACGTGGACACGCTCCATACAAAAGTGGGGTTGATTGCCTTAATTCACGTGACTAGTCGTGGTATCTAAATGTGTTTCGTTATCGTGGAGTACATATTGGAATTACTAAGAGAATTCGTTGAATTTATATATTTTCTGGTAATTAAATTTACCATATGATAATAGACATTTTCTCAGGTCATTTAAAAAATTGTTTTGGAGGCCTAAAAAGTAAAGTAATCGGAAAAAAATAATGATTCAGAGAAATTGAAGAATTTAGTTGATGTTCAAATCACGTCAGTAATATGTGGATTTACAAGTATTTAAACAAATACTCTTTACAGGTCTCGCTTTTTAAAATGATTGACTAAGGGTACAGGAATGATAATCTTATTTTGGTGGATTTCCGGGATCTAAATAATTTTAATTTTTTTTCCTATGATCTTTTAAATCTATCTTTTGTTTTTTTAAAATCGTGGAATTATATACCTGATGAAATGCAACATTTTTGTGTAACGTGTATTAATTTCTTCTTCGAGCAATTTTATAGGTTTGTAATTTGACACCATTGAAAATCAAATATAATTTCATGACCCCGATAAGTGTAACCTTAAAACCCACAGATAAAATTGAAAGGGGCGCGGCTGAAGATTGAAATAGTTCCAATGAACTGCTTTTTCGCCGTTGCACGTTGTATCCAACCTGTACTTATCAGCCTTTGATTAGAGGATTGCTCCGCTTTTCAGGAAAGAGCATCGAAGGTAGTGGTTCATATTGTAAAAAATCGACTTAACGATGATGGAAGTCTTCAATTTTTTTTACGTTTATTTTTCCACGAAAATAACGGTTAAGATCATTTTGAGTCCCATTACCATCACCATTGTTCTTGCACATAGTTCTGAAAAATAAAAATAAAAAAATGTTTTCCTTCTATGTAAATTAAATTATTGTGGTTATTCAAACGATATTGTTTCTGTTGTATATATTTAATTCAGTGCGAAGTATTGCACTTATTTGCAAAGTCATTTTTCTAATAATGCTAAAGCTGAAACCGTTTGATACTTACTTTATATTTCTATCACTAAAAATTGAGTAACTATTGAAATTGTCAAAGTTTTCTCTACTTTATTAATGAACGCTAATTCTGGTAAAGCACCACTCCATTTATTAAAATTTCACTCACAGATTCTAATAAGACGGAGTCTACTGTAAAATAATACACAAGATAAAAAGAGATGATTTCTAATGAAACACTTTATGATTTCATAGATCGTTACTATATACTACAACAGGAAATAAAAGTAATCTTCAAGTAATGGGAATTAACACTTTCATGGGCGATGAAAAGTTTCTTTGTTTTTTTTGTGTGATAATTCCAGTTTATAATGAGATTGTAATACTAAATGACTTTTGTTTTACTCATTAGCAATACATCTAATTTTGTTTTATTTATTAGGGTCTGAAATGACATTTTTTACACTGCAACTTTAATCAAGTATTTAGTATCAAAATCGAAGTTAAAATTGAAAGGTATCTTACTATTTTCGAGGTCGCTCTTTTGAATGGAGCTGTTAAAATTTGTCTAAATTTACAAAGAATATGTGTTTTTGGCATATGGGCATATCTTTAGAACTTTTAAATTTGCAGGTATTGGAAAATTAATTTTTTTTTCAAGGCATGTTGTTATAACTAATTCTGTTGTCTTTGAAAATGTCCAGATAATTGAAAATAACTGGCGTAACTCACTTTTACCCCTTGTTAACCCACCTGATTGTGAATAAATACATTTTTCCTATGGCTAGATTTTAGTAAGCATTGGTACATTCAAGTGCTGGGAGTCGCTGATTATGAATCTGAAGTTAAAATTTCAACATTCAAAATTTCGGATCTAATATGGCGGACTAACTGTTTAAATAATTTTTGAATTTTCATAAAAATTGATATCCGACGGGTTTTTGAGGTTGCTGTTTACGAATCTGTAATCACATTTTGAAAATTCAATATGGCGGATTGAATATGGCCGACCAAAAATGTAATCTCAATCAGTTATTTTTTTAAATTTTTGAACGGCTATATTGAATTTTTAACATCTGAATTCCGATTCTTAAACAGCGACCCTAAAAACCCTAGTACCTAATTTGATCTGGATCAAGTAAATTTTTATATTTTCCAACGCATCCTTCTTCGTAGGAGTTAGTTAACTTATGTAACTATTCCATGAATTGAAATTCCCATAGAACCGCAGTAACTATGTAGTTATTTTGATTGCCTCCGTACTAGGTTACATGCAGATTCGATATGTCACCAGTCCAATATTTAAAATTTAATAACATGATTTATTAGAAGTTGTGATCGCACAGAATTTTACAAAAACTATAATATACATTACTTTAATCTTGATATCGAAGTTCATGAATTGTAATATATGCCAACTAATTCCATTTACAAGAATCAAAAAATGCGTTCCTTAGTTAAGATTAATGTCGTAAATGCATGGTAATTTGTTGCAGCCACGTTTTGTTTAAATGATTACACACTTCATTGCTACTGAGTAAGTATGTCATGCAGTTGAATGTAACAAACTAAAACTGAGATTTGTACAGAGAATAATTTCCAAGTATGTGTGCGTGCGTGTGGAAACCGTCAGAGATTTATGAACATAAAGAAAATGTTAAGAGATTTATAAAATTCCTCAACAGTTGAATTTAATGTTTAAATGTTGACGACTATATAAAGGAAGATTCCCATGAGCCTATGTGATTTCTGCCCTCGAGATTCAAAAATCGTTGTTGAAGTCGCGGATTTTACATCGAAAAAAGTATTCATCTAAGTAGTAATAGTCCGCAGCCTTTTGTTGGCAGTATAAACAGACCGTTACTACTTAGAGTACAGTATTTTTCTACGTATTATCCGCGACTTCAACAAAGAATGTTCAAACTTTCTCACTTAATAAAATACTCAAATTTGGTATTAGGTGTTAGCCCTTATTACATTTTAACCGAATTTATTAGTTTCCGAGGTTCCATCTTCGGGGCGGAAAACATCTATGCTCGTGCATCCATTTTAAGTAGTAACAGCCAAGACAGTTAAATACAGCTGATATTTAAACAGTGAGGAGAGTATTTTTAACGGTGTTTTCCAGCAAAATCGGAAGTAAAAATCGACCATAACGGTTTACAACGATGATATGCAAAACGACTCTTCTCTAGTTCAGTACCTATTTAAAACAAGATTCATGTTGATTCATTTTGAAACTCATATTCTTGTATACAAATATCTGCGTGAAAATGTTATTTGACTATATAATGAACCTTTATTAATTCAAATTCCAATTGATTTTAATAAGTATGCATAAAAATGAAGACTATAATATACCATGATAAATATTGTGTGCACCTTGAAAAAACGACAAATAAAAAAAACAGACACTTCAAAAACCAGACATTTCAAAATGCACACATATTTTGAAAATATATTTTTTTTTAAATTTCTGGTTTTTGAATGTCGGGTTTTTGATGTGTACCCACGTTGTTTACATTCACCTATATTTTTCAAAATACGGAATTAATCATTTATCCCATCTTTACAGGCACATGCAGAGGTTGTGTAGGTGTGATGATAAAACGCATTTTTAAATATATAATAATTAAAAATGCAGGTTCAAGTTAAATAAATTAAATTAAACAAAATAAATACGGCTTATGGCCTGCAAAAAAAGTAGAACTTATAAGATCTTAAATAAATTTGCACAACGTTTCGGCTTCTTCCGAGCCCTCTTCAGGTGCAACAATGACTAAAATGAAGCATTTTTAAATATTTTTTTATGTCGCTAGAAAACTCTGTGCTTGATCACTAACTAAAGGATTTTTGAGCTCACTGATAACAAATATGAACCAAGACTAATGATTAATAATTTAAAATGTTGGATTATTTTGGTCCACTTTCAGAGATAAAAAATGTGGTTTCAAATTTTGTATAAATTAATTTCGATTTGTTTTACACTGACCGACATTTATTTTTTTGGCTGGACATTAATATTCGCGGTATCATTTCTAAATTGATTTTCGTGCTGAAAACGAGGGCACTAGCAGAATTTTCATATCATGGCTCATTTTCGAGTAAAATGAGATGAAATGTGTCAAGATGTGCATTTTTGGTCATTCGATTGTTATTGTAAGAAAAGGGACTTTTCTCGAAAATGGAAATAGGAAAATTGTGTTAGCGATATCGTTTTCAGTATGAAAAATTCGCAAATCAGCGGTAAAAGTACTGACCATACTGAGAAATTTTAATAATTATTGAAAACATTACATATTACAAATCTTCTCTCGAAAATCAGCGAACAAAAGCTAAATCCCCATAAAAGTAATTATTATTGTAATTGAGCCGTTGGCGTGCAATGCCTACCAAAAAAGCCCCGAAAAATAAAAAATTAAGGTAAACAGAAATTTGTAACATTTTTTACCTTTTTTAGATGTTCTAAGTGTTCTAAACGCTTTAAAAAATGATAAGCTTTTTACGAAGAGATTAATTTGCATCACAAATCAAAAAGTTGCACAGTCTAAATCACTTACCATTTCATTATGAAAAATTAATTATTTAATTATGAAAAAAGCAGTCGAATATATTACTGACATGAATCTTTAATACACAATTAGAAAAATGAATTTACGTATGCTTTAAATATACGGTAGTAAAAATTCACTCTTTATGAGGTGAAAACTTATGCCCTTCTAGTGAACAAGAGACTCATTCTTTGAGAGTATAATATTTTCACCCTAAACAAATTAGGTAATCTCTCCATAAAGTGTTTAACCATAAAGGATTTCGCTCAATAGCGGCCAACAATATTGTTTTAAATTTTTCCAATTTTTAAGCACTCCAAAAAATTCAGAAAATATATAATAATATTTAAATGTTAATGTAGTATTGAAAAATCAAACAACTTGTAAAAAATGAGAATTCACTCTTTTACTTGAGTATCTCAATGTTCACTCTATATGTTAAAGATCGCTTTTTTATACATTACATTTCTTCTACACATTTATTTTAATATATATATTTATTTGTAGAGAAATATATTTTACGAAGTCGATAAGAAATACCGAACGTAACAATTCAGAGGCAAATTATTATTTTTCATCCAAAATAGGATCAATACATCAAAATAGTTTTAATAAAGTGTGATTCAATTTACAAAAGGGGGGGGGGGAGGAATACCATTTTTTTCTGAAAATTAATGATTCAATTTTAGTCTTTCTATCATATTTTAGCATAAAATGACCGTCGTTAAAGTTGTTATATATCAATCGGACAATTTTTTTTAAACTGAATTTGTTTGCAGCTTCATGTTTGAAAAAAATACATATAACTTCAGATTTGTTAATATTTTATAGAAAAAGTTGTTGGAAAAGAACTGAAAAGCAAATTTTTCCATTTAAAAACGATATTAAATTCGAACCGTAGGATGGAGGCAGTAGAAATCATTTTATAGAAACGGATTTTGGCACACTTCTGGTACAAAAAAAAAGACATTTTTCTGACACTGGGCTAAGTTGTTGGAGAACTTTCGTATTTGCCAAACCATCCTAATGTTCATCTCGATTTTTTTCAGTGGAATGCCATCATGCAAAACTCCGCGGTAAAAATCTGAACATTTTAAAGTTAAACGGTTAAAGACTTATTCTTTTTCAGGACCATGGAAAACTAACGATACTCAGAAAACTGCTGCTTAATAGTCTGATAAAAAAAATGTAATTACCTATTACCATATTGTCTAATGTTCAAAGTATACAACCAAGTTTTCTTCATTGTTTAGTGAATTATTAGAAAAATTCGAATTACCATCTGGTATCGTAAACTTTTGTAAAAATGAATGTTTGTTCTCACGCTGAGACGAAAATCAGCACTTGCTGCTGTACACAAGCGTCAGAATGCAAATCACGACAGCTTTCACCGATGAGAACAGACATCCGCTTTCTCGTTCAAGATCGTCGTGGTGGATAGAAAGAGCAGAAGTCGGCATAGTTGGGAATCGAATCGACGTTTATTATTACCTCTGGCATATACAATCGCTACTCGAGACATACAAACAGGTATATGCAGCTGGTACAAAGAGCACCGACATACAGTAGCAACAGACACAAGTCGCATACTATCTGTCGTGAAAGGTCACCGACTCCCTTCCGTACATAGCAAAATATCTCCCGTTGTACGATCGTCATTCATGCCTTACGGAGGAAATTGCGTCAGAGACGGGGGAATTCCCGTGGACAGAGTGAATATATGTACTTACATCAATGACTGATTTACGTGATTTCGTGTAATTGTTGGGTTTTTTTCGAATACGACGTTTTCTTCGGATACAATAGTTATTTTTAACTAGCGCTTTACGTCAAGGCTGAAGGATTATTTTATTCTTGCTGATGCTACCACTGAATACCTGAATCAAGAGGTGAATGCCATTGTGTTAGATTACTGATGAAAACTTCACTTATATGAAGTCATTTATTACATTTTTTTAAGTGAGAGTATAGAGTCCATTTCTCTGATCACGGAACGAAACGCTTGGAGCGAATTGTGATGGTATCATTGTCCTGGATTAAGTTGTCAGTAACTCGAGCAGATATATTTCCAGGATGCTTGAGTGTCTGTCAAACATGCCTGACTCGAAAGTGACCAAGCCCTGATCAAATTTTAGTAATGCACGCCTTATCAGATGTTTGTGGTTGATGCCTCAAAAATAGAAAAATGCTTCATGTGTCTTAAATTACGCCAATATAGCCTAACAAAAATTTTTCGAAAATTTGACCAACGCCATTCGAAAGAGCGATCTCCGAACTAGTCGTGTCGATGTAGATGTGTTGATTTTAAACAAACATTTGTTGAATAAATAAAACGATCCGAAATTTGGTATATGACATAACCTCTAAATTTTGTAATTGACTAATTTATGTTATTATGTTCTGTTTGCAAATTTAAATAAAAAACATTATTTATCTCTTTCACTGTAAGAATTAAAAAACAATTACTTCAAGGTAATTAATTCATATAAAAGATCATGTCTACCCTAATAGAAAATGAATCCAGTTTTTGGCTAGTTTACATTTTTCCCATATTAAAGGTACAGGGAAACTGGGCAGTGTAATAAAAAACTGGATAGATTTCTACCATGGTAAAAAATGCATACAATTTTTATTTTGAAAAGAAATAATTTTATTCCTTTTTAGATAGTATGAAAAAAAATACGGTATGAAAGTGCACTACAACTTGTTACTTTGTACTACGAAGAAATGGTCCAAGCTCAGAGAAGAAATCTGCATTAGGCCCAGAGAAGTGGTTACCTAAGCACCTACCAACTTTTCCCACGATCCTTTCGAGAAATGCCACGAAGATAAGATATTTCTTAACGAGCTACTACACGATATTGTTTATAATTTTTAAGGCAAATTCGATGAACTTTGACGATTCTTCAATTATGAAAATCGCATTGCTTTTCCCATATCTCGCATGGTTCATGCAAATCCTTGATGCAGCGATTATGATTACGATTCCAGTCAACTAATAGATGGATGTCTCTTCAGTTATAAAAGTTTCTTTTGCAGATTTATCATTTAATCGGTGTCTACAGAGTCGTTGATGGGGACTTGGAAAACGACATACATGACTCCGTAACTGAAGTGTTTTTTTAATTATTGTAGATAAGTCAGTGTTGTGAATAGATATAAAAAAAAACTTTTTATAAGCCTTATCATAAAGGATATATAATTTATAAATCAATTTTAATTTTCTTCTATGAAGGCAGTTCATATATGTATAAGCTGTAGTTGTTTCTTAAATAGATAATAATCTTATCCTAATTTACACCAGTTCATACATGAATTTGCGATACTTTTTACCTCAATACCCAGTCAACGTCAAATGATCGAATAAACGTTTTGAAATGTTTCAAGATGTCGTCGAAAAGCCTTCAGAAGTAGTGGTTACAATGACTTACATATAAGCTGTTCTTGGCAAGATCGCTTAAAGGTATACGTCCATCGACTAGATATGATTGGAAAAGTTTTTATTGCGCTTGCTAATCGTTTCCCATTGAATGGTCTAGAAATTTATTCCCTGACACGTTTACAAAACGTTTTGATAAAAGTTTATAAAAGACGTCGAAAACACGTCAAATTTTGAAAACACATCATTTTTCTTTTTATAGTGTGTTTTAAATAACGTTTTATATCCGTTACATGGATTGAAATTATTTCTTAAAAGTTTTTGAATTTTACGTTCACCAGACATCAAGTTTCGAAGTGGATTTTAATGGGTTTCTTTGTGACTGACTTCTCCTCGATGTCGTTGTATCCTGGGAATTTTGATACATGTTGAAGATGCAGCCACTGCAATTCTCCGTTGTCCATTTCCATCTGCAACAAAAGTCTGTAAGATTACACGATGTACCAAAAACTAGAAAATTGTAGGAAATTTAAAAGCGACTTAGTACAAGATGTAGGACGAGTCGCTCTAAGGTAAAGGTATGGTATAATTGTTTCTGGTACATGAAAATCTTATCTTTCCGACTGTCCATACCTTACTTCGATGAAGGAAAACGTACGAGACTACAGTTGAAAGTATTGACGATTTACTATCTTCTTTTCTATCGTTTTGAACTTTGACAAAGTTTTATCGATAGTTTTTGATCTTGGAGAATTTTTTGTAATTAATATTCTGAATGTAAATTTAATGCCGAGTCGAGAGTACGTTTGTTGGATAAATATTCATGAAAATTGACAGAAGTATGTGAGTTTTAAAATTATAGGTATTTTTCACTAAATTTAGATATCTATACCGTTTTTACGTATTCGCTTTTCTGATCAGTTTAGAGTTTAAAATGTCAACACTTTGAATTGCATTTTATAAATAAATGCTAGCAAGATGTCATTACGGTATACCTTTAAAGAGAGGTCCTGATACACTCAACAATTTCAAATTTTAATGTAAGTTTACCTTGCTTTAAAATAATCCTTCATGAATTTGCGGCATCATCTAAAATTAGAAAATAATAAGGCTGTAACTGATGCTACAGTAGTTTTTTAAAACTATAATTTAGCACCTTTGAGAATTGCTGATATGAACCAAAATTTTCGTGTTCCATAAAATTCAGGGTAAGGAAATAAAAGAATGTACCCAGTATCGCGATTTCGTCATTTTCTCCAGTGATATGGCATCATTAGCCCTACAATAAATCGTATACTAGTGCCATTTATACAAAACAAACGTATGTGGTCATCATTATTTATGAATTGAAGCTTTTTCGTTTCATGGACTGCCTTTAAATCAATTGCTCTCAACGAAAATGAATTGAATAATTCAAAATCAGAAATATAATCATTAATTCATTTTTATTCATGCCAGTGTTAAACAATTGAAATGAATTCGTAATTATGACGCTGAATTCGAATTGACGGCTGTATACATTTTGGTTTCTGGGACTATAATATCGCCGAAAAATATAAGGACTTTAGAATACTACTAAGGAAGACTTTTCGATTTTCATTTCTTGAATTTCGATGAATACTGGATACCAGTGAATTTTGTTTGATACCAGCGATTTTTAGAAGTGGTATGCTTGAATTTGGCATAACGACTTATTACTAAAAGATTATTACAGTCGTGATTGAATATTCAACAGATTTTAATGAAAATTAGTGCTATAATTTTTAAGGTCTACGATCGCGATGCTGTTGTTGAATATTAACATTTCAGAAAGGAAAATAAATTGTAATGGTATAATTCTTGTCATAATATAACGATGCGATTGAATTTATATAAGTTAACCATTCGTGTATACTCCGAGTGACAAGTTTCAAGGAAATCCGGTCAATTTTCAAAATTTTGTCCGTCATGTGGGATTCGCCATTTGTATTTTGAACACCACCCCCATATTTGAAATAACCGACCTCAAAACCACAGTGCCAACGTCTTCTGGTAAAATATCTCCAAAGTGAATTATACATTCAAACAGTTAAAATTTCGGTGAAAATGGCGTCATTTTGAAGCCGCCATTTTCAGTTTTCAATCGCGAATATAATAAACTTTTAGTATAAGTCTTTTGCCACCAGACCCAAACGTACGTCTTGATTGGATAATGTCTTCATATAAAAAAAATCAGAATTTATTTCGAAATAGTTGATTTTTATCATGATTTTTTTTTGCGTCCATGCGGCCATATTGAGAAAATAACTGAATATAATCAAAAATTGATTGCAAATTCGGAAAGAGCAAATACATTCAATTCATCGTGCATAAGCAGTTTTAACCAATTTACTTTCTAGAATGTAATTTCTACAACCAAAAATCCAAATACCGTTGCGAGGCTTTCGCTTATTATTCCGCAAACTACCCATGTTGGAAAAGTGGGTTGAGAATGCACAATTCCTATAAAATATTTTACGATATTAAATGTAGAAAAGTTGGCTTGAAGTTTTTCTATTAGCTCTACACCAATTCATTTCGTAAAATACGGATTAGTGCAGCCTCAGTTATGTTCTTTATGGTTTGGGCATTTATTGGGATGTGTGTTACAAGTCATATTGGGACCGGGAAAATGTAGACAGGGCCTCAGTCGAATTTTCCATCTTAGTATAAGTGACATACCACTAGAAATTATTCGTCTTTTAATGGTGTTAATTTTAAGGGAAGTGCCTCTGCGGCGGTATTTAATTTCTATACTCTTGTTATTTTGGTGCATAGTTTTCTTTCTATTTAATTTGAATAATCGTGTGCAGCATCATTATTATCGTCATCACCATTATCATCTCTATCGTCGTCTTGTTTTTATCATTGTCATAATCATTTTCATCATCATTATTCTCATCATCATTGTTGTCATTCATCATTTTGATCATCACTGCACGAAAAAAAATGTTTTGGTTATTTCGGCAAAAGGACATTTGCTACAAATTGATTTGCTGAATTCGCAAAATATTTGCTATGCCAGCGATTACAAAAGTAAACCTAGTAATAACAGTTTGCTAAACCAGCTAAATATTTGCTTTCATATATTACGACAAATGTTTTGCTGGGCAAGCCAATTATTCGCTGCGGTGGCGAAATATTTCTACCCGTGTGTTGTCAACTTTATTGTCGTTGTAATCATCATTACCGTCGTCATCATCATCGTTATTGTCGTTCTCATCATCATCGTCATCTTCTTCGTCATAATATCGGTATAGAGGATAAAGAAAATTCCCCTATTCAAAACTCATTATGATACAAAAATGACAAATCAAGTTTCGAGGACCTCCAGTCCGGAAATCTTCCTTTAATTACTAGAGGAAACGTATCGATATACAATTTGCTTATTATTATAAAAAACGGATTGTAAAAATATCAGAAACTATGTATTTTGATTTATTACTGATGCTCAACTTTATAAAATTCAATAATAACGTAATATAAAATTGGAAAGAAGGAATCGATCAGCTAAATGAGCGAAAGTCTTCATATATTATGCTTAAGAAGATAAGACTGCCAAGAGGCACCTGCGTGAGAAAAGACCAGACTAACAATGACGTTACGTGCACGCGTATAACGAAACCTTTACGTTTAGCGATTTTCTGCAACTTTTTTCCTCATCTAAGCAGACAGCTTCAGTTTGTGCGCATATTGCGAGAATCGGCAAGTAAATACTTGCCTTTGCGCAATGTGAACTCGCCGCTCGGGTTACGTCAATGGCGAATCGCCTTGAAGACTCCAACTCGCCTTTTTAGCCGTTGCGCCTTTGTCCTCGCCTTTGTCGGAAAGTAAAAAAAAATCAGGAGGAAAACATTCACTTCGGTACGAATAATTTAGTCAATTGCTTAACTCGCTCGAGAAGCCGGTAGCTTTTCTTTTCATTAATGTCGATTAAGAAATTCCGTTGAAGTTGATCGAACTCCTGTTCGGCTTCTTGAATACCTCAATCGATCGACTCCAGCTGAGGAATGTTTGAAAAGTTACATTTACGATTGGTCATTTTAGTTTCCGAAATTAAGACTATCGAAAAATCGCTTTGCTACTTCAACGATTGGAAAAGTATCGAAGGAAGTTCAATGTATTGAAAAGATTTCTATAAGTGCCTGCTTTTATATTTTCAATCTGAACACTTTTGAAAATTGAACCCCTCAATTGTAGTAATATAGCAGTAACTATTAGTGTAATATGTCGGTGGGCTGTTCGTAGTACAGTAATATTACTATAATATCACCATGATGACTGACAAATGGATTGGTTGGGGCAACTAACGAAATGGTTAGACTGACCAATTGATTCGTTTTGTATTCTAATTAATTATCTGCTCCAAAACATTTCTTACGTGGATCTGAGATCACTAAGGATTGGTTACCCCAACCAATTATTTTTTCAGTGTTATATTGTAATTTGGCTGTAATATTACTGTAAATATTACGTGCTGTGCGAGGATTTTAGAACAATTTGGTGACATCTCCTGAAAAGCCAATAATGAAAGTCAAATTCACTTTCAGGAAGAAATGGCTGAAGGTGTTTTAATAAAATTATATTAAAAATATGCTATAAAATATGCCTAAAAAAATCCATACAAATGAACACTCCTTATGTCAAATAATCATTGGTCAAAAGGAAGTATTTTGAATAAATTACACACATTAATGTATACATTTCTTTGAAACCTGCTATGAATGTGATTACATATGCGTGCGTCAATAGTATTTTTCGAATTGAAGAAATAACCACAAAGCTGGTTCAGGAATTAGGAGTTCATAGGTGATGTAAGTTATGATCATGAAGTACCATTTTCCGAATCAATGCTTCAGTCATATTTATCTTATCCTGATGTTAATTATGAAAAATATCTACGTATAAATTCTAATAACGATACTATACGTAGGCAGAGTGCCGATGATAAAATACATAAATTGTGGTATTAATATAATCGACACACGCAGCATATCGATTCTATCGGGATACCGATAAATCACTACTCGCATATGAGGAAAATATGAAACTAACGGTAGAATTTAGTAGGAGTCATTTTCTGGGAATGTAATGACTTTCGAAATTTATTTAAAAAGATGATACATGATGTAATTATATCGAGACGTGGAGAGTTTCGGTTAAAATGGTAAAAACGTCTGGGAAGAAAAAATCTGAGAATGGATGGTCACTATTTCGCAAGCTGGATGCTTGAATGTGGTAAGTGAAGAAATGAAATTGCATAAAAGGCGAGGCATGTTTTGTACGCACCACGTTGTTTATATCCGGATGTCAACGAATTGTTACGAAGTAAATTACAATGCATTGTTGCGCCATGCATTACCAGTGTGATGATAGAGCTAAGTAAACGCTTCACACTTGACCCAGTTGTTTTCATTTTATGTATAAATTTCGTCCAAACTTTTAGTAAGCCCTAGTATAATACAATTGTATAGGTGTTAAGGTGATTTTAATAATCGTTTGTCAATACCACCAACCATCACCGAAGTGATTACACGGCGATTTTTCGTGCTAAAAAATGGCGCTAGCAGAATTTTCCTATCGCGTCACATTTCCGGGAAAAATGAGTTTAACTGTGACAAAATATGCATTTTTGAAACTATTTCCATCGTCTTCCTAGCATAAGAGAATTTACTTGTGATAATCGCAACATCATTTCCGAAGTATTTTTTGGCCTGAAAACGACAGCGCTGGCAGAATTTTATTACCACGTCGCATTTTCTAGACAAGTGAGGTTATAAGTGTGTGCGTTTTTAGCACAATTTCCGTCGTCTTTTGTAACAAAAGAGAATTTACTTTGGACCTTCGCAGCATCATATCCGAAGTATACTTGTGTGCTAGAAACGATGATGCTATCAAAATTTTCCTATCGTGTTGCATTTTTGAGAAAAGTAAGGTTATGTGTGATGCATGTGCATTTTTCCATATTTCTTTTCCTTACTTCCATACTTCTATATTTGGAGTTTGCAAAACTGAGTTTGAGCTTGATATGAATTAATATCAAATGGGTTATAGAAACTAACGATGAATAATTCTGAATATTTAGATTCTATAGTTTTCAACCCTCCTCTTTCCGAATCCGAAGTCCAGTTTTCGCTAGGAGCAGCCATTTTTTTAAAATGGCGGCGAAAAGGCAAAAAAATAGAGAAAATTTCGATTTTTGGATCGGTTTTTCATGTTTTTCAAAAGGTTCGCGCTGACGGATCATTCCAAAGACCTGGATCTGGTGGAATAATGAGTTTGACAAAAAGTTGACATGATCAGATATGCAAAATATAAGATGGCGGATCCAAGATGGCTGATTTTTCGCAGAATTTTGTGTTTTTATAGCATTTCCGACATTATTATTAGCTATTAATAAATATTGTTGTATGCACTTATTATTGATTTACACAATCATTTGTAACAGTATCTTCTATCCGATACTCGAAATTCCAAATGGCGGTTCCAAGATGGCCGACTGAAATGCAACAAAATTTCTTGATCCATATGAAACTGACTACTCGGTGGTTTTCGGGGTCGCAGATTACGAATATGACATTTGATTTTCATCATTCAAAATGGCGGATCCAAAATGGTGGAGGAAAATACAAAACGTTGCATGTCCGAAATGAAAATGGTTACTCGCGGGTTTTATATTATATAGTCGGAAATGCTATAAAAACACAAAATTCGGCGAAAAATCCGCCATCTTATATTTTGCATATCTGATCATGTCAACTTTTAGTCAAACTTATTATGCCACCAGATCCAGGTCTTTGGAATGATCGGTCATGGCGAACCTATTGAAAAACATGAAAAACCGATCCAAAAATCGAAATTTTCTCTATTTTTTTGCCTTTTCGCCGCCATTTTTAAAAAATGGCTGCTCCTAGCGAAAAACGGACTTCGGATTCGGAAAGAGGAGGGTTGAAAACTATAGAATCTAAATATTCAGAATTATTCATCGTTAGTTTCTATAAGAAAAGTGACGATTAAAATGTAGTGAAATTTACGGCATTTTGGGCGGAAACGGGTTAAACGGGTGTTTGTGCATTTTAGGGTAGATTATCTTAACATTATGAGGCGATAAAGGAAATCTGGTTTTCTCTGTTTTCTGAGTAAGAAGGTCGGTGTTATTTTGTTGATTATTTTCATATATTTAAGCATTTAGTACACGTATGAAAATCATAATCGTACCTTGACGAAAACTTCGATAACTCGACGAAAAAAAATCGTATATTTTGCTGCACAATGGTACCGTTATTTTTTAATCTCAGCCAAGAAATTGGATTTTTGAATTGAATTGATTGATATTCACATCATGAAGTTTACACACATTTTATGAAAGTTGGAATAATGTAGTATAAAAGAAACTTAGTTTTCTATTGAATCGAAGAAACAAATCTGAGTTTAAGAAGGGAAAAGCAAAACTTCGCCGATTAGAAAGGTGATTTTCCTAAGCATTCTCGTCCTTCGCATATATAAGCACATGCAGATTATCTGGATATAATACTTCTGGTAACGTGTTTCCCACGCGGAAGTATAACGCGTTTATCCGTATTTTCCTATTTTATATGTTTCCTCAATTGTGACGAGACCATAACCTTACGTAAATTACTCAATAACTCATTTTATAGTGCTTTGAATATGTCTCCCTCATTTAAATAAATTATTAAGGGAGTTCTAAAGTAGTCTGTCGATAATAAAGGAATTTACGCTAAAAGTTGTACATTAAAATGTCTGAATCGATTTTTCAAAATTCCAACTCTGTAAGGGTAATTGTTATTACTACATTGGGTCATTAAAATAATACCAACGAAATTAATTGAGAACTAACAGAGAATTATTGGAAATAGCTGATTTTTTCTTACATACGATAATTATTAGTCAATTATTGATGAATTTCTTTGGCCTTCTTTAAGTGGCCGTATCGATGCCTAATACGAAAACTAACACGTTTTTATTTGAAGCAAGACTTAAACGTCCTTTTCATAAGAAGTATTGTTCTTTACAGATGGATGTATCTATGTATCCCAGTACTTTCAAGGTTCAATTTTTTCGAGTGTTGCCATGTAGTTTATACGATACCTGTAAGTGGTCCCCAGTTTCTTGAAATATGATAAATCTTACCGTCGACCTTTACACTTATCATCGATTATGTTTCATACTAACTACTTCCTTATTACTAACTTCAAGAATTTTTTAAAACAAATTTCCTTTGGCCGTGTACGTAATCTCGAGGGTAAACTGTTTATGATGTAGATATATCAGTTTTATACGATACATATACTAGCTTACTAATGTACATGATACACGAGTAGCTATCTTCAAACGGAAAAACATGCACAGAAAAAAATCTTTATTAAATTCCACTGAAATGCGTCAAATAGAAGTGCGCAATCGAAACTTCGGCAATATTTGCCGAACATCTTCAGTATATATATTTACATAACCCATCATATTCACATACGTCAGTCAATGTCACCAAAGTAGTCGAGCAAATATTGCCGAAGTTACTAGTGTAAATTTTAATAAGTGTCGGACGCCGAACTTTTACGGCAAATTTTGCTTGATTCTTCAGAGAGTTTCCTAAAGTTTTTTCCGTGTGTATAAGTGCAGGATATGTCGAACGAAGAAATTTAAGAAACAGCATTTGTATCTAAAATTTCGTGAAGCTCACCATTTCGTGTAGAAAAACAACCACATTTACGTAAATCCTATGCGATCTTTTAATTTTTTCAGTCAAAATTTCATTATTTAAACAATCTATTAAAAATGCGGCGTCGATGTTTTTCTCTTGCGCAAATACAAGATGAGAAGAAGTTAAAGTTGGTACGTTATCAAACGAAGCCTACACGGAAAAACATTTCTTGGTAATAGAAACGACATGCCAGGTATACACACAACCCACTGAACATGGCAAATTCACATGCCACGTAAGCTAGTATAATGCACAAGAATGAATATGAACTGCACTTTCCAATCATATCAAAATCACAGTTTCGACTACCTATTCCACATATTTAGAATGTGAATTTTCCGTATTCGAGGAGTTTTGGGCACATCCAGCGCAAACATTTGCATTTAATATTAAATATTGAATAAAGAAAAATAATTAAAAGCTTGAAATCTTCCAATCTGAGCCGATGACGCTTACAAATATTCCACTGGACAATTTTGCTCTGTTGATTGTAATTACAGTCTAAATATATCTTACCTAACCCATCTCTGTTTCGTAACTAAACCTGAACTCCATATCATTAGCAGAGTAAGAAGGATGCAAATGCTATTCTAACACTCTGGAAGTAGAACTCGATTTTGCGCCCTGCCCTGAAATCTACGGGCTCAAATTATCGAGCCCCACGCCTGTCGTATTAAAAGATGTCGTATGCTTCACTCGTGCAACAAACTTCGCACTCGTCGAAGATCGGTAATTGCGCCCTTGTTACATAATATACTATTTCTTTACATCTGGAGGATAAGCGGCATGTTTCCTTCCGCTCGCGGGAGGAAAGTTGCTGATGTCCTCCCGGCCATAAATAAAAATCGTATACTTCCCTCAGAAAGTAAAAAAGAATGTCTTAAACTACGTGTAATTTTTACCCGGGGCGAAGCCGAGGCATTCTTTATTTTACCTCCCTTGTTGAGTAATGTACTATTATGTATATTCCTCATTATATGCCGTGACGTATTTGCCTTCTTTTACAAATTTTGTCCTTCAGAAAGTTCGTATGTCTTTAATTTAATTTTTTTTACGTGCTAACGAAAACTCATTTCTACAACGAGAACAAAACCATCGGTAAAATTGCGGTGGCACCTAGTGGTGCATCTGCTTTCATGTTCTACATTTCGACTTTAAACAGTAAATCCAGAAATGAAATTGTTGACATAACGACAAAGCTCAAAATAAATATTAGTGTATTTTGAAAAAAAAAAAAATGAAAAGTTCATCTTCAATCTTTATTTTTCACCACTTTAGGCGGTTCAAAATGGAAATTAACCCGAGTATCTGTAGAAATTAACTCTGATCAGGGCCCTAATAAATTTCTACTCGGGAAGTTTTGGAATGAATTCTACACTCGAAAAAACTAATTTTAATGAATTATAGTTAACAGCTACCGTCTACTATTTTTGGCACAGCACTTGGAAAAACCCCTACCACTCAACTGCTTAATAGAAAACGTGCTCTTATCTGGATTTAAACTGGACCCAAATGGATCCTGCAATGATGAATTCATGTAATTGCTTTTGGTAGTACGAGTGCTGCTTGTGTTGATTTTCTGAGTGGATACTAAAAAAAAGATGGTAATGTTGACAATCGTGGATAGTAAATATGTCACGTAACCGGAAAACCAAGCGCCTAATCGAGGTAGTTATAATAGAGCTTGATATTTTGATATTAAATGTATCTATCAAGAGTATTTTTTAAATCTATGTCATCACAACTGGGAATTAAAATATTTAGCCAGAATCTGGATAAAATTCGTTTCACAAAATATGTCCATTTTTAAATTAACAAATTTAGTTTTGATACGTATCTCAAAAGAATATCTTCCTCTATGCAGTTCAACATCACGTTGGGTTTCCTAATTTTTTGACAACCAACATTTTAGTGTTACATTGAGTCATGCAATCTTTTATAAAAAAAATTAGACCCTGTCAACCTTAGATTACGAAGTTAAAAAAAATCGTCGAATAAATCTACAGAACAGTCTGATATTACATAATTTCAGCACATCACCTAGCTCATTTACCATTATGTCATCTTACTAACACTTTTATAAAAAGTCATCATATCTTACTTAATACCTTTTCTGCATTTGGATGCAGTAACGATGACGTAGACTCTTACCTATTGCGTTTATGTACGGTACATCAAGCGAGTGGTAACGGAACCCGAACCAGGAAGTCGTTCGTGGCCGATCGTTTCCTGGAATTTTATGCGCTGTCGCGTGCACGCCTGTTCACATATGCGATTCCAGACGATGCAAGGTGTATCCATCAGTTGCACCAGAGCTCACCAATTTACGCCGGCCATTGGCCGCCGGGCGCAAAGGTTGAAGGGTCCTTGGGTACTCTTGATTTATTTTCCGACCGATGTCATTCTCAGAGTCATTTTCTCTTTGTTATTTATTCATTTACTGGCCGTGACCTTCGATGTGTGATGTGTACCGGTAGTGAACGGTAAATTGGAAAGCTGCACTGATGGAAATCGCGAGATGACATTTAAACGAAAAACATTATTTTGTGGTGGTTTACACCATTCAGATGCATATGAACGATTTATCTAATTTTATTCTCATATTGATGTTCTGACAGTGATGATCCCAAGTTGTACAAATGTCGCTCTTAGTAGTTACATATTGCTCTTCTGTTTAATTGTATTACACGTCTCTTCCTCACAGATTACATGGTAGTCACCTCTTCTTGGGCCAAAATATCACACTTTTTAAAGTTAGAATAAACAAAAATGTATCATTGTGCATCATTTGTCGCTGTTCAATAGTAGACTCCATTCTTTTTCTGTATGTCAAAATATCAACACGAATCGGTAAAAGATCGGAAAATCGGAGAAAAGTAGGAAACGTGATTATTCGTCAGACTCTGAAGATAATGATTCCAAACTCGCCAAGCAGATCCGTCGTGTTTTACAAATAGAAATAAAACGAAAAACCAAAAAGAGACACTACAAACGCAGTATGCATATATATAACCTAAAATTGTTATTGTTTATTTTAGGTCCTTATTAAATTCTCTCGCTGGTTAAAAATATAAGATTTTTACAAAAAATGATCGCTCTTTAGGCTCTAACCTGAAAGAGATAGTTATCACTATATTGATCATAAACCATAATCCAAATTTTGCATTAGTACTAAAATATGTGGGTGCACCTCAAAAACCCGACATTTCAAAAACAAACATTCAAAAACCAGACATTTCAAAAAACAGACATTGAAAACCCAGACATTTCAAAATGAAGACATATTTTGTAAGTTTTTTTGGGTGCACTACAAAAATCCGACAAATCACAAAACAGACATTCAAAAACCGGACATTTCAAAATACATACATTCACATACGAAACATTTTAAAAAACGGACATTCAAAACCCTGGGTACACCTCAAAAACCCGAAAAATCACAAAACAGACACTTCAAAAACCAAACATCGAAAAACTATACATTAAAAAATCAGACATTTAAAAAAACATAGATTCATAATACGTCTGCATTTTCTAAAAGTCTTGTTTTTTAATGTCTGTTTTTTGAAATGTCTGATTTTTTAATGTCGGGTTTTTGAAGTGTCGGTTTTGTGATTAGTCGGGTTTTTGAGGCGCACCCAAATATGTCATACATTAATTTTAGAAGCAACCTTTTTTTCGACATGTTTTCATTTGAATTATATATGTAGACAATTTTAAAAGAAAGATTTTATGAAACGAAATTTATTAATGTTCGGGTTTCAATTCCGAGCACTCATTTTGTTCGTTGATCCCTTAAATAATCGCTGATTGTTTTTATTGGATGGCTAAAAATGTTCTTGGAAATTTTACCATTTCAAATGGTAATTTTGGGAGAGACTTGCAGAATGAGCAAGTTTGACATTTTTTCTGATAAATAATATAATATTCTAACAAAAGGGAATATAAGTTTTTGGAAATTTTACTATTCAAATAGTAAACATTATATTAATATTAAATAATATTTGCCAGCAAAAATGACAATTTTCTCCATTCCGTAAGTCTATTCTCAAATGACTATCTAAAATATTTTCTACGATAAGAAGTTTAGTTGTGTATCTTTGTAAACATAATTTTGCAAAAATTAACATAGAATAATACCTTCCATAAAAATAATTTCTTTTGATGACAACAACTGAATAGGCATCCCAAAAGCAAACAAAAGTAAGTAAATACTGAAACCGTATGCATCAGACGAAACCGTTTCATCTCCATTGAATCCAACATAGAACATTCGTTGAACATAAAAATCGTTGAAAAACACGTTGACTGCATTATATTTCTGTAGTTTTGCATTTACACATTGAATTATAAGATGTCTCAGCAATTTTGAGTAAGAGTAGTTAGGTACCATACAAATGGTAAAATAGCTTAATGTACATTATCTTAAAATAGAAAAAATATACTTTGTTGCTATATACGTAAATATATATATAATTCTAAACCCTTTTCTATTCCGGGAGCCGAAGAGAACGACAAAAGTTGCTGTAACATCTAGTGGAGAAAATACTAACTAGGTCGATCAGTTCTTTCAAATGGTAACTTTATATTAAGGTTAACATAACGTTGGTCTGCCTAGGTTTGTAACATTAAATTTTTACTTCTCTGTAAGATGATGACCATCTTACATTAATATTTCATTTTAAGGTACGTTGCAAAAAATCTTATTTTAATATAATGACAACGTTTCGTTTAAATATAAGGTTGTAACCATTCTGTAACATGACTAAACAAATTTATTTAACATGTACTTTACAAACACGGTCAAATTCTTTCATTTTACATCACGTTATTGTTTGTACATATCACGTAACAATCATTGAACAGAAAATGAAGTTAATCTCATTCAATTTGAATATGCTTGAAATACAGCAGAAAAAAACGTTATTTATTAATAATAGGTATTAAAATTTCGTGTTATCGAATAGTTTAATGTCATTCTTCTAAGCGTTCTATAAATCGAAATTTTTACTTTCAATTTCAGGAGTAATTGAACATCAAATGTTAGTGGCACCAATTTTCAAAATGTTTAAGGACTTTCGGTTCTTTTTACGTCATTATTTTATAATTTCAGATTTCTAGACAAGTTAAAAGGAAGCTATTCGAATTAATTGTACAAAAAGCTTAATTTATAATTTTAACATTTTCGTATTCTAAACAAAAATACAGACCAAATAATTACAGTATCATAGTATTAGAAAATCAGCTTTGAGAGTTAGCATCTTTCTGTCATCTGGCAAATTATTGCATTCGCATGACTAAACTATGTTCTAGTGAGATATGCATCAGCTGCATGAGGTCGCTAATTTATGTTTCGCACGCCTTATCACTGTAAACGTACAATTTAAATAAGCAATTAAACTTATATCACTGTAAATTCGCATAGATAGCAGACCGTAAAATAATTAACCCTTTCGTCATTTCAATTACTGGTACAAGATATTTAATCATTGAAAGTTGTAATTAAATTCTTAAACTGAACGATTTACCTTCACTTAGTATGCTGAACTTCAATAATGTTACAATCATTATTTGAATCGCGAATTATCTAATATTTCTTAAAACCTACTAAAAGTCAATATATTTTTTGATTATTTGATATTTGAAAAATTGTTCATTTCAAATTTTGCAGAAATTTTACATAAATAATGATTTGTTTAGGATTTTTAAAGCGAATAAAATTTTAGTGATTGCTAGTTGTGTTTATATTAAAATTGAATACTACTAAAATAGTGTAGAAATAAATTGAATTCTATAGAAATACATACAGTTAATCTATTAAAGTCAAGAAATTCTATTTTAACTGTAAAGTAGAATTTGCTTCCGAGGAATGAAAGTTCCCTCCAACAATATTAATGTGCAAACAGATTTTACTTATTTATGTGTGTTCTAAAATAGTCATGTTATATCAAAAACATAATTAAGTAATTTACATACAAATACGTGTACTTTTGTTTTGAAAAGTTTTATTGACTCCGTGACAGACTACAAGAGCTTCCGGTAAAAAAAACAATGTTTTTCTGGTATAACATCCTTATTTACCATGTTAAAGGTATAGGAGAAATGGACAGTGTAAAAAAGTGGGCAAATTTCTACGAGGATTGGAGTATCAAAAAATAATTTAATTTGGAAATATTTTCACGTAATGATAGCTGCACATAAATAGCAGAAATTGACATAAATATACAATTTATTATTCTGAAACTAATTATAGTTGTACGATGGCAAAAATAAAATTAAAGGTAATGGAGATTGTCACGGTAGTGATATTTAGAGAATAACATGATAGTTTTCGTAAATAATATAACATATATTATATATTTTGCGTGCTGATCTTAAACCCTACAGTTTTTAACTAATTATGTTGATTACATGCGAAGCGTTTGTCAATAAATAATAATTACGACCATTAAACATAAAAATGTCAGTTACCAGAGGATCACCCATATGGACTCGAATAGGAGGGATTTCGTGCCTAATAATTAAAGAAACGGTATAATACAAAAATAATGCGAATGTCATGAACAGTTTTGATTATTGTTTAAATAGTATTGGGGTAATTAAATCTGTTGTCTTTGAAAAATCCAACAAATTTTGGATACCCGCGATTTATGTTTCACCATTTTATTATTAAAACGATTGTTACGTTTACATATATTTAGAAACAATAAAATACAATTCGGAAGCAAATGGAATTTTAGAAGCAAAGGAGATTTAGTAACCAGCAATATGAATAGACAAGATTTATATTTGGTCCGAGATATTGAATTTGTGCAATATAAAAATAATTCCAATGTCATGAATTGATTGTTACTTGAATTGTACAATGATATGTAGAGATGACTCGGCACCATAAAATGAAGAAAAGAATGGATTTGGAAAATGTTGACATTTTCGTCGTTATTTTTGACCCGACATGTAGAAAAAATCGTTTCCTCCATGAATCTTTAGTACAATTACCAGGTTCACAGAAATGCATTAGAAATAGACGATACGCACAATTTTTTGAACATATGGATTCAATGAAATGAAATCTGCTTAAAAAGCTTACTTTGTGAGAAAAATCGACCCCTATGATGTCTAGAAATATGTCACTGGAAAAAAATTCACATTTATACAATTTGTGTACTTATAATATCGAAGTCGAAGTCGAAAAATATACAATAAAAAAAATTCATAAATAAAAATTATATAACAATTAAAAGTTTAGGAAATTACTTATGACAATGAGTGGTGAAATCTTTTTTGATTGTGAACTGGATTATCAAATCCGAAGTTGTCACATCTCAAAAGATGATATTAACTTAAAATTCGTGTACTTCAGTATAGCAGCTGGTTTCGGATGTTTATCTTATAATTCTTCAAATAAGAAATTTGTTAGTATAAATTATTAAGTTACACCATTCAAGAAGTTCAGAGCTGCCTAAAGTTCTTAAAAATAAGATATAATATTTGTTTATACCTTGCAGAAGTTTTTACATTTCTTAAGTCTTCATTATAACCCAGATATAAATGGGCGGAGTAAAACCCCGGAAACCTGTTAATCTATTAATAACAGCCAGTACAGTAACTTAATAATGAGTTAATAGTGGCAAAACATCGGCTAATAGCTGATTCAGCGCAGGTCGCCAGTAATGTTTGCGACAATACATCAGTACAGTCAATAATAGTGGCAAAGCATTGACCCAGTACAGGCAGTCAGTACTGCATTCGCTATAAAACGAGTACTGATACTGATGGAGCAACTTAGTGCTAACTCAATACTGGCTGCCAGTATTTACAACAGTAAGAAATAACACCTCACCGCCGGTGTTTATCAATACTATATCAGCAAAAATAACCAGTACTACATTACGTATTAAATTAGTACTGACTAACGAAGCAAATCAGTACTGAACTGACTGACAATAGTGTCATCGATAAGAAATAACATCTGGCTGTCGATGTTCGTCAGTCCGATTGCAATACTGATGGCCAGTACTATTTTCAGTGTAAAATTATTACTGATTACCAAAATATGTCAATACTCATTCAATACTTAGTGATAGTTCCGTATTATGATATTAAATGATTATTGCTCGCCGTAAAAATATCGAATATACGCCAGAATTTTCCACTTCTTTCGAAGTCGAGACATTACTAGCAAACAGAGTGAATGAGTCATGTCTTAATAAGTACAGAAGGATGAATCTGTAATGGGTTTCCACAGTTTTTCTGACTCGAGTCAGTACTAACCCAACACTAAATTCAATAAGTCTAGATTGTCAGTTCCTTAAGCTGAATATCCGGGTTCGATCCTCGGTCGGAGTAGATTTTTTCAGGTTAAAAAATTGATTTGCCAACGAAATTGTATAATTATATCCGGTATAATAGATCTAACGAAACATAAATAATAATAGAAATCGAATTAAATATCTATAATAATTAGTCCTTTTTTTAAGATTTTTTTAAAAATACCAGTAATTAGTACATATCAGTACTTGACAGCTGTACTGTGTTCTGCGACTACGTTAGTCAATACTGGACAGCGTAAATGCCGTAATTGGCCCAGTAATGGTTTAGTACAGGTGGTCAGTATTGAAACAGTACAAGGTCAGTACCATGCGGATGGGTTTTTAGTACAAATTTTGACCCGGGAATGTTGAAACGCGTTATTCCCAAAACTAATTTGTTCTTCCTGACCGGAAACGTAACTTGTAACGCTGAATTCTTGACTGATTGACCAAACATTTGTACAGCATTTTTCAAACAAGATTGTCTACAGAAAGTCCTAGGGAATTTTTATTGCTGTATATTTCATTTTTTAAGAACATTTTTTTTGCATATTTTCAGCACAAAATTGTTGTTGACAAAAGTGATGTAAACACATCCCAACATCTTCCTCAAACTTTTTGTAAATAGAATTGGAAAATTGTTTGGGACATGTTTTAGAGTAAATTCTCTGGACAGAATTCTGGAGACGCTTTTCTGGCCTCGGAGCTCGACATTGACGATAGGCCTACAGTCAGCCAGTTGCATAACCGCCATTTTGTTTTAAACTTCAGCAATGACATTTTAAAAATCTTCCGAAATTAGGGGATTTTCTGATTATCTCCACTCCAAATCTGAAGTTTAAATCCAACAGATTTAGAGTGTGGAGTGATATAACCCTTTAAATAATCTCTTGAAAACATTATATATTTTTTCCCGTACTACAAAAAAATTTCATTTTAAACGAAAAACCAAAACTTGTGACCAAAATACCTGCATTTTTCTGTCAAGATAAAATTGACCGCTGACATTGATGTCTTTGAAGTATTTCTAAAAACGTACCGTCTGAAATGGTCAAAGGAAGGAATCAGAAGGCCTTTTAGGTTGAGGGCAAGAAAATGATGATTGCCTTCTGCCCGTGAAATAATCTGTGCTCGGCTTTGAAACCATTGCGGAATTCCGTAACAAAAAGTCACCAAGAACAAAAGCTTCACCCGTTTCCTCAGATTCGTTTCCGAGAGCGATTCCGGACACCGACCATTTCCTACTACGCAACGCCCTCGATCTTAAAAACCCTTACTTTACTTTATCTCTTCCGATAAACTCGAGTACGGAAAACAATACTTTGTGGTTTCAACATAAAAATATCGGCGCCAGACGTCCGAAGTTTTTTTGAAGTTTTAACGAACGAGTCTTCAATTTCCAGCAAGTCTTTGTGAAGTCCCAGAAGTGTTTTACGATATAATGTAACGTCTGACCCCGTAATTGTAATTCTCCTTTCAGAGCTTAAGTGCCGGTTTGTGCTTGCGAGAATCGACCTTATAATTTATTTATTACCAGTTCTTATACCATCCTTTCACGATATAAATTATCATATCAAATGAATTAAAAAAATCTGCCATATGAAATGCATATTTAACCACTTTTCAGTAACTTTATTTTCTCGTTTAGTTTAGAAAAATTAAAAGCATTCATGGAATTTTCACACGATTAAACGCAATGGTTTTACTAACTTAAAATCTTATCACATTGCGTACATTGGCTCGCAATAGAAGCCATCGATGAAGCGATAGAATGTAGTGGATAAAGTGAAAATTTAATGAACAAGATTACAGGTGTAAGTCGGGCGTAATACTTTTTCAGTGACCTGTTCGTTCCTCCTCTAAAAAAATGCTTTCCAGATTGCAAATCTTCGGCTTTCACTAATTAAATTCGATTTTTTCAGTTCCTTCGCTACGTATTCGCATGTGCTAGATATTTCTATCGACTAAACGTGGTCATAACTTTCATATCGTAATACTTAATTAGGTTCACATCATTTAGTGAAATGTTCTGGTTTTATTAATAAGAAACGGCGTTATGAAATTTGAAAGAAATAATGTATTTATATGTATTTATCAGGTGCCTAGTAATTACATATGATCAGTATTTTGAACTCGGTTTAATGACCGCATTGTGTTATATTTATATTTTATTTATGTTTTTTTTTAAAAGTATAATAATTTCTACATGTTTTTGTAGCTTTCTTAATCGTTGTCACAGAAATAAAGTTGAAGATAGACTTTTCGAAAAATTTCAACGTTTCAAAAAAATATCACTTTTTAAAAAAAATGAAATGTACAGCATAAAAAAATCCCTAGGACCTTCTCTGCACAATCTTGTTTAAAAAATACTGTACAAATGTTTGGTTAATCAATAAAGAATTCAGCGTTACAATTTACGTTTCCGGTCAGGAAGAACAAAGCAGTTTTGGGAATAACGCTTTCCCAGGTCGAAATTTGCACTAAAAACTCACCCGCATGGTATTGACCTTGAACTGTTTAAGTACTGACCCCCTATACTAAAACAGTAATGGGTCAGTTATGGCATTTACGCTATCCAGTATTGACTAACGTAGTCGCGGAACACAGTACAGCTTTCAAGTACTAATATTTACTGATTACTGGCATTTTTTTTAAAATCTTGAAAATAGGAATAATTATTATAGATATTTAATTTGATTTTTACTATTATTTATGTTTCGTTAGATCTATTATACCGAACATAGTTATACAATTTCATTGGCAATCAATTTTTTACCCTGAAAAAATCTCCTCCGACCGAGGATCGAACCCGGATCTCCAGCTTAAGGAACTGACAATCTGGACCTATTGATTTAGTGTTGGATTAGTGCTGACTCGATTCAGAAAAACAGTGGAAAATCATTACAGATTCATCATTCTGTACTTATTCATACATGACTGATTCACCCTGTTTGCTAGTACTGTCTCGACTCCGAAAGACTGTTCTGACATCAGTACTAAATGTGTGCTGTGACGGTCTTTCTATCAGTATTGATTCGATGTTGAATATGAATACCGACAATTAATACTGAGTCAGTACAGTGGACAATTCTGGCGTGGCTTCCATATTTTCACTGTGAGCAATAATCATTTAGTATCATAATATAGAACTATCACTAAGAACTGTATTAGTATTGACTTACTCTGGCAATCAGTAATAATTTTACACTGAAAATATTACTGTTTATGAATATTGCCACGGTACTGACGTACTGCGATAATCAGATGTTATTTCTTATCGAATACACTATTGTCAGTCAGTTCAGTTCCGATTTGCTTCATTAGTCGGTACTGATTTAATACGGAATGTAGTACTGGTTATCTTTACTATATAGTACTCACAAACAACGGAAATCGGATTTCATTTCTTACTGACGCAAATACTGGCACCCGGTATTGTGTCAGTATTAAGTTGATCCATCGGGCAATTTTATTCGTTTCATAGCCAATAAAGTACTGATTGCCTTTATTGGGTCAATACTTTGCCGGTATTATTGACAGTACTGATTTATTGTCGCAAACAGTACTGGTTACATGTACTGAACCAGTCCTTGGCGGGCATTATTGACAGTACTGCTTTATTGGCGCAAAAAATATTAGCTACCTGTACTGAATCAGTTGTTCGCCGGTGTTTTGCTAGTACTGACTCATTTCTGTTAATTCGTAGTGGCTGCCAGTACTAGGTTAGTAACTTACCGGGGTTTTATTCCGCCCATTTCTACATGGGTTATTATGAAAACTTTCGGAATGTAACGCACGTAAACACAAAAAATTGACTTCTTGAATCATCTTGAATGGTGTAACTCCTTAATAATTTACTAACAAATTTCGTATTTGAAGAATTATAAGAGAACCATCTGATACCAGGTGCTATACTGAAGTACATGAATTTGAAGTTAATAACATTTTTTGATCAATGTATTTAAACAATATTGTATCTTATTACCCTTAGGCAGCTGTTAAGGTGGAAAAATTGATTTCTTGAAAATTCTTGAGTGGTGCAATCTCTTAGTAATTAACAAATTATTATTTCAGGAATAGAAGAACCAAGGGATACCAGCTGCTATACTGAAGCCCACGAATTTTAATTTTAATGCCATTTTTTCATATGGGATAAGTGCGGATTTGACAATTCTGTTCAGAATCTAGAAAAGACTTCACCCCTCATCGCCATTATATGTTAATTTCGAAAATTGAAATTGTTATGTTTTTTTTATATTAATTTTTATTTATATATGTTAAATAGTCTAAAATAAAATTGGCTGCAGTTTTTAGAATTGAAAATCACAGGTCCAATATGACGGACGAATTTATTAAAATTTATTTTTTGTTCATGAAAATGCGTATGAAGGGTTTTCTAAGGTTGCTAATTACGAATCTGGAATCAGGTCTTCAAAATTCAAAATGGTGTATTTTATTATTATTTCCATAAAAATGATGGGTATATTGGTGTATTTGGGGTCACTGATTACAAATTTGGAGATAATAATTATTTTAAAATACTCCTCGCGGTAGACCATGGATATTCCAATAGGCTAACTACAGGCGAAACAAGATACATTTTTATAAACATTCGTCGACAGATGAAATGTACCTTTCAAAACTTCAAAGCAAGAAGCTCACTGTGTCACTATATGCACATTGCTATAGTAGTTTTAATCCCCATAAAACATATTTTAGTCCGTAAACCTTTTTTAAGTCGATATAAAAAATATGTATTGAATATTTTTCATTAAAGAATACGTAGATCAAATTTCAAGACGATCGGTGATAGCATTTGGCTATTGTTACTTGTAAGCAACAATACAGTGTTTTTTACTGAAAACAAAAGAATATATTCATGAGCCATGTTAGAAGTGAAACAAATTAAAACAGTCATACTCAAGACAATAGTATAGGTATCTAAACACATACTATAAAAAGACGAAATAAAAAATAACAAAGATATGGAAATTTTGATTACATTTCAAATAATAATTCTTCTGAATAACTTTCATATGGCTTTGATAAAATAAATTTCTAGAATAAATCGTTTAAATGTTATAAATACATTTTATTTCGTTTATATAAACGTTCATTTTTGTTTGTTTATGTATTTTGCACTTGAATTCAGTGTGAATTGTATTGTCTCAATGTGAAATATTTTCAAACAAATACTGAACATTTCTTTCCCAATAAACTAAATTATTGATTGAAGTAAACTCTGAGATGATGCTAAAAATTTGACATTATTTCTTGCGATTTTTACGATTTTCTTTTCACAATACAACTTTAGGATAGCATAATTTTGAAGGTATACTTGAGATATTTTCAATCTTTTTTTCCTGTTTCTGGTATAAAAAACCCGTCATCATAAAATTTTTAATTCTCTTACACTATCACTGAAAATTGAATCTTGTGAATCAATGACATTTAATTGTTTATTGATTTTCCTTTTAAAATTTATAAATGATGGACAACAGATGTCGATATGTATGGTAGTAAAAAATTGTCTTTTAATGTGGACTATATTGATGACTCCAGTGTAATACAACAAAAATGTTGTTTCACAAAACGGAACTATTTTAGATGGATGTTAGAAAAATTTAAAAGTGTATTCTGAACTGACAAAAAAGTTGCTCAATTTGTTTTCAATTATTTTTGTTTGCTTTTTGGTTGCCTTAGTAATTGCTTTTATAAAGCTTGTATCTGTATCATTTTTTTTTTATAATTAACTCTGAAAAAATTCTCAAATTTTCGACTCAAGAACGTTTCGGGAATGTGTACGGAAACTTGTCCTGAAATATTATGTAACGACTTTTCTATTAATATCCAAAAATATCTACAAAATATATTTTTTTAGATAATTAAAACTTTATTCAATGTAAGAAGTTGTCAAAGCTGATCTAATACGGGAACAAAATTCCTTAAAAATTGTACGATCTAAAAGAATATCAATAAAGAAGGCTTTAATGAGCTTTAAAAATATCTTTATTTTATATTTATTTATCTTAATTCCACAATAGGTAGTGCATCAATGATTACTAATGCACACCAAAAAATCTGATATTATCATTCTGCCACATTTTATTCTTATTTTAAAAACCAAAAACAGCTATTAATTGAAGCTGACGAAAGTAAATACGCTGCTTAAGTGCAAATTACGAAAATCATCATGAAAAAAACGTTTTAGTAAGTCAACGAGTAATTACACCTTTCCAATGTAATCCATAATTAGCTCCATCCAAGATAATTTTTCCATTCTTCGATGTCCTAGAAAACACACAACCTCAGCGCATCAATCAATTATTCATGAAAAGCGAATTGCGGTAGTCCCCCGCGCAAGTGGCAATTACGTCCTGTACGGGTTCCTTCCAACGAATTCCGCTCACGCCCGTCGATTAATCAGTTTTAACAAGATGTATACGCGATTAGAAGTTTTATGCGACGTTAAAATGAAAAAAAATACACTTTTAAAGTAAATATGCGATGACGCCACTATGATTTACCACAGTAGGAAACGCTTTCGAAGACCTCGAAAAGATGTGCTTCGTCTAATAGGTCTTTAAGTAGGCGTAAACCGTGGTGTTGTAGACGTGCAAAACCTTCGACCAATCGTGAGTCATCGGTGAACTCCTACCTACACCTACACTGGAAAATTATTAGCTTAGGATCGAGGGAAGATCGACGAGTCATAGATCGTTGGAACTTTCTATAGTGGAATCGAGTACGAAAACTACATCCGATGGTGAAATTTCACCCGAGAATTTTCATCGGTGTGTTCTCCACTTAATGCGCAAATGCACGACTACTGAGGTTATCGCGATGGCCGCACCGACTCGGGTAATGATTCGGTCGTTTGCGGGTAATGACGATAATGGCTTAACAGGAAGTCGAAGATTTTCTACTTCCAGTTAAGTCGCCGATTTCTTCGGCAAATTGATTTCTTTGAGTATAATAATTGGTTTGTTGGGAGAGCGATAATCGGTTTTGTTAGACGGTGCTTGGTATGGGCACAAACTGACATTTTGTAAGCATAATAATATACCAGTACATGGAAAAATGAAATAGTTGTAACTACTTACTAGATAGAAAAATAAGACCATTGTTTTAGTAAATGTTACTATCTAAATAGTGACCTCGACCAATCAGGGAGTAAAGCCTTCTATTTAAATAGTAAAACCAATTGCAAAACGGTTGTACCAGATCTTACTATTTAGATAGAAAAGCTATATATTTCTTTTTTCCCGAGGAACAATTTGAAAACTAGATGATGTATTACACCAATGAAACTGGCTTGAACGATTATCCTTGAGTAATGTGTAGAAATATTCATCAATGCCGGAATAGTACACAGAGAATAATTTGCACCAAAAATATCCGTGGCTTCGATGAAACGTTGAAATAGGATGATTTGTCACAAGGTGCTAGACAACATCTTGCTTAAAAATAAGTGGAACCAGGAATATTTTTTCTATGATGTATTTGTTTTCAAGGTGACACAACAGGCATTGGGATTCCCAGATAGAAATGGCCCTTAATTTCTCCACATCATATGCAGGGCCTGGGAGAAAATCTCCATGTGGAAATATCCGTAGAAATTCCGACTAGAATCTGGAAATATACTAACATTTTATCAAATAAGACAAGACAAATTAGACTCTGGATCATTTCGATATCAATTTTTCCTGATATTTGTATATCTAAGCAGTTCGAACTCGTAAAATTAGAAATTTAATTACATTGTTCTTGTAAATATGTTGTCCATATGCACGTATTGAAGGTATCCTTTAAAACGATTTTAAATAATATAAATTTTAAAAATGTAAAAAAGATTTATGTTGGATATAATATTTTTCGGCCCTGAAAGCCTGATGGGTCTTGTAGTTTACTGGTTACGTTCCTGAGGCTGCCCATGTCATTGTGCGGGCGCCACTAAAGCGGGACTCTATTGTAACAATCCTGGTGCGATCTTGAATTTGTCCAGATTCGTTACAAGGATTCAATCCTGGCAGGGCGTCCTCAAACCGAGCCGAAATCGACACAGATTTTCCTATCTGGATCCCAGAAAAATATTCTAAACACTATAGACTTTTCAAGGTTATTTGAAGGTTAAAGTGTGTTTTTAGTGGCAACCATTACTTCTGATACCGTATTTAAGAAGAGCAAGACAATTTATGTCGGAAATGATTATTTATAACTTTCAAACATGACCTTGAGAAAGTCAAATTTAGAAAGTTGTAATATTATGAAAAATAGCCCTAGCCTGGGTTGTTTCTAGACAAAATTTCTATCAGGAGTGGAATATCGATCACCGAAAAAATAGGTGATCATATACAATAGTCATAGTTCAGCCACAACCCTAATTGATGTCGGCATTACCATTTATCATGCCAGTAACCTGCATTATGAGTTCTAATACACATTTAGCATTGTGTTCATCAATACCGTGACTGGTGACACTCGTTTGTAATGTTATGCTTCTACTAGTCACTGATATTTTCAATAAAACTTCTCTCCGTGTAGTTCGTAGACCATCAAATTCTTTAGGTCCGGCAGAAATATTTCTAGAAATTACATATTTCATCAAAGGGATCGACAACTTCATACAAAAAACGTTGGTTCGGATATTTCGGAACTAAACATTTTGGCGACGAAGGTTTTGTTAGTAGCATTTTAATCATTTGAAACCAGTACAATTTTCTGACGTAATAATATACACATATACTATCCGTTTGTATTTGGTACATTTCTATGCATTCCCGTAATTGCAGGGAACACCCTCAGATTGCAGAATAGTATAGACACACAATGCTGGAGGTCTGGGGGTCCTTTGTTGTCAAGGTTATTTGAAGGTTACAGTAATTTTTTTAATTAGGAAATACTGCTGTTGTCACCATATTCGGAGAAAGCGGAAATTCTCAGTCCGAAATGGTTATTTATAACTGTATAAAATAACCTTCAGACGGTCAAATGTGGATAGACGTAGTATTCATACTCGAATGACATTCGTCCATTGTCGTTCAACACTTGTCCCTCTGAAACACTTATTTTTTATAATATTACAACGTTTTACATTTGACCTTCTCAAGGTCATTTTAGCAAGTTATAAATAATCATTTCTGACATAAATTGTCTTGCTCTTCTCAAATACGGTTTCAGAAGTAATGGTTGCCACTAAAAACACTTGAACCTTCAAATCACCTTGAAAATAGATGTCAAAGTCAAAACCAATAATGCAGAAAGATAGTCCCCTTTTTCAAATTATACTCAGAGACGATGTTTTTAACCCATTAACGCCCAAAGCACAACTTTTTTTGATTCAATTTCAATCAAGTATTTCGTATCAAATACAAAATTAAAAAAAATTGAATGGCACTACATATCCTACTATTTTCGTGGTCGCTCTTCAATATTCCGAGGTCAAAATTGAGTTTCAGCCATCAGGTCATCCAATATGGCCTCGAATTTCCAAACAATTTCCAAAAAATTGGTAAATATTTGTACTTATCAATTTTTTACGAGCCATTACAATATTACGATTCTATTGAAACTATGCACAAAGGTGCATAAAATACTTGAATTTTAAGTACAAATTTTACTTTTATACCCCAAATCACTCTCACGACCTCAAAATGGCGTCAACAATGAAAATTTCTATGAAAAATTGTTGGACGTCGTTTCTCATAAACTATTAGCTTTTTCTAAAAAATGATAAGAATGAAAAATTCTTAGAATTCATAGAGAAATATACCCGAGCAGAAAGTTTTTCAGGCTCTGATCAGGGTGTAATACTTTTGATCAGGTCCTGATCAGGACCGTAATAAATTTCTACTCGGGTAGTGGAATTTTTTCAGAATTTTTTAACGATATTTTGAGAATTTCTTTTTCAACATTTTAGTTTATCGTAATCTTTAAGAGCGACCTCGAAAATAGTAGGACATGTACCTTTCCATTTTTTTACTTTTGTATTTGATACGAAATACTCGATTGATACTGAAGCAAAGAAAGAAAAAAATTAACTATTTCGATTTAAAAAAATCGACTTTCTCGATCCGTCCCAAAACGCAATCGCTAAACGCAATGAAATAATATGTACAGATCTTGACGAGATCTCGACGATAATCTTGATCTTGACATGGAAATCGCGCATCCCAATCTCGAACACAAGGCTTAATCTTGTTCTCGAATCTCATCTCGGAATCAAATTTTTTTACTTGAAATAATTCACCTAATAAGTATATTGATACGAATATTTGAAATCCTAATTGCTTTTTTGTTTTTTTTTTAAGTTAACTATAGTTTTTCTTCACTTTCATCCGGATGGCTACGAGCATAGTAGATTTATATTTCAGGTTCCTATAAAATTGTAAGAGTTTGCATACAAAATTACACTGTAATTCGAATCGTATTAATTATAGGAACGGACAGTCGTTTTAACTTCTTTTAACTACAAATTGACGGAATATTGAATGCTCCTTTATTATTGTAATTTGAATGTATTAAAATCGTAATATCTACCTTTGCTATTGCTTCGTTTATCTTACCGTAATTTGTTTCGAAAGTTATCACTTACAAACCTATAAAGTTTTATTTCTATTCATTGTTTTGAAAATTATAGATAAATCCGCAGACTTGTATTTGAAGGCATCAGATTTCTCACTAAGAAAACTATCGATAATTGGTAAACTACACACACATGATTACATGAAGTTCTAACTATATGTAAATTGAAATTATCATTCAAACGCCTCGTTAATAAATCATGTAAATCCAAATCACAGTCTGACATGTGTTTCAGTATTTTTGAAAGCTATTTTTATCGGTGTCAATTAACTACCATCTGAGAACGAGAGAAAGGATCAGAAACTACATGAAATTACATAAAATAACATATAATCTTAGATAATAATACAATTGTACAGAATACGAAGCTGTCAATGGGATAAATACAAATACTAAGTATACGTACTTATGTATATGTACATTTATATTTTTACATAAATGTGTGTCAGTGTGCATGGATTTTTTTGACGCCTTGTGAAGTTGCATGTAACGTAAAGTTCACTTAAATCATTATATTTTATAATTAGGAATGTTTATATTAGACAATCCTTAATTCTTAGCTCATTTTCTTATAAACTTCTGATTGATGTAACATTGTTCTTCAGTGAATATTTTCTTCTAGCTTCTTTGACTTATTGTTTATCACTGAGAAATTGGATGTTATCAGATATAATATAATTAAATGTTTCTGAGAAAAATGTCAGATTTGAATGGATTTGATTTCAAAGATCCGAATGCAAAATCCACAGACAAACATGTAGAGAAACGACAGAGTAGAACGAAATGCATTTCCAAAAACTGTGTATCTTTCATAAGAAAAAAGAATTAGGATTTTTTACAATTCCGTATTTCGAAAAATCAGTTTTACCATTTCATATTCATAATGAACGACCTCAAAAACACGAGAGCTTAAGACACTGCTAGTAGTTCAAAAAGAAAACGATATAAAAGAAATAAAAATACAATGCTTTACAATTTCATTTCTGTTTTTTAAAATATTCTAAATAATTGTAAATATACACAGAGAGAAAAAAATGGTTAATGGAACAATGAAGAAATAGTAGAAACGATTTTAACAATGTTAAAAGTAGCATTAACAACATAAAAGATTATAATTGATATTTGAGGTTATGTACGAATGCTTCAAGTACCGGGAAATAGTAAATGGAACAATCTTGTTGTTCCAATTAGTATGAATATAGTTAATTTAAATACTTTTTGTATTGAGGCGCTTTACAATTAAAATATGGTTCCATTAACTTTTTTCTTTCTCTCTGTTTATGTAATATATTATTTTTTTAAATTTATAATAATATCAAAGAAGTTCTTTTTTGTCTGTAACAACCAGTCGGACGCTTTTTCTTATTCAAAATTTTCAATGTTAATTTTTTGGATACGGGTCCAAAAACCGACATGTAAAAAAACCGACAGTTTTAATGCCGACAGTCGAAATGGTGATAGTCCAAAAGCCGACACATAAAAAAATAGAAAAATAGGCAAGCAGACAGGAAATTTTTGAAGCGTCGGTTTTTTGACTGCCGGCTTTTCGATTATCGGGTTTTTGACTGTCCGTTTTTTTGACCTGTCGGCTTTTTAATTCGTTGGTTTCAAATTAAATGAAGAAATTAATATCAGTTAACAAAATCTGCAAAAATCGAATAACTATACTGTGCAAGTTTTTTTTCAAAAATAAACAATGTTCAAAAAAATTTGTGTTATATTTCTAAAATATATCACTCACCATTGTCAGAATTTAAAATAGTCTCCAACAAAATCTGCATTTAACTCTGGATTATACGGATGAGTGTTTTGGTTTCGCAGGTAAAGTGTTGCAAACAATTAAAATATTAGATTGCATTACCATCTTTGTTCAGAATAAGGTGGTTTATGCATATTATAATGCACATTATAAAATGTTTCCCAGTTTGTTGAACTTTTCAGGATCTCCAATTTCTCTTGCAGTCCCTTTGGGTAATTTGCAATTTTACGCTCTCTTCAATTGGGTCGCAATCGTTATGACTAATAAAACAAATCCTGGCATCTTTTCTCCAACCGCTACCCGGATTCGCCTTCCTGATAACAGATAAGAGAATGGCCTACTTGTGCCGCCAGCCGCGCAGTCTCGATGGTCCCTCATTATGCATCTCTGTGCGTGCTGCATCGCGATGTGCATCTCCCTCGTTCATCACAACGAATAAAGTCTTAATACTGATTCAAGTATTCGTATACTCGAAATACATTGCAACTGTCTATTGCATACTCGGAAACTTATTCTGTCTTGAAAATTATTCAATTAACACTTTAAAGTCCAAATGTGCACAATTTGCATATAATCCATAAGCATCCTTTTATTTAGACAATAACAATTTTTTGTAAATGGAGACATTCATTCCGATTAATGTTGAGCCCTTTTCGAATGATTCTGCTAAAATCTTCGAAACATGAGTTTTAACAAATTTTTGTTAACAAATACAGAAAAAAGCAATTTTTTGGTTGAATTTTTGTTAAACGCAATTTTTACTAGTACTGGTTTTTTATCATTCTTTAACCTATCAAAACGTGACCCCGATTGTTTGAAATTATATATTCATATATTTTCACTTATTTTCCATTTGATAGTTTCTCATTTCAAAACGACCTCTGAACACTGGCGGCTGAATGCAAAAAAACCGGCGAAAGTTTAGGAACTTTTTATCTGAAAATGAGCCGAACAGAACAAATTTCTTAGCATTGCAAAAAGAATGCTCTGAAATTTTTTAAATTTTTTTAAAAAATATTATTCAATTTATCAAAATTCGGGATTTTGAAATGTAAACAAAGTGTTAAAAAATTCGGAATTCTAAGAACATTTTTCGGCAACATTTCCGAAAATATATAATTTCTTAGAATTCGTCGAAGAATACTCCGAAATTTTGTCAGAATTTTTTTGGCACTTTCTCATTTTCAAAATAAAAAAAATGTTGAAAAATTTATTCGCCAAACAAATAACAAAATGTCAGGATATTTTTCACACAATTCGAAGAATTTTTTTGTTTGGTAACATTGTTTTAAAAAATGTATCCTTTATAAATAAAAAATTCCTAGATACAAAATCTCTTAATATCTTTTGAAAATTACATTCAAAAGTTCTTAGAATTGTTCGAAAAATAACCTGAAATTTTTATGGGATTTTCTTTAACCTTGTTTACTTTTCAAAATCCCAAAATTATAAACAAATTCTTATTTAAAAAAATGTTTTTTGAAAATTCTAGTTCTTTTGTTCGGCAATAAATCAAATCAAATAAAAAATTCCTGAACTTTTCGCCGATTTTTTCGTGTTGTAGTCGCTATTTTGGATATTTTCTCCTTCATTATCAAACCTTTAATGTGTACATTTTGATGATCCTGTCTCAATGACGCGAATTATTTATTTCAAAAAGGAATTCTGAAATTATTTCAATATGAAAAAAATTATTTGAAAAATCAATGTCTTTTTTTTTTAATAATCCTGAAAATCCTGAAAAGCAATTGATTTTATGGCACATGGACGGCTTGTATATTTTTCAGACAATTTTTTTCAGGCATAATATAACCATTGAAAACAGCAATGAGAAAATCTCCCTTCAGGACTTAATGGGTTAACTATTTCATATGCTCGACCGCTAACTAAATTTTAATATCTTCTCTTACTCTCTGAGTCCAAAATACTATTTTGCACCCTATATGGCGGAAGAAAAAAATAGCACATTTTCTCCCTAGGGAGCAAAATAGGTTTCTGATACTTTGAACAAAAAATATTATTATAAAAATATAACTTTTATAATTATATAAATATAACAGCCATTGATTTGTTCATTATTGTCCTTGTTTTTCATACATGTTTGTGTATTATAATGTGCACAATCTTTATAAATAATTAATCAGAAAGAAATAAACAATTTCCGTCATTACGTATAGTTTCAAAATAAAAATTGAAAAAGGTCTTGTCGAAAGTATTACAAAAATGGACTTTCAAGAAATCGGTCATTAATTGAGACAACCATCAACATCTGTTAAATTTTGTACCGGTCAATGACTGGGACACTTGGCGGTCAGCAGTAGGGGCTAGGAAAAATTTACTCTTTTTTATTTAATATTTTAAATATTAAAAAAACATAAATTAAGTTTCAATGGTCATTATTGATTAAGAATGAGTTGAACGTTGCTACTGAACAAATCGTTTTATGTTTGGAGTGAGTTAAAGTTACATTTTCATTAATTTTCTGCCAAAAACATCTCACATGATAATCGGGACATTTACATTATGTACAACAAGGGAGAATAGGTGTTTGCAGACTCATGCGAATTGCCGACCTCGCTTCACTTTGGCGTCAAACTCGTCCTCGTTGGCAAATATCAATTTTGCTCCCCACTTGCACAATGTACTGTTATAATATTGCTATTGTTTATTTCGCAAATTTACTAGTGACCTGTTATAGCATAATCTATAACGAGTATTTTAAATCAAATTTTGTTATTTATTTCCAATACGTTGTCGTTAAGAACAATCAATAAAATCCCTGAGGAACAAAGATTCGTTACGAGTAAAGAAATATTTAATTTCTTCTTGACCGCTTTATTAAATTAAATAAGATAATAATGTCGTCTCGAATATCACGGTCTAATTAGACAAAGAAAGAGCTAATTCAGTCCTTTTTTTAAGAAAAAATCTCTTTATCTTATGCTTCTTCCTCCGATATGAGCCATCTTCAAACATTCTTTTATTAAACAATGTTTAATATAATAAACATATTAATATCTCGCAAGAAGACCATGCTTATCTTATTTAATAGTTACAAACATGGTTTTATATCAGTTGTAGGTTATGTACAAGTGAATTGATTGTTACTTATTAAAAAATAGAAATGCGTATTGTATATTGTGAGGATGCATATTTTTAATAATAATTTGCCACATGAAAGAAAAATACATAATTGTATACTTAAAGCGAACAGTTAGAAGTATTTTTTTTAAATAAAAAAAGGAGAGAATGAAAAGAATACTCCTCGTGTGATTTTTCTTTATTTATTTTTGTTTATTCATTAACTTACAAAATTCTTGAAAAATTGAGCTTTCCGAAAAAATCGGTTGATCCTTTAATAAATATCGGCTCAGAACATCCACAAAACACTTTCGACATTCACCCTTCGATGGTAAGCTAAGCTATTAGTAGACACGAATTATCATTTCGTTAATCTACTTCCAACTTTAAGTTTCTTTCGTTTAAAAAATATAATGCGAGATTCAACAAAAACTTAACACTTTCATAAAGAATAGAAAACCGCCAGGCGGAGGCAGCTCCCACGACTGATTTACCTATTATAAGAAATTTGAGTAAAAATGTCAATAATCTTCAAAGTAATTGAATAAAGATCATTTTCAAATCCCTCTAGACTGAATTGTATGCCGTGTATGAATAGACTCAGGAAATTCCATATATTATGAACGCTAATGAAGCACATACATACTTTAAGTACAAGGGGAATTTTGTGTGAAAAATATAATTTTCATTAATGTTTGACACATTGTTGTGTGAAATGCTCATTTAAATTTCTGAAAAATATCATAAAATATTATGTTTTCTACATTCTCGACAAATGGGATGGCCCCATCGCAAATATTTTTAATGATTTATAACGTAAAAAATATTGTAAAAAGGCTAATTCCCGTTGAATAATAAAAATTTAAAAAAAAACATAAAATAATTTTAAAAATATCATCATTACGTTTAGAGTTTATTTCGTATCAATCCATAATCTCCAGTTCTAAAATTACATTTAATACATTATTTCTTCCCAGTTTCGAATAATTTACAGAAAAGAATGTGTTTTTAGAAAAGTAGACGATCGGTAATTGGCATTTCACATAATGTTATTCATTCGCTTAGATCTGTAAAGATTAATCCGACAGGAGATTAGTACGTTAAGATTCTTTGGATTAATAACAACAATAATATTATGCAGTTTAAATTGTAATAAAATTTATGATATAATCTCTTACTTCATCACGCTAACGGCTTTCACTTTTGGCGAATAATTCAGGTATCTTGAAAATGAAGGAGACTTCGTCAATAAACTTTGCATCAATCAGCAATCCTTCAAAAGATATATTAATAAAATTGAAATTAACAATTACATTTAATTATTACAATATAACGATTTCGTAGAATATGTATTTATTAAGTATAAGTAATCGGCCAAATCTTATAATCGTTTAAATGTTGAATGCGTGATTTACTTCTCTTTTTCTAGCTTCATGTTATTTGAAATGTCAATCCTCGATCTTGGCCAACAATAATTTTCAGAGTAATTCTATGAGTTTTAAGTATCTCAGCAAACAATGCGTATTAAAAGTAGGGTGGTCCGAAAAAAAGTTTTTTTGTTAACTATGGCTGCATTTCTATTCTATATTAAGAAAAGGAACCTGTGTGTTTTTATTTTTTTTTTTATTAACACGTGCCTTACGAGGCCTCAAATTTTTATTGAGTTTCGTATAGGAAAAGGTGGTTTTTTAGTATTTATATGATAATGAGTACAAAATATAATATTTTTGCTTCAACAATCATTGGTATCTATTCTTAATTTCTTAATGAAAATTTGTTGACGTTACTTAATCTAAATTCACCCACCGTTGCGTTGATAAAAAAAATAAAGGTATCAGATACCTGAAACAGAGTTATGTTTACATATAAAAACTCTCGAATAAATCAACAAAATTGTTGAATTGATAAATTATTTTTTGCGTGAATAAGACTGGAACAACTATTTCCAAACCACAAATAGTTTTATTTTAATGAGGGTTTCAATACCGATTCGAAAGTCTTTTGTCAACTCTGATGCTTTTTCGTCGCTACTCTTTTTTTTCATTTTAAACTATTGACTACGTCGATGTTCAGTTGGGAGTTGAAAATTGTTTGAAACCTGAGTTGAATTGTACGATCTTCATCTTAAACGCTTTGTATCATTAATATCGAAATGAGTTCAAAAGCTTTTATTTTTTAAATTTGTCCAATCATATAAAATTGTAATTGCGACACAAAAGTCACCATGTAGTTTCAGCCAATAGCAATTCCAGTATGGCGCGAATTTTGAACAAAATGCAAAAAAATTAGAAAATGTTTATGATTCTAATTTTTTTCAAACTTTTAGAACATTTCGATTATATTGAAACTATTAATAAAATTGGATAAAATACTTGAATTACATCTACGGATTTTTTTGTTCTTTTTTTCTCAAGATGTTACATTGCCGTGACATACAAAAGTGACATTTTTTCTAAAAATGCAGGTATTTTATTCATTTTTCTCTGTATACATCATTTTTGTACGTTGTTGAATAAAATATGAAAGAATTCTCATATAGCTATGTGGAATCTTTACGTCTTAATAGAAACTTTGATTTTCCTTAGCTGCGAAGAATATCAGACATACCCATCAACGTTTCTGTAATAGGACTTCTTTGCGAAATGCCTCTTAGTGTCGGCAGATCTTACTAAACCTTAGTAGATAAAGCCATAAATCTGATCAAATTTTATGTATACTTGGATTCCTTTTGATCAGATTTTGGTTGGAAGATCAATTTCCTTTACATTTTTGTCCTAAATAAATATAATTCTTTGTTAATTTAACATTGTAGATATTTGATGATGAACTCTGTACATTTTCATGAATTCGTATTCTTGTTTAAAAAAATCATCAACAGTACTGTATTCTATATTGCATTGTTGGATGATTAGCATGCTATAGAACTCAAACAAGAAAAATACCTAAATGTTACACTGAGAAAAGTGTTTTTTACCCAGTATTAGAATTCTTATGCCCCGTAAAATATAGTATTTTACGCATAGGGACTGCCATCTTTCTACTACCTGTTAAAAGACGAAGATTTTATATTATTCCAACCGATATGTCAGTTTATTTTAGCCTTTTCTCTTTAACTAAAAGCAATTTTTATTTATGAAAATTTATCTAGCAAATTAAAATATTAAAAATGCCTTCTTTTAGTCATAATAAAACATTTTTTTAAAATAGGAGAGTTTATTACAGTTTCGTATAACCTGTCAAAAACAAATGCTGAACGACGGAGAATTTTGCTAGTTATAATATTTCTTTTAATGGCTATAATACACTTTTTAAAAGCCAACGGATAGTAACTGATAAAATACACTTTTCTCAGTATAGAGTGTACAAATTGTAGATTATCATAGAACATGTTATGTCTCTTATTTTTGGAAACAATTCTATTGTAACGTTCACATCCCCACTTCTTTCCATGTAGTGATCATAAACAGTCACTTATTTTGTCGTATACCAGAATGTTAAAAAATTACAAAAAATGGTCCATTCTTCACATCCTAATAATAATAAAATAGGGATTTTAATCTGTAACAGTTTTTATTCATAGTTCTTGCCTTTAATGATGAAGTCTAATACTTTTCTTGAATTGGAAAGTTTACAAAGACATCCTCCTGGCTAAAAATCGTATTTTGCACTTTGTCTATTAAGTAACGTTTACTAAACCCCAAAAGGATTATTAAAAATGGTAAAGTTCAGTATTGCAGTGGTAAAAAATGAGCATAATTCGATTTATTTTCGGAAACTTACTAAACGTCAAAAATGTTATGTTACTATGTTAATATGTCTGGTTTGATATTATTGTGTTTTAAACTTTATAATAAGGTATAATAATATAAAACACGTATGTTAAGTGTATACTACTTTTTTTCTTAAATCTGGAAATAATTTATACAAATACATTTTTATATATATTATTCTTTAGTTTTCCTCATTTTTTCATCTAAAATCCACCATATTTAATTTTATTGATGCGAAAGAATACAATCAAAAAGTAACAAGATGATAGTTATTTGATTATTTCTCTGATAATGTTACGAGAATGAAACGGGAAAACAAGTTGCACAAACATTCTATCGGACGTTAGTTCCTTAAGCGCCGCTGGGTGCTATCTTGGCTACCGCAGCTCTGTATAGCTCCCGTTAGAGAAACAGAGTCCATTTCATACACCTGAAAACTCTAAGGAAGTTCTAAATACGTCATTAGTACTCGTGTGTTATATGTAACACGCACTGATGCGGTGCTCATAGGAGTATTGTTACATTTCTATATTTTTACAATATATGTCAATTATAATTGAAAAATATGGCAGAAATGGGCGATGTAAAATCCCGTCAAGTTACAAACCCAGTACTGGCAGTCAGTACTGATTAACCCAAATGAGTTAGTACTGAAAGTAAACTGGAAAAGAGCTGATCCACCAGTGGTATCCAGTACTGATTGCGGCAATACATTAGTACTGTCAATAATACCGTCAAATTACTAATACATTAAAATAATAATTATAGAATGGAATCTGAAACTTGAATTTGGCCGAAATGAAAAATTTCCTGTCTTAAATCGTTTTAGTTATTTCACTTGCAAGTACACATTCATAATATTGCAGTACTAGTACTATCTATAGATTAATCTGTAGATTAATAGAATGTTTCTGCAATCTATAATACCAGATGCAATATGCATTCCTACTGCAAACAGATTGCCTCTAATACAATAACTATTGATGTGCCTATAGGATCACAAAATATTGTACCGTGTATTTCTAGTAAACTCAAAGAAAATTACAGTGTCAAAAAGATTGGTTCGTATTTTAGGTTTCAATCCTGTTCCCAGGTTGAAGTCCGTAAGAAAAACCCACCTGTATTGTACTGAACTGGTATGTTCGTTGGAGTTTCAGTACTGACCACCAATACTGGGCCATTATACAGGGCCACATATTTATTAGTGCAGGAATAGTACTGTACTAAAAAATCAATGTTTCTGCCTATGATATTACTGTCCATACTCTGAAAATTAGTACTGACGTCAGTACTCAATTGGTGCTGAAGTAATCGTTTTGTCAGTTCAATGTCTGATTCAATGTTGAATAATGACAATTTTATATAATATATTAATTGACAATTCCGGCATATATCTGAAATTTTTACTAGGGGCAGCAATCGTTTAATACAGTAATATAGCTCTAAAAACCATTGCCGCGCCAGTACTGACTAAATATGATAATCAATAATAATCTATACTGAAAATGGTACTGGTGATCAGTATTGCGACAGTATTCACGTACTCCGACGGTAAGACGTAATTTATTATCGATGCCACTACGATCCATCACTACTAAGCCACTAATTTAATACCTAATATAATACTATCTGTACTGGCAAGTGCCGGCACAGTACTGGCATCCGGTCGGACATTATTTCTTACTGATGTCAGTACTGGCAGCCAGTATTGTGTCAGTGCTAATTTCTTCCGTTTATCAGTATTCGTTTATTAGAGAATACAGTGCAGGCTACCTGTACTGTGATAGTAGTTTTACGGTATTTTTGATAGTAATATTTTATTGCCGTAAACAGTACTGGGTAACAGAACTGTATCAGATCTTTCTTGGTTTTTTGTCAATACTAACTAATTTCCGTACACCCGTGCTGACAGCCAGTACTGAGTTAGTACCCATAGAGCACATACCTCTTAAAGAGATCGTCCAGAGCTCAGTGCAAAGATATCTCCAAAAAAAAACCTCCTGAAGAGGTCAGAATTATGATAATCTATAAAAGGAGCTCTTAAAGATGTCTTACTTAGGACTTCTTAAAATCGTAATCTCGAAGAGATCTTACGTTTGAGGTCTTAAATATATCTCGTTTTGGACTATTTCTCTTTTAGTAAAGGGATTCCCAGAGTTGAAATCTGTACTTCTTCCCGAGACCGCTAGGTGACTGTTGAATCCGAAAATGGGATCGCGTGATAATTACTTCATATGCAGACCGATAGATTATAATCTACAATGACAAAATAAGTGCTTTTACGATATTTAGCAAGTGTTATCACAATTTTGTACTATTATTGTATGATCCCCATTCTATTGAATGTAATCACCATCCAATATATAATTATACACACGGTAAAAAGGAACTCAGGTAAAAATTATATAAATTAATAATTAACATACAAAAATAGAATCTGTGATTTTCAGAAATTTGATTGTCATTTATATCATTTATTTCATATGTCAAAGCTCTCTTTTCTGAGACCTCATATTTAAGAGGTCTTGTAAAGCTCTTAAAATCGACGCATAAGTCTTCTTAAAGAGCACTTTAAGAGCTTTTTCTGATAAGTAATAAGGACATCTTACAATTTTTAGGAATTGTCCTTGACTCGGATAAGCGATCTAGCCAATTTTTCTAATTTTTAGGACTTCTTAATGAGCTCTTCAAGATATCTTATGGCTGTTTGGGTAACTTGCCGAGATTTTACATCGCCCACATCTACCATGGTTATAGTAACTTTAACAACCTGTCTGTATAATACCATTTGCCCGTACTGATTTAATACCTAATATAGTACTGGGTATCTGTACTGGGTTAGAGCTGGAATACGGTCGGACGTTATTTCTTACTGATCTCAGTACTGGCAGCCAGTAATTTCCTCCGATTGTCAGTATACGTTTATTAGGGAATACAGTGCTGGCTACCTGTACCGTGCCAGTAGTTTGACGGTATTTTTTATAGTAATAATTATTGAATGGAATCTGCTATGTCTACAGTAAAATTAACTAAATTATAGCGTTAGTTACCATACATCGCCAAGAACTTGACGGAAATAAGGTCTGGATTATAAATTTCTCTGAGATTATTTACTTTTTTCCATGTCATAATTGTTAGTTTCACAAATCTGAAGTTCGATATAAGTGTGATCTTCCAAATAAAACCTGATTTGCAGTGCTAACAACATATTTGTTAATTCAACAAACTAATACGGTATTGTTGAATTGTTGGTCCCAGAATTGTCAGTCCAAAAATGTTTGTTTACTCCACGTAGGACTTGAATGTTTAGATTTAGACCTGGATGGGATCCAGAGAATTTGAGTCTATTCCCTCCCAGAATAGTTGGATTGAGATTCGTACACTTGGTGCACGGCTACTCTCGCGTGCGTCCATATGTCTGTCCTGTCAGAGTTGGGCTGGCAGACCGTCCGTTCTCCAAGTGGAATGGTGGGGTGCACACCCGGATCCGCGTTACCGCCTCTGGATTGGTCAGTGTGCGGCAACTGGTGACTGTCAGTGCCGTAACTATCATGTCGCCTGGGGAATGGCCTTCCGAAATGTAACTCCCGGTAGAGATTATCTCGGAGCTCTTGTGCAAGATCCGCGGCCCGAGGAAATGCACCGAGGAAAGAGCCTTTGCCTCATTCTGCCCTCCTGCGGAAAAGGAAACTTGACGGAATTTATGTACATATACAGATGTTAGAATTCGCCATGTCAGATAGGAATGTGCACTTTAATTTATGAACCACGATTTATTGCAGAAGTACTGGGTTCAATTTTGTCGTATGCGCTGGTAATATTTGATTGTAAGAGTGGAAACGGGTAAAGATAGCGCAGGTGTGCATTCTTCTGGTCGGGCTACTGGAATCTAGTACTCCGTTTCTGTTTTCCAAAAATGGAAAATATGTCGTATAGGTATAGTAGAAAATTTACGAAACCTTGTCTTGATCTCTTTGTGCAATCTAATGTTCCTGGGGAATATTTTTATTCCGAAATAGTATTTAGAGGAATGCATTGTATGTTTTGAAATAGTATTTTTTGTCACAATAGGCCGCAAATTTAAAGAGAGGAGAATTAAGGTTATAAACACATGGTGTAAAATTTTGTTTTTCGTACCTCGAAACCACATCTCTGCATCAGATTTTGCCCCCTATGTGACAAAAAATGTTGTTCGTAACATAGGTACAAAATGACATTTTTTTGCACTAGGGATGAAAAATACTACAGGGCGCAAAATCATATTTTGCGTCCCGCGGGTCGCGCTGTTAGGCTCGAGGCTGGCAGAGACAGAGAACAACGTGATCACTCGAGGATGCACAAGGTTGCGCGAACGACATGTTAGTTCGAGGGTTTTGGGGTTGCTGATTACTAATCTGACATCAGATTTTTCAAATTCTAATTGGCACGGCGGTTCCAAGATGACGTACCAAAATGCAAAAAGACCGTTCGAGGTCGCAGATTACGAATCTGATCTGAGATATTATTAAAAGTTCAAAACAGAGTTTCCACATTTACATTCGTATTGTTCATTGGATCCATTTTCAATTTTTAAAAGCTAAGATCAGATTCGTAATCTGCGACACTAGATTACCTAGTTTTAGTCCGATCAGGTTAGTTTTTAGATTTTTATATATTTATCATTCTAAATCTTCAAAATCTGATGAAGGATACATAATCAACAATTTCGAAAACCTCCGAGTAGCAAATTTCAGCTGTTTTCCGTGTAAAGAAAAATGTATGCTTCAAAGGGTTATGGATGTCAAAAGTCTGATATTTTTGGATCCAACTAAAGTAACGAGGAAATTTGACGATTGTTAAGAAACTAAAAAATGTAATTTCTTGTTTATTATTGATTATTTTCAACGATAAAACCTTGTAGATTGCAAAAATAAGTTTGTAGATTTATAATAAAGATTCTAATAAAAATTCTTTGCAAAATAGGTTTACTGCCAGTTTAATATTTGTCACACGCGGAATGAAATAGATGTTATCGGATATAATACTTTTCTCTATGTGTACTTGACAACAAAAATTTGCAAAAACAACTGAATTGTACACATAAGTCTTTAACTGCAGAGGTACAAATTTTGAAATCAAATTTAAACATTGCAATTCCCATCTTCATTTCAGTATAAGGCGATGTTATTAGTATCATAGCAACATAAAAAAGATATGTAAAGATAAGGGAACAGGTAACTTGGAAATAACAGACGGATAATTTTCTGGTCATTTCATAGTAAATGAGAACCATGCATTTAAAATCAACAGTTCATGTTCACGGCTGTTTTTAGGCTTTTGCGATAATGTTTATAGTAATAAACACTGTTGAAGATCTTCTTTATTACTCCACTCTTAGTTTACAAGATTTCTAAAGTGGCATTTAATTTTTTTTAATTGAAAGCCATGTAAGTTTTAGACATTTAACATTTGTTTTTGCTATTTTTAAATTCCATTCGTAATTCATTTCTTGAACGGAGAATAATGAAAATCGCATTGTAATATTTTCATCCCGTTTTCTTTGATAAACCTTGAAATGTATCATCTATAAAGGAATGAGTCGTAAATATTGGTGTTTATTTTTAGTTTGTTTATTCTACAGAAAATCGTCGAATATATTTCACACATCCTTTCATAGAGAAATAATACTTAATGTGTTATTTCGCAAGAACACAGTTTTCTGTACATGAAAATTTAAATTTGTTACGTTGAAATGGCTCATTACGCGCAGTAGTTCATGGATTTAAAAATAGAATTATTTCCACAAATACAGAAATACGTCATATCGCGCATTTGCTAATTCTGAATATTGATTATCGTATGCTGATATGAGCATTGTGGCGCCAATGTTCTTTCATGATTTCCAAATCTCAACAAAATACATGCATTTGAAGAGTCAATATACGATGATTATTTGTCTAAGACATTTATATTTTTCTAGAAGATTAAAACATCTTCATAAACATCTTGTCATGTACTGAATATATAATTTCCGGGTGCGTTTTTTGAAGACCCAAGCAGTTATAGCTTTACATACTCAAGTAGTGTCTCGTATGGATGAAAATGACGCTCGAACTCAATTTTTTGTACATTATCAATTGTTCACTATATGAAAGTCTTAAATTGAAAAAAGCAGTGTTATTTGTAACACACATATAATTTACTACATTCAAGTCAATTCAATTTCATTCAATAAATCAGATTTAAATTGTGCACAAATATCAATAAGTATTTATACAGAATTTATTATCTTTGAGTTCGAAATGCAATCCGTTTTACGTGCTTGAGAAACGTAATATAAATCTAAAATGGTTTGGGTTTCCAGTTATTACATCCAGTGTATTTATGTCGTGCGGTCGGTGCGTTTTTATACGTACACTGAGAAAGACTGCACCTATAAGTTATCGAAAAAAGTTTATTAAATAAAAAACAAATTTCATAAGGTCATCTAATTTAATAAAGGTTACTAACTTTTGCTTTTAAACCGGGACAATCACTGTGGGTCTAGTAGACCCAGGGTAAAATGTACGTCTACTCTTTAAATTTCTTAGTCTGAGAATTCACTCTTTGGTTAGTGAAAACCGAGCAACTCTCGTGAAAGAGTGAATATTCAACTCTTTAACAGTGACATTTCAAAATAAAAATAGTGAAAATTTGCTCTTTTCCTCCGAGTTGTGGACTTGACAACTGTTAAACCACTCTTAAAGAGTTGAATATTTACTCTTTCACGAGAGTTGCTCGGTTTTCACTAATTGAAGAGTGAAATCTTACTCCAAGAAATTTAGAGAGTAAATATATTTCTAACAAAAACTCGAAATGGTTCATGAGTTGCCACCTGTTGTTGTTCGATCATACCTTAACGGGTGCCCACAGCTGCCCAAGACTTGTTTTGCATTAGGGTGTCTGGAATTGTCTATTAGTGCCAAAATTAATGTTGAATGGGCTCGGAAAACGTAGCGTGAATATTGATACACGTTTTTTCAATCGACGGGTTCTGTACATTAACCCGATGATTTTGAAAATCGATCAACGGATTTCTAATATGCGATCCCTAAAACAGTCTGATGTAAAATTTCAGAAAAAAACGCAGAAAATTTTCATATTTTAGTACGCCATTTTGGATCCGCCATTTTGAATTTTTAAATTTTGATAACGAATTCGTAATCTGCGACTCAAAAACTCCCCTATACTGATTTTCACAACAAATTATTATACTATTAGGATCCAGAAGCGGGATTTGATTGGATGATGCCTTCATATAGGAATATAACTTTTTTAAAAAAGTTTTCAAGTTTTTTCCGTGTTGTTTCCTCTTTAAGACGTGACTTTCTTTTTTGTTATTTAATCTGCTATCATTATTACATTATTGCATCTTCCATTAAAAAACTTTAAAATCCGACATTATATTCGTAGACAAGTACATCAAATCCGATCAATTTTCAATTTTGTCGTCCACCACATTGATCCGACATTTTTACTTTTGAAAATTTCATTTTTTACTTACATTTTGACAAACCAGTTTATATCTCATTCGGAATATCATTTCTGTTTATTTCTCGTATTGACGCTTTTGCAGTAATTTTAATATCAATAATGAAACACAATTTTTGAAAAAAATTTGTATCCACTGAAATTACCGCATATAAGGGTATATACACTGATTAACAATCGGCCGCTAAATTTGACTGGGATTGTGTAAAATCTTTTTCGTTCTAGCGGGCGTAAAATCCTATTTTACGGCCTGATTTGCGGGCCTAAAATGTTATTTTACGCCTTTAATACGAAAAGTAGTATTATGTAAAATATTTGAGAAATTTAGATGCACGAAAACATTCACGGGTATTATACCAAGATAAAACGCGATCGAATTTCTTTCACATCCCTGTGTATTCGCAACGGTTTCAGAACAACGCTAAAATATAAATTCAAGGCAATATAGTCATTTTTAATGTTTTGTTGGTTAAAAATGTTTGCCATTCTTTACCAGGGACGTTTTTACTCTATACATCTTAAAAAAATAATAATACTATCTGTGTTCATCCCAGTTAAATCATATCTGATAAATAGCTTACTATTGAGAACGTCATCAAATAACTCTTAAACTTTTAGTAATCGATTAAGATAGGAGATTATGAAAAAACTTCAAAAAGAAATTAATCGAAAATTGGAGATAAATGCGTTTCGTATAAAAACAGAATGAATCGCAAAATTTAACATTAAACCTGCTCGTGAGTTCACGGTCGGTCAAAGATAGTCGTGCGAAATATGATATTTTAACAATCTTATCTCACTTTAGTATAAGACATTTTTTCCATCAGTGTTACGTGGTTGAGAAGTGGACATTATTTTTGTACTATAATTTGATAAAATAATTGGGCGGAACTGCAAGGTTACTGAAATCTTTTGAACTAGAAAACAATGATTTAATAAACTTTAACTAAGATTCGGTTCATTCAATGATGACTACATATTTGGTTAATAGCAGATATTTTATTATGGAACACCGAAGTTAGGAATTTTTATTTAGTTAATTCTTGTAAATGTCAAATTACTTATTATTTTTTTTATGAAACCGTGACAAATTTGCATTTCATATGTGCTAACTTATACGATTATGACTTCTTCACGCCCATTACGATTCTGCAATTCGTATTAATTAAGACGTTATAAGTAACCAAATACGACTTCGTACTCAGATTATTTAAGGGGAGGTTCTCATCTGTTTCGACCAACACATCGATATTTATATTGCATTTTTTTCACTGGCATGGTTCGTGCGACAAACTTTGCACTCGTCTTCTGCATTGCATACGATATTTTATACGTACTTGAAACTCCATAATTTTCTGTCGAACATTTAACTGCAGGGCGCAAAATACAGTTCTACGCCTGGAGCGTTAAGAAAAAGTTATAGCATTAGAAATGAACCTATTTTTGTTATGAAAATTGAGCAAAATCAGTTTGCGATGTAATGTATGTCTTATAACTAGATGTCGCTATGAGGTTGAAAAGATATAAAGTACATTTTATTTTGCTAATAACTTGAAAAAGTGAAATCTTGAAACGCGTTTCTAGAGCAGTCGCGTTTTTTTAAATAACATCTAATATATCTCAAGAACTATTTGAAGAACTGAATTAACTTTGATTTCTTTTAAAATAAATAACATTTGGAGGCGTTTGAACTAAAATTCGAATGATATTTGCCATTTTTTTGTATTTTTAGAGCAATAAAAAGAGCAATTTTTAAGATGAAAAAGGTTTGCCATTTCTGCGACTGCGACTTTTTATTACAAAAATAAGTTTAAGCTAAAAAAATTTCGAAATCAGCGACCCCAAAAGTTCTGGAATCGGACATTTCAATTTGTATCGTATTGCATTTTTTCGACTTTGAATCGCGGTGACCAGTAAAAACCCAACATTTTGAAATTGACAGAGACTTTTTATCTTTTTTGTGTATTTTCTGCTTCTGTATTATGTTCTCTGAGCTATAGAGCACGCTGCATGAAGTTACTTAAAGATTTGGTTTAAATAACAAGTCAAGTAGGACAAAATCATCAAGTTTCTAAACACTAGTTTTTAGGAAAAATCCGACTTTCTATCCATCAATGGTAGCAATATCTTAAAAAGCGATGTTCCAAGTAGTTAAGTTCTCGAGTTAATTAGACCTTATCGGTCGATCGCCCAGAATGACCCTCAATTACCGGGCGGTGAACTCGAACTGGTAATTATTCTCGAAGCATATTGTAGTAACTCGGACTTTGTACACAATCGCTAGAATACTCGAGGTGACCTACCGAACTTCCTATAATCGCAATCGTTTGTGGAGAACGAGGTGCCAGAACTTCATAGAACTTAGTACCAGTAATAATAGGGACTCCTGATTACGGCGCCCCATTCCCCTAGTCTCTTGCAATAGCTCTCCACCTACCTAAGCACCCAGAAACGGATAAAACTAAATATTTCCCCATTGCCAACAACTAGCAAATTAATCCAAGTAATAGTCATTGTCGAACCAATTTAATTAACTGGTGTATTTAGATTTAATCGTCGGTGGAGTTAGGGGAGGGTGAGATTCCTTGTATTATAAACACTTTTTTTCATTACGGGGTAGAACTATTTTTATACAGCCGGTATAAAATTGAACAAAAGATGTCAGGGATGCGGGTCGAAAAACCGACAAATCAAAAAGCCGACAGGTCGAAAAACCGATAGTCAAAACACCGACATTCTAAAAGCCGACATTTCAAAATGCCAACAGTAGAAAAACCGAATTGTTATAATACCGACAGTCAAAAAACCGACACTCAAAAAACCGATATTCAAAAAACCGGCAGGCAAAAAGCCGACGCGTCAAAAAACCGACAGTTAAAAAACTGAAAATTCCATGATACCGACATTCAAATAACTGACAAATCAAAAAGCCGACAGGTAAAAATCCAGCACGTCAAAAAGCCGAGAGACAAAAAACTGACACGTTCGAAAGCCGACAGTAGAAAAACCGAATTGTCATAATACCGACAGTCAAAAAACAGACGGTAAAAGGCCGACTGCCAACATTTCGAAGAACCGATTGCCAAAAAGCCGACAGTACAAAAACTCACACTTCAAAAATTGTCTACCCGCTTGTCGATGTGTCTATTTTTTTATGTGTCGATTTTATGACTTTTCAGTTTTTTAACTATCGGTTTTTTGACGCGTCGGCTATTTGCCTGTCGGTTTTTTTAATATCGGTTTCTTGAGTGTCGGCTTTTTGACCATCGGTATTATGACATTCGGTTTTTCTACTATCAGCTTTTTACGTGTCGGCTGTTTGGCAGTCGGCCTTTTACCTTCTGTTTTTTGACTGTCGGTATTATGACAATTCGGTTTTTCTACTGTCGGCTTTCAGACGTGTCAGTTTTTTGTCTCTCGGTTTTTTGACGTGTCGGCTGTTTGCTTGCCGGCTTTTTGAATATCGGTATTATGACTGTCGGTTTTTTACCTGTCGGTTCTTTTTACCTGTCGGCTTTTTGATTTGTCAGTTTTTCGATCCACACCAGATGTCAGAATAGATGTAATTACGGATACTGTTATCAGCTGTTATTTCATATTCGAAAAGAAAATCGCCGAATTTATATGCGTTTGTCTCAGAACTACGTGTTTGAAGCTTAGGAAAGCATCGAGGACAATTAACCAGAAATTTAGTACACGTTTCGAAATTTAACATAAATTTAAATACGAAATTATAAATTACAATTATTAAATCATATTCAATCGTTGTGTTATAAAAAATGTAATGCAAAGAACAAATCGAAATTTTTGTCTGGCGGGGTAAGAGCGCATTTTGAAGGGTAAGAGTAGGACTAAATTATGCAAGTAGTAAAAAAGCCACAAACATTGTTTGCATTTCTACATAACCGTTAAAGTAGCAAAACATGCTTTTTAATCTACATAATCTCAAATATCTCAAAATGGCCGCAATAATGAAAATTTCTTTGAAATTTTCTAGACGCTCTAACTTAAAAACTACGAACTTTTAAAAAAAAATGACAAGAATTAAAAGTTCTCAGAATTTTACCAGAAATATCCTGGAATTTTATTAAGATTTTTTTTACGACATTTGGAGATTTTTAAAAAAATTTTTCTCCAAATTGTAATTTATTTACGAGAAATTATAAATAAATAATTACTGCATTCTCTGATGAATTCTAAGAATTTTTTTGTTCTTTGTAATTATTTCCAAATGTTGACAGTTTTTGAGAAAAAAATCCTAAGCTATAATATTTTAAATTCATTTTCTCAAAAACTATCAATTTTTGGGAAAAAATGCAAAGGAGAACAAACTCTTAGAATTCATGAGAGAATACACTAAAATTTTTTATAATTTTTCGCAAATAATTTGTAATTTAAAAAAAAAAATAAATTCATCAAAAAATTTTTTTTATATTTCGTGATATTTCTCGATGAATTCTGAGAACTTTTCATTCTTAGCATTTTTTTTAAATAAGCTCGTAGTTTTTTAGTTAGAGCGTCCAGAAAATTTCAAAGATATTTTCATTCTTGCGGCCATTTTGAGGTCGTTAGAATGATGTAGGGTATACAATTATTTTTATTCCCCTTTGTTCAGAGTTTCAATAGAAACCCCATATTCTAAGGGCTCGAAAAAAATTGGTAAGGATAAATATTTCCCAATTTATTGGATATTTTTGTCAAATTCGGCGCCATATTGGAAATCCTGATGGCTGAAACTCAATTTTGACCTCGGAATCTTGAAGAGCGAGCTCGAAAACAGTAGGATATGTACCCCTCAATTTTTGTTAACTTCGATTTTGATACGAAATACTCGATTGAAATTGAAGCAAGAAGAATTGTCCTTTGGGCGTTACTGGGTTAACACACTAAATTTAACAGTAAAATAACATCGTTAATAGTTAACAAATTAGCTTTGCAGTACGTTAACTTTTGACCAATTTTCATCCTATTTTTCAGTGGATAGAATGAATGACATAGGACACACCATAGTCACTTGTCAACATTTTGAATCCTTATTTGCAGACCTATTGAAAGTACTAGGACGCGTTGCAAAGTTCGATAACCTTAGAGTTTCTTACATCAGAACTCGCATATCAGCGATTGTGTTTATAAATACATAAATATTGTAAGACACAAAGCGTTTAACCCTGGAATTATGCGATATAAAAGAGTGAACGTAAACGACAGGTTCTGGTCGCAGACCAGCTTGTAGTTTTCATTTTACTATAAATATAGACCAGATAAGCATTTCAGCAAGATTGATTTATATTGTTTTACGCGAGAACCAAAAGATAATGTGAATAAAAAATTTAATAAATTTCACACATTTAGGTATTTGTCAGCAAGATGCAGAAATTCCAGAGATAACAAATATTGCATTGTTTTGATAATATGTAAGCCTACCTGATAATAATTGAGTGGTTACAAGAATAAGAGACTCATCCTAGTGCAAATATTTTATGTATATAATTCAACTCTTTTTTTATTGCAACCAATTGTCATAGTTTTAATTGAATTCAGTGCAAAAAAATAATGAAGTCATACGGAAGGAATGTTTTTATCAGAACTTAAAATCTTAAGTGAAAGAATATAGTAATTTTAACACTCATTTCTGATTTCTTGACGCACGCGAAATTGTGCCAAGCACTTCCGGTGATTCATTTGGCTGTCGACATGCAGTTTCACACCTGTCATGGTTACTTTCAAGATAAAACTACTTACTCTTATGAGGAAATAGTATACTACAATTTTAAAGAGACGCATACGAATTGAAATTGGTTTTCTCTTTTTTGAGAAATCTTATTAAAAATTATGATCACTGTAATTTGAAATAATTATGACATTTTTAAATAATGGTTAATACAGAATATTTTTCTACTTTTGATGTCGGTCTAATCGGTGGCTACACCCAAATTTGCAACTATACCAAGGAATTATTGTAAAAAGTAGAAAAGGATATATTTTTAGTAATGTTGTACAACCAAAAAAATGCATTGGTCATAATAAAAATGGACCAACAAATGTTTAGACTACTTATAAATTTATAACCTATGCTGGAATAGAAATCTTCACAATTATTAATGTTTCTAAGTAAGCTATGTGCATCGCATTATATATAAATATTAAAAACTTTGCATTAAAATTGTATACAAATTTGACGTTTGACAGTTATTTTAAAAATGTTTTTTTACACGAATGAAATAGAAAATCCTTTTATTTATCTTGTTGTTGCTATAATAGAAATCTTAACGAGGTGTTTGAACTTAACACATGAATTGCATATTACAAGCCTATAGATTTCATTCAGAAAATGTTATTGCTGATATTATTTAAAGAGACCCTATAATATGTATTAAAATTTCAAAATGACAAACTGATAATCTAAAAATTGTTATTTGTGAATCAACATCGAAAAATGATGACAAATTTTCTCAAGAACGTACTTCAACTTGTTGACAGAAGTCTTGGCAATCAATAATGAAGTCATTCCTCAGTAATGTTTACTTTTTTCACATAAATCATGCAGTATTTATTAAAAAATTATGAATTTGTTTAACGTTTTATACATTATTTAAATGTTTTCTTAATTTTAAAGTAAAAAAGTAAAAAAAAAACTTTTAAAAATCTCGTTTAAAAAATCTAAAAAAATGGTTCTTTTAATGGAATTATTTATTTTTTTCCAGAGTATACTTTGATCAATTCTAAGATATTTTTATTCTTAGGTTCTGAGGAAATTTGTTCTAAAGTCTATAGTTTTTGGCAAAATAAATTATTCTTGAAATTTAGAAAAGATCAACATATTTTGTCTCAAAAACTACTACTTATTTGCAAGTCATTTTCTGAAATTGAACATTGTTGAATTTCTTTGTCTTTGAAACTAAAAAGTTTTGTGTAATGTTCTCAAAATGCTGAAATGAAAGAACCTCTTTTAGGAAACCTACTGGCTACGAATAAAAACATCAGCTGTCACGTCGTAACTAATAATAGATTTTAAAAAGTTTCTTTTCTGTCACATCAAAAACATGTTCATGTGAACTTAAAATAGGACTACCTAATGCCTAGTAAATTGAGATTTCTTAACAAGAAATTTAAAAATGCTTGATTTTAATAAATTTAATCAACAAAATTTATGATTTCTAGAATTTTAAACAATTGTTAACGAATTTGTATTTAATTCCATTATATTTTACCATAAATTTGTATTTGTTGTCTGCAAGTTAAAAAAAAAGGTGGTAGTGTTGAGGAAAATTACCCCACATTTTCTATATGCTCTACTATGTAAATGGTACATTAAAATTTTGAATGCATCAGAGATTAATTATTCATAGGAATTATATAGTACATTATTTGTCCACTTATGTCACTGGGGAATAATCAGTAACTAAACTACAAGCTTTTGTTTTACAATTTCGGTATTTGCACTTTAAAACGCCTGCCATTTGTAAGAGTAATTGTAAAATGATTATTTGCTACTTATATTTCAAGCTGAATATTTATACTAAAATTTAAAGAACGATGCTAATATCACATGTTTTTGAATATCTTTTGATATTTAATTTTTGAATTGAAAGATATATGAGAAACTGTTAACAAGTGCCATTAATGCCTTGAAAGGCCTTGTTTTAAAAATAACGAGGCTTAAAAACAAACGAGCTTTATGTCATTTTAACATATAAAATTAGTAAAACTCTTGAAAAAGAACATTTTTAAAAAAATAAATGCATGTAATAATCAGTTTTTGCATTTTTTATGACTATAGACATTCATTCGCTTAAAGCTTGTTACTCAGGTGATTTAATGTCGCTGATACATAATCGAACATCACATTTTTATAATGACTGATAAAAATAGAATTCGAAATTGTACTATGTCAGTTAAAAAATTACTACTTGGATATTTTGTATCACCGTTTATAAAAATGAAAATTGACTTAGAAAATGAAAAGCGAATGAAATATTAAACGGCGAAGTACAGCCCTGCTTAAAAACATCGAGTTATTTTTTATTGTCACAAATATCAGTTTACAGTTTTAAGAATAATACGACAAATAATGTGGCTGAATGTTTTATAAATTAATACAACTTAATTTTTTCCTGAATCTTCGTCTAATTTTGTTCATCCTACAATCGTCTTTTTGATTATAACGTCTAAATAACGTCCAAAAACCGATGCTTAGATGTTTTCATTCATTTAAGAATGTTTAAATTGACGATTTATCTGTTTGCAAGAGTTTTTCTATTGTTTTTTTACACAATGTTCCGGTATAAATTTCAGTTATGTTTTTAACTGTGTTACTTTGGCACAGTATGAAATTAATGTTTCAAATCGAAAATCACATGCCCAAAAATAAGCTAAATTTCACGTCACTCTCTTCGTCTATTTCGAAATCGGGTTCTATGCAAACTGTGTTTTAAAATAAGAATGAGCAATTAGATTTTTCAAAATTTCAAAGGTGTTTTGAGTGATTTTTTTTTTCATGAAAACGATGCTAAGCAGAATTCTTTAATTTTCTGCCAATTGTTCTAAAAATCGAGCGGTTTTGAAGAATACACTGTATGCCACTGATGTAAGTATCAGAAACTTTATACCGATCTGAAAAAGATATAACTAATATAAATTTTGTTTACGGACATAAAAGATAAACTAACAACTTTCCAGGTAAATAAACGAAATGTATTTTCTGAAAACAGACTCGGAATTAATCGTATATCAGTAATGTTTAGGAACATATGCCTACATTAAACTGCCCAACATCTCACTTAGGTGTCAGGTAAGGTTTAGTTTGGCAATAAAATATATTTCTATGCCAGTTGATATTATTCAATAATAATAATAATAAATATGTAGTATACGGTTTAAACAAGCAAGTCACGATCTTTCTTTGTTGCATTATTTTAATTTATTTAAATAATATTTTTTTAAAGACAGCAACTCGTCTACTCGATCAAAAAAGTACAAATTCACTTAGAAAAATTCACAAGATGAACTCTCGGCAAATTGAATTTTTCCACTTCAATGGTCCTCACGTTTTCAGAAAATCTTAAAAATATTCAACGTTTCCATATTTACCATCATAAATAAAATTTGGTGTATTTTTCCAACTGAATTTGCATTTTTTTATACACTGTATATATGAAATAAAGAATGTAATGAAACAGCAAAACATCAGCATTCGATATTAGCGTTTTTTAAATGTTTCTCGTTTGTTTGTATATTCATGAAGAATATGCATTAATAATTTTCGTCATTATTTTTGTAGTAAATATGAGTTTAAATATGCATGAAGCGACTAAATGCAAAAACTGCGATGGTGTATATATTGCACAAATAAAACAACTGTTAGAAAAAGAAATACATAGTTAATATTGAAAATTACTTTATATCAGAAAGAACACTCAACAAACATAATCTGTACCTGGATGTCCTCAGGACCTCTTGAAGACGTCCAAATGTTTTCTTTTGGTCCTCGGGAGCTTCTCAGGAGCCCCTCAGGGCATTCTGAAATGGGCTTGTGCTATTTGGGAACTAATTCAGAGAACATTCGTTTGAAAAATCAAATTTACCGGATATTTATTTCTCTTTTGCTCATATTTTAATTTTGTTAGCTACTTTCACTTTTATTTATTTACAAATACATTATGTACTAATTGCTTTGCCTATTTATATTTTATGAACTTTTGACTAACTTAACTAAAATAGTTCTTTTGCAAACTTAATTTTTTATTGTTTCATCTCTTTAAAAGATAAGGAAAAAATTATGTTTCTTTATAATTTTTAACGTTTAATTTTAAAATTCAAAATTTTTAATCTTTTTCCGAGATAGTACAGTTCTATAAATCAACGTCATTTTGTGTGTAATAAGACTCACCTTTGACATTTTCGATGAATGAAAAAATGAAAGTTATTGCATAAATATTCGTACAAGATATATTTTCGATTATCTGGGACATTTAAACGCTTCATTATTTATTAGCACTTACTAATATTGAGTGGTATGTTGCTACTTGTACAGTAGTGCAGCTGTTAAAATAATTGCAAGGCATTATTGCACGTTTTAAAATAGTTATAGTAGTATTTGGGAAAAATATTCAATACCATTTCCAAGAAATTAATTTTCATATTAATGATGTTGTTGACGTCAGAAAACATTACTGGTAATTGTAACCTGCAAAAATAATTTGCTAAACAACTTTTAATAAGCACTTAAATATTCTACTTTTCGACAGTTAAGAATTAAAAAAAATGAATAATTATTAATGAATGACGCCTTTTTTTCGAAAAAAATGTTTTCTACAACTTTATCGTGCGATTTTTACAAATGCAGTAGACACGAATAGAAGTAGACACGGTTACTAGTATTTTATCAGGTTATTCTAATAAATATTATGTGAGAAAAATCTTAAAACATGTAGCCTCACAAACCTTAAAAAATTCATATCGAATCAACTTCTAACCAAAAATTAATCACATATTATTCTGAAAATAAAAATTCAATTGTGGATGGTTTTTTGTCATATTTTTGAATTTGTGAAAATGATTTGAAATTTTTACTGTCTTGATTAATGTTCACAAAACGTCGAAAACCAAAATTTGTTATTGGTTGAAATAAATTAATTGATAGTTTCTAAACTTTTTCTAGGAACCTGAAGCCTGGACGGATAGGGAATCAGGTCGCGATGTTCAGATCGTCAATATTTATTACTATTATGAGCGTTCGTCCGGATTTCGAACCTTCCGTATCTGAGCCGTCGACTGAGAGAAATCGGGGCCATCGATATTCCCGGACCTTCGCATCCTGGATAGTCAATGTAATCATGTAAAAATCGTCGAACCGTAAGCCGACCACGAAGTCATGTCACCGAAAGCCGTCGGATAATCCGGGTTCACGATATCTCCATTGACAACGCATCATTCACGCAGATACGAAAAGTGCGTTCAGGATCAACTGATACGACGTAATCTCGTTCGATTAATTCTGTAATTATCGTAAACGAACAAAAGAATTTACGTTCAATGTACTGCTTCTGTGCTAAGCGATTCATGGATGTACCTTATTGTCGAGCGCAATCTTGTGTAACAATTGACTTGAGAACGTGCTTCATTAAGGGAAAGCAAAATGTTTTCTTTTATAATACTTATTGTTATATCTTGCATATGTAGATATTAAATTGTATTTATAATTTTGTGGTAATTTGCGGTATTTTGATGTAGGATGTTCAAACCTAAATTTTCAAAAAATATTATGGTACATTTTGCGATTGATAAGGAGAAATTTTGTCTTATCAAAGACATCTCTACTATGTTGTAAATGTATACAGTGTACTATGGAAATTAATGAATTTTGAACAATTTAATGCAATACCGGTTTATTTGGTATGGTTATATTAAACAGGTATATTCCTGAATTATCACAAAAATTCAAATAGTCGCTAAAATATTGATATAACCATGCAGTAGATGTAAAATGCTCATTTTAGGCCCCAATTTGCGGGTTTAAAATGCTTATTTCACGCCTTCTGGGACGCAAAATAAATGTTACACTAACGGAGGTGTGGAATTGGAATTTTAGGCTCGCAAATCTTCTGACACTCGACGTCAAAATGCTATTTTGCTCCCTATAAATTCCGACAGAAAACTAATATGCCTAGGAAGAAAAATAAAAATATCCAGGAACAAATAGTACATTACCTAACAAGGGTGTAAAGTATACTTTTACGCACGGGACGGGAACCATACATACGAGGTGCCGAAGGCGCCGAGTAATGTGTAAAGTTCCCGACCCGTTCGTAACAGTTATACTTTACACACGTGTTAGGTATCCTATTTTTTGTATTTGCGCGCGTAAAGTGAGTGCGTAAAGTTTTGATGCCTGTTTGAGTGCGTAAAGTATAACTTTACGCACGACCGGTCATTTTACGAATTTCGTCGTCGGGAGTGCATAAAAGTTTACTTTACGAGCGAAAGATAGGCATCAAAAGTACTTTACGCACGAACTTTACGCCCGCAATTACAAAAATAAATTTACTTTATTCAGGACCGACCGGACTGTCTGGTTGAAGTCTGGTCGGTTTTGTCACGCTTTTCAGACAGGGAACCGAACTAGGGATCCGAGCCAACCCATATTTGCCTGAGCCAACCCTAACGCAACCCGCTTAAAATGCACTCATAAGGAAGTGCACTTGATAATAATATTAATAGAAACTAAAAAGAAAACATTTATTTCAATTATTCATATTTTTCCTTTATTGCCTTTATTAAATTTTAAGGTTAAGCCCCTGAGAAGGACACGAACCTTGTATAGAAACGTAGGGTAATAAAGGAAAAATTAATGGATCCGCTGAGTCCGTTATTTATACTCATTTGAAATATTTAAATTATCCATGGTTCAAAGGTAATTTCACTTTAAATTAATAACTAATTTTAATTATGACTGGAAAGCAAACTGGTATGTACCAAATAAGAACTCATTTCTGTAATGAGAATACAACAGCGTCGCAGGCACCTCTAACGCAATAAAAACCACTAGTCTTCCAGGGTCCACCTGACCGGGTTTTTACAAGAAACCTCCGGTTGCATTATAGACACTGAGAATTTTTGTGGTTGGGTCACTGACTGGTATATGATCGGGATCAAACTAGGGTTTCCTGGTTGCATGCGAAATCTAAACGTGTTAACTTACTGGACCCCGACCGGGCTAATCACTCTGAACCCAACCAAAATCCGGTTTCTCCTCCAGCCATATCTGGTTAACTATTTAATAGGACTTACCCATCAACAACTTCTTGTTTTCTTCAAAAAAGTTTTATGAACATCCTTGTTATTTCAAATATCGTTGAATATGCTCATGTACATTTTTTTTTCATTGAGCTATCACATTTTAAAATGTTAGGAATTTATGTATGATTGGTGCCATATTTTGAAGAGAAAAGACATAATTAAGCATGCTCAACTGCATTTCAAACGACAAGGCCTTACTATTCTAAATATCTGTTGACCCATAACATTATCTGTTGTTTTTGAGGTTATTTTAAGATTTTCGCATCGGATTCAGATTCTGCCCTCAAAAAACATTCCGAATAATATATTCTGGTCTCTCGACGAAGAATCGGGATAATATATAATGTTATTTTATAACGTAGCATATTTTCACATTTTAAAAGTACATTCCGCTCAAACGGAATAAAAACATAGTGCTTATATTTATCTCTTCTTATTAACTCTCTAATACCTTGGATACAAATTTTATATTTATTGTCATGCCTATTTCCCACAATTAAGATAATTTTTAATATGTTTAAACTTACTTAATTCTGCTATTTATGGAATGGCTCATTGGAACTAAGTTGAAAAGTTATTTTCATGATTTTAGCAAAAATATGCCCAAATGTGAATTTGTTTGCCCAAATGAATGGAGTGACTTTTTGTCGAAAAGGTTCTAAACATGCAGAAATGACGAAATTTCGAAAATGATATCTTATGTTAATATTTATTCTTTAGTTTCTAATCTAAACATTTATCAAGTAAATATAAAGCTTGAAATGCAAACTTTTTGAACAAATATCTTCTTTTCTCTATAATTATAAGCACACCTTAATTAATAATAATACATTTAATATTGATGTCTCTAACGACAAACATCAGTACCTAATGGAATATTCTGAACGTGTTAATCAACTACATGCTATGATTAATGGGATTAGAGCCCGTCCTTAATATTTTCATCGCACTAGTTAGAATCGGTCGATACTTTACACCGCCCTCATATAAAGAACACGTGTAATGTACTATCGCCAACATAAAAAATCCAAATCTATGAAACAAATGATAGAAATTAAATAAAATGAAATAAGTAAGAAACTAAAACAAATGTTAAATTCAACATGGAAAGACACAGCGAATAAAACGAAGCGCAATCTGGAAACTACACTATATAAGCGAAAACAGAAATAATCTAGTATAAACATAACGAATAATGCGAATTCTACAAATATAGTAGATTATGATACGAGGGCGCGAAGGCGGTGATTTGCACACGAGTGAAAGCCAACAACTTTGCATGTGCATAATTTTTTTTTATTCCGTGAGAGTCTTTCTTGCATTGATTTGAGTGTGCAAATTACTTCAAGCACTGTTTTTACTCGTGAATAAATTATGATGATGTTGAATCATGTAATTAACAATGTATATAGAAACGTTGAAAAAATAATGTTTGCAAACAAACGAACAGCATAACCAAATGAAATAAAATGGCGGAAACTGGTTTAAATGTCAAACAAAACATAATAGACCCTGCGATTGAAAAGAAACAGCTTTAATGAATAAATAAATAAATAAATAAATAAATAAATAAATAAATAAATAAATAAATAAATAAATAAATAAAATCACCATAAAAAATACACGAGCAACAGTGTAGATATGAAATTTGTGAAACAAATAAATGGAACAAAAATATTGAAATACAGACGGAAGTAATGTAAGTGTCAGTAAAGAATCCAAATCAGCAAAACAATCGAAAGATTTCATACGATCACCAAAAGAAATTTGATTTCTAACGAATAAAACTAATTTAACAATTCAACTATGTAGGAGCTAAATAAATAAAACGAACCAAATCTACAAGACCATTGCAAACCGAATAGTAGAAACGGAACAAAATGAAAGAGGAGACAAAACAAACATCAGAGGGAAACCAATCAATAGAAACATGAATTCAGTAAGTGCGGCCTGAGGAATAAAAGGAATGAAAGGAAATCAATGAAATGGTTCATGACAAATATGGACGAAATTGAAGGGAAAATTGAAATGGATAGATCAAAACCAAATCAGAAACGTATCAAAAAGCAGTAATAGCAAAGAAATTCAGAATATTCGAAGTGATCAAAACATAGAAATTGGAGAAACCCAAAATGACGTCCAAACAAACATAGTAAACTGAAAGTACTAAATCCATAGATTTATCTACGATATAACTAACAAGTAACGCTACCCAAGTGTGACATGCCGATTGGTCTGCAAATTGGCATATTTTCAGAACTCCGAAAAATAATCGATACGTATTATTTTATATCGGCAAAGAAGAAGGTTTAAGGGTTAAAACTGATCCATCAATTGCTCGAAATCCACTAAAATGCATGCACGCTCGTATGAAGTAAAACTTTTCCATAAAAGTTGCTGTTTAATGATTGTTCTGGTTTGCTGATTTCTATTCTGAAATAAAATTTTCAATATTTGAAATGGAGCATCGAAAATTTCGGACCAAATTTTATAAAAGTTTTTTCGTAAAAAGTAGGGGAATGTATCCACGGGCGGTCCGGCTCCATGAGTGGCCCATCCTTCTGATTTTTATCAAACTACAAACTAAATATCAAATTTTTTATTGAAACAGATACGAGTTATCGCGAAATCATTTTTAATAAGATTCCTAAGTCAATACATGCATTTTCGCGTTCAGTACAGCTGCTCGTAGAAATGTACTGCAGAAAAACATTGTCAAAGTTTTGCGCTCATTTCAATTGAGTATTAAAAAACATATTACTTTTTTAAAGTAAGTTTTATTTTTTTCTTGTAAATAAAAGATTGAAATTCATCATATTTGAAGGGATTGCAAATATTTCAATGCTACGAAAAAATGTCATGCATTTTAATTTCGGCTTCCATTTCCATGAGTGGACCACTTTTTGTATCCATAAGCGGTCCACTTGTTTTTATCAGTGTAAAGGTTATGGTGCGGAGGCATAATTTCTAAGTGTAATTTAACATTTTGTTTTTGAATATAAATAAGTCATTAAAGTAGCGTTGTATTAAACTGGAATACATATTAAAATGATTGATTCGATGGTTTTGTCACAAAGTTTCTTTTTTATGTTGACTTTACCTTTATTCACATTTTCTCCCACAGTAAAAGTGTTCAAAATAAATAAATTATTATATGAAAATTAGAATTTCGTTGTATTTTTGCTGTTTCTAGCCATTCTAAGGGGATTTGAACGAGTGGTCCACTCATGGATACAAATTTTTTTTAACCAAAAACGTCCCTTCGTAAAAAAGGTTTAATCAATTTTATTTATAACTGCAGAAAATAACCTAAATGCATTTAATTTATACCTAGGGACTATATCTACCTAACGGTGTATAGAAGGCTTACAAATTCCTTTATTTAATTAACTTTTTACACTAAATTAAAAATGTGGTCCACTCATGGATACATTCCCATACTATTTAGAGATTTTTGGAGTGCATAAGAAAAACAAAACCGAATTGTACAATTTAATCTGTCACTTTTAATCTGTCCGCCATTTTGAGTTTTGTAAATATTTCTCCCAGATTCGAAATTAGCGACCAAAAAAATCCTCAGACACCAATTTTTATGGAAATAAGTTTTCCTTCATATCATTATACATTTTAGGGATTTTCGAGTAATTCAGGGATCAGTTTCAACTCTTAAACCCTCTTCTTTGCCGATAAAAAAAAATACGTATCCATTATTTTTCGGAGTTCTAAAAATATACCAACTTGCAGTCCAATCGGCTTGTCACGCTTGAGAAGTGTTACTTATAAGATCAAACTGAATTGAGATATACCATGTAGAAGATGTATCAAAATAAACGTAGCCATAAATAGCCATAGAATTGAATAAAGTTAATAAACAATAGTACAGTGTTCAACTAGGGAGAAAAGCAGGTGTTTGCCGATGAATGCGAGTTTGACGTCCGATCAAAGCGGAATGGGTGCGCGTCGAAAAACCAACAAATCAAGAAGCCGACAGGTCAAAAAACCGACAATCGAAAAGCCGACAGTAAAAAAACTGACACTTCAAAAAATGATTGCCCGCTTGTCGATGTGCCTAATTTTTATGTGGCGGCTTTTTGCCTGTCGGCTTTTTGATTTGTCGGTTTTTCGACCTACACGCAGCGGAATTTATTAAAACAATAAACGACGAATACCGAAACAAAGGAAATTGAAAAAATCGGAATTAATTGGGGCGTTCGAAACAAATTTCAAGTTTCCTGAACCCTGGACAACCGGAAGAACAATAACCTTTATGAATGAAATGGATTGAATGTTTTGTTGTGAAACATCGAAGCCGACCGGAAGTGGACACGGAACAGAAAGTACGAATGAAACTTGAGCAATCCACCGGTTTCTCAATTCGGTACGGTCCTGTCGTACCGTGTCACGTGTTCTTTCGTGACACTCACGGACGCACGATTTGCGTGACGGTTTCGCGGCGCCTCCAGCACGAGGGGGAACGACGGGTTTGCCGTTCCGGTATGGCGGAGTTTATATATACACATATATAGATATATATAAACGAGGCGTGGAGACGTCGGTAGGGGGAACGTACGGCAAAGTTTCGTTTCGATGTACTGGAGTAGGGAGTGGTGACGTCGTTTTCCGCGAGCCAGTAGATCGGCCCATTCACTAATCGGCCGCCGGAGAGCGCAGAAGTACATCTCGCGTGCTCGCGCAAAACTCGCACGAGTTGATCCAAAGCGAGTCGCCGCTGTCGCTCCATCTCTCGGTCGAAAAAGTGTTTCCAAAAATTCGGCATTTTTTCGAAAATTTCAAAAAAAATTCTTTCCGGACGAAACGGAGTTTTACGTAACGTGAGTGCTCGGATGTTTCGACTAGTAGATTGAGTAGTAGATTCGCGCACCACAGTGCGTTCTGCGAATGTTGTAAAGTGTCCAAAAAGTGTTTTTTGTTTTTTATTTTGGGTGAGAAAGATCGGTGATTAATCGGGATGTGTTTGGTGTGATTGGTGCGTGTGCTCGGGGAAAGTGTCCGAGCAAGTCGGGATTTATAACAGCGAGTCTCCGCCTTTCTCCTCAATCTGTCGCTTCGGGGGTCGCACCGCAGAATGACGATCACAGGAAAGGTGAGATGTTTTACATAGCGGCCTCTCTTTGTAAAGTTTTGCCGTTTTATTGATATGCGCGCCGGTTTTGGCACCATAGTTTAGGAATTTTACTGGACGCCTTGTGAACAGTCTAGAGGAAACCTTTTTTACAGAATGCATCTACTAAATAGAAATAACCTTGATGGACATTAAAATAAGTTTTTGAGAGAAATGGGAATTAGCTAATGAAATGTCTAAAAGTGATGGAAAGTGAAATGAATGAAAAAAGGAAACTCATGACTGAATAATCGCGAAAAGGAAATCAAAGTCATTAATTAGGAATTAGTGACGGTTAAATGAGGATGACGTGAATGTAGCTAGTGCTACAATGAAATCCGAGAATTAAATTGATGGGTGAAGTGGTTGACATGATAATTAGATACTAGATATAAATGATATGCACGGAATGGATGACGTGGGTAGTTTGAAGGAAGTAACTGAAATTTCGAACGGAATAGAAAACTTGTTGAATGTAATGACATATTTCAATTGAATATAACAATAAGACACTCATGTGAATGATAATGAAATGAAAAGTGACATGGACAATTTAAATGTAATAGTAACAAGAAAAATGTAAGAATAATATTGCTAAAATGGTCTGAAATTTGAGACTGACAAATTGTAATGATTGAATGATTTCATTGCGTAACGGACATCTAGCATGCATGAAATGAAAAGTGTCAACAAATGACAATGAAGTGAAACCAATGCTACCAAAATATGCATCTACAATATATGCAGAACATGTCCTGTTAGCATGAAATGGAGCCATGAAATTAATTAGTGAGTAAATAAACAAACAATCAAGTGGATCTGGATCATGAATTGCAAAAGAATTATCTTGTGTACGATTGAAACGGATGGCGTTTAATGAATCGACGAACGCGAGAAATGATATGGAAATCTTGGAATATTATAATATCTAATAAGGAATGGCCCTAAAGTGGATGGCTTAAAATTATAAAAGTAATAAAAAAGACGTCATGTATGATTCAAATGGTGCAGTTGGAGAAGACAAGATAATGAACTGGATTGAATCCATGAACCATAAAAGTACTAGAAAGAAGGCATGTCAGAATGAAATGGATGTCATAAAAAGTAACGAATGATGGAGTAATAATGAACTAAATAGGGTAGATGAACCATAAAAGTAATAAGAATTATGTTCCGCATGAATGAAATGAAAGGTATAAAGAAACGAGTTGAGAAACGATAATGAAGTGGAATATTTAACTGCAATAGAAATAAAAAACACTGTAGGAATGAAATGAAATGTAAATAATGAATTAATGAGTGAACAAACAATTAAACAATGAAGTCGATCAAGATCATGAACTACAAAAGCAATAAAAATTACGTTGTATACTATTGAAATGGAAGACATTCAATGAAGCTACGAACGAGAGAAATGATATGGAAGTTCTGGAATATTACAATGTGTAATGGATGACATGTTTAAAATGATAAAACTAATAGAAAATACGTCATGTATGATTGAAATGAGCCATGTGAAATTTTGCAAGTAGAGAATAAATGACAATGAAATGGTGTTGGAAATGGAAATTGTATGCATGAACCATAAAAGTACTGGAAAGAGGGATTGTCAGAATGAAATGGATGTCATAAAAAGTAACGAGTGATGAAATAATAATGAACTGAATAGGGTAGATGAACTCTAAAAGTAATAAGAATTATGTTCCGCATGAATGAAATGGAAAGTATAAAGAAACGTGTTCAGATATGATAATGAAGTGGAATGTTTAACTGCACTAGTAATAAAAATACTGCAGGAATGAAATGAAATTACGTAATGAAGCAATGGCTGTACTAATGAAAACAAAATGAACACAATGCATGAACTGTTAAAGTAATCGGAAGACTCCATTGCATCAATGAAATGGAAGGTATGGAATAAAGAAACTCGTGCCTTAATGTTGATAAAATGGAAGGCGTAAAATAAAACAAGGAGCGAGCACACAATGAAATGAATGAATACATAAACATGGAAAATTTAAATGCCATATTAATTAGAAAAATATCGATTGGATGAAATGGAATATATAAAATGACGTAGAGTAAACAAATGACAGTACAGTGAGTCAAAGACATTAACTACCAACATATGTAACACGGCTTAGAATGACGATATGGATGTCATGAAATGAAGCATGGAGTGAACGAATGGCACTGAAGTGGCTCGTCATTTATGAATAAAATGAAATAGGTGTAATGTTATAGGCAGAAAAACGTGACAAGGAAATGGAATAAATGTATTAACGTAAAAGTAATATGGAAAAAACGCCATGTATGAAAGAAAATGTGAATGAAATGGAATGTTTAAAATGAATCAATGAGTAAAGAAATGGTAATTAAATACATGGATGTATGTGGTAATAGCAGTAACATCATCTTTGAAATGAAATGACATACATAAATTGAAGCAACGACTGAAGAAATTATAATGAAATGGATCGAATTCATGGAATGAATAGAATTACATCGAATGGATGTAAAAATAATTTAAAAAGTATGAATGAAGTGGAAGGGATAAAGAAATCAATAAAGAAATGAACGCTTGATAATTATGTGAATTGAATACAATAGAAATACATATAGAGGAAATATAAATCATGTGCTGTTACAATGAAATGGTAGACAGGAAGTTAATAATGATAATAATGAAGTAAATTATATAATAACATTGAAATGGAAAAATGGACGTGGATAATTGACTGCAATACTATTAGGAAAGATGTCTTATGTAATTGAATATGAAATGGAAGTCGTAAAATGAAGGTTCGAGTGAACAGCATGATAAGTCGAATGAAGAAATGAAACGGAACAAAAACGAACTGTGGTCAGAATTAGACAAATATGTCATTTTAAATCAATAAAATTTAAGTTAAAAATTAGTTTCATATATGAGATGGAAGAAGTAGGTTAAATAGTGAGAATGAAAATAGTATCAGTAATTTAATTATGTAGCTGATACGGTAGTAAATAAGATATGAATGAATTAAGCCGAAATTGTACGCCAAACTGTCATATTAATAAGAAATTTGTCAAACATGAATGAAATCATTCCATAGTAGAATAATAAAATAGAAAAATCCCTTTTTTTTGTATTAAAATTAACAAAACCACGGTAGTTCATGAAATGGCTTAGTGATACCAATGCCTGACTAAAGCAGTACAAAAAGACGAGCTTTCGATGAATAAGTTACTTGGAAGAACACCTTAATGACTCATAAAGTACACAGGATTTTAAATGAGATAATAAATCTTAGATATTGAAATTAAATTCTACAATAGATTAATTTCTTAAACTGTGTATTTTCAATTACAAAAACAACCTTTAAACGCCTTTGAAGACACGTTAACTTTAGTAGACTAATAGTAGTTTTTACTTTAGTAGTTTTCTACTATTAAACTAATAATATTTACATATAAATAACGAACACTTATTAGCACAAATCTACTTATTCCTCCTGAACGTTGAAGCCTATTTTATATTTTAACACCTTTTTGTAGAGCATAAGCGTCATTTTGATTTATATTAGTTACTTGCAAGAAATTTATGAACTAAATATCGAGAGATTAAGAATATCCATTGTAACTAAATACAAAATAAAGTCGAATTTGAAGGATTTACGGAGACGAAACTATTGATATACTATAATTAAATGAGGTACAATATATGGAAGAAGAATAAATTAATACCGATACAAACGCGACTAAGGATTAACTAACAACAAGTAAAGTGCCCTGGTAGAAATGAAAACATTTTTTGTACAATTCTCGTATAACATTCTTATTTACCGTGTTAAAGGTATAGAGGAAATGGCCAGTCTAAAAAAAATGAAATTTCCACCAGGGTGTTTAATAAAATATTATTATTTTTTTCACTAAAATGAATGGAATATTAAGACAAATACTCTCCAAATTTCTATTAGTGAAAAGTCATTATGAGAGTATCTATTCAGGATTAAATTATTGTAATTAAATAAGTAGATGCCTTTTCAAACTTTCTAAATAGTAGAAACTTTCTGAATAATCACAAGTAAAAGATTACTTGCGTTATGAAAATATGTATTATTTATAAAAATTTGGAAAGTATTAAACTAAGTATTACACTTAAGTTCTGCAGCGGAAACGTCGAAGAATAAAATATAAAATTAAAATATTTTGTATCTTTATTTATTAACTGACCATCTCAACAAAATAAAGTAATCAATTTTATTTAATCTATGTTCGAAGGAACCCCACATTCTGTTATTTAAGTGACTAATTTGGACTCCGTCATCGGCAAACCCAGAATACATAGTGCATGTATCTTACTGGTTAAAGTAATATCTATACAATTTGAAATAGTTTATCAAACTATACATTTACTGGAAATTTGCAGCAAATGTAAGAAACCAATAAATAGACGATCGTCCACTCATTGGGTGTTCAGATAAACTGATGTTCCAATGCTTGGACGCTCGATAAAACGTTTTATAATAAACCAATTTGATTTTAATTACATAATAAATTAATCTATGGACCATTTTTATGTGTTTGATTTCATTTCATTAGAAAAAAATTACTAACCAACTGATAATTAGTTATTTAATGAAGCGAAGTTTTCTACGTACTGTAGTGGCTGACGACGTTTCTCGTACTGGGCGAAGATAGCCTAATAGTTATGCTTTATTTCTACAATCTAATATACACTGGGAAGTAAATAATATTGTAAACATGGTTCTGAATAATCAACAAAAATAAAAAGATTTCCAAAATATTTGCCTCGAATAATACTCATAATAGAACACGATTATATGTTAATCGCCTATTCATTGCTCGTCTTCTATTCTTAGGAATATACACCTCAAATAATTACAATAATTTATAGATATCAACATTGCATTTTATTACAACAATATTTATCTATAATATTTTAACGAAATATTGTGTAAATTAAATTAATTACGGTATAATATTAGTTGTACATGTAATTATATTATAAATAACTTTAGTGCAAATATTTGACAATACACTCCTGCAAATTCAGTTAGACTTTGTTAATCAGATTCGTAGGTATCCACTAATTCAGAGTTATAAATGCTGGAAAAATATTGCTAGAGCAAGAGTAACTTGGTTATTCACAATGACAAAATTCTTATTGAAAATTTCTCGGGGATAATATTTACTCTGGTCAAAACTATACTAGAATCAGTATGGTAAAATATCTATAGATTTAACCGAAAATTTCCAAAAATTCTATTAATTTTTAAGATCGTTTTACCTGTTTATTTCAAAATATCAAACAAAAATTCCGTATTCTTGTAAGATGTTTAGTATACCCCCTAAATGTTCTTAAGGTCTAATTTCTCGTTGCTCTTCTTTATATTAAAAACCTCTTATTAAAGAAAATAGTCCAAGGTGTAAAATTAATTAGTATACCTACATTTGAACATCAAAGCCATAATTTAAAAATATTAAAATACTGGTTTCTTACATTGTAACGTATATGGAGACTCCATTTAAATGCCTCGTTATCATTCCGCGTAATAACAAGAAGTGTAGCAACCACGGAGCTTCGCTCCGATAATACCCATTATTTATCCTTCGACCGGGGTATCGTGACAAATTTACACAAATCGACAAATATGAACTCCTGCAAGTCGTCCGAGAAAGTTACTCTTGTTTGCCTCTACTTATTGTTCGAGGGCATCGCTGTACATCATTAAAAAAACGCACAGCGGTATACGCACGTGTTATCGCCGATAGTGTAATTAATAACAGTTGATTATGTCAGAGAAAAGGCGGCGGCATATCCGATAATACTACTGTCTTGCTACGATTGCGTCATTCCTCCCATGCAAAAATATTGTCTCCGCACTCTGAATAAATTAGTCCCTGATAAGAAGCCGGGGAATGGAATTGTCGATTATTGAGCATACCGTGTAATTGTTTTCTGCTAATAGGCCAATGAATGCAAGACTGATTGATACACATTGCAAATGCAAGATTAAATCGAATCTTTTATTTAAATTCCAAAAAGAAAAATGATATCGTTTTGGCTTCTCTGTCTCTGCTTTAGAGAAAATCAAGTTTTCTTGTTTGTTTTATCAATTGCCAAATTTGACATTTGATTGGACGATATTTTGGTTCCTCCCAATGTTGAGATTTATCTCATTGGTGGTTTTCAGACCTTTGCCTCGGACGATCGCTGAGATTGTTGCGCCATACCAAAACGAGGGATGATAAAGTTCGTTACGTCTTTGCTGCGATAAACTCAGAACCGGAAGTTTATTCGTCCAGAATATCTGCTTACATTGGAGAAATAATAAGGAGAGATGTGGGTAGGCGCGTGTTTTCATTCCTTTTTTTTTTAATCGTTTGCCTCGAGGGGCCGAACGTTATCCGACTCGCGTGACGCAAATGAGACGAGACAAGAAGCTACAAAGTGCGATAGGCGGTATATTGCCTTGTTTACCAGTACATTTTCTATTTATGATCTTGTAAAAAGCAGTCGTTCATAGCAAATAGTGGTAATATAGTTAACTTTAAACTTTTGTCACTTGAAAATTGATTAATTTTAGTGTAGGATTTTTCGTCACTTCTACTCAACCTTCTGCACTTTGTTTCACTTTTATTTTTAATTCTTAACTGCCAATGTTTTTACTTTTTATTTTCAGCAGAATTTCGAAGTATTCATTATCGTTTATTACAGACTGCAAAAGACTCGTTTGGGAAAAAAACTGCGTATTTTTATTGGGTACTAAAAGGTTCCTAGCAAAATGGACGATTTATGTCCTCGTTACGTAATGTGCCGTTCGGATGTGTGTGCTGCGTTGTGACGTAAAGCAGAAAATAAATAACTGTTATGAAATATACTTTGACGCTTTTGATTCAAAGGTGCCTAAAGCAAGAAGGCCGGATTATATAACGCAATACAAAATAAATATGTAACGCAATATTTACATTATGCGTTTGGTCGCTGGCGTGTTTTGTGCGTATATTTTAGTGACCACGAGAACTTGGATTAATAAAAATGTCATGGGTGATTGAGAAATATATTAAATAAATAAGTGAAAGTGTTTGAAAGTTTTAGAACCATTGTCAAACTTTCAGCGACTTTGTACTTATGGAGTACGTTTAAGTTTTGTGATCAAAATTAGGGAAAATTCTATTTTACACACAAAGAGAAAATGCTAAGGTCGATTTGTTTTTCTATGAGTGAACTGGTATATTTTTTTCTTAGGTCCGTTTATAAATTCTGGTTTTTGAAGTTTTCTTTTAACATATAATACATGGGATGAACCCTGGGAAGCATACATTTCTCTTTACACAGAAAGTTTTCTTTACTCGGGGTTTTTGGGGTGACTGATTAAGAATTTAATTTAGAATTTTGAAGATTCAAAATGGCGGATCCAAGATGTCCAACCAAAAAGTAAAAAGTAACGCGAGAGAGCTGATACTTGGTACTTAATAAATACTGAATTATTGCCGATTGTATATTATGAAATTCTTCTTAGGTTTTCGAAATTGAAAATCGTGGATCGAAGATGAAAAATACTATCGTAAATATGGATCCCTTTCAAAATCTATGTAAAATCAGGTTCATAGTCTACGACCTCGAGAACCTTAGAGTACACAGTTTCTTCAGCCAGGTCAAGTAATTTTTGATATTTTGGTCAGCCATCTTGGATCCGACATTTTGAATGTTGAAAATCTGAGGCAAGATTTATCATAATCATCGACCTCAAAAATTCCTGAATAAATTTCGTGTTGTTTAAGGAACAATTTCCTTAAATCATACATTTTTTCTATAGAAAACTATATGTTTTACTTTGTTTATAATTATCACCAATAAACATAATAATTAGACATATAAATAAATATTTCATTATTTACACTTTTGTACAGCGAAACTTTATTGCTCTTATTTATGACTTTTTGTTATAAAGATCTTTAAAAGCAAAATCTTTCTTACTTGAATAACATATTTGTTATCCACAAAATTTAAACAAAATAAATAAAATTATATCAAGCCTTTTAAAAACAGCACAGTATGATGTTGAAACTTTCATGTCAATGCACTTTCACTTGTAGACTTTTTAAATAAATGTAATTGCAATCGCTATAATTTTCTTCCTTGCTAATTCTAATAAAGAAATAAATTTCCTGTTTCTTATTTCTGGAAAACAATCGTACGGTGCTCATTTCTTTTAGAAAGTCGGTGATTTTACCACTTTACGAGAGACAACTAGTTATGATTTCTAGCAAATCTGCCAAGTTGGATGAGTTATCTGATATGATTTCTTGTTTCTATTTTATAACATTTGTTCTTAGTACAATAATGATGAAATGAATAGTAAATATTTGATTAATACATTTTATATTTTGACATTATTGGTAAAATTTGTCATTTAAGACCTGGTTGAAATTCTGCTACTTTTTATTGAATTCAGTGTATTTTTTTTATCATGTTAAGTGGTTGCAAAACTACAAATTATGCAAAATTCAATGCTCTAACACTCCCCACTGATTTGTAGAAAAGTCATGCTTAATAACTGTTCAGTAAACTTTCTCAAAAATGGCAGTTGAATAAAACAACATAACCTCGCAATTGACTATCAATGAATTCATCAAAATCACGTGTTAAGACGTTAAATTTCTCCGCTGATAAGGTAGGAATTTACGCTAAAAATCGAAAATTAAAAATGTCTGAATCAGTTAATCAACATTCAGGTTCTGTAAGGGTGATTCCTATTACTAGCTACAGCCAATTAATGAATGCCAAAGAATTAATTAATTAGGAATTGAACGAGAACTATTGGAATTACATGATTTCCAATAACTCTCGGTCAATTCTTAAGTAACATCTTTGGTGTTATGTATGAGTCCGTATATATAATGTAGAATTACCCTTACTGAGCCCAAATTTTGAGAAATTGATTTAGACATTTTTAATATGCGTTTTTTAGCGTCAATTTTTAACTATGTAAATTTATGTAAATAGAGTTTATAGTTCGTAAGGTAGTTAGTAGTTTGGAATTGATGGTTTCTGCCACTAGTGAACCGCACGTGGATGAGATTATGATGTCTAATCCTGTTGTACTAATGATAGTGCTTAAGAAAATCTGTATGCCTATACTGTGCATATAAACTCTGACGAAGTAATTGCGATATGCGAAATATTAATAACAATAATAACAGCAATAGTAATGATGACGATGGTGATCTTGATGATGATAAAGACAATTCTACTTATTTTAAAATAAGTTACTACGTACTGATAATTTATATAAATAAGACTCAAAATCCTCAAAGTACTCAAAAGCTGTACCAAAAGTACCCATAAACAGAATAATAAATGTCCAGTCAATTTTTAGATTATCTTTAAAAAACATCCAAATAATATTGCCGAAATTATGTGCTGAAAACTGAAAAAATAATCAGTAGTTATTCGCGTTAAATATTTTCAATAATCCTATGCAGTAGAGTTGAAATTATCAACGACTTACTCTAAAAAAGGCATCTAACTACTATCATTGAAACTGTGACATTTTGTATTGAAATCTGTCCACATTTATTACTCCCAAACAGTTTAGTATACATGTTTATAAACAAAAACTAGCCAATATTTAAACTCAATTTCTACCAAGAATAATACAAGGCTAAATCGCTCGAATATTAAACAATCCCCTTCGTGGAATTCTTCTAGATGGCTTTAATAATTTTTAATGTACAGCTGACTGAAAGGTAAAAATTTTGGAGAGTAACAAAACCTTGATTTTCTAGTGATTTTGATAGTTTGTAGGCAATAGAACTTTCTTATACCTTACATTAGAATCATTTCATTGCCCGAATAATGTATTCCTCAAAAACGTTTTCAAAAATTAAAATGTGCATATGTCAGGTGACAAAGGCAGGAAAAATATAAGAAAACATATCGGATTTGATCTTAGATTCTATCTACTAATAATTTATTACGTAATCTTGATGTATTTTTGTATTCATTGTCATGTATTTGAATCTTTTAGTTTTTGGTGAAAAACATTTTCAGAAACACGTTTTCAAATTCAAAATTAAGATTTGCACTACAATAAAATTTAGGATGTACCAATCAAGACTTCTGTCTATAATTCGATTACAAATGGCTAACAACCAGTTCTCTGATAAGCATTCCAATCCTTACCGATATTGCAATGTACTTAATAATTTAAACATAATATATAGAATCAAACTTTCATTCGAGATATAGAAAAAAAATGTTGGCCAGGTATCCCACCTGTTAGGGAGAGCTGGAAACAGCAGGTCGTGGCAAGTGTCGCACCGCTGAGTGCCCTAATTAGCCAACTCGTGTCAAGATTTCTCGTAGTATATCAAAGACTGCACTAGAATTCCAAGTTATTCTGTAAAATTTTACAAGAGTTCTTCAGAGAAATGCCGTTGACATTTGCAAACACCTCTTAAAAAATAATCGAAAATGTAGCAAATGTGACGTAAATCGATTTTAGTAATGTCATTTGAAATTTTTTAAGGTCGTAATTTCTCCTCGATGAAGAAAGTGATATCGCAATAGCTTTTTACCGAGAGAGGATCGGTAACAACGAGGCCACCGGATATGGAGTTTCCGGTTTGACGCGCAAATAAAACGAGGGAAAGAGGAAAAGAGGTGGGACAAATATACTTTCGATCCTGGATTTTCTTTGGTCTTCGTGATGGAGAAAGTACACAAGTCGCGTTTGTTTACTTTTCACGTGGTAATGATTTCTTTTTGTCAAGTTTCCAAGCATCATGTGCAGGAGTACGCGAATGCAGTCCGATATGTTACATTCGATTTTATGAGTTTGAGGTATCGCTTCGAAAGTCGTAGGCATCAAAATTTTCGCCTTGAATGTTGACATAAAAAAAATTATTGTTTTGAAACGATACTAATTAAACTGATTGTTTTCGGTAAAATTGAAAGTGGTAAAAAGAACTTGAGGTCTCTTAGTATTTTATGTGGTTTTTCATGAAGTAACTATTTTATTATGTACATCAAATAATTATTTAAAAATCGGAAAAGAATATTTTGATATACTTGTGATAATCATTAAAAGTATTAGTGCATAATTGCTGCACTATTTGATTCATTATATTATTAATCAATGGTTGTTAAAAGGGAAGAAGTCAACAGTAAAATTGGGAAAATCTACTAGTCTTCATTTTAAGACTATTAGATCGAAAATGCGTGACACCAAACGTTCACTAACCATTCTTTGTAAACTACGAAATTCACTACAGAAGTGTCTAGGAACAGATGCTGCAAGATCAATACAAAAGTCCGTGTGCACCTGGCCGTTTAACGACTGGTTACTCTATTTATTTATTTCAGTTGGAGCCGTTGAATTTTTAATGCATTTTCCGATATGTACTCGTGGAAAATTGAAATGATTCATACCTGATGTATCATAAATCTAGTTTGGAAAAACATATGATTTAGTCGGTGTTGAATCTGTTATACTAATTTTTTTAGTTACTTACATAGAAAATTTTGCCATTTAGACATGAAAGTTTGTCTATATGTAGGATTGTACTTCGGAAATAAATCGAATTCTAAACAGATATTTGTTTTTTGTTACGTAATATGTTATCATGGAAATCAGGAAGTGTAATAAATTAAAAATGTTATTGACAATAATTAATTGGCATTTCTAAAAGAACATTGAACAAAACATCGAATTTATAGATTTTTAATAGGTCTGAATTTTGACATGATTTCAATTATTATCATCTAAAAATATTTAATATTGATCTTCATATAATTTTATTGTCTTTTTCTAATAATTTCTTTTTTGTCAAGATATCGTTGTTCACCAAAACGCCATCATTCATGTAAAAATAGATAAAGAAATTCAATGAAAGAAAATGGTCGAAAGATATTTAACCAGAAATATTGAAATGCTTGGAAAATATTTAATGTATATCATATATAAAATGCAAGACATTTCTAAAGAGCTTGAAGGGAACATGTGAAACTGTTTGATGGTTGTAAACGTACGTACAAAGAGCTGCAAACACAATAGAATTCATTGTTCGGATCCCATGTTTATATGAATAGTCCTAAATCTAATCTATTTAAAATTATTTGGATATAGACAAAACTGACCTTCAACGATGAATAGTTCGAAGTAAGTCGAATAAAATATTTGTTCGCACCTTCATAGAAATCATCGTTGTCTTCAAAAAGTGTAGTGGTAACTACACACATTCAACGTTTTTCTGAAGATATTATAGATAAAAGCGAAATTGATACCAAAATGTACATTTAGAAATAAAAACAAAACAATTTTTCTGTGTGCAAAATTTAAAAAAATATATTTTCTTCCGCTGGACGAACAACAAAATATTTTCTATAATTAGGTTTTGCTGCATGCTATTTTTTAATGTATGATAGTTTTACTATCTTGGCAATACTTAGACTCGTCTTTTGTATGCTAGATTTTTTTTTAAATTATGTTTTGTTGATTTTCTATACCAACAGTCGTTTTTTAAGGCTGACGATTATTCAATGTGCCATTGATAGACTCAAAGTTGTTAAAAATTGTTGCATTTAAGAGTATTCAAACACTTTTGTCGGCAATAATGATAAAGAAAATGAATAGTTTTATACTAAATTTTTGCACGGAGAAAAATTTTCTTCGCAATTTTAATATTTCTACTGATAATTTTGGAATATACTTGCAGAATAAGAAAAATTGACATTCTTTCTGAAAAAATTACTAGTATTTGGAATTTTTACTGTTCAGACAGACATATTTACAAGAAAATCTATTAATTTTTAACAAAAATAATGTCAATTTTCTCCATTCTACAAGTCTCTCCTAACATTAACATCATCTGGATTTGTAAAATTTCCAACATTTATTTTCGTATAGTAAAATTTGTCATTCCTTATTCTAAAAACGGAACTGGTTAATATAAAATTGAAAAAATTTGACTATAAAATGATTTTTATTTATTATAAATTGTTCTGATATAATTCAAATCTATCAATCCACTAATGTTGCTTAGTACTTACAGCCTTGGTTGTCAATTCAATTTATTGTACCTACCATTAAAATTTCAAAGGATTTTTATAAAACAAAATACATTTCTTAAAGTCAACTTGTACGGAAGTCAACATCACTATTTTTAAATTCTTTTTCGATCATGGATTACGCAATTTTGCATACAACTGACTCAAATTCTGACCAAAATTCGACATTTTTTTTATTCCTATTATAAAGAAATTCATCAAAGTTCCATAATATTTTGATTGTTTTAATTTTCTTAGACTTTCCTTAGTGTTCATAATGTTGGGAACCTCGTTATCTCATTAGTGTTACATCCAGTTAAGTGCAGTGACCTCCATCCACCTTACTACGTCTAGGCTTTGTAATTTACGATGGCTACCTAACGACATCTAACCGGTATCCATGATTTTATTATTTGCAGGGTATATATTTTAATCTTGGTAAAAATCGGTTAACGCATCCAATACGCACTTCCTGCAGCTAGGACTTTCGCTGTCTCATTGTACAGTTCTTTCTGCCACTTCCGGGTTCAACGTTTAACGCACACGCTCCTGCCGTTCTCCGATCACGCAACAACTTGACTGCTTTACCGCAATACATTGTTGATTCGATCGCTGTGCTGTGGGAATTCCGCTGCTCCTTACGTGATGGTACAAAAAAAAATAAGGAATTTTTGTAAAAATTATTCGACCTGTTCTATGAAATCCTTCCTTAGAATGTTACCTGTTTTGCAGCTGTTTTTTACGCTACCAAACAAACAAAAAATGGTTGGGTTATTTACTAAAGAATATTCAAATCCACTCTAAACATTGCAGTCATGGAATTGTTTGGTTTCCATTCCAGAATATACAGTAGGGTGGCTCTTATTCTGGTCATTTTTTAATTTCTTCGATCCGACCCCCCAAAAGTGTTCCATTTTATGAAAAAAATTACAAAAAATTGGCACATCGATTAAACTTGATTAACACAGGCCACTCGAGGGTTGAAATTTAACATTGTTTTTAAATGGGAAAAAGTTGATTTTTGGAATTTTTCATGTAACTTCGACTAGTTGCATCCATTTTTTTAATAATTGTCAGATTCTTTTTAAAGTGGTTCTCGAATAACATGGAATGCACCAAAAAATTAAAAAAATGTTGGGATTGAATTATAACGGTTTTTCAGTCGACGATTTTTAAGATGAAAATGAAAAATTACAGTTTTCCGCTTCTCTTAGCCTAACTCGGAAATAATCATTCCAATTTTTTTTTGGAACAAACATGTTTGAGCTTGTGTTTATTTTAAGAAGAAAATTGGAGGTCATAGACCTAAATCGAGTAATTTAAAGCCGAGTTATACGATTTTTCTCATCAAAAAAGAAGTGATTGTGGACATGCGGTATATCTTTTGAAAAAAGCCATTTTAATCGACAAAACTCCAACTGATTCATATTCTTTATCTTTTTGCGTCATGTAAAATAGGTCAAGTTAAACAAAATCCTAACTTTGTCGGGAATGTCGACATTACTTCACGTTCGTGTAAAAGGTGGAAAAATAGAGTTCCTCACTATGGTTCAAAAATTTTGTCTGCCGAATGGGGATTCCAAACTCGCCTAGCACTTTATTATTTAATCCGTTTATATAGAAAGGTTTAAATTTTAAACTAAAAAAACAAGGTTTCATGCTTAACATTTACAACTGAAAGAATATTTAGTTATTTTAACTAAAGGTTCAGTTATCTACGTACCGGGAGCAAAATATTTAGTAATTGATATGGATTCATTTAGTCGACTGACTGACTAAATGGATGTTGGATTAATTAAATTTTAATCAGTTTAACTAAATGTATCTACACAAATTCAAACGTATTTAATAAAAAAGTTCAGGAATGATTATTGTAGAGTTAGGCTAAGAAAAACGGAGAAAAACTCATTTTCATTTTCATCTTAAAAATTGTCGACTGAAAAACCGTTATAATTCAATCCAAACATTTTTCAAATTTTTCGGCGTATTCCATGTTATTCGGGAACCACTTTAAAAGGAATCTATCTGTGTATTAAAAACAATGTTAAATTTCAACCTTCGAGTGGCAAGTGTTAATCAAGTTTAAACGATGCGCCAATTTTTTGTGATTTTTTTTTCATAAATTGGAACACTTTTGGGGGATCAGATCGAAGAAATTAAAAAATGACCAAAATAAGGGGCACCCTAATATATACAATACCTGTCAACATTATAAGTTCACCGATTCCTTTGTAAGATATCAAGAAATAATACAGTTTATTCGAGAAAATGTCTATTCATATTTTATAAAAGTAACTACACAACTAATAACAAAAGTACATAATAAATCTTAAATATATGTGAACATTTGGAATCTGTTTACAAAATTTTTGATTCTTTAAAATATCTTTTAAAAATAGTTTTTCGAAAGTTGATGTCCAGATTTCATTCCAGTAAGTAATCAGAAACTTCCAGAGCTGTTTTTGATTTGTTGGCTGCATTTTTCGTACATTTCAAGTCAAGCTCATCCCAAAGAAGTTCTATGGGGTTTAGGTGGCCAGTTCATGTATTTAATTTCCATTTTCCTTTGGATAAAGTGTAATTTTATTTAGCACAATTTTGATCTATGGGATCATTGCCCTTGAAAAACGAAACGACTCCTTAAGAGTCGCTTTCGACATGGAACAACATGACGTTGCAAAATCTTATCCTAAATTTTTCATCTATGATGCCTTCGATTTTCACAAGATCTCCGACTTTTCGACCAGCAAAACACCAAACCATAACGGATCCTCCACGATGCTTTACTGTCGGTATCATGGATTAAATTGTCATTTGTTCACCAACTTAACGACGGATATATTTCCGACGTTTCCTTTCAAAAATTTCAAATTTCGATTCGTCAGAAAATAAAACCTTAGTATAAAGCCAAGTGTTCAACTGTCCAGTCTTTGTGTTTTCGAGCCTGATACAATATCTTATCCCATTATCGTCGAAAAAGCCTGAAATCATAGCTGTACTTTGAAATAATGTCAGATGCAGAACAAATTCTTGTAAAATATGCGAATACTATTTTATTATGTTTTTGGATGCTTTCTACATGATGCCATAGTCGGATTTCAGTTTTATCGACATACAAAACCAATATGGAGTCTTTATTGCAAAAAAGTGCGGAACCATCGACAATTTTTTTTTAAATTCATAATTGGTTAAGAAAACGTAATTTTGATACTGAATAAAGTGGCATAAAATGGCACAAAATGTCACAAACTGTTGAACCTTAAAAATTGTGCAGTAGATTTTAATGAAAATTCCAAAAAGCGTCTTGAAAATTGAGGATAAACAAAAATTTGCAATTTTCAAGTATGTTGGATCAAACGTTATCACTTCAACTAAACTTAACGAAACTTGTTACGTAGGGGTTTTTGAAGATCTGCAATTTTTTCATTTTTTATGGTTTTTATATAAATATAATACATTTTAAACAATATTTATACAATTACTTAATTAATATTTGAAATGTTTACGTCTGAACGATAATTATTGTAAGAAATTAGTTGTGACAGGTGGCAAGAGCAATAATATGTACCAAACATTTTCAAAACAATGTTAGCATTAAGTATCCTGTAATTGAACATTTGTTCACAACTTTTGAAATACTTAAAATTCTAATAAGTGGTTTTCAATTAAATGAAAATATTGTAATAAACTCTTCAAGAAAGTATATTTTCGGCGTCACGTAGCAATTACATAATCACGTCCAGGAAGATATTGAAGTACATTAAAATAATATATGCACGCCTTTATAAGCATCTTCAAGATTTATTCTTCAACATATTATTCAACGTGCTGTTTCCAAAGCTGATTATTAATGATAATTAGTCAATCACGTTAATAAACTGGGAATGATGCAATGCATTTTTCGGAGTGTTCGTCTAATAATGCAACTTACAATTAGTCTCGCTCGTATAATATCGAAATATTTGTACGCACGTATTATGCATTACAGTCACGTTCCAAGACTTTTACGCACACTTTACATAAATCTTAATTCAATTAATTTAATGAAGATTACGTCGGGTAGAATTGTACTATTACGATAGAAGCATTTCATAAGCATTTCGGAAAAGAATCGACATTTATTAAAATAATAAACTTGTAACCGAGAATTTATAGAGGATTTGATTGCACTCGCTTACAAGGGAAAGGAATTTAACCGACATTTATGACCTGTTTGGAGATGAAAATTAGTTGTAAGTAGTCGAGTGTGTCCATTATTACATTTACTCCTATTCAATGGTAATTGATACTGAACAATCGTAAGAAGTAATTATAAGTCGTTACGAAATTTATGAATAATAAATTGTTATGGCGGTTTAAAGCAATGCGAATAGAAACTAGCAAGCAACAAAACACACCTAAAATGTTAACAACTCTTTTACGTCCATTTTTTTATTTGACTATGCAACGTTTTCATGACTTGAATTTTATTGATTAACTATCTCTCCTACTGTTACGTAATTTTTCTTGTATTAAACGAGATTTGTTGATTATTTCTAATTTATTTAAGTGGAAATAATTTGTTTTTTTGATCAAAAGATTTATTTTAGTAATTCTGTAAGAAAGCTTCTTGTTGTATGAACAGGTCTGTCGAGCTGCATTGGAAAGTCTAACGTTTTTTAGATCTGCTACCTAATTTAGCAATTGATGTTTGTTTAAAAGATGTTGCCGCAATCGTAGAAACACGAAAGGGTTTAAGAGAGCGTGAGAAAGTATTAGGACAAAGTTGAACAGTCTCATCGTAGTTTCTGCTGAAAGAACCAGTTTCGGGAATTGTAAGAGGATGTTTCGTCAAAATCGCATGGAATGCACATAATAATTCTGAAACCAATCAGCAGTTCCATAATTTGTAAAAGAAGAAGGTTATATCTTTATATATTTATATTATATTTTTGTGTGATATTTTACAGCGAATATGAACTTGAATTTTTAACAAATTTTGCATAGAAAAAGATATCATCATGCACAAAATTGAGTCATGCACCCAAAAAACATTTTTGCTGTTCAGTAGATATTTATTTATTCTGATGAGATATATTATTTTATTTAAAAATATGTATAAATCACATATATGGTAATTTCTCAAGGAGAGAGTGGCACTTGATTTATTTTAATTTATTCTTTGTTGGTGAGTTTAGAAAATGGATTTTAACATGGAAAGATATACATTTTATATTGAAATCAATTGGGTTGAAAGAATATTTTCCACGATGAGTCTCATTGAAAAGAAGAGTTCATTTCTCGGAAACTAATTTTCTTGAAAACTGAAAAAAAGAATTCTTAATTTTTAATTAAATCTATCATTATTATCCTATTATTATTAATTATGAATATAAAGAATGTTTGCGTTACGTTCAAAATTAGTTCATTTTGAGTCAACGATTTGCAAGATTGAACAATGTAAGATTATTCGTCATCGTTTTTTTGGAAAGTCTGGAGAATCGATGTCACGGCCCAGTTTGTGTCATCTACGTCGTAAGAATGATGCCCTTTTATTGCAAAATTTTCAGTTTTGGGGAGAGAAAGTCGCACGTGCGAGATTCGACTAATTCTGTCCGTGGCTCTTGAATACGATCTGCGTTTTTGGCGAAAACTGACTCACCACAACAAAGAATTGATATGGTGCAGTTTCATAAAACCGAGATCATCTTCGCAGTTAACGATGATCTAGTCCCAGTTTTTTAATATGGATCTTCTGATTTTACATGTGTGGAACTGGAGCTTGGATTTAGTGAATATAAGGGGTGCGTGTAAAAAATCTAACAAATGATAAGGCTGACAAGTAAAAAAAATAAGTTTTTCGACCATCATCCAGTATAAGTCACTACTTTTTACACTTTAAGGGTCCCAAAACAAACGCTGTCATTGTAGTTATATAGAACTGTATAAATATTAATTTGATTTTGTGATGGATGGCACCGAACTTTGAAACTAACGAAAGTTCCTCCGGCAAAGAAAACCGCGGAGGAAGACCTGTAGAAAAAAGATCGGACTAGATTTTTTTTCTTTTCATTCCATTGTAAATTCATAAATTATTAATTCGAATCAATGAGGTTTATTGAGTATTTGTTCAATTTGACAACAAGCGTTGTCATTGGATATTTGCTATTTAGAATGAACTTCTTTTCTCTAAATTTCTCTTTGGAGTTAGCTTTCTTTTATCTGCATTCATTTGGAATTTTATCGTATTGCTTCACGATGACTTGGTGTCATCTTGTTTTGTTACGAGGAGAAATATTTTTTAATAATATGTAATATGAACTGAGCTTAATGAAGCTCTTAGTGTTCAACACAGTCAAGTTTTTCGGATGATGACAGAAGAATGTTTGAAACAATTTTAATGAATTTCTCCTACACAATATTTTCTTGGAGATTTTTAGCAGAACTACATTTTTAGTTGATTTAACTTCTTTACGGTAGTAACTACAATTTAGTGCTGCTATTGACGGTTGCTTTTTTATTATATTAGTGCATGCATTTTTGGGTTTTATGCATAGTATCGCATTTCTTGATCTCCAATCATTCGGAATACTTTTTTGTTTACTAGGTAAATAATATTAACTTAAGTAAAAATAGTAAAATTAACAACATCAACAAAGTTGTACTAATAAAAGAAGTATTTCTTTTAACTACTTTTGACTCAGCTTCTCAATGGTAGTTGAATTTGTCAAGTAAATTTTGTTTAGTGTAATCTGATGATGTATCAATAGACTATCCAGCTCATCGTATCTTAGAAACTCGAGATCTATTTAGATGTCATAGAATAATGATAGATCAGTTCTAAACTGCACAACGGAAATAATGACGTAATCTCTAAAACTAAAACGATGCAATAATAATAAATTTTTTAAATCTAAAACTAATCTAAAAATATCAAAATTATTCTGAAATCGCGAACCAAATAAACTACCTGGTTCAAAGGAAGTCCATGTAACTTTAGTTGTCGATCGTAAGATTTATTATAAATGTACCGAACGTTGCAGATCGAGAATGCAGACAGATCGGTTCGTTCCGGCTGCAAGCAGTGACTTGCGTTATTGGAGCATGCTCTTAGTAAGGCTCCCGTTTTTAATTAAGAACCGCTGCAAATGGACTGCAGTTGCAGCCACTTGTGAATTTCTGACTTCGCCACGTGCAGCCATTTTGAGAGAACCGGTTTGATGAAACGACATACATGCCCGACAATTATGAAAACGATTTCAAGAGAAACACGTTCTAGTCGTTATTAACGATAATCAGCTTCGATATCCCTGAGCTTTTTAAATGATTACAAACATTTTTTTGTAGTATTAGAAATATCCGATAAGTTATAGGCGTGTGGTAATGAATTATTTCTACATTTTCTACACTTTCTATAATCGCAATTTTTTTAATGTTGGATTAAATCGAAACTGTGTTTGACGAATGTCTAAATTTTAACTTGTTAGATTGGTTTGCGAAACTTGATTGGTTATGAGAAACAAACTCTTCGGTTAGTACTACCAAAGATTTTGTTTCAGTCATGTGTCATCGTTGAGAGATGGCTTAATGTGAAGCAGACTTGTTCGGTTGAGTCAATAACAACAAAACTACTCACCAGAGTTCCGGACTATAACATTCTGATGTTCGTGACGTTAAGATAATTGAATAAATTCTACCATTTTTAAATACCAGGGAATACGCTAATTTTAGAGCACTATTGATAAATTTCGTAGTCTTAGGTATTATCTCCTTTGTCCTATGCGAAAACTTATCTATACAACAGTTTAGATCGATATTTTAGTACATGCGTTAATTAAAATTTTATATTTATCCATATTTTCATGAGTAATTAAACCCATATTACTAATATATTTAATTAAACACAGAAAAGCAAATGAAATTTCGCAAATTTGTTGCACTGATCATTTGAAAAATAATTTAAAGCCTTTAATTAATCAATTACGTAAAATGTTGTATAAAACTTTACTTTCTACAATTTATTTCTTTTTTATCATTTATCTAGTTTTTGTATGTTAGTAAAAATAATTCATTTATTTAATACTTATATTCTACGAGTTTATTAAAAAGTGTATATTTTTCAGATTGTCCCGAAAAAAGATTACGTAAGTATCTGGATGTATTTTTATTTATTAATTAGTTTGGTAAATTTGAAAATAAGTTTGTGTGGCTTTCAAATTTTTAATTGTCATCTGTCTATTTCCGTTGTTTTATCAAATTTATGAATATTTTTGAAATTTTTAAATCGCAATGATATATTGTTAGAAAAATATTTTTACAAAGATCAAATAATTAATTTCCTTTCTTACTTCACGAAAGCTTAAAATTATTTTATGAAAGTCTCATTAATATTTATGTAATTCTAATTCATTGATTACGTAAATAAAGGAAACATTTCTCATGATAATTTGATTTAAAAAACTACTAATACCAATAATACCAATGGGCTAGATCATAAAATTATGAAGTTTCAAGTACAGATTAGTAAAATGCTACTGCGCAGTATAGTTTTATTAATATAACATTTCTACAAGGACATTTCAATTGTTTGATGACAATTAGTAGTTTTTACTTAAAAATTGTAAATATTATTGCTAATTAAATTAGTCACATATTTTTAATTTTCCAATGATGTCTTTTTAATTCATTAAAATTTAGAACATAACTATCGCACAAAATTTAGTTTTTATATTCTAAATTATTTATATATTATCTTCCACATAATAACTGTTCGATTACTAATTCCATTCGAAACATATCAAAATGAATATAAAATGAAACAGATTATACTTCTTCTACAGATTATCTCGAATACAAACTATTTCTTGATTTTGTGAATCGAAAAGCAGACATAATCACTTGCATAATTCCCGTAATCGTATACTGCAAGAGATATTTTCAATAATCGCTTTCGACGTGAGCGATGAAGATATCAAAGTCTTTATGAATGACTTTATGCAAACACTTTATGTAGTTTCAACGTCTTTTTCTAAAATTGAAATATAGCCGGAATTTTTGCAATTAAAGAATAAATTTCGTAGAATTCTGGAGAGATTTTCATCAAACCTGTTTAAGAAGAATAAATGTCGTATATTTTACCAATACAAATGACAATTTAGGAATGAGCTTCTGTAACATGAAGATGTGTACTATATTGTAGTAAAAACTAGTAGTTTTCAGTACATATATTTCTTTATCAGCATTATAAGTATTTTAAAAAAGGTGAATACGATTTATTACAAGTAGTATATAAATCTCTTTTTTAAATTACTATCCAAGGTAGTAAAATTTGCATTGCATTAAATCTTTGCGTTACTACGAATTTTATTTTTTTTTAGTTTCCTTTAAAGATAAAGAGGATTAAAAGAATTCCAAAGAATTAAAAGAAAGTACATAACAGCATTCAAACAAAGCCCTTAATACCATTCTAAAACGATATTTTATTTCTTGCCTACTATTTTAACATTTTTCTAAATTCGAATGGTTGGCTCCCAGCTTCCAGATGAATGTTCACAGTTCGAATCTCAGGAGGGATACATTTTAAATATGTTTTATTATTTTAATTAATATTTTCTTTTAAACCATTCATCTTGGTCGAATCTAGTTACAATCATTTCAAAAGATTAAATATTACATATCTTTAAAAATTCTTTAAATTATAATTTTTTTTTATTTGGGAATTCAAATATTTTATTTATTGTTTGATTCTTCTTTGTCAATTCAAGATTGGTACTACAGATATTCGTTTCTTACAGTATATAATCTATATTTTTTCTTTTTAAACGAGTCTAATTATGGCATATTTTACGTAAATCTACTGCGTATTGGGCTAATTACGTTATTTTCCGTGCAATGTTTTTCACATTTAAACATTTTCAGTGAGCCGAATTAAATTTATGGCTTGGAGTAAACAAGAGATTGGTGCTATTTGATCTTTTTCTTTGTATTATTCTTAAGCTCATAAATTCTTCTTTTCAAATATCTATTTCTCCATCCAACATATGGGAAAAAATCACATGAGTCTATGTTTAAAATAATAACTTGTATCTTTTATTGACTGTTTTAGTATTAAATCTATCATTAATCTTCAAATGGTAAAAAACAGCGTTTTTTGTACTTTTAAGTTAGGATATATAAAGATCGCGACCTGATAGAAGAATTTTGCCGTCAGATTTTGATTCAGTGTAAAAAAAAACGTTCGTAAAAATATAGTCCAATTTCTGGTTCTAAACTTTGTGTTATTTAAATTGACAATACGAAATTATAATTATATTAAATTCCCAACAATTAAACATTTTTAATTTTATTTTCTACGAAGACCGTAAAAAATGTTGTTTATTAAATAATTTATTACAAACGGTCGGTAAATAAACTTAAAAATTGCAATTAGTAGTTGCTTATCATATATTTCGGTATGAATATGCTATTTGAGAATAATTTTTGGTTTTCATCTGAATTTTTGTTTCTAGTGAACCTAAACAAACATTCTATAAATAATAAAAATTGTTCTTATAGTGCTGTTGAATCACTCATAAAAAATTACTAACTTTTCGAAGCAATCTTTTATAATCTGGATATGATATCTAAATAGCCCACATGCAAATTACGGTTAAACCCGACATACGAACTTATTTTTACTAAAATTTCAAAAGATGGAAATGTTTAATTAATTTTTACCCATTTTTTTGCAATTTTTTTTTCAGATTTCATAAATTACACTTATTATTCAGAACGCAATCTTCAATGCTATTATTTTTCTTGTTTCATGACAAGTGTAACATTTTCTTGACCTTCGGTCTCGTGCGTTACGGTAATATCGCGTGAACGTGTGCTCTCCCGCGCATCCGTGGAGGTTCTTTCTATGAGCACGAGCTAGACCAGATCCGGGAGCGGTTGGGTGACCGTACAAGGTTCTTATACCTACTAATTTGTTTCGGATCTATTACTAGTTACTATGTGTGTGTTACCTTAATTAAAGTACACACTATTTCAAATTCCAGTAACTTCTTAAATTTACGAAATCCTGTACTGTAAAATTGTAATTTTTTTGTTATAATAATAAAAAAATAGAATTTTTTCTGCCGCAGGTTTACAACGAAATATACTGAATTAGTACTAATATTATGCACATTGTGTGAATTCACTCTTTTTAGATTTAATTTAATATTTAAGAGAATTCATAAAACACTTTATTTGTTTTTATTTGTTTGAGAGTCAGTTTCTCGGTGTACATTTTTGTATGAAAGAGTTACGGTGTCATCAAGTCCTAATGACTGGAATATTTCATCTCATTTAATATGTTATTATTTTTAATATTACGTTGTTATTGTATTATTTTGGATTTAAATTTATTGTATCGTTAAAAAGTTGTTTACGCACGTTGATGAGACGAGTTCAAAAGTTTTTGTAGACATATTTCTTGGCGTTTTTCTATATGTCTATATTTTGCCAATATTCGACAATTTTTTATGATTCCTCTTATATTTCTCCAGGTTTGTTATACATTTCAAAGTCTTTTGATTCCTTTTTATATCATTTTAGTAATATTCCAAAATTCGTTTACAATTTTATTTGGAATATAATTTTGTAAAATTTCAAATAATTATTAAAGCAAAACATTGCTCCAAACAAGTCCTATCCTACCTATGACATTAGACAAGCCCTAGGTCCCAGTTGTCGCGTTATAGCTGGGCACAGTCTAGCTGAAAGCCTGGAGCTAGTGAGGCGCTAGCTAACTTTAGCGTGATATTGATATGACAATGGTGACAGTGCCAATTCACGATAAAGAGTAATTGTTTAGAACTGGAGGTTATTAATAACTCATCAAACAATTACCGTACTTATTATTTTGAATAGTTTGTTGTCAAATAAATTGGGGTACATATATTCCGTGGTTCCACATGACGTTGGTATCCATTCAATCGGTAATACGGTACAGGATTTATAATCTCACATTGTAATTTGAGGTTAATTTCGACTAGTCCAGCTCCGGCTAGTTCTAGTCTTCTGCTTGCAAACGCTATTATAGTTTTAGTGCTTAAGGAAGCAGAATGAGAGTCCTGTGGGAGCTGGTCGAATTTCGCAAACATTAACTGTGCACCAGACAAGCTACTGAAAAATTCTAGTCATCCACTAGCCACTTCAATTTCATGTTTACTAATAAAGGAAGTAAAGCGGAAGTCTAGTGTAGAGCTAGCACTAGATCCGGAATTGATGAGCTAACTTTCTACCAGGGATGATACCTAAAAATATTGTATGCGTTAAGACGAGTTTTACCTCGTATTATTGATACTCCAATTGGTTTGGCCTATGCATGCATACTGTGATCAGTTTCCCGTCATAGAATATACTTTGACGGAGTTATAACAAAACAGGATGTGGGTCAAAAAAACCGACAGGTTGAGAAAACGACAGTCATAAAGCCAGCACAGAAAAATAGATATGTCGACAAGGGAACAGTCATTTTTTTAAGTGTCCGTTTTTTTACTATCCGCTTTTCAATTGTCGGGTTTTTGAATTGTCGGTTTTTTCATTTGTTGGTGTTTCGGCCTCACCTACAAAATACACTGTTTTTCTGAATTCAACTTCATGTTCACCGTCCATGGAAAAATTTCGAAGAACACTTCACAGCTTTGATATTATTACACCAAGCAAATCTTTGAAATTAAGTGGGCATAGATCCATTTATAAAATTAATAAAAATAATAATTAAATTTATAATACTTTTTGATTAATTTTTTATTTTCATTATCAAAGAAAGAAAAACTGGAAAATAAGCTACAAAATCAGTTTCATCCCATTTTGAACGAATGAAAACCTTCCTGTACATGACGAACAATTGATTGGAAGTACTGGGTACTGACAAATTACCGAGTGTGGGACAAGGCCAGTTTTCAAGAGCAATCGCAGCAGCGCGTCAGATTTCAGTCCTTTTTTGTCGGCGACACCTGTCGTGGTATCGGCGTGCGCCTCGACACGGTCGGTAGAACAGAATCACCGACCCTGATATCTCCGTTTCGTCCCGCTACTTTCACCTGGATCTCCCCTAATAGCTACATCCGCCAACCTGGGAGAACTATGCCCCAATTCGCGATAATAATTTTATGCTGCCGACGCCACCGTCATAGCATATTACCTCGTGATTTTCTCGCGATCTCTTTCGAGAAGATCTAGAGAAGGTTAATCGATGAATCTTTCATATGACGGGTCACCACTCGACGCTCTCGTTGAATATGGCACACATTAGAAACGCGCTTTAGAAACGAGTGTGTCTACAACTTATGACCACTTCTTAAAAAAAAACAAAATATCAAAATGAAAAAAAAATTTTAAGAAAATTTAACGAAATTAATTCGGTAAAGGTGAGATTTTGTGGTGAATGTTTTGGTAAAAGAATATTGGACGAAAGATATTTCGTAAGGATTCAAATGATAATGTTCGTGATAAGACAAATAATTTAAAATTTTACTTGCTGAATGAAAGAGTACATTAAGGTGATCGATAGCATTATAAAAATGGTAATTCCATAATGCATAATTCCTGCATTGCAATTTCACCTTTTTTTTTTAATACTTTCGATGGTTCTTGTACAGTGTTCTGGACTTCCATGCTATACATTTCGTAATCCCGTAATCTACATTATAAGATTTTCATTTCATTATATTATCATTTTATTTCGGATCTGGATTTGAATTCAGTAACTCCCAAATCCTTCATTAAGCATTTTTCGAGCATTTCTGAGATTTAAACAATTGTTGTTCTCTGTCTTGTACCCTCGATTTTGAATTTTGATATTTCGGTTCATATTTTAATTTAGTGATCCCCAAAATCCCAAGGTTTTTTCAGGGCTAAATTGGGGTTGGAATGTATTACAAAAATACCCAGCAAAAAGAATAGTCTTGTAAATAAACTGCAGATTTTTTAGAATTTACTTAACGACATTTTAAAAAGCGAAAAAATGATAAAAAAAGCATATAAGTACATTTGATTGTTTTATTTTTTTACGTGCAATAAAAATCGACGGTAATTTGTTAAAGTTCAAGGTCCACAGATGAGATATGAACGATTCAAAGTTTCATATACACTCTTCTTCGTGTAAACAATAACAACATAGTAAAACATAATGATGTAACATCAATTCTAGTACATAATAGGCAAATATGGCCTAATAAACATAAATATTGCATCAAGAAGGAATTAGAGCAAATTAAAATACCTCGATTGGAAATGGCAGACATGATCACACATATAAATGTACATTAATGTAAACATCACTATATAGCGTTTTAACGTCGCTATTAACGATGATGAGAAATATTGGCTTATTTGTGCCTTCTGCTACTGGAAACTCGATTTTCGCGTATTGACGTTCATTAGAATAATGATTGATCGCGATACAAATATAATCGATATATTATTTTGTTATTCCAACTTGATATAGAATGTCCTTTCACTCGACTACGTATATTGTAACATCGCAATTATTCTATACTATTATACCATAATTGGAACAAAAATAAGTTGCATTTGTGTGCAAAGAATAATTAGATTCTGATGTTTATATGCAATATCCTGATTGCGATTGGAATGGTAATAAAGAGTGTCCGTCGTAATTGTTTATGTTACATTTATTCTGCTATTTTCAATTATGTTTACTGTATGATGTTTATTGTTGATAATGTTGGCATTTACTACGTTTTTATTGATAATAGTAATTTTTTCTATTTCAACATATTCATTTTAATGATTTTTGTACACTTCTGAGATATTTTATTGATTCTTTTTATATTGTTATTTGAATAATGAAATGAATAAACTAGTTTCACCCTTTTTTACGTTTTATTTAATTTTAATTCAATTATTTATGATTTAGTGAAATCTTTAAACTTTTTACTTTAACGTACATAATGTTTAGTAATGCATTGAATATTATTTAATTTTGGTATTAATATATTTCAGCACGTTTGAGTAAAATGAGTTTAATTAAAATTTTATGTTTTAAAAAAAACGTGCATTATTTTGCAATAATAATATCTAAATAACCACCTCTTTTTCAATTCAAATGCGTTTAACATTCATGCTTCGTGTTTATAGTAATGAACAACATTTATGAACATATCTGGAACATGCCTAATATTACGTTTTATACCACTAAACTTAGGTTTAATTACATGTATTTCCTAAGAGCAGTTAGTTATATTATATAGAGTGAATTATATAAAATGCACTTGAAATGTTACATTTTATAAATTATTAGAAACATTTAATATTTTCCAAAATGTTTCATGTACCACAATTAAAACTCACTAAACACATGAATTATTTAAATATAAAGTAAACAAATACTAATGAAGGAGTATAAACGGCGGCGAGTAATTAAATTAGTAACTATTTTTACTAGTAAAGATTAAAAATTCACAATTAAAGTTTAACTAATTCGTTTATGTAACATCGTATTAAAAATACAATGACTACTTTAAAATTACTAAAATTTATCTAATAACTTTGTAGTTTTTTCACTCCTTAACTAGTATTTTTTACTAATTCCATAGTAGGATTTCAAAAGACGCATAATTTTATTTTGAAGTATTTAAATATTTTCAAGAACCATTCCACGAATTCTTGGTTCTGTTCAGGTATTGCACCCCTACTGATAAAATCAGCAATTTTGATAAAATCAAAGTTTACGAAATCGATTGTAGATGGATCTTTACTAGATTTACGTACATCTTGTTTTTCATTTCTTTAAAAAGAGCGAAGGTTGAAGAAGTATTACGTTACGCTTTTGTACAAGAATTGTAATTTCATCACAAGCAACAGGTCGTTTGCACCTCATTGGTACGTTGCACACTGAAACACGTTGAACATTGAGGAGTGAATAACGTGATTTATTACAACAGATTGATCAGCTATAATTCAATTCACCTGGTCTATAATCCCTTCCATTTTACACATTACTCTTGAAAGTGCGATATTAATGCGAATTATTTAAATCAATTTATTTTAATGTCTCCGTGTAACTCGAAACAATGACTAAACATATTGTGCTATAAAGTGTAGGTTGAATCTGAGCAAGAAATCAAAGAAGTGTCACTGTTGTTTTGAATTCAATGCATTTGAGTCATCCTCTGAAAAATGAATGAATCACGGATTTACCTCCTTCGCACAAAAATTGAACTTTTTCATCGGAAATTTGAGGAAATTTGCAATTGTAATGTTACAATATAACACACGCGCTTCATAATTTGTTTTTAAGAATTTCATAGTCGCGTGAATTTTTAATATTCGGCAATATTCTATATTATTTATAAATTGAAACGTACGAATGCTAACTTGGTATCTGCTGAAATTAAACTAACGTCTAAAAAGATTGTTTGCATTTTTGCAATATTGTCATTTTTTTTTTTGTAAAGGCTGACTGAAAAATTGTCAAATAATTGAAGATTTTTGTAGTCAGAACATTAATATTTCCGAGATAATATTATTCTTAGTATAACTTCCGTAATCACGAAGGACTTGAACCACGGGTCCACTTAAATCGGATTTGCTTTTTTAGTTCAATACTGTACACATTCCTTTTTTTTTTGCAAAAATTAAAATTATTATTAAAGCAGTTTTTATTGAAACCAAACAAGTAAGGGATGGAAATTGTAGGTTTTTTCACGCTCAACTTTCCTACTTTGCAATTTCGTTAACTATAAAGAAAAAAAGTCAGACGAGAGAAATCACAATAATACACATTTTTCTTGCTATTGTCGATTTTAAGATAAGAAATTCTTCTATTGTCAAATTTTTCACTTGATTGGTTGCCAGGCAATACAAAGGCAATGGTAGCGAAGTTGTCAATCATGTCAATGCTTGCTTTAGTAAATCTGTAGATCCCGATTATAAGTTTTGAGATAATTTCAAAACAGTTAGTTGGACCTAGAAATTATGTGAAAAACATCATAAATGACCTGGTATATTAAGAGCACAATCCTTTGAATCATTTTTTTTGTATTATAAAACTATATGGTCTAAAGATAATATTAGTGTAACTATTATTGCGGTTTCTCAAACTGTTTTTCTGAATACTTAGCGAATTTGCATATAGGAGTATTTGTCTTATTTCGATAAAATTTGAGACCTGATGAGCCTCGCAAAGTCACCACTACGATAGACCACAAAAAATTGATTTGTAAAAAATGGGCTCTAACGGTTATTTTGATTCTTGGCGCAAAATACTCAGGAATGTTCAAAGTAGTGAACTGAAAAAGGAAATCCCATTTAGCTGCTGTAAAACTTCTGACTTATACCATCCATTTTTGCTTTCATTTTTTGTTAAAAAATGCTAGGCACGAATCTTTTTTACTCCTCAAATCCCCTAAAAATACGGTAAAAGGCTGATTGATGTTGATGTGTCATGAAAATATCTTAAAAATGTCCATGACAGTACCTTTCTGGAAGACACCCATTTTTGCTTGTACAACATTTATTTTTCTAAGACAAATTTTGTTTTGATATAACTTTGAAAATAATAAAGATCTGCGAGTCTCTATTACCGCGATTTATTAGAAGCAGAAATTGTATATTGGATTTGTTTTCCTATCTAGATAACAAATACATCTAAAATAACGGATATCTTTGTTCAAATTACCTTGCCAGTGGCATTTGGCATTCAGCTCCGCGAATCGCCTTGATATTAATTATTCTAGTTACAGATTTTATTTCATTGCATACATATGCTGAGTTACGATAGTAAAATAAAGCATTTAAACTTTCGTACTTTAATATAAAATATTAATAGAAGGCTGTGATTATTTTTGTATGTATAGGAATTCTTGCGGCTTGTATTGATCTAAAAATTGATGTATACTATCGTTATTTGATTTTAAAAAACCGGTTTATTTTGTGAATTTTTCCAACTAGTAAATCAAATTTTCTTCATATAATACAGACTACCTTACACTAATTTTACTACACTGATGAAAGAATTTATTTACTGTAAAGAAGGCTCGTTTAAAACTGGCGAACTAAACCATTTCTTTACTGTAAACAACATTTACTAATAGTTAAAATATATTTGTTACTAAATAAAATGATTTCTTTATTATTAATAGATTCATTTTAATTGTTAACACATTTTGTTTAAGGTTAAGCAATGGTTTAGTTCGCCATATTTAAAGAAGCCTTCTTTACAGTAAATAAATTCTTTCATCAGTACATAGCTACCAGAGAGTTTAAAATTAGTTTCGTAAATATTCGACGTTCAGGTTCGTTTCTAACTACCTGAAACATCGATTTGGGCGGCTTAAAAACGAAATTTGTTCTTTTTATTATTTTTTATTTATATTGAATATTGTTACATAATGTTACTTGTAAACAATAAATCAATCAATATTTGATTGTACCTATACAATGTCGACGTCACTGATATCGATATTATTGTCATTGCCAATTCCAAGCCTCAGTACACTTTAGTAAACTGGTAAAGTGTCCATGGCAAAACCCATTACATAAAATAAAGATCGAACATCGTTTACTTTCGAATTTTTTACATGCCTTTGTTAATGGTAGCATTTAGAGACAAACGACAAAATTGAATCCTATTTAACTTTAGATAAATAATGTGTAATAAAAGATAAGTTTGAAATAGGAACTTGTTGGAAACAACAAGAAAATACATTTTTACTTGTTTAAAAATATGAGAAAATGTAGTTTTTCAAGTTTAACACGTCGGAGGAATGTGTTATCTTCCTTGAAGGTTATTGTCGCAAGCAATATTCATTATTGAAAAATTTCGAATTCGGCAGCTCCTCTTTAATTCTTTTTGAAAATTTTAATTTTATACGAATCTAATCTATGATGGTCAGGAAAAACATTTGTTGTATTTTAAAAATAATTTCAGAACTCGTTTCACGTGTTTCGATCTGTTTGCACAAGGTCTTATTTTACTACGTTCTACACGTATATGGTATTTCAGACGAACATTAATTTCGCAGCCACTCTAATCGGCTTATGGAAATTGGCATCGATGAATTGGAATTTCTCCGACAGTATTCCGTTCAGAGTACGTGATGACGGCGGGGAAGTAATGAATTCATTCTAAATCTGAAGAAGTGAATTATTAAGGCTCACACTCAATATGGTTTTATGTACATTCTGGGAACATCGAATGAGCAGCAAAATTAATAGCGACTATCGCATACTATACATTTTCATAGCAAGTTGACGCAGTGCTCTTATTATTTACCAGTAAATCATACATCTATTCCTATATATTTGTAGTAGTCTAGGAGCATTTTAAGTTTTAAAAATTTCTATATGTTTAAGCTTTTATTTGTAAATAAAATTCGGTACCGTGTGGAGGTATTTTTTTCTGCTTTTCGTTCTGAAACGAAAAAACTCTCGAATTTTTTTACTGAAATTAATGAACGATGATAATACGAAATTGAAAATAATAAAATGAGAAAAAGTTATTTACGAAGAATAGGGTATTGCAGCAAAAGTGAATTAAGTCAAATATAAATAATTTGGATTCCTGTCCGTATCTTGGATGTATTCAGCTTTATTTTCAAAATGTTGACATACACATTTTAAAGCGCAAATCTCAAGGAGGCGATTTCGTTTCACAAGAATTCTAAAATAATATCGGCGTGACTAAATCAAATATAGAAAACTAAAATTTGAAAAATAGTTTTTTTGTCACACCAGCACGAAAAGTCCACCTTTCCACACGGAAAACAGGACGGAAAGTGCCCGATTGCCGCCCGGTCTGATAAAGATGGGCGTTACTGGGCGGAAACAATTTTGCCGCCCACTGACGTCTTTTAGCGGGCGGCAAAACATATTACAATGCCTCTGTTTCCGACCTACATATATAATATACTGTTTTATGGGAAATTTGTTTTTCGTTAGCATGTTTAGACATTTCAAACCGTGGGAGCAAAACTACAAACTACAACTCTTTTTAAAAAAAACGTCCATTCAGTACTTAAAGAAGGACTTATTCTTTCATAAAAACATAAAACCACCAAATTTTTAAAATAACAAAAATTATACATAATTTACTGAGGTAATTATAATATCAAGATAATACCTTTATTATATTACACAAGACAGAATACGGATGTGTGCAATGTCTAAATCCGGTATGTCTTTAGATGACTTATTGTAGAGTGGAAAAAGGACATTGAAATAATCCTTGAACTTTTAAAAAGCAATCGCTCATGGAATGTTTCTTTACCTGATTGAAGTCGTTGCTATGACTGCTGTTCGGAAAATTATGTCATTGTGTAATATTTTATGTAATTGCCTAGGATTGTGTGTAGGTGCACTCGCATCCTGTATTGTTTACTGTTACTTACCATTTCATTCGAGATGTCGTATATCATCACTGCCATTAATGATGGTTTTCATTCCATATTCAATTATTGATAGGTTCATTTACGTCATCCTACACACAAAATAATAACATTATTTTTTTCATATTCTATTATGGTTTTTAAAATTTTCTTTCTAGAAAAAATCTTTTGGAAGTAGCCCTTGCTTTGGTCTGACCAAAAATGTCATTTCTACTTATAAGCTTTATTTATTGATAACGTAATTCAATCCAAGATTCCGTGTCCTATTATTTTTAGGTAAGATTGGTTTTCTTGAATGTTTCCAAGCAAAAAAGAGGAAAACGTCATAACGAAGTCACGCAGAGATATCGGAGGTAGTGTATCTATCTCCCTGTATCGGTAGATGTTATCGGACCGATAAGGACTGCGCCTTGCGAATGGAAGCATTGCAGGTCGTTACGGATCTAACCGGCATAAACTACGAAGCGTCGATTTATGGCTGCAAAAACACGCAACTACGATCTTCTCTCGTTTCGATCGCATTATATCTCGACTTTGGTCTCGTCCACGCCCTCGAGTGAGAACGTGTAGCGTCCTCCACGTGTACGTTTCGTGGAAGACGAGTGGCGATCTCGAATACCGCACAAAAATACAGTTGCAATTCCAAAATCACTTCTGTTTCTTAATAATGATTTTTCGAACAAATAAGAAAATATAAATGTTGATACAGGCATAATTTTGATACAACATTGGAATTGGGGCTTCTCAGTATTAAAAATAAAAAATATAGTGCAACCGGATACAGGCCAAATCCCTACAAACACGATTTAGGTGGCTAATATTAGTACAAATATGATATTGTGATCATTATAATCGATCAGCAGCCTCTTGGTGAGTGATCTTAGTGATCTAAAACGGCTAGGACTAATTACCATCTTACTCGTGTTTACAAAACTTCAGTCTGTATCTGGAAGAATTACATTTTCATTTTCGTTTGTTATACTTTAACAAGTAATATTAAGGATTTTTCGGGAAATCAATGCTTTTATATTTCGGATGTAATGGTAAACTTTTTATATTTTACAGAATAGATATTTGGATTTGACCTTGCCCTCATCAGGTTGTAATATATTACAGAGACTGATCAATAATGTAACGTTTGTTCTAATGAGGGTAACCTCAAATTTGATACATATTGAAGCGAGTTCATAAATCTAAAAATCTACTTAATCTATAATATTTAAATGGTTTTGAAACTAGGACAGGTAAGATAGGTAGGATATATTTTAGTTATGCATTTACAAATATATTAAAAATCGATGTTTACAAACTTATACGAACGTATAGTTCGTTTAATGGTCAGGCATTCACCCTGAACGCCTAATAAGACTTGCCTTATTACCTCAGAATGAATTGTCCTCAGAAATTACGCAAGAATACCTGATAAGACATGCCTTATTAAATCTTAATCAGGTCCGGATCAGATAATAATAATCACGCTGAATAAGATGTCACCACTGGATCATCTCTGAATAATGTCCAGGCAACTAAAACGATTTCTGCAAGGTATCGATAACACAACTCACCAAAAAATTTAAGAATTTCATATTGCCCAATAAGTAAGATTCGATTCTAGTAGGATTTTTGCTCCAGAATCCAAATAAGACCGCTAAAATATCCAATTGGACCTAATTTTGGACCAAATTGAAGGTCAAAGGGATACGAAATCTTATTTTAGGACATTTTTCACATCTATACTGTAGGATAGGACCCAAAAGAAAATCAAGAAATGCAAAATCGACTTGGCTTATACCTTTCCAGAAAAACAAAAAAAAATCGATTTTTTACCCCTTTGACCTTCAATTTGGGCTAAAAGTATTGAATGTTTCTTCAACATCATTTTTCTTTAGGCAGTGAATATAGAAAATAGATGCTCAAAACGCCTGAAATCGGATTTTTTACTCCTTTGACATTCAGTATCTCAAAAACTAGATCCAATTGGATATTTTGACGGTCATATTTGGATTCTAGAGCACATTTTCTAGCAGTATCGATTCTTACTTACAGGACAATAAACTGTTGTTGGGCTGTGTAGTACTTGATAATTAAGGACTAAAGAATGCGCAAAAAATCAGGACAATTGTTCTAAGGTAATGCATATAAAAAAGATGATAATGGTTGCTGTAGACTTTATTACACTCATGATTTCATTCATGAAAATTAGAGAAAATTTTGTTAACCAATCACTCTTGATATGTTTTAAAAGCCTAGAAGTTGACATAAATTACTATTTATGTAAATAAATTAATTATAATTGATAGTTACCTACAGTTTCTAGTACTTGCTTAAATTCTGTAAAAATAAAGAGCAGCAGGTGATAATTAGTGGAAATAGATGAATTTTAATGGTAATTAATTGTCGATACTTCACGTACATTGTATAAATTCGGCGATATTAAAAAAAAATATACGATAATAAAATTAAATTAGTGAATTCGCCACCGTTCGACCACATGAAGGAGCATTATAGAAACGGAAATTGAGAAATTAACAAACAACAAGGTTATTGGAAAATGAATCCTCCTACGGTTGAATTAAATTGCAGAAATCGCTATTAAAATGGTTCATTTTATTCTGTCTAACAAATTTTAAGCTTGTTCATGGATTAATAATAATAGTCTTTTGGGTCACCGCTTACAAATCCAGGGAATGTTTTCAAATATTGCAAATGGCAGATCTAATATGGCAGACATTTTAAAAATATGTTTGTTTACTTCATTAGATTCCCTTAAAAATCGTTACTTTGTTGAGTTTGTGGTCGGTTATCTCGGAGTTCATGTCAATTTTCTAAAATTCAAAATCGAGGATCCGATATGGCGGAAATTTTTGAAAAATTTGTTAAAATTCGTCGGACTTGAAAATTTATACTTGAGTTGTTTTTAATTTTGGGAAACTGATATCTAATTCGTGATCAGCGTAAACGAAAATCCACGAGTAACGATTATTTTAAGATGACTTCATAAACTTTTTAACTAAATGAACATTATTGATTTATTAAAGAGCTCCCTTTTTAACTAACATTCTTAGTTATTATATAGGGAAAACATAGTTGACTGACCAAACTAAAAAGTAGTTACGATTACAAACTAGATAGTAAGCATTCAATTTATATGTTGGGACAAACAACTATTTCTTTCCGTCTAAATTTATTTATACATTAAAGAGAGTGGTTGAATATAACGATCTTCAAACGAGTCAAAAGATCGAGTTCAAATGAGTCAAAAGAGCGAGTTGAAACGAGTCAAAAGATCAAGTAGAAACGAGTCAAAAGATCGAGTTCAAACGAGTTTGAAGATCGTTATAATCAACCACTCTCCTTATGAAAATTACTAACGAGTGATAAATTCTAATTCTAATTTATTAATACATTGTTTTATCATTTTGAACATATATTTCTGAAAGCTGTGGATCGCCACATGCAATTTGCATTTTGAATCCTATAAATTCATCATGGTGTTAGTGAGATATAAAATATTTAGTAACCTGGAGGTATCCTGGGGTTAAACATTTTGGCACAGTTCATTTAGTCCGAGATATCTCGAGTCTAACCGTGGTCGGGTTAGTGACATTAATGAAAAATGCATGGAATTTGTAAAAAATTGTGGAAAATCTGTGAGAATAGAGAAGAAAAATACTATTGGAAGATAAATGAACATTAACTGTATATAACGATAATAAATGGAAACTTAAAAAAAAATGGTGTATAACATGGATGGAATAAAAGAATATATAATTTTACAGATTTAAAAACAAATCGATGGAGTCTGGACAGGGGAAGTTTAGAAAAGGTGTACGTATAAGAAATGTTAACAATACATTAGAAATGTTAAGTGAAAATAGAAAAACTGATCAGACAATGAAAATATAGGGGGTGATATCTCTTTTTGTTCGGAGCAAACTAGTTCTTTTGTGGATTTTCACTTTTCTCTTTGTCTTCGATTAGGCACATTTTTTAAAGTTACGCACCATTCCGAATTTTGAGTTCTGTATGTCGTGGACATTTTCCTTTATCTGAATTATTAGGAATTATAACGGCGATCAATACTTTACAGTTTTAATCGTATTTTAATAACTTTCAATAAAAAATTAGATGAATGTTTAAAGATGGTTGCAAATCGTTCATTAATGAAGTTAGCAGTTTTAACCTACGATTTGCATTAGATGGCAATATAGGCTTGAGTATTGAAATTTTTTAACATATTTTTCAAGTCAGGCTGTAAAGCAGCTATAACTGTGTCTCGCCTTTTGTACTATTTTATTATAGAATAAAGACATTTATTATTATTATTATTATTAGCCATCCATAATCCACTTGTGAATTTCAAATATCTCGATGATATTGACGGATGTTTGGACAAATTGATGAAATAACGAAATATGCTCGACAGTTACTGCAAATATCAGCAAATTCATGAAAATGGGTCGGCTTTAAATTCTTTCAAAAGTAATTAATAGTAAAAAATATTAATAATTCATGGACACCTTTAAACAATATACAACGTTAAAAAATATACAAGATTCCGATTTTTCTTGACAAATTTTCATTATTCATTCAACATTTAGGAAACACACCGTAGCAATTGTCAATTTCATAACAAATCAACGTCAATGAAAGTTGAGAAGATTGATGGAAATGAATGGTAGAGGAAATGCATAATCATTAATTGTATTGAATAATAATAAAGGCAACATTTTTAGAGAAAAATGTCAATAAAATATCATAAATTTCCATTAAATGATAATGAAAAATAAAGAAGAAAAACAGAAAATGAAAATTCTGTTGTAATTAAGTGCGTTTTAAAATCGTTCCGTGTATTAAAATGTAGGTTTAATAATTGTTTGAAATAGCCATAATATACAAAGTTTGGCCATCTCGTGGTAGATTTTGATATTTCAATATTAAAATTTAATATTTAAATATAAAAAATTAGCTACTTTAATAAGTAGTGCTAAATAACTTAATCAGAAGTTAATTAAATAACAATAAAAAAAAAATAACACATTAAAACTCCATAGAAACTGAAAAAAGAAGGTGTAACTGTCGATAGTTAATAAATAAAACATTCAATGAAAAGTGAGTAGAATGGGCCAAAATTTATGAAAATTCATTCTTATTAGCTGACAGGAATGAGCACCAAATTAAACTAAAAACTGTTAAAAATACAATCAATTGACATAATTGTACATTGAAATCTTTAAATGTCAAAAAACTATCTATAATATTTATAAATTACTGAAAGTTATCGAAAATTGCATCCAGCATTGGAAAATTCTCAATATTCGAGTGACTGAAAATCATTGAAAATCAATTGAACACCGATAAAAATTAAGGAATAATGATTAGAATTCAAAGAAATTTGTGAAAATGGATATTAACTTATGACAATTGAAAGTAATAAATGTGACGATAAAAATCGAAACTTGAGAATTGATCTTAAGATGGATTATAATTATTTTCAGGAAGTATCAAAAGTACAATGAATTACAGATGATAAGAATGAGTGGAAATTTAATATAGATACCATACAAATAATAGCATAAAAGTAGTCGGAAATTCATGAAAAATAATGAAAATTTTTTTAAAAAATGGTGAAAACTAAAGCTTAAATTTAAAAAAAAATATTTTTCAACACTATTCGACGTGAAGATCGAATTACTAGAATATATCAATTTTATTTTGTCAACTAGAATAAAATAAACGATATTTTTTAGAAAGTTATAAGTATAAATTAATATGAATAAATTCTTCAGTAAAACGACAGGAAACCGGTTGCAGATAATAATACAAACACGGTAAACTAAAATCATGATCAATATTTCAAACTAGTTACTCAGTAAAACAAATATAATAAATAAATATAAATGCAATTGCAGTACATCATAGAAACCGATAAAAAATAATAATATAAGTTGCATGCTATGCAATTATATTAATACTCCTCGATTACATATTCACAATATTAAACAATAATTTTTCCAGAAAATTACGAAATTACTTTATACATTCTGCGAGATCATTTGTTTTTCGAATTATCTGCTCGATTAACTATAATTCTACTGTAAATGTAAACAGCTATTAAATTATTTAATAAATTCAGTAGCTCCAGCTTTCAGTTAATATCGCAAAAAGTGGACAGATATTCGAATTACGAATCAGATTTTCTTTTAACTATTCATCGTTATAAAGCGGAAAATACTCATTGCTGACTAAGACCTCGGGGACTTATGACGGTATTTACACAGACAAATGTAAATGTTACGCTCTAATATGTCTATTGCAAACTGTTTTATTGAACTCGAAAGCTAAGGTAGTTTATGTACCGTGAGATCTGTTATTGGCATTCCTTCTTTTTTAAACTACGCAGTATTCGCAATGAAAATAATTGCCACGGAGAATGGCAATTTAGAATTTGCACAACGGATATATATTGCAGAGCAGAGGAAGGCCAGATGACGTATTCAAAATATTTTGATGTGTACTCTAATTTATCTCAGGGTGAAAAGTTCGGTCGAACCGTAATTTAAGTTTAATTTCACTTCAAACTGAACGAAAATTCTTCGTTGGTTAAAGACAAGATTTTTTATCAAATTTGGTCTACTTCTTCATATAGGTGTACGAAATCAGTAGTTAAAATTTTAGAAAGTTAGTTACGAGAAAAGTTGTTACGAATATTTTTAATTTCTTATATTTAAGGGTGTGTCTCATGAAAAAAGTCACTTTTTAGACTTTTATCAAACATTATGAGACTCGTGACGAACAGGTATTATTGAAATTTATTTAAATAAAAGTGGACTGAACAGTCAGTAACTATGAGAGAAAAAATTAATATTTTTCCAAAAATAGTCATCGTATTTCGTATTTTCTCTGCGATAAGCTTTCATTATTCGACAAAAAAATGTTTCATTATTCGCACCAATTGCTAACTTTGTAGTTGGCAATTAGTAACTTTCTTCAGAACTTTATGTCAGACTTACTTGAATCAAATCAAAATTTGAAAGAGTTTCTGCTTTTGTTTCGCAGCGTAGTATTTGTACAAAGTAATTTTGATGGTTCATTATATTAAATCGATAAAATTGTTTCTTTTGAAAAAAAGAACTTAGAAGCAGCTTTAAAAACTTTCAAACTTCCAAATTAGGCCAATTCGATGACGATATTATTTGCTATATTTGAGACATGACGATTCATATTCTGTTTTATTGATACAGTGATTCTCAGTAATTGATCTCAGATCCTATATTTAATAATCTGGCAAAGATTAGGCGTTTCTTATTACTCTCATTTTGGCTCCCCTATTACTGTTTCTCGTTAGAAATGACAATGTATATAATGATTTTCGTAGAAATACAAAATCACTGGGTGGATTGGCATTGAAAACTGACAAAAATAATTTGTTTCAATCTAGTATAATCTATATAAAATGTTTACATTAATATTTATTGAAATGTCGGTCAGATGACTTAGATTGTAGTTTTAGATGGGGAAGCAGAAGAATTTCGACCTACCTTCTGAGGAAAATTGATTTTTGGGCTAGAAACCGTGATTTGATAAATCTGTGCGATATGCTTTTACCTGAGTTAATGTTTATCGCTATCATCATTATTAAATACTTCGATTATTGTGTACTTATTGCAAATATTGTTTAGGCATTTCGTTTACTCTGTTATAAACTAATATGAATAACCAAATCAAATTGGCCAACATTACTTGTCTCTTAACATTTTCTAAAACTTATAAGTAATATACTACATGTTCTTAGAAAGTTGTAGTTTGCTAATATACCAATGGTTTTTTTAATTGCAGAGGTACGTGGAGTGTACTGTACTCGGGGCCGGAAGTGGTGCTGACGCGGAAGATTCTTCGTACGACAGTGATTACGAAGCTGAAGACTCATTGGGTTCAACGACGGTTCATCCACAATTGGAGTCGCAGGTTTCGTCTTCTACACATTCTGATGTCTCGCGTACAACATCCGACACCCTGGCAGCCGAATTTGCAGAGTATGTTACCATACAGGGTCCCACGGCCATCCAGAGTCCTGGTATGTTTTCACTCTTCTTTAATCTTCGAAGTAAAAATTGAAGTTGTTCAAAAGAAACAAAATTATAAATGACTAGGGCTGTTTTAGTTACATTATTAAATTAAATTAGTCTAGAAGTATAGTGGTGATAAAGCAAATTTAAACAATTGTCGGTGGCCAAGAAACGGAACAATGATTTTAGTGTGGTTTGGAGTTTCTTTATTTTTTTTTGGAGTTGCTTCAGTTCGTAATAATGAATAACAGGTCTATGAGTATGAAACCATTTATTATTGTCCTGGACATCAAAGTCCATGGACGAACCAAAAATTTTACAACACGTTTTGTATGTAGGAAAGAAAAGTAAACAAAAAATGGATACACGGTAGAAAAATGGACAATGAAGTTGATGTTTATCCTCATCATCTCAAAGCTTCAACAGAGTGCAGGTCGAAAACTAACGAATCAAAAAACCGACAGCGCAAAAAACCGGCCGTCAAAAAACAGACAATCAAAAAGCCGTCAGTAAAAATAACGACAATCGAAAAACCGACAGTTAAAAAAACCGACATCGCTTGTCTATATGTAGGCTTTTTAACTTCGGCTTTTCGAATGTCGGCTTTATGACTGTCGGTTTTTTTACCTGTCATCTTTTTGATTGGTAAGGTTTTCAATCCGCACCCGTGACGTTGACACTATCAATTATTATTTGATAATGACGATCGCACTGGTGAAAAAAATTAAAACTATTCCAAAGGAATTTCAGAAGTATATCGGGGATTGCAGAAGTCATGGCTTTACTAGTTTAAAGAGAATAATTGACATAGGCAAAAATAAAAATCTATAATTAAAAACCGAAATTCCAAGTACTCTTTCAATGTATACTGCATGTAAGTCGTAGTGGACAAAATAAAAAGAAACAAAATCAGTTTTGAAAACCATAATTTTGCTCATATTTCACTGCTAATGAGCCCTGAAGTAGTGCAATGATATCAGTTAATCTTTAACAATAACGGTATTCATGTATGTATTATAAACATTAGTTCTTTAAATAAATTATTATGCCTTACATTAAATATACTCATTTCTTAGTCGGAGTGTGTAAAAGCTTAAAAGGTGAAAGTTTAACAGTAGCAATCGAGGAAGAGACTCAGCCAAATCATGCAGTATCATAATGATGAAAGTTGAATAACGATGGATATATACAATGACAATTTTGAATGCTATCGATGCTGATCACTGACAATAATGTGATCAATGATCATAATGACAAGCAACCTCATTATCGAATATCAAGTTCCATTACTACTATTCGTCTTAAAGGATCTAACGATTAATTTATATCGATTTACAATTATTTTCTACAATTATTATCATCATTGGTCGAAGTTACCTTTAACCATAATTAATTTTAGCCAATCAATAAAAGCATCTAAATTTGTTGAGAATTAATTAGAATCGACGTTTTACTAACGGCGGTACCGGGCATCGGGGTTTCTTCTATCACCAGAGTTTTTGACAAAATGGCCTTGGAACGGATGAAAACAACGAGTTTGCATTTCGAATACTAGCCATCATCATTTATCATACTTATGATCAGTATAATTGGTTTTCATTAAGTCATTAAGATCTTCCGAATTTTGATCACTGAATGTGAATATTATGGTCTATAGTCCATAGATGGTGTCTTTAGAAGCATTCATAATCATTGTATTAGTGGACACTTTAGCACCTTGACTGTGCTCCAGAAATATCCTTAAGATATTTTCAAACTATGTATCTCTATTCAATTTTTCCATGAATCGATTTTTATAAAACTTCATAGGACTTGAAGGTATTTTTTGGTGGAATTGAGTGCAGTCCGATTTGATCTGTTTTTATTCATCTGTTTTCGTCATGACCACATAGACGACATCACACACAGGAGGTTTAGCTATTAACATATTTTCAATTGTCTAATTCACGTGTTCAGATTAACGAAAAATTGATTATGTAAAGCTAACAATCTAAATTCCAATATCATTATTAACTACATTACCAGTGAACAACAACCAGTATGAATATAATACTGCTAAGATATATTATAATCACTGGAATCATGAAGCAACAATTGGAGCCGAAACTAAAAGAGCTATCCATATCAATAGATGTAACTGAACATTCAAAATGGTCTATCATATTGTATTGTAGATTTACTTTCATTATTTAATGGCATTCAGCGGAGACAAATTTTTCTGGGTGTAAAATAATTGTGTTAAAATGGAAGATCAGATTAATACACAAACAGGTTATATCAAACTTTTTTTCATAATTAGTGGTTGACATCAACAACACAATAATTTAAATAAGCTTCTTAATGTTATTTTAATTTATTAAAAGAACCGTAACACCAAGTATATGCATTTTGATAAATTTTAGTATCAAGCGGTTAAGAAAATAAAATACTTAATTTATATCAGATTTCATGATAAAATAAATAAAGTTGTGAATTCAACTTTGTAATTGGAATAATAGTAAATATGTTACATCTGATTTAGTAGAAGAGAATACTGTCAATCGCTTCTCAATCGCGATGTCATTACTTACAGGGCAAAGTTCTTCATTGATTAAGCTGCTGATATTGAAAAAAATTCTTCTAACCGTTTACCTCACTTTTTAAACTTTTGTTTTAGGATACACGGCGAGGGTCGAGTTCGCTTTGAAACTCGGTTACACCGAACGACTAGTACAGGCCGCTCTTCACAAATTAGGTCCAGACCCTGGCCAAAATGAACTCCTGGCCGAACTCATAAAATTAGGCTCCATACGTTCCCCAAAATTAGCAGATTCACCAGACGAGCTTGATAATCTATTGGAGTCGGATTTTACTGGCGATGTCAGTCCTGCCCTTCGACCCGTTGTCATTGACGGAAGCAATGTAGCAATGAGCCATGGGAACAAGGAACTATTTTCTTGCAGAGGAATCAAAATATGCGTCGACTGGTTTCGGTCTAGGGGCCATCGAGAAATCACTGTATTTGTACCCAAGTGGAGGAAGGAAGCGTCCAGGCCCGACAATCCGATTGCTGATCAGGAAATTCTTGGAGAACTGGAAAAGGATCGATTACTGGTTTTTACTCCATCGAGGTAAGCTAATTTAAACTTATATTCAATGAAGATCATGAAAAGCAATTAGGGAGAAATTAGATATTTGGAATATTAAAAGTCCACTTTTTCTGATCTATATGACCTGAAAACTTGTGAGCGACAGTAATTAAGTGTTATGCAACTGCTCTTTAGTGATTTTATGGTTATTATTTAGCAATACGCTCTCTCGATTAGAAACTGTAAAAATCACTAGGATTGAATGCATAGTTAATGATTTTCATCAAACAATTCATGACTGTTTCAATTAGGGACTATTCTCGTATTCAGTCCCATTTACGTACTGCTCATTCAGCATCTTTTCATGACCTTTAAATGATCACTCTGATGGTAGCATCAACCTTAGCATAGTGTCCAAAGTTGTGAGGATGCTTTGACGATAGTACATGATCGTTGAAGGCGGACATTTGTTTGTTCTCAGTAGCATCTGATGACATCATCAGACATGCAGACTGTACGGTCACACATATTTAGTAAAAGGTTTGATGAGTTCTGAAAGTATCATTAGAAGAGAAATCAAACGCCATATCAATTATATCAACCGGTAGTCTTCCTTGATGATGGTAGGAACCTTTAAAAAAGTAGAGGTTCATTAAAATGTATCACATATGGATAACCATTTATGTAATCGGTTAAAATGTACAAAAACACAACTGCAAAATTCATCACTTAGATAGGTATCAAAGTGAATAAATTACTACGTAATTATAATCGAAAAGATATGAAACATACGGTCAATTTTGTACATCAACACGATTAAATTTTGCCGCAGGCTTGTTTGATGATGTAACGAACCTGTGGGAAAATAGTGGGGCTTTTCCAGTATAGGTCCCATGGAGGTGTATGCCAATCTTGAAGTGATATCGATAACTCAGCTGTGGAAAGACACGGCCTTCGGAGGAGAAGTCGCGCATACTGATGTAACTCTCGACATTCTTGGGAAGCCCTTCCTTTTTCATTGCTCTTTTTGTCATATTTATACGAAACCAGTCATACGACTCTTCGTTAACTCTTTCTGAAAACGTTAAGATCCGTATTCGGCGACATCCTCGTCTGAAACTCTTGCTCAGCTCTTCAGTTGTTTGGATATTCAAAAAAGTGTATTTTAACATTTTTGTCCGTATCGAATAGATTTTTCTTGAAACATAATCATACAATATATCATCTATCGTACTGTTTTATATTTTCCGATTAATACAATAACTATGACAAATTCGAAAAGGATCATAATTAATTCTTGGTTTCATTAAATTTACATTCGAAGTTGTCTAAATTTTAAATTTAGTTTTACATTAGATTAAGGAGTTTAAAACATGGCGATACTACGGACTAGATAAGACTGTTGTTATATAGATTATATGGTACCATTAAGAGTCGACATGAAAGCCAGTAAAAGTTAAAACATACATATAATGAAAATAGGTTATTTCATTATCTTGTAAATACACGATAATTATTTGAATAATAATGTACGTTAGCTATCTTTACCACGCCTTAATCCTTCGTAAATCCTTGATAGAATGGGGACATTTCCTTGAGAGAAAATTAGTTTTAAGTAGAGCAAGTATGGACTGCAATGCTATTGACTTAGAAGTAGGCTTTTACTAACTTTCAAGTTCATTTAATGAAAAGCAATCGCATCCTTGTCGAAACTGAATTGTATTAATCAAACGGGATGAGATTGATTGATGGTTTCGTTGATAGCGCTGCATAAACTATGAAAATATGTTTAAAGTATCAAGAGGGGAATCTAAAATAAAAAAGATTAAATCTTCACCTTCAACCTAAATAAATATTTAAAAAATATCCTAATATAAACATTTCTGCATTTAATCAGTTTAATAATTATACCATTTGGAACTGTTTATTTCCAGATTGGTTGGAGGAAAACGTATGGTTTGTTACGATGACCGATACATCTTGAGACTCGCCGCAGAGCTCGATGGAATTGTTGTCAGCAATGACAATTATCGAGACCTTGCCCAAGAAAGTCCAGAGTTCAGAAAGGTCGTCGAAGAGAGGATCTTGATGTACAGTTTTGTCAATGATCGTTTCATGCCCCCCGACGACCCTTTAGGTAGAAGTGGTCCAACTTTGGATAATTTTTTGAAGATTGGAGCACGACGAACCGACCCGGCTCCACCTTGTCCGTATGCCAAGGTCAGTTAAAAACAAGTATATTTTATTATCATATAATTAGTGGCATCATTCGTTGTAAAAGAATTCTGACGACCTCAAGACTACATTTTGCATATTGACATATGATTCTTCAGTTTTAGTCTAAACAATTAAATAGTATTTAGGTAATTTAATTATTTTTAATTTGATTATTTATTAGAAATGTACTTTTGGAAACAAATGCAAATTTCGACATCCGGAACGAGGGCCTCATCCTCACAAATCCGTCACCGAAAGGCTTGTAGAGCACGCACAACGTCACCTGCAAGCCCGAGGACCTAGCTTAAGTTTACCACTTCCGGTGGTAAGTTCAGCATCCACTACTGTGACGGTATCTCAGCATCAACCTCTGAGCAAAACCCGATCAGTCTGTGTCCAATCTCCTGTTACCACAGTTCCTAAGAGCAGGTCGGTAGAAAATGTCACCTCTGATGTCACTGCTGCGACTCCATCCATTTATGGACAACAGATTTCTAATGGAGTTCAAAACACTCAAGGTAGAATCACTTTTTTTTTTACTCAAATAATTATTTACACGTTATTTACTAAGAACGTAAACCAAAAAGGAATTCGGGTTTATTGAATTGCATATAATTGTAAAGTTTAAATTCTTTAGGATATTCATCGTTGGTGGGATGGGCTGCACCACGGGTACCAAATCCCGAACCGGAGCCTGCAAATATGCATAGAAAGCTTCAGCGCCAGTTGACTTTAAACCCTAATTGTGATCCACGTCTTTACCAGTTAAAGATGTATCATCAGCAACAGCAACAAACACCATCGCAGCCACAGCAACAGCAATCGACCCACGTACCTCATTCAGCGATGCATCATAGGCCTTTGACGAGACATACCAGTAATGATACTTACCCAGTTCCCATGAGGTTCGTATTTGTGATTATATTAATTGTTAATACACCATACTATACGGCAAACAACATTTTCTGCGGAATAATATAAATACGTATTTGTGTTGAAATAATACCCAAATGTTCTCCGAAGTTCCGAAATATTTCTAACCGTGTATCATTGCGAGAATTTAAAAATTAAATTATCGACTTCACATACAGTTTACATATTATTAGGTATAGTTTCAGTTACTTTCGACCAATATTTGATTTAACGTATTTATCAAAGTAAAATATGTAATTATGGAAATTAGGCAGATTAAGATAAAAGATAGTCTAGACAATTTTATAATCATAGACCTGACAATGTTTCAAAAGATATTATTTATTATTATTAGGGGATTATGCAGTATCCTTTTAAAATTTATGATTTCATTAAACGTTTTCAATGATGGTCGAACCGATAATAGTCACATAGGTTACGATATGTATTCACGTATAGTGAGGAACATTTCCTAACATCAATTGACATAAAAAAAAATATTTATCAAGGTTAAATTGAGCAATGAAGTTGAGTTCTCCTACCTACTCTTACTCTACGTGAAAATTTAGTTTCGGAACTACATTTTATAATACAAAAGGATTTTGGGCAAACAACGCTGTTCGGCACTGATTTTTTCTTTAACAATATGTGTATAAATGTGCGTTTTTGGGCGCATTTCGATTGTTTTTGTAGCAAAAGAGTATTTGCTTTTGACAATCGCAGTATTATTTTTCAATAGATTTTTCATTGGGAAAACAATGGCGTTAGCAGAATTTTCCTATTATGTCTCATTCCTATAAAATCGAAATATGTTAAAAAAATTTGACTCATTCAACCTCACTTTTCTAAGAAATGGGACAATTTAGAAAAATTCTGATGACGATGTCGTTTTCAGCATGAAAAATCCATTGAAAAATGATACTGTGAATGTTAAATAGTTTTTTTTTTTAATACAAGGGCGTAAAATGCGACTTTAACCACTATACAACATGCACCGCTATATAACATGCGATTAGATAGGACTGGCGCGTAAAATCTTACGCCCGTGTATCGAACCTTCGCATAAATCAAACTTTACGCATAGTATGTTAAAACATAAATTCTCTTTTGCTACAAAAATAATTGAAATATGGTTAAAATGCACAATTTGACATTTTTATCTCCATCTTTCCCGAATGTGCGACGTGATAGAAAGATTCTACAAGCTCCATTTTATTGAATACAACAAATCCGTTCGGAAATAATACTGAGATTGTTAATAACAAAAATAAAAAATTTGTTGGTCAGAACAATTGACGCGAACTAATTTCTGAATTTTTTTTTGTAAAATAGCGTAAAACCGACAAATCAAAAAGCCAACAGGTCAAAAAAACGACAAATAAAAAAACCAGCAATCGAAAAACCGACAGGTCTTTGATTCCATTTTTTATTTGTTCGGACTTTTTTTAAATTAATCCATTATTATACTTGAATAAATTTTAGGTGATACCAGCGAACTTGAAAAAGCAAAAGATTTTTGTTGGGCCCATCTTGAACAATATAGGCACAATTTTTTATGATTTTTTTTCGAAAAACATGACAATGGATTAAGATATATAGACATAAAGAAGGGATGTAAATATTTTATTTGCAGTCTGTTAATTGACAATAAAATACTTTAGTAATATTATCCAAACAGTTAAAGTTGGATAGTATTAAAATGAATATTAAAAGGTATTAACCGTTAATATATTATTCGTTCGAAAAAGTGATATCTTTTAACTGATATTGTAATGAGTTCAAATTCTGATGTACGTCGATTTATTAAAAGTGTTTCATTAATTCTGTTTTGGATTTAAGTCTTTGAAACTTGCGTATACCTCTATGCAAAACAGGTGTTGTAAGACAAAAATTCCATTGATTGTGACATAATACTTCCTGAGTTTTTATGCCAAGCACTTTCACTTAGAATATTGTAATAGAAATTAATGAAAAAAAGTTAGGTTTTATGATTAGAACATTACATTTGCGTCACTTAATTTTATTCTTTAAGTTATATAAGTCCAAAGCTGTATAATAATTTTGAGACGTCAAAATAGAAATAAAAGATATGTTATTTTCAAACATTAATATATTTCATTTTTAAATTTGACTTCACAAAATTTTACTTCCCCATAAAAATCAAAATATTTTTATGCAGATTTTATGGACAAAACTGAGTTAGTTTCTGGTATATTGTTAAGTTGTTTCATTATATGTCATATATCATTATTCATATAAAATTTTTTAATCGTTTTTATTCATTTTGTTCTCAGATAAAATAAAAAATCATTAATAAATAAAAGTTAATTTGGCTTTATTTTAGATGATATTTACTTGGTAATCCTGAATATATACAATTAGTCAGATTGTTTTAAATAATCTTATTAATTTTCTTATTTAGAATTTATTAATATACAAAAGCAATTAAAATTGGACAATTATTAATACAACTGACTGATTATCTTATAATAAATTAATATGCCCGATCGAAAATAAAACCTATTCGTATCGTAATAATATGCGTTTATCGTAAACTTTCTCTTACGCATTCCTTTGGAGAGATGGTCTCAATAACTATCTTGAGAGAAAAATAAATACGCACAGTCATGCGGAGTCTTACAGAGCCGTGTGTAATCAAACGTGAAGTTTTACCAATGAATACACTGTTAAAAAGTAAATTTTGACAGATGTTATGAACGGAGTGAGTGAAAGATACACATTGCAAGAATCCAGTAGAAAATGACGTAATACCAAGGTTTTGAAGAGATTGAATAAGACATTTCTAGCTCGTTTGACTTACTCTTAAATATTATTAAAAAGGTTAATGACAATATTTATTTATTAATTGCCATAATATTCAAAGTAAAAATTTAAAAAAGTTCAAAAAGTAAACCCTAGTAGTTTTTTGTTTGGATAAATGTCTAAAATTACAGTGAAAATTCACACTTTGTATAAATTCACTCTTTCAGTAGAGTGGTCTAATTTACACTTCAAGAAATTTAGACAGTAAGTAACCAATTGAAGAAAAAAACCTATTTTTTCTTACTTTATGGCTTTATATAGTGTTTTTAGTTTTATCGAAAGAAATGTGCGATATTTTTTGTTTTTTACGATTATTTTCGAATATTTCACATTTCATTTTTGACAGTTATCCAACAACATTTGCCAGGGTTAAATAAAAAATATTAAAATTTTGAAATAAGATAGAGTGAGAACGGATCCAGAATTTCTAAAGAGTGAAAAAAAATCGATATTCTTATGATATAACTTCCGTATAGATACACTCCTTTTTCGTTACATGGTCAATTTCAAAATACAGAGAAACCTAATAAATCTGGATTTAATATTACGTAGTTAGTAACCACTTTTTAAATCTAGCGTTTATACAAAATTTTCAAGTTTTTTATGCATTTTTTACAACCGATTCGACAGTTAACGAAATTTAAGATTTGAACTTTCAAATTATACGAAATGAAATAATACTAAAGGTTTCGAATCTGCATCCAAATTTATATTCTGAAAATTTTCCTTTATTTGATCATATTAATTAACTAACGTATTTAATAAAAAAGTAGATAAAAATATAATAAAAATCTGTAACCTCCTAGGTATCTTTTATCGTATATTTCGTGCAGTATACTAAACTTGTTAAATACAATATTTTCGTATTTTGCTCCTGGCAATTTATCGATTATTTAATAGGCTTTTAGTGTTTTCGTATAGAAATTTGTCACGAGCATGAACTGCTGTGACAGACAGCATTTTGTAAAATATATAACTAACCATTTTATTCCATTAATTTTAAATCGATATCACGTTAAATACATTCCAATAAATAAAATTACTTAATTTCAAAAAATAATTTATTTCAAAGGTAGTTGAAAATTATTTAGTTGTAATTGAGTTAAAATTTCGACGAAGCAAAAGTAACTAACGATAAAAACTCTTTCTAAATTTCATTATACGAATTGGTACTAAGTATGGATAATATTTCTAACATTCATATTCATAACTCATTAAAAAAATATGAGCTTTAGTCCAATAAAGAAATCTAAAACTATCTAGAACTAGTACATTTTAATTTAGTAGTGCTAAAGATAATTACCTCTTTTACATTAGTTTTTACAACTTATTAAATATGTTCTATATCTATTCAGGTGTACAGTCTTGTGTAAAGATTATTATTTCCTATTTAATTATTCAATCAGAGTTTTCATTATGTAATTTGACTAAACTTATTTAAATGTGTTTAAAAGATTTTGACAATTCAATACAATTTTCTTCTTCTCAGTTTCCAAATAGGTTATGGTATAACGAAACGACAAATTTTCTATTTATCTTAAGTAATTCGAAAGATAAGTTAAGGCATCTATAAATGCTAGCGATTTGGTCAATAGCTCTAAAACAATTGAAAGGAATTTAGAATAAAATTAATTGTTCATTAAGTACTGGAAATCTGAATTACATTCAAAGTATGTCAATACTTTTTGTTTTGCAGGATAATAAATGCAAAGATTAGTGGTTTATTTATTGCAGTCATGTATCATAACAGTAAATTCTAGATTGATTATAAATGTCATCGAGACAAAAATGTGAAAATCCTGAATTGAAAAAATGGTAATTTTAAACATATTATAGTAGGTGAATAAAAACTCTTAGATTTGACAGAATTAAACTTTGATAGTTAAACTGTATGACCAGAAAAAAACATGATCCAAAATACCTGGAGTAAAACTATCAGGATAAAATATTCTGAACAATATTGGTTAAAAAATGTGAATTTCATACGTAATTAGTCGTTACTAAAACTGAGGTTCACACTGCAAAATCTGGTGTCTTTATGGATTATATTAAGTCAAGACACTGTGTCTTTATTTAGGCGTTTTAAAAACGAATTGTCTCAAAATTTAAGATCTTTTCTGTCTAATGAAATAAAACACGTTTAATTTGTAACTTCTGGTAGTTCCTTCGATATTTTTCGGATCCTTATTTGTGGATAATGACAATAGAAGCGAAATTTGATCATAATACGCTTTACCTGGTGGCGAGTTTTCATAACAGACAATTAAAGTTATTATCCCTTAGAGAAGAAGATAGTAAAATCTACTAACTCTTAAAAGGGATAATTATTCGTATAGTTGTGACGACAAGGATAACTAATAAACGAGATCGTGTACAAATATTCAGTAATTTTTAGCTTGCACTGATTAGTTTCCATATTGGAATGAAATTCAACAAATTTTAATGCGAAATAAAATGTTTTTAAATGTTATCATACATTCAATGCTTTTGAAACGTTTTTTATCTTCCGAGTTTATCGTATGTTACACATTGCAATCGATTCTTTGCGAAATATTGAAGACAAAATTGTAATTTTTCAATGGAAGTGATATGTTACATGGCTTGTTATTTCGGTATAACCTGTTTAAAATGAATAATATTTCAAACTTAAAAATTAATTAACACCGCAGATAGATTCGTTTGAAAACCGTTATTATTGTATTATAATTTGTAGAATTTATTCAAGAGTAGAAACAAATCGAATCAAGCTATTGAACATTTTGCACACGATCTCGTTAATTGTGATAGTTCACTGCAAGATCGGGTATCTTATGGGTGTCTTAAATGAAGACACTAAGACACTCTGAAGTGTCCACATTAAAATGTGGTACGTTTACTGTATGATTTTCGGACAACTTAAATCGATCTGCTTGCGAAACGTTCAAAATATCGCAAAAACGATCTAGAGTTACAAATTAAATGTGTTTTATTTCATTAGACACTAAATATCTTAAATGTTCAGACATTCCGTTTTTAAAACGCCTAAATCTAGACATATTTAAAATAGGAACACTTTTATGTGTTTAGTGTCTTTATTTAAGACACTCATAAGACACCCGATTGTGCAGTATAATAAATATCGAAATGTACTAAACGGAGCAATTGAACTTCTATAACATAATGGATGTTTTATTTAATTGCTTTTTATATCTACATTATTTAACATAATAATAATAGTCCAAACAATCAATATTATCCTCTCTTTTGTATATCAATTCATTTCATTAGTCTGAAAACCTTAAAAATACACGATGTTTACTCAATACACAAATCGTGATTTTCACAAATATTGACACAAAAGAGCAAATAACGTGCACAATAAGAAATATTGATGTCATTAAACTATCATTCAGACGTTATTTGTATTTGAGAGAGAGTATACTGAATGAAAGAATTGTATTGCTATGGACCATTGACAAAATTCATATTTTACGTATGTCTGGCATAAAGAAAAAGATATCGATCTATCTTTTTAAATGACTGGAGGTGACCTTCGGTAACTTTTTGCTTTTCTGTTTCTCATAATACTTTCTAATTTTTGTGCTATTCAAGTCATTGAACCACATTATGAGTCATTGTATCCGAAAGTGATTGCTTCATATCCGTATACGAATTTATACTACAATCTGTCAATATAGGTGTCAATCCCAACAGTATTAATTACTTATACATTTTATTCAATTATATCAGAATACGTCTGGATTTTTACATATCAATTTTTAACACTCTTAGACTTATGTAAGCTTGAAACAAAAAATTACATAAGCAAATTCTTTAGTAAATTTAATATAATATTCAATTTACAAAATGTGGGAAAATTCGGTTTCAAAGTTTCATGTATCATTTATAATGGATGCACATATTCATCAAATAAATAAGATATTGAAGAAGTAAAAAATTAGTTTTTCCTAACTTGAAAGTGTACAATATTGAGCATTTTTAAAGGGACCATTCCTGAATTACATTAAGTAATAATTTAAAAATTTCTTAATATTTCTGGTAAGAAACAACGTGAAAAAGAAAAGAAATAATTTGACATTTTTTCTCCATTTTTGACAAGAGAGTTACAGAAACAAAACAGAAAAAGAATTGTCCAAAAACATTGAAACTTGTGGAAGAAGAAGCATTTTTTTTTGTTTTTTAACAATTTTTGATATAATTTAGATACTCTAATTTTTTCAAAGTCAAAATTTCGCAAAATTCATGTTTTAAATTGTTAAAGAGTGTTTAAGATTTCGGAAAGAAGAAATTTTTTTCTGTTTGTACTTATAAATACTTAAAAATATTTTGTTCATTTTGCAAATAATCTAAAAGAAAAACTCTTACATTTTTTTATCATGTAATTTCTCACCCAATATTGTATCAGAAAAAATATCTTGTATTTTTTTAAATCATTATATTACATAGTTTTAGGTTGTAGTCATAATCCACGTTACCTTTTGGATTTTTTGCATTTTGACAATTTATATTCTAATTAATGCATTCAGCTCAGTCTTTTTTCTTTTTTTCTGTTACTTTTGTGATGAAAGAACATATGCAAATCTTTAGGAAAGCATTCATGTTTATTGTTTAAGTTTTACAAATAAACAGCTATAAAAAATTGACATTTTTTCTACAAAAGTCATTATTGAATGTCATGTTTTTAATACTCGAAAGTCGCCAATTATGAATCCGGAGGACAAAATGATCGAAAAACACTTTAGAAATATCTTTCGCACAAAATTATTTATCGTCGCAAATATGATAGTTTTACTAAATCCAAAATGTCAGATACGATATGTCGGACAAAAATTGCAGAAATTACTCGGAGATTTTCTTTGTCACTGGTTACTATTCCGATATCAGATTTACGAAATTTAAAATAGCGGATTCAAGACAACTACAATGTCGGTATAAATTCAAACATGTGAAACAACTGTATAGTCATACAGTATATGTATAGTAAATCGTTTGCTCTCGAGTCGCAATTTTAAATACTCAATTTTGAATTCTGACAATTTAAGGTTGGATTCGTAATCAGCGATATCGAAAACCTCCATATAACATACAACTTTTTTCACATGGAGATATTCCTAATTTCTGATCCGCCATATGTCATTCGCCATTTTCAATTTGGTAAAATCCAGGTCACATTTACCAGCAATCACCCCCGAAAACCACCAACAATCAATTTGAAAAAAAATAGACATTTCTAACATTTTTGTCGGAATCTGATGAAAGTAATGCCAGATTCGTAATCAGTAATCCCCAAAGCCGCCGACTAATGATTTTCAACTTATAAACAATAATGTACCATTTCGATAAAGCAAGCAACTGCTACGATTAGAGATATTTAATTGGCCGAAACATGTATAATTTTCTGTGCAAAAAATACTTTTTTGATGCAGTTAGGCGTAAAATGACGAACGTATTAACATAACGATTTTGCTGAGTCATCATAGTTAAAAATCATTGAAAAATGGCCATTTTTCACACCCACTCAATCAAAAAAAGTTATTTTACGCCCTTGATATGAAAACAACTATTATAGTACTCAATTTAAGCTTGGAGATTAGGACTGTCACCAAACAGTGTACCTAAAATATTCTTGCTGGGAAAGATACATTGAGAATGGTTTTTATATCTGGCGTATTCTCAAATACGTAAACAATGTATATAATTATACATTATTTTATATTATTAATTCTATTAATAGTATTTTCTTCACCTTTCCGAGATTAACATTAATGTTTTTTGTTATGAGTTACAAATAACACTTTTGACAAAATGAATCGATCGCTTATAACGATCATTATAAACACTCTACACCGTATCAACGTTTTTTCTGCATCTAAAGTTTTGTGACAAAAATAATTAATTATTTATAATTTATTGCAGTTGGGATCGACATCAGGAACATCGCCATCATCAACATCAGCATGTAACTCGGATAGCGTCAGCACCAGATTCCTACCGAGCATGGCCCCCTCGAGGTGCCAACATGGCTGCCCCAACATCCAGAGCCCGATTGGGTACTTCCGAACCGCAGCTGAATCTCCTCCCATCGTCTCCTTCAGCATCCGGTATGCACATGTCTTGGGAGACCCAAACCCAGGATGCCCGTAGACGTTTACATTATCATTTGGCGAACATCTTCCCCGAAGAACAAGTTCAGGCTGCCATGGTGTTGCATCCTCACGAAACCGATCCACAACAGATTTGCGCTGCGATTCTTGCAATGTTTCCCAAACCGTGAAAACCCCATTTTCCAACTTCCGACTAATTACTTCGCGGAAGTAAATTAAACTCGTTGGGAACACTCTCTATGAGAGTTATTAGAATTTGAAGGGTACGTCATCGATGACGTCATTCAATCCTTACAGAAAGGTAGAGTTCGTGACGGGTAATATTTTGTAAAAAATTATACAAAATATAGGCTGAGATCTTTCGGAACTGTTAAAAAGGATTCAATTTTCCAGAAAAAATGTCAAATAAAACGTGTACGCTTATACAGTACTTTGGAAATGATAGTGAATAATTGTACAGAAATATTTCAAAGCGAGAATTACTGGTGGACCCTCAAAACGTGAAGCAGTAAAATGAGTTACTACGCAGCACGTTACACATTGTTAATCGTTATACATCAGATTTTACACTTATTACTTGACGTTAGTTATCTGGCTACTTTCTTGTTTTGCGGAATGTATACCCAGATGCTAAACTTGACTAACAATTTGGAAATCGACTTCATTTGAAGTCATGATGCAGCAGGTTACGTATTAATAGCATCCAGAAAAGTAGTTCAGTTGTTGTATTTTAACGTGATTTTCATGTAATGTTTTTTAATATTATTCATGTAATGTGACTTCCTTGAGTTTGAGTCCGCATTGAGAAGTATATTTGAAGCTTAGGTGATTATCACTCTAATAATTATTTGGTTCGAAACTGTTAATCGAGTACCTTTGAGTTATGTGAATCAACATTTGAAAAAATTTGTTTCAAGATGATGATAGTTTTCTGTATAAACCAAAACGGTCGACGTAATCAAATTCATTAAGTATAATTTTAAAATGTTCATCAAGTTTTCCTTAAATTTCATAAGTTTCACGAACAGAATTATTTTCATTAGCTTTTACTGATGACGTTTCGTCTTTTATTGATGACTTCAACAAACATATTAGTTGCAGTTCGTCCAGTAACAGAATTTTATCGAACTCGTTAAAGTGTTTGAAGTCATGCTTGAGGAATTAATTAAAACAATGGAAACTTATTAGGTGTCATTCGTCTAAACTACATGATCATTTTCTATGTAGTTTTTCATTTACTGGAACTCATACCTACTCATCTTAGACAAAATTAGCATAAGACATCATCCCAGTAATAATTTACTGTCGTTGATCAGCATTGTAATTAGTTAAATACCAACTGATGGAAAATAAAATCCTTCCTATAATTCCCCATGAAGATTTTAGAAAATACTAGATCAGAGTCGTTCAATCTGACTATTTTTATCATTTCATTAAACAGTAGTTAACTAACTAAAGAACTCAATCGTACCGATTAAGATCCGTTCCAAAAATGCACCAAATTGTTCCGACCTAATTTCTAAACTAACCTATAACCATTAGGCAATATTTTGATCCTCCAAATAACTTTAATTAAATGAAAAAAGCTGGACTCGAGGAAAATCACTGAATTATTAAATAATTTTTAACGAACAAAGGTCAGTGTACGGAACTTGTTGAAATCGAGTTTCCGTCGAGGTGAGAAAAATCTCCATAGTGAGATAAAGAGAGACGAGAGGCCCTGCTTGTTTCACGTCGCATAAGTAGGGAGACCTGCTTTTACAGACTCGACATCGAGCGTTTTTTCTGCGAAACTTTCGCAAAATGCCGATGCTGTAAATGAATAATTTATGTCGTGCATATTTTTATAATAAAACAAACGCAGTGGAATTCTCGCCCAGCTAGCCAAAATGGCCAGCGCAGCGCAGAAGATGTCTCTCGGGCATTATCGATGGAATGCGATCATTTCACGATTTATTTTTTTGGTTTTATACATTTTAAGAACTAAGATCTGTTTATTTCTTATCCTATCATTTTTTTTTAATCCGCAAGGATTTACGATCGTGCATTAGCAGCCAGGGCGAGCGTGACTCATATTGAGTCGGCCGACAACTTGGTCGATTTTTGGTTTCGACCCAATGGCACAAGACATTTCTCATCTGTCAGAAGCAATTTATGATACAGTTATAAATTTGTAAATTCTCAAAAATAATATCTTAACAAAAACAATTGGATATTGGTACACGTTCCCGCAGGCTCTGCCACTGAGAAATGTTTAGGTGCACTAGAGTTATGAGATTTGTGTTCTTAATGTTGACATGGCTAGTTACGGCGTCAGGTGAGCGACTCGCGATTATTAGCGGCTGTGAATTACGAAAGCCTCTATATAAAAATAGTTGTCAACGATAACCGTGATACAAATATACATTATTTGCACGAGATGTACATGATACCCATCAGGATAAAACGCAAAGTTTTAATGTCTACATCGAATGCAAAATGTATATATTTATGAAGCGGTATCTTCAGAAATTCGTGATTCACTCCGGCATTCGTCACTATTGTGCAATGTTTTCCTTTCTTGTTTTAATTGTACTTGTACTATATTAATCTTAATTCGATGCATCGAATACGTCGTAATTGTTTTAGTCTTTTTGACTACTTTGTTATATCCATTGTATTTAATGTTTATGTACCCCATTCGCAAAAAAAAAGTAAAAACAAAATGCGTGAAGGTTTCGATGACGATTACAGTACCATCGAATTATGTACGATCCATTTTTATAAAATCGGGATCGTCCTTAACGATCATCCGCAATAACTCGTTTTTATTACTATCGCTATTAATTCATGCACACGCACAGCTGCGAATCAATTAGACCGTCTAGTTTTTAACGTCTAATTCAACGACAAACATAATGGGCATAATTCTAATCGAATTTAATTTATTAAATTCGATTATAATTAATTTTAACATAGACTTTTGTCCCCTTTAATTTTTACATACATTTTCTTCGATACGGAATGAACAAATTCTCGGCTAATTGGGTTTTTTAGATGTTTAAAAATCTGAGAAACGAGAACTTTAAGCATATCCTTCCGAAGAAAATGACATCACCGATCGGACTGTCGAGTTTCTTCGACATTTACGACTGACTAGAAATGTAGGTTCTATGCATTTTTCAGACATTTTTTTTATAGGTTCCTTTCGGGACGCTTTATTGTGTCGTTGTCTATTCTTAAACCGAAATTCTATTCATGAATTAAGACGGTGTAAGCTCCTGTAATGGAAGATTTTCGTGCATATGAATATTTCCTTTATACCTAGCTTACAATTTTCAAAGTAACCTTTGAATGTAAAGGCCTCAGCGATGATTTTGAGAAATCGTTAGTGCAAAAAAAATGAATTAGACACGATATCGTTTATAGCAGACATGGAAGGAACGTCACATTTTCCCAAAGCTCATTTTTCCAACTATGTTATGTGCTAAACCGACAATTGTTGTTTAATATTAGCAGCTAAACGCTTGTTAATCAACCGTTAACCATATTCGCCTTCGAGGTAACATTGTATCACAACAAGGGGCCAAGACGGTGGGTGTGGAGGGAATGGAAAAAAAATGTTGCGAAAATTGACTATAATATGTTAATATTATGTGAAATATTATATATGTACATATATAATATAAAAAATTGTGTATCAATGTTATCGCCAATGGATTGTGAAATAAATGTTTTCCTTTTTCTAAATCGTCTTTTATTATTTCAACCGATTACATTACAACTCTTCAACGATTGTGGGAAATTTTCGAAACCAGAGCAAAGTTTCAACTTCGAGTTCGTGTTTAATATATTTATTATTATTCGTAATTTGGTAGCATGTAATCGTATGAAATCGTTTAACAATTTGATTGAATTAATAATCAGTTTATGTGAAATTGGGCGAGTAATTCGATTATCTGATGTTAGGGCAGTATAATTTATTACGAAATGTAATTATGATTTACAATGCATAATAAATGCTCTTTATGGAGTAATTGCTGATGTAAAATACGTGTGAGGAAATATGTCTTTAGACGAATAATTTTATTACTAACTGGAGAATTGTTTCGATCGATTCTATCGGTAAAACATTGAATAACTATGAAAGTTATTTTAAAAGTAAGATCAAGCGTATAGTATACGCAACTAAATTAATTTTTATGAATTATAGTAAAATTTTATTAACAAATTTTTTAATGTTTCTCAGTAGGTAATTAATATTTATCGACTGAGCGCGGTTACCATCGGAGGCTGTACCCACAGAAGATTTATCCTTGATTTGGTTTGGATCTCATCTAAGATTATTTTGTTAATTTTGTAAAGGATTTGGCCACATTTTTGTCAATGTAAAATATCATATATATATATATATATTATCGTGATAAATACTGCTAAGCAATAATTGTAATTTGATATTAATATAACCGGCTGTTAGTAATTCAGATATCTTTTGTGCCGCCTTTATTTCTTTGTAGTTCTTTGATCTAACAACGTTTTAGAGGTTCGCTGAAAACCACTTGCGATTGCCCAAATACATTTCTACACTATTATAAATAAGAAAAATTAAAATTGGAAAATTACAAAAATAAAAATTAAGTACAATGACTTCATTTCACTATTTGATATATAATTGATGTATAAATTCTAAAGTAAACAGTCTTCGAAATTAGTTCCAAATAATTTTCTATTTATTTTTATCTTTGAATTAAAATTTTTGTTTCTGGTTTCAATATCAGTACCTACTGTTATTTGCGAAATTTATGAGTTTAAGAATATCATATAGATTTGAAAGTTTGTGTAGAGAGTAAAAATATTACTTTTCGGATTCGTTTGTTTTTACAAAATCTTTTTCTAAAGTGGTTCACCGGTAGAAATCAATTATTTCCAAAAATGCTCGGTCAGTTCTCACTTAATTTCTTTGGTATTTTCTGGGAATTAGAATCACCTTTATAGTTCCTGAATGTCAAAAAATTAATACAGAAAGTTTCCATATAGACAAGGCAAAATATCATGTATAAGGGTGTTCTTAGATCGCCGATAATGATTCTTACGTTGGAATTCCAAAATATAAGATGGACCACCACATATAGCCAATATTTTCTTCTAAATTTGTTGTTTTTAAAGCAATTTGTTCGGGATTTCATTTTAGGTATTTGTGAGGTTTCTGGTCAGTATTTTGTCGTTGCACGTGAAGAATTAAAGATGGCGAACCAAAGTTTTTTGAAGTCACTGATCACTGATCGGCGAATACAAAATGGTGAACCCAATTTAGTGACTGTTTAATACTAAACTCTACTAAACAAATATTTTATATTATTATTTTGACTTTTAGCGATAAACGTTGCACCTACTCTTACCACGTGGAGGAAGACAATATTCACTAAATTTTCTTTTTGCATTTCTTTGTTATTTTTGTGATTTTAAAACGTTATACAATACATAAATGAAAAAAAAAGATTCTCTACATTAGCTCCCTCTATAAATCGTTTAACCTGTGTATACCACTTTTAAACCGAAAATATTTTAAACCTTCTTTATCCGTTTACTACTCTAAATATATGTTGTAAAATCTTCTATAAGCTGTTTTCTTTTAATTTTAAAGCGATTTTTGAACTAACAAATGATTGAGTAGTATGAGGTTTAACAATCTTGATAAGGTAGCCATTGCGATTTCTTCATTGAGGTAATTCTGATGACAAAGGGATTTCTTTATAAGAAAGCTTCTTTCATTATACGGCGTGAAATCTTAACATCCCTATGTGACTTCCAACAAATTAAGATCGTAGGGCTTTTCGTGAAAATCTTCATTTTTTAGTAACTATACCTAAAATGTTGAGGATTAACTATTTTAATGTATTTGGAATCAATATGTGAACTGATTTGGCCGCCAACAAAACAAAAAAAATGTATTGAAATTTATCATATGAAAATAGCGATGCGTACTTTGTTATAGAAGAAAACCTGTTCGAAAATAGTTATGAAAATAACAAGTGCTATGTCAATGATTAAGTTAAATGAAGTGATATATTAAATAAGTAATCTACATATAATATTCTGTCTTATTCGACCGATAGATCTTCGTTTTTCATAGAGTATTTTACAGAAAGCTCGCGGTCGTTTTTTCTCAGGTAAATAATTGAATACATATATTCACGTAAAATATCTTATTTAAAGATACTAATAATAATACTCAAACCGCTACAGATTATACATAATTAAGACTCGTTTATATGAATGATTCTTTAATAATCCTCCAGTCCAACGTGGCAGTTTTCGTATTAAAGAACAATGTTATAGATTTTAATGACAATGTTTAAAGACGTTTTAAATATATTACACCTTTTTTTCTTACCACAAGGCGTTTCATTTCTGGCCTTGAATTATCGATTTTGTATAAGTTGATTTCGAATATTAAAAGGAAATTTTAAAAATAGCGTATTTGAGAATATCCAGTGACTAATGTGTTTCCAAAATAAAAAATAATTGAATATGAAGATTTAAGGCTGTAGATGAACCAATCAGATGGTATTTTTGCACTACTAATTTTTAAAATTTTTCTCTAACGTTTGCTTCTAAAGCCAGAAACTCGTCAGGATTCATTAGAAGAATTGCAAATATGTCAGAGAAAATTTTAATTCGTAAAGATGGAAAGGATGGAATTTTATACGAAACTGTTTTTTGGATTTTTTTAAATTTTAAACTCCAGAGATTAGATAGGCCGGGATCTACAGCCTTATATCTTCATATTTAGTAATAATTACTACGAAGTGAACCAAAAAAACTTATTGATTTAGGATGTCCTATATATATAATGAAATGCATATTGTTAATATTGCGCTGAACACATTGCTGATATATATCCGATTTTTCGAAAACAATCAATTTTTTCATTAACTTCATTTGCTTTTAAAAGTTTATAATTTTTATTTTAAAACTGCGCGTGGTGCGCAATTACTGATAATTACATTAGTTTGCAATCGCAAGACAACGAAGCAGTTTTCGTAACAATTCACAACTACTAAAATAATTACTAGATGAAATCTAAGTCTATTTTTAAATTGGTGTTCTCAGTAATTGTGAATTATGATAATTCAATTTAATAAAACGATACTTATTTTGAAAACTGATGAATTCTCAAATAATTTGTTTGGTTATATGACATTTAAGAAGTTCGTTTTGGAATTATTCTGTTTACGAATTTTTTAAGTGTATCATTCCAGCATATGTTATTCGGCATTTGTTTATTTTTCAAATTTTAAATATGTGTAATGAGTTTTCTATTACCGGCATATAATTAATAGCAGCGATATGTTGAGTTTTCCTTCTACAATGTTTGCTTACTAAACTGAGCACTAATTCTTGACGATCTTTGTAACACATTTATGATTTGCAATTTGTCGTAATATTCGTTTTTTAAAGTATTTAAAAATAATAATAGTCTTAAAGCCGAAAATCGAAAAGCCGACAGTAAAAACCCAACACATCAAAAAATGACAATGTAAGTACCTAGCATAGATTGAACTGTCGGTTTTTTGACTGTCGGTTTTTCGACCTGTCAGTATTTTGATTTGTCGGCTTTTCGACCCGCACACAGACAGTCATTTTTGAAGTGTCGGTTTTTTGACTGTCGACTTTTCGAGTGGTCATATTCGTGATCAGCGCATTAAATTACATAAAATATAGGAAGTTACAAATAAATCGCATGTCAGCACTAGTTGGAAATACCTCCGCTTTATAAAAGATTCAAGGTTTCAACCCCTAATTTCATTCGTAAAAACGTCATGTCTGCCGAAACAAAAAAATAGGTATCAAATATTTTTCGATCCTCTACGAAACGCGCGTTAGGAAAAGTCAATACCCGAGTGGCACTTGGGTAGTGTTCCTTGTAAGTTTCGTCGCGAAATCACAAAAAACGCCTCGGTAAAAAATACTTAAATTATTGCAACTTTTATAAAACAACCCACCTATTTCTTAATCTTTGGTACCTATTTTTATTTAAAAATAAATACATATTCATGCAGGTCCAAGGGAAATTCGAAAAACTTAGTTTTCCTCAGGTATGCTAGAGAATTTGAGTGCGTTGTTGAAATGAACGCAAGCAAATATAAAATATACAATAATTTGTTGTTTCATTGGGTATTAATATTCGGAAAGTTAAAAAATGGTATGTATTTTTACCGTTGCACTATATTTAATTTATGCAAATAATGTATTAATATAAAAAATAAAATGTATAGAATAATTTTTTATCACACCAGCACGAAAAGTCCATCTTGCCGCCCGGTCTGATAAAAATGGGTATCACGGGGCGGAAAAAATGTTTTTTCCTCTCGTTTACAATCTGTTGACAGTCATTCATCGGAAAACACTCTGTCACGCCGTAAAGATCATTGAATGTGCTTGACAGCCTTGGACCACTTTACACTCCCTAAAGGCGAGTTGGACTTTTTTGTACGGGTGTGACAAAAAAATAGTGTACGCATCGCGGGCGAAAACACGCATCGCAAGCCTCGATCGACGAGTGGTCCGAGCAGAAGGAAAAGAGAACAGTGTTTTCACCCTAAATACGTATTACACTATTTCTGACACTCTGAGCGCAAAATGCTATTTTGCTCCCTATATCGCGGAAGCAAAATAGCGCGCTCTCGTATGAGAAAATAATATGTGCAATAAGGGGAAACAAGTGCAGATTTTTTCGAATTACCGACCTCGCTTTGTTAGGGCGTCAAACTCGCCCTTGTTCGCAAACACCTACTTTGCTCCCTAGCTCACAATGTACTATTGTTTTGTACTTACTTCCAATATTAGACTTTCATAATGCATAAATCCGCACTTCTTGAACCTATAACATTAAAGGATTTAATCAGATACCTACATAGTACCTTTACATAGAAATGAAAAGATTCTCGTGCGTATTCCACATCAATCAGATGTCATCAGAGTATTTGAAATCATGATATATTAGTTGAGTGAATAGTAAAATCAATCACTTTCGATTAAATTGAAATCGATCATGTTCAGTTTTAGAATCAATCTTAAGTAAGTAATCGTATGATATTACTCTTCAAAACCATTTATATAGGCATTGTTTTGATTAAGCGTAATGCACCTCTTCCGATAATAACGGTGAGCTTCGATCAAGTTTAAATGAACAGTGCCCGCTCTTCATAGACCCTTACAAATATAATTTCTCTCATACCAAATTCAACCATGAATTAAACAAAAAAACCAGTTTTTGAGAGAATTCTGCATTTAGTGATTTTTATGAACAAAATTACTGATGTCGGGTAAATAAAATAAATCACATCAACAACTATGGCTATTTTAACGTTCTTTTTGTACCCTACAATTTACCTACAGAACACCTTTACCTACGATGCACATTTCTCCAATTACAGCCGATAAAATTGGTATTTTTGTGGTTTTGCTGTCTATTTTTTTTGTTGGAAATAGGCAAAGAAAAGTTACTTATGAATAAATGGTAAAGCTTAAATATTTTTCTATATGTAGGTGGCGTAAAATATTTCGCACATTATATATTTTGTCCTCAGATATGACTGAATTATGAGTTAAGATGAATTTTCTAGTTGAGCAGGCAATTCCGTGCACGCTGACTTCAAAGCTGGGTGAAAAAAGCATAAAGTTTCCAAAGTGCATTTGGGTTATGCAGATAACCTGCTACGTTCGATAAGCGAACATAATAGTTTGCATTCATTGTAGTAATTGTAAATGCACGTTAAAATGTAAAAAGTGTTTATTTAATGTTAATTATTTAACATTACTATATTAATAGTATATGGTTGCAGAAAGTGAGAAATTAAAAATATCCATATTTATGTGCAGAAAAACTGGTTTTGTTGACATTTTCTAACTGAATCATCAAGTGTTTCAAAATCTTACATGTAATGTAAAAGCGTCCTTAAGTCTAAACATAATTCAATTATTGTGACCTTTAGCAAATTCCTTATTTATATATGGTTGATGATCCTGTGCTGTAAATGGGCAAACTCTTTCGTTAAAAGGGAAATAGATAATTTTTTGCTCGAAATTTAAAAATGACCCTGTGTGGTGGAAACGCGTCGATTTCCCCTCTTTTAACCGTCGACATTCACCATACATAAAGAACAGAAATACTTCACTTTTATTTCTACGATATCAGTTACAGGTGCAACCTTAATCGTTACTGAAGTGTGCTAAGTTTACGGTGCTTTCTTTTTGTTTCGACTTCCAGAATATCTTCAAAATGCTACGGACACCAGCTTCCGAACAACTTGAAGATTACAAAAAAAATTTGAAAGTTTGTAATATTTAATTACTTTTTTCAAATCTGCAATCCATTGCTTGACAAAAATATATCGTTTAGTCTTATAATTTGGTCAAATACATAAGAAAATAACAGTTTGTGAACACATATGACCATTTGTTGTGCGGGTTCAAAAGTCGACAATAAAAAAAAACTGACAGGATTAACATCAATTAATTAAATTAGAGAAATAAGTTTCGGATTTGTTTTAATGGATGGTTGTGTTTTTTATGTATGGTATTATGGTTATTGTTCATTTCATTCAATATTTCATTACAAAATTAAATTTTCAAAATTGCAATAAAAGTTTCTAAAAATGATTACGAAAGATTACGTATTTCCTGTAATAAATTCATGTTGATTTATAACAATAAGTTAATATTTAAAGAAATAAATGCCCATTCTTGGATGTAATCATCCTGAAGGAAATTTCAATGTCTAATACCATATTTATATAGAATTATTAAGGTATAAAATGATTATATTAACCCTCCTGTGCACCAGTTTTTCTTTTCCCATAAGGGAACAATGTAGTATAGTATACTCGTCCTGGCGCACAGGGGAGTTAAAGAAATATTATTGACTGATGAAAGGTTTCTTCAATTAAACGGAATATTTATAACTAATAATTTTGTAATAAAATTATAAAGTTGTAATAAAATGTTATTACATCAAAAGAAAATAACTAAACGCCTCAGTTAACACGGTCAAATGTAATATAAAAAATTCATTTTTAGAGAAGCCCACGCCGTATGTTATTCCATCAACGAAACCGTACAAGAAGTCACGTATATTTTATCTAATAACACACACATTCTATTTATGATTTATCACAACGATTTTGTTGATTTTTCTTCCTTTAAATTCCACTTATCCCATTTAGATCCTTTTTTTAAAGTTTCGGTTACTATATTAAACGGAGAACCTATAGAAATAGTTATTAAGATAGTATTATATAACCTTTTATGATTTAGAAACAAACAATACTTTCAATAAAAATCACGATTTCTGTCGGGAAAATTCATTATTGCCAGTGTTTTTTAAGAATTAGAAATTTGGAATACTAGAGTGTTTGGGATTGCGGATTACGGCGAATCCGATGTTGTATTTTAAAAGTTCAAAATGGTAGATCTATGACAATATCGATTATAATGACGCCTTCAAAATGGAGGCTATCATGACATGAAAATGCAACAAACTTGTTAAAAGTGGGAACTAGTCAAAACAGTTTTGCATTCGTGCAGTCACCATGTTGTTTACGGCGTTTTGAAGTTTGGAAATTTGACACCGGACTCGGCACAGACAGTGGCCCGAAAAAATCCTAAGGACTACTTTTAAGTCAATTCAGTATGAAGAAAAATGTATGCTTCATATTCACATACATGTTAAGAGATCCCGATTGAAAATTGTACATATATGATTGTCAAAATAAACTTTTTTACCCTCATAATAGTTTCATAAGAGAAATATGTCTTCAAAAACTTTCTTTGGTAACCGGACAAACGAAACCAACAAAATAAATTCAAAATACAAATTTAAAGTTTTGACCCATTCCTGAGGTTCTCATCAGAAATGTTTAATATCTAAACAAAAACATATCTAACAATAATAATACAATGTCTCAAAACATCTCAATAATACAATAAATACAAAATAACTAAAAACTCAACAAATACATCAGAAACAATAAAAAATAAATGATAAAATTGTAATCATTTAAAAATCCATCTAAAAACTTTAGAAAAACATACGCAATTAGATCTAATAATTTATAAATATAAAATAGTGTTATTAAGTGTTAATATTAAAAAATATAATAATATTAAAATTTAAGTTTTATTCTTACTTCATCTCGAAAAATAATATAGTGCAAGACTAAAAATTAAATATAAACTCCACGTCATAATTATTTTAAAAAATGTCAAAATATTCAAACCAGCAATACACATAACACAAAAAATAAAAAAAGAGGGTAAGCTTAAAATAAATTAAACTTTGTAAAAACTAAACTAATTCACAAATTTGCAAGCTAAATAACTGAATAAATATTTAAACTACAGTATATGAAAAACGAAATTATCACAATATTAATATACAATGCAATTATACATAATCAGAAAATTTAATTTTAAAACAGAAAAGAATTAAAAATTAATTAATGAAAAAATTATAAATTAAAAATAAAATATTTTCAACATTTTTTTCGATGTTCTTTTTATGTTCATAAATTCTATTTTTTAATATTTTTGTATATATAATATTTCGGTTCAGTAACATAAGAAAATTAAAATAATATAATGCATTGAACAAATCTTGTTTCGTTTAATTACAGAATTCATTTAATCGCAGGTCAATGCAATTGAATGAAATATGATTATACCAATTTCGTTCGTTTTGGATATTGTATCTTAATTAATAACATTTCCATTGTAGTCGCTTTTGTGAGTTTTTTGTTTATATTTTCGATAATTGCATACTAATTCATATTCTAATCAATTTTTCGAAATCATTCTACAATTTGTTTTAAAGAAGGTATATAATTTCGTAATCAAAGGTTGTAGTCATCCAAAGTGAATTTTTAAAGCGGTGTACTAATGCATCTTTTCATTACTCTGCCAAATCGAGTGATTTTGAATGGAACTTATTAATTAAGAATAACTAACATAGAAATTGAAAATCCAAAATGGTGGATAAAAATTTCAACATTTTTCTTCCAAACTACGATTCAAAACCTTGAACTCAATGATGAGATTCGTTTTCGGCGAATCCCGCACCCAATCTGGAAACTATTTCATTTAGATTTAAAAATATATAACTTTTACTCTTATTTAATCGCATTTCAGAGAAAATTATTACTTTTTGTAGTCTAGACTCTATGTGTACACTTTTAATTTTTAAAGCTACACTAGAAGCTGTAAGGTTCTATGCAGATCTCGAATGAAGCTGATAGCTATCTCATTTAAAGCCTAGAATCTTTAACATTTTCCTTCCATGAAACTCAATTTTGAAAATTTCCAAATTTATAAAAAAAATATCATAACTTTGAAGAAAAAATAATTTTCAAAATAATTTCAAATGTTTTAAATTGTGGTACTTGAATAAAAATTGGACGTGGTCAGGCCTATGTATTGAAAGCTTGTTTCCAAACTTAAATGCCTCCAGAATGCAGCGATAAATAGTCATGCAAAATTGAAAATAATTAATTCCTTTTCTATTATGTTTTAATAAGAAAGCTGATTACAGTAAGTTTTAAATGACAATAAGGTTATACGATTAAAAGACGTTACCTCAGGACGAATCCGCAGAGTAAATGTTATTGAAATATTAAATAAATTGGAATGTATATAAATATTTTTAATGTAAATAAATTCACGATGAATTACTAGAATATGAAAAATGATGTAAGTAATGTACAAAAGAAAAACCACATATGAAGATAAATCTTTACTACATATTCTAATTTGATGTTAGTTTAAAACTCTTCATTTTACTACTATACATATACCAAGTTTTTACTTCATGTTTCGTGTATACAAATTCCTCCTTTGTTTTATTTTCGGTGGCGCAAAAAATCCACGACTGCAAACAACTGATATGAAGTTGTTATTGTTCAATATCGACGAAAATAATAATTAATACTTACTGATATTGACTTAAAATCTTGTTATTTATTTCTAAAGTAATTAATAATAAGCCAGGAGCGTACATGTAAAAAAATTAATAAATGTTTAACAACAACAACAACAAAAATAAATGCATTAGTATACAAGATTCTCAAATGCTAAATTTATTAAATTTTATTTGTTAAACGTCTTTATTTGCTGAGCTTCGAGCATACAAAGTTATGATTGTAGTTCGGATCAAAATAATGGAATCATTTTTAAGATACAAACGGAAAATAACCATTTACCATTGATTCTTCGATTACCAAATAAATTATTTTTTATTTTAATTGAGGAAGAAAATAAACAATCGAATTTCAACTTCATGTTTATTTTTACTGAGTTGCTCTTAACACAATTTATACGAAATAACTGAAATAATAAATATTATTACAAAGATTAGTCTAATTTAGAAACTACAAAAAAAAGTTGAGGCGGTGTTTCACCTAAAAAAATAATGACTGAACGTTGTTACGAAGAGTACATCAGAAACCTACTAACAAGGGCAGGGAAGATTTTCTCAGCATAATTCTGTTTTTTATTTCTAAATGTTTAGTTTACTCAAGTTGAAAATTCCTCATTATTTCTCCTGACGTGGGACTCAAATTGGTCTGAAACGGCAAGAAATAAAAAAACATTCCAGCTTAAATTAGAGCTGGGTAGTGTAATTCGCCTGCTCGGGAGCCTTTACTTGAATTTTATTGTAATTTGACATTTTCCTCCATAAAAAGATTGGATTCACTGAATAGATTATCTAGTTAATGATATACTCTTCACATCAATTTCATATGATTTATAAGAATTAGATTCATGATTATAGAAATCAAATTGCAATCAATTTTACGGTAGTTACAATTTATCTTTGTTTAACCGTTCAATGTAGAAATTTCCACATCGCAAATTAAGCTATCACCATGAGTCATTATCAATTTTTGCAATATTATTTTTACTTAAATATGAGTCACGAACCTGTTATGACAAAATTTATTGAAATGTATTTAATTCGCCTTTATCTATCTTTACGCAACTATGTACTCGAATATTACTTTATGTGCACTTTCTTCGTACATGCAACTGCTGCATTAATTCATGGTCGATGCACAGAACTACCATCGATTGCATAACTAAACTCCACCTTCATGTTCATGAAACTTAGTTTGTTGCGATTTTCTTTTACTTTGTTCTTACTGATATTCACGGACACTTTCTTTAATCAGTTTCGTAAATCAGCGAGCAGAAGTACGAAATCAGGATGTGTACGAAATTCGAGTACAATTTATGCGAAACGAAATCAGCGCACTTGAATTACTTCATTACTCTTTCAAGTATTTGAAATTATTTCTCAACTTAAATACATTATTTTAAATAAATGAAACATTCTGATCTTTTTATTCTTATCTTACAATGAATTTTGCATTCGTATAAAAAGAGCCATTAATTTAGATTTTCACAATTTTGTTTCAAGTTTTTTACTTTTGTAAGTGTTGAATAATATCGATGTAAATTATTTAAGTAATTAATAACAATTACCTTAAAATAAAATAGCATAAAACTCCACTTTACACCCTTGATACAAAAATAACTATTATGACATTAAACAGGAAGAAGCACCTTTACTTCTTACTGGAGCTGGAAAACCTATAGACAACAAAACTGATGTTCTTACAACTGGACCAAATGGACCTATACTTTTACAAGATACTACTTTTCTGGATGAAATGTCTCATTTCGATAGAGAAAGGATTCCCGAACGCGTTGTTCATGCCAAAGGAGCAGGTAAAATTATGAAGAATTATAAATATTTCTTTTATTTGTAAAAATTGTACTAAGTGAATTATCTAACGATTCGATACTATTTATGTTGATACCGTTAAAATAAATTTGGGGTTTAAAACATTCAAATATAGACAAAAATATAATGTATATTATGTGTTTAGGTCATAGAAGGAAGCATTAGATCCTGTAGTTTATCCTAAAGAAATAAGTTTTCTACCGAATATAAATGTGAAAATTGTTGTTTTTCAATTTTATTTAATATTGAACTATGGACATATATTTACAGCATCTGTTTCAAACATTATTCTGCAATGACAAACATTGTATTTACAGAAACTAATATTTAATAAGATCATATTTCAAACATAACTGATACAAAAATACCTAAATGGGTTTTATTGTTAGAATGTAAGAATGGTTTCTTCTATACTACAAGAAAATTACTAATGATGAACGTTAATAGATTTAGTTTTTGTTTATTTGTCATCATTAATATACTCTTAAAATAATCTGCACATAAGGTTGACAATAATTTTGAAACTAAATTATTTTGTTTTACTAATAAACCATCAAATGCCGAAGTATTTCATTGAAGGCTTCAAATTACAAATTTAATTAGTATAAGATAAAGTAATGTGATAAATGTGAGGTTGAAGCTATTACTATTAAAAACGGCTAACATCTCCTTATACGATATGTGAATTTAATTGCGCGTGTGATGATTAGTGCATGACTTCTTTATTTTAAGATTTGATGCGAAGTCTTTGCAGATCTTCCGCTAGTATTATATTCACTTAAGGACTTAATTCTTAGTACAGTCATATATTCAATGAAGTCAAATATAGAATTTAATTACACGTATTCTAGATGTCGGTTTCGTTGCATGAAAGGCTAATATGTTCTTTCGTTAATAATGAGAATTAAATATAACTTTCTCAAATAAATAAACAGTATTTTTATTAATAATCAATACAATTTTTAACATTTGTTTTAGGTGCCTTCGGGTATTTTGAAGTCACTCGTGATATAACGCAATATACAAAGGCTAAGGTCTTTTCTTGGATAGGAAAACGAACTCCAATTGCAGTACGTTTTTCACAGGTACATGGAGAAAGCGGCTTTACCGACACTGTAAGGTAAATAATCTCTTTTCCACACGTAAACAGTTGTATAAACAATAAATATTATTTCTCTTAATCGCTTCATCGAATTTATTTATTGCGCAGAGACCCACGAGGCTTTGCTGTGAAGTTTTATACGGATGAAGGAATTTGGGATCTTGTTGGTAATAATACACCAATATTTTTTATTAAGGATCCTTTTTTATTCCCGAGTCTTATTCATACTGGAAAACGAAATCCAGTAACGCATCTAAAAGTAAGTTTATTAGTATATTAATTATCACTAAATAATATGTTTCCGAAGTTTCCGAAATATCATGAATTACACTGTATATTTTATCAAATTCTAAATGAATGAATACTTAAATTGGTGAATGCGAAAAGGATAAGTCCATTTTTGGTAAATTTCTATAATTATAAATTCTTAATTTTAAAGTTCAAATCTATCATTTGATGCATATTAAAATTGTTAATCTTTATTTCCTACTGTTTGATTTATGCAAAGAGGGATCTCTGTTCAAAACTATTTTGTTAAGGAGCGTATTACACAATATCACCTATGAACACTGGTATTATTGACTTAGAACGCCCCGAAATGTTTAAAGGAATTTTTTATTTAAACAGGGGTATAAAAGCAACATATTTTCTTAAAATTCATATATTTTTCACACCATTTTACATAGTTTTAATAGAATCCCAATATTCTAATAGCACCAAAAATGAGAAGAATTAATATTTCCCAATTTTTTGGGAATTTTTTGCAATTTTGGCACCGTATTGGAATTCCTGATAATTGAAACTGAATTTTGACATCGGAATCTTAGAAATCGACCTTGAAATTAGTAGGATACATATCTGTTAATTGTGTTAACTTCGATTTTGTTACGATATACTTGATTCAAATTGAAGCAAACAAAAACATTCTTTGGGCGTTAACGGGTTATTGGAAGGCATGGTTCTGAATCCGGGCATAAGTAGTTACGGACCACATCTAACACATTCGGCATACAGGACGTGCTATAACTACTTCAGTTACTGCCTAAACTGCAATCTTTGGGTGCACCTAAAAAAATTCGGGTTCACCTCAAAAACCCGACAAATCACAAAACAGACATTTCAAAAACCAAAGATTTCAACAAATGCAGATATTAAAAAACCAGACATTCAAAAACTTGACATTTAAAAATACAGACAACACCGTTCAGTGTGTTCACTACATACAAAAATTATCTCAGATCACCGTCCTTGAGGTCTCACTGCAAGGTCATTTGAAGGTCAAATCAGTTTGACCCCCGGATTATATTTACTAAGTACATTTAAAATTCAACCATTAATTACATTTTCAAAATATGTATTTTTTAAAATGTCCGGTTTTTGAATGTATGTTTTTTTACATCTCCGGTATTGAAGTGTCTGTTTTTTTTTATTTTTCAGGTTTTGGAGGGGTATCCAAAGATCCGACCAATCACAAAACAGACATTTCAAAATCCCGACATTTCAAAATGCAAATATATTTTGAAAGTCTGTTTTTGTAAATGTCTGGTTGTTGAATGTCGCGGGTTTAAAGTATCTGTTTTGTGATTTTGCGGGTTTTTGAGGTGCGCTCGTAAATGTCTGGTTTTTTGAAGTCTTTTTTTTTAATGTATGGTTTTGGAATGTCTGTTTTTCGAATGTCTGTATTTTTAAATATCTGTCTTTTGAAATATCGAGTTTTTTAAGTGGCTGTTTTGGGATTTGTCAGGTTTCCGAGGTGCGTCACAATCTTCGATTAGATAGTATATTTTTAATCATTTTGCGCTTGTCAAATATTAAATTTCGAATTGGATTTTGTTTTTTATCAAAGTTTAACCGAATTATGTAATGAGCTAAAATCAGCTTGGGCTAATTTTTAAACTATTATTGTATTGTCAGGATGCTGATATGTTTTGGGACTTCCACTCGTTAAGACCTGAAACTGTTCATCAAGATATGATTCTGTTTTCGGATCGAGGTATTCCAGATGGATTCCGACATATGCATGGATTTGGTTCTAATACATTCAAACTCGTAGACTCAAGGAACGTTATCACGTACTGCAAATTTCATTACAAGGTATGTATTTATTCTTGTAAAAATATCCATTATTATTTATTAGCAATTCTTATAGTCTTATTGATTAAACAAATATTTTGTGCAATTGCAGTCAACATTAATAATAATAATGACTAAATATCTTACAAAATCCGTTATCGCTGCTACTTTGTTTTATTAACTAATCATTGGCTATTCTATGCTATGTGACAGAGTTATATTTTTTCGAACGCAAATGTATTTAGTCTCATTTTGCTGTCATCAGTGCCTCGTACAATAGTTTTGTCAATTATGTTCACGTGACGTTCAAAATAAAAAATCAAAGAAACCCATTATGTATAAAAATCCACATATTCAATTGAATTTTATTATTGGGAATATTAACGCGAAATATACAAAATAGTTCAGTAATCGGAATTAGATTAAAACTCATTACACACTTTAAGCAATTTCTATTCATACCTAAAATTCGCCAAAGTGTATTAATATGAATTCTATTCTTACAAATTTTAATCAACAGTTTATGTAAATAGTTATATTGACTGTAAACGAAGGCGGATAGAAATGCATTAACATCGTCGGAAATGAATTGAAAAGATGCATTAAAAACAATTTTTTATTCGAAAATGTTGATAGATACGATATATTTTTTAGAATATTCTACTGTTACTGGATTCACGTGGATTCCAAATTATAGTTTTCAATTCCCAAAATAACGAATAATAATGCATAATTCTACGTGACACGAATTCAAAATTCGAATTTCATATGCGTAGGAATAAATAGAAATGGATTGAATGGCAGAGAAAAATGGATTTGGTTTACCCAGAATACAAATTAAAAATGTTTAAAAATGCATTCATTTCAATTATTTTTAACTACTTCCGATTAGAGGGAGGTTCCACTATTAATTTTGTATTAACAATAAAACCATCGATTTTAGACAGACCAGGGAATAAAAAATCTCACCCCAGAACGAGCAAGGCAAATAAGTGGTACCGATCCGGATTATATGCATCGTGATTTGTACAACGCTATAGAAACTGGAAATTATCCATCATGGTCATTTTATATTCAAGTAATGACACCGCAACAAGCCCAAGCATTCCGATGGAATCCATTTGATGTCACCAAAGTAAGTAGGGTTGTTATATTTTCATGTGTTTAACGAAATCATAAAATAATCAATTTTTTTAAAAAAGCAGAGTTTGTTGCAATGTGTTACAAACAAAGTAAATGAGTTAGAAAAAATTTGATTCTTATATGAATGACTTTGTAATTCCTCATGAAGTAGATTTTACTCATAGTTATTGGCCGTGAAATTTATTTTAATTCTTTTATTATTGTTTTAATTTGCGAACTTTTAAGAATTACTTTAAACTATATAAATAAGTATTTCTTTAGTGGTTTTTCAGCTATTTAATTTATTGTACATTATTAAACTAATGTTTCTATAAAGTAATAATATTTTACTATTTTTTAGGTTTGGCCACATAAAGAGTTTCCTCTAATTCTCGTTGGAAAGTTAGTCCTCAATAAAAATCCAGAAAATTATTTCTCAGATGTCGAACAAATAGCTTTCAGCCCAGCTAACCTAGTGCCAGGTATCGAACCTAGTCCTGATAAATTGCTTCAAGGAAGACTGTTTGCTTATCAAGATACCCAAAGATACCGACTTGGTAATAATTATCTGCAATTGCCAGTTAATTGCCCTTACAGAGTGAGTTTTTCCGAACAAAATACTTTTTGTACTTATTTATTATAATACCTCGTACGTAGTAGCAATTCAAAAAAGAATATAAAACATTTTAAACAGAATAATGGTATTTATGTTCATCGTACTTAACAAGTAAATAATATTCAATTATAATGCCTCATGCTCAACGAACAGATTTTAATTGCATTGTGTAACATTTTGTTGGACAAATTTGTTGTTAAAAATTGAATTTTTAAATAATTTTTTTTTATCATTACTGATTTATGAAAAACATTAAGATCGAACTTTTTAGAGATTAGATGCGCCTTCATTTTTCCCTAAATCAGTAAGGATAAAAAAATAAGGAGTAAAAATTCCATCTTTGATAGAAAATTTGTCCATCCACAATTTGCACAAATCTCTGAACTGCACAGGCGAGTTTCTAGCTTTACATAAAAATTGCAATTAACATCTTTGCGTTCAACATAAGGCATTAGAATTAATTATTGTATAAAAAAGATTCCTACTCAATATGTACGAAAAATATTAGAAATGAGAGAAATGAGAGAATATAAGAAATGATTAAAAAATCTGTTATAATTATAATATTTCAAAATTATTTTTAATTTAATCACCTGAAACAGTTTTGTATGAATGAATTTTATCAAATCTTAATATATATTAGGAAAGTGTTTCTTCTATTCTCACTATAATTTCGACGAGATGCAGGAATATAATTTTGTATAGTTTTATTACTATTATACTTTTTCTATTTAAGTGAGACTAACTCTCGAAACAGTCCCTCTACAATGAATACGAAAATTCACCAAAAAATAATAGAACTTAACCCATCATGCTGGGAATTACATTTCATCACTTCAAGTTCAAGCAAGTATTTCCTCTCAAAATCCAAGTTAACAAATATTTAAAGATATATGTCCTACTATTTATAGGTCCCTTTTGAAGATTCTGAGGCAAAAATTATGTTTTGGCCATTACAGATTCCAATATTGCGACAAATTTGTAAAAAATTGTCAACAAATTTTGAAATATTTTATTTTCATTAATTTTTTCTCATCTGTCAGAATATTGGGATTCTATTCAAATTCTGAAGAAAAGAGAAGAAAGAATTTGAATTTTAAGAAAATATTTCACTTTTATGCCCCACTTTGATTCAAGAACCTCAAAATAGCGTCTCTGCGGAAAATTTACTTGAAAATTTCAGGACTCTCTAACTCTAAGCCGAAAATTACGAGCTTCTTTTAAACTAATGCTAGAAATGTTTTAGAAGTTTCAATTCAATTCAGATTTTTTAAGCTATAATATGAAAAATTTTGTATTTAAATTTTTTTTAAATATTTCGATCACTTACGAAAAATTCTGAAAAAATTCTATGAAAAATTTTAATCATGTTTTGCTGTTTGAAATTTCCTCCAAAGGTTCATAGTTTTCGGGGAAAGGAATTCCAGATAGTATAGTTTAGGAATGCTTACAATTAATCAAAGAATGTACCAACATTCTTTCACAATTTTTAAAAAATGATTAAAATAAAATGTTTTTATTTAAAAATGTTTTAGATTATGGTTTAAAAAATCTGGAAAACTCTCATCATATTCCTCCATGAAATCTAAGCATATTGTGTTGTTAGCATTTTTAAGAAAAACTCAGTTTTTTACTAAGATTGTCCAGAAATTTTTCTACGGAAATTTAATAGGAAGGCCATTTTGTCGTCGTATAATAGCGTATGCATTTTCTAAAAATTCAAATATTTTCTTCACTTTTTTCATCATTCTACACTTTTCTTCAGTTTTCTTCACTTTTGTCATTATTCTTCACTTTTTTTAACTTTTCTTAACTTTTCTTCTCTTTTCGTTCCTTTTCTTTATTTTTCCTCACTTTTTGTCATTATTCTTCACTTTTCTTTACTTTTTTTCTCTTTTCGTCCCTTTTCTTTACTTTTCTTCACTTTTTGTCATTGTGCTTCACTTTTCTTCACTATTTTTCATTATTCTTCACTTTTCTTTACTATTCTTTACTTTTCTTCATTTTTCTGCACTTTTTGTAATTATTTTTCACTTTTTTCATTATCCTACACTTTTATTCACTTTTTGTCATTATTCTTTACGTTTCTTTACTTTTCTTAACGTTTCTTCGCTTTTCTCCATTTTTCTTCCATTTTCTTCTCTTTTCTTCACTTTTCTTTACAGTTTGAACAGAATCCTAGTATTCTGAGAGATTCTGAGAATAAATATTTCCTAATTTTTTGACAATTTTTTTCAAATTTGACTCCATATTGGAATTCCTGACTTAAACTCAATTTTGATATTAACATCTTGAAGATAGAACACGCAAATTGTAGAATACGCACCATTCAATTTTTTTTGTCCACTTTGAATTTAATGAGATATACTTGAAGTGATAGAAATGTAATTCCTGGCGTTAATTAGTTATGAGAAATACACATAAGTCCGAGAAGAGACAAGTCCAGTCACAATTAATAGATCATTTCTTACTAACAATCGATTATTTTCCTACAAAATTTTGTTCAGGGTAGGAAATATGAAGCACTACATTCCTAGAGAAGGGTATTTAAAATATTTTCCTGGAACTTAATCTCAAATATTTTAATCAAGACGTTTGATATTTGTGAAACAATCTATAAAGAGCCAAATTTCAAAAAGACAAACATCCCTTATGGAACAAACTCGATATAGTGCCTTCGTAACAGGATAGAAAATTAATTAATTCGAGTTAGTAATAATAAGTGCAGATCCAACTTAACTAATGCTATCATGTCTACAGGTTTCAAGAAACATGAATTACCAACGAGATGGGTTAATGGCATTACGTAACCAAGGCGGAGCTCCAAATTACTTTCCTAATAGCTTCGGGGGTCCGCGAGAACATCCGATAGCAAAGTCGCCAAGTTTCGAAGTCGGCCCTGAAGCTGATCGGTATCATCCAGTCAACGAAGATGACTTTGGGCAGGCCACTATCTTCTGGAGAGAGGTTCTTGACTCTGATGCCCGGGGCAGGCTCGTAAAAAATATTGCCGATAACCTCAAGAATGCAACCAACTTTATTGTCGTGCGCGTCTTAAAAAACTTTTCCAAAGTGGATTTCGAAATGGCAAAAATGCTTAACGAGGAATTGCGGAAAGTCGGAAAACAAATAAATGTTTCACCCAGAGCTGCTAGTCTTTAAATGTTACTTAATGAAGCGATTTAAGACGTTACTTGCTATTACGCAGTTACGTTCTAGTTTAGAACCTATTCCATTTCTCACAAAATTTGTTATAAGCACTGTATTAAGTGTGGCTTTTGTTTTTACCGAATTTATTGATATTTGGGGTGTATCAGCTGATAATTTACAACTATACTTAAGTATTACATTTGATGTACGGATTTGTATGAAGCATGTTACTTGTACTGACTAAAAATTCTCAGCTACGAGATGACTATTTCATTAGGTAATTCTCAATTGCATTTTATTAGTGGCAGTGGCTGTTCTAAAGTAGTTAAATTGCGGGCGAACTTATGTAGTACAATTAATTATCGAAGTTAATTTGTCTAAATTAAAACTCTATACCGTCATAGATAGCAAGAACATACGCAATGGAAATTCTTCTGTGACTATTTTATATCTTTTGGATATACAGTAGTGAATATCTCTAAAGTTTGTTTAAATCCGATGCATTGTATAATCCAGTGCATGTTCATTGAAGATATCATGTATAATATGTATGTATAATATATTTTATATGTACTTACTTTAAATTGTGTAAATTGTAAAAGGTAGAAAAATAAGTTTTGAGTAATAACATTTTAATAAATGATGTAATCAATAGTTTTCGACCGTTGTAAATAACTGAACTTTAAAATTCGATAAATATGGTCAGTATATTGTCACTTTATTGTCACTATATATATACAAAAATTCGATTGTTTTAAAGATTTCGGATCTATGATGATGGCCATCTTTAAAAACAATGAAGATAAATTGATGTTTGATATGCTGGTATACCTTCATTTCATCGACTGATCGACAATCGACTCGAAAATTTCATTTTTATTATGAAGAAAATTCATATAAAGAATTTCAATTTTTGGTGTTTTGTAATTAAAGACACCATTTTGGTCTTAGAAGATACTTAATTGTAACTATTAGTACCCCAATCGAAAGAGCATACTAAAACATGGCATAGATATTATCAAGACAGATTTAAATTAATTTTCTTGATGAGAAATATGCTAGAAAAAAAGAAGATATAATGTTTATATATGGAACGTGATGTGTGAATATAATGCTACAGTTATATTTTCTGTCGATGTGAATTTAATTTTTAGAAATAACACTATTTTATTGTTTATTTGATTTCATTTTCAACAAATATCAAACAGATACCAAGAGAGTCAAACTCGCTTATAAAGGAATTGTATACCCCCAGAAAAGTACAGTTGTCATTGTATTTGTATGGTGCATGTGGAAATAATTTTCTCGTGTACGAAAAATCAACCAAAAATTTTGAAAATTACTTTGCCTGATGCAAGATCAATTTTTTAGTTTCACATTTCATTTCGTTCGGTCCGTTATAGGCAACACAATCATATTATTGCTACATTTCATCGAAATAATCAGTTAACCTCTTTTTGAATATCCCCAATATACATAATGAACTGATTACATTTTAGGTCATAATCATAAAATGATTTCATCATGAAGAATCATTATTTGCCCAAAACTCGCGTTTTGTTAACTTAAAATGTTTCTCATTTTTTAATTCCGGATATTTTTTTTTAATCTATATGACGGATTTTTAAAAGTTCCTCTTCCTTAGTTGGTGTGCTACAAGTCTATTTTTTTTATGTCAAAATATTCATAATAAATCAATGGAAAAGCCAAAAGTCTTAATTCACTTCTTTTGTTGAATGCTAGAGGCTAAAGGGGTAGAGTGAGAGATACGGAAGAAGCAATAAAGAAGGGGGTTCGAATTTTTAAATAATTTCACTGATACTCGTTTCGGCAGATTTTGTTTTCAGATCGCGGACTTCCGAACATAAAATAAAAATACACGAAAATTCTGAAAGGGAGTAGATGTAAGGGGAAGGGGAATGTTCTCGATATTTTCCGATCTTATTCAGCCATTTTCATGATCGCTCCCTTCGTTTCTGGATGATCGTTATATTTCCTCGAACTTTCGTGATCATTTCCGATCTTCCTCAAATATTTTCTATCTTTAGCGATTCTTCTTGAGCTTTCTCCAACATTTCTCGATCTTGCTCGATCGTCCCTGATCCTCATCTCTCTCGATATCTAACAATCTCGGTTGATGTCAGTTGATTTTTCTCAATCGTTTTCGACCTTTCTCGATCTATCTCGATCATTTTTATCTCTCTGGATCTTTATCGATAGTTCTCGAACTTTTTCGACCATTCTTTATCTTTTTTCGCCTTTATCATTATATTAGCTGCAAAGGATAGAAAAAATTAGAAAAATTTGAAAACTTTACTCGCACTAATTCAATACTTATGAAAAATATCTTTCGACACATGTGCGAAAATGGTTTTTCAACTAATGTGAATGTGGGCCGAGCCGAAGGCCCGCAACCCTGAAATTCGTAGAAAAATCTTTTACCCACTTGTATCGAAATATACTATTTTTTAATATATTATGCGTAAAATTTGATTGTACGCACCTTTTTTACTGCGTAAAATACGATTTTACGCATTTGTGCTGTCCGGTCGTCGTCTCGTGTCCCTCCTTGCCGGCCACTCGGCTCCGGCGGTCAGCACTCGCGCGTGACATCATCTTTAACACACACTAAAAAAAGTGCGCAAATTATACGCATAGTATGTCGAAAAATACCGTTCGTAACACGGGCGTAAGAATTCGATTTTACGCCCTTGTATCGAAAAATACTATTGTATTGATCGGATAGAAATTTAAAAAATTCGCTTTATTGTGAAATACACTACATATAACAAATGTAAAAAGGGATGCATGTAATAATATATAAATTTCAATACATTTATACTTGGATGATTCTCAAATAATTGGGATATTTTGCGAATGATTTCTGTCTGATTGAATCATTTATAGTATAATTATTGCATTTACGTCATAAAGTGTGTTCAGAAAATGGAAATACTACAACTTAAATATTAACGAATTCTGATATAAAATAAAAAATTATGTTCTACGGAACTGACATTACAATGGACCTGACCTGAATTTTAAATATGCTTCATAAATAAAATTTTACTATTAATTATTTTTCTTGCAATACGGTCAAATATATATAATATTTATTGAATTATGAAATATCAGAACTTAGACATTTTATTTAGCCAAGCTTTTAATTAAAAAAAATGTAATCTGCATATTTATTTTTATTAATTAATAGGTACTCGAAATGCTTCTAATGAAAATAAATGAAAATTGAAAATTTGGATTATTTTCTGTATAAGTTTGAATACATTAATTTGATAACGGAATTGGCATTTGCGATGCTGACATATCACTCTTATTTTTGTATAAAACAAAAAGTACTACACCGTAAAAGTTTTGTGCATGTCATTTCACAAAAGGTATATACTTACCATTTTTATGAATTAGTACTTTTGGAAAATGCTGTTTTTTTTACATATAGAGTTGATTATTTTGATGTTAAATTGATTCACTACATTTAACCTTCATTTGCCTTTGACCTAGACTTCATAAGGACGAATGGAAGACGGATTAGGATTCTGTAACCCAAACTACATCCAGGTACTAGGGTTTGGTATTTCATACCTCTCACTTTCTGTTGTGGGTCTGTGTAATTGTTAAGTGTTTTGGAATTTATTTTTCAAGTACCCTCTATTGATCTTAGAGTATCTTGAGTATTCAAATACTTGAAGAATCGTCACACTCAGATTTTTGCTTTAACTATCCAATAAAAGATTTCTTGATTTATTTATAATGGACAAATATAATTTTTAAATAATTTTCAATGCATGGCTAATTGTCATTGAATGTTCATGATTTACATGCAATCTTAAAATACATTTAAGAACTATTTATTATTTTTCAACAGCGATACATAATTAATAATTGATAATAATCAATATTAGATTGGACGTATTCAAGTTATGATACGTTCACTTCCCAATTTTATAGTAACTTCTCTCATATTGACATAAATGTATAAGCAACGTTTTTTTGAGTTGCATGTCTAGTCAACACAAATCAAACTCAAAATACAAGCTCAAAATTTTCAAACTGAACATTGAACCAGATTCTGACCAGATTTTCTGAGGATCTTGTATTAGGAATTGTAACCAGAATCTTCTCAGATTCTGCCTAGTAAATACATACAATTTGTGCCCCTTGTCAATCCTGACCATAATCTGAGATGGACAATTATGATTGTTCATAAATAAAGATCGATATGATGTAGTTCAAAGTAAGTGATACGTTCTAAATAAGATTCTTAATCGAAATTAATGGTCGTAATGGTTAAGGCGCCACCGTAGTGCGCGATTGACCCGGGTTCCATCTTACCCAAATGACAACTTTTTTCTTCCTTAGGATTTCTTAATTTATAGTAAACAATGAGTAAATGGTCAACATACACAGGACAATTTTGTGGTTAACTACATTCTAAAATTGACAATTGATAATGCATGCGCACTACCAGTATAAATGTCCAAAACATAGTAAACATGTAATATGCATCGAATAGTATAAACAATACAAGTGCGTGAAGTAAGTGTTTTACAAGTATTATTTATTAATACTCCGGCTGGCCTGTCGTTGGCTTCGAAGTTTTGAAAATGCTCATTTTCAATTTTACTTACCAGGACATCGGTCGTACGTGAAATTAATTTTTAATTTTTATACATCTATAACTATATTGTTGTGAAAAACTATATTATTGTAATATATCTATGGAAGCAACATGGACTTAAATATGTTTGGACCCCCTCCCCCCTCTTCTGTTTTGTTTCAGTCCATAAATAAATATCGGTATAATCTTATAATATGACAGAAAGATGTTGGTAAACGAACAAGTATTAACGTATAGCCAACTCACCACAGGTCTGAAGTTTTTGAGCGAGCAAACCGAGCGAGGCACCACGCCAACACTAGTTGTTATCGAATTATGCTGCCCTCCACATTAATTTATTTCAAAAAAGAAATACTACAGCAATATTACTCTTTCAATATTTATACTTATCTTTTGAATTTTCAGTAGTTTTGATATTTTACCTTTGATTCCAATAACCATATGTTTATATTTTTATATTTCTTTCTCTCTCTTTCTCTATATACAATTCCAATAATTATTAATGTTTTAATAAACTCACCCATTTTTGGTAAATGTTAACCATGAGAATAAATTATTTAAAATCAGTGATTTCTACCTGTACAGAACATTTTAGTCAGTAGAGAGCGAGAGAAATAAAACAACTTAGCTAATTTAAGATTTATAAGATAGTAAATAACCTTTACAATTATAAACTGCAGTCTAATTGCGAAAGTAAAATGAAGAAATATAATATGCGAATTTCGAAATGTACTTCGAAGTACTGACTTCAGTATTAAGGAGAAATTATAAATTGACCTTCGTGCTACAATATTGTATAATATTGTCAGGAAAGCTATTAAACTCAGTTCCAAACTAGGGGTTTTATTGCGTTTGTAACATATTTCACGATAATTGTTTTAAAATGTGTTATTTTTTATATAAAATATCGTATACCACAAAAGGCAATTTTCATACATTTTTTAGTAACATTACGATTTTCAAAAAGCGGACTGTTTAGAAAAACGACCTTAAAAAATCCGAGATTTCAAAAAAAACCACCGACAGTGAAAGCTGTGCTGGTAAATAGAATAATAGATCATAATCAATGTATTTTTATACTCGTAATTATTAAAATAAATAAATATTTGATGTACTTCTTAGACGAGCAAATATTTTTGAGATCGATATTTCTAATTTTTCTGCCTAATGTTTTTTGGCATATACTAGTCTGCTGGATCAGAAATAATGCAAATTTTGCTAGATAAATACAAAATTTTCTTTTAATGCTAGAAAAGCATAATCGCTACGTATTTTTATTGTCAACAAATATGGAGATTTAAGGGTTGAAACTGATCCCTGAATTGCCCCAAACCCCCTAAAATGAATAATAGCATGCACACACACATATGCACTAAAACTCATTTCTATAAGAGTTGGTACCTGAGTTCTGAGTTCCAAGTTGGTATCTGAGTCTTTTTTGGTTCTCTAATTTTGAATATGAGTTATATTTATAAAATTCAAAACGGTGGACCAAATTTCATAAAAGGGTTGTCATAAAAAGTAGTACGTTGAAATATTTGTGGTCATGATTTTGTATGAAAAAGGAAAAAGCCTAGTAAAATTTGATCTGCTATTTTGGGTCTGCCATTTTTAATTTTGTAAATATGACTTCAGATTCGTAATTAACTCCCGGCGCATCGAATATTTAATAGTCCTCATTTTTTTTCGAAAATTTTAAAGCAATGCAATCTTTCCATCTTCACCATCATGAAAGAAATTGTGAATTTTTCCGGCACAATTTATGAGAAGTAGCCAATATTTTGAGAACTCCGTGTAGGAATGCATCGAACATGGGCTTATTAATTAATTATTATTCATTATATAACCTAAATTTGTAATCTTGTTATATCTTTTAATAAACATATAGTTGGCATCAGTAGTCATTGTTATGGTTATAAAAATCATGAGTGCGGCAGAGTTTCTTTCAAAAGCTTTTTTTGTTAGAAAACCGGCTTTTGAAAATTATTACGCTACTTTCCAAAAATAATTGTTATTGTTTTGACAAACATTTTGTTAAATATATACCTTTTTTTGTAATATTTTTTACTGATAAGAAGTCGGCGAATTTTATTAAATAAAAATGTTTTTGTGGGTACTCAGACCTGCTCGATAAGGCGTGCCTTATCACTACCGGATCAAGTCCTGATTCAATCAGTTTGAAATTATTTCGGTTCAGGATTGGTGTTTGATATCGACATTACGTTCTATAATTACAGCCATCATAAAAAAACTTTCATATTACAAATAAATAAATAACCTCGAAAGAAACTATATTGAAAAAGATTATATGAGCGTGTATTATCAAGGAAGCAGCTTTTGTTTGCTATTCTACACCTGCACTGTTCGTGTCAAATTTACAGATTTATTCCCTTCTAATTGCAAACGTTCACCTACATAAAGGATAGCAGTAGTATTTTTCTTCTGATTCCACCGGATTAATTACGTGTGAAAAATTACAAGCGTTAGTAAAGTCTACGAGGTTTGTAGTGCGTTCTTGTTCCTTGTGTTTTTACTACCCATATACCACCAACATGCTGAGACCACCGTCTGCCGAACAACTTGATGACTACAAAAAAAATCAAAAGGTTCGTAGATTGGAGTGCGTTTAAGATTTAAACAATTTAAAATTAATTTTAATTTTTTACTGCACAGAGAGAACAAAAAAGGTTAATAGAACCATTTTAGAAAAGTAAAATACGTGATTATAAAAAATGGTTAAATTATTTATTTCCATAGTAAAACAAAAAAAAATATTGTTCCGTTTACTATTTCCCGGTACTTCGATTTGCAGCATAGCACATAACCTGTGTGTATGTAAGTTATCGTCCACATTTACAAAATAACTGGCTGTTATGAATGCAATCACAAAAACCGGCATACAATTCAAATATGGCCACAGAATTATTCTATCGCGTCAAGATTTTGAGATATCCTAACCTAAAAGAACACCATTTTTACCATTTTCAATAGGTTTTGGTGACGGAAGAAATTGTTGTTTGCAATTTGGCAAAACGCAGATTAAAGTATTATTCATAAAGTTTAAAATGCGTTTTTAGTCATTCTGATACGGTTTTTCCCCTCGTGTTATCCAAGTTTTCCCAAGGTATAAATATGGTTTTCATACATTTAGTAAATCTTTAATTAAAGGAGTAAAAAAATGGCCAACACGGTTCAAACCTATTGGTTGATAAATGGACCAAACAGGTCTTTTATTTCATGCCCAACGTTTCGACCACTCTTGGAGGTCCTCCTCAGGGGCATCTATTAACAGATACATAAAAAAAAACAACAAAATATAACACCCGAAAAAAAAATATGAACAAAAATATAAATTAAGGACATTTTTACTAATTACAACAAAATAATTATAATAATTTTTTCAATGTATCTGTTAATAGATGCCCCTGAGGAGGACCTCCAAGAGTGGTCGAAACATTGGGCGTGAAATAAAAGACCTGTTTGGTCCTTTTATCAACCAATAGGTTTGAACCGTGTTGACCATTTTTTTACTCCTTTAATTAATATTACGGTTCCTTGACTACAATTACAACACTTTATAGTAAATCTTTAATTATGTGAATGTAAATAAAATGAGGCCAACCTTATCGCTCAAAATTGTTCCGTAACGTTCAAATTTTGAGATTGAAATTTTTGAAAAGTGCAAAAAATGAAAATCACAATCATGCCTTAACAAAAACTTTAATAACTCGATGAAAAAAGATCGAATTGGAATTACTAAAAAAGAATTTAAAACCTGATGTAGCACATTAACCTCCATTTTGCCAAATTGCGCAGAATAATTTTGTTTGGCTACAAAAACTTACTAAAAATTGACAAAAAACGCGTATTTTGCACTTTTAGGTTATGTTATCTCAAAATCTTGACGTGATAGTATAATGCTGCTACCAGATTTAGATTTAGCGCATCGAAAACGTTTGGAAAAGTACAGTCCTGTGTCTGGGTGTGGAGATCAGTCTGTTTTTGTTGGCCTGTGTAATTATCACTAAAATTGCTGACGATGTTGTAACTATTTTTAGTGAAGAAAGAATGGAAAGCAAAGCTAAGTAGTCGTAACTATTTCTTTCTATTTCCTATTTTCTGTTAAACCCTTCTAATGTTTGCAGAAATTGTGGATTCCCGTTGCGATTATCTTTGTCTGCCCGTACGGCTGAAAAGAAGCAAGATGGCATATTGAGATTTGGTAGGAAGACAACTCATAAAGTCTTGAAAAACATATCCAAATTTGGCGGAAATCGATGATGGCCTTTTCGAGAAAATCCATTTTGAAAAAACAACTACTTTGTTTTTAGTTATTCCTATGTATCTCGACGATTTTGTAAGCAATTAAAATTGTGACAGATCTAAGTTAAGGTTAAAATTCCGCACATTTGAAAACAAATCGTCCCAAGCATTTTTAGATCAAAATAAAAAACACCCGACTCATTAAATTTGAAGTAGAACACTATTCCAGCGTTTTTTTTGCCTGGTGAGCTGACAGCTTGGTACCGAACCGTTGTATATCCTTTAACGTTGCAAACTATAAGCCATATAAATCATTTATGACATCGATTACAAAGTAATATTGTACATGGCGAATTCAAATTTTCAACGAAAGTCTTCATTCAATCACCTAAAAATTATTATGCCTATAAAAAAATGAACTCGGTTCATGACAATGAATTCCCTAATTACCCGAATCCTTTATGTCTTCCCACTCATCTTCACGGTCAGTTTCTAATTTAATCCATTTCGTAAATCACTTATAGAAAGTATGAAATCCAGATATAAATCGCACGAACTTCTAGGATAACTCGCGTGATAAGAAGTTACTTGAATTACGAAATTTTTGTTAAAAATATTGTTATTTTACACATTATTTTTTAGTTCCGAGAATTTGTTACTAATTGTCTTTAATTTATTTCATTGCAATTGTAACTGAAAAACGGATTACCAGTCTGAATTGTATATTCATATATGAGTCGACATGAAATGCAGACAAAATTCAATCAGACAAAAAACATGTATCGAACACTGGCGCTAGAATTAAAAATGTAACATTTTTTTCTACTTATAGAAAAGTTTTCTTTTTTAAATTAAATTTTTTCAAATCCTTTCGTAATTGTTTAGAAAATATGTTTTAATGTTCACTCCAATTGTGTTGAATTTTTAAATTATTTTTCCAAAAACCGAATTTTTCTTCTCATTGATTCCCTCGTCATAAGTTGCTAAAGAAATCACTTTTAAAAATGTTTAGCGGCGTATTTCAGAAACTGAGCTCATGTACCATTAACGGCTATTAATATCCCAAATCAGAAGGTGATAATTGCGGGTGACATAATTATTAATATATAAACAATTATATATAATTATATATAGTCGGCGAGATGGTTGTGAAGGTACCGAGTTCGAATCCCCGTCCGTGCAATTTTCTCTGCTTATGTCCATGTGTGGTATAACTGGGGAACCTTGCTGGGCGAAGGTACGAATTTGGGACCGCTGCCGACCCCCGTCGGCAGTTATCGGTACCGTCAGCGTCTTATCCGCGGTCGGTACGTCGTGGGTCTTATCTCGGATAAAGATGGGATAAGCCCATTGGAGTAGGGGGGATAGGCTTTGGGTGGGTGTTGTGTTGAATGTTTGCCTAGTTCTGTCTTGTATACCGTCCTGTCTATGTCCTGTACCTCTCCACCGGAGAGCCGACCCGCAAATAGACTAATAATTGTCATTAACGGGGGGGGGGGGATTACCTGTCATTTGTCCTTTGTCCAAGACATCTTTTAGATATATCGAAATAGTTATTTTCGTATCTAGGGCGTAAAAGAACTTATGCGTCCGTAGGTGATCACCGCGCTCGAGGGGCTTGCGAAGACTACCCCTGGGGGGTAGGGGGTCGAAACGTTGAAATTTGATGAAAAACTATAGGGTAATTTTTTTGCCGAGGTGACCAACTTCAATACAAAGCATTTTAAACCCGTTTTTATGGCATTATCGTTGACTTTAGGAAGAAAATGCATACAACCTTTTTTGTAGAGAATTTCATGCTCTATCTTTTTTGTTTGAAACATTTTTTAATAAAATTTGTATTTTTACAAAATAAATATAAAAACTACGAAGAAACTTAATTGAGGCTAATGTTTTTTAGTAATGGACGGATGGATCTGCGCCAAAATCTAATCAGATCTAAGTTATGCCAAGACACGTATTTAAAAAAAAATTATGTCAATACGCTTATCCGTCCGCGAGTTATCGCGAGACAAAAAAAAACGGGACGTACGTACGTACGTACAAGATCACGGACACAAATTTTTTTATTGTTGATTTGGGCTCCTCAGGGTCTGAAATGTCGACATTTGATGAACAACTATACGGTAATTTTTATGCCCGAAGTGACCAAATTCAATACTTCGTTTAGACCTAAGGTCTGGGTCAAAGTAATTAGCCAAAGGGAGCCACACCTTCAAATTCGACGTTTTGCAAACCTACATGTATATTGATATATATTTTTTATTAAATCGATAATAATCAAAATGCAGCAAAACGAAACGCCCATACTGGTTACTGCAGGCGGGAAGCCTATCGACGATAAAACCAATTCTCTTACTGCTGGACCCAATGGACCTATACTCTTACAAGATTCAACTCTTCTTGACGAATTGTCTCATTTCGATCGGGAAAGAATCCCTGAACGTATTGTGCACGCTAAAGGAGCAGGTGAATATCTTATTGGTAGCAAGAGGGACTGTTTTTAAATCCATTCTTCTATTGTCAGATCTGATCTCTTTTACGAAATCAAAAATATCATAGGAGTAGTAAATATAGTATTGTTATGTAGAGATTTATTATTATAAAATTTCAACATGCCAGTTAAGAAGAATTTATATTTTAATATAATTAATTCTCTTAAAAGAAAGTTTTTCACATCAAATTCATAGAAAATTGATAAAATGTATTTTTTATTCGTAATTATGCTTCGTGCAATGCACGAGAGAATTTCTATTGACATAATATTTTAGAATTCGTTTTTTCATAACTTTTCGTATTGAATGCAATATAACTTTATAGCTCTTTCCCAAGTATGTTGGCTCAATAAATGGATTACTTACAGTTTAATTGTTTATGGTAATTAATTTTATGTATTAAACTCGTTACAGGTGCTTTCGGTATTTTGAAGTAACTCGTGATATAACACAATATACGAAGGCGAAGGTCTTTTCTTGGATAGGAAAAAGAACTCCAATTGCTGTTAGATTTTCTCTTGCGCACGGAGAAAGTGGATTTACCGACACTGTTAGGTAAGGTATAAAACACTTTGCACTAGTAAATCATTGTACAACAAATATACTTTTTATATATACATTCGTAGAGATCCACGAGGATTTGCTTTAAAATTTTATACCGAAGAAGGCAATTTGGATATCGTTGGAAACAATACGCCAATATTTTTTATAAAGGATCCTCTTTTATTTCCGAGTCTTATTCATGTTGCTATGCGAAACCCAGTGACTCATTTGAAAGTAAGTTCACTATTAATTATTCTACTATATACATATATTTTATAGTGTACTACGGATTTGTATTTTCTAAACATTATTTTTACTTAATTTTTTTTCGTATTTATGCCAAAACACAAGATTGTCACCAAGTTATAATGAACCTTTATAAATTTAATTACAACTTAAACATTTCCTCTTATGGGCAATGCAACGTCTCAGGGACATAAATTTCCCCTAAAGTAAGCAGCCGTATAAAAAAATAAGTCTTAAAATTGTTATAAATTAAAGTGGCTTAAAATTAGTTTTTGTATAGTGCATTAGTTTATCCTTTCCTAATCGGGGTAGTTTTTGTTATATCTTAAATGTAGCGCATCAATGGTCTTAAATTAAGACTTATTTCTTCTAGTGTATGTTTTTACTTTATTTTTTTTTGTATTATTAAGAAAATATCTTATTATCGACCGAGAAGAACTAAAGGAAAATTACATTACTATAAAGTTAACATGTTTACCTGGTATATATATTATATGGGGCGATCCATGTGAAAGGGAAACATGAAATTACCGATTTTGTTCAAAATTGGTTATTGTGTAGTCCAGTTTTTTTTGCAAAATGTTTATTTCTATGGGAGTTACTTGCATTTCAAAATTAAAACATTCAAGTAAACAAAACAACATTAAAAACATTAAAAAAGTTGTTGTCCTTCTTTTAGTTGATAAACCATTTTCTGTTTGAATTTTTGAAGATGAAAGCACACATTGGTTTTTAAAAACTAATTTTTTGAAGGAAGTTCGAAACTGTAGTAAATGGTGGACAAAATTTCAGAGAGGTGTTTTGCTTTTTATTCGAGTAAAGGATGGTCAAAGTTTGAAGCGCATGCTCTTAAAAAAGTCTTCGCGAGTCCTCTTGCCGCAAGTAGAATCCATTTGCAGCAAGTGGAATAATCCGCTTGATCATATAATAAGAGGATTTCCACTTGTAACAAGAGGATGAGGAGAAGAGGAAAGTTGTTTTGATTTGTATTCGAGTAATGACTTTTCAAAGTTTGAAACGCATGCTCTTAAAACAGAGCTCTTGGGTCCTCTTGCCACAAGCGGAATCCACTTTCCACAAGTGGAATAATCCGCTTGATCATATAACAAGAGGATTTCCTCTTACAGCAAGAGGATTTGCACTTGCGGCAAGAGGATTTCGCAATGACGTTGATTTTAAAAAGCAAATCACTACAAAAAAAATGACATATGTACAACAAAATTTGGTAAAATGGTTTAGCAATATTATTTAGTGATGCAAGGGGTGCACAATAACCAATTATGAACACATTGAATGATTTGATGTTTTCCCTTTCATATGAAATGCCTCTAATACTACATACTTCATTAACTTGGTCAGTAGCAAATTACCTCGTATTGGGAAGTTCGTCATCAATATATTTGATAAATATTGGCATATGTGAAATCTTAGTAATCTTTAGTAATCGTTTAGTTTGAAAAAACTTTTAACGCAACTCTTAACTGATGACATATCGGGAAAATAATTGAACTATGATTTGGTCGATGATTTTATCGAAAAATTCAAGTAAAATGTTAAGTATAAGGAGTATTCTATTATTCTATATACTTACGTTTTTTGTCAATGTTGGGCGTATTTTGTTAGGTATAATTATATGAATTATGTAACTAATAGGTTGTATAATATATCCAGCACATGATAATATTAGTAAATATACATTTTAATGATTGCCATTGACATTTAACATTTATTTTTAGGATGCGGATATGTATTAGGACTTTCATTCTTTGAGACCGGAAACCATTCACCAGGATATGCTTCTTTTTTCTGACAGAGGAATTCCTGACGGGTTTCGCCACATGCATGGATTTGGTTCTAGTTCGTTCAAACTTATTGACTCAACAAATTCTTTAACATATTGCAAGTTTCACTACAAGGTATATATTCCTTGTTTAACATTATAATAATGATTAGGTAATTATTTCATTATTAGTTACTTTATTATCAATTCAGTACAGGTTTAGTTAAATCTAAAACATAAATTAATTGAAATTTTGAAATACTAAAACGTCACTTAACAATATATATTTGATATATTTTGGACGCTGATTTTCCGCATTTCGGTCCAGCATTTTTAATTCGCGATATTGAATTTCCAAATTCCAAGTGCAGATTCGTAATTAGAAATAAAAAAACCTTTGAATAATACATTTCACATAAGTTGTATATAAAGAAAACTGTGTGTACGTATAATAATGGTTAATCTTTATCCAGTTTTACTTTATGCTAACTATAAGTGTAATAAATGACCTCATCATTTTAGACTGACCAAGGTATAAAAAATCTCACCCCCGAAAAAGCAAAACAATTAAGCAGTTCTGATCCCGATTACATGATTCGTGATTTATACAACGCTATCGCTAGTGGAAATTATCCATCATGGACGTTGTACATTCAGGTGATGACACCGAAGCAGGCAAAAACATTCAGATGGAACCCATTTGACGTAACAAAAGTAAGAAAGATACAAAACTTTTATTTCAACTAACTTCTTACCCAATTAAGTCAAGGAGATGAACATTTTTTAGTTGATTTTGACCTTCATTCTCGACAGGAACTAACATTAATCTTGACCTGAAAGTAACTAACTCAAGCATTTTGGAGTGTGCTTATTCGATTCGGCGTTGTCCAAATTGCATTTAATTTGCTGTAAAAACTAATATATTAAATAAAAAATGATATTAAAAATTCGTGTTCCGTTTTTTGTGAATTCTTTTTTCGCACCAATAAAATGCGCGATTAATGCGCAACCAAAAGCGCACAAAGTCTGCGAACATCAACTAGAAATTTGTTTTGCCTTGAATCAACCTAACCTCTTTAAAACCTCAATATGTCGAAAAAATAAACCTTATTTGGTCAATTATGAGCATTACTAATGAAATTGGTATCTCTAGTGGTATAATTTTCCCTAAAATGTAGGTAGGTAGAGAAGTTTTCATTTTTAGGTTAGATTTTTAGAATTTAAGATGGAGGATCCGATATGGCCGACTAAATTTCATGAAAGAATTCAAAATCATGTCGAATTCAAAATGCGTTATTTTATATACATATTGACGTCTTGAAGAGATTAGGTTCATTCATGGTAAAATAAAAAAATTTGTTGTTCAAATTCATAGATTATGTGCACTTTTGATTGTAAATAGTCATCAATCCAACATTGATGCGAAAGGGAATTCGCAAAAAACGAAACCCACGAAATTTTATGCCCAGGGAACAAAGTTTCGAAAATCAACACACCGAAAGGCCAAAATTTCGATTTAGCATGGCCCCAACGTGATTTTCTTCACGTTATCTTTGAAAATTTGGCAAAAAGAAAGCAAATTAAAATACCTTGGACTCACGCAATATCAAAATTTTAGCCTTTTCGAGGGTTTTGAATTTCGGAACTTTGTTCCCCGGCCAATTTTATTCGTTTGTTATTTAAAACTCGCCACATTGGTTTTTGAAGTCATTTAAATGCAATTTTGACGGACGGGGAACAAAGTTCCGAAATTCAAAACCCCCAAAGGCTATAATTTCGATATTGTGTGAGTCCAAGGTATTTTAATTTGCTTTCTTTTGGCCAAATTTTCAAAGGCAAAATGAAGAAAATCATGCTGGAGCCATGCTATATCGAAATTTTGGCGTATGTTGATTTTCGGAACTTTGTTCCCCGGCCATTTTGAGCACTCCAATCGAAAATGCATACTCGGAAATAGTAGCGTTAGTCACTTTTAAATCAATATATTAATCTTATTTCCTACTACTGAGGATGAAGGTCGAAAATCAACTATTGACGAGTAGTAACACCATTATATTCTGTTTTGGATTATTTTCATTTTATACATACAAAATTGGCAATTCTATCTGGCTATCATAACAATCATATCCATCATAATTTGTGCACAGGTTTGGCCGCATAAAGAGTTTCCCTTGATTCGTGTTGGTAAGTTTGTCCTGAACAAAAATCCAGAAAATTACTTCGCAGACGTCGAACAAATTGCCTTCAGCCCAGCCAACTTAGTGCCAGGCATCGAACCTAGTCCAGACAAATTATTCCAAGGTCGGTTATTTGCTTATCAAGACGCACAAAGATATCGACTTGGCAATAATTATCAGCAGCTTCCTGTAAACTGTCCGTATAGAGTAAGTGATTTTATATTTAACGATATAACATGATGAATCAGGTTACATCTATTTATACTCAATATTAAATTATTATTTGCGTAGAGAAACGGAAGTTATTTGTACAAATTAAAGTTTATATCCATTAGAGAGATTAATAATGAACGTTTATTAATGAAAGTTAGAGTGAATTTGAATATTACTCGTGTTTACATGTCCAGCCAAAATGACATTTCAATGATTCTTTTGTTAGACACCTCTCAAAATTATATACACCGACGATATTAAAACATTATAAGGCAGGCGAAAACCTAACCTCTCTTTTGAACGTGCATGTCATCATGTTCCTTTCATCAGAATTGGAATAGATTGACTTTGATACTTTCAAGTTTGATTAGGTGTCGTGCGTTGCCTACCAATTCAGCGTGGTTGTCATCTGACTTTTTAGGTCACCTGAGCTAATGTTGATGTTTAGCATAGGAAACAAAGCACAAAACAAAGGCATCAAAAGTTCTCTAGATATGTGCACAAACTACATGCATTCAAATAGAAAATTAATTATTTTAGGCCGACAATAATGAGTCACTATCAAATACAACCATTATCATTTTATCTTCAGGTTTCTAGAAACATGAATTATCAACGAGATGGGTTAATGGCAATACGTAATCAAGGTGGAGCTCCCAATTACTTTCCCAACAGCTTCGGCGGTCCACGAGAACATCCAGCTGCAAAGGCACCAAGTTTCGAAGTAGGTCCTGAAGCTGATAGGTACCAACCAATGAATGAAGATGACTTCGGACAAGCAACTAGCTTCTGGCGAGAGGTTCTTGACTCTGATGCTCGAGGCAGACTCGTCAAGAATATTGTTGATAATCTCAAGAATGCATCTAATTCAATTATCGTGCGCGTCTTAAAAAACTTTGCAAAAGTGGATTACGACATGGCCAAAATGATTAACGAGGAACTACGGAAAGTTGGAAAGCAAATTAACGATTCGCCGAAATTTGCCAGCATTTAAAGAACAGTTTATTATGTTAAACATATTTCTTATGGTAGTGGACTGATCTTCCTTAACAAAATTAAGTTTAATATTGTTTTCTTTGGATTACATTATTGTATATACTTTTGTATGGTCATTTTTTACTGGCCACTTGGTTAACATAAACTTTTGGTTATAAGAATGTGTGACATTTGATAAGTATTAAAGTAGTGTCTCCTTTAATTCTCTACCTATAGGGATGTTAGAATCTGTTTTGTATAACGATTTTGTTGTTTTGTTAATGAGCATTATTTGATGTAAATATACCAGTCTTCAAGACTGTGGTTGTTTTTATGTAATTAACTCTTTTTCTGTCTTGTCATGTTTCTATCAGCAACTTCCTCACTCGTTGTAGTATAATGACAGTTTACGTTTCCGGTTTGCAGAGGTTCGCTTGTACTGATATTAGATCACAATGTTCCTTCACATTATATATAATAAATTGTTACTTGGATTCCTATGCTTGGATTTATAAAATCAATGGGTATGAAAGTGGTCTGAAAATACGTAGACACTCTCACTTTTTAGTTTCTTCCTGTCAAATCGATATTCAAAATATAAAGTAATTCTCGTTATAATTCATGGATGTGACAATATTCGTAATACATTTTGAACTTGTGCTACTTTTCGTAAGAGGCGTCGAAATGTTGTCAAAACATACTTTGATATATTGGTAGCACACGTGTGCCGGAAAAATATTTCGTATGGCACGGCCTGTTGTATTTACAAGAACGAAAAATGAATTCCACATTCCAATCGTATTAATGCCACATTCTATCATGACTATTTCACATAGTTATTCATGTGAATTTGCCATTCTCAGCGATTTATGTACATAGCATAGCTAATCATGCAGATATTTTTTTTCGTGCATTAATTTCAGTATATCCCACTCATGGTTTCCTTCGATTATTTGAAACCGGAAGTTGTATTCCCCTCAACACATTGTATGTCCACACTTGAAAAATGCGTACTAATCCAAATTTTATAAAACGTTCGTTACAAAATATCAAAAAAATCCTCCATTATCCTGTCTCCTTGAAAAGTTTATTACGTCGCTGTTGCGATGTTACCCGATCCTTAAAGGGTTGCACCCCAGTTTAATTTCTTGTCGGTGCGAGTGGAAGAGAAGTGCACTCTTCTAGTTGTGTAATGAATGCAGCAGTGGACGTTTGGCCAACGAGCGGAAACCAAATCACTTTTCGGACGAGCAGCCCCGACGAGGCAATATCCTGGCCCCCGAAGGTCTAATTAGAAACTTCGCGCAGCCAGGTCCGTCGGTATCGATATCATTACAACGCCCATATCTGCGAGTTCTACGAAACCGCTGGTGTGGGCAGATGCAAGGGTTTTAGTGCACATGTATGGCCCTACTGAGGGACATATGTCGGGGAAAACCAATATGCCTTGAGCTGCGGCACACGATTAAAGGCTGGAGGGTTTATCACCGCCATCGCTGTACTTTTGCCCGATAATAGCCAGAATTCATCCGACGATGTACCTTGTCCCGAATATCAGCCGTTGTACGGTTATGCCGGAATATTTTACGAGAGGGCAAATGTTATACTTGCGAAGACCTCAAGACCTCAAGATGGACGATTTTATTACAATGAGTTCTCTGGGTTAGTTTAATTTTTGCTGATTCATTGTTATCGGAAACTTTTACGCTAGTCGAGACTCTGTGGTAATGTAGCCCAGGCAACCTGTCACGGCCGAATGTTAAATTTGCAGAAATTAAAATCCGAAAACAAAAAATACACCCTTATAAAAAATTGAAAACAAAATTGAGGTTCTATTTTCTGCAACACAATCCTGCATGACGAACTTAACCTAAAAAATTTTTTTGTTTTTTTTTTATTTAATTTATTTAAAGTCGCTGTGGAACTGCTAAGATCATAAGTGATTACGACGCTAATTTACAATACGGAGTAATACATACAATAAATACAATTTAAATTAAATCCAAAAAATTTATATCCGAGAGAAATTGTATCGTTTTTGAGAGTTCTTGTGCTGAGTTTAGTATAGTCTTGGATTCTGAATGGAGTTGTAATCTTGCTCTTTCCAGTTGGTAGTGAGGACAATCGAAAATAATGTGCTTCGTCGAACAATAGTAGTAACATCTAGGGCAAGTTTTTGGTAGTGTTTCGGTCTCGTCTCGTGAGACGATATTTAAGTAGTCTCGTTCTCGGTCTCGGTATGGTCTTGGAGTTGAAAATATCGTCTGGGTATCGTTTCCTTTGGTATTGGTCTCGATCTCGGTATCGGTTGCGGTGTCGGTCTCGGTCTCGGTATCGGTATCGGTCCGGGTTGCAAGAATGGATTTCCATCATAGTATTCTTTATGCCTATAAAGTATTAATCCCTCTGCGTACATTATTACTATTAAGGTACTATTAGTTTGATCGCTTGGTGATGTAATTTTTTTATTTGTCAAAATTATTGTATAAAATTGCAAAAATTATTAATTAAATCACAAAAATTAAATTTAGGGATTCCATATCGCAATTTGAAGTATAATATTGAATTATAATACTATGAATATTCATAATTCTGGTAATACAAGGTGAACATTGATATAAATGTTCAAATTTCGTTAATTGCTGAATACAAGCCCGATTAATTCGAAATTAAAGATGTCAATAGCGAGCGCAATTATGTTAAGCATTATATTGATAATTCGTATGTTCTTGACTTGAAAAATAATATTCGAAACATCAGAATGGAATGTCAATTTATGAAATTGTGAAAATTCGAAAATGAAGGGTTGAATATAATGGTTTTAAGTATTATTCTTCTAAATTATAAGAATTCGACTTGAACATTAATGTACGACTTTTTCTGTTCGCTATATCTCTGAATTTCAAAATTAAATATTACATACAAATTTTAAAATATTATATAATTTGATATATTTATTTCGTTACACTGTTTCGGAAAAAAAGTTCTATAGTCCAGTCTTTCAAGCGATTGGTCATTTTAATTTACGACTACTTACTTTTGAAACCCGCCTTTAAAATGTCTGTACTCTGCGGTTCACATTCCGCGACAGTTGACCGACAGTAGTCGCCATGTTGACAATCGCGCGAAAAACCTGACAACTTTAAGGTTAAGAGAATCCTTGCTAAATACGAATAGAATTTTTTAAAATATTGATTGTGAATATATAATAGTGATTTTGTCATGTGTAACTTTGACGTCGATATTAAAAAAAATTCGAATTTTTTTTAGAAAGCTGGTCGAAAAGTGTCGAGGCTCTCGGATTTCGCGTGCGTAAATCTCGGTATCGTCGAGACTTCCACGAAGTGGTATTGATCTCGGTCTCGTCTCGGTATTGAAATCGAGACCGAGACGAGACCGATGCTTGTCTAGGTATCGAAATTGAGACCGATACGAGACCGAGACGAGACCGAGACTTGTTTCGGTATCGACCGAAACACTAGTTTTTGGAGATTCTTTTGTGATTAGGTATATGTGCCTAAAGTTCGCATGTCCAATTCATATCCTGGTATTGCAACTCTCTTGGAATCTATTTGCTCCATCCAAGGGGGGTTTTTCAAATATATCCGTACTTACATCGTGGAGTTTTGTGTTCAAAGATTTCCATTGTTCGTTCCATTTTGTTTTGTAGTTTGTAGTAGCTTTTTTTTTGTTTCGCGAGGGGAAATTGAAGGTGGCTCGATGCCTTGAAATTTTGTTGCATTGTTTGCACAAAGGTCGGCATTTTCGTTTCCTTGTATACCAGTATGGGCTGGAATCCAGCATAATTCGATTAAGATATTCTTGTTGCTTAGTTCTATCAAATGTGAGTGAATATTTTGTATTAACTTCAAAAATTGTCGAAGTTGCGAAAACATGTTTTTCGTAAATAACGCGAAAACTGTAGCTGGAAGGAAAAAAGTCAAATAAGAAAGTTGTAGATTTCAAAAAAAAGTATAAATTTGTTTATAGCTAGGTGGCGCACTTTTCGAGTTATATCGAAAAACCCGTCAAAAATCGAGATCTCTAGATAGTAATAGATCCCTAGGTTTCGGTAGATTTTAAAGGGCGGTATAATGAAAAGACACAATAATTTAATAACGTAAGTGATATATTTGTCATGGATGACACTTCGGAAAAATATTAACATAAACTCAATCATATAATTGCATAATCTACAATATAAATTTATAATACAATGGAATCAAAAAATTATAATTGAAACACTTTACTTTGATGAATGTCTTTTATGACTGAAAAAAAAGTAAACAAAATGTTGCTGCCATAGAGCAGAAATTGCAGAAATTCGAACAATTTAAACGATTTCTGCACATGAGTATATGAATTATATATAATGAATATAAGAACATGTAAAAAAAGGTTGGTATATACGTTTTTCGTTAAATTAATGTTTCTAAAAATTAATTAAACTTATTTTCTTTGGAATTCTAAAATTTTCCGGGAAGCTACGAAAATTTAGAGCGGGTTGTGGAAATGACCACAAACATCAAGAGAATGCGTGTGCAACTTGTATAGAAATGCCTAAGACTCTGGATTTGAATTGAATTGAATTGAGTTTTTAATGATTTTAATAAAAAAAATGGATTTCTCCATCGGTTCGTTGTGATTATGTGTGGATTTTTCACATTCCGAATTAAATTTTCGTTCCTTTTCGGCTTGAATTTTTAAATTGTTATAATGACTTGTGTATTAAAATAAAACATACATAATTAAATTTTATTGGAAATAAACATACCCAACGAAAAAGTTAAGAATTTTGGATATTCATAATAAATACGATATGTTCAATTTAGAAGTCATTTGAGCGAAACATCCCACCTTGCTTCGGGATTTTCAGATTTCTCAAATTAATACTTTTTCGTAAAAATAAAATTCACAATATAAAACCTATATTTTTATTTAAATATAGTTGAATAGGTTAGTTTAGGAATCGAATAAGGGTTTTCATATTTTTCTGTAAATTTGTTTATGCATTATCATTCGGATTCATAACTTTTCCTGTAAGTATCCCATTTTGCTCCATTTTCTCCTATTAGAAAACATTAATTTACATGTAATAATCTAGTAAATAAAATCTAGAAAATGTTGTTTTACAAAATACAATATTGATTAGAGAAATATGAAAAATACCAGTTTTAAAATATCCCATTAGTATTAAAAAATGTGAACCGCTAATTCTTACAATCCAAGTATAATTTTCAATTTATTTTTTTTTCTACTAATTTTAATGATGCTAAAATTCAGTGTTTCCTTGATTGTATAATTCAACCAGAATGTTGGCCATTCAAAGGATAATAGTATTGTTTTTAGTAATAAAATACGTGAACTTTTAGCTCTATGTTTCCCGAAATTGAGAGAAAGTAAATTCATGCAGCAGAAGGACCGACATGTGGCGTTTCAGGGAGTAGGGAATAATACGTCGTACTAAGGCCGTATCTATAAACTTCTATGACGTTGACCTAGATGTCGTTATTTGTATTACCATCGTTCAAAAAATTTTACGATTTACTCCTATGAAGCTGTATGATGGTGGTTTTCTACATTCAGGAGTCCTGTTTAAAACAAACGTTATTAAATAGAGACGGCGTTTTATGATCTGTATGGATTTTGCTTACAAATGAAAATTTTATAAATTTGTTGCTTACGCTATGTAATTGCAATTATTATATGTCACAAAAGTGTAAAATAATTCTACACTTCTTTTCCAAACAAAATCTAGGCGTTCGAAAAAATTTATTGTGTATTGTTATAATTATTATATTCGACCACAGGTACAAAACTACTTAGTACCTTTTCGCCATCTGCTGTTTATTGATATATATATAAATATATATAAAGGAAATATAAAAAATAAAAAATAAATGTAAATGTTGTTGATTAAATCCCCATTCGGAATGCAATCGTAAGTAACAGACTGCGTCAGACTGGCGCTCCTCGCCTCAACTTTGAATATTTGAACTTTATATATTTTGTTGGAATCTTACAATCCTGCGTAAAAATAAACACAACCTTTTAGATGAACATTGCATCATAGTTTATTTATCTTACTTTTGGAGTAAAAATGGTACACGTTACAACATTTCAAGCTTATTTATTCTAATTATTTATGATTTTATGTAGGATTATCGTAAATTTATTCGAAAAATCATCCAAACATTAAGAACTTGAAATTATCAAAGGAAATTCTACTTTATTCTTGTAAGAATTAAGAACTTGGTTCACTATATGCTACTGGAAGCTTAATTTATATGATTATTTCGATCCGAAGATTCAACAGTTGTCGATGACATTATAGTTATAGTACAAAAAGCGGTATTTTTTATAATCTATAGTATTAATAAATTCCGCAGAAATTGCACGTAAGCGTTATCGTGTATTATGGATGTGTGGTGAGCATCTAGTATAGTCACGAGATTCACTGTTCATGTGTGTAGGATTTTAGCCGAACAATAAGAAGTACTCACCAGATTCTTTTCTTTATACAATACAATTCTTGGCTTAACATAAATTTGAAACGGAAGTCAGACCAAGTTCTATGTAGGTACCAATAATCAACAAATGGATAACATAGTTATTAACCCATTAACGACGGAAATATAGTAATTTGCGATACAAGTGCGTATGCGTAAAAAACTTTACACATATTCATGTGTGCCGAAATTCTTTTCCGTGCGTAAAAATTACTTTTCGCACCGAAAAGACGTACATAAATACATTTTGTCACTTCAATTTCAATCAATTATGGCGTATCAAAATCGAAGTTGACAAAAATTATAAGGAATACTTGGTATTATTTCAAGGTAGCTCTTCAAGATTCTGAGGTCCAAATTGATTTTCAGCCATTAGGAATTCGAATATTGAGCCAAATTTACAAAAAAATTGTCAAAAAATGTTGAACTATTTATTTTCATGAATTCTTTCTCAACTATGAGAATATTGGGATTCTATTCACACTTTAAAGTGGAGGAAATATTTGAATGTTAAGAATCAATTTTACTTATATATTCCACATTATTTTAATGACCTCAAAAGGCGTCTCCAATGAAAATTTCTTTGAAACATTTCAGGACGCTCTAATTATAAAATTATGAGCTTCTTTAAAGAGATGCTAGGAACGAAATGTTCTTAGAATTCATCCAGGAATATCTTGGAATTTTTCAAGTTTGCAAGCGATATTTTGAGAAATTTTTTTTTTCACTTATGAAAAATTCTGAAAAAATGTTGGTACATTTGATTGTTTGGTAGGAAAAAATATAATAAACATAAACTATAATCTTTGAAGTTCCTTTTCTCCAAAACTATGAATCTTCGGAGAAAATTGCAAGCAACAAAAAAAAGGATGTTTTCATTGAATGTACCTACCATAATTTTTTCAGTAATTTTCGTAAACATTGGAAATTTATTTCAAATTATCGCTTACAAAATCTGGAAAAGTGTTAGTATATTCTTTGATGAATTGTATAGGTAGAAGAATATTATGTTCTTAGTACTTTAAAAAAAAATGCATAGTATTTGAGCTAGTTCGTTTACCAATTTTTCAAATAAATTTTTAATAAGAACACCGTTTAAAAGCAAAACATTTTCTAAAAATTTAAATATTTTCTTCAAGTTTTACCAGAATTCCAATATTCTGATAGTTGGAAAAAAATCTATAAGTATAATTATTTCCCAATTTTCGGACAATTTTTTTCAAATATGGCGTTATATTGAAATCCCTGCTGGCTGAAAATCATTTTTGAGATAGGAATCGTGAACAGCAACGTCAAAAATAGTAGAGTATGTACTTTTTCTAGATTTGTCAAATTCGATTTTGATATGAAATACTTGATTGAAATTCAAGTCACAAAAATGTAATTCTCGGCGTTAATGCGTGTTAAAGAAAGAGAAATCACTTAACTATAATTTGTATCAATTACATGTCAATGATTATAATAGTAAAGGTTCATTACAACCAAAACATTAGCTCGAATATGAGTTCTAATGGAACTTGTCTCCTCTTAGCAAATATACTCATTATCATTAGAAAAAAAAAAACAACAAAATTAAAGGTACGATTTTAAATGAACCTGAATTATTTCAGTTAACCTTGAACCGCTATTCGCAATAGTCGCATTAAAAAGTTACAAAAATGTAAAAATCAGAAACGGAAGTCGATCAATAAAAACACGAAAAAGTATTTTCGAGTGTTTGTAAAATTTCTAGCTTATATTCGACTGATCACACCAATGATCACACCAAAGTTAGAAATCCTGTTTGAAAAAACGAAATATAAACTATGTTATTAACTTTGGCAAAAATAAAAACGTTGCAAATGAACAATCGTTGTAATTTTCTCACATTTCTTACTTTATGCTGACACACTGAGAACGAAATTTAAAATTTAGAATATCGAGATTTTATTTTAGTTTTAATATCATGTGCTAAATCTGAACCATCCATCAAAATTACGAGTGTGTTCAGAGTCGACCTTTGACCATTTTCAATCTTAATATTTTTACTTTAGATTTGGAATCTGTGAACCCAACAACTCAACAATCCATTATAGTTCAATAAATGTGAATCTCGGTATAGAATGGATATTCTCGGGTATATCGTGACAATATTGCTGCCAACTCATTTCTGGACACTTTAACCACACTTTAGAATAAACTTCCCCTGGAAATTCCCAACGTTGATCGCCTTTAAAGAAGGACTGTTGTCTTATTTGCGCCATTTTGATACATTCGGAGCTTCCGTACTTTAATCGCTCTCCTTATCGATATTTACTTCACTCCTATCCTTCACCATTTATATTCCTACAATTCTTTTATTTTTTCGTATATGTCCTCCTTTACTGCATCTTGTTTTGTTGTTATGTGATGCATTATCTTAGTATAACCTGCGAATGCAGTTTATTATGTCTTGTTTATTTTCACTTTCACTTTATTATTTTTAGTTCTTATCGTTCCATCAGAAAATTCTACGGAATGCTTTATGTAACTTACATTATGTCTTATGAGTCATTCTTCGTTAAATCGATCATGATCTGACATCACATCTCCGATTTTATTAAAAATTCCAGAAAAGTTAGCACTAGGCATACATGTGAACGTGATAAAGGGATTTATCGAAATTCCGAATATTTTCAAAATGGCGGCCATATGCAATTTTCACAAAATTTTTTTTCGAAAAATAATAGCTCGGTGGCATTTTATCGGAATTGGATAAAATTTGCGACACAATAGTAAAAAAGTCTGAACTTTTCGAAAAAAATATTTATAAATAAATAAAATAATAATAAACGTATGAAAAATCAATTTTTTGTTTTTTTTTAACGACTTTTAATCACCGGGTACCCTTTTTATTTTTTTAAAAATATTGTTATTTTATGGCAAATTTTATCTAATATTTTATTCAGATTTTTAATTCGTAATGTCTTTTAGTTTTCGAGTTATGAATTTTTTAAGTCGAACATCCCCGAAACTCGGGCGTGTGCTTATTGGAATTGTAACTACTGCCGCCTTTTTCGACTCTCTATTCTGTTTCTATTTATTTTGTTCTTGGTAATTTATGATTGATGTATATGAAAATGTGATATGATATGGAGATGTGATGTCAGATCGTGATCGATTTGACGAAGAACGACTCTTATATATTACATTTTACTGTAAAACGTTTGGCAAAGGGAAGCTGCCCATATCAAATATATAATAATAATACAGAAAGAAACCAACAAACAACCACAGCGTTGTTATTTCCCAGCATTAATCTATGCCTTTCGTATAAATAAACCGCAAACATAACCATAAAATTACGTTTATTAGACACTGATGCGTTATTAGTTTTCACAATGTGTACGTTGATATCTCGATTCATTTGAAATTTAAAGTAAAATTTGGATCAATCTGACTAAAAATAAATAAGTTCTTATTTATAAACAGAAGCTACGACATTCCATTTTTTCGGGGAATTGAAATATTGACCGAATTGAATTAAAATTTCATACACAAATGTGAAGTATGGCGCCATCTTTTTAAGTCGATCTGCAGCTCTCGCAAAATCGTACGACTCATAATACGGCAAACAATTCAGTAAAAAGGACGATTCCGCCCGATAATTAATATAATAAAAAAAAATACGAAATTTTAAGTAAATATTCAAATTATTCTTAGCATGCCAAAAAATTGATGAAGGAGGATGCCCACGGGTATAGGTGATTGTGTCCCAGAGGTGTAGTCTCCGAAACTATCATAATCGGACGGAGTATGATGAGATGTAACACCTCATGCAAAATTCGATTGTTTTATCAAGTAGGAAATTTTAAAAATCCTATTGAAACTTATGAAAATTATACGTAGGAAAATGCAGTAATTTAAGTAGTAACAGTGAATCCGTTATCAACAAAGGATGATGCATACTGTCCTCAGTATAATAGTCGTCAGTCTGTTGTTGACAGTATCAAAAGACTGTTACTACTTAGATTACTGTATTATTCTCTATAAAATCCGTGACTTCAAGAATGATTTTTTAAGCTTTCCCATCTGATAAAATAATCGAATTTAGTATGTGGTGTTACATCACATTACACTTTATCTGAATTGGGTAGTTTCAGAGGTTACACCTCGGGGGGATAAAACCAGTCATACCTGTTGGATCCTCATTTTAAAATCGAGTAAAAATTGATGAAGCTACGAGTTAATTTTTTTTTAAATTTTTAAGTATAGATATTTCAGGGGATGGGGGGGGGGAGGGTGTTTGAGAAAAAAATACAAATAGTTGTTTTCGTTATAGTAGGCGTAAAGTACGTCTTTTTTCGAGTTGTCCCGTTCGGCGACAAGGGTAACATTACTCCACAAGGTCCACTTCACGCCTAGTAGGCGCGAAAATCAATTATACGATCGCGGAATGAGGTGGAAAGACGTATTTTACGCCTACCATGGCGAAAATGAGCATTTCACAATAACAATTATATGACGCACATACAATATTTATCTGAAAGTGGTAATGATTCTCGCGCTCTATGATAGTAGCACAGATTCCTCACACTATATATGACCCCCTCGTTAGAATATTTAGGGGGATTCTAAATTGGTCCACCCGGTCAGAAATGATATTTTACTTAAAAAAACGTAAATTAAAGATAACTTTTCACAATTCGGACGCTGTAATGGTAATTCTAATTACTATAGACGGTTTTCTAGAAAGTACCATTAATTGAGAATTGAGCTAGTAAAAATTACTTATTTCAGCAAGTTCTCGGGGAGTTCTCAATTAATTTCTTTGGTATTTTCTGGGATACCGTCTATAATAAGTAGAATTACTCTTACAGAGCCCAAATTTTGAAAAATCCATTGAGGAATTTTTTATTTACGGATTTAATTAAAAATTCCTAACTTATCGGTGGAACACTTTGGAACCCCTTTAAGAAGACCTTATTACAATTTATCCGTTAACACATAACCTTACTCGATCTCACTGGCAGGGACCATGCTTTCGATCGAAGTACAAAATATTCCATTGTTTGATTTCTCAAATTCAAATTCCTTAAGCCTGGCTCCTGAAGGCTTTTAATTAAGCTTAAAGGAATTAGTCTTGCAGATTCCACGATTGAGACCTAAGGCGTCCCATTGAGACGATAAGTTCCGCGGGATTCCCCGTGTCTTTGGGATGTGAGCTACAAATCTAAGTTGTACCCCTACTACGCAGCTCGCTTGAAATACGTTCGCGCAATCGGATTACGCCGTGACCTATAACTGAGCCCGTCTACTAATTCCCGCATTTGCCCGCTGGCAAATTACGTTTACCTTACACCGTAGACCACGGGGGAGGTAATCGATTCGTCCCTCCAACCCCATGTTCCAGGGCGCGAAACCTCAGCAGCCGGTCGCGTGTACATTCGTATTCAGATCTCGTTGCCTTGAGATAATGGGGGATCCAATTATATCAGCGTTACAGGATTGATCGACGCAAAAGCTACTGCCTTTGCTGCTGGATCGTTAAAAACGATTTTACGATCGCTTCCGAATTCTCGTTAGAGCTCTAATCGCGTGAACGCCATCAAATTCGGTTACGTTGGTTCAGATTTTTATATTTGATATTTTAGCTCCCATTGGAATTAGCATATTCGGAAATAGCATCAATTTTTAAAGGATTATTATTTTAAAAATGTGCAGAATAATTATTCTCTAGCGTGCCAATTCATTAAGGGGCAAAATTCCTTCCTGAGGACAAAACCAAGGTTAATTTTATTTACAGAAAATGAAGAGATATTTTTTAATTTAGTTAATTATATATGTTGCTATATTTAATTGATGGCTTATAGCAACATATTGTTACATCCTAACGAAAATCGTAAATAGTTCATGCCATGAAACGCCGGCTTTTCTCCATCGATAAAAATAGAAGAGATAAGAAAGGAACAAAGACGTTTTCTAGAAGAAAGATATTAGTGCACAAAACTACAATGAACATTAATAATGAACATTAAGTGAACCTAGTGATTAGTGAATAGCGTTAAGAACTAGATCATAAACTTAAGTTACGAATAAAAATGAAATATGATTAAATAATACTCAAAACAATAATTAATTTTTGTTTCAAACTAAACCAAACTATTAAGTGTTTGGACTTTTTTTAACGCTAAATTCATACCTAATCAAATGAAGTGAATTAAATTTCATTTTTTAATTTATACAATAAATTAGAAATTAGTTTTTAGATGCCTTTGGTCGAACAGAGAAGCCGCCCAATGCACACACGATACTTGAGAGTTTTATGGCCTACCCAATAAAACTACTGCACTCGGCGGAAATTCATTTTTAACGAATAGGAAAATTTAAAAGATAGACTTCCGCTAGAAAACTCTTGCCGCCAAAAGTTTTTAACCAATAAGCTCATTCTACAAATATGTATTTCCTATCTCATCTTCTCTTTTCGTCCAACGCATGCAAGTATACGTAAAAATTCTGTATAAATTCAGCCTTCTCGAACCAGATCTTGACTGCACTTTAAACGCTACCCAGCGGTTGAGGGGCAGTGACGACTTTAAACGCTAACCAGCGGTTGAGGTCGTTCTTAAAACAACCCTAAATATTCCTTTCCCGAAAACAAATAAAAGTGACGACTTTAAACGCTAACCAGCTGTTGAGGTCGTTCCTAAATCAATCCTAAATATTCCTTTTCCCGAATAGCAAGTAAATAAAAAGAGAAATAAAATCGATATATTTATATATATAAAAAATGTTTTATTCACAATCTCCCTTCCCTACAGTTAATTAATTCCCCTCGACCTGCTATCCCTATAAATCCTCTCCAATAGCCAATGATGACGAAACGAGCAAAAAGGGATATGATATCCACAAAATTAATCAATTACTGATTAAATAAAAGCTCAATACTGAGGTTATTTTCCCCTTCCTTCCTTTCCTTCCACTCATGATCATAGGCCAGCTCCCAGGTAAAGGGCTTAAGTGCCTTGACCAAAAAAATGGCCAACTAAATATGTTCCAGATCTGCTTCTCAGATTTGGGATATAACAATATATAATAAACTAAATTAATGATTGAATGCTAAATGTGCTTAATAAATAATACGGCCGAACTGACTTGACCTTCAAGTGACCTACAAAATTAATCCCTTGGTCAAACATTTTTTACCTTGAAATGACCTTCCAGTGAAACCTCAAGGACGGTGATCCGAGATCATTTTTTATGTAATGAACGTACTCATCAGAGGTGTCTGTATTTTGAAATGTCTAGTTTTTGAAGTTTATGTTCTGTGATTTGTCGGCTTTTTGAGGTGCACCCAATTTTTCTTCAATTCGCAATCATCAAGTTCTAAGATCGTGAAAACAGCATTGTTCTATCTACAGTATCTGGCTGTAAGATATAATCAGTTTATTTACCTATTCTGAAAATGAAATAATTATCACAAATCGCAAAAGTTTCAACTATTTTCACAAAAATATGTCAAAGCATCAATAAAGAACTCACTTCAATAATGTTTATGTATTTTACGCAATGGAACTATCTATTTTATACAATAGAGACTGCAGCTGCACAGTATTTGACGTTTATTTGTTAGTTTTACGTTTTAAAATGTTACCATAAGTATTAAACTAAAAGTTCTACTAATGAATGGTAACGATCTTGCAATAAAACAACAAAAGTTCAGTGAAATATTAATTTTTCATCATGGATCCAATAATACGGCCACGGAATATAGTTTAGTCTAGTTTGGTTGTGACTTTTTGAGACAACCAATTTCTTTTTTTTTATTTTACCCCATAATGTGTGTTTCTATATGATTAAAAAATATTCTATTTTTACATTTACATTTAACATTTACAGAATATGTACATTTTGAAATGTCTGGTTTTTTAATGTCTCTATTTTGAAATGTCTGGTTTTTGAATATCTGTTTTTTGAAATGCCTGGTTTTTGAATGTCGGGTTTTTCAAGTGTCTATTTTGTGATTGGTCGGGTTTTTAGGTGCACATGAAAAATACGTAGAAAGTACAAAATTAAAAGTTTGTATATTTTGTGTTGGACTTGACAGTAAATAAAATGAAAATTGACATTTTCGAAATTATATATTTTACACTAAAAATAAGATAATGGAGTAAAGGATTTAAGAAACTTGCGTTAAATTCTAACAAAATAACAAACAAATAAATATAATGCAGAAATTTAAGAAATAAGTGCCTATTACTGACCGTGTACCAATTAATCGACTACGATTTGCGGATAATATTTAGTATGTAATGTGAATTTATCCTAGTTTGATGATTAAATTACTTTCTCGATCTAGATCTATTGTTAATAGCTTCGGCAGTCTTCATACATTCTCAACAAACATGAGGTATGGCACCATTTCGGACAGGATGGGTTTCAAAAGTTTTATATAAAGATTTACACGAGTGATTGTCATCATTCAATTCTGTCAATTATCAATCCCTATTATGACTGGCAGATATTCATAATACCCATGTGCTTAACAATGATAAATACAGTATTAGTTAATGTACAATAATATTATCATATTAGTTATTTATAGGACTAGGAAATATAAGGAAGTAAGGTTACTAATATGATTTGACAGGTGAAATGTGCACTGGTACAGATGATTAATTCGAAACTGGAATGAAACTTTAACTTCTTAACGACTATAATATTGTCATACGAGGTACAACGTGTCTTATAACGTCCTTATTGTTTATGTTGTTTACTCTTATTACGTGTTTCCCTCAAGCAAGATCGCAATTGCCATTTAATTTGCATCTTTCAGTATTACAATGAGAAACGATAACATCTTCTTTTTAGTTTCAAGACGGTAAAAATTTATTCTAAGACCACATTCTGACTGAATGGCTAAATTAATAATATAATAAATAGCTAATTTTTAAGGGGAGGCATCAGCTTTATTTTGACCCCCTTAAATTGAAATGATTAGAAGAGGTTATATTATTTTTCTTGCATCATTTTTTACCTAGAATATATAGGGTGGTTAAAAAAAAATGTATATTTGAGCAGTTTAGAATTTTTATTTTTTCGGAATTTTAATATTTTTTTAAATCCATACGAGAAATTGCTTGTAATTAGAAAATAAGCATAGAAAAAAATTAGCGTTAAAAAAAATTTAAATGTGTAAAACCGGATTTCAGAGTTAGCTTGCGATTCTAACAATTTTCTGAAATATTGTCGCCGATTGTGTTAGTAAATAATCTTTATAAGTTTCTCAATAAATTGTTGTCTTCTTTCGAATACTTATTAGATTCCTTCCGTCCGCGAATATATACCAACTACGAGATGTTTTAAAAATCTTTGTCCTTTAATCCATAAAAGAAATATTTTTGTCCCTATATGTACAAGACTATCTTTTACGGGGTATTGGAATTCCAATACCCGGCAAAAGACACTTTTCTCAGTGCAAATAAAATACATATAAAAAATCAAATCTCCAAACTTTTTCAGTACAAAAATGTAACAATAGACATTAGACGAAAATATTCATTTTTACGATAAATATAGAATAAACAGTCCAACAAATCAATGACTAATTTTACATGTACTTTGTACGACTTTACACACGTTTTTATAATAATTATTTCTTATATTATACACTGAAAAACATTTTATGAACTTCAATTCTAAAAACTAGAAAACAAAATATATTATGTACTTAATATTTATTTTTTGTTTTAAAATGGTAATTAGATTATTAATGAGGTTTTTAAATATTCTGTTCCGAAATAGGGCATTTACATTAAAGAAAAGAAAGAGGCTATTGTACTTTTAAATGTAGAATACTGATAATGTAAATTCGTATTACGCTTCTCCCAATCTGAAATTAATACTATTGTAAATATTATTTTGATATTTTCAGAAATATTAATATGAGTAACTGATACAATGTACAATGGACGTATATAATTTCAGTTTACAATTATATGGAAACAATAGATTTGTGAGGCTTTCGGTCGCATAAAACACATTGAAATGTACGATGACTCTATAACCTTAGTCAGTGTCGCAAATGGCATATTGTCCCCTGCGCTGGGATATCATCGATTTAGTGACACATTAAATTAGTATCGAATCATATCATCCGACTGTACATTTTGGCAAATTGCTCTTTTAACAAAATGTACTCGTAGTGATTAGTATTGTTTATGGCTAGTATATATCGACTAGTTAATATTCGTTGTTACAAGTTTCGTTAATTTAAACGGGTAAAACGAATTGGTTACATATAGTATATCGAGTTCAATTGAAATTCTATATTATATACATTTCTTCGTACCAAAAATAATAATGGTGATAAATTCTAATTACAATTTTTAATCTGATAAATATAAAGTATAAAGTATGTTTAATTAATTCTCAACATCGATTGCAATTATTATACTAGGCCTACAAAATACGTTTTAGGTATTTGTAAGATATATTGATAACCTAACAAAAAAAAAGAATTATTTTTTAATTCTCTGGAATGTATAAAATAGATTTATATAATAAATATAATTGAAAATTTAGTCAGATTTTTTCCTAATACTTTAAAATTTGAATTATATTTAAATTTATTAAATTACCTCATATCGGTCTTAACTAGTCTTAATTCAAGAAATCCTTACCTAACAAATTTTAAAAATTAATGTTGGTGTAGGTATATTAGGGTTTCTAACAAATATTATACGAGTTCAAGGAATTTAAATCCATGGAAAATAATAATTTTAACAGATGTAACCAAATAATCACTAACGAAAAACATTACATACAATTTGCTATAAGAAAACCAACTAATGATAATTTAAACTATCATAACTCTGGTAGTAATTACTACACATCTGCTGTTTACATTCGTCGGAGTGAAATAAATTGAGCCTATTGAAAGAGTGAATTCTCACTATTACCGAGTGAAAACTTACTGAGAATCGAGTGGAAACTCGCTTATTCAGGACTGAAAATTACATTTTAAAGAATGAGAATTCCATAAGGTTAAAATGACCAAATCTATAATCAAAATTTCATCTTCAAAGTCGAATAAACTTGCAGATCTATATCGGGTTCGCTTTTAAGTAAATATAACCTCACACGATTACGTCATTTCGACCATGAGTGCGAAATGTCTTAATTAGTCAATTTGTCTTTACATTTCGACTATCAGGTTAAAATTAAGACCGCATATCGTGCTGCAAGTTTAACCTGAAAGTCGAATTTACCATGGAAAATTATTGATAAAGCATTTCGTCCAAGAAGGATTACTTCGATGATCTAACCGCAAAGTGCGTCATTTGGACAAATTTTCTACAAAATTTCCCTCAAAATGATTTTCTGAAAATGCTACTTGTGATATTGTACGAAATAACTCGCCGTCATCAGTCGAGGAATGAATAGCTGTTGATTAACATTTTCCAAATTTGGAAATAAACTGGAGGAAGAAAGTTTAAAAAACGAAAAAGTATCCCTTATCGCCGGAGTTTGTCAGTATTCTAATATTCTTTTATTTTGCATTCTTATAAAATTGTGACGATCTTAAAATGGGGATGTTTCGGTTTTGCCTTATTTGCATAGGCTATAAACACATTAGTCATGCTGAAATTTATCTACTATGTTTCGGTTCGAGAATCGATAGAAAATACAATATCCGCAATTGCTCTAGTGGTCGACATTTCGACTTATGACCACAATTTTGAAGTCAAAATTATAAGGAAATTTTATTTACATGTCGAGTATTATACTTTTAGGTCGAAATTCAGAATGATGCGTATGTAATAATTAATTGAATAATAATGTTTTGTTTAATGTATAAATTTAAAAAAACCTAATTTTAGTTTTAGTATTAGTTTTAGTTCATTAATGAAAAAAAAATCCAAGGTAATTCATGCGCAACATAAAATCGACGATTTTTTAACGATAAATTAATTTGTTCTTTATGTTACATATTTTGGCGGCGAGTTCATTTTTAACAATGTAGCATCCAACTTTGATGAGACAACTTTTCGTCGCACCTAAATTTAATGCTACATAATCAGCCATTTTACTTCACAGAACGGACATCTGTCCATTTATTTCGATTATTATATTGGGCTTTGAGTAAAGTTGCAGTGTATCGCGGTACTATTATGACATGGATAAATAAACACACAATTACTTAAACAGGCTTGTCATGCATTTGTCCAAGAAAAAGTTTGCAAACATAAGACGAACAGATTTGGTAAGAATTAGTGTGGAAAAGAGAGAAAAATTATTTAAATATTACCAATTTTCGACCTATTGTAGATCAATTTTACCACATTTCGACTACGACCTAATGGAAAAAATGCCTTGCATCAAATTAATTCCACTTTTGTCCTCACTTACCGTAATTCGACTTCTATTTTAAGTAAATAAGTCGTGGTCGAAAAAACCCTCCTCGCCGTGATGGAGGGATAAAAAGAGCTTATTTCGCCCTGTTTTGCTGCTTGGGCTTTTACTAGAGTGTCCCTCCATGAAGAGTGAATTTTTTCTCTATGAAATTTAGATGTGTGAACAAACACAAATATACGATATGATCTAATTTCCAGTTCTGTATAAATATAAAATACTGTCCACAAACAACATATGTTATTGCTTAAAACTGGAAAACACCCATTTTTAAACTGCTGTGTGAAAACGTAAATAACCACCATTTATTCAGAAACATTTAAAATAGAATAACTTAATTTACTCAGTTTACTTTGCATAACACATTATATTGGGATTGTAAAATAGTATTTTATATTGTTATAATGAGAGATATATCTTGAGATCTATTCGAACAATTTCCTGGACAGAAATTGAAAACATTAATTCGATTCCGGATCTGGCTCGTTACATAATTGGAATGATGGTATGTCAAAATCTAACATGGGAGGTCAGTTTCTATAGTTTAAAAAAAACGAGTGCTGCTATCGAATAGTTTAGTATAACTGAAAGTTAATATTTGTTTAATTTGGAAAAATCAACTTTTGTACGAAATTATGAACTATACTTTACTTATTATGTCTAAGAAAATTAGACTATTCAGAATTTCAACTAATTTAGTAATATTTTAGTAGTCAAATGTAGAATTACTCTTTGAATTATTAAAAATGCGACTATTTTGAATTTACCGAGTTTAATGCGATACATATATGAGGATACTTTACTGTTATTGTTATTCAAGACAATTATTATGGTTTTTATCGTTAATGTTATTGTATTTTAATCTGATATATGATGTCTGTATTGTACATTATGTGCTTTTTGTTAATTACAAAGAAATTGTTTTGGCTACTTGTGGAGTATCTTTAGGACCAATAAAAAACGAGGATTAAGCTATTGTTTATTTAATAATGTTCGAATTTATATAGTCAACATTCTCAAGAAAGATAATATTGATATTATTATTGTTATTCTTAGAAAGGTTATAGAAACAAAAATATTGAAATATTGGAATTATACATGCGGATGAAACAATTACTTATTAATACTTCAGAAGACACGATCATTCTGCGATTGCAGATTGACGCAATCTGAATCTACTAAAATACAATTATTCTCTATTGACATTATATTGGGAAACGTCTTTCTGAAGTATGGAAACTGAATTTGAAAACATCCCGATGATCAAGTATCGTTTTTGCAACCTTTCTTGGAAATTTAATTGACGCTCCATTCTTTGCGATGGTTGAGACGGATAGGAAATTCCAGTAGTATTTGTATTTGAGTGAGAAAGCGAGGATGCCTCTGCGACATTCAGGCGTCCTTTGTGCTTTGATCATCTCTTTGAAATTTGAGAACCGCGGATTTGGGTAAGCCTGCGGTAGTTTGCAATCAGGAAGAGAATCTTGGTCGTGCGGCATTGTTATCGATTCGTCCACGAGAAGATGACTTTGTAGTGCTGAAGCATCGGATGTTTACGTAAACAAGGAATTTTGTTTACAACCGAACGTTTAAATTTATTCCAGAAAGTTACTGGATGTGTATTACGTAAATTTTGCGTGACTGAGAACTTATGACTGTTTTCACTTAATTTCAATTGTATATTCAGTAGTAACGGCCATACACGATATTTTCTGATTACATTGATTGGCAATTGATAACACATCCTATATATTCCCATATAATTTCCATATACATTGGATCGACTCCGAAGTCAATCGTATATGATTCTTCATTTTTTCTGATCACAATTTTTATATTTTAATATGCTTTGCCAATAACATATCAGGATAGTTGTGCTTGTATTTCGTTACATTTGAAAGTAGGTATATAAATTTGTTACCAGTTTGTTCTCTGAAATCTGTTATTTTTAGAATAATATTAGAATCACTGATATAAAAAGGAGGATATCGACTGTCGTACGGAGAACCGGATAGTTGACTTTTGATAACCATATTATATACATTTCTATTTATGTTGGTTGCGCAATTCCAATTAAATTCGAACAAATTTTACTCAGGGAATAGTTTTCCAAATCATTTTATCGAATTTAGTTACAATTCTTGATATAAAAGCGATAACTATATAAGCATATCTCTAGGACTAAAATTTGCAGGTATTGTAAAACTAAATTTTTGTTTAAGGCACGTTGTTGAAACTAGTTCTATTGTCTTCGGTATTGTCAAGATAATAGGAAATAACTCGCGTAACTCGTTTTGCACCTCGTTAATCCACATGTGCACTGGTTTCTTACCATACAGTACTAAATGCATACATTTTTTCTATGGTTAGATATTAGTATAAGTGGGGATCTTACAGTTTTAGAGGTCGCTGATAACCATTCAGATGTTAAAATTTTGAAATTCAAAATGGCGGAGCAAATATATCAGACTAATTTTTAAAACATTATTGAAATTTTATAAAAATTCATATCTGGGGGTTTCTGGGGTCGCTGAGAACGAATCTGACGTTAAAATTTCAAAATGCAAAATGGTGGATCCGATATGGTAGACTAATTTTTAAAACATTATTGAAATTTCATATCTGGGGATTTCTAGGGCTGTGGTGAAAGAATCTGATGTGAAAATTTCATAAAAATTTATTTCTGGGGGGTTTTGATGTCGTTGAGATCTGATGTTAACATTTCAAATTTCAAGGTGGCGGATTATTAATAGTATGTGTAAACTAAATTTAACATGTACTATTTAAACATATGTTTTTTTTTAATGAGTTACGATTAGAAACTTAACTTTTGAAGTCACTGAACTCCCTATGTATAGGTGACTTATATCCGTATAAGAGTTAAAATTACTTCTTGTTGAGAAATTGTGCAGAAATTTTTTTTAAAAAAGTTATTCCAGGTTGTGTGCTAATTTGTAACATTTTAAAAAAAGTTGTCCCCCAAGTTTGAAGGTGTACAATTTAATTTCTACGTTTGGCACATCCTTGTTTCAATCCTTTTTTGTTTACTTATATCTCCAAATACATGATGTAAGCTACAAGGCATGGAATTCTTCGTTAAAAAAGTTATGATATTTAAAGTGAAAAAACAAACCTTGTCACGTACAAAAAAATGACGAATTTTTTAGTTTCACTTAGACTCCGGTTCCTACATTATTATAGTCATTATTAAACATATTATACATTTAAAGTGCACATAGGTTTATTAAATTATGGTATTTCAAAATTTTTTTGACAATCTTTTACGCATCATAATGTACGACAACCTAAAGTTTAAAAGTTCTGGAGATACGCCCATATATATGGTCGTAATGGTTTTAAAACAAGAATTTTTCACTCATCCATAACCAAGTTTTTTCAAAATATTTTTATTCAAACTATACTGATATTAAGTTTACTTGGCAACTATTTGAAGGAAATATTCACATGCACTCAGTTTTCCATCGCGGAAAATCATTCACATGTCAGCTCGGAGGTAACATCTTACTCCCAGAGGTTAATCTGTTTGTCGGGCGTATATCAAATTTTCCAAACTTGGTCCTTTGACGATACGAATTTCACTGCGTTGTCAACAACCCAGTTAAACTTTTAATGAAGAATGTTAATCGTCATACAGTTGGCAATGATATCGGACTCGTCGGCGTGAAATTCAAATTCATCGTACTTGCACCAGGAATGAAGGCAGGACTGATGATGATGAGAGGTAGAAGGGAGATGAAACTACGCGTATACTCTTGGAAACTTAATTTTGTCGTTTCTCGGATGAAATCTTGCAGCATCCCTCTTTCTCCCTTGTATAATATCGGATTCTTTTTACCTTCGGGTTGCAACACAGCAGGAAGTTACCCACCCACGTTACTGGAGGATAGAAAATGGCGTAGAGGGCGAAATGTGTGACGAACACTAATGGGGAAAAGGCTTAAAATTCTTTTAAAGGCTTAGAATATGTTTTTTAATACACAGTTAGAAATTTCTCTAGAAATTTTCTGAAATTGTAACTGAAGTATTTTACTGTTACCGTTTCAGAGTTTTACGCAACAAAATTAAGAAACATTTTCAAAAAATTATGAAAAAATTTCAAGAAATCACCAAAGTTCTGAGAAAATTACCGAAATATTTCAGAAAATTACTAAATTCTGTTTCGTAAAATTCTGAAACGGTAACGATAAAAAAAAAAACTTCTAATACTCTCAGGAAATTGCTACAGAAATTTTTAACAGTGTAGAGACAATGTAAGGTTTATACCTTAATCTTGGAAATTAGTTTGAGATTATATTTGGAAATGTTACACTTTTTACTTCTATGCATATCCGGTTGATTGTTTCAGGAGGTTTAAAATATATGCTGAATCAGTACTACATATTTGCTTCCTATGTATTTGACTATAAAATATTTGCTTTCTATGTATTTGACTATAAAATATATTAATACATCTTCGAAATGCATATTTAGGCCTTTTTAAAATTCAATTAATTCGTTTAAATGTGATTATTTTTACAATACTTATTTTAGCATAATAGAACCTGCTACCCAAGCAGCAAAATTGGTCGAAATTACGTCAATTTGGCTTCCGAATAGGTCCAAATGCCTAACGGCCCTGACCTGATTAACGTCGAATCGACTTCTATTTCAGGTAAGTGGGGAATAAAAAGACGGTAAATTTGAGGTAAATATTAGGTAATGGAAGGCATTTGGACTAATAAGGCACATACCAATTTGGGAGAACGGACCTATAAGAAGTCGAATATTAGTAATAATTTGGTAATTTTGACCTAATTTAGACTTTTCGACTTAGTGGATTCCTTGGTTAAAAAAGAAACTTCTGAGCGGATTTTCAACGCAACTTACGGGTTCGTACCTATAGGTTAGGTTATTATGTACTCAGAAATAAGTATTTTCATGAAATCACAACACACTCGCTTATATGGTCTAAGATACACACCTATACATGCCTATAATTATTCGACTCCATATGATATACACTGATCAGTGTTCGCACGCACCGCACGCATACATACTAATATTCGTAATACGATGAAACTTGCTTTCTTATATACGGACCTACTTATGCTCTTAGAGCTTGTGAGAAAGTTTCAGTATGTCAGAACATGCAATGCACGTGTTCCATACAGTACTTATGCGCCACTCCTCGGTGGGAGTTCGAAACTGGTCGATACGACTCTCGAGTCTCGACACTTTGACTATCTTTGACAGCTCAAACTTAATCGCAAAATAGCTACGCGCGCGTAAGCTATTTATCCGGCTATTTATAACGCGATTATGAAAATACGAATTGTATTTCCGTACAGGTCTTTGTGTTCTTGTAAGTGTTGTTTTTGACAGGTTAACCTTAAATCATATATATATTTTAAACTGAAAGAGGTTAATCTGTCAAAGGTGCATCATCCAGCAAACACATTTAAGCATTCAAAAGTTATTGGAAAAATAACATTTGTTAAATGTCAAATGTGTTTGGTAAGTGTAGTGCCAATTGATGTGCAGTGTGTTGTGCTTTCGCGACGCAGTACAATCTGACAACTTCTATCCGACACGTTTCAACACACCCAATGATCTTTTCATCTTTAGTGCTTTCACTGAACATCAACTCTTTTACAGGATCTAAATTGTTTTTTGATGATCATGTTGATTTCATTTAATATACCAAAGCCTAAAATTACCACAGATTTAGTGTGATTACACTCTGACAACTTTTATACGTCAGATTTTAAAAGATACAGTAATATTTTTATCCGGAGTGTTGACACACGACATTGACGATTTCACAGAACCGAAAGGGCTGTTATTACATACTATTGAATTCTTATAAAAGAATAATATTGCAATCGTCACAAATTTACTAAAGTATTACTCCAGCACGTTATGTACGTCAAGTTTGAAAAAATGTGCTTGATGTGAAATAAGTACAGGATCTTTTCAAATTTGATATATAAAAGTTGCCAAAATAGAGCAATGGCTGATCAGTGGTGGTTTTGTGATTTTATTTTTTGGGATAAATGAATACAACCATCAAGATACAATTTCCGTCCAGTGAAATTGTTGATATTATGTGAGAGCATTACAGATGAAAAGATTACTGCGTCTTTTGAAATTAGGTTTATAAAAGTTATCAGAGCGGAGTTACAGTAAATCTGTAGTGATTTTGTGCTTCTGTATATTAAAACAAGTCAATACTATCATCAAAAACCCATCTATCTTCTGTGAAATGGTTGAGGTTGTTTGAGAACAATCCTAGTGAAATTTTTACTTCGCCTTTTCAATTACGAAGTTGAAAATAGGAGCATATTCATAGAAAAGTAAAAGAAAATGTTGTGTACTACGTTGCAATATATGACTACTGATAAATATTGCTATTTATGTTCGAATTGACATCTTAGAATCGTTCCTACATTCTGTAATTACACTCTGACTATTTCTGTCTGTCAAGTTTCAAAACTTGCTGTAATTCTTTCATCATTAGTGATCTCACTCAACATCGACTATTTTATAGGATCTAAAATGTTTTTTGATGATCGTATTGATTTGTTTTAATACACGAAAGCATAAAATCACCACAGGTTTACTGTGATTACACTCTGACAAATTCCAGAAGTCGGATCTCAAAAGACGCAGTAATAATTTCATCAATAGTGCTCCTACACGACATTGACAGATCATCGTAAAAAACTGTAAGAATAGTAATAATGTACTTGTTGGGACTTATATGATAATAAATAGATACGAAAATAGGAAATTGGGTTATCATTTGACAGGTTAACCTCAAATCTCATGATTTGAGGTTAAGTTGTCAAAAAATAATACACACCTTCACAAATTTTATTTCTATAATTCATCGACCAACAAATTGTTTGGAATTCACTACTGCTAGTGAGTGCTTGTCGTATTGGTAAATTTACTGCCGTGGACAGTTTGAATCGCCCTGAAAGTGCATGTTGGGTCGCAACAAAGCCTTCATACTTTCAAGTTCAGAATAGGGAATCTAGCAAAGGCATATTCACTTTCCTAACTTTTCTTTTCAAAACCATTGGACTTTTAAGGCAGAACACATGTTCATATTTGGTAAAATATGTAATAAAATATAACCTATTTGTTAAAAACTTTCAGGACGATTTTAAAGTTGAAATTTGGTTCATTTCACTTGCAGAATATACCACAAATACTTACTTACTATCAGGACATTTTTCAAGTCGATATTTGGTTACTTTAACCTATGAAATAGACCTCAAGTACATTTTGACTTAGAAGACATAATTTAGGTTGTAATTTGGCTATTTATTACTAAATAGGGCATTTCAACTATGACTGGGGTCAGAATTCCTTATTTTGCTGCTTGGGTATGCTCGGCACGTTTTACTAGCCGTGGTGAATAATTGAAACAATTTTTAATCGTCGAAATGAAAGTTAAGCCTCAAAAATAAGAAACAATTAATTACATATGCTCAAACTAAAGTAATGAAAAGTTGTACTGTAAATACGTGTGCTCTAGTTTGTTTCAATTTGTACTCTGTTCAAGAAAGTTGTGGAGATATTTTAAAATAAAATCTTCAAATTCAGTATTTGTTTTCACATAAGATATGTTCTTAGTCTTTCAAGTACAAGTTATAAATCCAAAACAAGTTAAAAACTAGACAATTTTTACAAGGGGTCAGGTAAAAAAACACAGTAATTGGAAAATCTCCTTTATGTCGCACTATTTGTAAACTAACTAATCATAATGATTATAATCGTCAAATTAGTATCAACAAAACACATAATAATAATAATAATAATAATCGACTTTACTGCTTATATCAAGAATACAATATATACATCAAAGAACTTACTTACTAACCAAATATGTATAAGCAAAAGGCGAGATACAGCACCAATAAGCTGTTTTACAGTCTGGCCGTTCTCATAAACTGTAAATATACTTGTAAATGTTTTCTAGTTTGTTTATTTCTCGACCGTTCGTAACTAATAATATGATGGAAATTCTTGTTGATTGTCAGTCAAATGTAAATAATACATTGCGTAAAAGGTAAATGAATAAATAAATAAATAAATAAATAAATAAATAAATAAATAAATAAATAAATAAATAAATAAATAAATAAATAAATAAATAAATAAACAAATAAATAAATAAATAAATAAAGAAATAAATAAATAATAGTATATTATGAAACTAGTGCGTAAAAGTTCATTCTACGAATGCGAAGGGTTGGGGCCCGAGCCGAAGGCGAGGGTCTTAATCACATTCGCAGAATAAACATTTACGCACATGTTTCATACGATATTTTATGTCACTTGAGTGCGTAAAATGCGACCGAAAAATGTCAAAAGTGTGTAAAATAGCATTTTACGCATCGAATGGCATAAATAAACATACATAACTGGGATATCAGCTTACGTCGAGCGCATTACTTTATAATCGCCTTATATGTAAAATTTTGAGGAGCACAAAATGACATCCTCATGTGAGACGTATTTTCAATATAGTTACATTTTTAAGCTCTAGAGTACTCTAAGTATTATTTACATGTGACCAAAAAACACCAAAATGTCCATCATATGATTACTACCAGTAAATGTATGAGAACAGTTATGGAAGTGTTTTTTTTTTGGAATTCTATGCGTAAAATTTGATTTTACGCTCCTTTTTCCAGCAAACAGTCTCAATCAAGTCATGGGGATATCGCCCCTGGGGAAAAATGAAACCGATGTGCGCATGCGCGTAAACGTTGCGACAGAAACTGCCACTTTCCTCCCGCGTTGCAGGGGAAAAAACGAATTTTTTACTCCTCATTACCAATATGATAATGAAAATTAGAGCTCGAGCAAATGGAAACCGCCATTTTGAACAAAAAATTTGTCCAGTTATCAGATATATCGAAAAACACGACTATGACGAAAAATGTAGAGCTCTAGTGTGTTTAATTATTGATGGTACCGGATAACATCTGATCGGATGCAATATTTTTCTCTCTGTGTAGGCTTATGTACTACCGTTTCTTGTTTGATAACATAGATTGAGGCAATCACAAGTACCGTCGTCCCTCCCTAACTATTCCCTTACATAACGATTTTTTCCCCAATTTCATCCACGATTGAGTTTCAAAATATTCCGTAATTTTTGTCCAGGTTCCCCCTTCCAAGTGTACCTTAAGAAGAAAGGCACACTCGCGCATACGCACATATGTTCTATAAACTGTTTCATACACGGAGAAGGGGAAGTTGCAGTCCTTTGAAGTAAATAATCAAAGAGTTCTCCCAAATATATTGTCCGAAATTTTGAAATTTGATAAATATTTATTGGTTAATTTTGTTTTTGTCCAAGCGGGAAAATTCGGTACTCTAACCTATGGTCTAGATCGAAGTAACAAGAGAAGCTAACAGTTTTCATTGTTATACCCTAGGTAAAAGGAAATGAAACGATGCGAAACGTAAAGTATTCCGCACTACCGAGAAAATGCGTTAAGGAAAAAGACGAATGGAGGTTGGTGGATAGAGGTCGGTCGAGCAAGCAGGAAGGAAACTTCGAAATAAAACGATAACGAGCCCTTACTAGCACTGTGCCGCTACTAGAGACTGTCTGCTTATTACGTCACAGTGAACGTAGTTACTAATTAGTTACATTCAAAGCTCCTAGCAGTTGGATGGGGTAGGTCCGGAGGGGGGTACTTCTGGTTGATGTTGCCGTTGCTGTGGCTGCCGCATGGTTGCGACGGTGTCGGTTGCGTAGCAATGAGGAACTAAAATTTGTTTTCCTCCCACAGGAGCGAGAGACCCAGTCGTCGCATTTCCCGTAGGTTCCAGGAAATGTGTACAATATCATTACGAATTCTCTTCTCTCTCGTTCATTCCGCTGTCTTGATAATTGTCCCCACTGACCATCAGCGGTTCGCTTATGATTTTCAAGCCAGCTTCCCTGGTATCGGTCTTTAGGGACCAGGTCCTTAAATAATTGCACTGAATAACATTACGCATTAAATACCTGCGCAACAATTGTCTAATTTGCATTCATTATTTTGTGTAAGCATTCATTTAATGGCCATAATACGAAGGGAGACTGTTTGAATGCAAAATTCAGTGTCGATGTTAATTTTTATGATTATTTTACATCCCGAATTTGGAGTATTAAGACACAATATTGTCCATTTATTAATTATGTTTTTCTTTCAGTTTCCTCTAGAATGAAATGGATTAAAAATGAAGGAGGTTTATCAATTTAATCGTAAAATAATTAACAAGTTCCATAATTCATCGATAATATGTTTGGTATTGAAAATCATCATTTGCTTCCTTTCGTGATGATTTTAAACTATGCGTCTTTCAATGTTTGAATATTAATCAAATTACTAAACACGGTTATTTCAATATCATTTACTGATCGCATGGCACGTTAACTCATACTAAAGATGTTTATTGTGCGGTCACATAACATTAGAAACTTAAATGTTTTTAAAGTTATTGTTAAAATTGCATCAAGTTTCTGTACATTCATGAAGATATTGTCAGACAGGTAGCAAAATGCTACTTTATTTATGATTTATAAATAAACAAACATGAAAAACACGACTTTTTAGAAAGAATTCATTATTGACGCTGTTTTTCAGATAATCATTTGAAATTTGGTATAATAGGGTGTTAGATATCACTGATGATGATACCGTTATTGGTTTTACGAAATTCAAAATGGCGGCTTCAAAATGGCAGCCATCATGATGTAAAAACGCAACAATTTAATGAATTTTCATATTTTTGTCCGCCGTATTGAATCTGCCATTTTGAATTTTAAAAGTCTCACACCGGATTTGTAATCAGCGACCCCGAAAACTCGCGAGTAGCAAATTTAATAGTCAATAAATCGTAAAGAAAAGTGTATGCTTCAAAGGGTTAATGAAGTCGCGGATAATACGTAGAAAAATGCAGTAATCTAAGTACGGTCTGTTTATACTGCCAACAAGAGACTGATGATTATTACTACTTATATTACGGTTTTTTTCTACGCAAAATCCACGACTTCAACAACGATTTTTTAAATTTTCTCAACATGATGAAACACTCAAATATGTTATTAGATCTTAGCTTTTACTATACTCTAATCGAATTTATTCCTTTGTGTCACGTTTTTCTTAATAAAACGTTATTCTTTAAAAAACATGCTTTATGAAGTATTTAAGGTTGTTGATTACGAATTTGAAGTTAGATTTAGAAAATTCAAAATGGCGGATCCAATATGACTAAAGAAAAAATGAAAAATGAATTGAATTCGCGTGAAAATTGTTACTTGAAAGTTTTTGGGTTTTGGCCTTAGATTCGAACCTAACGATGATCTGACAATCAGCGACCTCAAAAACCTCTGAGTAACAAGTTTCAAGTGAATAATCCGATCCATCACTTAAAATTCATTCGCGATATTGGATCCGCCATTTTGTTTTTTGAAAAACCGATTTCATATTGGTAATCACCGAAAACCCTCAAGTAGTCATTTTCATTAACTTAAATTTATTTAATTTTCGAACTTGTAATTTTTTTGGAATTCTTGCAAAACAGTCTTTAGTTATTATTGTTATAATTAAAAAAATGCGAATTCCTTATTCCAATACACATTTTTTCACTAAGTAGGATCAATTTCTTGGGTGTTTGGATATAAAAAATATTCTAATTTTTATGAAGGTTACGATTCAAATTAAAAACTATGCAATGGCAATGAAAAAATATAAATGTTGAAGAAACTACTTATTTCAAAATAAGAAAAAACTGGCCTGAATTGCGTGAAAAATATTATTTATGATTAACAGTTGTTATTGCGTTTTTATAATAAAACGTACAAATTTACGAATGACATGAATATGTACAAGTTTCGATACTAATTATAGGTAAAAATCTCTCTTGTGATTATTAAAAATATGATGTATTTATTTTCATTGCGCTTCTCTCAAAATTCCGACAAGTTCGATCAACTCTCGGAAAGTAAATGTGAAACCTACTTTCAATAACAGGATAACTGAACAATCATATTCAGATATTTTGAAATATGCTAATGGCACGAAACTGTGGCGCCATACTTCCTTATCACTTGACACGCTCGGTTATATTAAAGTTTAGTTATTCCATTGTTTGGGACACGCCGCTCAATGCCGCTTTAATGGAAGACACAAGAACTGCATATAAGTTATTAGCCGATGCTAATAGAACGAGACCATCGAGTACACGAAGAAGAAGGTCGTGGAATAGCATTAACCCCATGTGATTAGACACCAGTATTGCTTCGCAGTAATATGCTCTCTTCCGCGCGGGGATCTTCTAATTATAACTTTATAATGAACAAGTTCGCGTATGACATTGAACTTCACACAAACAAAAGCGTTAACAATAACTTATGCTTTTCTCCAAGTAAATTAAAAAGTCATTTACGTTCCAAATTTATCAGATTTTCCAAAGAAATGATTTTTAATGTATTCACGAGACAAATATTTGAATGACTGGTAACGATTTCGTTGATTTTTTTGTGTAATTCATGTAATTGTATGAGTTCATTGCAAATTTCGTCGTGAACGCCGGCAACAAGGCAGTTTCCTGCTTTTCGATTAAACTACATTGTGTAAGTAGGGAGCAAAATAGGTGTTTGCCAACGAGGGAGGGTTTGACGCCCGAGCGAAGCGAGGTCGTAAATTCGATTGATGTTCTCCCTCGTTGTACATATTATTTTCGGATGCACCTCCAAAAGAGGAAAAAATCATAAAACAGACAAAAACCCGACATTCACAAAACAAACTTTCAAAATCCAGACATTTCAAAATACGGAAAATTTATCCCGGATGCCGCCTTTGAGGTCTCATTGAATGGTCATTGCAAGGTCAAAAATGTTTGATCAAGGGGTTAACTGTGTAGGTCACTTGAAGATGAAATCAGTTCTACTCCCGGATTATTTATATTAAGCACATTTAGAAGTCAATCATTAATTACATCTTCAGAATATGTACAATTTAAAATGTATGGTGTTTTGAATGGCTACTTTGTGATTTATCGGGTTTTTGAGGTGTAACCAATGATTGAGTTCGAAATGTGCATAATAAATAATCCGGGACTCAAAATGAATTGACCTTCAAGTGGCCTACAAAGTTAACCTTTTTAGGCGTACCCTCATTTTCTCATACGTAAGTGTGCTATTTTGCTCCCGCGGTGTAGGGGCAATCAGTAGTTTTCGATACAAGGGTGTAAAGATCGACTTTGCTCACCGTATTTTAACATGCGATTAGATAGGACTGGTACGTAAAGTTGAATGTTTATACCCATGTATATGTTCTTTGGCTTTATTTCCTAAAATATGTCTCCATTACTTCTTGAAACTTACAATACACTTGAATATTCAGAAAATAGCAGAATAGTAACCTAGAATTATAGAAATTTCTCTGAGACTAAATTCAGATATTCTTGCATAAGATAACATAGGGGAAAGTGGGGTAGACTGTGACACGGGGCACACTGTTCCACTCAAGATTTTTCGAAACCTGTGCACCGAAAATATCTAATATTTTTGTATAATTTTAAGGTTATCACTGCCGATTAAAAAAACGTAAAAATAACGAGGATCGTGAGGATCGTGGTGAGTAATAGATAAATATGAGTTTCGAAGTATTTCAAGTAAGGTTTTTACCTATTTGTCTCAATTTCCTTTTGTCATAAATTTACATATATTTTTTCTGTATCTCTAGTATGGCATCAACTGAATAATAGAATAATCAAAGAAAATACTCGAATAAAAAAATTAACCTAAAAATATTTAATTTCATAAAATGTAATCAAAATTGTAAAAATCGTCATGTGGGGTTCATTGTGACACAGAAGTGTGGGGCAGTTTGTTACACAACCTGCAGATTGTATTATTTAACAAAGTATTATTTTTAACACTTGTAGATTGTAGATTAAAATTAAATACAAAATCTAACAAAAATGTTCGATGTGATAAAAAGTGAATTTGTAACGAATAAGTAAGTATACAAGATAAAAAAATCGATATTATTATTTTGATAAATATTTTATAAATATAAAGTTAATAATAAAATATTATTGTAAAAATCATTATAATAATATCATAATGTATTTAATACAAATTATTTTCCTGCCTTACATCATACGTCACAATGTACTCCACAGTATAAATTACTACCCGTCACTACACCTGACTCCACAGCTATGCACAATCTACCCCACATATGGGACAGACTGTGAAAAAACCAAATTTGTTAAAAATGAATATTTTTATTGAAATACTTAATTTTTTTATGCATATCTTTGTTATTTTATCAACTTAAGTAATCATACTATCGATTATAAAAATGAGTGTTTACAGGTTATAATATATTTTAAATTGACTTTGAAAAAAAAGTGTTACAGTCTGCCCCACTCTCCCGTATTTTTTTCATGTGTTACGAGTGTAAGTGAAGATTATCGATAAAGATATCCTCATTTTCTGAAAATTGTCCTCAACAACTGGGAAATGTAATTCGGGAAAATAACGCTTCTTACTACCTTTCGAAATATTTCTTGGTGATAATCTATATCATAATTTCTTAAACTTGTATATGAAAGTTTGTTCTACAGTTTTTTAATGCTCTGCCAAACAATTGATTTGTCTCATTGAACATAAGTTTTCGTGGACTGTAGCCAATTGTCACAACACTGCTGTCGTCCCAACATTTGGTGCAGAGGAGTTTCAATTAACGTAATCAGCAGTTAGTTTTTAGTTAGATAAATCTTTAAACCTCGTTGAAATTTTTAAAATAATGGTTTTATTTTCGCTGAGTCGTATGATTAACATAATCCTGTAACGTTTTTTCGATGTTGTTGTTTCTGCATTATCATTTTGCATTATTGCATGTAATATTTTATGTAATTCAATGTCCTTCCTAGTTCAGCATTTTGTGTAGATCTAAGTAATTTCGCTTATCTACACGAATATCTGCAGTATGGCATCATCTTTGGGTAACTTAGCAACGAGTTCTTAGAATTCACGATCTGGAAACTCCCGTACAGTTTGCAATGCTACATCTATTCTGACCCGATTGCAAAGGCCATTTGATCAAAGGATATTCATCCAAATTGACCGGAATGAATCATCAATCACAATTCGATTAATTAATTTCATTTTTGACTGCTTTCATCATATTTTCAGAAAACTACTTCAAATATTAACTTTTTTCTCATTTGTAGTCGGAGTCAGAGTAATTATCTCAGAAAAGATAAAGAATATGAGAAACATAAAAGTAGCCAGCGTAGGCATTACAGACAAATTCTATAAATAGAATAGAAGATATTTTCAATTTGAACCATTATTATAAAATAATACTTAGTATTGTAAAAAACCCAGATTTAGTAACGTGAATGCATGCAATATATATGTATTTATATATAGATGTGTTGATCATTCTAGGCACCCTAGAATCTAGTTCAAGTTTGAACATCTTATTTTGAACATTTTCGAATTGGATTAGTCAACGTTTAACTTGTAAATCTGCAGACAATGTAAAAGTTATTTTTAATACTCCGGGAGTAGAACTCGATTTTGCGCCCTGTAGTGAAATATTCGAACGCAAATTACCCAGTCCCACGCCCGTTGTACTAAAAAATGTCGTATTTTATTTGTGTAACGTGGTGTACCTACTAAGGTAGTAATGTATAATTATTAATATAGTTCACGGTTTATACCTACCAATTGTATTAGGTGTTAAAATGCTATAGTTTTTTAAAATTTCTAAAACATTTCAAATATCTTGCGTCGTAATTCCTCTGATTCTCAATACGCTAGGCCTTGTCGAAACATTTATAATTTCCACTAGTGATGAAATTAACAACGACAAAGGTAAAAGAAAAAAAAGAAAAAAAGAAAAATTATATTCATAATTTTACATAATTTTTTGTTTTTTTTGTTTTCATGGTTATATTTTTTTATGTATTATTTGCCGTTTTCTGTTTTGTTTAGATTTATTATAATTGCATGCTAACAAATCATTTTCATATAGCAGTCCGTTCCAAGTAACTGTCAAACCAGAATTGTATTAACTCTACAGTTATGGATATAATTTTTCTTTTTTTAATCTTACCTTTTTTCTTAATTTCATAGAGAGAAGGTACAATTTTGTCGGTATAAGCCGTTAACTATATTCATTTTTAAATGCACCTACGTTAATTATATTTCGTTTGGTACTTAATGTTTTGTGATTTAAAAATTAACATAAGAATTAAAATTTGTTTAAAGGTGTCCTGATAATGTCAGCAACGCTGACGAAACATTGACAAAATTTTATGAACAATTAGATCTTTGTTGAATTTATTTACATATACACGTCTTGGATAATCGATCTAGCCAACCGACTTATAATATATGCACCGAGTGTTAGAACCAAATATTATTTAATATTATTAACATATATTCCGGTAAAATAATTATGATCGACTAATAGCAGATGATTAAATAAGTAACATTAGAGATTGCATTTTCCGCAATAATGATTCTCAAAGCAGATCAAGTTAATACGCCCTAACATACAAAAAATGGAATTGTAGAAGAGATCTTTTGGAATATCATCTAGTTTTTCGCTGATGTCATTCTTGCTTTAATATTATGTGAACTCTTATTTGTTAGAGATTTTAATAATCCGGTCGTCCCATGTTCAAAATCATCCGACTGAAATATTCCGCTGGTGACAGGGCTTTTTTTAATTCAAGTCTCTAGCTCCTGCATGCATTTCGTACGTACGGGTGCCGCAAATTATAATAAAACAGTAGTTCAGGCAACGACAAAGAATCGTCGAAATTTACGCTTGAGGTGACATGCGCGGTTCTTTTTTTTTGCGCGTCGCGTATAATCAACGGCGTGTACGTCTGCCCTGAAAAGAATCCTCCACAATACTTTTTACATCGACAACGAGAATGGTTCACTTCGTAGAATTTACGAGACGATTATGCGGCTTGGTATATACGTATATCAGAAATAAGATTTATCTCCCTCTGCTCTTTCTCAAATGAGTTGTGTTCCAGCGCGCGGACTTTTTGCCAGAAAGGGTCATAGTAAGTGGAAATATAATCAAAATTTTAAAAATAATAATATCCAATCATTTTAAGTATAGGCGGGACTATATCGTAACACTTAATTAAGTAAATTAAAAAGCCTTTGGTATGAACCTTTTCTTTGAGGTATCATATTTTTTTTATTCCAATCACCGAATCCATCTGAAATGGAACTACAGTAGTCCCTGTCCTAATCAATCTCGTCCTAATTCACTCCCTTGCCTAATTCACGAATAATACTTTTATTGTCCAAATTCTCAATTTCTCCTCCATTCGTCTCCACATTCCAAGACCCTTCACGGGATTAACAACAAACAAAATGCGCGAAGGAAAACTTGGAGCGTTGGAGTAGAAAAAACGTGACTTGGTGAGGTTATAGAAGTAACGTGAATTAGGAGAGGGGTCGCCATTTTCTGAAAATTAACCGCGTCAAATAGGACAGGGACTATTGTACTGAAAAACAGGCGTCTTTGGATAAATACTCGACAGCCGCCATTTTTTAAAATTAATTATTTTAAAAAATGTCGTATTTGTTCTTTAAACCCTACATTATAATACCTATTTCACAGATTTTCGGTTGATCCTTTTATTGAGTTACATAAAAGTGCCCATTTTTCCACACCGCAGACCAATTCCCCCTTAATTTGACGTAACTTATCAAAAATATGGCATTTAAAACAGACGTTCAAATTTGGTTGTTTAAGGATCTTAATTCTTTTGTTATAGAACATATATTCCAGAAGTAACGAAGAATTTATTTTGGAGATCTTTTTTAAACTTTCATATATTCGAGCGATCTTAAAAAAATCATTTTGAATATAGATGATACCTTTTATTTATTAATCTTTCAAAAAATGAAGTTTCCGGATTAGAGTCCCAGTATATTTGCATCTCGCTATATTGACTTTGCAACATATTAGTCTCGTTATATTTACCTGTCGCTGCTCTTTTTCCCCCAGCTTACGCGCTGGGGCCTCAGGAAGGGACTGATTTGACGTCACGAACGTAACGCTACTCAGGAGAGGGGGAGAAGCGGCGCTCCACTTCTTTTCGTAAAAATAACGAGGAGGGAGGAGAAAGTGAGGAACCGATCCGGTAAATATACCGAGACTTTATTGCATCTATAATGCGTTTTAATTAATAGTGATTTTGATCTGCTTTAAATTTTATTGCTGTTTTGTAACCAACGAAATGAATGTTTACTATATAATTTTTGAGCCATATAGTCTCATACTTTATTTATTACATTTTGAAGGCATAAAAATAATATAATGCCACTTATATTTTTTATTGAAAGACATTATTTATATCTTGAGTGCAATATTTGCATATTTACAAAAAATGTTGCATGACATCCTCCTGGGAAAGTATATTTATGTGGTCGGTCAGTGTCAATGCATTTCAGTACAAAAGAACATTTATAATAACACCAGCAATTAAGATTGTAGATTATTAGTACTGAAAATGTGTAAGTGTGAATTTTAATTCAACATACTGTTTTACGTCATTGAATAATTCTTTTGACTATTGTATTACGGTAGTTTCATCAGTTAACATTGTAATATCACATTTCCCACAGAACAAACCACTACATTAAGAAAATAATTAAGGTACTTATGAGAGTAACTAAGTGGTACTTTAGGAACGTGTAATTACCATTAAAAGTCTACTTGGATTACCAGGTATTGCCAAGTGATGTATTCTTCTTGAAGTATAGAGTCGATGACATTCCTGCAGTCTGTTTTTAATATTTCGGATTGTGATGTGCTGTAGGAGATACATTTTGTAATTTATTAAAAAATATAATATTTTACACGGCATAATAATATTCTGTTTCTTTTAAGAAATTATTAATACATTTAAGAGTTACGTCTTCAGTTGTTTATTCATTATTTTATGGCCTCTAAATGAAACAAACTACAGGAATAAATGAATTAACTGGAATAATCGTATAATACGTTTCTATGTTGCGAATGCGATTTCTGAAAATAGAGTGTACTTAGCTCACTTTCGAGTAATTTATTCTGTTTTGTAATAATTAACATGCTCAATCAATCATTTAAGATTTTGTTCACTAACAATATTTGCATTTGCTTTAATACTTCGAGTCGCGAATTTTTCTGGATATGGTACTTTTATTAACATTGGTATACGAGTTTTTAGCTCGAAGATTGTGGATCTGTTATCGATTTTTGGGGATTCAAGATGAAGGATCCAGTATGGCGGACAAAATAATAAAAAAGCTTCAATTTTTAAAACTCCGTATGGAGGGGTTTTCGAGGTGCTCGATTCCGAATCCGTTTCTGCTTTTTAAATAAATAATATTTAAATAAAAATTTACAGAACCCAGTGAATTTTGTAAATTTTGATTTATATTTTTTAACGTTGCAGGTCATATTGGATATGCCATTTTGAATCTTTGAAACCTGACAGCGGATTTGTATTCAGCGAGAAACATTTAACGACAAATGTACTTTTACGAAAATCATTTAATTTTCTAATGTTTATTGACTGTTGATAACAAAATTTAAATAAGAAAAGGTAAATTTCACATTTGTTTGTGTTCATAAACATATTGAAAGTATAACAACGCAAAAAACTGTATAAAAATCTTTCGCTTCGCACTTCAAAAACATTACTGGCGAACCAGGTGGAAAACTGGTGGCGCAAAAGATTAAAAACTGGGTGTCCAGATTTGAAAAATCTGACATAACAAGTTTATAAAATTAACATTTAATATTTCATATATATTTGCTTAATTTTGTGATTCGCAATGTATTGTATGCCTAATCGAAACAACATTTTTGAGCATCTTAACAATGCATTAAAAAATTTTTAGATCAGAAAACTTAATAATTAAGGTTAGTTACGTAGGTTGCCAAACGAGCTGCCTGATGTTTCTTAAAAATATCGGGAGCGGGTCAAACAACCCACAGTCCAAAAACCAACAATCGAAAAGCCGACAGCCAAAAAAATGACTTTCGGCTTGTCGATGTTTATATTTTTTTACGTGTCGGCGTATGGCTGTCGGTTTATGGATGTCGGCTTTTCGACTGTGAGCTTTATGACTGTTGGCTTTTTGAATTGTCAGTTTTTAGAACCGCACCTAAAATATCTATTTCTGAATTTATCGCATAATCTGAAAAAAAAGCGCAGTGGTTAGCTTGGATATTCACGTAATATTTCACATTTAGTAAGCGTTAACCAAAATAAATTTTGTACATTTTTTGTATATTGGTATGTACAAGTATTTTATAAAATAATCTTAATTTCAATATTATTGTCTGCATCAAAGACCAATTTTCTAGTACTTTTCAGACTTAATCTATCGAATGGTGCGACGTATTATTACTAGTAGTGTGTATTAATCTAATTAATGCGGAGTAACTACCAATATTATAATTATACGCAATTGCAAAGTGTTTTGAAAAAAAACTACATTGTTACTTTCATAATTTTACAGATTTAACGTTGAAGATTCCATAAGTGTTACCTTTATCTGTGACTTCAGTAACAATTTTTATATAACTACATATCTTAATGTAGTCGAGGTCGTTCTCCAATATTGCCAGGTCCAAATTTAGTTTCTGCCAACAGCCAATAGAAAATATAGTGCCAAATTAACCAACAAATTTATATCACTATTAGGACATTTTTCGCCACTTTGTAAGGGAATATACTACATTTTTTCAGAATTTTTCGTAAGCATTAGTAATATAACTCTATGAATTCTAAAGAATTTTCGATCTTCGCATAATTTGGAAAAAGCTCACATTCTTTGAGTTACTGCACCTGGAAATTATTCAAATCAATTTGCATTCAAAACACATCCATTTGCAGGTCATTACAATGAAACGTCGTAAAAGAGTAGGGGAGGCACCTGTTGTCTAGCGAGTTTTGTTTATTGCCCATAACTTTTGATCGGATCATTCAATTTTCATAACCGAGCTACCGTTGCAAAGCTAACATCATCACCTAACTTTTTGCGCTTGCAAATGTAGTGATTCCATGCAAAACATAGAAAGCTTCATCAATTTTAGAGATATAAATTTATTGGCAAATTAAAAAATTGGCCCCTGTTGTGCAGCACTTCAAAAATTCGACTGAAACGTTAAAAAAAAAGCCAATAGAAATTCCAAATTTATGAGTTTTTAATATTATTCAATAAGTCCTTAGGTAGTAAATAATAAGGAATGTTGTCGAAATCGAAACCACTTGTTTTGTTGATTTTTCTAATACAAAGCATTTTGGTTTTATTTCAATTTTCTTTACACACTTTGTATTTTTTGTATTTATAATTGTATTGATTGATTGAGCCTTGGTTGCGAATATCGCGTTAGTTTATGGCTACTTAAAAGAAAATTACAGAGATTGAATACGATATAAAAAGTACAATGCTTATATAATTATAAACTCGATTTTTCATTTCGTAAGGATGAGATGGTATGACGATAATTTGAGATAAATAGAGAAATTTTTCATTAAAATACTAAACACTGGTCGTAATTTCAAGCAGAACAACGGTGAGTAATATATGAAATGATTACGAATGAATGTGAAGCAACGAGTTATTAGAATTCCGAAGTTCAATGAGTTTCATTTAATTTGACCTAAGAAATGCTTCCCGGTAACAATAATGATGATTTCTAATGTTAACAGTGTCAAAAAAAATTCTTTTCTTTAGTGCTGCATAAAAGGGGACACGAGTGCTGGCATAACCGGATTTTACGACATTTTGCAAAGGACTGAGGAAATTTGTTCGCATCCATTGGGTAGCCAAAAATCCTTCTGTATGATAAAATATACAAGTCTAAAGAAAATCTTAATATCGTTACATTTTAAATGGTCTTAAAATAAGCCAATATTTAAGGCATTAATATGCCCTTTTCTAATTGGTCTTGTTTTTGTTATATCTTTTGACATTCAAGTCACATAATCTTTCCTCAATTTACATAATAAACAGTTGATTTTAACAACATTTTAGAAAACGGCTCTCACTATGTGTGCATCCTGTATTGTGAAACCCTGTGAAACTGTCGACGGTTCGGCGTCTATTCAGAAATAAGCGTCTAATAAAACTATAGATATCCACATTAGGTTCATAACATTAAATAAATAAATAAGTCATAAAATGTTGGTACTACATCACCGGAGCTGCTGCATAACAGGTTCCTCACCTGTAACATTTTCTTCACCTAAGTATTTTATACACCTATTTCCATAGTTACAATAATATGACAATGTCTTCATAGTTAGAAAAAATTGATAAAAACCAAAATTTCCTACATTTGGCGTCCTAATTCGAGATACTTCTACTATACTAAATTTGGACCTCGGAATATAGAAAAACGACCTCGAAAACATTAGGATATGAAGTTGTATCTAATTACTATGAAACTTTCGTTGGAGAAATAATGGTTTAACCCTTTTTGTCCCAAAAGTTCGGAATTTGGACAGAACTTTCAACACTGTATGTTTTGTTCCAAACGTCATTAAAAAACATTGAAATAAGTCAAAGTCGATAAATTTGGACCTCCCCTTTCAAATGCTGTGGTCAGAATTAACCGGCAATTTCAAAGCAAAAGTTAGGATCATTTTTTTGAAAAAAAACCTGATTTTTTTGACGTTTCTTCGCAGGAATCGCGTTTTTTGACATTGAAAAGGGCAATGTTGACCATTTCAAAAGATACTAATGGGGTCTTTTCTTCTCCCGTGGGATTTTTTTCAAAAAACAAAACGGCGGCTTCAAGATGGCATCTGCAAGTTACAAAATTTGCATTTTTAGGATAACGATAAAGGATGTGGATTTTTTCTCCGCTTTTATAACTGATGCCTATTCGCGGGTCGGCTCTCTGGTGGAGAGGTATAGGATGGACAACACACAGACATGATACATGACGGAATAAGACAACACAAAACCCACCCAGCGCCAGTCCCCCCACCCCAACTTTCTCGCACAATAAATCGATTATTTGACCGTGTACCGGTTGAAATCATGGAGAATTGGGATGAGAAAGTAATTATTATCATTTGTCAATACCTAATCTCATTATGACTCATTCATAGCCTCAAATTGGTTATATACAATGGACTTTTATTTTTTGTTTTCAAATTTTTACTCAATTTTCCACGTTTCCGTATTACTTACGTGTGACATTGAAAATGACCAGATACGATTGTGACTTCTCAATAATCGGTTTATAACCTAAAAATTGAGTACGGGACGACAATTATATCTGCATTCCTACCTGGTACTATGCCGTTTGTAGGCTTAATAAAAGCGAATATCAGAGTACACTTCGCTGTAAGTGATGCCACAGATTATATACAAAGAAACTCTAAAAATCCTTTTGAGAACCACATTATCAAAAATGAAGAATCAAAACGATATTGTTTGGTGATAAGTGTGAAACACGAACATCTTATTGTTCAGAATGTAATAAAAATTTTCCATGGTACGCTTCAAATCATTTCATAAAGTTACATAGATTTACCGTATTACTATTGACTTGATTCCGTTCTCATTTCTTAGAAAAATCTAATATATGTTATTGAAATGAAAGAATACGAAAAATTGAAAAAAATTTAAAAAGTACTAAAAGTAGTAGAGAAAATGACTCCCCGAGTAGCGTTTACTTTCCGTGGTAAGAGTCGGACAACGGCAAAATATGTATTGACGGCTAAACAACGTGATGTAAATCGTTCTGAATTAGTGGTGTGTAGGTAATGTACTATATATTTATCATCAGGAATAAACAACTTTGAAATTTCTCATTGTAGGATCGATGTATTTACTCCGATATTTACGTTTATTAAATCTACAAACTTCACAGTACCAGGTAGAATATGCACAATATGTGCTGCATTCTATTTTTAGGTTATAAACCAATCACTGAGAGATCACAATCGTAGACAGTAATTTTCAATTTCACCCGTAAGTAGTGATGCGGAAAAGTAAAACGTTGAGTGCAAATTAAACAAAAAATCGATAAAAACCCATTGTATATAACTAATTTTAGTTATGAATGAATCATGAAGAGACTAGTTATTCACAAATCGTAATAATTACTTTTTCATTCCAATTCTCCATGATTTCAACCGTTACACGGTCAAACACTCGATATTTGTACCACAAAATGATAATTTGCAGATGCCATAATGAAGCCGCCATTTTGTTTTTTGAAAAAAATCTGACGGGACAAGAAAGATATGAGCAAAAAGCCGCTATTAGTACGTTTTCCAATAGTAAGCATTGGGGTGGGGGTCAAAATCCCTAAAGGTCATAATTCCTGAGAGCCAAAATACCTAAAATTTAATACTCCCAAATTCATACCAATACTCAATAACACCAATATCAAAATATCACAATTAAAAAAATTACTAAAACCAATCTTTCACAATGTTAAACTTACCAAAATCAAAATTCCCAAATACCAAAATGCCTAAAGGCAATGTTTCTAATGACCAAAGTTACCAGTTTGCAAATTCCCAAATACAAGCAGATTGGTTCCACAGTAAGCATTCTACCAAAATATTGAATTTACTAAAAAGTAGATCTGTTAAATGTAAAGTTCCTAAATATCAAAATTACTAATGTCAAAATTACCAAATGCTAAAATTGCTAAACTGAAAATCGCGAAAGGGCAAAATTACAAAAATCAAAATTACCAAATGCTAAAATTACCAAAATCAAAATTACCAAATGCTAAAATTGCCAAACTCAAAGTTGCAAAAGGTCAAAATTACCAAACTCAAAGTTACGAAAGGTCAAAATTACCAAAATCAAAATTACCAAAGTCAATATTAATACAATTCCAGTTATAATATAAGAATACTTTATTTAACCTTTTTTTTGGTATTTAACATTTTTAGATTTATATTTTTTCATTTTATTTATTACAATACTTTCACCAAACTGCTCACATTGACTTACAATTACATAATATCTTATCTTATACATTAGTTTGCTTATATAACACACACACACACACACACACATACACACACACACACACACACACACACACACACACACACACACTCACACATACACACACACAAACACACACGCACAGAGACACACACACACACGCGCACACACACACACACACACACACACACACACACACACACACACACACACACACACACACACACACACACACACACACACACACACACACACACACACACACACACACACACACACACACACACACACACACACACACACACACACACACACACACACACACACACACACACACACACACACACACACACACACACACACACACACACACACACACACACACACACACACACACACACACACACACACACACACACACACACACACACACACACACACACACACACACACACACACACACACACACACACACACACACACACACACACACACACACACACACACACACACACACACACACACACACACACACACACACACACACACACACACACACACACACACACACACACACACACACACACACACACACACACACACACACACACACACACACACACACACACACACACACACACACACACACACACACACACACACACACACACACACACACACACACACACACACACACACACGCTGGGATACTGTAGGGAACTTTTGTTCCAAAACGATTTTTTGGCAGTAGCTCGCTGCTCCTAAGACTAACCACGTTGTTTTTTTACGTTTTCAATGTTGTCTGGCGGATATTGACTCATGACCGCTGCTCTATACTTATTGTAGCTTCCTGCAGATCCTACATTTCTTCTACAAATGAAAAGTATGGCGAGGTGTGTTAATTTATCGCAACTTAAAGCTTCAAATAACTAAGTATGAAACTATATAAAGGACGATATTGACCGGTGGAAGATAAGATTGAAATTTGGATTAGGAAATTGCATTCACATATGTTAACATTACTCTGATTTCAATAACAGCATGTATATCTGTATGTAAAATGAGTTGTTTTGTATATCGTTGACGTGTGTGGCAAGTCTAAAATTTGTATAACTTTTTAAAATATTTGCATTATCCACTATGCTGCTCACTTTAGTGCAGTATATTTGTTTTATATTTACGAAACATTGAATACTTTTACAAGATAATATATAGTATTTATTGCCACATCACGGAAATGTTTATTAGAACAATTATCTTTCTTATACTTGTCTATGTCTATGTCTATAACATGGGTTTGAAAAATGTGTAATTAAAACGCCGTGCATACACTTAAAATTTTTTAAAAACATTATTAATACCTTCGCGTGTGAAAAGCTTAGGAGATTTTTAAGTTAATTAACTTTAATTTAAAGACGCGATGGATGTATAAACAGCCACGGAACGCAACAGTTGTTTGTATTGTATACATTTGCCCACCTGCAGTAGAATGTACTTGTAATTGCTTTAAATAAATAGTCTTTCAATTTTATATCTTATCACGAAAATAATTTTAAATTCGTAATTCATTACCGAAATTGCTTTCCTAACATATTTAAGGAACCAACTGAATACTGATAATACACATTACAAGTAAATATTTGTTCCGAAATATTTTCGACTTGCTACTCAATATTGCGATGAATTCTTTAAAAATGCGGGTTGTACGTACTCCAGTTATTTTAATTCTGCAAGTGAGTTGCTAATTAGCACGACAGTTCTTCTTCATTCCTACCAAAATACCACTGTTGTTAAACCGTGTTGTTTTCCCTAAAACGGTGATATAAAATTCCAACTACCCCGTCGTAAAGTAATATAACGCGGATACGAGCTTCTAATTCTTAATTAAATTTCGAAAGAACTGCAAGAATATTCAGAAATATTGTTGAGCACTTGCAATATCTTACTATCCCAACTTATTAATCTGAAGAATTATAAATTTCTTCACAAGTACACGAATGTACTCGTAATTTAAAAACATGCTTTAAAAATAATTGTACATTTTTATGGCTCACCAAGGGACACTTTTTGATGTCAAAAGATGAATACCATAAACACGAAATTAGTTGTTCGCCAATACCGTAGCATTAACAGTCGATTCCATAATTTAAAAAAGGACTACAATTTCATATAAGAACATTAAAAAAAAACAGCTTTCAGGTGCATTTCATACGGAATATCCATAACTTCTTTGAATGTAGAATCGGAATGTTGTCGAATTGCCCATAAGGTATCTGGTGTACAATTTTATAATTAATGAAAATGCGTGAAACACGGTATGTGTGGTTTTTTGGGCCGCTGATGACGAATCTAAAGGTAGAATTTGAAAATTAAAAAAGTAGCAGATGCAAAACTATCGCCGTCTGGTATGCCACACCTTGCGAATTACTTTTTATATTGCTTTGAATCTGACCACTGATATAAATGTATCAGTGAACCTACCACCATGTCGTCATACTTTAATCATGACAATCATCGTGCGCTACAAAAACAAACCTTAATCAACCAATTTCGTATTGATATCTCGTAAATGATACCGTTTTTTTTATATAATATCTACCTTTCATAAGAAGTTTCTATGAATGTTCGTTAAAATGTATATAAACAGTTTTTTCCTATTATCGTGCGCAAAGTTCGTACTTTGCGCACGCATTTCCGTGCGTAAAGTGCCCCGTTACTGATATAGCTTAAAATGCATTCATCTCTTGTAAAGGGCCTATGCCCGTCTAATTTTCAATAAATAAATAAATAAAATCTACTTTTGGGTTAATAAAATACACAAAATTCACTTTTTTTATATGAGAAAACAATTTCATGCAATATGTTAATTTCACTGTATTGTGTGCATGCTTTATAGTTGACGTAATTACTTAATTAATTTGCACTAATTTTATAAACTGTATTTCCACAATGTGATCAATCTTCATTAATCTGTACTTTATAATTTTGATCTTTTCTTCTTTTGAGGATTTTGAATATGGAAAAGAAACATTTAAGAAGTATCCTTTCTATTTAAATCCGAAATTCTATGAATACTTGCTACTTATTTCTTGCATATATTCTACTTGGAAACTTGGAAACCATTTCATAAAGTATACAAAATTGATTGATGTGTATGACATGGCATCATTTCATAAATTATATTTGATATTGCGCGAAGGTAAAATGGATGCCAGCGTTTGTCAATTGGCTTTAATAAATATTTTTATTATCATATAATTAAACAGATAATACTCATTAGTGATTGCTCTATGCAATGTACTATTTTATTTCTCCAGTGGACACATTTATATCCGGTTCTTTTCAACGTAACCCATGAAGGGGAACAACTTTACTACTAAAAAATTAAACTGCAGCGTTATCTTTAACGTTACTTTTGCATATAAATCGTCGATTTTTCTACATTACGTAGTTAGTCAGTTTAAAGACAATTGTCAGATAATTTATGGACAAAGATTTCTACAGTTTAATATTATTCCAATTAATAGAAATGTTTGCCATATAATATTATTAGATAGCTTTCATATTATTATAATTTAATGATATTGTATTAAATTAGTTTCTCTTTTGAAGTTTTGTTTCTTTCTCGTAACTGTTTCAAGAACTTTGGCATTCATTTTTTCATATTTTTTTCATCTTTCATTTCTAATCTACATAATTAGTTTGGCAATTTCTGTTCTTACAAGCATTCTGTTTAAGTAATTCAAGCAAACTGAGTATATTATTATTATATTTGGTAATTAAAAATTTAGACAAAATTTGAGATTCTAAAAAAATTTCAACGCCATCGTTTTAGTGTACATCATACACGGAAAGAAATGTACAGAGGGTACAGCCAGAAATATGGTTATTTCAGCCATAATATGGCAAATCCAGCTATATTTTTGCCAGAAGTAACCATATTTCTGGCTGTATCCTCTGAACATTCTTTCCGTGTATGGTATGTTAAAAAGTCTGTTTCGATTTTTCCCCATTTTGATTTATCCAATGTATGAATTTAAATCTAAGTACCCGTAATAAAGGATTTTTAACGATCCACTGAAAATATGCCTCTGAAATGCATATATGCATACAATAATAAAACGAAGAGGCTTTCAAGTTAACTATCATCCCTTTTAAAATTAACTGTATCCCTTTTAAATGAATTAATTCAAATAACAGTAATTTTTGGCTACGAGGATGCCAGTATGAGATAATTTTTTTTCTTTTTAAGATAAGGATTAGATTAAAGTATTAATTCCAAAATTTCATCCCAAAACTGAAAATTAAATTCCAGCACACAATCACCTTGAAGTAATTAATTCCTTCCTTTTCATAACTTCAAATTTTATTAGTATTAAATTGTAATGATACTTTTTAAAATAAATTTAACTTAACTAAAATTAACTAAAAATTAATAAGGTAAATATTGATGAAGAAAAACGACCAGGAGCATGCACTATAAGGATACAAATATAAAAATAAATCAAAATTATGAAGAAAAGATTATTGAAATTGAATAACAACTAAAATTTTTAAAATTATTACAAATAAGGTGAAATTAACATATTGCACAAATTAATGTTTTCATATAAGAAAAGTGAATTTTCTGTATTTTGTGATCCCAAAAGTAGATTTTAATGGTCAAATAGATTCAAGGAATAAATGGAAATGGTTCATTGAATTCCTGCTTTAGATACAAAGACATAGATTGAAGATATTTTTTGTTGCCATCAAAAATATATTAAAATTGTAAAAAAAGAGATTCATGAAATTATATTATATGAAATATATATCAAATCAACAGAAGTAATGAAACTATAATTATTGATTTTCATAAACTAGAAAGGATACAGTAGAAATTCGTAAATTTTCGTTATATTACATTTTGATAAAACTAGATTGTTAGGTTAGGTTAGGTTAGGTTAGGTTAGGTTAGGGTAAATAAATCTAAATTTTCAATTTTTGTTGTTGTATTTTATTTCCATTTTTCTTTGTCAATTATAATATACTTGTAATAACATTTATTAAGTTGTAATAACAAGAAATGTTAAATAAGTAGTTAGCTGTAATGAAATTCAAACGTAGTGCATTGACTTTTACGAATGCTGTTCATTTTTCACAAGCTCGTTTTCTTTGGTCGAATATCACATTTGTACGTAAAGTCAAGTGAAAACGCATTTTGGAGATAATTTCCACGCTACTCACAAAGAATTATATCACATTAAATATACTCTTACAATATCACTACCAAGCAGATGAGTAGTGTAATCGAATGAGCTTTCTTTGGAACGTCATATAAAATTATTAACAGTCATTTTGGTAAAACAAGGAAAAAACCGTATCGACTGCTGAGGCAGCGTTGAGAAGCATGAAGTCTTCGTTCGTAATAAGATTGACACTGGTTTCGACAACTTTCAAAATAAGTTTGAAACATCTGCCCATTTCTTTCTTACTAATTTTACTAACCGCACAAATTTCTTGTAAAGTTCGCGGCACGCCTTCTTGACGGCAAGTTATGTAGAGACAAGCAGGAGCTATCGCATCGTTCTTAGCACAGACAGTTCCTAGCTTAAACAAGTTCTTACCATCGTGAACTTGTTTAAAGAGAATATTTGCTCTATCTACGATATCTTTCTGGAGGTTAAGACGATCAGCCATATCGCTGATTTCACGGAAAGCGTTCACCAATGTTTGATCTGAACTACTCATCTGTAAATAAAGATAAATTTTAGTAACAGTTCGAAAAGCGAGAAATAAATAGTATATTACGATTCTAGGCCAGTAAAAGAGAAAGTGCTTCAGATCACATGAAATTGTTGGCCGAGGCGAAGCCGAGTCTGACAAACATGTGATCTGAGGCTTTCTTTTTTATTGGACAAGGGCCGTATACTATTTTTCTGCTCGACGATAGCCAGAAAACCGCAACTTCGTTTCCCGCAGCGGCCAGGAAGTTGCGGTTTCTGGCCGGAGGGCAGAAAAAATACTTACAGTACGTCGGTTTTGGTATTCCGATGCTCCAACCTGATCGTTTGCTGCTGATCCTGTTCCTAAACCAATCATCGTAGATAAATCTGATTCACTTAAGAGCGGATTTTGTGGACCATCCACATGCGACGGATCGACACCAGTTTTTTCATTGCTGAATGTACTCCGTTCGGAACCGACGTCTATTACTCTGTAAACGATAAATGATTTAATTTTTGTTACACAAATTTACGAGTCTATTTGAGTATACGGAAGAACTCTTACCTGTCTCCTACTACGAGACCGCATTCTGAGCATATTTGATCCCCAGTATGCTGATCTTCGATGAGAAGTGCATTTGGATGGGCATAACAACACACGTTGTTCATATTGTATCTACAAAAATAAAAAAATCATTAATACACGTGATTTCACTCTATTTCAACAAACTTAAATGTGCTTTTTCCCCGACATCACGGGAATGACCACATTCCGCGCCAGCAACGCAGGATGAACGTAGCCGATTCCGCCGACGCGTTTCCGCGCATTACCACTTCGGTTCAATTACTCCCTTGGGAAGGAAAGTGTGGCGTTAGAGGGAGTAATGAGCGTGGAAGTGGGGCATTCCAGTGAAATCGGGAAAAAATAGCGTACGCCTCACAGGAGGAAAGCGCACGACCCTCGCGGAGCTCGACGCTCGTGGAGCACGACGCTCGTGGAGCACGCTGCTCGTGGAGCACGACGCTCGGCGCGCTCGGGCAGCTAACCCCTCACTCGAAATCGCGCGCTTTCTTCCCTTGAAGCGTAATATACTATTACGCGTTCGTGATCCACATAGCATCAGTCAACCATGAAAAAAAAACAAGTGTCCCATTATTGGCATTATTTGTTATTCGAACAACTATTTACCGTGCAGACATGTTCGAAACAATGGAAGATGCAGAAATTATAAGATTTTAATTTAAGAATTAGAAGTTCGCAAGAACGATTTAAGGTTGGTTGAATTAAACAGCTTTCGATGTTCACGAAAGCCGCCAAATGGACGTTTGTTAAAATTTTCATGTTTGACGGCGTTCACAAAGGTACGCTTGTTGCATCACTACACGTTTTCACAGCATTTTTTAATTATTTCACTTTTTCGTTATTTTACCTTGAAGAACTAGCGATATTTAATGGTTTATCAATTTATCCTCTGTATAGTAATCAGCGGTATATCGTATCAACGGGATTCGGGAATGAGGTTTTCTCGATATGCGACTATCAACACAACTCGCGCGAACTACGTTCCAACACTTCCAAGTTCCAACCACAACTGAAGCGCATGAAGTGAGCGTGCATAGGGATACATGCATCTCTAGTGCATCTTTGCATCTGTAGAGTGCACCACCTGTGTATGCCGGGTGGTCAAACATTTTGCGAGCTGATCAACGGAATTGTGAATAAGTTAGCATTTGTATATTACTAATACAGTTTAGGATAAAATTTGTAATAAATGTATGTACATAGATTCTTTAAATAACAACAAATATAACAAAAAAGCTAAACAAACACGAAAAAAGCCGTTGAGGTTAACAAAAAGTGGGGGGCTCTTCACTATGCGCAGATCTCGATGCGCACTAGTAAACTCGTAAACACAGGGTGAAATCTGGGGGTATTTGTCAACATCCTGAAATATTCGTCAGTACTTTTCCGTTAGGTAATATTATGTACATGGGCAAATAAACAGCACCGGTTCATTTCATGCTTTGAACATATCTTACAATTTTATAACTGTCCTGATATCTATTTTTATATTAATACTATTTAGGATATCTCTACAAACCCATTGAACTCAAAAAAATAATAAATATTAACGTACATGCCACATAACATAGTGTTAATGAGCGAACAAAAAACAATGTTTATTTATTTGAAAAACGGTGTAGAATAGTACTTTTCGATACAAGTGCGTATGTGTAAAGAACTTTACACATACACACGTGTGCCGAAATATTGTTTACGTACGGCTTTTCCGTGCGTAAAGTATAATCGAGTGCGTAATGTTTACTTTACGCACGAGTTTACTTTACGCACCGAAAAGACGTACATAAAAGAATTTTAAACAATATAAAAATCAAAACATCGATCAGCATCAGCGCGAGATGTTCTCAAAAGTAAACAAAAAAAGCAGCAAATTATATTGAAAAGGGCATATAATTATTATTACCTTAGTTATCGTCGATTTTTCGCTTGAAGCAGTTTATTCACCCCCCCCCCCCCCCACCCCCCCCCCCCCCCACCCCCCCCCCCCCCCACCCCCCCCCCCCCCCACCCCCCCCCCCCCCCACCCCCCCCCCCCCCCACCCCCCCCCCCCCCCACCCCCCCCCCCCCCCACCCCCCCCCCCCCCCACCCCCCCCCCCCCCCACCCCCCCCCCCCCCCACCCCCCCCCCCCCCCACCCCCCCCCCCCCCCACCCCCCCCCCCCCCCACCCCCCCCCCCCCCCACCCCCCCCCCCCCCCACCCCCCCCCCCCCCCACCCCCCCCCCCCCCCACCCCCCCCCCCCCCCACCCCCCCCCCCCCCCACCCCCCCCCCCCCCCACCCCCCCCCCCCCCCACCCCCCCCCCCCCCCACCCCCCCCCCCCCCCACCCCCCCCCCCCCCCACCCCCCCCCCCCCCCACCCCCCCCCCCCCCCACCCCCCCCCCCCCCCACCCCCCCCCCCCCCCACCCCCCCCCCCCCCCACCCCCCCCCCCCCCCACAAAATGCAGTATCCTATGGGTTTTAAATCGTTTGTAGTAATTTATTAAGCAACTACAAACAACTACAAACGATTATTTCCTCTCTAGTGTTAATAAAATACAATATCCTATGGTTTAAATCGTTTGTAATAATTTTTTAAGCTAATACAAACGTCCGTTTCACCTCTAGTGTTAATAAAATGCAGTATCCTATGGTTTCAATCGTTTGTAGTAAATTTATTAAGCTACTACAAACTACTACAAACGTTTATTTCGTCTCTAGTGTTAATAAAAAATAATATCCTATGGTTTAAATCGTTTGTAGTAATTTATTAAGCAACTACAAACAACGATAAACGTTTATTTCGTCTGTGTTAATAAAATGAAGTATCCTATGGTTTAAATCGTTTGTAGTAATTTTTTAAGCAACTACAAACGTACGTTTCACCTCTAGTGTTAATAAAATACAATATCCTATGGTTTAAATCATTTGTAGTAATTTTTTAAGCTACTACAAACGTCCGTTCCACCTCTAGTGTTAATAAAATGCAGTATCCTATGGTTTAAATCGTTTGTAGTAATTTATTAAGCAACTACAAACAATTACAAACGTTTATTTCGCCTCTAATATTAATAAAATACAATATCCTATGGTTTAAATCGTTTGTAGTAATGTTTTAAGCTACTACAAAAGACCGTTTCACCTCTAGTGTTAATAAAATGCAGTATCCTATGGTTTAAATCGTTTGTAGTAATTTATTAAGCAACTACAAACAACTACAAACGTATATTTCCTCTCTAGTGTTAATAAAATACAATATCCTATGGTTTAAATCATTTGTAGTGATTTTTTAAGCTACTACAAACAACTACAAACGTATATTTCCTCTCTAGTGTTAATAAAATACAATATCCTATGGTTTAAATCATTTGTAGTAATTTTTTAAGCTACTACAAACAACTACAAACGATTATTTCGTCTCTAGTGTTAATAAAATGCAGTATCCTATGTTTTAAATCGTTTGTAGTAATTTATTAAGCTACTACAAACGTCCGTTTCATCTCTAGTGTTAATAAAATGCAGTATCCTATGGTTTAAATCGTTTGTAGTAATTTATTAAGCAACTACAAACAACTACAAACGTTTATTTCGTCTCTAATATTAATAAAATGCAATGTCCTATGGTCTAAATCGTCTGTAGTAATTTTTTAAGCTACTACAAACGTTCGTTCCACCTCTAGTGTTAATAAAATGCAGTATCCTATGGTTTCAATCGTTTGTAGTAATTTCTAAAGCTACTACAAACTACTACAAACGTTTATTTCGTCTCTAGTGTTATTAAAAATTATATCCTATGGTTTAAATCGTTTGTAGTAATTTCTAAAGCTACTACAAACGTCCGTTTCACCTCTAGTGTTAATAAAATGCTGTGTCCTATGGTTTAAATCGTTTGTAGTAATTTTTTTAGCTACTACAAACGTCCGTTTCACCTCTAGTGTTAATAAAATGCAGTATCCTATGGTTTCAATCGTTTGTAATAATTTTTTAAGCTACTACAAACGTCCGTTTCACCTCTAGTGTCAATAAAATGCAGTTTCCTATGGTTTAAATCGTTTGTAGTAATTTATTAAGCAACTACAAACAACTACAAACGATTATTTCGTCTCTAGTGTTAATAAAATACAATATCCTATGGTTTAAATCGTTTGTAGTAATTTTTTAAGCTACTACAAACGTCCGTTTCACCTCTAGTGTTAATAAAATGCAGTATCTATGGTTTAAATCGTTTGTAGTAATTTATTAAGCTACTACAAACTACTACAAACGTTTATTTCGTCTCTAGTGTTAATAAAATGCAATATCCTATGGTTTAAATCGTTTTGTAGTAATTTATAAAGCTACTACAAACGTACGTTTCGTCTCTAGTGTTAATAAAATGAAGTGTCCAATGGTTTAAATCGTTTGTAGTAATTTTTTAAGCTACTACAAACGTACATTTCACCTCTAGTGTTAATAAAATGCAGTATCCTATGGTTTCAATCGTTTGTAGTAATTTATAAAGCTACTACAAACTACTACAAACGTTTATTTCGTCTCTAGTGTTATTAAAAAATAATATCCTATGGTTTAAATCGTTTGTAGTAATTTATTAAGCAACTACAAACAACTACAAACGTTTATTTCGTCTCTGAGTGTTAATAAAATACAATATCCTATGGTTTAAATCGTTTGTAATAATTTTTTAAGCTACTACAAACGTCCGTTTCACCACTAGTGTTAATAAAATGCAGTATCCTATGGTTTCAATCGTTTGTAATAATTTTTTAAGCTACTACAAACGTACGTTTACTTCATCTCTAGTGTTATTTAAATGCAGTAGCCTATGGTTTAAATCGTTTGTAGTAATTTATTAAGCTACTACAAACAACTACAAACGTTTATTTCGTCTCAAGTGTTAATTAAAGACAATATCCTATGGTTTAAATCGTTTGTAGTAATTTAATAAGCAACTACAAACAACTACAAACGATTAATCGTCTCTAGTTTTAATAAAATACAATGTCCTATGGTTTAAATCGTTTGTAGTAATTTTTTAAGCTACTACAAACGTACCGTTTCACCTCTAGTGTTAATAAAATGCAGTATCCTATGGTTTCAATCGTTTGTAATTATTTATAAAGCTACTACAAACTACTACAAACGTTTATTTCGTCTCTATGTTATTAAAAAATAATATCCTATGGTTTAAATCGTTTGTAGTAATTTATTAAGCAACTACAAACAACTACAAACATTTATTTCGTCTCTAGTGTTAATAAAATATAATATCCTATGGTTTAAATCGTTTGTAGTAATTTTTTAAGCTACTACAAACGACCGTTTCACCTCTAGTGTTAATAAAATGCAGTATCCTATGGTTTAAATTGTTTGTAGCTTAAAAAATTACTACAAAAGATTATTTCATCTCTAGTGTTAATAAAATACAGTATCCTATGGTTTAAATCGTTTGTAGTAATTTATTAAGCTACTACAAACGTACAAACGTTTATTTCGTCTCTAGTGTTAATAAAATGCAGTATCCTATGGTTTCAATGGTTGTTAGTAATTTCTAAAGCTACTACAAACTACTACAAACGTTTATTTCGTCTCTAGTGTTATTAAAAAATAATATCCTATGGTTTAAATCGTTTGTAGTAATTTTTTAAGCTACTACAAACGACCGTTTCACCTCTAGTGTTAATAAAATGCAGTATCCTATGGTTTAAATCGTTTGTAGTAATTTATTAAGCAACTACAAACAACTACAAACGTTTATTTCGTCTCTAGTGTTAATAAAATATAATATGCTATGATTTAAATCGTTTGTAGTAATTTTTTAAGCTACTACAAACGTACGTTTCACCTCTAGTGTTAATAAAATGCAGTATCCTATGGTTTCAATCGTTTTGTAGTAATTTATAAAGCTACTACAAACTACTACAACGTTTATTTCGTCTCTAGTGTTATTAAAAAATAATATCCTATGGTTTAAATCGTTTGTAGTAATTTATTAAGCAACTACAAACAACTACAAACGTTTATTCGTCTCTAGTGTTAATTAAATACAATATCCTATTGTTTAAATCGTTTGTAGTAATGTTTTAAGCTACTACAAACGACCGATCACCTCTAGTGTTAATAAAATGCAGTTTCCTATGGTTTAAATCGTTTGTAGTAATTTTTTAAGCTACTACAAACGTACGTTTCATCTCTAGTGTTAATAAAATGCAGTTTCCTATGGTTTCAATCGTTTGTAGTAATTTATAAAGCTACTACAAACTACTACAAACGTTTATTTCGTCTCTAGTGTTATTAAAAAATAATATCCTATGGTTTAAATCGTTTGTAGTAATTTATTAAGCAACTACAAACAACTACAAACGATTATTTCGTCTCTAGTGTTAATTAAAATACAATATCCTATGGTTTAAATCGTTTGTAGTAATTTTTTAAGCTACTACAAACGACCGTTTCACCTCTAGTGTTAATAAAATGCAGTATCCTATGGTTTAAATCGTTTGTAGTAATTTATTAAGCAACTACAAACAACTACAACGTTTATTTCCTCTCTAGTGTTAATAAAATACAATATCCTATGGTTTAAATCGTTTGTAGTCATTTTTTAAGCTAATACAAACGTCCGTTTCACCTCTAGTGTTAGTAAAATGCAGTATCCTATGGTTTAAATCGTTTGTAGTAATTTATTAAGCCACTACAAACAACTACAAACGTTTATTTCGTCTCTAGTGTTATAAAAAAATAATATCCTATGGTTTAAATCGTTTGTAGTAATTTATTAAGCAACTACAAACAACTACAAACGTTTATTTCGTCTGTAGTGTTAATAAAATGAAATATCCTATGGTTTAAATCGTTTGTAGTAATTTTTTAAGCTACTCCAAACGTACGTTTCACCTCTAGTGTTAATAAAATGCAATATCCTATGGTTTCAATCGTTTGTAGTAATTTTTTAAGCTACTACAAACGTCCGTTTCCTCTCTAGTGTTAATAAAATGCAGTATCCTATGGTTTAAATCGTTTGTAGTAATTTATTAAGCAACTACAAACAACTACAAACGTATATTTCGTCGCTAGTGTTAATAAAATACAATATCCTATGGTTTAAATCGTTTGTAGTAATTTTTTAAGCTACTACAAACGTCGTTTTCACCTCTAGTGTTAGTAAAATGCAGTATCCTATGGTTTCAATCGTTTTGTAGTAATTTATTAAGCAACTACAAACAACTACAAACGTTTATTTCGTCTCTAGTGTTAATAAAATACAATATCCTATGGTTTAAATCGTTTGTAGTAATTTTTTAAGCTACTACAAACAACTACAAACCTTTATTTCGTCTCTAGTGTTAATAAAATGAAGTGTCCTATGGTTTAAATCGTTTGTAGTAATTTTTTAAGCTACTACAAACGTACGTTTCACCTCTAGTGTTAATAAAATACAATATCCTATGGTTTAAATCGTTTGTAGTAATGTTTTAAGCTACTACAAACGACCGTTTCACCTCTAGTGTTAATAAAATGCAGTATCCTATGGTTTAAATCGTTTGTAATAATTTATTAAGCAACTACAAGCAACTACAAACGTATATTTCATCTCTAGTGTTAATAAAATACAATATCCTATGGTTTAAATCGTTTGTAATAATTTTTTAAGCTAATACAAACGTCCGTTTCACCTCTAGTGTTAGTAAAATGCAGTATCCTATGGTTTCAATCGTTTGTAATAATTTATTAAGCAACTACAAACAACTACAAACGTTTATTTCGTCTGTAGTGTTAATTAAAGACAATATCCTATGGTTTAAATCGTTTGTAGTAATTTTTTAAGCAACTACAAACCTCCGATTAATCTGTAGTTTTAATAAAATGAAGTGTCCTATGGTTTAAATCGTTTGTAGTAATTTTTTAAGCTACTACAAACGTACGTTTCACCTCTAGTGTTAATAAAATGCAGTATCCTATGGTTTCAATCGTTTGTAGTAATTTTTTAAGCTACTACAAACGTCCGTTCCACCTCTAGTGTTAATAAAATGCAGTGTCCTATGGTTTAAATCGTTTGTAGTAATTTATTAAGCAACTACAAACAACTACAAACGATTATTTCGTCTCTAGTGTTAATAAAATACAATATCCTATGGTTTAAATCGTTTGTAGTAATTTTTTAAGCTACTACAAACGTCCGTTTCACCTCTAGTGTTAGTAAAATGCAGTATCCTATGGTTTAAATCGTTTGTAGTAATTTATTAAGCAACTACAAACAACTACAAACGTTTATTTCGTCTGTATTGTTAATAAAATACAATATCCTATGGTTTAAATCGTTTGTAATAATTTTTTAAGCTACTATAAACGTCCGTTTCACCTCTAGTGTTAATAAAATGCAGTATCCTATGGTTTCAATCGTTTGTAGTAATTTTCTAAGCTACTACAAACGCCCGTTCCACCTCTAGTGTTAATAAAATGTATTGTCCTATGGTTTAAATCGTTTGTAGTAATTTATTATGCAACTACAAACAACTACAAACGTATATTTCGTCTCTAGTGTTAATAAAATACAATATCCTATGGTTTTAAATCGTTTGTAGTAATTTATTAAGCAACTACAAACAACTACAAACGTTTATTTCGTCTCTAGTGTTAATAAAAGACAATATCCTATGGTTTAAATCGTTTGTAGTAATTTTTTAAGCAACTACAAACCTCCGATTAAACTGTAGTTTTAATAAAAATGAAGTGTCCTATGGTTTAAATCGTTTGTAGTAATTTTTTAAGCTACTACAAACGTACGTTTTCACCCCTAGTGTTAATAAAATGCAGTATCCTATGGTTTCAATCGTTTGTAGTAATTTATAAAGCTACTACAAACTACTACAAACGTTTATTTCGTCTCTAGTGTTATTAAAAAATAATATCCTATGGTTTAAATCGTTTGTAGTAATTTATTAAGCAACTACAAACAACTACAAACGTTTATTTCGTCTCTAGTGTTTAATAAAATACAATATCCTATGGTTTAAATCATTTGTAGTAATTTTTTAAGCTACTACAAACGACCGTTTCACCTCTAGTGTTAATAAAATGCAGTATCCTATGGTTTAAATCGTTTGTAGTAATTTATTAAGAATATACAAACAACTACAAACGTTTATTTCGTCTCTAGTGTTAATAAAAATAACAATATCCTATGGTTTAAATCGTTTGTAATAATTTTTTAAGCTACTACAAACGTCCGTTTCACCTCTAGTGTTAATAAAATGCAGTATCCTATGGTTTCAATCGTTTGTAATAATTTATAAAGCTACTACAAACTACTACAAACGTTTATTTCGTCTCTAGTGTTATTTAAAATACAATATCCTATGGTTTAAATCGTTTGTAGTAATTTATTAAGCTACTACAAACTACTACAAACGTTTATTTCGTCTTTAGTGTTATTAAAAAGCAAATATCCTATGGTTTAAATCGTTTGTAGTAATTTATTAAGCAACTACAAACAACTACAAACGTTTATTTCGTCTGTAGTGTTAATAAAAGACAATATCCTATGGTTTAAATCGTTTGTAGTAATTTTTTAAGCTACTACAAACCTCCGTTTCACCTCTAGTGTTAATAAAATGCAGTGTCCTATGGTTTAAATCGTTTGTAGTAATTTTTTAAGCTACTACAAACGTACGTTTCATCTCTAGTGTTAATAAAATGCAGTATCCTATGGTTTTAAATCGTTTGTAGTAATTTATAAAGCTACTACAAACTTATACAAACGTTTATTTCGTCTCTAGTGTTAATAAAATGCAATATCCTATGGTTTAAAATCGTTTGTAGTAATTTATTAAGCAACTACAAACAACTACAAACGATTATTTCGTCTCTAGTGTTAATAAAATACAATATCCTATGGTTTTAAATCGTTTGTAGTAATTTTTTAAGCTACTACAAACGTACGTTTCACCTCTAGTGTTAATAAAATGCAGTATCCTATGGTTTAAATCGTTTTTAGTAATTTATTAAACCACTACAAACAACTACAAACGTTTATTTCATCTCTAGTGTTAATAAAATGCAGTATCCTATGGTCAAAATCGTTTGTAGTAATTTTTTAAGCTACTACAAACGTCCGTTTCACCTCTAGTGTTAATAAAATGCAGTATCCTATGGTTTAAATCGTTTGTAGTAATTTATTAAGCTACTACAAACAACTACAAACGTTTATTTCCTCTTCTAGTGTTAATAAAATACAATATCCTATGGTTTAAATCGTTTGTAGTAATTTATTAAGCTAATAGAAACCAACTACAAACGTTTATTTCGTCTGTAGTGTTAATTAAAGACAATATCCTATGGTTTAAATCGTTTGTAGTAATTTTTTAAGCTAACTACAAACCTCCGATTAATCTGTAGTGTTAATAAAAAGAAGTGTCCTATGGTTTAAATCGTTTGTAATTATTTTTTAAGCTACTACAAACGACCGTTTCACCTCTAGTTTTAATAAAATGCACTATCCTATGGTTTAAATCGTTTGTAGTAATTTATTAAGCAACTACAAACAACTACAAACATTTATTTCGTCTCTAGTGTTAATAAAATACAATATCCTGTGCTTTAAATCGTTTGTAGTAATTTTTTAAGCTACTACATACGACCGTTTCACCTCCAGTGTTAATAAAATGCAGTATCCTATGGTTTAAATCGTTTGTAGTAATTTATTAAGCAACTACAAACAACTACAAACGTTTATTTCGCCTCTAATATTAATAAAATACAATATCCTATGGTTTCAATCGTTTGTAGTAATTTCTAAAGCTACTACAAACTACTACAAACGTTTATTTCGTCTCTAGTGTTATTAAAAAATAATATCCTATGGTTTAAATCGTTTGTAGTAATTTATTAAGCAACTACAAACAACTACAAACGATTATTTCGTCTCTAGTGTTAATAAAATACAATATCCTATGGTTTAAATCGTTTGTAGTAATTTTTTAAGCTACTACAAACGACCGTTTCACCTCTAGTGTTAATAAAATGCAGTATCCTATGGTTTAAATCGTTTGTAGTAATTTATTAAGCAACTACAAACAACTACAAACGTATATTTCCTCTCTAGTGTTAATAAAATACAATATCCTATGGTTTAAATCATTTGTAGTAATTTTTTAAGCTACTACAAACGTCCGTTTCATCTCTAGTGTTAATAAAATGCAGTATCCTATGGTTTCAATCGTTTGTAGTAATTTATTAAGCAACTACAAACAACTACAAACGTTTATTTCGTCTCTAGTGTTAATAAAATACAATATCCTATGGTTTAAATCGTTTGTAGTAATTTTTTAAGCTACTGCAAACGTCCCTTTTATCTCTACTGTTAATAAAATGCAGTGTCCTAGGGTTTAAATCGTTTGTAGTAATTTTTTAAGCTACTACAAACGTCCGTTTCAACTCTAGTGTTAATAAAATGCAGTATCCTATGGTTTAAATCGTTTGTAGTAATTTATTAAGCAACTACAAACAACTACAAACGTTTATTTCTTCTCTAATATTAATAAAATAAAATATCCTATGGTTTAAATCATTTGTAGTAATTTTGTAAGCTATTACAAACGACTGTTGCTCCTGTAGTTTTAATAAAATGCAGTATCATATGGTTTAAATCGTTTGTAGCAATTTTTTAGGCAACTACAAACGTTCGTTTCATCTCTTCTGTTAATAAAATCCAATGTTCTATGGTTCAAATCGTTTGCAGTAATTTCTTAAGCTACTACAAAACAACTACAAACGTTCATTTCGTCTCTAGTGTTATTAAAATGCAGTGTCCTATGGTTTAAATCGTTTGTAGTAATTTTTTAATCAACTACAAACAACTGCAAACGTTTATTTCGTCTCTAGTATTATTAAAATACAACATCGTACGGTTTAAATCGTTAGTAGTAATTTTTTAGGCAACTACAAACGTCCGTTTCACCTCTAGTGTTAATAAAATGCATTGTCCTATGGTTTAACTCGTTTGTAGTAATTTTTTAATGAACTACAAACCTTGCATTCATCTCTAGTATTAATAAAATGCAATGTCCTATGGTTTAATTCGTTTGTAGTAATTTTTTAAGCAACTGCAAACGTTCGTTTCATCTCTAGTGTTAATAAAATGCAATGCTCTACGGTTTCAATCGTTTGTAGTAATTTCTAAAGCTACTACAAACAACTACAAACGTTTATTTAGTCTCTAATGTTATTAAAATACAATATCGTATGGTTTAAATCGTTTGTAGTAATTTTTTAAGCTACTACAAACTACTACAAACGTTTATTTCGTCTCTAGTGTTAATTAAAAATAATATCCTATGGTTTAAATCGTTTGTAGTAATTTATTAAGCAACTACAAACAACTACAAACGTTTATTTCGTCTGTAGTGTTAATTAAAGACAATATCCTATGGTTTAAATCGTTTGTAGTAATTTTTTAAGCAACTACAAACCTCCGATTAATCTCTAGTGTTAATAAAATGAAGTGTCCTATGGTTTAAATCGTTTGTAGTAATTTTATAAGCTACTACAAACGTACGTTTCACCTCTAGTGTTAATAAAATGCAGTATCCTATGGTTTCAATCGTTTGTAGTAATTTATTAAGCTACTACAAACAACTACAAACGTTTATTTCGTCTCTAGTGTTAATAAAATACAGTGTCCTATGGTTTAAATCGTTTGTAGTAATTTATTAAGCAACTACAAACAACTACAAACGATTATTTCGTCTCTAGTGTTAATAAAATACAATATCCTATGGTTTAAATCGTTTGTAGTAATTTTTTAAGCTACTACAAACGTCCGTTTCACCTCTAGTGTTAGTAAAATGCAGTATCCTATGGTTTCAATCGTTTGTAGTAATTTATAAAGCTACTACAAACTACTACAAACGTTTATTTCGTCTCTAGTGTTAATAAAAAATGCAGATCCTATGGTTTCAATCGTTTGTAGTAATTTATTAAGCAACTACAAACTAATACAAACGTTTATTTCGTCTCTAGTGTTAATAAAATACAATATCCTATGGTTTAAATCGTTTGTAGTAATTTTTTAAGCATCTACAAACGTCCGTTTCACCTCTAGTGTTAATAAAATACAGTGTCCTATGGTTTAAATCGTTTGTAGTAATTTTTTAAGCTACTACAAACGTCCGTTTCACCTCTAGTGTTAATAAAATGCAGTATCCTATGGTTTCAATCGTTTTGTAGTAATTTTTTAAGCTACTACAAACGTCAAACGTTTATTTCGTCTCTAGTGTTAATAAAATGCAGTGTCCTATGGTTTAAATCGTTTGTAGTAATTTATTAAGCAACTACAAACAACTACAAACGATTATTTCGTCTCTAGTGTTAATAAAATACAATATCCTATGGTTTAAATCGTTTGTAGTAATTTTTTAAGCTACTACAAACGTCCGTTTCACCTCTAGTGTTAATAAAATGCAGTATCCTATGGTTTAAATCGTTTGTAGTAATTTATTAAGCAACTACAAACAACTACAAACGTTTATTTCGTCTCTAGTGTTAATAAAATACAATATCCTATGGTTTAAATCGTTTGTAGTAATTTTTTAAGCTACTACAAACGTCCGTTTCACCTCTAGTGTTAATAAAATGCAGTATCCTATGGTTTAAATCGTTTGTAGTAATTTATTAAGCAACTACAAACAACTACAAAAGTTTATTTCGTCTCTTGTGTTAATAAAATACAATATCCTATGGTTTAAATCGTTTGTAGTAATTTTTTAAGCTACTACAAACGTCCGTTTCACCTCTAGTGTTAATAAAATGCAGTATCCTATGGTTTAAATCGTTTGTAGTAATTTATTAAGCAACTACAAACTACTACAAACGTTTATTTCATCTCTAGTGTTATTAAAAAATAATATCCTATGGTTTAAATCGTTTGTAGTAATTTTTTAAGCTACTACAAACAACTACAAACGTATATTTCGTCTCTAGTGTTAATAAAATACAATATCCTATGGTTTAAATCGTTTGTAGTAATTTTTTAAGCTACTAAAAACGTCCGTTTCATCTCTAGTGTTAATAAAATGCAGTGTGCTATGGTTTAAATCGTTTGTAGTAATTTATTAAGCAACTACAAACAACTACAAACGATTATTTCGTCTCTAGTGTTAATAAAATAAAATATCCTATGGTTTAAATCATTTGCAGTAATTTTTTAAGCTACTACAAACGTCCGTTTCACCTCTAGTGTTAATAAAATGCAGTATCCTATGGTTTCAATCGTTTGTAGTAATTTCTAAAGCTACTACAAACGTTTATTTCGTCTCTAGTGTTATTAAAAAATAATATCCTATGGTTTAAATCGTTTGTAGTAATTTATTAAGCAACTACAAACAACTACAAACGTTTATTTCGCCTCTAATATTAATAAAATACAATATCCTATGGTTTAAATCGTTTGTAGTAATTTTGTAAGCTACTACAAACGTCCGTTTCATCTCTAGTATTAATAAAATGCAGTATCCTATGGTTTAAATCGTTTGTAGTATTTTTTTAAGCTACTACAAACATCCGTTTCATCTCTAGTGTTAATAAAATGCAGTATCCTATGGTTTAAATCGTTTGTAGTAATTTTGTAAGCTACTACAAACCACTACAAACGTTTATTTCGTCTCTAGTGTTAATAAAATACAATATCCTATGGTTTAAATCGTTTGTAGTAATTTATTAAGCAACTACAAACAACTACAAAACGTTTATTTCGTCTCTAGTGTTAATAAAATACAATATCCTATGGTTTAAATCGTTTGTAGTAATTTTTTAAGCTACTACAAACGTACGTTTCACCTCTAGTGTTAATAAAATGCAGTATCCTATGGTTTCAAATCGTTTGTAGTAATTTATTAAGCAACTACAAACAACTACAAACGTTTATTTCGTCTCTAGTGTTAATTAAAGACAATGTCCTATGGTCTAAATCGTTTGTAGTAATTTTTTAAGCTACTACAAACGTCCCTTTTATCTCTTCTGTTAATAAAATATAATATCCTACGGTTTAAATCGTTTGTAGTAATTTTTTAAGCTACTACAAACGTACGTTCCAACTCTAGTGTTAATAAAATGCAGTGTCCTACGGTTTAAATCGTTCGTAGTAAGTTATGAAGCTACTTCAAACTACTACAAACGTTAATTTCGTCCCTAGTGTTAATAAAATACAATATCCTACGGTTTAAATCGTTTGCAGTAATTTTTTAAGCAACTACAAACGTCCGAAAATGCAGTATCCTATGGTTTAAATCGTTTCTAGTAATTTATTAGGAAGCTACAAAGAACTACAAACGTATATTTCGTCTGTAGTGTTAATAAAATACAATATCCTATGGTTTAAATCGTTTGTAGTAATTTTTTAAGCTACTACAAACATCCGATTAATATCTAGTGTTAATAAAATGCAGTGTCCTATGGTTTAAATCGTTTGTAGTAATTTATTAAGAAGCTACAAACAAATACAAACGTTTATTTCGTCTCTAGTGTTAATAAAATACAATATCCTATGGTTTAAATCGTTTGTAGTAATTTTTTAAGCTACTACAAACGTCCGTTTCACCTCTAGTGTTAGTAAAATGCAGTATCCTATGGTTTCAATCGTTTGTAGTAATTTATAAAGCTACTACAAACTACTACAAACGTTTATTTCGTCTCTAGTGTTATTAAAAAATAATATCCTATGGTTTAAATCGTTTGTAGTAATTTTTTAAGCTACTACAAACCTCCGATTATTTCGTCTCTAGTGTTAATAAAATGCAGTGTCCTATGGTTTAAATCGTTTGTAGTAATTTTTTAAGCTACTACAAACAACTACAACGTTTATTTTTCACCACTAGTGTTAATAAAATGCAGTATCCTATGGTTTAAATCGTTTGTAGTAATTTATTAAGCAACTACAAACAACTACAAACGTTTATTTCGTCTCTAGTGTTAATAAAAGACAATATCCTATGGTTTAAATCGTTTGTAGTAATTTTTTAAGCAACTACAAACCTCCGATTCCTCTGTAGTTTTAATAAAATGAAGTGTCCTATGGTTTAAATCGTTTGTAGTAATTTTTTAAGCTACTACAAACGTACGTTTCACCTCTAGTGTTAATAAAATGCAGTATCCTATGGTTTCAATCGTTTGTAGTAATTTATAAAGCTACTACAAACTACTACAAACGTTAATTTCGTCTCTAGTGTTATTAAAATACAATATCCTATGGTTTAAATCGTTTGTAGTAATTTTTTAAGCTACTACAAACAACTACAAACGTATATTTCGTCTCTAGTGTTAATAAAATACAATATCCTATGGTTTAAATCGTTTGTAGTAATTTGTTAAGCTACTACAAACGTCCGTTTCACCTCTAGTGTTAATAAAATGCAGTGTCCTATGGTTTAAATCGTTTGTAGTAATTTATTAAGCAACTACAAACAACTACAAACGTTTATTTCGTCTGTATTATTAATAAAAGACAATATCCTATGGTTTAAATCGTTTGTAATAATTTTTTAAGCTACTACAAACGTCCGTTTCACCTCTAGTGTTAATAAAATTCAGTATCCTATGGTTTCAATCGTTTGTAGTAATTTCTAAAGCTACTACAAACTACTACAAACGTTTATTTCGTCTCTAGTGTTATTAAAAAATAATATCCTATGGTTTAAATCGTTTGTAGTAATTTATTAAGCAACTACAAACAACTACAAACGTTTATTTCGTCTCTAGTGTTAATAAAATACAATATCCTATGGTCTAAATCGTTTGTAGTAATTTATTAAGCAACTACAAACAACTACAAACGTTTATTTCGTCTATATTGTTAATAAAAGACAATATCCTATGGCTTAAATCGTTTGTAGTAATTTTTTAAGCAACTACAAACGTCCGATTAATCTCTAGTTTTAATAAAATGAAGTGTCCTATGGTTTAAATCGTTTGTAGTAATTTTTTAAGCTACTACAAACGTACGTTTCACCTCTAGTGTTAATAAAATGCAGTAGCCTGTGGTTTCAATCGTTTGTAGTAATTTATAAAGCTACTACAAACTACTACAAACGTTTATTTCGTCTCTAGTGTTAATAAAATACAATATCCTATGGTTTAAATCGTTTGTAGTAAAGTGTTAATAAAATACAATATCCTATGGTCTAAATCGTTTGTAGTAATTTTTTAGGCTACTACAAAAGACCGTTTCACCTCTAGTGTTAATAAAATGCAGTATCCTATGGTTTAAATCGTTTGTAGTAATTTATTAAGCAACTACAAACAACTACAAACGTATATTTCCTCTCTAGTGTTAATAAAATACAATATCCTATGGTTTAAATCATTTGTAGTGATTTTTTAAGCTACTACAAACGTCCGATCCTATGGTTTAAATCGTTTGTAGTAATTTATTAAGCTACTACAAACTACTACAAACGTTTATTTTGTCTGTAGTGTTATTAAAAAATAATATCCTATGGTTTAAATCGTTTGTAGTAATTTATTAAGCAACTACAAACAACTACAAACGTTTATTTCGCCTCTAATATTAATAAAATACAATATCCTATGGTTTAAATCGTTTGTAGTAATTTTGTAAGCTACTACAACCTATGGTTTAAATCGTTTGTAGTAATGTTTTAAGCTACTACAAACGACCGTTTCACCTCTAGTGTTAATAAAATGCAGTATCCTATGGTTTAAATCGTTTGTAGTAATTTATTAAGCAACTACAAACAACTACAAACGTATATTTCCTCTCTAGTGTTAATAAAATACAATATCCTATGGTTTAAATCGTTTGTAATAATTTTTTAAGCTAATACAAACGTCCGTTTCACCTCTAGTGTTAGTAAAATGCAGTATCCTATGGTTTCAATCGTTTGTAATAATTTATTAAGCAACTACAAACAACTACAAACGTTTATTTCGTCTGTAGTGTTAATTAAAGACAATATCCTATGGTTTAAATCGTTTGTAGTAATTTTTTAAGCAACTACAAACCTCCGATTAATCTGTAGTTTTAATAAAATGAAGTGTCCTATGGTTTAAATCGTTTGTAGTAATTTATTAAGCAACTACAAACAACTACAAACGATTATTTCGTCTCTAGTGTTAATAAAATACAATATCCTATGGTTTAAATCGTTTGTAGTAATTTTTTAAGCTACTACAAACGACCGTTTCACCTCTAGTGTTAATAAAATGCAGTATCCTATGGTTTAAATCGTTTGTAGTAATTTTTTAAGCAACTACAAACCTACAAACGATTATTCGTCTGTAGTTTTAATAAAATGAAGTGTCCTATGGTTTAAATCGTTTGTAGTAATTTTTTAAGCTACTACAAACGTACGTTTCACCTCTAGTGTTAATAAAATGCAGTAGCCTATGGTTTCAATCGTTTGTAGTAATTTATAAAGCTACTACAAACTACTACAAACGTTTATTTCGTCTCTAGTGTTATTAAAAAATAATATCCTATGGTTTAAATCGTTTGTAGTAATTTATTAAGCAACTACAAACAACTACAAACGATTATTTCTTTTCTAGTGATAATAAAATACAATATCCTGTGCTTTAAATCGTTTGTAGTAATTTTTTAAGCTACTACATACGACCGTTTCACCTCTAGTGTTAATAAAATGCAGTATCCTATGGTTTAAATCGTTTGTAGTAATTTATTAAGCAACTACAAACAACTACAAACATTTATTTCGTCTCTAGTGTTAATAAAATACAATATCCTATGGTTTAAATCGTTTGTAATAATTTTTTAAGCTACTACAAACGTACGTTTCACCTCTAGTGTTAATAAAATGCAGTATCCTATGGTTTCAATCGTTTGTAGTAATTTTTTAAGCTACTACAAACGTCCGTTCCACCTCTAGTGTTAATAAAATGCAGTATCCTATGGTTTCAATCGTTTGTAGTAATTTATAAAGCTACTACAAACTACTACAAACGTTTATTTCGTCTCTAGTGTTATTAAAAAATAATATCCTATGGTTTAAATCGTTTGTAGTAATTTATTAAGCAACTAGAAACAACTACAAACGTTTATTTCGTCTGTAGTGTTAATTAAAGACAATATCCTATGGTTTAAATCGTTTGTAGTAATTTTTTAAGCAACTACAAACCTCCGATTAATCTGTAGTTTTAATAAAATGAAGTGTCCTATGGTTTAAATCGTTTGTAGTAATTTTTTAAGCTACTACAAACGTACGTTTCACCTCTAGTGTTAATAAAATGCAGTAGCCTATGGTTTCAATCGTTTGTAGTAATTTATAAAGCTACTACAAACTACTACAAACGTTTATTTCGTCTCTAGTGTTATTAAAAAATAATATCCTATGGTTTAAATCGTTTGTAGTAATTTATTAAGCAACTACAAACAACTACAAACGATTATTTCGTCCCTAGTGTTAATAAAATACAATATCCTATGGTTTAAATCGTTTGTAATAATTTTTTAAGCTAATACAAACGTCCGTTTCACCTCTAGTGTTAGTAAAATGCAGTATCCTATGGTTTCAATCGTTTGTAATAATTTATAAAGCTACTACAAACTACTACAAACGTTTATTTCGTCTCTAGTATTATTAAAAAATAATATCCTATGGTTTAAATCGTTTGTAGTAATTTATTAAGCAACTACAAACAACTACAAACGTTTATTTCGTCTGTAGTGTTAATTAAAGACAATATCCTATGGTTTAAATCGTTTGTAGTAATTTTTTAAGCAACTACAAACCTCCGATTAATCTGTAGTTTTAATAAAATGAAGTGTCCTATGGTTTAAATCGTTTGTAGTAATTTTATAAGCTACTACAAACGTACGTTTCACCTCTAGTGTTAATAAAATGCAGTATCCTATGGTTTCAATCGTTTGTAGTAATTTTTTAAGCTACTACAAACGTCCGTTCCACCTCTAGTGTTAATAAAATGCAGTGTCCTATGGTTTAAATCGTTTGTAGTAATTTATTAAGCAACTACAAACAACTACAAACGATTATTTCGTCTCTAGTGTTAATAAAATACAATATCCTATGGTTTAAATCGTTTGTAGTAATTTTTTAAGCTACTACAAACGTCCGTTTCACCTCTAGTGTTAGTAAAATGCAGTATCCTATGGTTTCAATCGTTTGTAGTAATTTATAAAGCTACTACAAACTACTACAAACGTTTATTTCGTCTCTAGTGTTAATAAAATGCAGTATCCTATGGTTTCAATCGTTTGTAGTAATTTTTTAAGCTACTACAAACGTCCGTTCCACCTCTAGTGTTAATAAAATGCAGTGTCCTATGGTTTAAATCGTTTGTAGTAATTTATTAAGCAACTACAAACAACTACAAACGATTATTTCGTCTCTAATGTTAATAAAATACAATATCCTATGGTTTAAATCGTTTGTAGTAATTTTTTAAGCTACTACAAACGTCCGTTTCACCTCTAGTGTTAGTAAAATGCAGTATCCTATGGTTTCAATCGTTTGTAGTAATTTATAAAGCTACTACAAACTACTACAAACGTTTATTTCGTCTCTAGTGTTATTAAAAAATAATATCCTATGGTTTAAATCGTTTGTAGTAATTTATTAAGCAACTACAAACAACTACAAACGATTATTTCGTCTCTAGTGTTAATAAAATACAATATCCTATGGTTTAAATCATTTGTAGTAATTTTTTAAGCTACTACAAACGACCGTTTCACCTCTAGTGTTAATAAAATGCAGTATCCTATGGTTTAAATCGTTTGTAGTAATTTATTAAGAATCTACAAACAACTACAAACGTTTATTTCGTCTCTAGTGTTAATAAAATACAATATCCTATGGTTTAAATCGTTTGTAATAATTTTTTAAGCTACTACAAACGTCCGTTTCACCTCTAGTGTTAATAAAATGCAGTATCCTATGGTTTCAATCGTTTGTAATAATTTATAAAGCTACTACAAACTACTACAAACGTTTATTTCGTCTCTAGTGTTATTAAAAAATAATATCCTATGGTTTAAATCGTTTGTAGTAATTTATTAAGCAACTACAAACAACTACAAACGTTTATTTCGTCTGTAGTGTTAATTAAAGACAATATCCTATGGTTTAAATCGTTTGTAGTAATTTTTTAAGCAACTACAAACCTCCGATTAATCTGTAGTTTTAATAAAATGAAGTGTCCTATGGTTTAAATCGTTTGTAGTAATTTTTTAAGCTACTACAAACGTCCGTTTCACCTCTAGTGTTAATAAAATGCAGTATCCTATGGTTTCAATCGTTTGTAATAATTTATAAAGCTACTACAAACTACTACAAACGTTTATTTCGTCTCTAGTGTTATTAAAAAATAATATCCTATGGTTTAAATCGTTTGTAGTAATTTATTAAGCAACTACAAACAACTACAAACGTTTATTTCGTCTGTAGTGTTAATTAAAGACAATATCCTATGGTTTAAATCGTTTGTAGTAATTTTTTAAGCTACTACAAACGTACGTTTCACCTCTAGTGTTAATAAAATGCAGTAGCCTATGGTTTCAATCGTTTGTAGTAATTTATAAAGCTACTACAAACTACTACAAACGTTTATTTCGTCTCTAGTGTTATTAAAAAATAATATCCTATGGTTTAAATCGTTTGTAGTAATTTATTAAGCAACTACAAACGATTATTTCGTCTCTAGTGTTAATAAAATACAATATCCTATGGTTTAAATCGTTTGTAGTAATTTTTTAAGCTACTACAAACGACCGTTTCACCTCTAGTGTTAATAAAATGCAGTATCCTATGGTTTAAATCGTTTGTAGTAATTTATTAAGAATCTACAAACAACTACAAACGTTTATTTCGTCTCTAGTGTTAATAAAATACAATATCCTATGGTTTAAATCGTTTGTAATAATTTTTTAAGCTACTACAAACGACCGTTTCACCTCTAGTGTTAATAAAATGCAGTATCCTATGGTTTAAATCGTTTGTAGTAATTTATTAAGCAACTACAAACAACTACAAACGATTATTTCGTCTCTAGTGTTAATAAAATACAATATCCTATGGTTTAAATCGTTTGTAGTAATGTTTTAAGCTACTACAAACGTCCGTTTCACCTCTAGTGTTAGTAAAATGCAGTATTCTATGGTTTAAATCGTTTGTAGTAATTTATTAAGCAACTACAAACAACTACAAACGTATATTTCCTCTCTAGTGTTAATAAAATACAATATCCTATGGTTTAAATCGTTTGTAGTAATTTATTAAGCAACTACAAACAACTACAAACGTTTATTTCGTCTGTAGTGTTAATTAAAGACAATATCCTATGGTTTAAATCGTTTGTAGTAATTTTTTAAGCAACTACAAATCTCCGATTAATCTGTAGTTTTAATAAAATGAAGTGTCCTATGGTTTAAATCGTTTGTAGTAATTTTTTAAGCTACTACAAACGTACGTTTCACCTCTAGTGTTAGTAAAATGCAGTATCCTATGGTTTCAATCGTTTGTAGTAATTTTTTAAGCAACTACAAACTACAAACGTTTCGTCTCTAGTGTTAATTAAATGCAGTATCCTATGGTTTAAATCGTTTGTAGTAATTTATTAAGCAACTACAAACAACTACAAACGATATTTCCTCTCTAGTGTTAATAAAATACAATATCCTATGGTTTAAATCGTTTGTAGTAATTTTTTAAGCTACTACAAACGTACGTTTCACATCTAGTGTTAATAAAATGCAGTATCCTATGGTTTCAATCGTTTGTAGTAATTTATCAAGTAACTACAAACTACTACAAACGTTTATTTCATCTCTAGTGTTATTAAAAAATAATATCCTATGGTTTAAATCGTTTGTAGTAATTTATTAAGCAACTACAAACAACTACATACGATTATTTCATCTCTAGTGTTAATAAAAGACAATATCCTATGGTTTAAATCGTTTGTAGTAATTTTTTAAGCTACTACAAACGACCGTTTCACCTCTAGTGTTAATAAAATGCAGTGTCCTATGGTTTAAATCGTTTGTAGTAATTTTTTAAGCTACTACAAACAAACGTTTTCGTCTCTAGTGTTAATAAAATACAATATCCTATGGTTTAAATCGTTTGTAATAATTTTTTAAGCTACTACAAACTACTACAACGTTTCACCTCTAGTGTTAATAAAATGCAGTATCCTATGGTTTCAATCGTTTGTAGTAATTTATTAGGCAACTACAAACTACTACAAACGTTTATTTCGTCTGTAGTGTTATTAAAAAATAATATCCTATGGTTTAAATCGTTTGTAGTAATTTTTTAAGCTACTACAAACGTACGTTTCGTCTCTAGTGTTAATAAAATGCAGTATCCTATGGTTTAAATCGTTTGTAGTAATTTATTAAGCAACTACAAACAACTACAAACGTTTATTTCGTCTGTAGTGTTATTAAAAAACAATATCCTATGGTTTAAATCGTTTGTAGTAATTTATTAAGCAACTACAAACCTCGATTATTCGTCTGTAGTTTTAATAAAATACAATATCCTATGGTTTAAATAGTTAGTAGTACTTTTTTAAGCTACTACAAACGATCGTGTCATCTCTTGTGTTAATAAAATATAGTATCCTATGGTTTAAATCGTTTGTAGTAATTTATTAAGCTACTACAAACTACTACAAACGTTTATTTCCTCTCTAGTGCTAATAAAATACAATATCCTATGGTTTAAATCGTTTGTAGTAATTTTTTAAGCAACTACAAACAACTACAAACGATTATTTCGTCCCTAGTGTTAATAAAATGCAGTATCCTATGGTTTAAATCGTTTGTAGTAATTTTTTAAGCTAATACAAACGTCCGTTTCACCTCTAGTGTTAATAAAATGCAATATCCTATGGTTTAAATCGTTTGTAATAATTTTTTAAGCTACTACAAACGTCCGTTTCGTCTCTAGTGTTAATAAAATGCAGTGTCCTATGGTTTAAATCGTTTGTAGTAATTTATTAAGCAACTACAAACAACTACAAACGATTATTTCGTCTCTAGTGTTAATTAAATACAATATCCTATGGTTTAAATCGTTTGTAGTAATTTTTTAAGCTACTACAAACGTCCGTTTCACCTGTAGTGTTAATAAAATGCAGTGTCCTATGGTTTAAATCGTTTGTAGTAATTTATAAAGCTACTACAAACTACTACAAACGTTTATTTCGTCTCTAGTGTTAATAAAATGCAGTATCCTATGGTTTCAATCGTTTGTAGTAATTTTTTAAGCTACTACAAACGTCCGTTCCACCTCTAGTGTTAATAAAATGCAGTGTCCTATGGTTTAAATCGTTTGTAGTAATTTATTAAGCAACTACAAACAACTACAAACGATTATTTCGTCTCTAGTGTTAATAAAATGCAGTGTCCTATGGTTTAATTCGTTTGTAGTAATTTTTTAAGCTACTACAAACGTCCGTTTCACCTCTACTGTTGGTAAAATGCAGTATCCTATGGTTTCAATCGTTCGTAGTAATTTCTAAAGCTACTACAAACTACTACAAACGTTTATTTCATCTGTAGTGTTAATAAAATGCAGTGTCCTGTGGTTTAAATCGTTTGTAGTAATTTTTTAAGCTACTACAAACGTCTGTTTCACCTCTAGTGTTAATAAAATGCAGTACCCTATAGGTTCAATCGTTTGTAGTAATTTCTAAAGCAACTACAAACGATTATTTCGTCTCTAGTGTTAATAAAATACAATATCCTATGGTTTAAATCGTTTGTAGTAATTTTTTAAGCTACTACAAACGTCCGTTTCACCTCTAGTGTTAGTAAAATGCAGTATCCTATGGTTTCAATCGTTTGTAGTAATTTATAAAGCTACTACAAACTACTACAAACGTTTATTTCGTCTCTAGTGTTATTAAAAAATAATATCCTATGGTTTAAATCGTTTGTAGTAATTTATTAAGCAACTACAAACAACTACAAACGATTATTTCGTCTCTAGTGTTAATAAAATACAATATCCTATGGTTTAAATCATTTGTAGTAATTTTTTAAGCTACTACAAACGACCGTTTCACCTCTAGTGTTAATAAAATGCAGTATCCTATGGTTTAAATCGTTTGTAGTAATTTATTAAGAATCTACAAACAACTACAAACGTTTATTTCGTCTCTAGTGTTAATAAAATACAATATCCTATGGTTTAAATCGTTTGTAATAATTTTTTAAGCTACTACAAACGTCCGTTTCACCTCTAGTGTTAATAAAATGCAGTATCCTATGGTTTCAATCGTTTGTAATAATTTATAAAGCTACTACAAACTACTACAAACGTTTATTTCGTCTCTAGTGTTATTAAAAAATAATATCCTATGGTTTAAATCGTTTGTAGTAATTTATTAAGCAACTACAAACAACTACAAACGTTTATTTCGTCTGTAGTGTTAATTAAAGACAATATCCTATGGTTTAAATCGTTTGTAGTAATTTTTTAAGCAACTACAAACCTCCGATTAATCTGTAGTTTTAATAAAATGAAGTGTCCTATGGTTTAAATCGTTTGTAGTAATTTTTTGAGCTACTACAAACGTCCGTTTCACCTCTAGTGTTAATAAAATGCAGTATCCTATGGTTTCAATCGTTTGTAATAATTTATAAAGCTACTACAAACTACTACAAACGTTTATTTCGTCTCTAGTGTTATTAAAAAATAATATCCTATGGTTTAAATCGTTTGTAGTAATTTATTAAGCAACTACAAACAACTACAAACGTTTATTTCGTCTGTAGTGTTAATTAAAGACAATATCCTATGGTTTAAATCGTTTGTAGTAATTTTTTAAGCTACTACAAACGTACGTTTCACCTCTAGTGTTAATAAAATGCAGTAGCCTATGGTTTCAATCGTTTGTAGTAATTTATAAAGCTACTACAAACTACTACAAACGTTTATTTCGTCTCTAGTGTTATTAAAAAATAATATCCTATGGTTTAAATCGTTTGTAGTAATTTATTAAGCAACTACAAACGATTATTTCGTCTCTAGTGTTAATAAAATACAATATCCTATGGTTTAAATCGTTTGTAGTAATTTTTTAAGCTACTACAAACGACCGTTTCACCTCTAGTGTTAATAAAATGCAGTATCCTATGGTTTAAATCGTTTGTAGTAATTTATTAAGAATCTACAAACAACTACAAACGTTTATTTCGTCTCTAGTGTTAATAAAATACAATATCCTATGGTTTAAATCGTTTGTAATAATTTTTTAAGCTACTACAAACGACCGTTTCACCTCTAGTGTTAATAAAATGCAGTATCCTATGGTTTAAATCGTTTGTAGTAATTTATTAAGCAACTACAAACAACTACAAACGTATATTTCCTCTCTAGTGTTAATAAAATACAATATCCTATGGTTTAAATCGTTTGTAATAATTTTTTAAGCTAATACAAACGTCCGTTTCACCTCTAGTGTTAGTAAAATGCAGTATCCTATGGTTTCAATCGTTTGTAATAATTTATAAAGCTACTACAAACTACTACAAACGTTTATTTCGTCTCTAGTGTTATTAAAAAATAATATCCTATGGTTTAAATCGTTTGTAGTAATTTATTAAGCAACTACAAACAACTACAAACGTTTATTTCGTCTGTAGTGTTAATTAAAGACAATATCCTATGGTTTAAATCGTTTGTAGTAATTTTTTAAGCAACTACAAATCTCCGATTAATCTGTAGTTTTAATAAAATGAAGTGTCCTATGGTTTAAATCGTTTGTAGTAATTTTTTAAGCTACTACAAACGTACGTTTCACCTCTAGTGTTAATAAAATGCAGTATCCTATGGTTTCAATCGTTTGTAGTAATTTTTTAAGCTACTACAAACGTCCGTTTCACCTCTAGTGTTAGTAAAATGCAGTATCCTATGGTTTAAATCGTTTGTAGTAATTTATTAAGCAACTACAAACAACTACAAACGTTTATTTCGTCTCTAGTGTTAATAAAATACAATATCCTATGGTTTAAATCGTTTGTAATAATTTTTTAAGCTACTACAAACGTCCGTTTCACCTCTAGTGTTAATAAAATACAATATCCAGTTCTGCTTGTCACCGCCAGGCGGACACGGACGCTCGCAGCTCGACGATGTAGAAATGGATTTCCACACTGAGAGCACGTTGGGAGAACTACTGCCTTCTGCCCGGTAATGCTGCGCACGGTCCTCGTTGGCTCGCCAGCCCGCTCAAGTTCGGGTGAGTAGCTCACCCAAAATGTCGGGCGAAAGGCGAACCCAAAGCGCGGGAAAACTGTTGACCCGAAGTACGAAGGATGTTTAGGTATAGCCATGCTTATGAGCCAGTGTTTACACATGTTCATTCTTATATTGAATGACGTAAACTATTGCAAAATACATTTACTAGTATTCATTTAAAATGAATTACATTGATATAAATGAATATTAGTAACAGCTCTGTTTTCAGGATTGTCAAGATCGTATCTACAATATATACATCTATCGTAAAACTTAAATATGGAAACACGATCGTCCACATAAAATTTTACCCTTAATATTCTTTATGTTACAGTGTGCGTAAAGTGCGATTTTACGCATTGGTCTACATTTTCAAACGCACTTTTCTCACACTATAACAAAAAATATTCTTCGACACATGGGCGTAAACTATTTTCTGGACGAATGTGCATGCGACCCTCGCCTTCGGCTCGGTCCACAACCCGCACATTCGCAGAAAATACTTTTACACCCTTGTATCGAAAACTACTATTAGTAAATAATAAGCTTGAATGGAGTATAACATTATGAAGCAAAAAAATAAATGAATTACCTGTTTCTCTTTTGTAGATTATTCCTACTCCAACAAAATACACATAAATGTGCAAACTTATGTGTATATTTGCTTAATATATTTAATAATTATATTACTTTTATTTTACAATATGTACATTTAATATAGATAAGAAATATATTCAGAAGTATACATTCAACTGTTACGTCCCACGTAACGGCAATACCATCCATTTATTTAACTACATCTTTTAAGAAATCCACAAAACATAATCGGAGCTACGTTGCTTAGTTATACCGATAACAGTTTTTAGTAATAAAGAACACTACCCTACCGATCTCGAAGGGTACAAATAAGGAAACCCTAACCGCCCGAACTCGAGCTTCTCTCAAGATAATCCGATCCCACTAAAAAAGTGTAAAAGTCGGAAAAGCAGGTTTTCCCCATTCTCGGTGAATAAGCAGGATTCCGCCATTACCAACAAACTTCAAACTATCAAGAAAATCTAAAAATTATACAAAAAAACTATTTTTATTATTTTTATTATTTTTATTCTTAATACATTTTTGTTAAAATAATATTTTTCTGAACAATCTTCATAGTATTTTTTTTTAATAAAACTTTTCCTTTTTCTAAATTCTACAAGAAACTCTGAAAATGTGCACGTGGCCCACGATAGTACGACCCTAGTCATAAAAATATATAAAAAGATTAGATTGGGAAGAATAAACATCCGCTTATACACGGTGGTACTGGAAAAAAACCCAACCGACTACCATATGCTTTTCATTATTTTACATTACAAATTCGATAAATAATATTAAGTTTTACCAATTTGATAAATAAAGTTACAAACAATAATTTTCTCCTTCACCTTTCCCTTAACAACTACTAAAAAAAACTGCCAAATATTGGTATAACAAAGCACAATGCTATTTTTATAAATTATTAAATTATTTAAAAAGAATGATATTTCAATAAAATTAAAATACACTCAACTGTCTTCCTGTAAAATTAGTACAACACTTGAATGAATATTTATAGAAACAAATAATTAAAACTAATAATTAACATTAAAAAGAACAATTAAAAATGTTCACATAAATTAGAAATATATTTTAATAGCTTAAAATATATTTCTAACGTCTATACCTAGTATTTTTCACTCGGATAAAACATTTAAGAAAAATTAATATAAATAGTTGATACAAAATTCCTTTTTTATTAATAACTTTTGTTAAACTCATGCTACAACTTCCGTTCAAGTTTGTACTAATTTTTGTCATCGTATTATAACACATTTTGCGTCAACATAAAAACCATACATGTCGTAACAATAGTTTATAAGTTTCTTACAAAAATTGTACAATTTTCACGCCATAAAAATATTTTACCCCACTTTTCCGACTCGACTGCACTTTTATGACCAAGGCATCGAGTATAAAAAGAGCTCCTTCCAGCACTGCCATCACTCCGCCTGAAACCTCTGAAATCGACCTTCCCTAAAAAAAAAAACCTTCTTAGCGATTGCAAGCGGTTCGTCCAGCTTCTCGCTTTTTACCAAACCATCTCTTGCCCAAAAAACAAGTTACAGTAGTCCTTCCCTTAAGTTGTTTTCCCTGATGTTGTATACTTCTCTTATGTTGTAGGTTTTCCTTCCTCTATATTATATTTTCCCCTAGTCAATGTTGTCATGTGTAAATCACAAGTGAGGTTAGGTTACGAATTTGCCCGCGTCTGATGAACCTTAGGTATCAGGTGCTTCCATGGTTTATTTTTCTTTATTAGTAATCAGTTTTCGATGATATTTAATTGTATATTCGTTTAAAATGCGTTATACACTTCAAAGAAAAAAGTACAACTTAAGGGAAGAAGCGGCCATCTTGCCTGTCTCGATTGTATAACTTAAGGGAAGGACTACTGTATTCGGTCTGAACGTCCGAATATCTTTTCCTTTTCCAAATTTATCACATTTCGTGACGAGAGCGACTTGTTCAGCTTCGCACGATTCCTTTTCTGATATTTCCGTCTGAACGTCGGAATATCTTCCTCATCTCTTCTCCCCTTCGGTCTGAACGTCCGAAGTCTTCCTCGACCAAATCAAGGTAACGGCAAGCTGTTTTTGGTTCCCAATCCGTGTTGGGAATTCTAAGTCCAGCGTCGGGTCGCCGCGTAAACCCTGAACTCCAAGTCCAGCGTCGGATCGCCGCGTAAACTTTCGACTCGGAATTTTACGTCGGATCGCTGCATACACCATTTCTGTTGGGATCGCAGTGCCGATTCAAGGAGATCATCAAAGCTCCCTCACGAGGAATCCACGACTTGAACCCGGCCTACTTTGGAGGAGTTCGTCCAGTCGACACAGTTCAGAGGATTGAGAAACCATCAGCCAACAACAAAAAAAGTAAGTTAATTTTATTAAATCCAAATTAACTTATCCTTCCCTGTTTTTTTATTGCCCGAAAGGAGACGAGTTGCTACGGCAACAAATTAAAGAATTAATATTTTTTTATATTTTTTTTTATCTTTTAATGAGACGAACGTGTTAATCTCTTTTAATATTTTTTTTTACACCAAACAAGAGATTAACACCTTAGGGATAATTTTTTTTTATTAGGGATACTAGCGACTTGAATCGAGATCATTCTTTGAATGAAAACTCGAGCAAGCCACGAGCATCAGTAGGGCTGTTAGGAATTAAAATCAACCCTGAATTATTATTTGTTTTTTTATATAAAATAGTCATTTTTTTTTATTAGGTCGGTATTCATTAATATAAGTATAGTTTTTTTATCCTTATCTTTTCCTCATCCTTACCCCCTACTAACGATAACATTTAGGGTCACTATTTTTATATGGTGTTCTCGTTTTCAGTCACACAGTTTTCCGGTGTCGACTCCTGACCAGGGATCACAACCAGCCGCCGTTGCCGCCCCTCTGATTTTCCTCCAATCAATTCCTTCATGTATTTCCTTACTTCCTCAAAAAAAAATAAAATTATTATGACAATACATTAAAAGTTGTTTGTTTCATTTCTCAGACCCTCTTTCCTTAGCGCAGCCACCTCCGTTCACCAGAACCCAGAGTCGACCCTTAAGGTCGACCGCCCTTTCGCGTAAGTATCCAGTGTACTCGTAAAAGTACCCCGGGTTCGAGCGTAACACAACCAACAAAAACTGCCATTATAACAAACTTTCTGTATAATCATTTGTAGAATGTAATGGCTTTGAACATATTTTTCATAAATGTATGTGTATCAATTTGTTTGTTTTATATTATATTTTTAAAAAGTAAACAACGGAAAATATATATTATAAATAAAACAAAAGAAACTGATACACATGTATCCTTATGTAAAATGCTTAAGCCATCATCGAACAGCCTCCGTAGATTAACTTTTCTATAACGAAGGTTATATCATTGAGTAAGTTTATATTCTTTCATATATTTCTTATCTATCTAAATTGGTTTTCAACTCTTTATTAATATAGGTAATATAAAACAAATAAAGAACTGATACACATATACTTGTGAGAAATAGGTTCAAGAAAGGTACAGTCGATAAGTGATTGTTCATGAATTTTGTGATAATGACTGTTTTCGCTAGTTGAAATTGTGTTCCTGCATGTATTTCTTATCCATAGAGATATATTTTCATCTTTTTTAATTTATATAAAATATAAAACAAAAGGAACTGATATACACGTATCTGTATGCAAAATGTTTAAGCCACTTATCATCGAACAGCCTCCATAAATTAACTTTTTTATAACAAAGGGTCCTAGGAATAAACAGCCGGGGAAAAAAAAGACCCGGAAAAAAGCCAGGAAAAAAGAGCCATGGAAAAAAAGGCCAATGGAAAAAAAGTCTTGGAAAAAAAGCCAATAAACTGACTTTTGTCCATGTTCATGTTTACAATAGATTGTCTTTAGTACCAACGAGCGGGAGAGCTCCAAACTTTTGTAATGGGGGCGCAGTGGTCCGCGCATGCGGTCATGCAGCCGATTTGTTTTGGGTGAGCAGCTCACCCAAATTCGAATATCAGCTGGCTCAAGCGAAGTCACGGAGTTTTCCTTTGATTAGTAGCGCTGCTGACGCTGTTGGGATAGCTGTTCCCCCAACGTGCTCTCAGTGCAGTTGGTCATAAGGAATTCAGCCGTCAAGCTTTCAGACTGCACGTAGCGCCTCACTTGTAAGTTGCGGACAAGAGTCGACATATATGGGCAAATCCACAGAACTTTTAAACTTAGGTGTAAGTGAAGACATGCTAGTTTATATTTGTATTGAAACATATGTACGGGGTAAAACAAGTATAATAGTAGTAAATATAGATACCGATGAAGTATTAGTCTCATAGCAGCGAATTTGAAATGATTTCAGGAAGGCTAATGATGAAAAATTGACAAGTTTGGCTTGTAAGTTGCCTAAACTTTTCTAATCTTAACAGTTTTTCTTTGACGCCGTAATAGTTATCGAACTAAATCCAATTGAATTAGCTTCCTATATCAATTATACAATCTCACCTGCCAGAAAATCGATGTGCTACTTTCCAGACGGAAGTTATGATACTGATAAAATGTGTAAGAACATAATTGAGTTTTTTGAATTTTGGCAAAGTTAACTGTTTTAACAACACGCCGTCTTTCTAAATCCAAAGCTATGAACATACCTTTATAGTTAACGTGAAAAAGAAAATTTTGAGACGTGGTAGAAGTGTGTGCTGCAAATATTCTTCAAATGACAGCACTCCAAATATAGGTTGTCGAAACGTAACTCGCAAAGAAAAATCAGTTTTTCCTAGGACACATCAAGAATATCATCTTTGGGGGCCTAGTTGAGATTGTAATTGGTTTCTTTACTCTATTTATATATAAAAACGCAGTGGCGCTAGTGAGACATTTAAATATTAGGCTGCAGAGGCTTAACTAATTTTATGAACGACTTTGTCTTATGTATAAAGTACACTTTATGTTCTCTTCATTACTTTTCTACGGCAAGTAAAGCAATGGGTGCCCATCAAATATCATGTACAACTCATGCACATATATCAAATGTCATACGCTTGTATATTTACTGCGTAATGTAATATAATATGAACTAATTAGTTCAACAAGTGTACAATATACGTCAAGGGATAGAAATGGCCATTTTTCACAATAATTTTGATGATGCCGGCTTAGTGGTCTATATAGCGGGTAACTCTTTGTGTTTAATACCACTAAAAAAGCATTTTAGACGACGTGTATCATACTTATGAAAAAGGTATTCTGAGAATTATTATTGTAAATACTCCAAAGAAATGCATAGCGTTCATTTTGGTGCATCAAAAAAGCAAGTGTCGTTGCATACAGGAGCTTTTTTTTATAAAAATACAGAGTCAGAAAAAATCGAATGCCGATCGTTTTGCACAGTCTCTGAATGTCTTCGTCACGATGCTTCATCCGTATGGGCTCATCTACAACCAATACTGAAACTTATAAAAAATGTCGTACCTGATGTCAAAATTATCCATTTTCAGAGTGATGGACCTAGCACTCAGTATAAGAACAAGACAAATTTTTTCTTGTTTTCACACTATTGCTCATTATTGAAGATATCACGTGCTTCTTGGAATTACACTACAACAAGCCATGGAAAAAGCATTGCTGATGGCATAGGAGGTACTGTAAAGGGCTTGTGCGATCGAGGGTTTAGTTGCCGTACAGATACAATTTCTGCACGGAAGATGATTGACATTGTCACCTCAACAACAAATTCTAAAGTGCACATGGAACTAGTAACAGAAAGTGATATTGTAAAAGTTGATAGGTTAGTAAATAGCAACATAAAACCTGCACCAAACTCGAGTAAAGTTCACCAGGTCATTTGGTGTAATAAAAAAGAAAATGATTTGTTTCTGAATTATCTGTCATGCACTTCATGTATTTATGATCGCCCATGTATCCATTATCCATTAAAACCAAATAAATAATGCACAATTCCTGACCCCATAACAAAAGAAAAACGGAAGATAATCAAATAAATTGCAATTGGTATTGTCTGTGAAAATCTAAACGTAAACAAATGCAATTCAAATTTAATGTTTAGATTTTTTTTTTTTTTTTTTTTGACGGAGGAGGAAATGCGTTAGGCACCATAGGGGGTTGAAGATGTTCTGTAACCCCCCGTGTGTCGGACTCCCTCACCTTTGATGTTAACGGCAAGGTTTACCGACTAAAACCCTAACCTCCCTTGGCCCTCCAGAATCCACGTGTGCAGTCTGCAGCAGAAAAGTGGCTCCGATATCCATCTCCTCCGCTGCAGACTGCACCGGGCCATTTCGTTTGCAACTGCAACCACTCCCTCTACCATTGGGTTAGTGGTTACAGGATCTCGTGTGACCTCAGTAGACGGAGAGATCCCAGCAGCACTGCTTTCTGCATTCGGCCTGCGATGGAATTTGCATGTTCTCGACAGGCCGGAATGCTTCTGATGTTTTGGAGGAAAGTTGGTCTCATTCCTCCCAGCACTCCAATTATCAGCACGACGAGCTTGATTTTGAACCCTCGATACAGCTTGCGAATCTCGAACAGGAGTTCCTGATATTTCATCCGTTTTTCGTCCTCTTTGCTGACTATATTTGTTTCTGCTGGTGCAGAAAACTCGATGACGAAGATGGATTTGTCATCGAAGTCAGCAAGGACGATGTCAGGCTTATTGGCTGATATTTGCCTGCTCGTCGGGAATGAGTAATTCCAGTATATTCGGCACGACTCATTCCCGACAACGGATTCAATATCAGTGGGGACGTACGGCAAAACTGGGGTTGCATCAATACTATAAGTGCTGCGAAGGTGGTAATACACCACTCGAAGAGCCGCATTGTGACGTTCGATGTATGCTGAAACTGCATATATTGGGCATGCTGCCAAAAGATGCATTAGTGTCTCAACATGACATCTACACAGTCTACAAAGCGCACTCTGTACCGCCTGGTGTAAGATGTTCTGGCGATACGCTAAGGTATTGATGACCCCATCCTGGCATGCGAAGATAAAACCCTCGGTCTCGGATTTCAAGCCGGCTGATCTTAAGAAGGAGAAGGTCATATCTGCCGGCAAGCCAAGTTGTTGGACATTTCGAAAGAATTGTCCATGCAACGGCTTGTCGATATGCCTTCCCTCCAACATACGGAGTTGTTCCTTCCGTATGTTAGCCCTGAGACGCACTGGGCACAGATTGATGACTGATTCAGCCTCCTGTGCACCACTACGTCCTACGTTGAAAACCAGACCGAGGTTTCGCGCCGCTCGTTCCGCCGCGTTGTACAAAAACGCCCCCTTCCCCTGAATTTCATGCTGATGTACTAGCATCATTAGGGGATCCTCCGTTCGATTAATCACGTCGCAAGCTGTTTCGAGGACCAATCGGTCATGCATACACTCCAGGCTTAAAAGGCCACGACCTCCCATATTTCGGGGCAAATACAGTCGTTCCACGGAAGATCTTGGATGCAAACTGCGTTGCATACAAATCATCTTCCGTGTGCTTCGGTCAAGATCCCTTAGCTCGTCAACGTTCCACTTCAGTGCTCCAAAAGAATAGAGCACTGGTGATACGGCCAACATATTCGTGGCTGCCACCTTATTTCTCCCGGTCAATTCTGATGACCAGATCTGACGGAGAATGCGCCGGTATTTTTAATGATGGTGGTTTTAGCAGCCTGCACATCCTGGACATGCCTTTGAGGTATGCCCAGGTATGTGTAGGCTTCTTCGGCGCTAAGGTGGCGGATGACATTTCCGTTGACGAGCTCTATATCGTTGTTATGGGAGCCTGACCTTCCTCTGTGCAAATGAACGACTGCACACTTGTCCAATCCGAATTCCATACCGATATCTCTCGAGTATGTGAGGGCGATGTTCAGAGATCGATGTAATTGATATTCGCCTGATGCGTATAATTTAAGATCATCCATATAGAAAAGATGGGTGATCTTATGTACACGTTCACCAGGCGGTCCACACATGTACCCTTGAGATTTCCGGAGAACAACGGATAGAGGCAATAGTGAGATGCAGAAGAGCAGAGGACTCAGAGAATCTCCCTGATAGACACCTCTTTGGAATTAAACAAGTCTAGACATGGTTCGACGCTTGCCCGATGTCATGACAAAGCGTGTTTTCCAAAGAGGCATCAGGTCTTCAACAATTCTCACTATGTTTGGGTGGACATGAAGGCGTTTGAGCAACAAGCTTAAAAGCTCGTGCGATGTTGAGTCATACGCCTTCATGTAATCCAGCCAGGCTATCGACAGGTTACGCTTGAACTGGACTGCGTCCTGACAAACACACCTGTCGATAAGCAAGTTGTCCTTGCAGCCGGATACACCCATTTTGCAGCCTCGTTGTTCTACTATCCGTTGCCACACCGGTTTCACGGATTTCTCAATACGTTCGTTCAAGATGTTAGTGAACAATTTGTATAACGTATTGAGACACGTGATCGGTCTATGGTTTTTCGGATCGGACAAGTCTCCCGATTTTGGGATCAGTGTCGTTCGGCCCTCCACCAGCCAGTGCGGAATGGGTTGGTCTCCATTTATATAAGAGGTGAATATTCGGGCTAGGTGTTGATGGACAGAAGTGAACTTCTTCCACCAATAGTTATTAATTCCATCCCAGCCCGGCGAGGAGAAATTCCTCGCTCCTGTGATGGCATTTTTCACCTCTAAAGCACTGACGGGTGGGCAATCTTTACTTTGTTGTGTGACTTCGTCGCACAACTCGGTGAAGATTTCAATACCTGGAGTTTCTGCATTAAGCCTAGATGTTCTCTCGTAGATGCTCCCCCAGAATTCCTCAACTGCGGTCATCGACGGAAACTCGCTTGAGGCTGCGATACGATGTTTGAAGAGGTTGGAAGGATTCGTCCAAAATATTGAGTTTTGTCGAATTCCTTCTTCCCGTCTTTGCAGCCTCTTTTTGGCATCGGCCATAACCCGAATTTTATCCGCTAAACGTTGCTTGATGTTGAGCAACTTCAGCTTGTTCAGTGTGTGATAATACGTCCGCAGTTGTGCGAACTTCTTGACTTTAGCCGTAAATGAACGGCCAGATGTTAAATAGTCGATCACACACTGAATTCGGGAAGCGAGCTTCCGTGTCAGTCGAATCTTACCGTTCAATTGAGACATGCGTTTTGTAATCTGCCGACTCCCCGATATCTGTATCAGATTTCGCGGAGTCACCAGATCACTTGCAGCCTCGTAAACGGCACAATTGACTTGCCACAGGTCGTAGTCATCTGGAAGAGCATCCAGAAGTAGGCTATTTGCTCTGTCTATTTCTCGTTGTTTAGGCAAAATTTTTGTTGTCAAATTTTTCCTAAACACGAGTGTCGTGCTGTCATAATGTGGAGCATCTCTCCCAGCACCGCGTACGGGCTCAGTTGTTATTGCCCGCACATCCGGTACCGGTTGACTGCTGGGAACAACGAAACCCGTCCGCCTCAGATAGGCCACATAATCTCTCAGTTGTTGTTGAGAAAAGCGATCTGCCAGTTCGGGATGCATTAATGCAAACCGACTGTGCATTCGCGCCATGTAGCCTCTCTGTTGCGGACAGCTCTCCTCATAGCAGCGCATTAGATCTTGCCTGAGATCCTCCGTCCACTGAAATCGTCCGTGGACATCAGCTGGTCGTCGTCCCGGGACACCTGTTTCGGCTCCTCCCCCTCGGGACTGGGCTGCATCCGAAGCAGCCCGATGGTCAGGAGCCCTGCGCGTTGTACTTCGTCTAACCGCATATACAGGGAGTAGGGTGGTTAGCCCTACCCCCCGTTGTTATGCCTCTCTCGTTTGTCTCTTACCTCGCCATCCACTGGGGTTGGTTACCCAATCTCTGGCAAGGTTGCTAAGAGTCCAGGGCCCACCGGCTTTAATAAGCACACGTGGAGGTGAGAGTAGGCCATTTGGGAAGATAGGCTAAGATGCAGCTTTTTGCATAGCCGCATTGTGTTACGCGTCATTCCCTTTGAGCCCCTATACTTATAGATATTATTATTATTATTATTAATGACATATTTATTATTGTTATAACGTTTACATAATTTATTAAAATTTAATAGCATGATTCATTTAAAAAATCTACAATTTTTATTTCTTAACCCTCTGTGCACGACGCCGTCCTTTAAAAATTAGTAACAGGGACGGATTCCTAGTCTCAGTTGACCAATTAAACATGTGTATCATAAGACAAATGTGTGCTTTGAAGTTGAAAAAAAAATTTTTTTTTCACCAAAATGAAAAGTTCTGTGGATTTGCCCATATCGACGTCTCTTGCGAAAAATAGCAGATATATTTTTCTTTAGGGTCGTGTACATCCTATGTTGAAACTTATCCGTATCATGGATGAAGACGTTGCATACTTTTTTTAGATTACTGCATTTCTACTAACAGAAAAATAAACATAACTGCGTTCAGTAGAACAAAGTCAAATTATTTACTTCTTCACCCATTAACGCCAGGAACCGGAGATTTTGTTGCACTTTTTCAATCGTCGTTCTCATGGCCATAAACGATCGAGGAATAATTATTGGGACCCTATGTTTCTTATTGTTTTCGGGTATGCTCTTTAAGAATCCGATCTTAAAATTTTATTTTTTCAGCCACAAAATTAAATATGGCGGCTTTTATTTGAAAAAATATTGAAAAAAATATAAAATTTAAAAAAGAAATTTTTTTTCACATTGTAACCGATGGAGAATTTTTTTCTGTCTTTCACGATCGGTGAACAAAATAGTTGTAGTTTCACAGGCATTTTTTTAAATTATGATTTTCATCATTTTATTAACAAAATGGCGGTTTGACCCCTTCTCTGAGATCAATGAAAACCTGCAAATGACTCGAGACCATACCGATCGATTGATTTATCTGAAACTTGGTGTACTAAGGTTTCAAAAATTAATATCAAATTTGATATCAGATTTGAGAAATTCAAAATGGCGGATCCAATATTGCGGACTAATTTTGTAAAATGTCGTGAATGGGATCGATATTTGTTACTCGGGGGTTTTCGGGGTCGCTGAATACGGATTTAACATCATATTTACAAAATGGAAAATGGCGGATACAGTAAGGAGGACTGATTTTGTAAAATATCATGAATGACGTCACAACTTGTTTCATACTTGGGTTCTTTGTTCCGGTGAATATCAGTCTGATATCTGATTAATGAAATTCGAAATGTCACATCTACATATTATATTTATATTTATATATGTACCGCGTGGAAGTTGCACGATATCCCCTTGTAGTCCAGGAAATGGGGCCTAAAATATTGCAAAACCTGGCAATTTTTTCGACGTGCATTGATTTGCATGAAAATTTAGGGTTACGCTCAGTATACCCCCCCTCTTCAAAATCTATATTGTGCCGATGGGCGCTTTTCATTTTTTAAGGGTGAAAACTACCCCTTATTGCAAATAATCTATAAATCCATATAAAATGTTCCAAATTGGCTTGAAACTTGTTACTCGGAGGTTTTTGAGGTTGCTGATTACGAATCCGAAGTCAGATTTACAAAATTCAAAATGGCGGATCCAATATGGCGGACCAAAATGACAAATTAGGGCTGGATTTACTTGAAACTTGTTACTAGGGGGTTTTTGTGGTCGCTGATTACGAATCCGAAGTCAGATTTACAAAACCCTACTCTTGTCCGATTTCATATACTTACTGCGCCCCCACTCTCGGGAAGCCACCAGGTTTCTCAAACGTGGTTAGTTCTGATGACGTTCTGGTCCTTCTAACGTATTCCTATTCATGCAATATACACACATACACGCACACATGCATTCGTATTCATGTACATTCACAAATGCTCAAAATCAGATGAAAATGAAGGTAATTTACTCGCTTTGTATATTGTACCGAAAAAATGCAATTGATTTTTTTGCCGTAGCGTCCTTAATTTTGAAGTTACATATTCGCTTTAAACGCCATTTTTTAGAGCATTTCAAGCTCTATGACTCCTGTGAGTTTCATTATTTTATAGTCCTTAGTTTTTTATATTCACAGGTTTAAAGGGGTCAGGGAAGGTAGTTTCCGTGCTTAGTTTTGACATTCAAACGACCATAACTCAGTCGAATTTAATCGTACGAAGAAAATTAAAAAAAAAAACAAATTGTTCAGCATAAAAAGACCTACATTTTTTGTCTAATATCATTTTTTCGTAACTTTGTTATTTTTGCTGAAATTAAAAGAAAAAGACAATTTTTTAAGAAATTGAATATTTTCTTTCGACAGTATATCAAACATTTTTCGGAATTTAGGCTTCTAAAACCGGTAAAACTTCCAGAACCTATTGTTGATATCTGTATAAGTACATTGCAAAAGGATTACGTTCAATTTCAATTTGGGCCGGTAGGGCATCACTTTTATTACCGATTTTTGTTTCCAGAAGTCAAGAAAATAATTTTATGTTCGTCATAACTCCGTCAGTATTCATCCAAACGACTCCACTAGGTGCTCAATTTAAATCTCATTTCAAGTACTGTAAAAAATGTTTTGTAAGATGTTAAAAAAAAAAACGTTAGGTTTTCCGATATTTGAAGTTGAAATGTTCGATTTTTGCTATCATCCAATTCGGCTTGACCTGTAAGGAGCCATAACTTGGGTTCTATAGCACCTAAAACAAAAAATAAAAAAACAATCTCTTTGTTATTTAATTACCTGAATAATATAAACGCAAATTATTTTGAAAATGAAAAGATTTCGCACGAAATTAAAAACAGATTTCAAATTTTTAATGCTATAGAATAACTTGAAATGTGTTTTTGGTCCGATATGAAAAATTATATTATTGAAGCAACTCATTAGAGTAATCATATTTGCAGGATAATTCCGTTATTACAGAAATGTCAAAAATACAGTTGTCTTTTAAAATGTACCATATTTACAACCCATTCGTGAGTGGAGTAAATGTTCCTGACAGTCACTGTGAAAATTACTTATCATGCATTAAATAGAAGTGAAAATTGTTAGGTTTTATGATGTATATCGAAGATGTGACAATGAATTTACTAATCATTGCGAATACTGTTGACGAGGGTAAATCTAAAGTTGGGGTAACGGCCCAGCAATCGGAAATCGATTCAAATGCATTCAAAATTTTGAATGCATTTTCATTCTGATTTTAAAACCATAAAAATGGATATAAATGGATTTAAATTTGTGAAAATGAATTTATTTATATTCAGTATTCTGAATATGAATGAAAATGGATTCAAACATTTTTTTGTAACCCCCCAGCAAACCGAAAAGGATTAACAAGAATTGAAAAATTGAATACTTCTAAATGACATTTTTCGATGCCCAGCAAACCAAGAATGATTGAGAAGCATTGAAACTTTCAATACTTCTGAATCCTATTTCTGTATCCTTCAGTAAGAATTAAGAAGCATAGCAAATTTTAATTTTTTGTTTTTAAATTTTTTCCTCTTTGTATACAAAAAAATTTTTTTTTATTTTTAATTTTATTATTATTTTTTATTTAATTCAAATATTTTTTAACTTTTTTTAGTTGATTTAATTATCTTAAGAAATTTGTTCTCAAGCAGTCACCTATCCAAGTAGTGTTCCCCACCAAGAATACTTGATTAGAAACAACGATCGCGCGCGACACCGCCCACTGGTCTACCACTGTCGATCACTATCGGTAACGTAATATGATATTTCTGTTACACATTAAAATTTTTTAAAATTCTTAATTATCTCAAAAACGGCCAGAGATAAGCAAAATATGACAAAATTTTGGAGGCTATCAAAAGGGGGGATCCCATTGAGTCGGTTAATGCGTACATACGAACGAATTTTAAAAATTAGCCAAACTGAAAATTTTCAAAATTCTCAAATATCTCGAAAACGGCAAGAGATAAGTAAAATCGGACAAAATTTTGGGGGGTATATAGTTAGGGGGGATGACCTGGAGTCGATTCATTCATACATGCAAACAGTTTTTTGAATTTTGCAAAACTGAAAATTTCCAAATTCTCAAATATCTCAAAAACGGCAAGAGATACGTAAAATCTGACAAAATTTTGGGGGGTGTATTGATAGGGGGGATGACCTCGAGTCGGTTAATTCATACATGTTTTAACGTTGAAAATTAAAAATATAATAAGCAACATACATTTAGTTTTTAACGTTAAAAACTTAACAAATTTTTTCATGTTTTAAAATCAGGTGACTTGTTTAAATTACGTGACTTTCAAGAAATCAGCTAATCTTTTAAAGTCACGTAACGAGTTGGGGCATAAAATCACGTGATCAAATTTTAGTTTCAGCTGGGGGAATCGATTTTTAAGGTTCTCGGATAGTCGACGAAGAGCCTTACTTTACATTTATGCTGAAGTGAATTGAAAGGATTCACAGACAGATCAAATGTTTTAGGAAGTTATTAAGAATTATACAGTTTCGAAATAAAATAAATAAATCGCGCAATTAGAACACTGTTCAAAAAGCGATTACATTGCATTTAAAAGAAATTCATTGATCGTATGATCTAGATATACACAGAATGAGATGCACATTTATATTCTTATATTTACGTATACCTATTCTCAGATCTTAACCGCTTTAATATTTTTATTTCCTTTTCTACCGCTTTATTTACAACGCTTGGCATGTATTGCGGGAAAAAAAGGAGAAACCCCTTTATGGTCTAAAAGCGATCGCAGCTTCTTGGCTGACTTTTAGACACAATGATACGCTGCATTACTAGCGAGTTAATTCGACGCCTAGCGACAGCGATGTGTACTTGTGCCGTACAGTGTACATCGCAGAATGTCAACAAGCGCTTATTATACTTTATAATTCTAAATTATACAAAATTCTCCGTTAATTCTTTGCGGGATCCGAGCGTATCCCCTTCTTGCATGAAGCCCCTTATATTATGGCCAGGCATACGGAATAACATTTAGAACGCCTTACCAGAAAAGTAGTTAATTCGGCAACGACGCCACAAGAGGGCTGCACGACTTCGAACATTTTCATATAGAAATTGGGTTTCGTATTGATTAAATGCAGAAGTCCGGGAGCGTCATCATATACATGTTTTATATTATATTATATGGAGCGGAATCGTATACATATTTTACATATTGATTTCTGTCCCGTGAAGTGTTAATATATTACATACCTGTGTCGCATAAAGTCGCATTAATCTTTCTTGATACCGCATAAAAAATATTTGTAAAAAATGCCTCGTAAACCTGCGAAGTCGCCGAATGACATATTCGAAGCTTTGAAAGGGTTTCGTTTTGTCGATGACAATAATCATCTATTACTATGGAATTATGAAATTTGGGAAACGGCCGTATCTGCTTTACAGGATACAATGTCTAAAGATTATATTTATCTGTATTTATCAAAAAATAGAAATGATATATTTAATAGGAGTCACGGAATTGTTTCTTTGGAAACATCCATTGGTGTTAATAATGTTGACGAGGCAGTACTCGATGACTCCCGTGGTGACTTGAACTGGTCGATGGAGAACGAGACTAACTGTCCACTCCCGCGTCTTCAAAACGTGATCACTATAACAAAAACTGAATTGGATTCCCTCAAATCTCACATTATAAATTACAAAGATCGATATTATGAGGTTTTAGTGATTGGTTGGACTGATTTTTTATATGACATCATATGGAGCCATCTAAAATTACCATGCCCTTTCTCCTTCAAAAATGCTAAGATTAATCGTACTCCAGGCGAAATATATCTTTCAGTTAAAGGCAGCTGCAAAGAATGTGGCTCAGTAATATACATTTATTGCCAAAATGAGCCCACCAAAGACAATATCGAACTAAATGGTTCGACCTTTGATTCTCGCGGAATAGAACACGTGGGAAAACGTCAAGTACGGGGAAACAGAAGAATGAGAATAGGCAAAGAATTGCAGAGTACTTCTGTATATGCATGGCGTCGAAAGGAGGCTGATAAATTAATGGATTTTGGTGATCCTATACCTGCCAATTTACCGTCTGAAGACGTTGCACGTAAGGTCAAGCAGGAAGTTTACGATAAAGAGTTAGGGCTATTTAAAGCTAAGTCTGCGCTTGCATCTGTTTGGGATTTACGATACTCCGAAGAATTTAACGGTAGCATTTACGAAATAGGGTTGGATAGGTTATATATAATGTATTGGACACCTACACAACTGTATCTATTTAAACAATTTCTGAAGGAAGACGATGATGCTAGCGTCAGTATAGACGCTTCGGGTGGATTAGTAAAATCAATCATAAAACCAGATGGATCAAAAAAAGTAACTTTTCTTTATCAAGCCGTTTGTAAATATCGAAATAAAATTTTGCCGTTATTTCAATTAGTATCTGAAAAGCACGATACTAATACATTGACGTATTGGATTAGAGAGTGGTTGCGTTCTGGAGGTTTGATTCCGAAACAAGTTGTTATGGATTATTCAAAGGCTCTCATAAATGCTACTTGTTTAGCATTCAATAATTGCGATCTGGCGACGTATATTGAAAATTGTTTTGATTCCCAGGATAGTATATTTATAAGTTTACACCGACCTCGTTGCGTTATTCGGGTCGACATTGCTCATTTAATTAAAGCAGTGACGCGTTGGAAGTGTTTTGCCCACGAATCTCCCGAAAAGAAGGATTTTTTCATACGTTGCTATTAAGTACGTGTACAGAAATAAACCAATTCATACGAACCTGCACTGACGTACTCACAATTGCATTTTCTTCCCAAGAAGATATAAATAATTCTGAAAACCACTGCTTTGCCGCTAATAACAGAGTAATGTCTTTATTGAAGACGTACAATAGCCCTACTGTTGAACAGCAGAACGAGCAAGAGGATAGTCATTCGTATGTATCAGAAGATAACGATGACATTAGTAATAAGAAACCAACCAAAACAATCGATGTCATTTTAGAAAAAATGAAGGCGAATAGTACTAATGAAGTAAAGGATGGTCGATTAAATCCTTACCATTGTGAAAAATTTGGTGTGGAGTTCCTAAATTTATGTAAAGATTTTATTCTTTGGACAGCTGTATTGTCATCCCCTGCAGGACAGTATTCTAGTATCAAATTTGATAACACACAAACAGCAAGCTCCAGCTTGAGTGAAGAATACTTCCGTGAACTTAAGCACCTGATTTTTCGGAAAGGAAAGCCCGTTAGAATCGATAAATTCCTCGTCTTTCATCTCAGATCAATTAATGGAACAAGTAAATTATTAAATGGACCAGACGATAAAGTAACTTCTCGTAAAAAAAGGAGCGTGCCCATTACGCAACGAATCGACGCTAATAATGACGATAATAAAGATTCGTTAATATTAAAGAATTCGTCTTCGCAATTTTCGGAACACGTGGATTACATCGGGGTAAATAACGAGACGTCATTTTTGAATGAAACAGAAAATTGGAGAGGTTTGAATAAAGAGATTTCATCAAAAGTTAATGAAGGGACCGGAGCTGTGACGAAAAAACGTGGAAATTATATAACACCCTGTCCTGATTTGGAGATACTACATAAAAAGAACCAAATTCACGACGAAGTTACCATTACTAGAGAATGGTAATTTCTTAAAGCCAGTCGCTATAGGGAAACAAATGGCCAGTGTGCGAAATACATGCGCATTTGACTCTACCGTACAATGCATGTTGGCCGCATATCACGACATTCCAATGTACAACGAATATTTAAAAAATGTCTTAACACGCTTCAGTCACTTCATCCAAACCTTATCGACAAAAGGTACAACGGCGGAATTGTATAAAGAAAGAAGCGCCATATTAAGTGCAACATCTGAAATAAAAGGCGGAACATTAGACTGCATGATCAATATTACATATCTACAAGAAAAATTCCTTCTCCGAGACATGCCATCATTAAGCAGTATTAGTCTATGCGTTGAATGCAAAACCAAAAACATAAAAGATGTTCCAGTTATAAATTGCAATCCAACATTCATTTATGAAAATGGCTTGCAAGGAATCCAGGATGCAGTAAATGAATTCTGTGCTTATACAAACAGAGATATTTGTACTCAATGCAAATTTGAAAATCAAGTAATATATCTCGAAGGGTATCACTTAATATTAAGCATAGAAGATGTTGATAATACGCAATTGGCAAATCGAAGCAAATTCCCGAATTGCAGAAGGACGTTTACGGTTGAAGAAATACCAGACCGCATAACTTGCAGTACTTCAACTTACAAATTATATTCCGCAATTATTTATGATCATGGACATTATTATGCTTACGTGAAACGTACTACGGGAAAATGGGAAGAATATAATGATCTCAAAAAGCAAGCAGCAAAAGTAACAGCTCGTCGTCTCCTCCAAAAATGTAAAGTACACAAAATACTCTACATCAGAAACGCAATCTAAAACGTAGTAAAATCCCAAATTTGATAAAATAAAGAAAGAAAAAAATTAAGAAACATACAAAAAAACCTATATAAAAACAAAAAGTGACAAAAAAATTACAAAGCTAAAAAAATTAAAAAAATGAAACCCGTATCCCGTCACGTCCACGTCGTGGGCTTCGGGTAACGCTAAGTACGGGATGAAAGATTAGAATATTGTATTTTATTAAGGCTAGAGAACAAACGTGCGTTTCTAGTTGTTTGTAGTTGCTTCACAAATTACTACAAATGATTTAAACAGTAGGATATTGTATTTTATTAACACTAGAGATGAAACGAACGTTTGTAGTTGCCTAAAAAAATACTAAAACAATTTAAACCAAAGGACACTGCATTTTATTAACACTAGAGATGAAACGGACGTTTGTAGTAGCTTAAAAAATTACTACAAACGATTTAAACCAAAGGACACTGCATTTTATTAACACTAGAGATGAAACGGACGTTTGTAGTAGCTTACAAAATTAATACAAACGATTTAAACCATAGGATATTGTATTTTATTAATATTAGAGACGAAATAAACGTTTGTAGTTGTTTGTAGTTGCTTAATAAATTACTACAAACGATTTAAACCATAGGATACTGCATTTTATTAACACTAGAGATGAAACGGACGTTTGTAGTAGCTTAAAAAATTACTACAAACGATTTAAACCAAAGGACACTGCATTTTATTAACACTAGAGGTGAAACGGACGTTTGTAGTAGCTTAAAAAATTACTACAAACGATTTAAACCATATGATATTGTATTTTATTAACACTAGAGACGAAATAATCGTTTGTAGTTGTTTGTAGTTGCTTAATAAATTACTACAACGATTTAAACCATAGGATATTGTATTTTATTAACACTAGAGACGAAATAATCGTTTGAAGTTGTTTGTAGTTGCTTAATAAATTACTACAAACGATTTAAACCATAGCATATTATTTTTTAATAACACTAGAGACGAAATAAACGTTTGTACTAGTTTGTAGTAGCTTTAGAAATTACTACAAACGATTGAAACCATAGGATACTGCATTTTATTAACACTAGAGGTGAAACGGACGTTTGTAGTAGCTTAAAAAATTACTACAAACGATTTAAACCATAGGACACTTCATTTTATTAACACTACAGATTAATTGGACGTTTGTAGTTGCTTAAAAAATTACTACAAACGATTTAAACCATAGGATATTGTCTTTTATTAACACTACAGACGAAATAAACGTTTGTAGTTGTTTGTAGTTGCTGAATAAATTACTACAAACGATTTAAACCATAGGATATTATTTTTTAATAACACTAGAGACGAAATAAACGTTTGTAGTAGTTTGTAGTAGCTTTAGAAATTACTACAAACGATTGAAACCATAGGATACTGCATTTTATTAACACTAGAGGTGAAACGGACGTTTGTAGTAGCTTAAAAAATTACTACAAACGATTTAAACCATAGGATACTGCATTTTATTAACACTAGAGGTGAAACGGTCGTTTGTAGTAGTTTAAAACATTACTACAAACGATTTAAACCATAGGATATTGTATTTTATTAACACTAGAGACGAAATAATCGTTTGTAGTTGTTTGTAGTTGCTTAATAAATTACTACAAACGATTAAACCATAGGATATTGTATTTTATCATAAAACGGTTTCCTGTCTACTACAAACGGAAATTCCTTCACTACAATCAACTACAAACGATTTTCTGTCGGAAAAAAATGTAAAACAAAAAATTTTTTAAACTGGGGTGCTGGGCTTTTTTGGACCCCCTGTAACTTTTTCTTTCTGCAACTACAAACGAAATTCGTTCTACTACATTCAACTACATTCATAACTCTATAGAAATAGCGTTTTACATTTTGAATTTCGAAAAGTCGGGTGCCAGGTTCACAAAGCTATTTTTACCTGATTTTCTTGGACTTTTACAAGCTTCGCAAAGAATTGAAAAACTGCAATATTTTACTAAGAACAGTAAACACGAAGGTCATAACTTGCATAAACCGCATGGGTAGAATGCGTTAAATTAAACCTCAAACGATAACTGGACATGGTGTTAAAGGGACAATTAGTATAATATCAGCAAATTTTTGTAAATGTGTCCGTAAATATTATAATCGCGTTAAAAGAACGACACGTACTAAAATTATGTAATATTATATTAATCATGGACGAAATAAATTAGCAATTACCTTCTCTAAATCTTATTGAAAAATCCGGTGTGGTGGCTGCGTCAAATCCTTCTAGTCCGAACATGCAAACTGATCACTATATTTTAATATTCCATGAACGCTGGTGTTTCGTCCAAAACCCGCTCTTACGGACTCATCAGTGGGGCTGATATGAGAGCGGGTCCTGCCCCAGACACCAATCACTAATGTTGGATAAATATAAGGTTATTAATACGTAAATATTATGATCCAATGCGCTTTACAATGAGCTTACCTCTGACCACACCCTGCAGTAGCCATCCGGGAAATAGATAGGACACACGTATCGCTGACCATTGGTTTGACAGGCGCCACGCAACTGAGGATAAAACGAACTGGCCTCGAAAGATTCTACTAAGGAACTGACTGAACTGCGAATACTAGCGAGACAATACACATCTGTATCCACCCACCATGATATCTCTAGGAGAGGAGCGAGTCGGCTCTTTGCTTTTCGGGTGGCTATGGAGGCCTTGTGGGCCTCTTAGGTCTTCCCCCCCTGTCTTCCATTTGTCCAGAGTTTTATTGTTCGTGCATTTTGTTGTACTTACTAAAAGTACTCATTTTTGTGAAAAAAATGCGCGTAGTGGAACATTTCAGTCGTAAAGCTTTCTTTCAACAAAATATCCACCATCGCCAGAAGACTTTGGATCTCAAGAGTTATATCAATGAAAGTATTTCCATGAACACAAGATTTGAAATTTAGAAACTACTCAAGCAGCCTTTTTTTTACCATTGATAAGATTTTTAGTTCAAAACCTTTTTTTTTTAGAGATTTGCCAACAATACAAAATTTTAAATCTAAAACCTCTTTTCACTTATTCTCTTTGATGTTAATTTCACCAATCGCATTGTGGTGCAAAACCTGCCAAGTCCAAAAAAAATAAAATACAGAGATTTTCATATAAACGTACACTACAGTTTGTGTATATGCAAAAAAATGTTTTCCCTTTAAAATTGAGTGTGTGTGTGTGTGTGTGTGTGTGTGCGCGTGTGCCCGCCGTGATAAGATATTATGTAATTGTAAGTCAATGTGAGCAGGTTGGTGAAAGTATTGTAATAAATAAAATGAAAAAATATAAATCTAAAAATGGTAAATACCAAAAAATAGGTTAAATAAAGTATTCTTATATTATAACTGGAATTGTATTAATATTGACTTTGGTAATTTTGATTTTGGTAATTTTGACCTTTCGTAACTTTGAGTTTGGCAATTTTAGCATTTGGTAATTTTGATTTTGGTAATTTTGCCCTTTCGCAATTTTCAGTTTAGCAATTTTAGTATTTGGTAATTTTGACATTAGTAATTTTGATATTTAGGAACTTTACATTCAACAGATTTACTTTTTAGTAAATTCAATATTTTGGTAGAATGCATACTGTGAAACCAATCCGCTTGTATTTGGGATTTTGCAAATTGGTAACTTTGGTCATTAGAAACATTGCCTTTAGGCATTTTGGTATTTAGGAATTTTGATTTTGGTAAGTTTAACATTGTGAAAGATTGGTTTTAATAATTTTTTTAATTGTGATATTTTGATATTGGGGTTATTGAGTATTGGTATATATGAATTTGGGAATATTAAATTGTAGGTATTTTGGCTCTCAGGAATTATGACCTTTAGGGATTTTGACCCCCACCCTAAGCATTGCCCTTTTCAACGGCCAAAAAGCGATTCTTGCGAAGAAACATCAGTATTTTTTCAACAAAATGATGATAACATTTTTCTTTGAAGTCGACGGCTGATTCGGACTACGGCATTTGTAAGAGAAGATCCAAATCTGTAGATTTTTACTAATTTCAATTTTTCTAACGCCGTTTGGATAAAAGATATAACGTTGAAAGCTGTGTCCAATTTCCAGACTTTCGAGACGAAAAGGGTTAAAAGAAAACAAAACTTACGAACTCTTAAGCATTGGCGTGTTAAAATATACTCGTGCACGTAACAGTGAACGAATCCAGATAATCAAGGAAGAAGACTTCTACGATTGGATTTCAATATATTGAAGTTCTAAAGAGGATAGAAGCAACGTACCGAAAGGATTCATATAAATTAAAGAAATGTGTCCATTGGAGGTTATGTTCCCATGAAAATACTCCATAGAAGCATAAGCTGGTACACGCATACTGCAGTCTTGGTTGTCGTATAAGCTTCGAACCAGTCTCGAATGCACGTAGTATAAAGCGGTAGAATATGAAACGGGGAGAAATGTCCGTATTTGTTCGGATTATCGGGAAGAGCTTTGTTGATCACAACTAGTACGGCCTTTGCACCAGGAATAAATAAGCATGATTTGAAAAATACCAGCTGATGGAAATCAAACATAAACTATCTTTTGAAGGTAACATTGGAATCCAAAAATGAAATATTTAATATGATTACTTAGTGTATTTCGCGTAGATTTCATTATTGGCTCGTCATTACAGTACACGCTTCTTAAAAATTTAAAAATTATGACAGAAACATACAATTGCAGTACGATTGATAATATTTGGTTGTCCTTTATTTATTCCTGTAGACTAGTTAACAAATATATTTAACTATTATATTATGTTAGACTATAGATGTCAACCCAGCGAAAACACCGGTCAGAAAAAACTTCATCGGTTTAAATTAAGCTAGTTCCTGGGCAGTATTCTTTAGTTAATGCTACCGAGTAATTCATATCTAGTTTTTAGACAGTATTTCTTATATTTGGCATTTTCTGTTTCTTTTCAGGATTTTCCAACTCGAAATGACAGAATTTGATGTAATTCCAACATTGTAAAGTAATTCTGTCAAAGCAGTACTTTTTAGTTGAAACATATCCAGTAATTCATCTCTAATTTTTCATTTGATTTTGATTTTATTATTCCAAATAAAATACACTGACTTTTAAACTACCCCAGGTAAAAATGTTTTATAAAGTTTTGATATGTACCTATAAATTTTGTACAATATTGTAATAAAAAATTGTATAAATGTCCAAATAAAAACTTTATAAAAACTTTTTTTTATTTTTATAGAATCCTTTCTTTATAAAAGTTGTATCAAGATTTTCTAAAAACTTTATAAAACACTTTTACCTGGGTACTAAAGTTCTAAACTTTATTTTACCTTCTAAACTATTATTCGTGCCTTAAATTTTATAATATTTTGTATTAGTCAAACTTAAATTTAATAGTTATCAATTTAGAATAGTTTTTCAAACCTTTGAGGATAATAACAAATGCTAAAGGACAATGATCAGGAGATTAACTTATATTAATTACAGGCATCAAATTTTCAATAACTATTTCAATTCCATAAAAGTCTTTAAAAATCTGCCCTAAAGAAAATTTATTGATATAATCTTATAAATTTAAAATAGAAAAAAAATAATATATCCTTTTTAATCTTTTGATTAACCTTTTCTAGCACACATTTTTCTGTTGAACCATTTTTCATGAAATTGGGTACTCGGGTTTTTTTAGGGCAGCTGATTAGGAACATGAACTGTGATTTCGAAAATTCTAAATGGCGAATTCAGATGGCTGCCCAAAATGTAAATATCCACTTTATCAAAATAAAATTGGGATCTGGCGTGTTTTAGGGGTCGCTGATTATGGATCTGAACTCCGATTTTGTCATTTTTTATAAATTTGAAGAACTGAAATTTAAAAATCTAACTATGCGAGTACCCACATTCTTTGCATTGAGGTAATTTTTTACCTGCTGGTTGCCATATTGAATCACATATTTTGAATTTTCAATATCTATCAGCAACCCTAAAAAACTCTCGACTACCCAGTTTTATCTCGATACAACTGAACTCTTGCCAGCAACTGCGTTTTTTCTATAAAAATTTCGATTTTTGTTATTTAGTTGTTGATAAAACATATTATTAAATAAATATTAACTATAGTACAACGTTAAACAATTCTTCAAATGTCACTTAAATTGGATATAAAGAAAAATGGACGCGAATGCATTTTTTTATATTTAAAAACTCAAATTTCCAACTGAATTCCGGTGGCTAATAGAAACAACCGTAATGGGCAAAGTTACTCACTAAATTTCTTGGAGTGAGAATTCCCTCTTTGGTTATTGCAAACCGAGTAACTCTCATGACAGAGTGAATCTTCAACTCTTTAAGAGTGAAATTTCAATCTAAGAGAGTGAAAATTCACTCTTTCCCTCCGAGTCGTGGAGTTTAATTTCCACTCTTAAAGGGTTGAATATTCACTCTTTCACGAGAGAAGCTCAGTTTTGAGTGAATGCACGCTCCAAAAAATTTAGAGGGTAATGTAATACTATTTTCATTAAGGAAACCCGTTGTAATTGAAAGGAACAAGAAAAACATTATTTGAAAATAAAACTGATATTTAGGTTAGATGAAGGGGGTTTAAAATGCAACTCGAATGGTTTCAAAAAACATTTGACTCAGTAAATGAATATATGAGCATGTTAAAATTTTCTGAATTTTTTAAAGTTAGATCAATGTCAGGTTTTTAATCAGATAAGTAGAAAATATCTATTAAAATACTCATTGAAATCTTGAATTTCGAGTCTATTCTTGTAAAATTAAACAACAATTTGTATAGTTCAGTAAATATTCCCGTTAAGTTATTTAGCAACAAAATTGTTTATATTTTAAAAATTTAGCATATATATTATTTTTCTAAAAGTCAAGAAATACAGGATATGCTGTTCAATTTAGAGCGTAATTAATAATTTTTTCAACAATGAAAACATAATGTCTGTCTATTATTTTATTTAATTTAATTGTAACCTTACAAGTTTTTCACCTTTTCTTTCAATGAATAGTTTTTTTACGATCAGAGGAGATACAGTATTTTCGAGTAGTTGTTCCACCGGTTTCTAGGTCTTGATGGAATGTTTTAAACGCTTTGACTGATTAGATTGAAAAAAAAGCCGGACGCGTACCTTCGCAATGATGAGTCATCGTTACTGCAATTGTACAAAACGCAAACTATTCTCTTGAACAATCCTTTGCGAAATCTAAGCCATTGATTCGTTTTTTATTTTAATTACAAAGTTATTTACAAATTCTAAGCCGTGGAATCAATAGGATAATTGTACTTTGTTATTCATGCAACTCAAGACTTCTTAAATTTGTAATCTGCATACTAAAATAACGAAAACGAATGAAATTTTACAAAAGAGAATCGGTTAACGATAAATCGTATGCACATAGCAAAAATAAACATTGCATTTATGGCAGCTGCGGAATTCTCCATATTCATCTGCATATTTTTTAACTTTATTCTTATTAGTCCCGCTGCCAATCATACGCCAGAAGCTTCCTTAAAAATATATTGTCAAAAATTAACAAATTGTAAGTAACCATTCTTATTGAAAGCAGTCAGTGAATTTTGTACGTAACTCTCGTTTTAAATCCCAGACCAAGGCCACCACCTAGACCGATAATAAGGAAACTAGTGCTTGTCAAATCGAGAATATATCTAATGAACTCTTCGAAACATTAATATTTCATAAAACTGACTCCTTGTAACAATTGCATATCTAATGAAATTAAATTTTTATTTTCCATATGGACTTCATAAATGTATTTGTGTTCAATACGTCATAAACCAATCATTTTAAAACATTTAACATAGTATATTGGTTAACTGAAGTATTTTGACGAATAATCAATATCACAATATCACATATTTCTCAAAGTAAGTTAGAGTGGCTCAAAATTTATCAAGGGTATCTCATTGTTCATTATATATATATATGTATATATATCCAGGGTCATCGAAAAGTATCGGACCCCCCTAATATCTTCAGTTAGAATGCACTTAGGGGAAAATGTCCAATAGCAAAGTTGTATGGTTTCAAACGTATACGTGTATACGTTACTGACATTAATCGTGATAACTTTTTACATTGTTGTGATCGTTACGGAGTCTGAAACATCGACATTTGGTGTATTTTATTTGCCAAAGTGACTAAATATAATACTTCGCCCCCACTCGTGGTCTGGGGCGAAGTAACCAGATCATCGATCATGTTTGATGACATATGATTATATTACAATACATTTATATTTTATAATATTTTTTCTGGGATTATATATATTGTTTATGTTGATTCTGTCTCTTGTGAGTAAATTTCAGATAGCATAACGCCACCTGTTGGTAAAATTGTGTACAGCCGACTCACGAAGTGTATAATATTATTGACCGGATAACTCCACAGTCACCTGTTTACTTCATTAATTTGAAAGTTCGATAAACTAAAATGTTATTTCATAATCAGAAACAGAATGGCCTTGAAATATTACTATGAATTAAACTAATCATTCAGTTAAGAACCCACTTTTAATAACTGCATTACTTGCGGTACATTTTTCGCGATAAGGACACGTTTAATGTTTACTGAACAGAGCCTCTTAGTGAACATTTAAATATGGTAGTATATCCCAGTTTCGTAAACTTTGATTAATTATTTTTCTATGTACAGTTTACTTTCACGCCAGTAACATATTTCCGGTGCAGGGGAAAATATAGGTTGAAGTCCTGCGTACTAAGCTGCTGAACCCTATTCTGATGTCGTAATTCTATACACTCGGTAAAAAAAAGTAATTGAAATGACCATATTTTTAGTATGAATCATAGTGTGAAATGAGGACTAGGCATGGTAATAGTTAAAATAACTATTCTGAAATAGTAAAGTTTAACGTTTGTTTCAAGTTTCAAAATGCTACTTATCATAATAGACAAATAGACTCAACTATTTTGAAATAGTCATTTCAGAAAATTACTGCCTCCACTGAGAGAAATTGCATAAGAAATTGTCATAAAAAATATTGGAAGGAGTTAATATTTACTTTTTAACAGTATTTGTAAACTATACTGTAAGTATGTATATATCATTCATAGCATATAAAAAGTCCATTTTTCTCCCTCCATTCTTTGTTTAGGATAAACAAGGAAATGAAAAAAAAAACAAAAAAATCAGTACTGCGCTAAGTTTGTGAATGTCATACTCTAGCCAGTTAAAAATGTATTAATGCCATTATACGCAAAATTTTAGTGTCGTGTAACTAGTCTATAGATACACGTGCGTATACGACATTCATTATGTATTATTATATCCGACGGTCCTTCTTATGACCAAATAAAAATCCACTTCAATAACGGGAACCGCGGGCTCGAAGAAAAAAAGCTGCCAACGCCGCGTCGCCACCTGGCGGCATCAAAACACACGGGGTTCGACAGTCTTTACTATGGATTTATAGTAAATACAAACTTTAACTATGAATAATGTTAAATATAGAGATTTACTACGAGATATAGTGTGAAATGAGGACTACACTAGATTATAGTTATTTTAACTATATTTGTCATATTTATTTAAATCATTCTACATAGTCGATTTTTCTAATTATGACGGGATAGTTGGTGTAACAAGATTATAGTAAAATCGACTATAAAAGTGGTAAATTTAAGTATTATTCATGGTAGTTTTAACTATATTTTTCCAACTATGTTATATAACTAATTGAGCTATGGACATTTTCTCGGTGTATTATTATATTTTTATTACTTATCATATTTTATTCATCTTTTCTTCATAGTTACACATATTCGGGATTATTATTTTAATTATTGTTTAATTTACGACCAACTTGTAATTTTGCTTTACCTTTTGATTTTGTTTCTATGTATTTTTTTTCTTATCGTCTCTCTGTTCTTACATAAATATTTCCATCTTTTGTACCACTCGGTAATAATGAATTAGTACATTTAATTTGCTTTCATTATTTTATACCTAAAGTTTTTCATTAAAAATGTTCGTAAAACACAATTTTTAGTAGGCATAAATATATCGGAAATAACACTAGATAAAAGTAATCGGTAACTTTCCAATAATTGACAAATACAACAATAATCTTTTTCGAAAAAGTAAAAGCACATAAACATCCTTAGTTGAAGTGATATATGCATGTTGAAACGATTACCTTTTAGCCATGCAGACCAGATTACACAGCAATTAAACCGCCATGCTCACTCTTCGCTTGCGTGATTCAGTATGCTGTGTTTAATTCGTCCGCAATTCGAGTCTTGCAGATATCATATAACGTTTCAACGGTTTATCGCAGTACATCCCATGTTTTGCCTATGTTTTATCCGGTTTATTCTAAACGACCGTAAAAACGAATACTCTTTCGCCATGGGGAGAATCGATAATCGATATCTGGCCAACTTGATTTTATGCCCTAAATATTCTTTGCCAAACGATTGTTCTGCTCCAATAATGAGTCTTTGAAAAGTGGAAAGTATCGCTATTTGTGCCGAAATCTATTGCAAATGAATGTTGAGTAAGGGTTACTATTGATGCAGGGTGCGAAAATGGCAGGCAAGAATATACTGTCTGTTCAAAATTGTATTACTCTACTATTAGTCAAAAAGAATTAATATTTCAAATGTGGAGATTGTCAATAATCAAGTAGTCATTCTCACAATGTATTTAGTGAAATGTACAAGGAGACAGTTATATTGCGGGAACATAGTAACCATTTGGTCCAAGCGATCATAGACATTTATTTATTTAAATTATTGTAGACACTATGAACTCGTGATTGAATGCACATAAACTCAAAATCTTTAGGATAATCATTTTTAAGAAGTTCATTTTTGACACCAATAGCACACTTTATTCCATCCATAGCCCCGGAATATTCCTTTGGAACGTTTTGAATATTCCAAAGTAATATTCCATCCATATTCCAGTAACATTGAAATATCCAACGTTTGGAATATTACAAAGGAACTTTGAAATATTCTGCATCATAAATATTATTAAGCATTACTACATTCATCATTTTATTCCCATATTTTAAAAACTCTATCAATTAATGTAGAGGGATTATAAACAATTAACATATATTTGTATTTTTAAAAATTACCTACTAGATTTTTAGGAAATCATTTAATAATTGTGGCACCTCAATGAAATATTCTAAAATTAGCTTAAAAAATGATATTCATTCATGTCTCATTATTATTTCGTCTATATTATTTGATAGTTTTTGGAACACTCTAACAAAATTCATATTGTTTATAATTATAATATTTCTAATGCAGAATATTTCAATGTTCCTGGAATATTCCAGGGAGGTTCTTTTTGTAACCAAAACTTCCTAAATAAAAATTTTCAAATGTTCTTTGATGCATATTGGTACTTATAATTTTAAAAATTTTATATAAATTAAATTTCCCCTACAAAAGTCTGTAAAAATTAAATTTGAAACTTCTGTTATGAAATCCCTTGAAATAGGATATAATTTTTCAGGTACTCGAGAATATTCACGTCATCAGGAACATTAATTAGTAGATATTTCATGTGTAAGAGCATTTACGCTTCAGGATTGAATCGACTGCTTGGACGCTTTTCGAACTCATAACGCACGAGTCAAAGTACCGTTTCCAATTCTGGAAAAGCTATCAAACGATGAATATAGTTCAAACATCTACAGAAACATTTCATAAATCCAATGATTTATTCTAGGTCGATAAATTAAATGGGATAGCTTTTCTTAGTCAAAATGTTGAGATTTTAGTCATTTTCTAACAAGGCATCTTAAAAATTATTTTATTATAAATTGTTTATTGAGCAATGTATCAGAAAATCTTTCAATTCTTCTTTATTTAATGCTCAAATTCGTCGAACGGTGTTTTTATAAAGTTTTGGTATTTTCGAATGAATTGGATATCAAATTGTAACCAAACATTATATAAGTTGCCATCGTAGGACAAATGTTAGTAAATCATTTCTTATCGGCTGAGAAATTTTTTTAAAGATCTCACTTTTTAATAGACGTATCCTTACGTAAAACCACCCCGATATCTGAAAGAAAAAAAGTAGACCAGTGCAATTAATTCAATTAATAAAAAATGATGGTAGCAAAAAATGTAGTTTTGAATCGTGGTGCCTATATAAAAAGTGCATTTGATAATCCAAATCACGGATAAACGTCATATTCATCGACTTTTTGGCGGGTAATGTGTATACGTTCATTAAAATTTGTATTAATGCTTCGGATTTTTTTTTGTTTCTTTACTAAAATATTTTATGAAAGAAAATGTCTGAATTTCAATATAAATGCTCAATTTACAGTAACGTACTTGAAATCTGCTTCCTAATATCAACCATCAATAATAATTTGGATGCATTCTGCTTCAAAATCAATTACTATTTCACTTGTACATGATATATTTTGAAAACTGTCACATTCATAAGTGATGTCAATGTTAGTATAAAATGCAGGAATATTTAAATTTGGGTACTATCCAAACATGAACTCTAGTATTTCGGTTAATTTTGTATTCTACCACTTTTAGGCATTACCAATAGCTTTTTGAGTAATATACTAAAATAACAGCGTGTTATAAGTAAGTATAATTCGAATATAAGGCGATTCGAATACATTAACAAACAAAAATAATCTGGACTAACTTTCATTTGACTTCATATTATATCGATTTTTTATTTAGAATGTAAATCGCATTGTCAAAGATGTTTAATAGTTAAAAAACAATAAATTTCAATGAACAAGAAGTTATGTAATTATAGTAAAACAAATATCAACAAAGGCTGGAAAGAGAAAACTTTTCTTTCGAATACACATTTATATCTTTATCAAAGAGTAATGGCGATATCGAAAATGCAAATTGAAAAATCCTGTTTTCCATTCCCACACAGAGTAGGTCAGGTGAAAAAATCAAAAAAGGATGAGAATCGCGGGAAGATAGGCATTCGTGGTTTCTTCACATTTTCCATTAAGCGAGGAGGTACGCGTTTCTTTATGCATTAACGAGACTCGCTTTCCATGGTAAGCCTTCTGTTCAAGCAAGTGCGAGGAAACCCAGAAAAATCCCGAGAAATGACGAAAGAAAAATGGAGAAAATTATGCACGCTGCAGACGGAGAGCAAATCTGAAAGAAGATGGAGAGTATACCTACACACGAAAAAAAATAACGTCTATATGCGTAACGCCAGACAGTGTCGCTCTGAGACCGACAGGTTAGTTGTAAAAATTGTATGGCTTCTACATTAAAAATTATGAATATTTAAATTATTATATGGGCATATCTCTAAAACTTTTAAATTTGTCGGTATTGTAAAGCTAAATTTTTTTTAAGGCACATTGTTGAAACTATTTTTATTTCTTCGGTATTGTCCAGAAAATAGGAAACAACTCGCGTAACTCATTTTTGCACCTTGTTAACTCACCTGCGCACTAGTTTCTTACCACAAAAGTGGTTACTAAATGCATACACTGTTTCTGTGGATAGATATCAGTTTAAGTTGGTATATTACGGTTTTAGGGGTTGCTGATAAGGAATCTGATCTTAAAAGTTAAAAATTCAAAATGGCGGATTCAATATGGCAGACTAATTTTTAAAAAGTTATTGTATTTTCATAAAAAATTATATTTGCGGGTTTTTGGGGTTGCTGATAACGAAGCTAATATTCAATCATTTGACTATTGTTAAAATCATTGTAATTATTATAGCCATTATTAATTTAAATTAAGATCTATTCAATTATGATGTTTCAAAATATTTTGACAATCTGTAACATATCATAATGTACGACAACCTAAAGTTTAGAAGTTCTGGAAATACGCCCATATATTTATCTAACAATTCTGAAAATGCGTACACCATGCTCATTGTGTGTTATTGTGTTTTTGTTATGTTACTAAACTGTCAATTAGCTAATAAAATTGATAAAGATTAACATAGACTGACAATTGGGGTCTCCGATATTTCTGTATAACGATCATAGATTCATTCATTCTCTAATATTGTAATAAATATCTGTTTCTGTGTTCTTTTTATTGTTAGTATAGTATTAAATGTACAAAATTGTAAATCTATGATTATATTCCAGTTTCTCATAAGGGCCATGGCCTAATAAGTGAACTGAACTGAACTTAAAAAATAACGCAAAACGTTTGCATTCATTCTGTCGGCCCGATAAAGACAGCTAGGACACGTGTGCAGTAAGCAGTCCCACACAGCACACTGTCCTGGGGACATCCTCAGGAGCTCCTCAGGACGTCCAAATGTCCGCTTTTATCGTCCTATTAACGTCCTCAAGGCGCCCTGTGTCCTGAGGATGTCCTGTGGACGTTAACATGATGGTAAAATAGGGCATTTGGACGTCCTGAGGAGCTCCTGAGGACGTCCCCAGGACAGTGTGCTGTGTGGGGTAAGACATCTCCAGTATTGTCAAAAATAAAATTAGCACAAAATTAGCACAAACAATAGTTTCTAATTTACTGTGTTTTTTTTTATTTGTATATTACATTTATAATTACATTTGTAATTTGCTTTTTTACTTCTTTATTGTTTCCTCGAAAATATATACTGCCGATTAGGTCCCACCTCCGATTTCAACGGCACTAACGTATCTTTCAGTATTTTGATGCGCTGATTACGAATATGACCATGAAAATTGGCGGCAAGGTCATTTTCAAGGAGAAAACTGAAACAAACGCGTTTTTTCGGTTTTTCGCATTTATTTTCAAAAATACAAATCGGATGAAAAATATTTCAAACAAACAAGATAGATAATCAAATCCTACAAGAACAGTTTTATGCATTTTTTTCGCAGTATCGGATTGGTCAAATGGGCAGAGATTTTCGAATTTCGAGCACTCGCTACATTAATACATTGTATATACACTCTACATAATAGAAACAAAAATATACAATATATGTACTCTGTGAAGTATTTTGCAGGATCACAGCAAAACTATAGAGTGGTTGCGAGATATGGAATTTGTTCCACCAAGCCGATATTGTGCTAAGTACAAGGAACATATGTTTCTTGACGAAGGGAAGAATTTATGTGGTATGTTTCGATGTCACAACAAAAAAAATATGAGTACTGTGCTGGCGTAGCCGAAAATACTTGGTCTGAACATTGTCGAACGTCTTTAGCAAAGTGCCTTATAATAGCTTACTGTTTCCCAACCAATACGACCTTTGAACAAACAATCAGGGAATGCAATGTATTTGACAATCCAATAGTATCTTCAGAAACTGTAGCAGATCATTTTATTCTATCGCGAATTGGGTATGATTGGTTTAGACAATCAATTTGAAGAAGAAGGCAAAAGAGGGGGCGCGGGATGCAGTGACAAATATGACGAATGCAAAATCGATAGACGAAAATACGAACACGGACGCATTTTCGAAGGCTCTGGGATTCAGAGAAAGATTGTGAGAGGAAATTCTAGCCAATATTATGTGGAAATATACCCAGATAACAAACGGGATGAAAAAACATTGCTAGCCTTGATAAAAAAGCACGTAGAAAAAAACGCGTTTGTTTTCAGTTTTGACTTGATGTCCTTGTCGCCCATTTTCATGGTCAGAGTCGTAATAAGCGCATAAAAATACGTAAATATACTCTTGTTTTGTTGAAATCGGAGGTGGGATCTACTCGGAAGTACATCCCAAATTTCTACCTGAGTTTATAATCGAGGAAAAATGTTATCTTTAAGTTGCGTTGAGGGAAAAGAGTTCAGAAACACGATCTTAACATATTTTTCCTCAGTTTTCTTATAAAAGAAAGTAAAACATAAATCTAGTTCAAAATATCTAATACATATTTATATAATTTAAGATTTTCACAGTAATTATGAATTCTTACATTATTTTATTTTTATTGAATTCAATGTTTTTCCATTTATTTTTTGTTTCTTATTTTTCATATAAAATATAAAACCTAAACACTGCTTCTTTATCAAATTGACACTTTTTCTAACTTCAAACTAAAATATTCCATTCCTTGTATAATATATTTTTTTTCAGATGACTCGACTACTTCACCCGTACTCTTTGAATTGATGAATTTGAACAATACCCCAAAAAATTAAAAAAGAATTTTTCATAAAATTAAAATACATATCAACTTTTAGTTTAATTAAAATCATCACAATGTCCTCTGACAGCAATATTAATGTCTGAGACTAAACCTATATACATCTGGTTTATTCAACCAAATTGAATTTTAACAAAATGTATTTTTAACTCGGAAAATTTTTATTGTTTCGTTCGTTGCACATTCGCGCATTCCTGTCAACGCAAACGCAGTTTTATCAGAGCGGAAGGTGTACACGCGCTGTCGCACATTTCCGAGTCCGACAATGTATCCCTGATTAGGGCGTAGTCCCATGCCGAAGGCTCCGATTGTGTCATGCAGGATCGTGATTTCTTTCTTTCAGTAGCGGCTTTGCAATATTCCTGTTTTTTTCCCTTTCTTTAGCTGCATACAGGAGGGTAGTGATATTGCACCCTTTTTCGCCACAATGCGACTCTGCACATTTTCATGTCGCTCCTCTGTATCTCGGCAAAGGCCCCTCGTGCATCTAAGTAAAAGCAAGGCGAATTCAATTTTCCCGTTTGATCCTACGAAGTGCCTACGTAGAGAGCACGTTTTTTAAAATGAAGGCGACAGAAAGGGATGGCGGAGTAAGGCGAACGAAGCTTTAACGAAGCGCGTAAATTTCCAGTTTTAGGATATTCGAAAATTTCGCCGGTATTAAAATTTACATTCGTTATGTGTTACGGTGAATTTGCGGCCTCGTAATTTCAGAGATACTGGATTAAATTTCAGGCGTAAAAGAAAATTGCTCGTTAGGCGAGGTTATTGGATTTTTTTTTCGCTGCGTGAAATATGAAATAAGTAATATTAAGATGATCTGTAATTAGCGATGTGAATAATGAACAGGTGTAGTAATTGAAGGATATAATGATTCCATGGTATTGTTTCTGGGCGGTGGAGACATGTGAACGTTACTAAATATTTAAGGGATTTTCTTTGTAATTGTGGACTTCATGTTGAAAGGGTACTAACAATGCCTTTTGTTGGAAATTGCTACTCCAGATAATAATTCCCTAGTAGACTTTCGTTGTACTAAACCTAAACTTTATTTCTGTATATATTGATCTACGTTTTGGAATGCTCGCTATTATTCTTTATTATTATTTACTATTACTCTTTATTATTAAGTTTTTCCTTTTCTTTTTTTATTGTTATTTTCATACATTAATTTACCATTTAGCCTTAAAATATGGTTTGATTTCGGAAAGTATAGCTGTTAGGCATTAATCATTATGTTTTAAGTAGATCCTTTATTATTTAGGTGCAGGAGTAGGAACAACATGTCATTCAAAATATTCTTTAAAGTTAATATTATCTGCACATTTACCTCCACAAACTACAATTTTGTCATTCAAGTTTGAATCTTAGTCGCACAATATGCGCGACGAAAAGATATTTGCAATCTAAATTGTTTTAACGTAAAAATTACTTCATTGTAGTGAATTTCATCTTAAACATGTGAGTATTGAGCCACCCTTCAAAGTCAAATTTGACGTCATATTAGAGTGTAATTCCGTATATGTATCTTATCCACGAACTTCTTTAGTGGAATGGTAACAAATTTTTAAGACGATGATAAATTAATTGGTAATATTAGGCCAAAAATAGGACTTACGTCCATAGGTTACACAGATCTACAAAAAAGAGGATGTTGGATGTTGTTGGAAAGCTATGGGGCATTCCTGGCGTAATTTTGTACGTAAAATCCAAATCTGAATTCAGAATTGGTCAATCACGTCAGGATTTCGAGATATTTGTGGTTAACTTCTCGAAAATAGCGTTATTTTGCTGTGTTTAAGGTTACGTACAGGACTCAACAATTTTTTTGGACTACGCTGCTTGCATCTTTTAGTGTTATCTTTACCATTCAAAATGAAGTTTTATACAATCACTCACGATTTTGTCGGTTACGGCCATTTTAAAATTACGAGATATATTCTATTTATGTCATGAGCATATGTTTTAACATGCTTTTAGTTATAAATATCACTGGATATTTATTGATATTTATACGGGTTTCATGACACTGAATTTGACCTTGAGCTTGTTCTGCAAGGGCATTTCAAGATAAATTTTTTTTTAAATGTATATCGTAATTTTAAATTGGCGTATCTTGGAGAAGAAAAGTTGTGATGGAGTTCTGCGCATCTGGTATTAAAAGCAAAGAGGTGTACTTGATCTAATGGGAGGAAAAACTCCTCAAGATGCTGTCTTCTGTACATAACCTCGAATATAGGAAAAAAAACGAATTTTTCGAGTACATAATGTATCAAAATCCTAAGTGATGAGCCATTTATGACTTCGGATTCGGATTCTACTCACAAAATTACGTCCAAATGACCCAATAACAAAACCATGTTACCAGGTTATGAATAATCGCTTTCTTAAGGTCATATTTTTGTTTCTCCTTCAAAAAGTGATATCTCACGACATAGAAATGAAAATGACGTTATTTCAAGTCAAAGTCAGCTCAAAATTCACTTAAGAAATTTAGAGTGTGTGTATCATTGTATCTCATACCTTTGAGGGTGCTTTTTCTAATGGTGATTGTTAGAATTTTACAATATGCTTTTTAACCATGGAAAAATCGAAAAAGAACAAAAGTAATGTGATTTTCTAGTTGAGTCTTTTTTTTTAATGACTTTTCGTTCTTTTACACATTTTCCCATATATCACCTATACTGATCGCCTCATCGATGTCTAAACTTAAAATACACATGACAAATAAACACAAAACATTGCTTGGTCAAAACAATATGAATTATATTTCTACGTTGAATACTTAAATTCTCTTTTATTACCCTTTATCGCTCATCAACCTACTTATCTAGCATGTCGCTTCCTAGTCCCTTATCATTTTGTAATAAATAACCTCGTTTGTAATTACCATTTGTCTATTTTTTAACATTTAGTTTAATATATGTTAGAGAATAATTATATTATTACAAACAATAAAGCTATTATTCATGCGTCTACTATAATAACAATTACGTATTTTAGGCGAGGTCAAAAAAGTATTATAATGGAACACATTGGTGCTTCCGCATTCGGAAACTGCAATTTTTAGCTAATTCTATTAAAATGTCTTATAAAACACATTTTTGAAATAGAATTAAGTACGTATCAATCACACGTAGGTACATCCAATCTGTGGTCCAAATCTTCTAAAGTTAAAATAACTTTATTACTAATATTTTCTAAGAAAAATGTCATTACAATGATATTAATGCCTTCATATAAGTATATTATCAAATAGTTAAGAAATATGACGTTTTTTCATGGAGAGAAACAAATAGTCTATTTTACTACCTATTATAGATGGGATAACTATATATGTAGTTAAATAAACTATCTACTCTTTCAGGTTATCCTAATCTGTCAACATTACTAAACAGCGGCCATTGCTACTCTACGAATTCCAATAAACGGATCGTGTGCAAAATTTTAAATGATTTCCTGCGTACATTCGATTTCTTTCCGCTTTCGAATGAAATTTAGTAAACTTTAATATCATATTAAATGATTTCAAACGAATATATCCCCAGTGTTAATGGATTTTTAAGTTGGAAGTTATGTTGAATGTATATATGCGAAAACAGCTAATTTAGGGCTGCGAATCGAACGTAGAACCAAATGAAATTTAATGAAACATTAATTTTAACCAGGACATATCAACCGAACTTATCAATTCGAATAAAAAATGAATGTTTTGTCTGCAATATTTCGCGAAAAATCGAATGCAACATATGACATTCGATGAACTCGAAAGACGAAAAACGTATGAAAAGCATTGGACGCATGAAAACATTTATAAACGTTTAATTTTGTATTAAAATTGGTTTAATTTCATTCGGAAGTGGAAACAAATCGAATGCAAGCCGAAAATTACTGAAAATTTTGCGCACGATCTGATTTATTGTTACTTTCAGTGTTACGAAATTTAAGTGTCTATAATGATAACTCGCCGGTAAAGCAAATTATAATGAAATTTCGGTTCGAAGATTAGGTTAGGTTGTGGCAGGTTAAACATTTCTTGTTGCCTGGCTTTATGCTCATTATCCTCAAATAGGGAACTAAAAATTGGTCAAAAGGCATATTTACTGTGTGTTTTTCAGACAACTTAATTCGATCTCCTTGTGAAAAACGTGAAAATATACAAGAACGACGCGAAATTAAAAATAAGAAATGTTTTATTTCATTAGACAGAAAGTATCTTAAATTTCGAGACACTTTATTTTTAAGACGCTTAAATTAACCCATTAATCGCCAAATGCACAGAAAGTTTACTGCAACTTCAACACTTATTTTCAATATGAAATAAATTTCGAAAAAACGAAAACTGTCAGCTTCCACCGTTTTCTAGGTCGCCCTTTCGAAAAAAATGAAATTTATATATGATTTTGACATATATAGTAGAAAAACATGATTTTTTTAGCACTCATTTTATATATATATCGAGTTTTCGATACAGCATCTTACTTTGAGTGAGCTAAAATATGCAAGGGTGCACTCGATAGTTGTATTTAATAGATACACTAGTGTATATTTGAAAATTTCTATGTCAGCTTCTAAATAGTCACTGCATTTACAAATTCCTTTTCACAATTTAATAATTTTTTTCTTGAAAACTATGGACTTTAAAAAAAATGTTGTAAGAACAATTAAGTTCTATAAGTCGAAGAATACCCTCGAATTTTTTCAGAATGTAAGAAAATTTTTACGAATATTTTTAGATGCAGCTAAATACTTTTACCTATCAGTAGCAGGTAAACAATTATATATGTACAATAAGCTGCTGTTATTAATTAAAATCTAAATGTCCGAATACAATTACAAAATATTTATAGTCTCCCGCATTTCACTCTTCCTCAGCTCTCTCGGTTGATAATAATGTAACCAGTGTGACAGGATGTTCGAGCACAGGTTTCTTGACGAGGAACTGACGGAACTAATTAATCACCTTCAATGTATTTATAAAAATCAACTTTTTCATCTCACAGTGGCGTTTCCAGTTTTAAAAGAACTGGATTGTTATATCTCCATTTTTTAGACATTTTAGAATGCGAAACTACTTTTATTCGCGTTGCATGCCTTTGTGATTTATATCACATCGGAATTGTTATATAATTATTAATCTGAAGTTATTAGGAGGAAATACCGATACTTGCAGTGAAAAAGTTTATATAAATCGATATTTTCAAGGTTTCCTTTGTCTATTACAGATAATTCATTTTTTAATTGTATTTTTCATATAGGAAATACAAATGTTCAATGTATCCGTTAAAACTTTTCCGCAAATTGCCTCTATAAATCAAAGCTTAATATGAAAGCTATTATCGAAAAAAAGTAATAGAAAGTTGTTATTGTATCGGAAACAATTTAATAAAAATTAGGTTACCATCAAAGTAGTACCTGTAATAAAAATTGATTAACGTACACATTCTAACCGTGACATTTAACATGTAAAAAATGGATATGCATTGAAAATAGCAAATACTGTAACCAATAGTGTAATTATTTCATAATTATACTGATTTTCCTCAGTTGACAGAAATCATAAGTCAACAATATAATATACTTTTATTTAAATTTTATAATAATTGAATAAATATTAATACATTTATAAAATACTGATTTTAGGAGATGGTCATTACAAGATGCCGTTAATAAAATAATAAATTCTGTGCATCGGAATAACCTAACTTTATGGGAATCATATCTACAATCGAATTTTCTAAAAAATATAAAGTATGCTATAAAAATGAAAAATACTGTTAATTCAGCCGTTTTACAAAAGTTAAACACGGACTCCCAAAAAATAGTTAAAGTAACAATTTCTGGAGTAAACAAGACAATAATATTTTTTCGATTACTATTTACCAATCAGTAAATATGAAGTAGAGTTCATAATCTCCATTTTACGAAATTAATAGTAACTTTAAACATTTATGAATATTAATATAGTACAATGGAAATAACCTCTTATCACAGTAAAAGTAATCAGTAAATTATATTCTTTACGTTATTCTAAATTGTAAAAATAACATGCATTCAAGAACTTTTCACGTTGTTAATTCGACTATTATTATAGGTTGGTAACATGTTTGTTTCAAATTATTGCCCATTACACTAAATACTTATTGATGCTGAAGCTTAATGCCATTGTAATTAAGTCATAAATATAATAAATATTTGCAATTTAGTACCAACGTTAAATTTTCGTCTAAATATCGAACGAATTCGTTCCGTTTATTCGAAGGTACTCTAAACGATTAATATGTAGTATAATAGTACGTAAAATAAATGTTTGCAAACGTTGCTTTGAATAAGTTATATGTAGCTAATTTAGTATCATCATAAACTAATAATCACACGAGCCCAATTTAATGGTGCGATAGTTTTACGTTTTTCACGTGGAAACCGTGGACCGTTTTCATGCTTTCCATTTCGATTTCATTCAGTCCATAAGTTTCTAATTATTGTTACGTGAGAGATTTTTAACAATAAATTATTTATTAATGAGATATTATTATACTGTTAAATGTAACCTTATTATTCGAGAGCAAATTGTTACTGGCATATTTATTAATTATTATAATACGATCGCACATTCATCTCGATAAGTATATTACATACATACATATAAATTACATACACCTACATATTCAACATCAATTCGCAAATGCACGTCATATGATGTTAACTACATCTTATCCTAATAATATATATAATTAATAACATATGATTTTAAAACTTCATCAATAAGATCTTGGTAATTACGGTTCTTTGACAATAACTCTAAGGTGATGGTAGAGTAAACTAAAATAAATCAATTGAATACATTTTGGCTTCTGATGTAGGTTCGGAAATTTATGATTTCTTTATATAAAACAAAATAGTTTTAAAAAATAGGCTGCGCCCTAAGCGATCGATATGTGCTCGAGTAGAGTAAAACTCGAACCACTTTTACAAAACATGTGGTCGTATTTATAATTTGTATATTGATCTTACCTGCAATAAAATTCATGTATTTATGAAATTCGACAGAGTTCCTGCAAGGGTGAAAAACTAGAATGGACTATGCACCTCCAAGCGTCAATTGTATGAAACTGCAGGTAATCATATGCCTCTATAGTCGCACTTGTCTACTTATTATAATCTAATGATTTATATTTATTTCTATATTATATTATATTACATTATATAATAATAAAAAAGTTTTGAGATAACAGCCTTGGTAGAAATGAAAACATCTTTTGTACAATTCTTGTATAACATTCTTATTTACCATGTTAAAAGTATAGGGGAAATAGACAGTGTAAGAAAAAAATGGACAAATTTCTAATAGGGAGAATGTGTTTGAGTTGATTCGGTTCAAAATGGATCAAACTGTGAAACTCTCAGATCCAAATTAGTCAACTTATGGAACGTTTTATACTACTCGATTAGTTCCATAGTTTGGTCCCTTTTGAACAGAATCATGACCAATTAAATGCTGTCGTCTAAAACTATACCAAAGTTGAATTTGATTATATTTTGATTAGAATGGGGTTCTATTATGATCAATAGCTCATACAATTAGAATCCATGCAGTAGTTTTGCAACTACTAGAATATGAAAACAGATAAAAAACGGATTGAATATGTATCTGAAACAGACCTCATATGAGTGCAATTTTGATCTAATTTTCATTAATATTTGTCGAAAAATTTTACATTCTTAAATGTTTTAAAAAAAGTGATCTTATTTTCATAATTTTTCGAGTTATTGGCTTTCAGCTAAATTTGACCATATTTAGATCAATTTGTTTTACGTGAGTAGCAGATGTTACCATAGTTAAACGGTTGGTTTTTCGTTTTAATTTTTTTATATCGCTAGAAATTCGTGCGCGCGTGTCGCGTGTAGTTTATAAACTGTTAATAAGTTTTTATGACCGCAGAAACTAACCTAATCATACACTGGAATGGAAGGTTGAAGGAAGCAACTTTCATTTGGTTAGATAATAGTTGGTTATTACAACTATTTACTTGGTTCATAGGAGTAATTAAATAAATTGGACCTAGTTCCTTTTCTCTTTATGGTTTGTCAGACTACTTAATTCATCTAACAAACGCAATTTGTTAAAATAATCAATTTATTTGGTATCCTACGCAACTGTAAGCTTTCCTAGCGCATTTGCGCAATCACATCTCAAATTTTTCTGACAAATGGAAATTCATAAAGTTATAATTTATCCAGAAAATTTGAGGAAAATTCCGGCCCTAATTCTTACTTGTTATCTGGTCATTATTTTGGGTAACATTAAGGTTACATCTTCTGTTCCAACCGTGTCACTTTGTCTTTCTTTTGGTTTGCGTTAATTACTTCGACCCAGAGCAGAGGTCGATACATGTACCACGTGCCGTAACTTTTCGACCACGTATTTTCGAAGTGTCGAAGCTGGTGGCTTCGATTTCCCGAGGTCCTTAGAAGTCCCGAGGTTCTACTGCATACAAGAATAGAACTAGTTGGTTGGAAAAACCAACTAACTGGTTTCCCAGCCAACTGGTTTAGTGCATTAGGTCTCTCATCAATTTAAACAGTTTCCATATGAATTGGTTTGTTCCCCCAACCAACAAATTCCAACCAAGTATCAGTTGGTATTCCTAACCAACTCGTTCGTTTGGAGTAATACACAAAAATAAATGTCTACGTTCTGGAGTAAGAATGTACATCATGTCGCTATTCAACCACTTGCTAATGCTACAGATGAAGTCGAGATAAGTAATACAGTGTACTTCTTCAGCATAATGCGAGGTCATCAGGGCTTTAACTGTCGTGAATCTAATTCATTATTCAAAGCCATAATAGAAAGCCTACACTCAGAAAATTCTCCTTAGAAAAGTTCTCGTACTATCTAGTGTCAGCGAAATATACTCGGGTAATGCCGATAATTCCGGTATTTTTATTAAAAAAGTCCCATACTGGCGAGGAAATTTGGTTGCAGTTGTTCCAATTAAATTATGAAGATGTAGAAAAATCAAAGTATATCTCATCGAAACCAGACAGTATGAAAATTTTTCCTTGGAAAATGTTGTCACCCAAACAAAACAGTCCATCCCGGGATGTCCTGTGGAGTTCCTGAGGACGTCCAAATGTCCGCTTTTTGTCCTCGGGAGCTCCTGAGGACATCCTGAGACGGTCTTGTGCAGTAGATCCATATTTTCACATAGTGAGTGTAAAAGTTTATATTACACCCGATTTTGTGGATGTAAATCATGGCAGGAGTGTCCTAATATTTCAAGAGGCAAATTTGAGACATGAATTCAAAATTTATATTAAGTTTGATGAAAAATGTTGTTCGTATCACGGCTTCGCAATCCTTTCGGATAATCAATCCTCTGAAGTTGTAAAAGTTAATTTTATGCCCTTAATACGAGAATATCTATTTCGTGCAGTACAGATATTAAATTAGGGAATAACACACCGCACCTTCCTGTACTTTCATCCTATTACCTGTCATCGCTGCCAATTTTCTAATATTATTTTTTGCAACCAAACTTTTTGTCAAATTTCGGTTAAACCTTGTATGGAGGAACCAGATAATACCGTCTTATCAGTTCCACCGTCAAATTGTACGGTCCGCTTTTCCGGGGCATGTTGATCGATGAGGCAAATTGAGCGTGACGAATTTATCGAGTCTCGCGACCGATAGCGCACGATCGACACATGACCCTGGCACATACATGCCCAAGAAGACCTGCGCATGCATGGACTCTTCGGAATTCAGATTCAAGAAATTCAACCGCAACTCGATCAATCCGCGAGATTGCTGCGAATCTACGTGACATTTTCCCCGGAAGAGCTTTCTCGGCTCGTATTTTCGACGCCTTGGATATTATTCACGGATAAAAGATACTTATGAGAAAGCTGGAAACGACGCGCAGTCTCTCTCGGAAATGACGATGATTGATGCCGATTTTACTAGATTTTTAATAAATCCACGTTTTGGCTTAAAAAGAACATTTGAAAACGCATTATGAAATTTATGATCAGGATTTCGTGTCAGGTTTCCAATATTGTTCACTAAGAAACACTGTCACAGAGATGTAGGATTTGTTATAGTTACTTAGCTTTCGTTCTCTCAACAATCTGTGTTGTTAATACAGAACCAACAATTCGGATTGTTTTTACAATGAACAAAAATTTTGTCAAAAATTAGGATTACTTCTGGGTTTTTTTGTGTGTACGAGCTAGTGTTACAGAAGCTAACATTAGATCAATAAACACATATTGTTACTGAACATACTACGGGGTACAACAATACTAACCTCCTCTGTAGATTTGTGAGTTCAAAAAAATAGTACACTCTCTAGTGCATGGACTCTTCTGAATTCAGAAGGAAACCCGAATATTGCACTGCAGGGCGCAAAATCGAGTTCTACTCCCGCAGTATTAAAATGTTAAAGCTGCATCATTTAAATTCAAATCTAATAACACAACGTCAAATTTTAAAACGGTATGTGATAGGGTAAGTTATAATCTAGTGATTGACGTTTCAATATATCAACGTTACGGATGGACATTTTCTGCACTTTCCCGTGCAAGGCATATCATTTTTAGAAGAAGGAATAATTACTGTCTAACCAGATTTTTTAACGGGTTAAAAACTTTTTTTATTATGATAGATTTAATATAAATTACAAATTTTGGAAAAAACTATGTTCAGGTCTGCTCATACCTTACATGTAGTTTTATGTTGTTTTTACATAACATGGAACTTTAAGGCTTAAACTATTCACTACTTTTAAGATTAGAATTTTTAACTAATGGTGAAGCAAAAATACGTAGTTTGAACTAGTTATTTTAAAAATATAATAAAGAATATAAAATTTTCAATGTTCATTTATTCGAATATTCTGAAAGGTTCTAGATGTTTATAAATTTCTACAGACTTTTATTATTCATGAGCTCTACATTCTATACGGCCAAATTTTTATTGTTCTGTTTTGATTTAGAATTTTTCACAATAACGTCAGAAAATTCTGACAATGGTAATTTAGGAGTCTTGTAAGCTTCAATGTCAAATGCAAATTAGTTCAGTTTACATCAAGGCATGAACGCGAAAATGGTTTGATCAGCATCACCGATTCCGTAAACAAGTAAAGGTACAAAGCCTGAGGCTGCCTCGGTCTCAAACAATCGCTTGTCCAAACCTCGAAGGATCCGTATCGATTTGCTCCGGGGCTAAATTTCATTACGTATGTATCTCGATTTCTGTTTCATATTTCTATTTATCACATTCAAACTAAACATGTTTCATTTGCAAATATTTATTCTACGAAATTAATGATACATCCCATAGCTTTAACATATTTCATTGTAAATATTGACAAAAAGTTACTTTGCAACACGGAATTTATTACTAACGTAGTAACACATTATTTAATTATTAATGGGTGATGTTTTTTGTTCTATTTTCCCAACAAGTAATTCGATTTGTATTATTCATATAGTAACGACCAATAATTATCGAGTACGACTTGTTACGTCAACTGATATCACAGAACAAATATTTTCTCTTGTTTATTGAAAAATGTATATTTAACGGATGAACCACAAATGGTAAATATTGTATATAATACTTTATGCCACAGAGAAGTTGAAATTTAAATAATATTTTTAACACTCCAGGAGTAGAACTCGATTTTGCGCCCTACCTTGGAATCTTCGAGCCCCACGCTTTAAAAACTATCGTATCCCTGAAAGAAAATTGACCAGAAGGCCAGCTTACTAGATTCTGTCCAGATCTTTTGGCAGAATCTGTCCAGAATCTGGTGAAGGAATGAAGTTATACGTGACAGTGCTAATTCATTGCCGGATTCTTAGCGATAATCTATATATTATACAACTACATTTCTTGTTACTTTTCGCGAGTATAACCTTGGTGCAATTCGTTTCAAACTAATCGGATGAAATTATCATGTTGAAAAAGTCCAAAAAATAATAATAAAAAAGTTGGGCACGACACGGCGTTGAATATTGTATTATTTTGTTTACACTTTTTGAATATAATAATTTCATCCGATTGGTCTGAAACAAATTGCACCAAGGTTATAATTGCCAAAAGTATCCAGAAATATAGTTGCAGATTCATTTGAGACAAAACTTACATCTTTTATTATTTTGCCTCCATGTATGAAAATTGAGAACTTGGCAAGACGAGCTCTTCTCGATTTCACTCTATCGGCAGACCAAAAATGTAATTTTTGACAGAAATGAGTCTACAACTATATTTTTGGATACTTTTAAATTTTATTTATTTAAAAGTACTTCCGTAAATGCCGCTCAGATCAAGTTTAACAATTATCAAAAAGGTGGCGTTATAATTTAACTATTTTACAATTTTAATTGTAGCTTTTATTTTTAATTAAACTATTTTAAATACAAAAACGCCGCCTTAACATATTTCAAATATCAAATATTTGGAGTATTTAAATGAATCGTTACATGAATGTGAAACGTTATTTAAGTAATTTTCGAGTTATTATTATTACGCGCTAATAGTTGCATAAGGGTAAAAACTTGACATTCATAAAATTACGAACGTTTATTGAAATATAGTGACCGCTCAAATGGAATCATAATTATCGTGTTTATGTCATTTTATATTTCGTTGTCTTCACTTTTCAAATATTGTTGTATTACGTATCTATATTAAGTACGTATTTGATAACGTGTGCATAATGAAAAAAATAGATGGCTAACCATATAAGACAGTTATAATTAAATTAACTTTATAATATTATTTTAATCAAGGTGCTTTATTCAATGTAGAATTTTTCAAAATTCGAAAATAGGAAGTGTGCTTTTGTAGGTGTATAATGAAATTATTTTTTCTTTCAACATGTATGTTTTTGTCAAATGACATGGTCTTAATGCGTTATTAATCACAATTAGTAATATTCTTTCAAAACATTTTCATCTTCATTTACGTTAGGAATCACTGTGTGTTTGGCGACCAATCGATAGGGCGTTCAGATATAAGGAAATAGGATTTGGAGGAAGGAAATTATCGCACCATGTTCACTACGTACATATGCAGTCTATTAATGCGTGAAAAAAAAATAAATGTGTTTGTGTAACATTTAACCATACCGCATTATCTTCATAAATTGATTGCAATATTGTTATTGTCTATTAATTGTACCACTCGATTTCCTAAGTAGAGATATAATAAGCAACATATATTTTTGTATTATCTATGTCGGATATTAAAATGTAACTGTATATTAAAGAATACATGAAAATAAATAAGTTGTGTAATTACTAATAACCCTTTTTCATGAAAACTCTAGACTTTTCAGGCAAAATCTTTAGAATTTTATCATAAAATCACCCATATAGAACTGAGAAATCGGACTATCGGAGTTATAAATATACATAGCCAGAAGACAGTTGATAAACGTCATAATCTATAGTATCGAGGTTTATTAATAGACGATTTAGGAACGTTTTTATTACAGATTTCAATAAGACAGATCAAAGATGTAGCTTTCCAGAAAAAATATTATTATATATTATATGTGAAACCATATAATAATATAATTAGTACCTTGAATACAGGATTTTTACCAGAAACTGCAAAAAATAAGCCCCCCTTTTATAACAAGAGATAAATATAACCACATGCTTCTGCACCATCTGATATAAAAAGCATGATTTTACTCTTTACAACAAATTGTGGCTGGCATCGACTTCTAGAATAATATAATGTTATGGCCAAACTAACGTAATATCTCATATGTAATTGTACAGAAAAAGACCTGAACCGTTTACATCTAGATTGCAAAATCCACAATTGCAGTTATACATGGTCTTAACTTTCGTAAATGAAATACATACTATATAATAATAAAAGGTATTCAAACCAAAATAATTATTAGTATCTACTAAATTCAATATTTAATTTGTACACTTGTGGAAATCGTATGGACTTAGGGATAAGAGCCACGATATGAAATGATAAAGATCCAGATTTTCTGAATAATATCAATAATCATAATATTAATACGGGTGTGGATAGAACCCCGATCATTATGTCTAAAGACTGATCAGTACCTGATCAGGCAATAATAAAACACGTTTAAATACTTCTTAAAAAGGTCCTATTGAAAACTAAAGACATGCCTCATCTAGAGTTCGTGAGTGATAGTGATCTAATCAAGATTCTATCGGTAATTATGATGTAATAACTATTTCATTAGGCGAAGAAGATGGAAAATATACGCCAGTTACTTTTAACAAAAAGTTGTAAATAATATTTACAATTATAAGTTTTAAATATAAAAAGAATTAATAATCCAAACTTTAATTTAAATAAGCGATTAAACATTTATACTTCACAGTTACTTAAATACTTATTAAAGAATATAGATAAGATCATTATTTTATTTTATTACCTTGAACCAATCCACACAAAATTTGAGTCATGTCTGAAATATACTTGATCAGGGTCTATTATCAGACACCACGATTCAGGCCTTAATAAGGTCAAACTTCGCGTTTCTGATCAGTACGGTCGTATATATGGACAACAAAATCAGGACCCGATGAGAGCGTAACAAAATTTCTACTCGTTATATAAATACTATAAAAGTGATGAGTTTTTCTTGGCTTGTTCATGCGGAAGAAAACTAAATAATCTCTGTTAGCGACCTCGAAACACTTAGTAGACAGGCCTACTATTTGAATAGTGAAACCATCTGACAAGCGTAGCGTAGCTGTATCGGATTCTACTATTTAGATAGTAGAACCAATTCTTCTTTGTTTTCCATGCATGTGTACAAAATAATATCGTTGTTATTTCCATTTGCAACACGTTGAGAAAAACAATTTTAAGAACGAAAATTGGAAATTTTAAAAATTAATCTACGTGTATTTAAGAAATGTTATTTATTGACATAACGTTAAAATAGAAAAATGCATTATTGATGACGTATTCATATTTCGTAAAATGATGGCATAATATGCGTCAAACCGATGCCTAATCTTTGTTACGTGTAATAATTTTCACCTTTCAAGCGATATATTTTTATCGTTACTTTCACCCAGTCTGAACTCGCAGTGCAAGTGTTTATCGACTTCGCACAAACTCATCAAAGCGTTGTAATTAGTATGTCAGCGTAGACATTTGTAATCACAAAAAAATGCTACATTTTGCAATAATCGTTGTTAATTGGTTGTTATGTTCGATGTCTTTTACTTGCGATTTACCTTCACTTGGACCATTTGGACCATCTCATGACAGGCCAGTGCATGTTCAGAATGTAACTGAAATACCTAAACACAAATTTGCAGTACTTGATTTTGTACGTATATTAACAAATTTAATTCTAATCGTTCTCAAAGTTAATAATAAAAATAATATTTTCATAATTTCATTTTATTGTAATGTTACTAATCGTTACTTTTTGGGATATGAAATGAATAATAGAATATAGCAATTATTACGTTGAGCCCTTGAAAAAATGGCAAGTCTGGATGAAATATACTAATCCGTTGACCAAATAGACTACTCTATAATTAAAATGAACTTTTCTACATTTTACTCATATATTTAACCACTTTTATCTCTTCAGTACAAAATGATATACAAATGTAGAATTTTGCCTTCAAGAAAGTTGTCTATACATATCCGCGAAAGCCACATGAAATAAATGTTATCTCATTGCCAATGTTTACTGCATGTTTAATAATAGTGTTCCAATAAATATGCATAGATAATATGAAAAATTACCAGAAGATTAATAATTTATGTCTAAATGGCTCTAATCGTGTCGTTAATCAACAGAGAATAGTTGTCCCAAAGTAAATGCAAATGGTTGGTAGTCATTAAAAATATTCGTTTAATACCACAAAAATGATGTTATACAATAAAAAATCCAAACAAATTTAAACTTAATCAAAGAATGCAGGAATCGAATGAAGTATTCCGCATCTATATCATATATCCCAAAATACAACCAAATCCTGTTCTATATGTAGGTTGGTTTGGTGAATCAATTTGGTTATCCCGCAGAGGAACATGAACTCACAACTCCAGATGGGTACAAAGTAAAAATTCATCGAGTGTCTGGGAGTCCCACAAACCCAAAAGCTCCAGGGAAACCTACGGTTATTGTGCAACATGGAGTAATGGCTAGTTCTGACTTCTGGGTTATGTTTGGCTCCAACGTAAGTGTTGGTGTGTAATTACATATTCAATACTTTTTTCCCTAATCGTATAAAGAAACATGAATATTGTATTGAGAATAATGCTTCCCAAGAACGAATCGTACTACAAAAAATGTTATTTCCATATATCGTTAAAACCATTGCTGTAAACCGAGACATTAGGTCATCAGAAACATTAGAGATTCCTCTCTTTCATAAATATACATTTTTATCTACATTATCATATTCAAAACTTAAAAACGACGTGCAAATCACTTGAAAAGTAACTTGGTAAACTTACACATATCATTCGCATTTTAAATTTGCCCGTAACTAGGACAAAAAAAAAAGGACAAAGGACAGTAAATTTTCCTCCGCGTTAATGACGAATATGTCTATTTGCGGGTCGGCTCTCGGGTGGAGAGGTACAGGACAGAGACAGACAGTACAAGACAGAATTATAGGCACACACAACACCCACCCAGAGCCAGTCCCCCCTACCCCAATATCGGTACCACCAGCAGATTCGGCGGTCTGTGCCTTAGCGAGTACGACGCGGGGCTTATCCCATCTTTATCCGAGATACGACCCACGACGTACCGACCGCGGATAAGACGCTGATGGTACCGATAACTGCCGACGGGGGTCGGCAGCGGTCCCAAATTCGTACCTTCGCCCAGCAAAGTTCCCCGGTTATTCCACACTGGACATAAGCAGAGAAAATTGCAGGACGGGAATTCGAACTCGGGACCTTCGCGACGTTCAGTTCGGGCGGACTAAGACTGACGCCTTAGCCCGCACGACCATCACTCCGACAACAATAAATTTGCCCGTAACTAATTTATGAGTAATATTACTAATGCTCACCAATAAATAATTACTAGCGCCTTTGAAAGTCTGTAATTGCGAATTTAATATCCAGCTTTTGAAGGCAAACCGTCAACCCAAACTATTGATTTTGTCTAAAAGCTAAAATTTTTGCATAATAACAACAGCAGTATTTTTATTATTACACATTTACCTATAATGATAATCAGTTTACAGTGGAATTTAATGTAATTGTACGACTAGAAATGTAAAAAAATGCTAGAAAAAATACAGTAGTTAATTTACATACAAAATAAATGTTAATTTACCGCAACAAAGGATTCTACTGAGTGTAATATATCTCGACAACTTTACAAATTTTTATTTACTTTCGAACACTTAAATGGTAGGAGAAATAATTGTGTTATATATTTATGCGCTCGCCGATAATGTGAACCTTTTTGCGCGAAAAACACTATTTTAGTAGCCGTGCTTATTTAAATATCTTATGCTCATCCATGACGGTTCTCTTTGTGGTTTATCAAGTAGGCAGTACTATAACCCCAATCAGTCTAATATATTATATCTTCGTCGTTCATTATATACTGTCTCTAATAGAATACTTAGATGTAATTATGAATAATCAACTAACTTTCATACTGGATACATTTTTTGGAATTAATTTCTGAATCATTTAACAGTTAGGTTTTTTGCTGACGAGGGTTATGACGTGTGGATAAGTAATGTGAGAGGAAATGCCTATGGTCGATCTCACGTTACATTGTCACCAGACAAAGATGCCAGCTTTTGGAAGTTTAGGTAAAGTAGATCTAAAATATTACTTGTATAAAATATGAAGCGCAGGCATAAGATAAAATATTTAATCTGGTTATTGACATTTATACTGATGAAGAACAGGCAGAAACTAAAGCATAAATTAAACTAATAGCAATAAACGCCACCTGCATGTGAGGTAGTTGCATCAATCCAACCCGCGTTTTATATGCCAGTTTAGCAAAGAAAACTGAAATGAAAGGCAAAATAAAAAGATAGTAAACTCTCGTGCCAAAAAAGAAAGGCTGCAGATGCAACATGCTGGACCCCTACGCAAGTTGACGAAACAAGACCAGGAAAGCATGACCTATCGTTGAAAGAGTACATATTTAAATTCTTTGAGACTCCATTTTAAGTTCCTCAATCATACTGTTCCGAAATGTATGACGTAATAGTAACTTTGAATTTCTAAGTTTCTCCTCTCCGCGTTCTGTCACGCTTCCCCCTCCTGCACTTCCGATAAAGGATTTCAATTGCGCTATTCGTAACGAGTCAGTCGCGATCTCTATGGCAAATCGAGAGTTCTCACACGTTTCCTTTTTTCTTCAACGTTCTTTTGGGTGTTGCGAACATTTTCAAACGCGAATCAGTTTATTGTACGCGACCGATCATTTGAGAATTATAGTGCGTTATATTTTCGATCGTTTTGTGTTTAAAAGGAAAATATAAGTGTTTCGTGCAAACTTAAAAACTATCGTCTCATATTTCATTACACAATAGTCCACCCTCCTTGAGAATTCGCTTGCCATCTTTTCACCACCTATTTCCGATCCTGCCTTTTCGAACCACCTCCTAGATTTCTATAATCGAACATTTGGCGATCCTGCCGGGATCGGGATTTTGGCGGTTCGGGAGTGAAAATCTCATAATTATAAATTCTCGTGAAAACCAGATCAAGACATTGATTTTCAATATTGTGGAGTTTGCGAACAGTGCTTTGTGCCCCTTTACACGTGTTGGAAGTGCGAATATATCATTACTTCGATTTCCCAACTTGCCGGCCCAAACGGCCCCCACGGGTTCGCCATTTTCAAACGACGCTAGCCTGAAGGAAGACATCTTGGATAACGCTGCTGACGTAGATGAACGCCCCTCTCCGTTCTCATCCCACTTCGCCAGCCACCCCCACGCTGCCGAACAACAGAAGGTGCAGGTGTCCAGTGCCGTCACCATAATCTCTGGAGCCCCGACGCTCGACGTGTCGTTATCGCCAGTGCCATCAACGCCATTGTTGGAGCCCCGACGCTTCGTAATCTTTTTCTCAATTAAATGTCAGCTAAGTGTGACCTTTTTCATCGACTTTAGGTCAAGTTGTTTGGAAATTCTGATCTTCTTATTTTTACGTTTTGTAACTTTTGCTCGATTTCGATTTATTTTCAATTCGGAAATTATTGCGGCTCATTATTCTCTATTAAAGTTATTCAACTAATAATAATAGAAATAGTTGAAGTGTCAATCGAGTTCGTGCTTTTTTCATGAATGAAAATACTAACGTCTTTAATTTGACGTATCTGTTTGACGAGTCGTTTCAAAACCAGTCGTCTAATTTAATCGACTTTACAGAGAGTCAGTGCGTCGACTACATGGCTGCTACAGTAAATTGTGATGAGCTTATCTCTCAAATCACTAAAATCATGCACGAAATTTCGAATGCTTTCACGCAGATACCAAAAGGTCCTGACATTACGATGGGTCGACTCAAGGTCAGAATGCAACATATTCAAGCTAAGTGGGACAGATGCTGTAATTTTCAACAAAGTTTGACGGACTCCGCTTCGCCTGACGATGTTTCCAGTCATCCATATTTCGTCGATGGAAGATTCACCGAATTTGAGAATTCGTATCTGGATATGATTGGTGATTTGGAAGATGAAATGGATCATTTCCATGTACTTCCAACTTCTAGCCCACAGATGTCATCAACAAGAGTCTCACACGACGGTCATCGATTATCTACGGTTCTACCTCCTATATCTATTCCTAAATTTAATGGTCGTTTAGATAACTGGATGACGTTTTGCAATTACTTTACCTCTCTGGTAATCAATGATACGACTCTCGACAATTTACAGAGGTTTCATCATTTGAAATCGTCATTGGCCCCCGAGCCGGCCGCGTTAATTAGTCATATTCCATTGACAAACATGTCTTTCGATGAAGCCTGGAAAATTCTCGAGAACCGGTATGCATGCAAAATGGTCATGATAAATGCACATTTTGAAAATCTGTTTTCGATTTCTCCATTACATAAAGAAAATGCAGTCGAATTACTCAAACTGCATGATAGATCGAGCAAAGCACTTGCAGCTTTGAAAGCTCTTGGTTTTCCGGTTGAGAAGTGGAGTGCTATACTTGTGTACTTGACGGCTCAAAAATTGGACGGTACAACTCGTAAGGCTTGGGAACTAAGCTTGAATTCAAAAACCGAATATCCGTCTTTCGATAATTCACGAACTTTTTTGCTTACTCGAGCACGGGCTCTTGAGTCGGTAAAACTAGAGACTTCGAAACATACATCCAATTTTGGCGCGTCAACTACAAAACATAAACCTCCAATTCAGTCCTTGACTGCAGCAATGCAGCAACGTACTTGTCCTGCATGTAAAGGTGATCACATTTTGCGACTGTGTACACGTTTTAAAAATATGTCCATAGCTAATCGGTTACAATTTGTCAAGCGACAATGTTTGTGCATTAATTGTCTAGCGAAACATTCTTTGTCGGCATGTACTAGTAAATTCACGTGTTTTAGGTGTAAACAACGACATCACACGATACTGCATAGTCCGCAGGAGGTCGGTCCAGAGCTTCCTGTCAGAAAAACGGCACCTGTTGCTTCGTTAACCGAATACGATGACGATCAAGCTGGAATAACGATCCACAATGTTTCGGATAATTTCTCCAGCCTACCAGCTGTCATCCTCGCTACAGCCACGGTGTTGGTAAGCTCGTCGAAGGGTCGAACGGTAAAAATCCGTGCTCTGATAGATTCAGGCTCCACTGCCACCCTCGTTTCAGAAAAGGTGGTGAAAATGCTCAATCCTCGTTTGGAAAGAATTTCAACTCGAATCACAGGAGTTGGTAGCTCCTCAGTTGGAGTCGCCTAACACGCGGCTTCTTTAATTATCACTCCGGTCGATAATGATACCCCGACTCTATCAACACGCGCTGTCGTCTTAAAAGACCTTACGTCCTATATTCCACACTTTTCCGGACCCCTTCTCAATGGACCCATTTACGACATCTGACTCTTGCCGATGAGAGCCCTTCAAGCTCTACAACTATTCACATGATCATTGGAGCAGATCTTTATGGATCTGTTATTCTCGATGGCTTGATTAAAGGGCCACCAGGTCTCCCAATAGCACAGAGATCCATTTTTGGGTGGATTCTGTCTGGTTGTGTGACCACAACAACCCCTCCGAGACCGTCAGTACAAGTGCTTACCTGTCATACGGAATCTGATCTCTCTCAACTTCTCACCAAATTTTGGGAAACACAGGAAATTTCTCTTCCCCCTCCCATGTCAGAGGAAGATGAGCGCTGTGAAGCTCATTTTATGACTACCCATACCCGACTGCCTAACGGCCGTTATGTAGTGAGACTTCCATTCAAAAATGAAACTCCAATATTAGGAGAATCCCGTGACAATGCAATTCGTATTCTCGTATCATTAGAAAAGCGTCTCGAACGCACACCTCCTGATCGAACGGCTTATCGCGATTTCATGTCCAATTATGAACTACAGTTTCATATGTCAGTAGTCTCGCCTCGAGATTCGAATGTCCTGAATCCTTATTACCTCCCACATCATGGAGTGAAAAAGGAGACAAGCTCCACAACTCCTTTACGCGTTGTTTTTAATGCGTCAAGCAAAACTCTTAACAGTTTCTCTCTAAATGACAACTTGCTGGTCGGCCCGAAACTGCAAACCGACATTACTTCAGTTTCAACGCAGTGGCGGCTACCACGTTTTGTGTTTATTGCTGACATCACTCAAATGTATAGGCAAATTTGGGTGAATCCGCGAGACCGCGATTACCAACGGATCGTGTGGCGGTACTCCCCGGATCATCCCATTTTGCACTATCAACTGAACACCGTGACCTTTGGAGTCTCATGCGCTCCTTTTTTGGCTATGCGCGTATTACGACAGCTAATTCAGGAAGATGGGCCAAAATTCCCAAAGGCTATGTCTAGTCTACACTCGGGTTTGTATGTAGACGATTGTCTTTTCGGGGCTGACAACTTAGATTCCGCCCGTAAACTACGCTTAGAAGTAGTTCGTCTTTTGCGTGGTGGAGGATTTGAGCTGCGTAAATGGGCCAGTAATTCTAATGAACTATTGGCTGATATCAGTCCTGCTAATCACGGGTTGGCTTATGAAAAGGCTATACTTCCGAATGAAGGCATAAAAATTCTAGGAGTGTATTGGAATCCGGATACGGACATGTTTCATTATCGAATCTCTCTCGAAGTTCCAGCGACTTATACTAAGCGCACTCTTCTCTCTATCATAGCCCGTCTATATGATCCACTGGGTTGGGTTTCACCCGTCGTAGTATTGGCAAAGATACTCATACAGCAATTGTGGCTGTTGAAAATCGACTGGGATTCGCCCTTACCTCCATGCGTCGTCGAGAAATGGCAAACTATTGCGGACGCCCTCTCTTCTATCTGCCAGATGGCTATCCCCCGTTGGATAGGTTCATGTAATGATTGCAGTCAAGGCGAACTGCATGGGTTTTGCGATGCATCCAGCCTCGCCTATGCCGCCGTGATATATAGTAAAATTATTCACGGTAACGGAGATGTTACCATATCTCTTTTAATGAGCAAGACCAAGGTTGCTCCTATCAAGCAATTAACCATTCCACGACTGGAATTATCTGCGGCAGTGCTACTAGCACGCTTACTTAAAACTCTGGGAACGAAGCCTCAGTTTGCTACATTCACTCAACACTGTTGGACCGATGCAACCATCGTGTTGGACTGGCTTAAGTTCCCGCCCACACGATGGAAAACCTTTATAGCCAATCGTGTATCAGAAGTTCAGACTTCTATTCCCAAAGCCATTTGGCATCATGTACCGACTCGCGAAAACCCAGCCGACTTGGCGTCTCGCGGCGCATTATCTGGAAATCTTATCGGGTCAGGTTTATGGTTACATGGACCAGAATGGCTCCGTGCCCCTGAAGCTCAGTGGCCAAATCTAAATCCCCCTTCTAGTCCGGATGCTCCACTGGAGGAACGAGTGCAAGTGCACACTGCCAATCTTGAATCAAATGATACCTTGACCTTCCTGGCGACCAGAGTTTCTGATTGGTATCGACTACTCCGGATTACCGGATATATTCTGTTATGGCGAAATAAAATCCTACAACCAATGTCAATAACCTTATACCCCACTTCCAGTGATCTGGAAAAAGCTTCAATTATATGGTATCGATGGATCCAGTTGCAACTTTTTCCTGAAGAATTGGCTTCTCTGAAAATAGGATTAAACCTCTCAAAACGTAGTCCATTGAATGGTTTGACACCGTTTCTCGATGGAGGTGATGGGGTATTGCGCGTAGGTGGTCGATTACAAGAAGCCTCTTTATCTTACAATGCATCTCATCCAGTCATACTTAAAGCCCATCCAGTGGTTAAAATCTTGGTACGGAGAGTTCACCATGACTGTCTACATGGAGGTATCAGTTTGACATTACAAACACTCCGAAATTCAGTCTGGGTGATTCAAGCACGAAAAATTATTCGTTCTATCATTTTTAACTGTGTAAAATGCACTCGGTTAAAGGCCAAAGCAGCAACGCAATTAATGGGCAGTTTGCCTTCAGCACGTGTGTTGCGGCCAGCGCGCCCGTTTCAACATTGTGGTGTGGACTACGCTGGTCCTATTCGAGTACGCTACAGTCCTGGACGAGGTCGAAAAGCCAATTCCGCTTACATTGCGTTGTTTGTGTGTCTGGCAGTCAAAGCCATCCACTTGGAGGTAGTCTCGGACTATTCTTCGGCCACATTCCTGGCCGCTTTTACTAGATTTACAAGTCGTAGGGGTTTACCAAGCGACATGTATAGCGATCAGGGCACCACCGCTTTGTCGCAAGCTTTCGAAGATGCACTACAAAGTTCATCCTTCCAAGAACCGTTCGCCAAAAATCGGGTCTCGTGGCACTTCATACCCCCTGCCGCTCCACAGTTTGGAGGTCTTTGCGAGGCCGGTGTCAAAAGTGCAAAAGCTCACCTTTATCGCATTCTTGGCGATCACACACCGACATTCGAAGAAGTTACCACGTTATTGTGCGGAATTGAGGCTTGTTTGAACAGTCGCCCCCTGCTCCCACTCACTGACGATCCAAATGATTTAGAGGCTATCACGCCTGGTCATTTTCTCATTGGGTCGCCATTAAATGCCACGCCCGGTCCTTCGCTTCTAGATCTTACGACGACTTGCCTTACCCGTTGGCAACTGCAACGGCAGTTGATGGAACGCTTCTGGACGCTATGGTCGGCAGATTACCTTCGGTCTTTGCAGCATCGTTCGAAATGGCGACGGCCACAAGAAAATCTGAGAGTAGGGCAACTTGTTCTTGTACGTGTTCCGAACATGCCACCAGTGAAGTGGCCTCTTGCTCGCATAACGCATTGTACTCGCGGTCCTGATGGACTCATTCGTGTCGTAACTTTGCGAACCGCGAATGCTGAACTTGTTCGTCCGATAACAAAAATTATTTTATTACCTGTTCATGCGAACTCTTCCGCGACAGACTAGGTTCTTTTTTTTTATATAGTTCTAAGTTTTTTTTGGCAACAATATTTTGCGAGCCCTATCGTGTCGCAAGGGGGGCGGTATGTTCCGAAATGTATGACGTAATAGTAACTTTGAATTTCTAAGTTTCTCCTCTCCGCGTTCTGTCACGCTTCCCCCTCCTGCACTTCCGATAAAGGATTTCAATTGCGCTATTCGTAACGAGTCAGTCGCGATCTTTATGCGAAATCGAGAGTTCTCACACGTTTCCTTTTTTCTTCAACGTTCTTTTGGGTGTTGCGAACATTTTCAAACGCGAATCAGTTTATTGTACGCGACCGATCATTTGAGAATTATAGTGCGTTATATTTTCGATCGTTTTGTGTTTAAAAGGAAAATATAAGTGTTTCGTGCAAACTTAAAAACTATCGTCTCATATTTCATTACACAATAGTCCACCCTCCTTGAGAATTCGCTTGCCATCTTTTCACCACCTATTTCCGATCCTGCCTTTTCGAACCACCTCCTAGATTTCTATAATCGAACACATACCATTGCTTTTGCTACATTTAATAGCCATAAATAACCTAAGAAATTATATTTTCCACTATTAGTTGCTCTTCTTTTAAGAGCATCAGTGTTGAGAGTGATTAAAATTTTCTCTAAAAGAATCAAACTCAAGGTTATACATCTCTCAAAAACATGCATAGAAATGGTCATAGCTCTAAGTGATATTTATAACTGTTTTGGTTATGTTTCCGGGGATTTGCAGTTAATATTAAAGAGAGCCTTTAAACCACTTGTACTCCTCATTCCTTATCTATTATATGGTTTACTCATCTGGTTTCTTCAGCTAAAGTTTGATATTACGAACATTCCTTCACACTTTAAGATTCCTACAATTATTTCGCAACTAAATAAAATAATTACAGTAATACAAATTTTAGTAATAAAGATTTCCAGTCTCTACACTTTTGAATATCATTATAAACATTACAGTCCTTTGTCAGGATTGGCAAGAGTGCAATTTTGAGAGCATAAGTTTTTTTATAATTATTTTATAAAATTATAAGTTTAAATTCATAGCGAATTTGCAACAAATAGTGACATTAATACAATAAAGGTATATTGATATAAACACCGGTAATAATAATAATAATAGTAGGAGCAAATGAAAATAATAAAATTGTTTAACATGTCGAGTACGTCAGAAAGTCTCAGGATAATTCGTTATAAACGTGCTTTTAGAGTAAGTGGATCTGTTTCATCAGAATCTTCCATATGTAATTAAAATTTAGGTCTAATATATTTTACATGTTATGAAAATAAATCTTACCTGGGAGAGATGGACACGAGAATCTGTCCAGAATTATTCTAGATTTTTATGATCTCTCTACAAATCATTTTCTTAATATGGGTAGAAATCCTGTAAATCCATGTAAATCTACTGAATATTGAGACAGTGAGACAGATAGTATCGTTTCACATAAGCGCAAAAAGCAGCGACAATTTTAGGACAATGAGTCGATTCGAGAATCTCGAATAGATCGATATTCCATCATGGCAGCCTGCACTCAGCTGCTTCCCCTGCGCTGTAGCGAGTGTTTACAATGCCGCTTTAGTCAGCAAAGCTGAACCGAAAGAAAAATGGTGTAAATTTACAGTCTCACGTGTTTATTTTATAGAATAGATCGATCATTCACGGAAAAAACAGATAGTTAGACTTACTTAAGTAGTAAAATACCGACGAGTAATCGCCTTTATATTCTTACTATGTACATATTTAGATAGTAAGGCGAGCCATTTAAGTAGTAACGCCTACGAAATATGGCTGGTCCGTATTTTACTACTTAAGTAATAAGCCCAACAACCTATATTTTACCAATTTCTTATGTAATAATCAGTCTACAAATATTACTTTTTATAATTTTAAATAAAGAATATAGTGGGCTTTTGACTAGAATTCCAGTACATTTCTGCTGGTCTTCTGCCGAATAATATCTGCTTAAACAAATATTTCTCTATTTGAGTTGAATTATACATAAATCGGAATTCCTAGCCTGGATTGAAAAATTATAAGATAGAATACAGAAAAAAATTGTAAAATTAAGAAGTCATTTTCATGTAAAAGCTATTATCTATTTTTGAGCTTCACATATTGTAAATTCATTTTAGTACTCACGAGATGGCAGTTTATGATACTGCAACTATGATAGATTACATTTTGAACCTAACTGGCCAGAAAAGCACTATCTACATTGGGCATTCAATGGGAAGTACAATAATTAACATTCTTCTGTCCAAAAAACCAGAATACAATAAAAAATTAAGAGTGGTATTCCAACTAGCTCCAGTCGTATTCATGAAGCATAAAATTCCGCCTGCAGTAGAAGTGATGGTTAAATACATAAAATGGCTTCAGGTAAAAAACGATAACTTTCATTACATGAATCTATATTATATCCAGTTTTCTTTTAATTTTAAGTAAAATATGTTGTTACCTAAAATAGCAGCTTATTGAAATTCTGTACAAAATTTACATTACTTCTTCCATTATGAGAATTACATATGAGTTATTTTATGTTATAAAGATGTCTTAAATGTTTAGCTCTTTTTGATACCATTCGAAGAAGTATTTAACCGAGGAGGATGGAATGCTGTAGTATCAAATAGTTGCAAACCTGATAGCATTTTCTATGCGCTTTGCATCATTACGACAGAATTATTAAATGGCCCTCATCTAAATCAACTAGATAATGCAAGTATATTGAAATATTTAAGATATAAGTGGTTTCGAAGACATTTTTGATACAAAGTATGCTAAACAATGTTTAGTAAACATGTTTGAAATTAGTTTACATATTACACATGCCAATAAAATAAGGCTGATCTCCAGACCCAAAAACAGGAATATATTTTGCTAAAGGTTTTCGAAGCGCAGAATCCACAGCTGGCCGCATAATTGTTTATCACGTAATGATTCCGAGATATCCTAATCTAAAAGTGCAAAATGCACCATACTTGTCCATTTTTAGTAGGTTTTTGTGGCGGAACAAAATTTTTGTTCGCAATTTGGCAAAACGTAGATTAAAGCGATATTCATCTGTTTTAAAATACTCTTGTAATTCCGATATTTTTTTTCAGCAAGTTATCGATGTGTTTGTTAAGGCACAATTATGATTTTTTTTTTCAGTTTTAGGTTCGGATATCTAGAAATCTTGACATGTTAGAGCAATGTGGCCAGATTTGGCTTGAGCCATTTTGAGTTTTACCAAATCCCGAACCATAATTTTCTTCCGATACAAACATTTACTGAAAATGGAAAAATACGGCGTTTTTTGCACTGTTAGGTTAGGATATTTAAAAATCTTGTCCTTATAGATAATTCACAGCCAGAAGGCTGATCTCATTTTGTTAGTTATTTTCATCGAATTAGACATTTGCAAAATTCATGAAAATTATATACCTTGACAAAAATTTCGATAACTAGATGAAAAAAAATCGAATTGGAATTATCAAAAAACCACTTTAAAGCAGAGGAATAATACTTCAATCTGCGTTTTGCCAAATTCTGAACAATAATTTTGTTCCGAGACATAAGCTTAAACGATGTTTTTTGCACTTTATGGCTAGGATATCTAAAAATCTTGATGTGATAGAACAATTGTGTTGCCAGATTTGGATTCAGAGCAATGAAAACCTATAGTCCTGGAAAAGTATAGTCCTGCTTCTGGTTATATAAAATCTATTATTGGTCTGCATTATTAATTATTGTTTTCTTAACAATGTTGGGGAATTAATAACTTGCAAATATGTAGAAATAACTGTATTATAAAATCTAGTAAACTGTTTGACACTCAATTGTACTCACCTGTACCCAGACAAACTCCTTGGAAGCTTATGGGACACCTTGATGGAGGTGGAAGCTAGAGGGTAAATAAAATTCAAAAAATGAAATATTTTTTTATCCTCCGGCCGCAAAACTCGATTTCTTGGCCTAGGGCGAAACCTTCGAGCACGAATTATCAAGGCCTACGACAATCGGATCAAAAAATACATTATTGGTCACGGGCGAAATATCGATCTCCGACGAGTGTGTCGTCTCACTTCGCTCGGGCGACAAACTTCGCAATCGTCGAAGATCGATCATTGCGCCATTGGCACGTAATGTAATATTATATATAAAATAGTTTAACAGTTCAGTAATAAATAAGTTTATAAAGGTTCAATTGCAATCTATTTAAAAGAACTATACATCAATAATAATTATTCTATACCAGAAATATAATAAAAGAATCAGTTCAATATTTCTATTTCTCCAATTGAAGCAGATTCCATAATAGATCACAGATAGTTAATAATACTAAGACAAATACAGACTGAATCAAAGACAAAGAATATTTGATAAATTCAATAAATATGTGCACGTGCTTTTGACTGTATTTTAAGTTTTTTGAGCATTATAAATAATACAAATTTCAAATCATACGCATTACTTGAAAATGTATTTTTAATAAATCATAATGCCTTAAGAATAAGTCTACTAATTGCCTATTTTATATTACAAATTATTTTCTTCTTTCAGAGTTTCTTGCCAACCCTTTTTTTGTATTATCCAGCAGGGACTTCTAAGCAAACTCTTTATCATTATTTACAGTTCATTCAAACAGGTAATATACAGCATGATATTTAACTAATAATTTTAACAATAAATGTTTTGTTTTGAGTATTTTTATACTATTTATTTATTAAGGAAATTAAGGAAGAAAAATTACTAACAAAATTGTTTTATGATACATTTTAATTAATTTCTGATGGCTACAATATTCTATCATTGTATAATTATGTTTTATTATCAAAGTATATTAAAACGTTTATATTAACGTTTTTGTACGATTTCAGCTCTGAACATAATAAAAACTTATTGTAGCACTAGAAAAATGATGATAACACGAGATTTCCAAAGTTCCGGAGAATTCCCTACACGTTAATAATATGTAAAAATAAACAATATAGATACCTTTGGCAGATTAATGTATTCATGTGACATTTAATATCATTTAAAATATTGTCCATATTCATATATTTCACTTCTATATATGTTAACTGCATCAAATAATTTCATTATTTCTTAATTTCCCGACTGATTTAATTAAATAATCCCGATATTGCTAGCTATTCATCATTCCTTTTCATTATAATGTGTAAATAAACATTTTATTTAATTCGTAAATAAGTAAATAGACGTAACAGTGGTCATCGAATAAAATATAACCTAATATCGAGCGCGTTAATTTATTATCTTATAGGTAAAATGTTGGTTTTGATAACTATTAGGTTTAATATTAAAGAGAAAACCCTGTTGAAGAACACAAAATAACTTCCTAGTGTGAAAGATATTTTTACACTTATTATATTTGTAATCGCTGGAGAGAAGTTTTTCTGTTAAATATTCAACCCAATATTTAACAAATCCAAAATTTAGATATGTGAAATTTATAAATTAACGCGCACAACTTGAACTGAAATCCTTCGTAGGTCTGTTTATTTATTTACTAGTTAATTAAAGTGTTATAAACATATAATGAAAAAAACGACAAAAAACTATCGGTAATTATGCAACAATTAAATATGAGAAACCAAATTGACAAACAGAAACATTATGAAAACATGAACATCAGGTCGAAGATGAATATTACCGCATTTATAATTAGTATCAGTTCGTAAAGTTTAGAATATTTTAAAACATTTTTATAACATCCTAGATGATCGAAAGCAAAACAGTTTAACGCATTATTAATCTATGGATGTTTTTTAGGTCGATTTCTCGAGTACGATTTTGGACCAGAACGTAATTATGAGTTGTACAACCAATCCACACCGCCAGATTACAATTTAACCAATGTAGTCACTCCAGTCGTTATTATGTATGGAATAAATGATATTATAGCATTTAAAGAGGTACACAGATATCCATCATGCAATATTTTAAATATATTATATGTTACAATGCTTCAAAATGTTCTAGAACCAAAATAAAGAATTTATTAAATATTTTTTAGAACATCCGAGAATTAGTGGATGCACTTCCTAATCTTGTGGCATGTGAAAGTGTGGAACACAGTAACTTCAATCACATAGATTTCATGAATGCTAAAGATGTCATAAACCTTGTGTACAAGAGGGTTCTCCAGATAATGAAATATTTTCCGCTAAATAATGCGCGTTTTGATTTAAAACATTTCCCTAAAAAGCCTTTTGGTAAATATTGCAAGAAGAAACAAATTAAATAATTTCATATACTAACCACGTTATGATAGCTTAATCACTGGTTTGATTAAGTGGAATTACTTGTTCTGTTTTAATTTAAGAAAGAATAAAATATAAAATGCAATAAATGATTATAAATTATAAAAACTTTGATACAAATATATTTTTTAAATGTTCGCTTATGTAGAAGAATTTAGTATTACTAAACAATTCATATAACTATGTTTGGTTTTATTATCACCTTCCCTATGTTATTACTATTCTAAATTACTGTGGAATTAATGAAGGGTTCACGAAGAGCAGATTAAATAAAAATCGCAGAGTGGAAAAAATAATATTAATGTTATTGCTGCATACAAATGAAATTTAGGATTTTTTAAAAAAGGGTATCATCAATAAAACAAATTCTTATCTTGTTCCATGTTTTATCCAAGTAGCATAATAATTGCCAGTGCGACAACTAACCAATATCTGTTTCGAAAATTCAATTAATTCTTCTTTTCCTCTATATTTGTATGCCACACTTCTTACTTGTTAAACAAAAAGTTAATTAAATATTCTATGTAGATAATTCAAATGCAAGAATTGTGATTAAAATTTCATGTTACACCTCATTATTTATTCTCAAAGTATACAAATAAATGATTTTGACGAAAATTTCAGAAGTTTTTCAATATTTAACGTGGATGCATTGTTTATCTTTTTTTAACATGCTTAGTAACACATTTTCTCCAAGAAAGCGATATTTATTTCCATGTTAATTTTGGAGAAAATATTTTAATTTCATAGTTCTCCTATTTTATAATATTTATACAATTTTTATATGAATTTTATACAATCGCTATATAAATATGAGTACTTTATAACAACTCTACATTATATTTATAGAACCATTTATTCTATGTGTAGTTTTTATTCATTTTGTATAAAGGAACTTTATAAAAATTTTATAAAACTTTTATCTACCTGGGTTTACATGAGCTGACATTTTTTCAGGATGCTGGAATATTGATCTCAGCCTCATCCGGAGAGTAATGAGGAAATGCTTACGAAGCAAGTCTGATTACTAACCAGGCCCTGAGCAGGATTTAATAAATTAGGTATTCCTTAATGTTTGATGACAATCAGTATCAAATAAGACAATAACTTTTATTAGGCATTTGTGGGGCCTGTCAGTTTAACTACACTGACAAACATTCTTAGTTGATTTGACTACTTTTTAACTACTGAAAGTATTTCAATAGGCCCTCAATGGAATTTTATAGGTTACAGTTACAACCATAAAGGACTTAAATCAACAAAAAATATAGTTATGGAAACGACATTTTGGCAGCTAATATCTACTACACTTGAAACATTATTTATAGTCTAACTACGTAGTACACTTAAAACTATTCAACATGCTGGAGCGATATATTTTTAATTTAATTTAGCAGAACTACATTTTTAGTTAATGAAATTCTAACCTCATATTTGTAAGCAGCAACCATAGAAATAAACCTTGAAAAATTTAATACTGAATTATCTTTATGTTTCACCTTTTTACAACAAGGTCATCGCAATTTGAGAACTGTTACATTTTTTTTATTGTTATTTTCCATTAAACAGTATCAATTATTACCGCTTATTTAAACAAAAATCATTGGAATCGGTAATCAAAGCACTCAACCGTCGAATAATTTCCAGTGATTACCATTTTTAATTGGATTTTTATCGTCGGAATCGCTCTTTTACACAGTTTTTTTTTCATAGATATTCATAATTTGTAATATTTGCGAGAGCTGCAGATCGACTTCAAAAGATGGCGCCATACTTCACATTTGTGTATGAAATGTACAGCAGTGGGCATGAGTCGTTTTCCGCCATATAAACAATATTTTCGAAACGTATACAAACAACGTGGTTCGTCTTACCAACAGCGAGCTGCTGCTTGAAAACGAAATCGAAAAATTGTTCACCCGACGGGTATCGAACTCACGACCTACGACTTCGTAGTCCAGTGCATTGCCGATTGAGCCACGAAACCGATTTTTCATATATTTAACATCTAAAATTGTCATTTTTAACATTTTCTTTACAAATATTTAAAAAAAAAACTCGCTTTTCCGGAAACGAAATAATTTTGATAGAGGACGCTTGAAAATATTTCAGCAATATTGAAAGTATAAAGAGTGACATTACCGTCCGTCGTTATTGCAGTTCACAGGTTCGTCAAATTTAAATCGTTTAATGATTACACAGGACCACAACATACATTTTTTGGGAGTTTCTTTTAATCACAGGTAGTGGATTTTATAGATTTTGGGTCGTTGAAAACTTGACGTGATGGCCCAAATCGGGCTGCGGATTCGTTTTCAGCGACCCAAAATCTATGAGATCCACTATCGTTGATTAAAATAAATCTCCGAATTTTTTTTTTTGCCGTCCTTTATTGATAAAACCTTAATTTGATTTTAACTTAATAATTACAGGTCCACAATAAAAACAAAATTCGTGAGTTTACATTAATTCAGAGGTAGTGGAGCTTATAGATTTTGGGCCGCTGAAAACGAATCCGTAGCCCGATTTGGGATAACACGTCAAGTTTTCGAGATATCCTATCCGCTAATTTCAATTTCCCGATACGATATTTCGAAAACCTGATATGATGGGCCAAATCGGGCAAATCTATAAGATCCACTACCTCTGATTAAAGGAAACTCCAAAAAATTTTTTTTGTGGTCCTGTGTTATTATTAAAAAGCCAGCATTAAAAAATAATCCCATCTATGCAGTCATTTATTAGAAATAATCGTTACAAATTTCCTATTACTCTTTAATGTATCCTAAAATTTAATAGTAATTTTGATCGGAAACAATGTCGTTCCCTATAATGTAAGAGTTATCCAAATTATCACATGAAATATCAAAAATTGCACAAGTTCTATCGGGGTTTGGTCATGAAATTTGAAATGTTCTTTGTCTTTTAACAAGTACTGGATTTTCCTAGGGTTGGGAAACCAAAGGGCACCGCAATACGTCGGTCTGGCCTGTGGGTCGGTCGATGTAATTAGTAGAAGTTAGTGAGGAATTTGTTCAAATGAAGAGTTGGAAAATTCAGCCGTCGTTAATGCGCATTACTATCTCGATAACTTCTTAAACTATAACAAAATTCCAACATTTTTGCCGAAAATTTCTTTTTACGATTAAGTAATCTTAATAATTTATTGGTATTGTCGTTGAATAAACATGCACGTATCAAGTTGCTATTACTAAATGCACTGTTTTGTTTACTTTTTGTTTATTTCTTATTTTCAATTATAAATTTTGTTGCATGTCTATATATTGTTTTGGTTTTTGATTTTCATGGTTAATTTTTATATATGTTATTTGCCTTTTTCTTTTTTTATAGATTTATTATAATTTTTCTTTAAATTATATTTGCATGCTAACAAATCATATTCATACAACAGTCCGTTCACGTCACTATTAAATCGAAATTTTATTAAGCATTTTTAACTTTTTAGTTATGAGTACAATTTTTCTTCTTTCTTTTTTCCCATTTTTCTTTTTTTTCGTTTTTTTTTCTTTTTTCATTGTTAATTTCACTACTCGTTCAGATTATAAATGTTTCGACAAGGCCTAGCGTTTTTAGAATCCGAGCGATTTCGACGCAGGGTGTTTAAAATGTTTAGAAATTTTCAAACTATAGCAATTGAACATCTAATGCAATTTGTAGGTATAATACGTTAACTATATTAATTTTGAAATGCACCTACGTTAAATTTATATTTACTAAATGCGCTTGATTTAGTCAAAAGTTTATTACACTTTATTACATTTTATTTCTCGTTGTCGATAATACTAAGAGACGACATCGCTGGTCATTACCAAAAATTAAATTAATTAATATTAAAGTATGAGTCTTATCGACTAGAGTATAAGATGTACGTGTTAAGCATTTCCGTGAAAGATTTGTTCCTACAGCATTTTTTGGAAGTCTTTAGAATCAGTGTTCCAGATCTACACGACAAGCCACTCCTCAGCACCTCGTCGACGATTTAATCTTTCGTCCGATCTACATCGGAGGGATGACTTCTTTATTATTGCCAGTATACCTAAGGGTACATAGACTAGACATATCATTGGAAGATATGCAAGATATCTAAATTAGATGCTCATTTCAGAATGTTGCATTGCTTATAATCAGAGAAGAATCACAAAAATATAATGATGATATTCAAGCATTTGAGAGGAGCATTTGACGATCTTCAAAGCTATTGTACTATTAGTAGCTTCAATAATTAATCAGATGATATTTTCCTTTGGAAGTTTACACAAATATGTTCTCACCGAGAAATGTATACTTCGAGTGAAAGTTGTTTCATTCCAGAGGATATTTATTCAATTCTAAATATTAAGACTACGATTAACATTTGATAGTAGCGATTGAATAACTTGGAATAGTTTTTGTAACCAGTAGTATGTTTATCTTTCTTTGTGAGCAATTCAAAATCCAAATTTTATGTCTTACCTAATCCATTTCTCATTCATGACTAAATTTTCTATTTATCTGTAAATATTTTTTAACACCCAAATATTCAGACTTTGGGACTTTCGGAAGTGCAAAATCGGAGATGCAGAGAAGAATTTCAAAAGCATCTCCTTATTTAAACGCATAAGTTACTTCATTTTATGAAAATGTTCGAATGCAGTGAAAGTCATCTATTACATATCGATTCGTATCATCTCATTAAAATTTATTTACCTCAGACGAATATCTTTTCAGGAATGTACGTAATACTTTCCTGCATTTGTTATTGAGTTAAGTAACTTTCTGCGTACAAAGAAAGGTAGATAGTACGTAAATAACATACTTTCCTGCAATTATAGACCATATTTACAACAATTGCAATTATAGAAACGGATGTCATGAACCCAAGTTCACGAACGTCATTTATGAGGTAAATATTATATCTTTATTGTTCCGTTCCAATTAAGATATTCCTACGGCACTGTAATACATTATTTCGATAATATTATTTATACTCTATTCTAAGAGGAATGTCTTTTTGTCGTTTCACAAATATCTCTTTCATTCACCCGAGATGCATTCTTATCTTATGACTAATCGTATTATGCTCTGATAGAAGAAAGAAATTCCTTTATCAGTTAATGTTTTCCAGTGGGAAATATATAATTCTTTACTAAACTAAATTTCTTAACTAAAAGCTACTTTTGTATGCGATTAATTACTTTGCTTAAATTCACTCAAAACAAATAATATTCCAAAATGAAGAAATGTGTCTCTTCCTAATTTCCTCATTATTCTAAAAAAAATGTCTAATTTTTTTTTTTTGTTTTGGGAGACGAACCTTGTTTACATAGTTTTCATAACATAATAATGAGAGAACGTGTCAAAATTATTGTGAGAAACGTATCCCAGCTGGTGAAATTATAATACTGGGTTAATTAACTACTGATAAATCTTGGCTTGCGTACAGTGTCAATGTAATTTCTACTATGAAATGACATTATTCAGCGATGCATATAATGATACTCATATAGTGTTTCAAAACTGAAATACAATTAAATTAATTACAATAGAGACATATTGTTTTTGAAAAGTATGCACCTATTAAAATATACTCCGTAAATTTGGATTCGAAACCTTTCTCATTTGTTAGAACTTGTAATGGCAGGGTTGACTAAATACACAATTTACAAAATAATACAATACTGCTTTTACACGTTTACACATTCAGTAATTATAAACTTATTCCTTTGTTCAAGTAAAATATATACTTCTCAAAGAGACTGAAATCTCGAATTATCCATAAAAGCCACAGCGTGTATTAAATATGTTATTATTGTATTAAATATGTTACCTCTTTACAATTTGACTTTATCTATTATAGTCTGAGTGTTTGGCATAAAATAATAATCAATTATTACTTTTAATAGAAAAAACTAAATTGCTACTGATTAAGAGATGTCCCTAAAGTATTAATTCACGTACAGGACAAATCGTCCAGATTTAACATTATAGGTTTCCCCAAGCGTACTTTTAACACACTCATCCTGTATATACACGATGATGAAGTGTGCAGACAATGAAGTGTCTCAGACAATGAAATGTCTCAGACAATGAAGAGATTTATTAATATTCTACTGTTAAATTGTCGGTATAAAGTACATCGCTGAAATATATATTGGAAAAATGTTGATATATACCTACTTGTAAGGGTCAGTTGTAAACTATGCGATGTACAATGAAGTACACATCTCGCGTAATCCATTTTTAAGGCTTCTTAACTTTCCTACACTCAACAAATAAAGGGGATCGCTTTCCCCTTATTAACTCAATCCTTACTAAAATAACAAGGATTCCTTCTTAGGAGAGCTGGATAACCTCGCTGTTATAAAAATTGGAATTTTGCTTAAAATTTTTGAAATAACAAGGAATCCTTGTTAAACTAGACTTGTTAAACAGAGATACAGTTATATTAGTACATGATATCATGCACGATACAGAAGTGATAAATAATTATTGAATTAACCAGTTTTATTAACTATGAAAGTAAAGTTACGTATAGTTGCTATACAAATATTATACTTAATAAGATCAATAAAAAATATACCGTTTGAAATGGCAAGCATGTACGTATGTATGAGACACCTCGAAAGTCTAATATACCTTTTACATTTAATTTAAATTTAATTCCGTAATAAGCTCGGTCAATGAAGTACATCAAATTGATTTTATCCAAAGTCATTAAATTTCAATTCTTAAATTTAATTAATTTTAATGAACTTTATTTATATTACGATATAAATATATAATGTATTTTGATTTAAATATTTATTATAATTTAAAAGATCTATATCAATGCAGAAATGAAAGAAAACATCCCTCCGTAGAAAATATTTTTATCTATCTTCGACCTTCGGTGGCTGAAATCTATTATCTCTTTTGATGATAGAAAATCTGTTACTGCAAGATCAAGTAATGTATTTCACCTTGAATAACTAATCGGTAAGAAATGAGCATAAAGAAATTCATAATGTAGGCCTATGAGATCTTGCTTTGTATTCGAAGAGTCGAATCGATGTTCAATTTCGACCTTTTTTTTCATTAGCATTATCTCTTATTCGAATGTATGCGATTTGTTTCAATAATTTTTTTGCATGCTTTTGAGATTCTAGCATAACTCGAGACGAGATTATGGGGTTATTTTGATGCGAAATTGAAGGAGCTTCAATGCTAACAAATTCAGGCATTTTTCTCTAATTTTAGTATACGCTTGAATGTTTTTAATGTTATTCAAGGCATATTAAATTAGTTTTCTAAGGTACATTTCACTTATCTGACTTGAAATGATTCAACTGATAGTATTAAATGCTCTCAGGAAACTAATTATAAAACTAAAAAGAAATAAATAAATATAAAACTTATGCTGAACAAAAAAATGAATGAAAAATGACACAATTTGTCCCCATTATAACTCCTCCCATTTGTTTTCAAAATTAATTTATAACCTTGTCTCGAGATATGCCAGATTCTCATGAGTATGTGAAAAAATGATTGGATCAAATGTCATAACTTGTAATCCGCGAATATGTTCAATAAAAAAGAGGTCCAAATTGAGAACCGATTCGAGTTTTCCATCATTTCACTTACGTTTGTTTTAGACCTACAAAATTTTAACGACTAATTTCACATCTTATAATAAACTTAAATACTTTTTAATATATTCCATAACCTTAGTCGTATATATCTATAAAAAGGAATTTGAAAAAGGGACTCCACAACAGAAAAATGCAAATCAGTCATTCCAAACGCCGAGTATTCGGGTGTGCTGTAAGAGCTACGAAGAGCCCAAAATAATTAACTTAACATAAATTCATTACTGATTAATTGTTTGAGACCTAAATCTTTTGTTTATCTAGTAACAGTAAAACTTTTATTGAAAGAGCTAGTACATTTCAGTCACTGATTGTGTTAGATAATAGTACTTTTCGATACAAGTGCGTATGTGTAAAGAACTTTACACATACACACGTGTGCTGAAATATTGTTTACGTACGGCTTTTCCGTGCGTAAAGTACAATCGAGTGCGTAAAGTTTACTTTACTTTACGCACCGAAAAGACGTACATAAACATATTTTCTACCGATATTTTTCTTCGTTTTTGCTTTTGATAAAGAGCAGAAATATTTATATTTAATGATTCCTATTATCGTAATATATACCATAATTTATATCATAATATTGGCAAAATAAATTATTGTGCATTCAAAATTAATGATTAAACAATAAACATATTCTTCGTTGTTCCAAATAATGACCTATTTTTACTGTTACTAACACCATTACTGAACGAATAATATTGTCTTAGTCATAACATTACTTTCTTATTGTTAATTGGACCAAGAAAACTTACTAGAACAATAAATTTGCCTTCTACTGTAGTCAGTTTTTTCTTGTTACTTTAACAAGGATTGAATAGTTGAGGCCGTATTCAATAAGGTAACCTTATTCAATCCTTGCACAATGATGTAAGGAATTTTGTTGAGTGTATGCAAGAAAATTCACTCCAAACAGTTTTTATCATTTGTTTTCCATACGATTGGATATTCATGAAATATTAAATTGAGATGTTTTCGAGGTTGCTCATTACGATAATGAAGTCCAAAATTCAAAATAGCCCATCGAATGTGGCGAACCAATTTGTGAATAATTATTGCGGCCGATTGCAGTCCTACACCCATCTTTTGGACTGCAATTTTGGAATGCTCTATTTCTACAGGGTTTTATCAAATACAGTGCTATTGTGCACGGTTCGTTCATACACCAACCTATTGAACAAAATAAAGTATAGAACCATATCCCGGGTAGAAATTTGTCCATTTTTTTTTACACTGTCCATTTCCCCTATATCTTTAACATGGTAAATAAGAATGTTATACAAAAAATGTTTTCATTTCTACCAGGGATATTGCTTTCAAATGGTTGGTGTATAAACGAACCATATACAATAACGCTGGGTTTAATAGTCCAGTACGTTTGAAAAAAATTGGTGTAGGACTACAACCGTCCTAAGTATTGTAATTTTATGAAATTTTTCATTTAGATAATTTAAGTCAGCTTAAGCTTGTGTAAAACGATGTATTAGATGCTTGGAAATAATTAATAATACGGCAAAATAATCTAAACTTCACTTTGCCAGTGACCGCAAAGGGCATTTAATTTGTAAGTTCGTTTTTCATTTAGGTTCCATTATATTGTTGCTTGAAAAAAGAGTTGATAATTTAATCGTGTATGTTATTTAATTCTCCCTGAATTTTTGTCATGCCCTTTTTATAAACTCCACATAAAGTGAAATATTATAATAGAGAAGGGGATATTTTTCGAAAAACGCAATGTATCGTTTACGTCGACAAATTTATTTTTGCCAGTGACCAATATGATAAAATATGAGATAATTTGTAATATATATATAAGAACACTGCATATATTAATTTCTCCATTTTATTAATATAAGAAATAAACATTCGTGCATACAAGTGACTCTTCCTTAAAATAGCTTGGAATTGCGATTTATTTTTACTTACGTACCACAAGGAATTACGTAGTATAAAGTAACTAACCGGGCATCACCGTGAGAAAAGTCGTGCTAACGTATCTTCCTCTCGTCTGCTGGTGATCTTTGCAACATGCATCTCTTTGCAGCATACTTACAACATGTCAGTCGTTTCCGATTGGCCAACGAGTTTCTTGAATGCTCACTGCGAAAACTCACATGGGGGCTTAAGGGGATTTTCGGTCAAACAGGTTAAATACCATCAAAGGTTTGCAATGCAAAGGAAATATTCTTGACTATTTTGTTCCTGATAATCCATATAGGTCGACGTTAAATGCCGAAAATCTCGGGCAGTAAAACCAGTATAGGAACTTATTCTATTGGTAAATTTATTCTATTGATCATATGAAAACTTCGAAATTTACCAATATGCTCCAGATTCTCAAGATCAAATACGTTCGACCCCTGGTGTTCTTAAAATACATAATATAATTCTGTACAAATACATATATAACATAATTGTGTACAAATTTAAGCAACAGAACTTTCATGTACATCACGTGTTATTTCTTCATGCTCTATTGTAATAAGACTCGGATACTCTGACGTCAGAATTGCTCGTCTTTGTCTCTAGTTGTAATATTGCATGAGGTCAATAGAAAACTAAGCATTATCGTTCAATAAATAAACATTTCCGTTAAAAAGAAAGGCAACTTTAACCCTTTGAAGTACGGTGTCCTTTCTGTAGGACATCTTTTTCTAATTCATTTTTGAATTTTTCGTCAAATCTTTTGTTCCATACTTTCCGTTATTTCATAGGATCCAGACACTTGTGCCGTTTCGATGACGGGAATATTATTAGCCAGTACGTTAAACAAATAAAAAAAAATTTAAAAATCATGTTTTTTGTAAATTTGCCGCCATTTTCCAAAAATCAAACATCATAGAACAAAACTAGTAACAAATTTGTATGGACAAAAATGCGTCAGAAAATATGGTTTTGAAATTTTTTGCTTATCTTTACGCAGATGAATTTCATTTGAAAAACATGACTAAATTATGGCCGTTTGGCAAGAAAAGACTAGTTATGAGATCGCTCTTCGATTGTCGCTACTGAAATTTACGAGAAATGACGTTTACCACATTTCTTTACAACAAGATTGAAAAAAACGCGATTTTTTAGCCACATTTGTTTATAATGCATTTTTAACTATGATACTCGGTTCAGATCATCTTCTAACCTATCAGAAACATGTTCCCGATTTTTTTACTTCAAAATTATACCTTCAAATATTTTGATTTACTTTGATATTCATTTCAAAATGGTGTCCAAACGTTGAAAGAAAGTTTTTGACATTGATGAAATTGCTATTATTTCGGATCTGCTAGGTTTTCTTTGTAGTAAAATCGTACAAATAAGTTTTCACAAGTTTTACATGATCTGTTTTGATTTACAGAAGAAGTAATATCCCATAAAATCCAATTTCAAGATGGCAACTGCTATGTACTCAGTAGAAATATGTGTATTTCATTCGAGTTCTGTTACAACTAAAATTGGTGTGAAATTTGCCAATTAACATTGCATCGGATATTAATGATTACGTAAATCAAAATAGGTCACACAATACTCGTAATAACTTCTTTGTATGATTTTATTACAAAGAAAATCTAGCAGATTCGAAATAATAGCAATTTCTTCAATTTCAATAATTTTCAACGTTCAGACGCCATTTTAAAATGAAAAATATAATAAATCAAAATATGTGAATGTATAATTTTGAAGTAAAAAAATGGAAAACACGTTTCTGATAGGTTAGAAGGTGATCTGAAATGGGTATCATAGTTGAAATTGCGTTTAAAAAAAACTGTGGCTAAAAAATCGCGTTTTTTCAAATATTTTTGTAAAAAAAATGTAGTAAACGTCATTTCTCGAAAATTTCAGTAGTGTCAATCTATTCGGATATAAGTGTTTCCATTTTTTGTAAATTTGCATGGTATAAATAAAACCCTTTACTGCGGCTAGTCTGTATATTGATATATTGACATTCTAAAAAGCCTTATGGTAAAAACTCACTGCATAGAAATGAAATCTCACTTCTAGATAAAATCTCGTTTTTAGTTACAGTGTCGATTGTAACTATATTCGGAATACCATCCGTCCAAAAGTAGCGCCAATCGTAAGAGCGATCTCAAAACTAGTCGAATATAGATGTTTCCATTTTTAAAAAATTTTTATTTTATACATAATACGATGCTAAACTCCACGCAGAAATTGTGCACATTTGAGACTTAAAGGGTTAATATGCGATGGTGTATTCTATAGATTTTTAATTCCTGAACACACGATTTTTGGTCTGAATGCCAAAATACCTTTCATTAAACGTACCAAAGCATACAAGCATACACAAATAAATGTCCCCATTAACGTTAAGAAGTAAAAAAAGTTAAAATTTAACGGCCTATTTCGACAAATATCACTGCTAATAATAACATTAATAAATATGTAATAAAATTAGTGAAACTATGTGAGCAACCACAAGATTGTTTAAATTTGTGAGATGGGGGTCTTTTGAAACTTGAATTAATAAAAAACGACTTATCTATAGCAAAAAGTGGGTTACCATCAATTAGTAAGTTTTTTACTAACAAATCGTACGAAAATACTAATTCATTAGTTGAATTCTACTAATCTACAAGTAGATGTTGCCTTTTTCAGTTTAGCAGTTCGTAGAATTATTAATAAATTAGTAGGTTTTAACTTTTTATTAGCACAAATGATTACTAATTCATTTAGTGACTCACTTTTGACTGTCTTATTGGTAGTTATTAACTAATTCAAATTTAGAGAATAGAAATGCAGAAATGTACAGATTTTGATAACACTACTAAATCAGTTCCCTCCATATATGTCACTAGAGAATTCATCACGGTACTAGAAACCTTATGACATTTTTTTTTGTGATGTCTTGTCTGTATTTTTTTCTAAACTTCATGTATACTATTACACCACAACATTGAGCCCTCGGAATCATAACAAAATGTTTTCTAATTCACCACACTCCAAAATAACTTCAAATTTTTTAAAATTCAAATGACAATATTCGATTCTAAATCTTTCCTTGAAAACTCGACAGCTTTCCTCGCATTTTCCTAGTACCTTCCTACTTATCTCAAGATTAGGCGAGGATGCGACTCCGAAGTGCATTTCCTCGTTGGGAGATTTACGAAATTTCTGTGCGTTTCCGTTAGCGACGTCTACGTCGCTCGTTTCTGTCTCTTTCTCGTCGTGTAATTCTCAACTTCCGAATCAGTTACCGCTTTCGACTACTCGTAAACGCGCTTACTGCCGGGACGCTTCACGAGAAACGTCGCCGGCGACGACATCGTCGTCGAAGCGCTTTCCGCTCGAAGACGACTAACTTTATTTGCAGCGTACGTCTAGGTACGTCTAGGTACTTTCCCTTCAATTAAAAACAACGAGATCGTGTCATTAAGACGTCCTAATAGGTACAAACTTTAAATCACTGCTTAAGGTCGAGTCGTAAGCCTATTGTTCTGTTTGAAGTTTTTCGATTACGATTTCTTCAGGAAGATGATTACTTCATAGTCAGGTTTTAGAAAGAAGTATTCAAATATGTATAAAAATTCGATGTATTCTTTATTATAATTAAGGTTTTTGATTTTTACTCAAGAATGAAAAATCTAATAATGAAGAATGTAATACTCCAAAGGATCTGACAAAATTCAGTGAGCAAAATATCATCTCAAAGAAATTCCTGCTTTCAGTCTGGAGGAATGCTAGAATTTCGTTCACTCCTCATATAAATAATAATTTCTAAAATAAATAAAGTCGAAGAAAAATCTATAAAAATTTTAAAAAATTACCCAGAAGAGTGATAAATCACAAATTTCTTTTGCAGTTATTTCCAATAAACATGATGGCATCGATACTCCAAGTTGTTAGAGACGAGTGTATACATTGAATTCTGTACCATTCGGGTGGAAAAAACTAAACAAAAATGCGCAAAATCCAATATTTAAGCGATATTTTCATATATTTCGCCGCCATTTTGAATTTAACAATATTCTTTTTCACTAGTATTGTAATTCAGCGATTTCTACACTATTTGCTCTTGAAAAATAAGAAAACACAAAAAAAATGTACACGATATGTTTGCATTTTTAGCAGCCATTTTGTGTTCCACCATTTTGTTGTAGTATCGTTGTCTGTGTTCGATAACTTTATATCGATTTGAAGTATTAAGTGTGCATTCCCGAACTATTAATGACTATATATATTATTAATTGTCACTTCATTAAAGTTAGAATAATCGGAAAGTGCAATTTTTACGTTAAAAGGTTAATCAAGGGAAATTCCAGAATGGTCCATATGGAAATTGAAGATAAGGTCGGATGTGAATAACTTTGGAAATTTGGAAAAACAAGTGAATTGTTGAGGTCGATAAACCTTTTTGAATTTGGACAGGTAACCAACAAACATGGTTATGTCCCAAAATTCATTAAATGAAAAGTTATTTTTTCTGTTTATAAAAAAAAAGATGTTTTGCATTTTTCGATATTGGACACCTTTAAGATTAGAAGTTATTAAATTCAGTCTCCTTTAAACAATAAAAGAATAAGTACGTGAATATTCACACAAAATTCTTTTTTTTTTCTAAAAACTACAGTGATATTTTTTACTTCTTTTTTTTCTCTTTTTTCAATTTTTCTGCTTACTGAGCGAAAACTCAATAAAATAATTTTTTACAGTTCCAAAATTCAAAACCGGCTCACAACAATTTACTACAGGTAAGCAGAAACAAAATTTATCAAATAAAATCTAAATTCAAAATCCCAATAAAACCGAAAACAAAAGATGACAAACTGACAAGTTTTTTAGAAATATCAAAAATTTTTTTATTATTGTAATTTTGTCACTATAATATATATTATTTTGTAATTTTTTCATATACAGAAATATATTCTGAAGAGGGTCAAAACAAATGACCGAAACTTCAACTGTCTAATTTATTTAACACCAATTAAATCTGACATACAATACAAGAACAATCAAAGAACATTTCACTTACGAAAGAGTCAGAAAAGAAAGAAAGATTTATTTATTTTTTTATTAAATTGTAGTTTTCGATACAATTGTGTAAAGTTCTACAATACCCAATGCATTTTAAAATGCGATTAAATAGGACCAATGCGAAAAGTCGAGTGTTTACATTTGTGTATCGAACACTGTTATTTCTGCAGTATACGTATTTAATTCGAAAATTATGCTATAGAAAAAAACTATTCGATACTCGGTTCTCCCTTTTTCAGGCTCATAAAGTCGAATTTTACGCATAGGGGAGAGTGGGGTACAGTGTGTCGCAGTACACAGTGTGTCACGCTCGTTTTCTCGGCCACTAGATGTACAAAAACACTGAAACTTTTTATATTGAATAATTTTATATAATAGTTTCAGTTAAATGTATGTTTTCGTCAATAGTGAACTGTGTTAAAATGTAAGTAATGATTATCGGTTTTGAGCAGTGGAAAGTAAATTTTTTGCACTCACGGGAATTGAAAAATCTAACCTCACTTTCTATATCGGCTGATATTTTTGGTTTTGTTGTGAAGGAAATCTATCAAGGTATCGTTTAGTACTCTTATTTTATTGATTTTTTATGTCTAATGATAAATATTTATCCTAAATGAAGATTGTTGCATGTGGGGTACAATGTGTCACTGAACTGTGGGGAACAATGTGTCATAGTTAGAAGTTAGGTTTTCAGGTAAGATATAGAAGTTATTATCTATTTTTTCTATTGTAGATACACAACATGGTACGTGATAAGAAACGTACAAGTACGAAAGGCACTGTTGAAGGGCATGTTATGAAAGAAGCGGTGTTGAAAGTGTTTAATGAAGGCTACAGTTGTAGAGGAGTCGCACAAGATTTCAACATTAATCGAACAACTGTTCAACGCTACGTTACTAAAGAAAATGTGATACTGATTGTTATTAAAAGTGTTTAATTTATTATAATAATAAAATTTGCTTCTTAGACTTCTTTGACACATTGTGCCCCACGTATTTCTTTTTATGACACACAGTACCCAACTACCTGACACAATGTACCCCACCGGTGGGGTACAATGTGTCAAAATAAGAATTTTTTTCAAAGCATCTTTTTAATTATTTTACCTTCTTTAACTTAAATAATTTGGTCATTATTGTATACTTGAAACCATAAATATCCTTCATCAATGGTATTTTTTACTTATACTACTCTGCATTTAAAGCAATAATTCGTAGAAACAAAAGTGACACACTGTACCCCACTCTCCCCTACTACGAAAAAAATATTGTTACACTTAATAAGGGGATATGTAACAGGGGATAAAATGTGTTGTTCTACGTAAAAATCCATTAGACACGTGTTTTTTCTTTTCTGCCATGTAGGCATTTGCTTACAAGATATCAGCAATAAACAAATTTTATTAATAATGTGACATTTCACAGTACAAATTCATTAAATGGAACTGAAAATTGATACTTATGGCATTTGAGGATGCTGAGTTCGAATCCGTGATCTAAAATGCAAAATTCAAAATGACGGATCCAATATGGCGGACAATAATTTTGAACAGTTATTAAATTTGTTTAAAACGTATTACTTCAAGGTTTTTTAAGTCGCTGAATTCAAGTACACGATAAAAAATTCAAAAGTCTAAATGTCGGATCCAAGATGGCGGACATTACTTTTGAAAATTTGTTCAATTCGCTTAAAACTTATTACTTGGGAGTTTGTGGGGTCGCTGATTTTGAATATATGAACAAAGATGAAAAATTCAAATTGGCGAGTTCAATATAGCAGTCATTACTTTTACGAGGTTATTGATACTCTATAAAGAATAAAATTTATGCGAATTTTGCAAAATAAAAAAGTCTTCCAACATACTTTATCATTGGCAACTTATTCTGTTAAGGTTTTGTTTAATTTCTATATTGTGATTTGAAATTGTATAATATGTCGTTTAATCTGTAGCATTACAGTTGTGTCCCATTTGATGTCCCATCAAAATTGATAATTATTATTCCTGTGTACTAAATTTACTACTTTTAATTTTGATATCAAGTAACTTATTTAAGCACTAGGTAACCATATTTGCTTCAAGTTGAATATTGAACATTTAAATAAAAGATTTTACCCCCGAGTAAAGATTTACCCCTGAGCAAGATAAGTTTTAAGCGAATTCAATAACTTTTCAAAAGTAATGTCCGCCATCTTGGATCAGACATTTTGAATTTTGAATTTTTTATCGGGGATTCGAACTCAGTGACCCCAAAAACCCTAAGTATAAAATTTCAGCTTAATTTGGTGAATTTGTACTGTGAAATGTCACATTATTTATAAAATTTGTTTATTGCTGATATCTTCTAAAGATATTTTGCTGCCCATTGGCAGAAAAGAAAGAACACGTAACTAATGAATTTTGATAGAAAACAACATATTACATCCTCGTTATGATCGGCGGGGGACAGTTGGCAGTCTCCCATTATTAGCCATTTTTTGGAAAAGTATAATCATTGTTTTATTTATATTTTCTCAGTAATTATATTTATAGTGATCTCATATTAAAATTTACGTTATGTATGCTCTCAAATTTGTAAAATTTATAAAACTTGATCTTTTATTTTTTTTTATTTGCAAAACTTAATCACCTCTATTCCATATATGGGTCTACTCTTTATTATATTATAGCTGTAGAATTATGATTTCTGCACTGGGTAATTATTTACAACAAAATATGAACATTTCAAAATAACGTCACTCGTTGTATTAAACAAAATAATTGCGTGCATTTGACAAAGGTACGCAGAAAAAAATTGTTCCACATAATATAAATAGAATAAACGTCTCTAATCGAGAGAGTAATCAATCTCGGCCAATCGTGATTTTGCAAATTATTTCCAAGGGTGTTCTGTAATAACTTCGAGCACGTTTGAAAGTATGCTAGTTTGCAATTAAGAAGAACACATTTCTCAATAACTTGTCGAGGATGCGCGTGAGGGGTCACCGTTATAGGATCGAGGAGAGGTTTATAGTTTAACTTGGAACTCATTGCAATAATAAACACGTACGTTTAGAGTTATGTACATGTACACAACGTAAACGATTGTGCTTTGTCAACAAACCAAAAAATGTTAGTGCATTGAAAAAGGAATTAGTGATATTGACTAAATATTGGTGTCGATTAGCACCTAAAATACAACTACACATTAGTACTTCCAACTAAATCGTGATACCGATTCAACATTTAGTCGATGCAACTAAAATATAGTTAAAATTACTTAATATTTAGCTGCTAACAGGCAACCACATATTTGATCAATATTACTACATTTTTTTCTCAGTGTTCTAAATTTGTTGACACCACAATATTTTTTTCTCCGTCTAATTAAGAAAATAGCTTCCACTGTTAATTAACAATATCGAAATATTAATTAATGTAAATTTATGATATCCACGTTCCGAATTATAATTGAATTTAATGGTATATGATTTAATTCAATTAACATGTTATAAAAGTAACCCATTAAGTCTTGAATAGACATTTTTTCATCACAGTTTTCAAGGATTGTATAAGCAACAAAAGGGTTTGAAAAATGTCGAAGTAGACATATTTGTCATAAAATTAACTGAAACCTCTGAATTTTTTAAAACATTTTTCAATTTTTCCATATTTTGAAATTTTGAGTGTTCAAAAATTCCGACAAAATGTCAGCGTATTCTTTGAGCAATGCAAATAACTTTGTCTTCGGCAACATTTTTTTGTACATCCATCATTTTCAAATAAAAAATTTAAACTCAAATTAAAACTTTTCGACAACTTTTCCCAGATGTTTTTTGTAGGAATTTTTTACTTGAAAATAACATATTTTCGGAAAAAATGTTATGAAACATAAAGTTCTAACAATTGATCAGATAATACCCTCAAATTGTGTCACATTATATGAATTTTTCAACAATTAATCAAAATTTTCAAATCAAAATTCCCAGACAAAAAATGTAGAAAAAACCGTCGAAAAATTTTTCTTTTTAAAAGGTTTTTTATTTAAATTATAGAATTTCGAAAAAAATGTTGCTGAACAAAAAAATTCCTGAAATTGTTCGAAGAATACGATGAAATTTTGTAGAAATTTGTTTTGAAATTAGCAATGAATTTTAAAAGAATTTTTCTGAATTAATGATATAGAAATATATTTTATTCGTATATATAATACTAAAAGAGGACGATCGAGGATGACAAATCAAATCATTAAGAAATATCAATTTGATGTATATAGTACTTATCTAAAACCGATTGACTTTTTTCCTTCCACTTGGAAAACAAAATTTAATAATGGCTTATTATTAAAAAGTGTAATCCTGGAATATCAGGTTTTGACGTTACCTCATAATGGATTTTATATGCTCCAAACATGTATACGAAGCATTTCTCTTCCCCTGCAATCAACGCTACTAAAAGTTTATGTTTCATCTCAACGCAATATTATTACTGTACAAGCCAACAACTGGAGAAGGAAATTATTATTACGCTTATACATTCGTAACTCAATCAAACACAGTTCTCTGCGTCATATATTTACTATATTCAGAACGTAAAGAAGAAGAAATACTGTCCAAATGAGTTTTTGCTTCAATTTTAATCATAATTTATTAAAGGTCGCTTCTGTTTCATCAGACGTGCAACTCAGACATCAGAGAGAAGTGGATATTTATTTTATATCACATATAAATTGATTTTGTTTTAAAAAGTTATTAATTTCACTTTTGTTAATAAATAATTAGTCGGAAATAAATAATTATTCTATTTAATTAGCAATGATTTGATTTATATGTGAAGTAAAATCAATATTTATATTGGTGTTTTTTTTTATAACGGGGAATTTATTAAGGTTATGCTTTAAACCAACTGAATATTTGCAACTGCGAAGATTCACTAGACAATTAATACTTTGCTTGCGGTACAGGAAAATTTTAAATAAGTTTTTTCCATGGCTGTCCTAATAATTGTGTTACCATTTACCTCTTTCTGTATAGTTTATTAATACATTCGTCATGTCACAAATTAACAATCTGCTTAAATATTTGAGAAGGAATTGTCATACACAATACAAAATGAATTTACTTACCGGTTGATTATTACTTTGAAAATTAGAATGATAATTTTATTTCCACGTTAGTTGATAACGTAACTTCCAAATTCCCCATTTTCCACTTATCTTAATACTCTTATTTTAGTCTTTCTTTAAATGTAAATAAAATATACCTGCGCTTTTACTATTTGCGTTAAAAAATAGTGTACATCATGGTGTTTAACGCATAAGATTTTTATTTAATACGGTGGGCCTGGGGCTGGACACACTGAAGTAAATTTACTTGACAAATTCAACTTCCAGTGAGAAGTTGAGTCGAGAGTAGTTAAAAGAAAAAATTTTGTTTGCTAGTATAACTTTGTTGATGTTGTTAATTTTACTATTTTTACTATAAGTTAATATTATTTACCCAATAAACGAAAAAATATTCTGAATGATGGAGATCCAGGAATCGATACTATGCATAAAACTAAAAAAGGCATGCACTAATTTACTAAAAAAGCAACCGCCAATAGCTGCGATAAAAATAATTCCACTAAAAAAAATTTCCAGAAAAATTCTTAATTGATTCAACTACTTTTTGACTATGCAGAGTAGTTTGATACGCTTCAAGAAAATTTTCTAAGTTGCAGTACAACCGTAAAGATTTTAAATCAACTAAAAATGTAGTTCTGCTAAATTCAATTAAACATATATCGCTCCAGCATGTTGAATAGTTTTTAGTGCAGTAGGTAGTTAGACTAAATATTTCATTAAATATCAAAAATATTTTTAAATGGAGTAGAATTAACTGCCAAAATGTCGTTTCCACAACTATATTTTTTGTTGATTTAACTCCTTTATGATTGTAAATATAACCTATAAAATTCCGTTGAGGACCTATTGAAATACTTTTAGTAGTTAAAAAGTAGCCAAATCAACAAACAATTTTTTCAGTGTAGTTTGCGTCCGAAGATTTCACTCTAGGGCGCAAAATCGAGTTCTACTACCGGAATGTTAAAATATATATTTTCGTATCATGTGTAAAATGAACCTTTACGGCCGCATATGATCAACATTTTGGACCTACTGTGAAATATATTAAACTTAAAAAATAACTTTTCCAACCTTTTTACAGATAAGAGTATTCTTGTTGGAATGTTGCATTATCATTATTCTTTAAAGATAAATTTTACATACACACTACGATTATCTCCGAGTATCTCCACTTCCGTAATTCGACTTCAATTTTACGTAAATAAGATATCATTAAGAGAATAACTCGCCCTGAGAGAAGGTGAAAAATATGTATTGGTGCCCTATTTTGCGATTTCGGAAACACCATCGTTGTGTTATACTGTAGTATATTTTTTTATCTGTGCAGGAATATATATTGATTAGTTTGTTTACGAATCAAAGTATAGTAGAATCCCGGTATATTTGCGTCTCGCTTTTTATTTACGTTCCAGCATATTTGCCCAGTTCCATCTCGTTATATTTGTCTGTTGTCACTCTTTTTTCCCCACCTTGCGCGCTGGAGCCTCAGAAAGGGCCTGCTGTTACGTCACGAACGTAACGCAACTGAAGAGAGTGGGAGAAGAGGCGCTCCCCTTCTTTTGACAAATAAAAGGAGACGAAAGGGGAAGGTGATGAACCGAGCGGGCAAATATACCGGGACTCTACTGTATTTGTTATTAGACAATATACCCAAGGAAATAAGCGGATAGTGGAAAGTCGATTATTAATTAAATTAGTAATAATTTTTACTAATTAATTAGAAATATTTTACTACTTACTTTTCAAAATTGTTACTAATTGAATTAGTGACCAACTTTTCATTCCTTCATTACTCATGTTTTAATAAATAACTCGTGCAGTATAATAATATAAAATTAATAATTGTTAAATTATAATAAATAATAATAAAATAAATAATGAAATGAATTTTTTTTGTACCAAAATTGGTCACTTTCCTTACAATCACCCATATCAGGTTTCCGCTCATTTAGACGACTTACTTTCTCCCGATCTCTTTCACCTCTGACATAGAATCCCCACTTCTGCTCACCAAGAGCCCGTGCACTCCTATGGTCTAGAGTGCATAGTGTCAAGGCTAGCAAGGGCCACTGACTCCGTCTCAACTAGCTACTCGAATTTGTGGTCGACTTCTTCGTCAGTTTCCGGTTCCACCTCAAGTCCCTACTTTCTAGCTTCCTACGTTCTACGACTCCTTTTAGACGGCTACATTTCCTCTTGCCCTCTGCTTGGGTGATTTCCCTTCCCGCGGGGCGGTTACCGACCCCTTCGATCAGTTCACTCGTTGTCAATAATGGAGATTAAGCACGTGTAATCTGCCGGTGTTTGTTGGCAAGGATTGTAGCATTATTAAGTTAGGTTGCCCTATTAGATGTGTGATCGAACTCGGTGGAGCTATTCCAGTTCCAAAACTGATAATTACGATGCGAGAAGCCAAATTATACGGTGAATGTTGCGACTGTTTAGTGGATTAGCACGATCGTAAATCTGGCTACCCTTCTGATTGTGTGGATTCAGGATGTGCACCGGATGTAAATCGAATTTCGTTTGTTGTATCGAAGGTGATACTTACACCGAATGTATTATTTAAATTTTTAACAATAAATTGTAGTTAAATTCTATTTTATTTTCGTTGACGAATTTCTTCCATGCATCAAAAATAATTTTTCGTTAAACAAAATGAATAAAATCCTTAAGGGGATCTTAAAGAGCTCCACCTCGATATTGACGGTATTCTAAAGACCAAGGAAATTAATTGAAAACTAACTAAGAATTTTCGGAAACCAATGATTTTTACTGGGGTAAGAGCAATTGAAGGTCAAATGTATAAAATCAAGTTAATATCGAAGTGAACCAGAGAATTTATTCGTCTTTACGGTTGCTGAATCCGAATCCTTTGTCCGTTTGTCCTCATCCAGTTTCGGTAAAGGGCAATTGAAGGTCAAATATAGGAAATCAGCCTGATATTGATTTAAATTAGTATGTCGGGTAAGTATGCTAATAAATGGGCGGTTAAACAGTTTTTACACTTTGGTCGATCATAAGTTTTTAATTTTTTTATAGGTATAAAGTTTTAACACCACTATTGAAATCGTTAAGCTTTATACTTTTTATTAGTATGGGCAACAACTCTATATTATACACTCGGTATCTATTCATCAGATATGGTCTACTAAATACTATGAAGTTATACATTTAAAACAATTTAATTAAAATTAGAATTTTGTGACGGACTTGCTTTGTAGAGGACTATAAGTTCTTGGGGGTTTACGTTTTAGCTGGTAAAAGTTACATCAATATTCAGTCATTTTTACAAAAAAAAATGTCAATTTTCTCCATTCGACAAGTATGTCCCAATATTACATTCTGAAATGGTAATATTTCCAATATATGTTACTCTATGTGGTTTAAATTGATATCGTATTGATTACTTATATTTGACATTTGGCTGACCTTGACACAGATTTGCCGTAGCCAAACGAACATCGAAATCGGATTCGGTGACACCAAAAATATATAAATATGGCAATTTAATTTTATAGTAAATTGGTTATCTTTATTTGACCTTGAATTGTCCTTGAGCTAGACCTGGTGAACACTAGATGAAGAGAAATAGACAACGGATTCCGAATCAACGACCGCAAAAACATGAACACTGGTTCACTCTGACATTAAATTGATTTTATACATTTGACCTTCAACTATCCTTGACGTTGACTGTATGAGGGCAAACATATACCGGATTCGGAGACATGCAAAACTAATAAATATACCGGTTTACATTGATATGGAATTGATTCTTGATATTTGGCCTTCAATTGCCCTTGACAAAAACCTGATAAGGTCAAACGGACACTGGATTCCAATTCCGCGACCAAAAATACATACAGTTAATATGGTCTGATCATTTGAACCTGCCACTTTTATTTAGATAATAAAATCAACTATTTCGTTTTTTAAGTGGACAAGAATTTTTTAATGTTTAACAAGTTTTTTGTGTATATACGATGACCATAACACGATCAAAAAAACAAAAAACATATACGTTTAAACAATATAACACTTGTACAAACAGGTATACAAACATAGTGTAAATAGTTTAAAAGGACATTAAAATAAATTAGTAGAAAAAAAAGGTCGAAATATACATATATAAATTGTTATGCCTACTAATTTATTTTAATGTCCTTTTAAACTATTTAAACTATGCTTTTATACGTTTAAGTGTTATATTGTTGAAACGTATATGTTTTTTTGTTTTTTTTTGTTTTTTGTTCGTGTTATGGTGACCATTTATACACAAACATTTTTTTAAATATTAAACACTACGGTCGACAAATTTAAATAATTTTAAAAGAATTTTTTAAATTTATTTTTCATATATGCTTTATTTTCATGTACACTTTTCTTGAAAACTATTTTCATTTCCTTTTTTGTTTACATACTTTTTACGATTAATTTCTTTTGTTCATGAATGAAATTTTATTAAATTTTGAATTCGGTAGTGTCGTCTATATACATATGAACTAGTAATCATTCTTATTGCTTTTTCTGTAAATTATAATAAAGTTTTATATATAATATAAGTATTTGTTATTGCCTTTATTCACATGCATATTCTAAAGAAATTTAAAAAGAAATACTAAAAAATGTAAATATAAATGTCGGCTTTGTCCTACAAATTGATTTGATGAATGTTTTCCTCGACGTTTCGAACAAACCCGTGTTTATTTTTATTATATGTACTTCTATACAACAACATCATTTATTTAAAAAGAAATACATTTTAAATTAAAATTAAATGAAAAAATTCTGTGAAACCATTCAAGATAGTAAAACGTGTGTATATTTGTCAAAAAAAAACATAAATTTAATCTATAGAGACAATGGATACTTTTTTTCTTAGAGAATCTTTCACATACATAAATCCTGTTACGCAATTTTTGTTACGACTCGCATTACGACCGGCAGTTGCGCTTGCGAATACTTTCGCGAATGCCTTCCTCTTGTTCCGCTCCGGTATTTCGACCGACTTTGATGAGTACTGTGACACTTTCCGCATACTGCAATTACATCACAATACATTTCATGTTTGTTTTTTTTTTAATTTATTTATACACAAACAAATATAAATAATTTTCTTTCAAGTTATTAACCCACATTTAAAAATCTACTAAAGTTGAGAAATATTAGTTTGTTAAATTAACTAAAAAGATTACAGTTCTACATGAAATAAACTTCTGGTTACAGTTTATTGCATGAGATTTTCTAATGAAATGTATAGAAATTTAGTGGCGAATATGATTTGCTAATACTGTAAGACAGTTTACGATGAAAATCATTTTTGTAAAGTATTAAATTTCACATATTCAATCAAAAACTACGTATGCGACATCGAAACATACGTTCATGAAATAAATTTTGACTCCATACAGTTCGAAATCTTGACTCTTTCACACGATCAAAAAGAAAATAATGATAAATTTAAGTTGCATGCAAATCCACGGCAATAACTCATCACGGATTTCGCAAGCGCAGGCCGCAATTAATTTTCCCCGGTACTCCAGGTATATCAACGGAAAATTTCCTACGATTCAGTGTGATTTAAACGTTTGTATTACATCTATAAATGATATTTCAAATAGCCTAAATTAATACATGCGATCGTCGTATTTAATGGGGTTCGAAAACACTGGAGATGATGAAAACACCAGTTTAAAAAAAGGCTATTTCGAAAATACAGACACGCAGCGCTGCTGTAATTATTATGAGCTGTAAGTAAATAAGTGAACACTTCACAATGCAAAGAAAGAATCTAACATCATTATCAATTAATTTTATTAATGACACGTTACTTCACTGTGGTAAAGTACTTAAGCACGGTTCTTGTCATATTAAAGTCGGAGTGCGCGACGATCGTTGCGCAACTTCCTGAGAACGTAAGTTAATAGATGATGGTTAGAATTCCACGTTAATAATAGCTGTATTTAAATCAAATTAAAATTGCATCTACTGTTGACAAATTAATATGATCCTCTTTCACCGAATGGATAACATTCTTTTTTTTCACTTGCTATTTTCATCCTTGACGATTGTTCATGTTATACAGTGATTCCAAACACAATAGCATTCATAACCATGTCTTCGAATTCATTGATGGATTTTGTATAATTTTCAATATTTATACGATGAGTTTATGTCTGTTTAATATTTAATACTTACTTGTGGATGGAAAAATAATGATAGTTAAGAAAAACCTTTTTTATAGGAAAATTTGAATTTACGCACAGGAAAAAGGCGCACAAATTTTACGCATTCTAATTAACAAAATAGTACTTTTCGGTCCTAAGCCGTAAAGTTCAGTTTTACGGACCGAGTGGCGAACACTATTTTTTGATACATTGTTCGCAACTTTTAGGCACTTGACCGACTGTTTTTAGTTCGTAAAGTGCGGAGATTAGTCCGTAAAATCACACTAAAAAGTAGACACTTTACGGTCACGTATATCACAAAGTAATATTCGATACTGGAGCGTAAGAATTTTACTTTACGATCCCTATCTAATCGCATGTTAAAATGCGGTGCGCAAAGTCGAACTTTATGCACTCGTAACGAAAACTACCATTGATATCGCTTGATGTAATTTCTCTGTTTACAAATGTTGTTCCAGAATTAGCTATTTTCATTTTAGAAAAGAAATGGAATTTTCAGAATAACGGTCTATTAACCCATTAAGGACGGGAGACGCCGATATTTACGTTCATTTTCGACCTTCATTTTTAACAGGAAATAAGATTAATATTGACTTGAAAGTGTCGATCCTACCATTTTCGAGTATGCTCTTTCGATTGGCGTGGTCAAAACTGCATTTAAATTCCTTTAAATACCAATATAGAGTATTTAAAAAAAAATTAACAAAATTTCGTGTGTTTTGTGAATTTTTTTTCGTAGCAATAATGTTGCCAGATCGATGCCTTTCTGCAATCAAAAGTGCACAAAATATATGAACTTCAACTAGGAATTTTTTTGTTTTGCCTCGAATCAACCTAACCTCTTCAAAACGTCAATATCTCGAAAAAATAAACCTAATTCTATCAATTATGAACATTATTCATGAAATTAATACTTTGATGCGAAAGCATCCAATAAATTTTTCGACCGCTTGAAAATATAAATTTAATATTTGAATAGTCTTGGTATATGTCGGTCACTTTACTAAACGAAATTAAGTTAAATTGATTTTAAGTGTCTACTCGGTTTTCGATGGAAAACACATTTGACATATTAAATGTAAGAAGCCGGGATTTGTGTAATTATCGCCGACAAAATCTCTGTTTAAAACGGGCTGTATAAGTACGTATAAAATAATTATTATTCATGGATTTTGTTTCCCTCTAGCGATAATCAATTGAACTAATGTCTATTGTAAATATTTTGCGTTTCGTCCCGAGATCTCGTGATGGACTCTTCAGTAAGGCTAACACGAGAATCTCTGCCTTAGACGCAAAAATGGTTTTGTAAATAATTTGAACTTTAAATAAAACTAAACAATGAAGGAAATGTTTAGAATTATTGTAAGCAAATCTCGGGACGAAACGCAAAATATTTACAATAGACATTAGTTCAATTGATTATCGCTAGAGGGAAACAAAATCCATGATTAATAATTATTTTATACGTACTTATACAGCCCGTTTTAAACAGAGATTTTGTCGGCGATAATTACACAAATCCCGGCTTCTTACATTTAATATGTCAAATGTGTTTTCCATCGAAAACCGAGTAGACACTTAAAATCAATTTAACTTAATTTCGTTTAGTAAAGTGACCGACATATACCAAGACTATTCAAATATTAAATTTATATTATTCATGAAATTTGCATATAAACATTATCGCATGATTTTGAGTTATTTCTTGAAATATGGTCGGCCATATTGAATCCACCATCGTGAATTTTAAAAATCTAGCCTCAAATCGGTGAAGAACAACCGCAAAAAAAACCGTATACGCATTTCATTGCGATTTTGAAGCATTTTATTGAATTTCAGTCCACCAAATTGGATACGCCATATTAAATTATATAAATCTATCCTCGAATTGCAGATCAGCAACTTCGGAAACCCCTGGACCTCCGTTTTAGGGAAAATAATACCACTAGAGCTGCGAATTTCATCAGTAATGTTCATAATTGATGGAATAAGGTTTATTTTTTCGAGATATTGACGTTTTGAAGAGGTTAGGTTGATTCGGGGCAAAACAAAAAAATTCCTAGTTAAAGTTCATATATTTTGTGCACTTTTGATTGCAGAAAGGCATCGATCTGGCAACATTATTGCTACGAAAAAAAATTCACAAAACACACGAAATTTTATTAATTTTTTTTTAAATACGCTATATTGGTATTTAAAGCAATTTAAATGCAATTTTGACCACGCCAATCGAAAGGGCATACTCGAAAATGGTAGGGTTGGTCACTTTCAAATCAATATTAATCTTATTTTCTGTTGAGAATGAAGTTCGTAACTGAACCCCTCTTTGAGTATACGCAGAAATTTGATACACCGCTCGTTCCCAAATCGTGTCAAGAAATGTTGGAAATCATCATGTAATAGAATAGTTTTCATATTTTACTTTCGATTGATGATGATACCAAGTGACCACTAAAAGCGTACATAGTAAATTCAACGTAGTAATGGAATGTTGATCCACTTTCAAAAATACTCTCCACATGATTCCTAACGATCATGTCTAAAGTTATAAATACTATTTTCGAGTGAAATCAAGTTGAAAGCATCGTACCGACGCAGAAAATACGCGCGATAATTCGACAGTATGTCTCCAAACATTTCCTATATAATTCATTTGAGGAATCGAAATGGTCCGCAGTTGGGCGCCAAATCTCCTACATGAATTAACCATGAAAACATCAACATTTGTCTGGCCCCTGATTTCGCAACTCCGACGGCGGCGCTGCCGCAGCCTCCGGGTGTGACGTAAATTGAATTTAATCTCCCCAGAATTTATCTCCCCAAGCTACTTAACTTCTCGAGAGGTCGTCAGAGCTTCGTTTTCGAAGAGCCCGACTCTGCGATTCGATTACCCGGAGGTTCGCCGCGAGCTAGGATGCAAAAGTAAGGGGAGCAATCCGCGACGAGCTCATCGTCGTTGTCGCGGAAATCTCAGCATTCGCACACCAATCCACACCCGTGATTCGTCCGTATATACCCAGTGGGTAGAAACACCGCGAATGGGTTTCTGGGTATGCATACGGCGGCGAAGGGCGCTCGTAAAACTCTCGGTACCAAACCGGGTCCGACCCGGGCAATTAGCGGTTTAGCATACAATAGAGTTGCGTGCAATCGACTCGATTTCGAATCAGCAGGATTTGCTGCTTTAGACTCGGTAATTAAGAGTTAAAGCGGATGGACCGCGATATACGGATCCCCCGCCTCGCACTTACTCGTCGTTTGATATCTGTGTAATTCGCAATTATACCGACACTAGCACGAGCGATGTGAAATTTCAGTGCGCGCGTTTGCTTCTACTGGAAATTTAATGCTAAGAGCCAATGATCGCTACATCCGCGCACTCGGATTTTCATCGCTAATGGCGGTTTGAGCTAAGGTTACGCGTGCCGAAACGTCAAAGTTGCAGTGGCAGGTGGAAATTACTATCGTTCCTTCAATATGTAGGTCACGAAACATTAACTCCCGGAAACTTTACCAAATGGATGTACGTTAGGGTGGCCCTTATTTTGGTCATTTTTTAATTTCTTCGCTGCGACCCACCAAAAGTGTTCCATTTTATGAAAAAAAAAATCACAAAAAATTGGCGCATCGATTAAACTTGATTAATACGTGCCACTCGAGAGATGAAATTTAACATGTTTTAAATGGGAAAGAGATTTTTTGAATTTTTCTTGTAAATTCGACTAGTTGAGTTCAATTTTTTTAATAATTTTTTTTCCTTTTATATTATTTTACGTTGACTTTTGTGAATCCATATGGATAGATTTATTTCAGAGTGATTCCTGAATAAAATGGAATGCGCCGAAAAAATTTTTGGATTGAATTATAACGTGTTTTCAGTCGACAATTTTTACGATGAATATGAAAAAATTAGTTTTTTTCAGTTTTTCTTGGCATAACTCTACAATAATCATTCCTAAACTTTTCTACTAAACACGTTTGAGTTTGTGTAGATACATTTAGTTAAACTGACTGGAATTTAGTCAATCCAACATTCATTTAGTCAGTCAGTCGATTAATTGAATCAATAAGAATTAAATATTTTGTTCCCGCTAGGTAGGTAAGTGAATATTTAGTTAAAATAACTAAATATTCTTTCAGTTGTAAATTTTAAGCATGAAACCTTGTTTTTTGAGCAGCTTTCTATATAAACGAATGAAATACTAAAGTTTTTGGCATACATATTCGGCAGACCACATTTTTTAACTACAGTGAGGAACTTTTTTTTCCAATTTCCACACAAACGTAAAGTAATGTCGACATTCCCGACATAGTTAAGATTTTTTTAACTTGGCTTATTTTGCTTCACCCAACAAGGTAAAGAATATGAAGCTTTTTTGTTTAATATACAATCTAAACCTATCACTTCTCTTTGGATTAATTTTTGCTTTAAAGTATTGCTTGAATAAAGATTATATAACACAGCTTCTAATTACTCGATTTAGGTCTATGACCTCTCATTTTCTTCGTAAAATATACACAAACTCCAACAAAAATTAGGTAAAAAAATTAGGAATGATTATTCCAGAGAAAAAAGGAAAAAACTAATTTTTTCATTTTCATCTTAAAAATTGTCGACTAAAAAACCGTTATAATTGAAGCCCAAAAATATTTTACTTTTTTCGGTGCATTCCGTGTTATTCAGGATCGACTGAAGGTATCTGTAAATTATTTACTAAATTGGACTTAATTAGTCGAAGTTACCAGAAAAATTCAAAAAATCGTCTTTTCACCATTTAAAAACAATGTTGAATTTCAACCCTCGAGTGGCACGTGTGAATCAAGTTTAATCGATGTGCCAATTTTTTGTGATTTTTTTCATAAAATGGATCATTGAAAAAGAATGGCGGCAAATAGCACGAATCCGAGACCAGATTTTGAAAAATGAGGAAAAAATACAATAGACATGATTGTTCCAGAATTATTTATTGATTCTTTCCCTAAAAACGATCGCCGAGAACTAAAGATAAAATTTAGGGCATTTTAGGAAGAAACGGGTTAAAGCAAGTAAAATTCAATCGAAATCTAGTTCTTCTAAATGTCTTATTTTCATTCGGTTTGAATAAATTGTAGCTACTGGAATTCTTTAATCGGGAACAAAACATCATTTTTCGTTCCATTCTGTTTTGGCTAAATTCAAATTTGAATAAACTTTTTTTCATTCGAGATCTGACTGTCTGTTATTCGAAGCCGTTTGGCTACTACCTCTTTGATATTTTATTTCGACCACAGAATTCAAATGTTACATAACGTCTTAATTTCTATATACCGTTGTAGGAAAATTGTAGTTAATTTTATTATTTCAGAACTAGTAAGAATAGTATTGTAAGAATTAATTGTTTTTGAAGATCCGGAAGCTATAGAATTAATAGATTTACAATTATTTGTAAGTACAGGAGAGTGGTCGCATACCAACAGCTAAAATAATAATGGCTTCGCATATGCTAAAGATCATTACTTTATATTCACTGGTTAATAAGAGTTTTTTTTTTTTTAATTTTTTTTTATGCGTTTCTGGGAGATTTTTGACTATGGTCTAACTGGTCGTCTGAAACTTACCTCCTTCTACTCTAGAATCGATGCTCTATTTTCTTTTCAACGAATTACATGAAGTGGTAACATTTTAAGATGTCATTGGAATTTGTAGCTAACAAGATTATTGAGAATTCCTTTAAATATTTTATACTTCATTGTCAATTACAGTTCAATGTTTTTTGCAAAACAAAATTGAATTCATGTTGTTGCCGTATGATCGCGACAGCGGAATGTAGAATGGTCCAAGGATCGGAGGAACGGAACCGAACACATAAACCACTAAATGCACTAAATTAATATATAATATATTTGCATTAACTTAAATTAATTTTGGATTACAGAAGTTAATAATATGGTATGAGTGACCGAATATGCGCCGCGTACGTTACAATGGAATCCTCGGATATTTGCCGTGAAATCGATAAGAGGTTTATCGCGAACCGTCGTTGATCGAAACCCGCGGAGAACAGGACGTGTTTCTAGGCGGAAGCGAGCTGAAAAACAATCATACAAATAGATGGCGCTAGCAGTATAGATGGCGCTAATTAGTACATTGGCGGGAACAAAATATAAATAGGTGGCGCCAATAGTATAGATTAATTAAGCGATACATCGATAAATGGTTATTAATAAACGAGGACCCGCGAAATCAAAACGGCACTGAACGCGATGTACATAACGCAACATACCGGCCTCCATTGCAACGAACAGCTTGCAATAACAATCGGAGTAGATTTCGCATTACAATTACCTTAACCTAGGATTTATTCACATCGATAGGAAGCAACGAGAGTTGCGTAACCGGTCGTGTTAATGAAGATGTCGCGGTTCGTAGCTTGACAACGCGCACGACATCATCTTTACCAGGAATACAAGTAATAACACGCGCTAGAGGCCACTTTGTTGGAGGCATGTTAGGACGCTTGACTAGAACGAGTTGACCTACAGATATCGGATTTTTCGCGATATGCCATTTCGTCCGATGCTGCAGCGAGAGCAGATAATCTGAGGACCAAAGTTGCCAGAATCTTTCGAACATCTGGCGGTACAATTGCCAGCGCGATAGGCAGTTAACTGACCTTGTCATCAGTGATCCCTCCGGCACAGCATTCAAAGGTCCACCAGTCAGAAAATGCCCGGGAGTCAGGACCTTGAGATTATCAATATCCTCCGTGAGAGGACCCAAAGGACGGGAATTTAACGCGGCTTCTATTTCACAAAGGAGGGTGCTCAGCTCCTCGAACGTGGGAGTATGGTCTCCCAAAATGCGTGTTAAATGAAACTTGACGCTTTTCACCCCGGCCTCCCAAAGTCCTCCGAAGTGAGGAGCAGCAGGCGGTAAAAAGCGCCAACTCACACCATCCCTCGCCAGAATATCCCTGAATTCCTCAGACTCAATCGCGTTTTGAAATGCGCCCGATAACTCAGTATGAGCGCCAACGAAGGTAGTACCTCGGTCACTATACATGCAGTTTGGCAAACCCCGCCGAGAAGAAAAGCGTTTGAATACCGCAATAAACGCACTTGAAGAGTAGTCAGACACAATTTCGATATGAATGGCCTTTACAGCAAAACATACAAATAAGGCAATATAAGCAGTTTGTGCTGTTCGACCTCGTCCTTTGCTAAGGCGAATGCGAATTGGACCCGCGTAGTCCACTCGGCAGTGTGAGAAGGGGCGATCAGGTCGAGTAATACGTGAAGCAGGCAGATTTCCCATAGTTTCAGAGCTGAGTTCGGCTTTCACTCGAGCACAGGTTACGCACTTAAAAATCACTGAGCGTATAATTTTTTTGCATGGAGAACCCAAACAGTTTGCCGCAAAGTGTGTAGCGTTAAAGATAAACCTCCGTGCAGGCAACGCAAATGAGTGTGAATGATTAAAAGACGAACAATTGGATTAGCTCGCAAAATAATTGGATGCTTCGCAGGGAGGGGAAGATCGGAATTTTTTAGCCGGCCTCCTACCCGGATAATGCCATCCTCATCTAAGTAAGGTGCAAGGCTTCGGAGCGAGCTCTTTTTTGAAATGCCGCATCTGGTACGAAGATCCTTAACATCTTGAGGGAAGAGCTCTGATTGGAGCCAGCGGAAGATGACTACTTCGGCGCGATGTAGATCCTCAGATGTTAAACTGCCTTTATTCATAGAACCGCTTAAACATTGTCGCCAACGTAGTATGTACGCTATAATACGCGAAAATCTGGACCAGGTGGATATTGTCAAGGTGAGGTGTTCTAACAACTCAGAATGATGACTTGACACGTAAGAAACTCTTTCTTCCAGCGGTGTGCCGTCTGGCAATCCCGGAAGAGATCTTGGCCAGACGTTCTGGCTGCGACTGAGCCATTTGGGTCCTTCAAACCACAGTTTGCACTTGGGTAGATCGTGCGCTGAAACACCACGCGAGGCGAGATCTGCGGGATTTTCCTCACTTGGGACGTGGCTCCACTGAATACCGGGTAGCAGTGTCTGGATCTCCGCGACGCGATTGGCCACGAAGGTCTTCCATTTGACAGGATGATTGTTGAGCCAATGCAGAACTATTGATGCATCAGTCCAACACCGAACACTCATGTTAGAGAATATTGGGACTTGACGTATAAATGACAATAATTTGGCTAACAAAACAGCAGCTGAAAGCTCTAGACGAGGTATAGTTAGCTGTTTGAGGGGAGCGACCTTCGTCCGACTAGCCAACAACGTGACTTGAATTGATTGAGCACCTCGTCTCACGCGTATGTAAACGACAGCAGCATATGCGGAACTCGAGGCATCGGAAAAACCATGAATTTCGCAAGATGTTACTCCAGGCTCTTGTCCAGTCCAGCGCGAGATGGCAACATCGTTTAGAGCGGGCAAAGCTTCGTAAATTGAAGTCCAGTCATTAACGAGATCTTGGGAGAGAGGTTCATCCCATTCAGTTTTAGCCAACCAAAGCCGCTGGATAAAAATTTTAGCCGAAACCAAAACTGGCGCAACCCATCCAAGCGGATCATACAATCTCGCGATGAGCGAGAGAACGGTCCGTTTTGTAAGTTTTTCCGGTGATAGCAGATTGATCGTAAAATGAAAAGCATCGTGAATTGGATTCCAAGAAACGCCCAGAATTTTCAGTACATCATCTTCCTGAAGAGACTTATCCCAAGCCAAGCCATGATCAACTGGATCGATGCCTTCGAGAAGAATCGGCTCATTACTGGCCCATTTTCGAAGGTTGAAGCATCCCCTACTTAAAAGCGAGATAAGCTCATTGCGAGCTTGAAGAACCATGTCAAGATTATGACCTCCAAATAGGCAATCGTCGATGTACAGTCCTGAACAAAGAATGTCAGAAGCGAGCGGAAAACACGAACCTTCATCTTCTCTTAGTTGTTGCAACACTCGCAACGCCAGAAACGGAGCACATGATATCCCAAATGTGACCGTATTGAGCTGGTAGTCAACGACGGGTGACGACGCAACTGTACGCCATAAGATGCGTTGGAAATCTCTGTCACGAGGATCTAATAAGATCTGCCTGTACATCTGTGCGATGTCTCCACATAGCACATACTTATGAGTACGCCATTGGAGAATTACATGGCTCAGTTCGGTTTGGAGCTTGGGACCAATTAATAAGTGATCGTTTAAAGATGTAAAATTTGAGGTTTTATATGACGCGTTAAATACGACCCTTAATTTTGTTGTAGTACTAGACGATTTTCGGACACCGTGGTGCGGTAAATAAACTGGAGAGACTCCATGCGTAGATGACACAATTGGAGACATGTGCATCTGATCCTCATAATCACGCATGAATTGCGCATATGCTTCAGCGTCTTCCGCATTTCGCGCAAGCCTTTTTTCAAGCGACAATAGCAATTTAAATGCGGCATTACGAGATTCGCCAATATTGAGAGGTGGGAGGGAACGAAAAGGCAGACGCACTACGTATCGGCCGTCGAGATTGCGGGAATGGGTGCTTTGAAAATGAGCTTCACACATCTCGTCATCAGTAGAAAGACATTTCGGGGAAGGGATATCTTCGATTTCCCAGAATTTGTTAAGTTCTAAATTTATGTCTGCATTGTTGACGCAGAAATGTGCGAGTGTATTTGATGGAACACGCTCCGAACGTGCTTCGGTCCATCCGGACAGAATCCAGCCAAATACAGTATTTTGAGCAGTCGGTTGCCCCGCCGACCCCGGAATGAGGCCATTCAACAGAACCGCGCCATACAAATCTGCTCCAATGATCAAATTGATCGAATCGGTACTACGCGGATTAGAGTCAGCGAGCTGCAAATTTTGAATGTGTGGCCAACTAACGAGTGTCCCTGTAGTTGTGGGAACGTATGAAGTTAGAGTTTTCATGATGAGAGCATGGACGGAAAAACTAGGTTCAGGACAGTGCAAAGGAGTGATACGAATCTCGGCAGCTCGATCAGCTGAACCCGCAGAAGCCCCACCAATGCCACTGATTTCGGTCGAAACTTGGCTAATTCGTGGGTTGAGGGCATTCGAAAGACTTTCAGATATGAAAGTCCAGGTGGATCCTTGATCCAATAAAGCGCGGACTACGATGGATCGACCATTCGCAGAGTGAACCCGAACTTGAGCTGTGGCTAATAAAATTGCGGAAGATCTAATGGGTTGGTTCGATGCAAAATGCGTTAAAACAATGTCAGCGTTTGTATCGGTCAAATCGCTCGACTCTTGTATTGGTGGAGCGACCTGAGCGGCAACCAATCTAGACACCGAAGCCTCAGATGACTGCTCTCGATGCAGCAAAGTGTGGTGCTTTCTTTTACAAATGAAGCACGAGCGCGTACTTTGGCATGCTGCAGTAGCATGCGATCCCAAACAGTTGAAACATAGTTTATGACCTTTTATAAACTCGATTCGTTTCGGTACAGGCAATGTTTTGAATCGCTTACAATAATAAATCGCATGTTCAGCGGAGCAAGTGGGACACTTTGTCGCATTCGTCGTAGCATGTGACTGTAGAGAAATAGTTTTGCGAACCGGTGGTGTGGATGATTTGACCTTGTAATTGACCCCTGAGCTCAACTTAAGTTCAGACGAAACTGACTGCAAACCGCACACGCGATCATTTAAAAATGTTTTAAAATCTGAAAAACTGGGATAATCCTTTTTAGAGCCTAAGCTGAGAACCCACGCTTTTCGCGACTCAGGATCCAATTTCGAGGTCAATAAATAAACTAAAATTACGTCCCAATGATCGATCGGCAAACCTAAAGCGGTGAGTGAACCTAGAATTGCAGTAGATTTATGATATAATTCACGAAGATCCGCGGCGGATTCATGACGCAGAACCGATAGAGAAAATAGTGAATGCAAATGACGATCGATAATACACCGTTTGTTTTCATAATGTGATTTTAACAAGTCCCATGCTACATCGAAATTCTGAGCAGTCGCGGTTAAATGTAAAATTACAGACAGCGGCTCACCTCCAAGACATGATTTGAGATAGTGGAATTTCCTTACTTTATCAATCGAAGTGTCGTTGGCGATGATGGATTGAAAGTAATCCGAGAACGAGTCCCACTCACGATAATCTCCGCTGAAACGAGGTAGCTCAATTCGAGGTAGGTGTGGTGTCGTACGCAGGTTCACATGATGAAGGGCATCTAACGTAGAAGGAAGATCCGTAGCACCCATCGGAGTAGCAGTCATCAATTGCTCTTGTATAGTAGTAACAGCGTCCAGGTAGAAATTCTGCTCAACCATGAATCTATTTTCTCTAAAATATGCCGTATCACGATCTCCATCAGTGGCCAGCATCTCCATTCTGGAGTTCAACTGACGACACTGAGACCACAATGTTTCAATATACGCAAGATGCACCTTTAATTTCACTCGAGTACATTGACCTATAGAAGGAAGAGCAGCGACTGTCTGCCTAATTGACTTAAATGTCGTGTGCAGTTGCGTAAGCGTCTCCTCCACGTCATTAAATATATGACTATCATCAGCCATGGCTAATGCAAGTTTAGAAAAAAAAGGAGATTGCGAGAGAGAGTCTAGAGCAGATCGTCACAAGGCGTTGTTGGAGTTCGTATACCACACTCTTGTGCATGCGAGAGCTGAGCACGAAATGACGGTTTTGAAATCGCGACCGGCGCGGTGTGTTCGGATTTATGTGTATAAATACGAAGTAACCACGCGCATGTAATCTAAGTCCAGGCCGAGCTCTATTTTACAATAGTGGGGAATGAAATAATGTGCGGACCTCGGGTGTGAGCACCGGAGGGGCACGCAAATGGTGGGGCAGCAAGAAGCGGCACCCAGAGAATGAAGGGGGCTCGGCACAGCAACGTTTGTTGCAGATATCCCCGTCTTCGCGATTAGCGAGAGAGGGGAAACGAACGAAAGATAGACGCGGGGACGCGGCGCGGTGGCTTTACTAAACTGGGTGCACTAATTTAGAAATCAATAATTATTGATTTAATTATTGGTAAAATTAAATGCACTGGCTCCGAAGTCACTTCACTTTCCCGATTTTAGTTTCAGGCACCCAAAATTTGCACTATGTTCGGTTTTAAATCACAATGATCCTGGCAGGATCGCCAAATTTCTGTTGCCGTATGATCGCGACAGCGGAATGTAGAATGGTCCAAGGATCGGAGGAACGGAACCGAACACATAAACCACTAAATGCACTAAATTAATATATAATATATTTGCATTAACTTAAATTAATTTTGGATTACAGAAGTTAATAATATGGTATGAGTGACCGAATATGCGCCGCGTACGTTACAATGGAATCCTCGGATATTTGCCGTGAAATCGATAAGAGGTTTATCGCGAACCGTCGTTGATCGAAACCCGCGGAGAACAGGACGTGTTTCTAGGCGGAAGCGAGCTGAAAAACAATCATACAAATAGATGGCGCTAGCAGTATAGATGGCGCTAATTAGTACATTGGCGGGAACAAAATATAAATAGGTGGCGCCAATAGTATAGATTAATTAAGCGATACATCGATAAGTGGTTATTAATAAACGAGGACCCGCGAAATCAAAACGGCACTGAACGCGATGTACATAACGCAACACATGTGTTAATATAGTAATAAATATAGTTTCCTTCTACTCCGGGAGTTGAACTCGATTTTGCGCCCTGCAGTGAAATATTCGGGCGCAAATTATCGAGCCCCACGTCTGTCATATTAAAAAATATCCTATGGAACACAGGCGAAAAATCTATCTCCGTCGAGTGTGATTGTCAAACTCGATTCGCTCATGGGAGAAACTTCGCACTCGTCGAATATCAATAATTGCGCCCTTCTTACATAATATATACTATATTTTGTCTCACGTATTTTGCACTTCGTTTTCTTTTTCCAATAGTATTGATGTTGCTGCAAAATCGTCGGATCTCATCTTCGGCGTTTGTCCCATCTCTCATAATACTTACATTATTTGATAGAATACTTATATATTGATATATATCATCAAAAGTAATTATATAATAACTTTCCACGCCTCCAAAATATAAACTATTCTGACATCAAAAACTAGACGCCTAGAAAATAGTCGTTTTCGAGCCATTTCGTCATATTTCACATGTTGAGTAAAACAAATAAGTACTACTAACTGACTTTTTCTAGAAACTGAGATATTAATTCCTCTTTTATCACAATATAATCGAACATAATAATCTGCGAATAAAATGAGTGTTGCAGGAATAAAGGACTGCATTGCCAGCACTATGACAGCGTTTCAGTCACATTATTACCAGTTTAGACGGAGACGTCATTTCTAAAGAACACGGAGAGGTCGCTATGGTACGACAGGTCGGTATAAAGAACTTTCTTCAATACACTATTCGGAGTGAGTAAAATTTCCGAAAAATAATTTTCCCGAAAGCAATTTGTCCCGAATATTAAAAATTCACAATCTACAAAATATCCGATCGGTAAATTCTCCAAAAATGCTCCGAATATTAAACATCCGGAATTTTGGCGGTGTCGAAATTGGGTGCGGGTCGAAAAACTGACAAATAAAAAGCCGACAGGTCGAAAAAACGACAATCGAAAAGCCGACAATCAAAAATACCGACAGTTCAAAAAATGACTGTCCTCTTGACGATGTGTCTATTTTTTTATATGTCGGCTTTTTGACTGCCGGTTTTTTGACTGTCGGCTTTGTGAGTGTCGGTTTTTTGACCTGTTGGCTTTTTGATTTGTCTGTTTTTCGACACGCACTCTTGAAATTTCGGTTGAATGTTTTTTGTTGTTTTACTAGAAATATCCTATAATAGTAATAGTTTCAATAATGTTGGACTTTTTACTAACTAAAACACAGACGTGCTTTATTCGTGAATTTTGTTGTTTATGCATGAACTCTCATTTTAATAAATTCGGAAGACTTTTTTCCTGGTAGAAAATTAAGCCATTTTTTGGCCAGTTTTTCTGGGCTCCATTAGTCATAGCATGTAGACCAGAAAAATGGCCAGAAACTGGTCGCATTTTCTGCTAGGGTTAATATTTGACCTGCGAACATTTTACATTCCGGACTTTTACAATTCGGAACATTTTATTTCACTTTTATTCGACTTTTACGTTTCGGGTGTTTTACATTCTGTATCTTTATTATTCGGTATAAATTAATTCCGGGAATCTTACCCCTCCACCATTAATTAACATGTTCGGCAATATATTTATAATGAACTAATCCCAAAATGCATGAGACTTGATGTCTCATCAATCATCGTTTGGTGACACATTACATTTACTTTGAACACATGCACCCTGCCTATTATCATTCTTGTAAGTAGTGCTTTCTCATTACTTGCGATTTTCAAACGAGATAAAAAAAATATCTCGGTGGTCGATGATCTATATAAATTTGTTAATGACGCAAAAATATTTATTCGACTAAATACGTATGTGATCCATAAACATATAATTAACATAACATAGATATTAAATGATCTCATGCTTACATTGAAACTTCACTTTTTGTAAAGTGACTATTATTTCCCTTTTACTGAGATTGAACAAATTTCACATTATCATACAGTGAAATCTTATTTCAACAGGAGTGATCAACTTTAACCATAAACCTTACTAAAAGTTTACTGTAATCCAGCGAGTTTTAAAAATCTTAAAAAATTTATAAGAATCTCGAACTGTGTTTACAGAACCTCATCAATATAAACTTTTTTAACCCAATATCTATTACAACGGTGTTTGTTGTAAACAACTAAATTAAATTTCTATACGGTACGGATAAATCATTCTACTAAAGTTACAAATCCTCGAAAAGTCACAAATACTTGGACAAAAATCGAAGCACGTCCTGTATTGTGTTGTACGACAAATAAATCAACCGCGAAACGTCTCCTTCGAGCGTGAAACTGTCTCGCTACGTTGGGGAGTTCGCGGAGGCACATTTACGGATTGATACGCGGTTTGCGGCAAATTGAATATCCGTGAATCAATTTCAAGGCCTTTCCGATTTCGACAGATCGATTTTTCGAATTCCGAGCAAACGTCTAAAAGTAACGACTTTCTATGAAGTATAGATGCCGTGATTTACGAACGAATGAAAAAGAAATTACATGTAAAATGCTATTTGTTATGTTGAAAAATTTAATATACCAACAAACATCAATAAATGGTCGTATATATAAAAGGCATCAATTCCGTTTAGTTGATAGATATGTAACTTCAAATTGTATTATATATATATATATAAAAATATATATATATATATATATATATATACACAGGGTGGCCGATTTATCTGAAGACATCGAAATATCTCGAGAACTATGCACAGAATCAAAAAAGTTGTCGGATGAAAGTTGTTCGACACGAAGAGGGGCATCCAGTGATAATTAAATTTACCCCCTCCCCCATCCCCTGGAGGTGGAGTGGGGGCAAAAACAATAAGACTTAAATAGGAACCCCCATTTTTTATTGCAGATTTGGATTCTCCAGAAAAAAGTACACGAATTTGACCTAGGAGCTATTGCATTTTGGTTCACAGGTGGCGCTGTAATCGATAAAAATCCAAATTTATCCGAAGACATTGAAATACCTCGAGAACTATGCACAGAATCAAAGAAGTTGTCGGATGAAAGTTGTTCGACACGAAGGGGGGCATCCAGTAATAATGAAATTTACCCCCTCCCCCATCCCCTGGGGGTGGAGTGGGGGCAAAAACAATAAAACTTAAATAGGAACCCCCAGTTTTTACTGCAGATTTGGATTCTCCAATATTGACAATTTTCGCCCCCGTAGCGGATATGGAATACGGTCATTCTAACAAAGCCGGGAAAAAATACATTTAGCGTTACCCAGGAACAACGACGTGGACGTAGTATTTTTCTGTTCCCTTTGGGGTGCTTGTTTTACGTGAGTCCCCTTGCCTCTCACTGTCTCACTGTTCACTTACTTGAGTAAGTGTTCGAAATGTTGACCTTCCACTTCAATGCATTTATTTATTCTTTATTCAAATGACTTTATATGATAGAATCATATCTGCAGAAATTTCTGCGCAAGCAGTACTTATGCGTTCCACCATGTTTTCACGAGTCGTTGGTACTTGTTCATAAACCTTACCTTTTAGGTAACCCCATAGGAAGAAATCCGGAGATGTTAGATCAGGTGACCTCGCAGGCCAATTAATGGGGCCACCTCTACCAATCCACCTACCATTGTAATCACGGTCTAGTATTTCCCTTGCTACTCTTGAAAAATGTGCTGGGCAACCATCATGCTGAAACCACATTGTCCGTCGGACGTCCATAGCAACATCCTCAAGTAGTAATGGTACTTCTTGTTCTAGGAAATCTCGATATTTTGTTCCATTCAAATTACCTTCAATGAAATAAGGACCAATGAGTTTATTTCCTATGATTCCACACCAAACGTTCACCGACCAAGGACGTTGATGATTAACTTGTCGTAACCAATGGGGATTTTCTACGCTCCAATAATGCATATTATGCCTATTGATGCCACCACGGTTCGTGAATGTAGATTCATCTGAAAATAATACATTAGCAAAGAAATTGTGGTTCGTTTGCATTTTTTGAAATGCCCATTCACAAAACACCACGCGGTTATGAAAATCATCGCCATCTAGTTCCTGGTGCAGTGAAATGTGATATGGGTGAAACTTATGACGATGCAATATTCTTTGAATACTGTCTCTGGAAATGCCGGAATCGCGATGTAATTGTCGTGTGCTTACATGTGGATTTTGTTGAATAGCTGCTAGTACAGCTACTTCGTTAGCTTCTCCTGTAACTGCTAATCTTCGCTTCCTTTTTTTCATTTGTACGCTGCCATCAGAGTGAAAGGCATTCACAACTTTGTAAAAAAAAGAACGCGAGCGAGCATTATCTGGAAAACGCTCAGCATACAACGCAACAGCATCGTCAATATGCCTCTTACATTCACCATAAATAAGAATCATTTCGATTTTTTCGGGAACTGTAGCAGGATTCATTTTTAACTTGCAATTCGATTTAAGCAATGAAGGATAGACAAAAAATAGTCACGTAAACGGAAAGTTGTTATTCTAAAAGCAAAGTGACCTCCGACCGAATTACTACCAATACAATGGACTTCAAAAACAATCTTACACTGAGAGACCGTGAGTACTAAATTTTAATATGGGGATTAGAAAGTCGCGATATCCATTTACTTCCCTTCAGGAAAGTAGAGAAAAATGTAGGTGAACTGGTTACGTGTGATTCAATTCGTGTATAAAATGATATGCTACTTTATTTTCGAGTTATGTCGCCCTCTAGCGTTATGTAACAGAACCGGCGCCGGTGATGGCCGAAATGCAAGCGATGTATATGTATGAAACCACGTGAGTTCTCTCGGGGTCCGGTAGATGGCGACGAAATCCCCAAATGAAGTAAGAGTTTCGTTTTGTTTAATAGAAGCTGGTTTGACCGTCGATACTCAGCTTATTTATTCTCATTTCGGAAAAAACACACAGAGAGAGAATGAATGAACTGAGTGAAGGGGCATGACGCGTTTTTTAATGGATTGCGTGATGTCCTCTTTTTGTTTATTAAATAATAAATTTAAAACCTAAAATGTAATTTTATTGAAGGTAGAAAACTTATTTATAAAATTGCTTCCATATTGTATGCACAATTTTTATGTAATCAGTTTTGATTTTTAATATGAAGAATATCAATTATTCATAATCTTAATTTTTCGAATGGACATTATTAAAATTTCATATTCAGAATAACAATTTTCGCAATTGATATTACTAAATTTTCATAAAGGGATAAAATTGTCCCTATTTGCCCCCTGGATGCCCCCTTCGTGTCGAACAACTTTCATCCGACAACTTCATTGATTCTGTGCATAGTTCTCGAGGTATTTCAATGTCTTCAGATAAATTTGGATTTTTATCGATTACAGCGCCACCTGTGAATCAAAATGCAATAGCTCCTAGGTCAAATTGGTGTACTTTTTTCCGGAGAATCCAAATCTGCAATAAAAACTGGGGGTTCCTATTTAAGTTTTATTGTTTTTGCCCCCACTCCACCCCCAGGGGATGGGGGAGGGGGTAAATTTCATTATCACTGGATGCCCCCCTTCGTGTCGAACAACTTTCATCCGACAACTTCTTTGATTCTGTGCATAGTTCTCGAGGTATTTCAATGTCTTCAGATAAATTTGGATTTTTATCGATTACAGCGCCACCTGTGAATCAAAATGCAATAGCTCCTAGGTCAAATTGGTGTACTTTTTTCCGGAGAATCCAAATCTGCAATAAAAACTGGGGGTTCCTATTTAAGTTTTATTGTTTTTGCCCCCACTCCACCTCCAGGGGATGGGGGAGGGGGTAAATTTCATTATCACTGGATGCCCCCCTTCGTGTCGAACAACTTTCATCCGACAACTTTTTTGATTCTGTGCATAGTTCTCGAGATATTTCGATGTCTTCAGATAAATCGGCCACCCTGTATACAGGGTGATCCAAAAGTCCCGGAACAGCAAAATATCTCAGCGGGAGTGCATTTTCGGGGAAAATGTTTTAGACAAAAGTTTAAGGATTTTTCCCTGGCTATTTAATGGCGATATTGAATTTGACCTTGAACATGACCTTAAGGTTATTTCAAGGTCAAGTTAATTTTTTTAAATGGGAACCCCTATTTTTTTTCACGGATTCGGAAAGAGCACAAAATTTTACGTCCGAATATGCTATGGCCGTTTTTTTCGGCAAGGTCATTTCAAGGTGAAACTTAAAACTCCCGTGACGGCGAAATATCTCAGAGGGTGTGCATTTCTTTGGAAATTGTTTCAGACAAAAGTTTAAGGATTTTTCCCGGGCTATTTAATGGTAGCACAGAATTTGACCTTGAAACTTTTGTCTGAAACAATTTCCAAAGAAATGCACACCCTCTGAGATATTTCGCCGTTACGGGAGTTTTAAGTTTCACCTTGAAATGACCTTGCCGGAAAAATCGATCATATCATACTCGGACGTAGAATTTCCCGCTCTTTCAGAATCCATGAAAAAAAATAGAGGTTCCCATTTAAAAAAATTAACTTGACCTTGAAATAACCTTCAAGGTCATGTTCAAGGTCAAATTCAATATCGCCATTAAATAGCCAGGGAAAAATCCTGAAACTTTTGTCTGAAACATTTTCCTCGAAAATGCACTCCCGCTGAGATATTTTGCTGTTCCGGGACTTTTGGATCACCCTGTATATATACAAATATATGTTTTTTTTTACGTTTACTGCAGTAAAAATAATTCCATTAAAAAAAAATTCTAGAAAAAGTCTTAGTTGATTTAACTACTTTTTAACTACGCAGAATAGTTCGATACGCTTCAAGAACATTTTCTAAGTTGCAGTTACTACCGTAAAGAAGTTGAATCAACTAAAAATGTAGTTCTGCTAAATTCAATTAAGAATATATCGCTCCAGCATGTTGAATAGTTTTTATTGTACTAGGTAGTTAGACTCTACAAAATGTTTTTAAATGTAGTAGAATTAATTACCAAAATGTCGTTTCCATAACTATATTTTTTGTTGATTTAAGTCCTTTATGGTTGTAACTATAACCTGTAGTTGAGTTAGTAAATGATAATATTTTATTATACTGCATCATATTTAAGAATTATTAATTTGATAGATGTTTTTATAATATTGGGGGAATGTTGGGTAATTATGATCTACTGGGTAATTCCGACCCCACCAACCCCCCTCCCCCGCCCGCATTATCATCTTCATAATACTTTTCCAACAAAATGTTATGCTGTTTGTATATAATACTAATAAATATTAGCCGCCCTCCTTCTCTCCCGCAACCACACTTACTGTTTTAATATGATAAACATTTCTTAAAATGTACCTATACTCCCTTTCTTCGGGTACTGTGACTTCCTGCCTAGTCGCCACATTCTCTTATATGAGTTTGTATACATAATATAGTACATTACTCCTACTTTACGCACGCCCGTAGGAAATATTGTAATATTGTAATATTATAATTATATAATAATATTATAATAATATAAATATTGTAAGCATCACGGGCGCAAAAGTACTACTTTACGCACTAGATACTTACACTACTAATTAACATACAGATCCATTTCACGTGTATAAACATTTCATATAAAGAAGTACGGTAATATTAAATACTATTCTTTCAGTGTTCATCAAAAGTATGTAACTGCAGTAAGTTTTAAGTTTAATTTAATTTTTTTATTGCTTTGCAGGTCCGAAATTGCATTCTTCTAATAGTGTGTAAAAGCCTTTATCCGTAAGAATTTCTTTCTATTCCTCTTTTTATTTATATTTTTCAATTCCTAAAATCGGACAGAAAGGGTAAATATACTTCCGTATCTTATTAAGTCTGAAATACATAATAAACGCATCAAAGTTGATGTTATTTAAGAGCTGAGGTTTTAAAAAAAATCGTCGAAGATTCAGAACAACCAAGATTTGTAATATAAAATAATAAAACTCGTTATTTTCTACCTAATGTTATCTACAATAATTTGTTAATTATATTAAATTATGTTAATTATATTATTTGCTAAAATAAGTTATATTATTCAATTTGTTTTACATTTTTCTGTCAATTCCTTTCTAGAAGAAGGTTTCTTTCTGATTTTAATTTTGCGTCAGTAGCAGGTGCGGAGTAACTAAACTTTTCGGTTGAATTATGTACTTGCTAAATGTTTTAATTGATTTCGCTTTGACGCAACGCCGTCCTTGTATAGTGAAGTTTAGGTTTCGGTTCGTTTTATTGAGTGGTTTCGGTGGTTAACCACGTGCTTGTTCTAGAGCTGGCACATCATCTTTTAGAATTGACCCAATAACTCGACACCTGTTTGTTGCCGTACAGTTTCAAAGTTTTACTGCCGATGCAGAGATAATCATTTTCACATTTTGTCGAAAACGAAATTATCGTTTATTTTTATAATAATTTTAGGAACCTATCCTAATATTTAAGATAACAAAATAATTTTAACATATAACTTTAGTAAATAGCACTGGTATATAGTCACTCGACATAATCAGGATAATTCCTCAGTGTCATATTAATATTAACCCATTAACGACAGGAAGGACACTTTTTGCACTTCAATTTCAGTTAATTATTTCGTATGAAAATCGAGCATCAACTAAATGTAAAGGAACTTTAATTTTCATATGAAATACTTGATTGAAATTGAAGTAGGAAATGTGTCCTTCCCGGCGTTAATGGGTTAATAATATATAGCCACCAAAAAACTACACTATAGCAGTTGTACATCTTATAGGTCGGTGAATTCCAAACCGGTGTCCATTTCCTGTTCGAAATTTCTTGATTTGATTCTCTCAGTCATTCCTGCAGTAATAGGACTAACAAGTATTAATTGTTATTAAAAATCATACATTGCAATTGTTTTATACTATTATTGTACCACAATATTTGTTGTAATCAATTGTTTACAGTTAAGGTAGTTCTTACCCTAGTGAACAGGTCAAGCACGAGACGAAAAAATAAAGTTCATATTTCACCAAATTTGATTGATCATAAATCATAAAATATCTTTACAACTCTGTACACGATAAAGCCACGAGTGCAAATGTTATTGTAATTAATGTTTAAATAATAATAAATCTCCCATTGGACTAATACATTAAGTAAACAATTAGATACGGCAACGTTGCGAATCAAAACGATAGATTCACTCGTCAACAGAACACAAAACCAAACTGACATTCCATATGTATTGTACATGGGCAAAAGGTGCCGAGTGCGGAACGTTGCCAAATCAACTTTTTGACGTGATCGAGAAAATTTTGCGACAAAATCACGATTTTCTAAAAGATATTATGGAGAAACTATAGGATGAATTCTATTCAGCTTTAAATATTATGTTCTTAATAGTTTAATCTACACTCATACCGTTTTTTGTTCCGACCGTGAATGTAATAAAAGAGTTTTAGTAAAAAACGTCACATTTTGAGGTCTGAAATCATGCATCCCCATAAGCTGTCATAGTAAAAAATCACATTTTATATACGCTTTTTCTCAGTAACTAGACGCTCAATGACTCTCAGATTTCATACAGGGACACATTACGTATTCAAATATTTGTTCTCTAAATTTCGTGTTGATGGTGAATAAACGGGGTTTCGTAAGTACTACCTTTAAGTTACTGTTATTACCATTATCAATTTCGAGTCTCCCTACTTTGTGTAAGTGGTAAAAATCTCAAAACCCATTTTCGAAATAAATTAGTTTAATATTATAGAATATATTATATAATAAAATACCAATTTTGTAAATAAAAACTAAATTTTTGGCACTTTTTAAAAATAACAATATGGCTTTTTGGAAAGAAAACTCATTTTTACACGTTTGAAAATCTTTTAAACATCGTTTTTAAACTTAACACTTCAGAGGAATATGTCATTTATGATAATGTATTAAATAAAAATCATTTTTTAAAAATTGTATCCCATCCAGATAAGTAAAGTGTGATAGGTATAGTTGAATATATGATAAATTCTGTGTAATTTATATGAATAGTGATAATGAATGCAATGTTACTTATCATTATTTAATTGTTATTGAATTGAGTCATTGTCATATACAACTTGTCATATTACTGTGCAATGTAATATGTACAATCGCCCAAGAAATAAAGTACATCATAAAAAACAAATATAATCGACATTAAAGCCAATGACACATTAGATTGTTAACGCATTGTATACGTTCCATTTATAAACATTGATTGATTTATTAAAATGTGTGTTACACAACTATCTTCTCATAGATTTGTAAAAAATATCGTTATAAACAAATGTACGTCTCAAACGTAACATTTTATACTCACTTTATGTTACAATAAAACATTTCATCGCGTATTCCTAAGTGCGCATTATTGTTACATATACAGTTCCAGATAGCTTAAGACAGGTTTAATAAAACTTGAATTATATTATTTGATTCCAAATTAAGTCAACGAAATTCATCATGTTTCGATTTTATTATGAATATTTTACACCTATGTATCTCTATAATTTACGAGATTCAACTAACGACATCGTTTAAATACTACATAGCGAATAGAATTCGAAAAAATCATTTCATGCTAAGGTATGTATACCGAAAAATTTGCTATTTTATCGTGCTGCTGTTGTAAATACACATCACGTCGATTTGTGAATTTAATTGGTACTGAATCAATGATTTTTCAAATAAAATATGACGCTTACTCAATGCGATCGTTATTTACGCGAGCAATTACTTCGTAGGTATTCGAGTGATGTGTAGAACCTCGTAAATGAAGCTTGATGAAATGGCGATTTAAGTACCGATCTCGACACTCCTGCGTATATATATAATTACTCCCCATGCATTACTAGGCACATATAAAGAGAATGGTTCGTATAATGGAGGGTACGAAAAGGAACTGGTCTTGAATCTTCCTTAGGTAACTCTCTAGCTGCATATTTTAAGGTCATTCATTCCAAAAGTAAATAGGGCATTGATTGATGTCGAGACAATATTTATCTTCTTTCGTGTATAAAAGTCTCAGTTATGATCATTAATAAATTTCATCATTGTATTACACCTTCAGTGACTTCATTTTCCAGCGGCAGCGAACTATAAATTTATCTTATGGCGATTGCATTTATTTTGCTGTACATTAATTTCAACATTGACATGAATCACTTTGTTGATAAATTTTTATTTTATATCTTATATGGAGTATTAATGTTTTACAGATGGTTAAAAACTGTTTTTTTTTTTAAATTATGTACACGAAAAAATTAGTTAGGGCTAACTACTTGTAAATAGTAAGATTTGTAACAAATGATTTTTTGTTTTTGGATACTAATTTTAAACGCCAGCCATTTAAGTAGAAGTATCAATAAAAAGAAATTTAAAAGGGTTTAATACATCTTACTACTTAAGTAGTTTTGAAAAATTGTCATTTATACAAAATTCTAGCTAAAAAAATGGCGTGTTAAAGATCATTTTTTTTTATTTGCTCAACGCCATTGACAAGCGCGTTCTCAAAAGTAATGGGATATAGTCCAGACGCTGTGTACACTTCTGTGTGACCTGAAATGTCACCACAAGATATGTACGGATTCTTATAGATTTTGATATCCTACATCCGAATTTGTCGGTTAGATTTTATTAAACGTGGTAGGTTAATTGTTATTAACAATTTAATTGTTTATATCGATCGATATCTCTCGAAATCGTAAAGTCGTACAAAGAAAAAGTTTAAACAAAAAATGTTTGTGTTTTCAATTAGAACCATAAAGGTTCTTATTACTTTTTCTGTTGTTAATACTACTCGTGTGACGACGCCGCGCTGCGATATTCCGAGGTCGTACTTTTAATGAACATTCAAGAAAAAAATTACAAAAAGCATTTTTCTTATGTAAAATTGTGTGCCCTTTCAGATGCCGTTGTGAAAATATACGTTACAAAAAAATTTAAATAAAAAAGTTTCAGAGGTTGAAAAACCTATATTTTTTGGTGATATTTTGGACTTTACGCTTGTTTTTATTCCTGCAAATAACTAAAATGTATCCAAACGTTAGAAATTATCATTAGATTTATCCTGAGCTTCAAAACGAACCTAATCTGGTATCCACATTCGAGATGGTGGCTGAAAAATTCGAGGATAAGTCCTGAAAAACAAAATACTGCGGATAGACCATTTTTACACTTATATATGTCCATTGGAAAATGATACAGATCTTTATAAATTTTGATTTCCTGAATTCAAAATTGTCAGTTACATTTTTATAAATGTTTTAGATTAATTGTTATTAACAATCTGTTAATGTTAATAGTTACATATCTCGAAAAGTTTAGTTTAATACCATAGTTAGACTCAAATCAATTTAAACCAATTTATAAAACAAGTCGGCCTTTGTTTTCAGATTTATTTTTTTTCTGTGTACATATTGTTCCTTTCAAGTTTTGCACCTCCACAGCAATATATTCCTTTAGCATATAGAACAATGACGCGGATGACCGACGCTATTATATGGTCAAATCATTATGATGATACTATACCTGGTGCTGCTGACTGTCAACAGGGAAAAGTGAGAGGTTGAAGCTGATGAGCATTTTCATTTCGCATGGAATATCCTACCGTCTTCATGACGAACTACAACGGAGCTCTATTTAAACTGAATATCGGAGCTTTCTGAGAACTAGAATGAAGAGGACTCACTTGGGGTATTTGTGCCAATTTCCAAGAAGCTTCAAAAATTGAACACTCGAGAAGCTTAGTAGGACCATTATATTATTCTAGTATTTATGATTATACCAGATATATACGTATTCCATAAGTACCCTGAACATTATTTTCATTTAATTACGTATAATATAATATGAAGTAATACAAACATTTATAAAATAACGTTAAATTACAAATGTATGATTCATGTAGGTGTCACTTAAATGCATCGGGAACCAATTTACATTTGTTATGCAAGTAAGGTAATTTTATAACAAAATGTAATTTTAAAAGACAATATATGGGTCATTCTCCAGAAAAGTGTAATTTTATGTCTTCAGTTAATATTTTATCCAAATAATGAAATTTATTCTGGAAACATTTTTTTTCTTGCGCCTTCATACTTTTATGTAAATATTGCACAAGAGATAATTTGTTCAAATCGCATGATAAAATTTTCATATACTGCTAAAGCTCCGAAAAGTAAGCCTCCTGGCTGTCCCCAGGTATAAATAACACGTTTTCGATCACTGTCATTCTCTTTCATGTGAATGATTAAATTTGTTTAAAAGTGGTTATGATCGGTTTTGCTTATAACAAACAAATAGTGCTGTGAAAATTTCACTATAAAGTTCCTGAAAATTGTTATGGCTTTATAAAATGTGTCCCGATATTTCAAAAAATAAATGTAAGTACAGAATACATGCCATTTACAGTACACAAAAAATTAAATGTAGATACAGACAATCGTTCTACAATTTCGATTACTTTAAGAGTATGGATTGTGTGTATAATATTGCTGATTTCAAAACTGATTTAAACCCAAATTTAGTAATATTGTTAGAACTAAGGCCAGTACGTTTATTCCTTGTAAGCCTCCTGTCATATTTGCGACGCTAATTTAGCATGTTAAGAAAGCGAGTAATATCTTAAAATATAAAGAAAAGATTAAACTCTTATGCCTTAAATGCATTTGACTGAAATTTATTTTGTTCTTATGTTAACATGGTTAATACGTTGACATGTAAGCTCCCCTGTCATGTAAGCCTCCTGGACAATTGTAGTGATTTACAGAAATTCCGTTCTAATTAGCGATAGAACGGATTTTTATTGAACTTAACATCAAGTTTCTTAACTACTTTCAGTATTAAACGCGCATCATCAGTAATATGCGATAATCAAAGCTTTTTTCTTACATCGCTGAAATATAACTAAACATATGAATTTATAATTTTCCATAATAATTTTAACTGTTTTGAGTTTTATAAAATAAATATTATTAAGTTCCTATTTTTATTCTTACTCTTTATGAGTCACTCATTCGCTAAGAGTGAACATTTTGCCATTTTTATATAAAATTTCCATTAAAAAATTAAATTACTTGTATACTTCACGCGTATTTACGTAATTAGCAAGCCAATGAATATATCTAAACTTTAAATTTTAATTTTTATAATCTTTTATTTTGTGGAAAACAATACGTCGATTTTACACTTTTTCGACGAATGACCTATATATATCAAAATTTTGTGTTAAAATTGTTTTCAACAGTGCGTATAATAGAAATTAAAAATACATTAATTCATTACTTTTCGAATCTCGACCAATTCCCAACTCTATAGCAATGATACGGGGCATTAGCTACGTATAATCGACAGGTGTAATGACGTAATATAAACCATTACAACACGAGGAAGTGTAGGGACGGATCCTCGTTATGCATAGTTACACTTCTGAAGGTCGACTCCATCAGAATTCTACCATTGCGAAACGAAGTTTGTTTGGGGGAGAATCATACCAGAGTTCAATGACGTCGTAGTATTATATACCTCTACATAGTAAATATGGATTCCAAATTTGTATATGTGAGATTATGTAATCGCAGGAAATTTGATTGCACAATATCGAATCAGTATTATGTAAATCGGAACAGTTTTAAAGCTTTAAAGTCCTCTAAAGCTTAATTATTTCACATAAATTTCTCATCCCGATATTTGAATATGCGCACCTAACTTAATTCATTTTGAAGTGGTTTTCTTGAAATTTTGTGGGATTACTAATTTCGTGTTAACCTTAAATTTTTTTTTTAAATCGTGACGGTTATATCATTTCGACAACCGAAGGTAAACTTTACATTTCTTCTTCATTGAAGAGTGCAAAAATAATTTTTGAATAAAGCATTTTTAAATAGGTGGTTTCAGATTACTTTTAAAAGATATTCTTTTTTTCTTGAAAAGAAAATTTATATTTTGTATAATAAACTATTTGTTAATAATTTACGCTTACAACTGTATATGTACACTGTTAGAAATGTTCGGAAAATTCGTATGCTTCTGTGTTTCAGAGGTAACAGAATTTTACTAAATTCAAATAAATGAAAGGAACAGTATGTACCATTACCAGAAAATTACGAAACTATAACAGAAATTTCAGATGGAATCAGATAACTAAGGGGACATTAGTTTAATTTGTAGCCGCCAGATGAAGCTTCGACACGCGCCGCCTTACACTTAGAAGTGGGACTTGACTCATTCGATTATAAGGGATTCTACGGTCAAGCAGCAGTATAAATATTGATATTTCATATGAATATTGTCAAATTCTATGACGTTGATTCTGTTGTCTACGATGACAATATAAATTATCTTAACTGCTGATAATGTATCTTTCATCAAATTTAATTTAATAATATGTTGTATGTAAATTAATTCAACTAATATTTAATATTTACACTCAATAATTATGCACGTATGTAAAACACATTAATAAATGTAAATTAACCAATAGTTAAGAAAATGTTTACTCCCCTTTTTCTGTTACGGTAACTAAAAATTACTAACCGATACAGAATATTTGTAGCATGTAACTCAATCTTTTTTTTGTTGTCGTTTCAAAAACTTACTAAATTGTAACATTTTTCTGAAACGATCACAGTAAAAAACTTCAGTTATGTTTTTAGAAAATTCCGAAAAAAAATTCTAACAGTGTAGCTTTGTAGTTGCGATTAGTTAATGGAGTTTATGTATGTATGAAGTAATTATTGAGTGTAATTACAGAACACGTAATGTGGACGTTAGCACTGCATTATCGATATCCTTCCGACGAATAAACTCCTACTACTTGAAATGCATCATGCAAATCGTTAAAATAACGTTTCCAAATGGAAAAATATTGACTCTAATAATTGTACTAAATCAAAAACGTGTTCATGAAAAAATAAAGTCTAATCGAAATTAAACTGCATACTTAGCTTGTTTACGTACCATTCAGCCAGCTGTTGGTTGTGGTTAAATGTCCTTGGTTGGCCTTCGCACCCACATTTCTCTAAAACGTGAATCACACTAAACGAAAGATTTTACACAACTGGACAGAAATCGTCAGTGCAATCAAGTAAAAATTTTAAATGACAATAATACGTACTCATACTTGTAAACAAGGTCAAATCATAAAAGCATGCAAATAAATAAATAAGTAAATACAGACAATGAAAACATGTAGGCATTATGTGGATTGTGATCTTATATGTTTATAAAATGTTCAAAAATATTGTATAATTGTAATGCTTTAATTTAGTCACAAATTTTGTAATTAACCCTTAGTTCCGACGGCTATTTTAAAGCCCTTTCCTTCCACTACCTGGATCAAATATGTCCTGCCGCTTGAAAATGCTTACAGTTGTGCAATTTATAGAGTACAATTTGTATTTTCTCTGGGTCGAAAACGACCCTGGAGTCGGGATTGAGGGTTAAGTTGAAAATATTATGACTAGATACGATTGATCAACAGCCAATCGTAACATGAATTACGGCTACGATTTATTTAATTTATCCCATCATTGATGATTTTATGGTATATATGAATAATATAAATTTTTATTGAAAATTATTTTTTACAGTAAACAATTTTGTAAGGTATTTAATTAAATATTAATACAAAGAGATTTCTTTGGTATTGGCTCACATTTATGTTACAGTTATCACATTTAGATTAGTATTTTGCTAATTTCTGTTACTATAATAATAAGAGAATATCTAAAACAGTCATTAACATATAATTGTTTATAAGTTAAAAATAAACAAATATGACAGTTTTGGAATGACTTATTATTGACGTTGCTTTTTAAGAACTGGAGGCCTTAACATGGCAGCCATCATAATATGACATGCAAAAGCAATAAAATTAATGAAACTGTATTCCAAACAACACAAACCGTGCCGGAATATCCTCAGGAACTCCTGGGGATTTCCAAATGTCCGATTTGGTCTTCGGAAGTTCCTCAGGAGTTCCTGAGGACATCCTGGGACGGCCTTGTGTGTTTCGGGTATCCGAGATTTTTTGAGGTTATCGCAGTTTTGTATTTCAGTGATTGCCAACTTGAATCGGCCATTTGGAATTTTGAAAATCTGACACCGGATTCGTAATCTGCGATGATAAAAATCTATGATAAATTTGAAGTCCATTCAACGTAAAAGAAATTCTAGAATTCAACTGATTAGTAATATAGCCTAATAGGACATGAGGTCCCAGACTGATTACATGATACATTGTAGGTCCATAAGATTATATGTAGTTGTGAATGTTCGCAAAAATTAATGTCAACGAGTAAACGTCATTAACATTACAATAAGTACCAAAATAACCCAGCAAAATATGGATAATATATAATCAGATACGTATTTTGGCAGTATACAATCATGTACAATTATAATTATTACATTACATTTCAATATTATATTTTATATTTTAATATTTTTATAATTTTTTTTCTATATTATATATTATTTTTTATTATAACAATAAATGGATAATTTACAATGCATTTGCAAATCGGAAATATTATTTTCTTATCTTTCAAATTATTAAATTTCTATTACCACCTTATTTCTATTCGTATTTTCCAAGAATTTTTACGTTGTTTCAATAAAATCAAATTCTTAATTTCTGGTCGAATGGAGCAAAAATCAGAGTACAAGGTATAAAAGACATGTTATTCGATAAATTCCCAGACAACCAAAAGTCGACCGCGAAAGTCTACTATGAATGTTCTGGTAATAGTCGATTTTAAGCAATGGATAAAGTTGACTAAATGTTATCTTTTATTGGAACATATTCATAGGCGCATTCAGAAAGTCGACTTTAAGTCCACTTTTGGTTGTCTGGGTTGATATTTAAAAGCAACAAAAATTTTGAAAGCCACTATGTGAAATAAAAATATCAGCATAAAAAATATAATTAGTAGTTTTAAAAAATAAGGAAATCAATCAATCAGTATGACAAAAACTCGTAACCATAAAAAATGAGTAGCAAATAATTACAAATATCTATAATTCATAAATGATACATATTTTTGTTCGAGCAAAATAAAAATAATTCGCGGAAATGTTTTAAAAATCTCGAAATAATCAACTTTAACGATATTACTAAAAGTTGTTAACATATTATCGGAATAAGATGAAGAAAGACAGCGATATCATTAAGGTAAATAAAATGTAAACAACTATTATTAGACAATAAAAATAAAAGGCAAATGATGCATTTTATGTTAAACAAAAGAAACATCTAACCTCTCGAAATATTGATGAGAGTGAATCTGACATGGAAATTTCTTCTTTTTTGCAATTCTCAAGGAGATTAAGTTTCTGTTTACAATTCATTCGCTCCGCATGTCACGCAATAAATGAAACTTAGGTTACATCAATTTCTCACATTTCCAGGTAGATTCGTGCAAGTATGCAAAACGCCGTCTAATCGCGCAACGTCCCGTAACCTTCTCCATGATGTTCCCATTCTCGTACCATCTTTCTCACTCTCCAGAATAAATATATACCCATATATAAGCCGTACATTGTATTCAAGTGAAATCGTCCATCACGACGAAAACCGACGTTCCTTAGGACATGCATTCATTCCAGCGACTAAAAAAAATCATTATGCAACTTGACTTCCGGAGAACATAATTCATCGCCCTCGAATTAATATGAGGATGCAGCCAGGTTACTGATAAGACTGGAGTATTCGGGTTAAATTGGCTCGTAAATCACCGATTTTTATATTTCTACTTGAATAGATTATGGAGTCAAGAGGAATAATGAAAACTAATGTGACGTATTTTGTTAGAAAATGGTCAATCAGAATATAATGCTCTTTTGAGTATGTGAAATATTCTTGCAATTGTTTTTTATTGATTTATAATAAATAAATTATAAATTATTTGTTTTAGAAGTAAACTTTTAGAATTGCTTTAAATTTTATATCGGAAATTAAAATAGGGAAATTATTTCACGAATTGCAATAAGAGAGTTTCAAATTTATTTGATTTTTTACTTTGCATGAACTAGTCTGAGCATGGTACCCACCTTACCAACGTCTAAACGAATAAAAAAAAATGTTTGATGAAATGAAATTGAAAATTTTCATTCTGGACCAAGGCTTTTCTATTAATTTAGACAATTTTATGTAAAAACGGCACCTGCACGTGTTTTTTATTTATAAAACCTGTTCTCTAAGCGTTATGGCCATTTTTAGTATAATTTTTGGGTATTCTCAGTAACTTGGTAGTTAAATACTATGGCGAGGACTATATTGTGCTTTGAAATGTCTACTAAATATCTCTTTTTCAAGGTATCAATAGGATATTTGCAGAGAAAATCTAGCGTTAATTATAATAAACTAATGGCACTTTGATTGACTCGTTATCTCACCTTCGTTGGAAAAAGATTTTTTTTTATTTTATTTAAAAAACGAGCGGAATCGCCCTTTTACACAGTTTTTGCTTATAATGAATTATAAGATTTGCGAAATGTACAGGTCGACTTCCTAGATGGCACCATATACATTTGTGTATAAAATGTAGGTGTAAACGACTGGTGGAAGGGTTTGTAAATAAAACACGCGGTTTGATCGGCCACACGAAAATATTAATTATTTATTCCGATCAGTGCCGTATTGAGTTTCTTTTTTGTAAAGAAAATTAAATTATCTCAAATTGTAACATCCACGCCTTATCTTCAGATTATGTATATCCATTTTCATTGCCATTTTGATCTCTTCAAAAGAACCGTGACCCATAATTATAATATTTGTTTCACTGAAATATATCGCAATTTGTCTATTTTATTCATATTTTAGTGGAGTTGTTTCATAACCCCAAGAACGTTAAACTGTTTAACCAATGATTTTAAAATAACATGTGTGTTTACCGGTACCTTAATTTTTCGTGTACTACAGCATATGAAAAAGTAATGTTCATATTTTTTATTTGTAATATGATCTACTTCATCTAGGATCTCGTATATGCTGATACAACGATTTTCGTTTTGTCGTGAACGTGTCCAAATATTTGGCTGCGGATATGAAATGACGTAATCCATTCTTCAATAAAATATAAACGGATTCTTCCACATAACCTAATTGAACATAAATGCATTTCGCAGTTTAATATAAACGGAGCTTAATTGTAAAGTTGAAAAAATTATGGGAATTTCAAAGCTTGCACTCCGGCAGCTAATGAAAGAAATCTCCGGCCTTTAACCGGAGAATGACGTCCAGTTTCGATTTATGTACGTACATTTGTGTCCCCAAAACGCATGGAGCATGAGGCACTACCGCATCGTCGTTTCCCGGTCTGTCGTCATAAATCGAGTTGAATTTGTCCGCGAGTCGAGCGTGTAGCACACGGTCATGCCGTTTCAGGCTGGTTACTCCCGCGAGTCTCGTAACTTTCCTGCATCTGCACTTCGTGCCTGAAATGAAGACAAATGCATATATAAAAATGAACAACATGTAAGTATATTGGTGCACATGTGTATTATGTAATCCAGAATATTTGACCCCCACCCCTTCCGTCACATAGGATGTATATTTATGTCGTACTCTCTAAATTTCTTGGAGTGAGAATCTCACTCTTGAAAAGAGTTATTGCAAAAATCACTCAAATAAGAGTGGATTTAGTCAAATTCAACTCTGAAAAGAGTTAATAAGTTCACTCTCTTAAGTAGAGTCGAAATATCCACTCTTGTCTTAAGAGTGAATTTATTGTGGAGAATGCGCAAGTAGCTTAGTCGCTGCACCGCCAGGAGCGATTGCGACTCTCGCGTTTCTATGTGCTCTCATTATGAAAACGTATTCTATTTTGTATATTAGACGACGTGAAAGAAGTATCGACATGGCATGTCTTATTTATTATTCGGCAGATATGTATATGGTATTCATATTTTGTACGTACCACATATTTAGCACTTTGCAGCTTTGCATCAGAGTGGAATATGACACTCATATATTTTCTCTAATATTATGGGTAAAATTTCAGAAGAACTGCAGTACCTAAAAAATTTATTGTACAACATATTTCTATCGTATTTTGGGGTGCTAATTACAAATCTGACAATAAAATTTGGCTGACGGACGTACTCTCTAAATTTCAATTAGTGAAAACCGAGCAACTCTTGTGAAAGAGTGAATATTCAATGCTTTCACAAGAATTGCTCGGGTTTCACTAATTAAAGAGTGACTTCTCACTTCAAGAAATATCAAGAGGATTTCATTCCCTATCTTCAAAAAAAAATCGTTTTTTTTTTATTTATATGAAAAAGTAAGAATCGGACGAAAAAATGTTTTTGTTTGGCGCATACATTGCAGAAACCAATTACGAACACTTTCGTCGCTCATTTGCGGACTTATCGTTTGGATAACGAGAAAAATGTATACAACCCTTTTTATAGCGAATTTTCTGCTCTACAACTTTTATTGGAAATATTATTACGTCTAATTCTTACTTTTTCATATAAATACAAAAAACTTAAAAACAAAACCGCTTTTCTGGCGGTTTTTTCAAAATAGCGGCTTCAAACGTCCGGCCGCCAAATTTGATTGCGGTATTCATAATAGGCGGCCTAAAATACGTAAGAAACATGTCGTCAAATTCAATTTTCGGATGAAGCTGTTCTTCTGCAATTTTACCGTATTATGAATTCTAAGTATTTTTTTGTCATTAAAAAAACCATGAACAAAAATCTTTATATAAATAAATTTTGTCGTTTAGGTGTAAAATAAAACTTTCAAATCCACTTACTCATTAGAGTGATGTATGTACTTTTAGAATGGAGTGAATGACTGTCACTCTTTGCGAAAGTGAATTCACTCCAATCAGAGTTGCACGGTTTTCACTGTCTCTTGGAGTCTAAGGATTTTAGAGTGTACTGAATTGTGTATCTTTTATAGAACTGCACGAAAGTTAAACAAGTTGTCAGTCAATATAAGCTATACAAAAGTTAGTCCCTGTAACTGCATTTCAAATCATTACTCGTGGTGCCCTACAAAATATCATGTAAATTAGTCAAGATTAAACAAATTTCGATTTCCGATTCAAGATTTTCGAAAATTCTCGATAAATTCTCGATAAATATTCTTTAAAATATTATTTAAAAATACTGGTTGGAATTACCTATAGAGCCCGAATTTTGAGAAACTGCTTCAGACATTTTAATTTACATTTTTATATATTGTGTTCTACCTTTGTTACGAAAAGAATCGATGTTTTATCCACTGTATTTTGGGTAATATTTCGCGATTTTTTTAAATTGTACATGAAATTTCAATAAAGCAGCTTCATAATCGGGCATGAATGCGCCAGAAGTATAATTTCAATGTAATTCTTGCGAGTATCCGCTTAATTTTGAACCGATTTTGTTGAAATTTGATGTACATTCAGATAAAGAGGGTAAAATCATTATAAGATATGTCATTTAAAATTTTACGACCGCAATATAAACAAAAATAAAGTCTCAAATCGCGGCAGTCAATAAACTAGAGGAAGTTAACAAAGAAGGAATTAAAAAATAAGCGTCACTATGATCTTAGTGCACGCAACGTATGTTAGAATCTCTGGGGGTTTGTTTTCCATTTTTCCCAATACTAAAGTAATTTTGTCTGGCCATAAACAATGACAATAATGTAACATACGTTGCGTGCAGTAAGATCATAGTGACGCTTATTTTTTTATTCCTCCATTGTTTACTTCCTCTCATTTATTGACTGTCGCGATTTGAGACTTTATTTTTGTTTACACCTTAAGATAGATTTGGTCTCAAAAGTATATTCAGTTTCTGTTTAATTTGAATATTTCAGGATTGGAATTGATGTTATTTTCAACTGAGCAGCTTTAATGGACGTATTATTTAACGACACTAAGAGAACTTAATGTGTCTTCCAAGAATGAAATATATTCCTTAATTGATACTGAGATTAAAACTATTTTATTTTTTAATACATTGCTATATATGAAAACTGCCATACTGACAACGAATATTGTTTACAAATTTGGTAATTGTTTTATTAGAGCATCGATAACTTTTTTATTTTTTAATACAATCCGTACATGCACCTGGCGAATTCAATCCTGTCAGGAAACCCCTGCTATTCTCTTTATTTTGTGTCGATTCAGGTTTTTCTCATCAGACTCATAGGTCAGACAAATCTGAGTCGATGAAACTTCACGTCACTGTCCTGATGACACAATCCGATGTTTATTCGTCTAACCTTCCCAAGATCATTTACCCCAAATTAATATTCAATAATGGAAGGAAACCACTTATATCTAAGAGTTTCTTCTCTGTTCCTGCAACTTAAGCACTTTTGTCTTGTTTCTAGCCGATAATTTAGGTAATATTGTCTAGTTATATTCTTTTCACGAAAACCTAAATGTTGTCTGGACGTTTGTTATGCAGCTTGTGTTCATTTTTTAATGTATTTTCTGTAGTTTTCGAGTAGAAAATAGTTTTTTAAGAATAAGTATAGTAAAACATATCTTTATATTTATTAACATGACTACTTTGTTCATCAGTTTTAATTGGGGTATAATCGTCATCATAATCATCATGATTATCATTATTCTCAACATTAGCATCATCATAATTGTTCTAACTGTAACTGCTATTATTGTCTTTAATATTTTCATCAATAATTTCGTAGAAGTTGATGCTTAGCACTGGCACATTCATCATAACTTTCCTGAAATGCATCATATAATTTAATCCACTTCTACATTGTCACTCGCTTCAAAACACAACAATATTTGTAAATGTGTAGGAAAAAATGATCTCGTTAAGAAACTCACTAAATGCAGATGGACGATCCGCACTAAATGAATATTCACAACAACCTAAATTTGCCTTATAATTTAATAGGAATATACAATTTTTCCGATATCCGCAGACAATTAAAAGCATAACAACCATGAAACCTAAACTACATACGTTAAGGTTTGTAAACAGGTTGGTAATTTTGCAGTCGATATGCGCCCCTCTTCAATTCATATCTATTTTAGAGATATTTTGAATAATTTTACGGAATAGTTATTAAGTAGGATTTTTGGACAACTCTTTGCGCAGTTTTAATCCATTAAATTTTGTCCATTACATAGAGAATTTTGTAACATCATGCTGATTTGACGATTTTTGTCTAGCTTTGCCTAGTTTGTGAAATAAGGAGGATCACAAGTACACACCGGCCAAATATATTTTTGATATTTTTTATATTTCATAAACATGTAGTTGCTAATTATTAGCAAAACACATTAAAAATCATGTACATCCATTCAAAATGAACATTTTTAAATAATATTGAAATTGAATAAACACATGTAATAAATTTAATTTACTTATGCAGCAAAACATTGCAAAATTACTCTGAGACTTATGCTCCAGTACATTAAGACACATTTTAGTTACAAATGCGTTAAATTTAATGTATTAGTGGTCATTGACCCTACATTTAATTTCATGTCATTTTTTAAAGTGTTGCAAGTACAAACAATATCACTTCAAAATACTCTTTTATAAAAAGCGTTTAATTACAACTACCTGGAGCACATATAATGATTCCTTTCTTATGTGAAGTCATAAATGACGTAATATCCAGAAAACAAAACAAAACATTTGAAATACTAAAGCAAATAATCAGGGTGACAAATGTTCTCAAATAGAATGTGTACGGCGAGGCACGCTTGAAAGCCCATGAAAGTCTTCCTTTCACCATTGAAAAACACGCAAGTTAAACATGTGCTTCGTCTCAAATTTTATTTCTTATTAATGAATTAAATAGGATTCACGAAAATACTTGATAGGTACAATGTCTTATTAAAATGGTCAGTAGTGAACTTTATGGCGTAAAATCAGTAAACTCTTATATTACTTATTGAAATAACTAACGTAAGTATCGAAAATATTTTAGGTGCTTTAGGGAAGTTATTGTAAAAACTGCTGAATCTTATTACAGTTTTCTTGTATTTAAGATGTAACACCTAGTTGGGAATGCAAAGATCTTTCGTGATTTTTTAGAATTACAAATAAATATTTACCAGCCAATATATAAAGTGGCTCAGTTTAAGCACGAATTTTAGCAGCATTATATTTATGCCACAAATATTTTTTTTAAATCTAGACATTCGTCACTTTACTGGCTTTGCCAAAATTTCTTGAAAAATCAATTTTATTATAAAAAAAAAACTACCGAGAAAAACATATTTCAGCTCAAGTGTTTTTTACTGCAATTTTCAATATTTTACTAGTGGTTTAATACCTTCTAACTTCAAGAACTCATTAAAATATACAGTCGTGTATCATGATTTTCGTTGATTTGGATTATTAAATGCTTCCAGAACACCAAAGATTTTTTAAATTGGTGAATTTTTCAGTATCAGTTCTTTTTTAAAATTTAAAATGATCAATGAACTTTTCAGCCGCACTATTTAGAGGACTACCTAAAATTTAATCGCATATTGATCACTCCATTTTAATAAATATTTATTGGATTAGTATAAAGAATCTGAAATTGATGTAGAAATTGTGAACAGTTTAAGATTAAAGTATTAAAATGCACTTCTTTATATCACGCATACATGCAGGACATTAAATTTCTTCTTTTCGAAGTTTCTAAAATGTATTTAAATGATATAAAGATTGCCAGTGTTCCAGTTAAAGTATTCAGAAACTTCATTTTGGGGAGCTTTATAATTAAGCACCAATTATGGTCTTGCCCCAAGCAACAAAATAGGTCGAAGTTAGGTAAATTCGACTTTAGAATGGTCCGAATGTCCAAATGGCCAAGGTTTAATTTACTTCGAATCGATTTATTTGGAAGTAAGCGAGTGCAAAAAGGACTTAATTTTTACATAAAAACGGAAGGCATTTTTACTTGTAAGTCACAGGTCAATATGGTCAAATAGATCAATAGTAAGTCGAAGATTGGTAATGTATTGGACATTTCGACCTAATTACGCCCTATTAGTCGTTCTTGGGTGTAATATCTATTATGTTTAGGATCCACGTACAATTTTCGGTCTAGATTTTAATTTCACATCAATAAAAATGATCACGCTCAATTAAATATATACTTGACAATTATTAAATTTATAATTTATTCCGTAAAAGAAATTTTTTTCATTGGATTGCTTAGATAAATTATTATTCAATAATATGATGTCTAATATTTAGAAATCTTGCTTATTTTGTTAATTAAAATCAATAAAAGGCAACAAAATAAATTATTTTTAATATACAAATTTGTACGGTTTAAAGTGTGTCAAGTAATTGTGTATCATAGTTAGTTAATTTCGATCAATGTATGTCGACGTATAGTCAACACACACACATATATATGTACATTGTAAAAATTAGTGAAAGTCGCAAGGTTAAATTTACCAAAAAACACAACCTATTTCCGCTTTCAAAGTCCGTTTGTTTATCAAGGCAGAACAGAGGTCGAAATTTAGCAAGATTTGACTTCAAAAAAATACCTCAAGTACAAGTTTACTATGAAGTAATTTTTAAGTCATAATTTGGTAATATTATCCCAAGACAAAAACTTTAAATATATTTTTACTTATAAGGCATATTTTAGTTCGAAATTTGTTTATTTTAAACCGAAATAAGACAATCTGACCTAAAGCTGGTCAAAATTTCTTCCTTTGCTGCTTGGGGGATGGAAAGAAATTGAATGAAAATAAATGGTTAAGACTTTTTAATTTTTGGTTTATACAGGAACCAGCATTTTTATTTTGAAATGTTTTTTTTTTTGTAATTAAAAATATTTTCGGATATTATATTTAGCGGTCTCTTAGTTTGTCGATACAAAGAAAAATACCCGATATTTACTAAAAATCGAATCTTACTATCCTACCTAAATAAATGACCAAAAAAACGAAGAAACAGTAATTACAAATATAATCATATAGTGTAACAATAATGGAGGCCGACATAGTCAAATCTATCTCATGACCTCAAGATCTGAGATCATCAGAAGGCTGAATCCGGATTCGAAGTGAAGATTTTTCAATTGGTTCCTAGTTGTAAAATCTATGAACTTACAAACGTAAAATCATCGAGTTCTGCCTATATCGCAGGTAGAGTAAAATTACACATTTTACTTTAAGAAAAGCTGTAAAATAGCATGTTAAGGTGTAAGTAACCCATAGCTTTTTCGAATATCTTCGGTTATGCTTGAATATCTATATTTTTCGCTCAGATACCGTAGTTTAGGTTAAGATTATTACCAGTTATAGGTAACTTCAAAAGAAATAAACGGAAGGTATGTAATGTCAAAATACAGAGCCAATAACAATATTTCGACCTCGTATTCGGATTCCTCGCACCAAAAACGATTCGAAATGGTTTATTTCGTTACTAGTGCGGGGAATGCGATTTCCGAATTTAATTAGCGGAGAATATTCGAAGCGCTTTTCGAGCATTCAGTTTTAGAGTGTCGGTTTTCGACAGCATCCTTCATCCTTCCAAATCACATGAAATTACAATCTGATATTAAACATGATCTTTATCTGTATTCTCTGTGTCTTTTACGTAATTTAGTTTAGAGTCTAGAACGACTAATTTAACTGTTCACCGAGTGATGGCGCTAATTTCCTAATTTTTCTCGCAAATGGTAAGTGCATCGGAAATTAAGTGAATAACGATTATATTCTGCGTGATATGTATGAAATATATAGTATCACGTGCGCTGCGCTCGGTAACGCAGTTACACCGTCGATAGTAAATAAAGGAAAAAAAATCCGCCATTCCTATAAACTATAAAATAAAATATTTTAACAATAAAGTAATGTATTTTTTAATAAAATTCCTATTTGTAATTTAAGCATATGAGTATAATTAATAAAACTAAAATTTATCGGAAAAGAATTTCTAAATTAGTTCATATGAATATTTCAACGGGAAAATCTAGCGAACTTTTCCCAACGATTCACCTGAGAAAATTGCAATTTTCCATCGATTGACCGACGCGTAAAATTCTCGCTCAAAAGCGCGGTACTGCCCGACCGACATCCCCAGGCAGAATCAGCCATGTTCAAACCACGGGCTTCGCGAATGTACGTACCTATGTACGTTGTAGTTGTGCCCAGCGGGCAACATGTACATACCCAGCAAAGTATATACAAGCTCGGGTAAAATCAGCGAATGCATGGCTGGACCACGATCGATCGATGCTCACGCAGTAAACCCACTATTGTAACGGTGTGGTCCTTTTTTTCAAAAAAAAAGTGTTGCCCCAAAGTCCCACGCGCAATTTCTCTATTTTTAATTGCACTTTCTTCTGATCCTTATCGGAAAACGTTACGCTCGCCGGCGCAAGGGAATTTCCTTGGTGCGACAGTCGCGGTGATAAATGTGCTTGGAAGATCGTCATGCTCCCGTAATGCGAAATTGCCGCCGTAAACGGAATACCGCCTCAAATGTATTTTCACGGGATGTCCTCAAAATAGCATGAACGCCTAGGACGTTTCGGGGAGATGGATCGTTTACGAGAAATTGTTAGCCGTTGACGATATTACTTAGATTATTGTTACAGCTGCCTAATACCGTGGCTATATATATAAGACGCTCATAGGAAGTGTAGTCGTTAACAACAGTTTTCAGGTCTGTACGATACTCCGGTTTTAAAATTTACTCAGAACAATTGTTTAGTTATTAAAATAGTATCTCTAGCTTCAGTGATAAATTCCTGTCCAGGTTTGCCTCAATCTCCCTGATTATGCTGATGGCCAAATTACTATAAGCCAGACAAGTCTTACCTTATTTGCAGTGTTTCGAAAATGCTGTGTTAATGTTATGCATTTTAAATTGAGGCCAGATCACATGTGATGGTGACTTTTTACACTGATTGTGAGAGAAATTATTGGGCACATGCCAAAAAACCGAATTTAAAAAATCCGAAACATAGAAAAATCGACATTTACAAAACCGACACTCAAAAAAAACGCTGACTATCAAAAAGCCAATGAGTCATAAAGCTGTAATATTCATGAAAACAAAAATGTTAGCTTTTTAAATGACGATTTCTCAATGTTTCGGATTTTTGAAATTCGGTTTTTTGACATGTTCCCAAATTATTTACTAATAGTTAAGGTGAGCTAATTTCAAGACTCTTAGATTAACTGTAAAATTTATACCAGTAACTGCAAAGTCAAAAGCGAGAGGTAACTTTGAGATGAAAATGCCATCGCTTTCCTGCAATGTTATTGTATACCCAAGCAGCAAAATTGGTCGAAATTACGTCAATTCGGCTTCCGAATAGGTCCAAATGCCTAACGGCCCTGACCTGATTAACGTCGAATCGACTTCTATTTCAGGTAAGTGGGGAATAAAAAGACGGTAAATTTGAGGTAAATATTAGGTAATGGAAGGCATTTGGACTAATAAGGCACATACCAATTTGGGAGAACGGACCTATAAGAAGTCGAATATTAGTAATAATTTGGTAATTTTGACCTAATTTAGACTTTTCGACTTAGTGGATGCCTTGGTTAAAAAAGAAACTTCTGAGCGGATTTTCAACGCAACTTTCGGGTTCGTACCTATATGTTAGGTTATTATGTACTCAGAAATAAGTATTTTCATAAAATCACAACACACTCGCTTATATGGTCTAAGATACACACCTATACATACCTATAATTATTCGACGCCATATGATATACACTGATCAGTGTTCGCACGCACCGCACGCATACATACTAATATTCGTAATACGATGAAACTTGCTTTCTTATATACGGACCTACTTATGCTCTTAGAGCTTGTGAGAAAGTTTCAGTATGTCAGAACATGCAATGCACGTGTTCCATACACTACTTATGCGCCACCCTTCGGTGGGAGTTCGAAACTGGTCGATACGACTCTCGACACTTTGACTATCTTTGACAACTCAAACATAATCGCAAAATAGCTACGCGCGCGTAAGCTATTTGTCCGGCTATTTATAACGCGATTATGAAATTGAATTGTATTTCCGTACAGGTCTTTGTGTTCTTGTAAGTGTTGTTTTTGACAGGTTAACCTTAAATCATATATATATTTTAAACTGAAAGAGGTTAATCTGTCAAAGGTGTATCATCCAGCAAACACATTTAAGCATTCAAAAGTTATTGGAAAAATAACATTTGTTAAATGTCAAATGTGTTTGCTAAGTGTAGTGCCAATTGATGTGCAGTGTGTTGTGCTTTGGCGGCGCAGTACACTCTGACAACTTCTATCCGACACGTTTCAATACACCCAATGATCTTTTCATCATTAGTGCTTTCACTCAACATCAACTCTTTTACAGGATCTAAATTGTTTTTTGATGATCATGTTGATTTCATTTAATATACCAAAGCCTAAAATGACCACAGATTTAGTGTGATTACACTCTGACAACTTTTATACGTCAGATTTTAAAAGATACAGTAATCTTTTTATCCGGAGTGTTGACACACGACATTGACGATTTCACAGAACCGAAAGGGCTGCTATTACATACTATTGAATTCTTATAAAAGAATAATATTGCAATCGTCACAAATTTACTAAAGTATTACTCCAGCACGTTATGTACGTCAAGTTTGAAAAAATGTGCTTGATGTGAAATAAGTACAGCGTCTTTTCAAATTTGATATATAAAAGTTGCCAAAATAGAGCAATGGCTGATCAGTGGTGGTTTTGTGATTTTATTTTTTGGGATAAATGAATACAATCATCAAGATACAATTTCCGTCCAGTGAAATTGTTGATATTATGTGAGAGCATTACAGATGAAAAGATTACTGCGTCTTTTAAAATTAGGTTTATAAAAGTTATCAGAGCGGAGTTACAGTAAATCTGTAGTGATGTTGTGCTTCTGTATATTAAAACAAGTCAATACTATCATCAAAAACCCATCTACCTTCTGTGAAATGGTTGAGGTTGTTTGAGAACAATCCTAGTGAAATTTTTACTTCGCCTTTTCAATTACGAAGTTGAAAATAGGAGCATATTCATAGAAAAGTAAAAGAAAATGTTGTGTGCTACGTTGCAATATATGACTACTGATAAATATTGCTATTTATGTTCGAATTGACATCTTAGAATCGTTCCTACATTCTGTAATTACACTCTGACTATTTCTGTCTGTCAAGTTTCAAAACTTGCTGTAATTCTTTCATCATTAGTGCTCTCACTCAACATCGACTATTTTATAGGATCTAAAATATTTATTGATGATCGTATTGATTTGTTTTAATACACGAAAGCATAAAATCACCACAGGTTTACTGTGATTACACTCTGACAAATTCCATAAGTCGGATCTCAAAAGACGCAGCAATAATTTCATCAATAGTGCTCCTACACGGCATTGACAGATCATCGTAAAAAACTGTAAGAATATTAATAATGTACTTGTTGGGACTTATATGATAATAAATAGATACGAAAATAGGAAATTGGGTTATCATTTGACAGGTTAACCTCAAATCTCATAATTTGAGGTTAAGTTGTCAAAAAATAATACACACCTTCAAAAATTTTATTTCTGTAATTCATCGACCAACAAATTGTTTGGAATTCACTACTGCTAGTGAGTGCTTGTCGTATTGGTAAATTTACTGCCGTAGACAGTTTGCATCGCCCTGAAGTGCATGTTGGGTCGCAACAAAGCCTTCATACTTTCAAGTTCAGAATAGGGAATCTAGCAAAGGCATATTCACTTTCCTAACTTTTCTTTTCAAAACCATTGGACTTTTAAGGCAGAACACATGTTCATATTTGGTAAAATATGTAATAAAATATAACCTATTTGTTAAAAACTTTCAGGACGATTTTAAAGTTGAAATTTGTTTCATTTTACTTGCAGAATATACCTCAAATACTTTCTTACTATCAGGACATTTTTCAAGTCGATATTTGGTTACTTTAACCTATGAAATAGACCTCAAGTACATTTTTACTTAGAAGACATAATTTAGGTTGTAATTTGGCTATTTATTACTAAATAGGGCATTTCAACTATGGCTGGGGTCAAAATTCCTTATTTTGCTGCTTGGGTATTAACTCTTATATTTTAACATTCAATGACCATTCTTTAACTGTTACTAACTCTTACATTAAATTTTGTCGTTTAAACTGTACATGTCAACAATGCGTCGAAAAATTAACAGAAAATCGAATGGCTGCGCGTGTGAATGTTTGTTTATCGCTGGTTCGGTGAAACTGTTCTTAAAAATGTGGTGAAAAATTCTTATATTAACTATTTAACTATTTAAACTATTTACAAATTTAACCGAATCTTGGATTGCGGTAACTGAAGGATAAAGTACCTTACCTTATGATCAATATCTAAATTCTATTAGTTTTACTACGAAGGTATTATATTAACTGTAAGCAAACTTTTCTCTCGGTGTAAGGAAGCCCTAACAAGTCATAAGTTTCCCATTTCTATGTAGTTTATATAACCGCCGCGCCGTGAGGTGTTATCAATGCTCGTTTGGTTTCTATTAAAAAGATGTTTGGTAATGGCCAATGTTGGACTACTTGAAAAAATTCTTTACCGGTACCGATCTGATTGCATTTGTTAAAAATGTATTCGATATCGATATGTCTTTATGAGATTTTTGTTTATATTTGTTAGTACTTTTTAACTATCAAGTGGAATATGTGAAATATGTTTAATTTGTTTAATGTGAATTAATAATTCAAATTCTTTTAAGTGCATAAACGTAGTGTGTGCATATTTAAAAAATGGACATTTTTGGACAATATTAACTGTAAAATCAAAAAGAAGAAATTTTTTATTTTTCAACATTGAAAATGTTTTGAAAAAAGGCACTCGATTTTAGAGTGGTATTGTATAGAATTTTTGCATTGATCATGAACTTTGGAATGTTTAAAGGTCCTAATAAGTCTCCGTTTATAAGAGACAATAACATAGCAATAATCGCGTGGAAAGTTCGGCGAATAAAATATAATCCCTAACATAACCTAACCTAAGCCATCTTATCCTAACCTAACCTAATTCATATATTTAAAGTAATTTAGTCTCCATGAAACAACATTATACATCCATTTTCTTGGTATTTTGTATATACGATTAACACGCAGTTGAACTTGGAACAATCAATTTCGAACAGAAAAATATAACATTTAATATTTTCATTACCTATACGAAAGAAAATAACTTTTCCAACGGATATCAATTTGAAAAAGATCTAAATGGTAGACGATTTAATTGGATTTGTCAAGGATCTATTTACCGGGATCTATTGACCTGGCACGATCAGATATGTTTTAGATGGATTATTAAGCAAATAGTTTCTATTTTATTGAAAATATTTATTAGCTGCTTACAATTGATAAACAGTTCTTTAATAGAAACAAAATAGATCATTGGTGGTTAAATAAACTACTTAACTATTGGGAGATAATGATTTGAGGTTTCCTGAAAGAGTTATGATATTTGATATGTCCTTATATCAACTATCAGAGTTATAACATAAGAGTTATGATATTTGATATGTCATTATATATAACTCCTTATCGCAATATAATGTATACAGAATTCGATTAACTCAAATGTTTGTAATGAGTTTTATACATTGCTTTATAAAGTAGCTTAAAATAAAAATCTTATTGTTTGATTATTTCTAAATAATTTACATTATATTGCTTCCAATTCATTATATGTTTGACTTCGTATAGGAGATAAAGAGAGAAGAATTATTGAATGTTAGTTCCTTCGATTTCTCTTTTACTTGTTTGGAGTCAACACTGTTTTACCCTACTGGTTACAATATTTGTAATTCATCCATCGCAACAGTCATATACGTCGTTGAAAAGAGTAGGGCAGAGTAGCGAGTTGTGAGACAGGATTTGTGTTTTAGGTATAACTCTGAGTTGGTGAACGGAATTTGAAAATAATAAGTAAAATTTGAAAGTATATCACATATGCAAGGTTTACTAATAGTTTATACAGTTTACAGGTTAATAAGAAAAATATTTATTATCAATTTTCAAAAACATCTGTTTTCACAGAATCAATAATATGTAACCAGTTGGGAACATTTAAAAAAAATTACTAAAATTTGAAAAATATCAAACAGAACCACTAGTTATCTAAATAAAACATTATTTTAATTTATTTTAAAGGATTTCAATCATTCATATCGCTGTCACAATGAATGCATGAATAGCTTGTGCGCATGTTCACACATTTTAAATGGACAGGCCTTTCACACGAATAAAAAGTGTCAAACTTGAGTAAAACAACAGTCAAATTTTTCGTCAATAACTTTAATCATAGGATACAAAAATCAGCATCATCATTTTCGTAATAGTCATGAACCGATCGCTGAGAAATTCTTGTTTTTGAACGCTTCGTATGTTGCTTTTCTCGACGTCTTTTTATTCGTTGCACTCCTTTTTTTTTGTTTTTAAGACTTCCTTGTTGATGAGTTGCTGCTGCTGCCTTTTTTCTGCTCTGCTAGACATCATTTAACAGATGGAAAAACAACATTACAATTAATTAACTGACATTCAGCTGACTTTTTTGGAGTGGACTTGTCTAAAATGACGAGAAACGTTTCGGGACAACGTGATACCTACCTTCTGCAATTTAACTGAGGTTCTAGCATCTATGATCAAACCAAACCGAATTGTAGTGACAACAATTGTTGCACATTTGTTGCTCACAACTTGCTCTTGTCCCAATTGTTGTTCCCACAATTAAAGAAAAATTAGGTTTGGACAGTTTGCATAAAAGTCAAACATAGGTAAAAAAAAAAGAAAATTCGGGGTTAGCCAAAAAAACAAGGACATTTCTAATCGTTGCTTATTTGTTGGTAAAAGATTACTCAAATATTTTTAGATTTGCTAAATCGATCCCGTGATTATATAAAATCTTAGTCTCGGCTAACTTGCACACAGACTGAAGGGAATCAAGGTTAAAAACAAGACCAGAATAGAATTTTAATTAAGAAACATTCATTTCGATTAGAAGCTGATCCGAGTATATTTATCTATATTTTTGTCTCAGGAATTATGTTTTAAAACTAAATTTTTCAACATTCTCGTCCAAAAGGAGATGCATAGAAGATTAAGAAAGAATGGTTTATGACTGAAGCAAGTCTTGCATAGTCAGTGACTATTCACTAGATCTCGAGTGAGCTTCACTGTTTTGAATTGAGAAAATGCTGCACAACATTTCTTTCTCACTGTAAATTCCTTTTCTTTGAGCGCGTATTATTTCCCAACGTTCCTTGGAGTCATGAAATTCGCTTCATTTCACCCAGCATAACGCGGTCTCATGCATGTGGAATGCGATTGATGTAAATTTTCTAAAATCGGGCATCTATAAACTCGATCAGTATAGTAAGGCGATTTGCCAAGTTACACAATTTTTTTCGTACACAAACGTGATTATGCAAAAATGCACGCACACGATCATACAATGAAAGTAAAAATCTCTTTGGCGCTACTTCAAGTACGATGTCGCGGTCATTATCCACAGAAGCGTATATTTACGTAGTCATATGTGTGCATAAGCACCAGACTCGAAGCAATGCCATACTTTGTGGTCGTAGCGTAGTCCTCAGGTTCTCGTTACCAGAGTCAGCGGGCCGTACGCCAACACTCGTTATACGATTCTTACGTCGTATTATGGGATTGGAGTTTCATTGGGAATTTTTTTTTTTGGTTTATTGTTATCCTCCACTGTCCGATTAATTGCAGAGAAACGTGACGTACCGGATGTGTCGAACAGAAGCCTACGATCGAAGATCAGCGTGTTATTTCTCCTCATTACAAATTAAAAATCGTTCGATTTTGTAGAATCAACACTTCATTAATTTTTAGTAAAAATAAAAATGTTTTATGGTATATTTTTCAAAATTATCCAATTCGTTATACTTCTGGGAACGCTCTATCGATTGCCAAAGAAAAATAATAGACGATATTGATAAGCGTGATGTTTTTGAAAATCTGTAACATTGTTTTTGAAGTCTGTATATTTTGAATTTAAAAGTTTTTGGATTTTTATGACACGAGAGCACTAATGGTTCAAAATTATAAAGAATTTTTCATGTGTAAGAACATGAAAGGTGCATTGTGAAAATCGTTAAAAGTATTCTTAAAAATAAAGAGATCAATTTCAAGCAAATTTATGACAAGAAAACTCTTTTTAGCAAGGAACATGAATGTAACAAATGAAATTGAATGACTTGCATGAGTAGTATATATATATATACGGTATTTATATATTTTTTGTAATTTTAGTTTTTAATGTTAAACCCTCGGTTACAAAGTTTATAATTTTTTTGACACTTTACAATTGCAATAATACAACTTAAGTTCATAATGAAGTAGACACACTTGCTGTTACTTAGGAGACATTTTTAAAAAAGTACGGTCAAGTCATTAGCTTTGTAGGATTTTTAAAAGTTGTATAATAGTCATTTAAATACACGAATTTACGCTTTGAATTTCAGCCAGTAGAGAGTTCCACAGTTTTTACGCAATTACAAGAAAAGATTTAGAAAACTCCCGACAAACTAACAACAGTTATAGCGTTATACAACAAGCATTTGTGGAAATTAAAATACAACAAAACATACTCAAGCCTTAATAAACTGAAAATAAGCGGTCAATATAAATTTCCTTTATTATAGATATCTATAATAATCAAGCATTAAGTTAGTCACTATTCTACACAAGAAATACGGATGGTAATTAGTTAATAGTGACCTATAATCTTTACTGCAAAGCTAATGTTTTTAACAATTATTGACGATGTAACTTTATTTTTAAATTTAGTTTGGCACAACTGCGTTTTTTGGTTGCTCTTACTATTTAAATAGTAGCCCTGACTATCTAATTTAACGAGGTCACTATTTAGATAGTAGAATCAACTAAAACTGATAGTAGTCGTGTTATATCTTGATAGTAGTTCCAACTTTTTCATTTTTCCAGTGTGTATATCATTTTTAATGTGCTCTTGATAATATTTAATTACATGTAAGTAAAATAACAAAGATATAAAACACATTTTAGAAAATATATGTTTAATGTCTTTCATTTTAACCCATTAACGCCCAAAGGACACTTTTTCTTGCTTCTATTTCAATCGAATATTTCGTATCAAAAAGTTAACAAAAATTGAGAGGTACGTATCCTACTGTTTTCGAGGTCGCTCTGCAAGGTTCTCAGGTCAAATTGAGTTTCAACCATTAGGAATTCCAATATGGCTCCGAATTTGAAAAATTTTCAAAAAATTGGGATTATTTATTCTTACCAATTTTTTTCGAGCCATTATAATATTGGAATTCTGTTGAAACTCTGAACAAAGGTGAATAAAATACTTAAATTTTTAGAAAAAATACCGTAAATCAATCTAACGACCTCAAAATTGGCGCAACAATGAAAGTTTCTTTGAAATTTTCTGGACGCTCTAACTAAAAAACTACGATCTTTTTCAACAAACAATGGTACGAATGAAAATTTATCAGAATTTACCGAGAAATATCACGAAATTTTTTTGATGTTTTTATCGTTTTGAAGTGCGAGAAAGATTAGATTAATATAGAAGGAAGTACTATAATCAGGAGTACTGCAAACATAGAAATACGAATTCATAAATATGAATTTCGATTAAGTTTACATACAAAATAAATGTAGCATTATAAACTATATAATGTAGACGTTATATCACGATATAAATTATTACGTGATAGTTCAAGAACCATCATTCACAGTCTGAACGGTCGATTATGGCGTGGGAAATTGGATAATCTTTGAATATCTTAGGCATCTTAGTTTTCTAACTAAGACAAGCTATTTATTATAACTAGTATACATAAAACGTTATTTAATCTAATTCCAGGTGCACCTATCGATTTTCACGTAAAGTTTGAAATTGACGTGACTCTATGGCTACATCTCATAATGTAAATGTCATATTAAGAGCTGCATTGCAATAAAAATGTATAGTACATATATTTTATGTTACCATTTAAATATCGATCATTGAATGAAGTTGTTAAGGCAACTGTTTGAATTTATGAATTTTTCAATTCTATTTGTCTGAAATTAATTATAAATCATTGTTTGTAGGTAAAGGTTATTTTCTTAAGTGAAATTATTTTTTTTCGTATCTCTTCCATATGCTAGCTAAGAAAAATGTTTTGTTATCTTTTTTTCATGATGATTAGTGTCCATTTTTCTAATAATTAACGGTAAATAGTATTATACTATTAAATATTACCAAACAGTTGGGTAAAATATCCTTAAGAAAAAAAAAGTTTCCTTCTTGTTGTATACATTTCTCTTAGTTTATTGTGCTAATTCATGAAAAGGACGTAACTTCTACATTTGGAAAAATGTAATAGTTGCTTCCTATTAAGATTAAATTATACAGTAATTTTATACAGTATTTCCAAATTGTTAGAATTTATTTGCTTTTTCGGCTGGGTAAAATTTCCAAACACTTTACTTTCTGATGTAAAGTAAATATTACCATGCAGAAAAATAAACTATACTGAATTCTATACGTTGCGCATCATCTTTTGAGTCTTTCAAGAGCAGTTTGTGTCAATTCTTGCTTAGCGCCGACAAAGAAAATCGTCTAATTCTGCGAGTTTTAGAATAATTTTATTTATTAATAGCGCGAAACAATATGTTTTCATTTCTTCGAAACCAACATTTGGGTGCTTGCTAACTGATTTATCTCTATCATATATATTACTTATATTTGTTTTGTACACTATTCTGTCTATGATATTCTATTTGTTAACTATTTCAATTCTATTATGTTAATTCTATTGTGTAGCCATTGTAATCAATATATGTATGGTTGGCTAAGAGGAATACCTCGAGCCATAGTAAAGTGAATTACAATTACAAGTACATGGATATCAGCTAGTTCCGAGAATTACCAAACGTTTAGTAAATTTTCGTTTTTATTTTGTACAAAATCCATTTCTCTTTTCTTCACCCTGAGAAATTTAAAAAGGACAAATTGGACAAACGATACACTTTTGCATCATATTAATTTTTTGCAATACTGTTTCAAAACACAAAATTGTCAAACCAATTTGGTCTAAATATTTCGAAAACATTTGAAAATTATTTAAGTAATGTCAATTTGTCCTTGCAACATTGCGATTACAAATTCGCCACACGATAAAGTGTTGTAAAATCAATATAGCGAGAATACTTTTCGAACTTTACTTTCTTTCTGGCTCGTTTATTATCAGAGTGTCTGATCTCAAACGATCCATGGACGATACATATAACCATTAAGCAGTATCGTAATTCGAGGTAATCGTTCGCATAAATGCCGCCAGTCACGTATTCTTACAAAGATACAATGTTACGGCATATCGAATTACGCTGGATGATAAAGTCATCAATGACCGGCAAATGCGCACCTCGTGCTGATTTTTTCAGCTATCTCATTTTTTAATTCTGTTTGACCGAGAAACCTAGAGCGAATCTCGTCATTCCCAGCGAAAACCTCTCTCCTTTTACGTCACGGTGTAGTTTATAAAGTCTTACTTCACAATCAGACTCGCACGCCCCCTGAACGCATCAGGAAAAGAGAACTTGGTCTGCAGATTTTATCAGCGCCTTCCCAAGCATTTCGTTTACCTTAAAAGTTCGCATTATCCATTATTACAGTTTTTTTAGTACACTGAGAAAAGCGATACTTGCAACAGAAATAGAGTGCACTAAGTGGGCACTTCTAGATTCGCTTAGTAGTTTTATGTTAAGATTAACACATCTTATTAAAGGCATTGTGTAATAAGAATAATTGATGCAGAATTAAATTAATAAATGTTAAATAAAAAAGATAGATAATTCTAGTCTTATTTACTTTCACTCTTCTGATGTAAAAAGTAGTAGATATACTGTCACGGTGATCTATAACCCGTTTCGTCCTGAAATGGCATAAATTGTGGCCGTTTTTTAGCTAAATAACTTTTATAGAGAGGGTGATGAATTTTCATGAATGTCCATATCTGACAACAGATTTGTGATCAGGAACCTCAAAAATTCCTCACACATTTATATAAAAATCTATAAAAATTTAAAAAATTTTGACAGCCACATATTGGAACCGCCATTTTGAATTGTGCAAATTTGAGAAGTGATTCGTGGTGGAGGATGGGAAAGTCATCCTTTATCAATTAGTATTGAATGTATATTCGTTTACTATAGTATTACACCTGAATAACAAAAAATTGGTTGAAAATGCCGCCATACTGAAGCCGCCAATTTATATTCTAGGATGCGCAACACACTATCTTTTGGTACAACCAATTACTCCACCAGATCTAAAAGTAGGAATCGATTAGACTACAGTTTCTTATAAAAAAGGATTTCAATTTACGAAACTACTATTTTTTTCGGGTTTTTCGCCATTCTGGGCGCCATGTTAGAAAAACGACTAACAATATTGTAAAATGGACTTCAGATTCAGAAATAGCAGATTTGAAACCTATAAGATATGAACTTGTATAAAAATTCATTCACCTCTTCTAACGCGACAATTTATGCCATTTCAGGACGAAACGATATTTAGTGCCCAAATCATCCATCGGTCCCTTTTTCAAAACTTTCTCTTTTTGTGTTAACTTCGAGAAATTTTATGACTTTGACAAAATTTTCTGTAAATAATTATCTTAAATACCCTTTATTATTTGATAGTTTTTGATCTACCATATTGAAAATTTATAACTGTATATGTATGATAATTTTAAATGTTCGAAATCTATTCAGGGTGAGCATAAATAAAGTATTAGCAAAACTCAAAACAAAAAAGAATATTATAGAACACCATAACAAATGGTGAGAAGAAGGTAGAAGTGAAAAAGAGGAAACAGATTTTAAGAAGTATAAATTTGTTCTTAATAAAGGGTTTCGATGCAGAATAAGTTATATTGATACTAGATGAAGTCACTCCTCTTAAGCTACATTCAATATTTCGTGCAGTAAATATTAGTTTTAATGATATGTTAAACAAATTTGTAAACTTTCAATGACATAAAACTGAGAAATGTTCAGCGAACCATTTTTCGGGGCTGCTCAAGATTTGATGGAAATAGTTGAGAGAAAGTATGACAGAATACTGATTTAAATAACACTTCCTCTTAGGTGCTTAAAATATGTTAAAGATTTTAAAGAATTTTTTTGCAATCCTTAAAGATTGTTTCGCCACTAATTTGAAAAATATTCACATCAACTCCAATAATAACGTCTGAAAAAATTACGAAGATCTGTTACCCAATATCTTATTTTTTGTTCCAGACAACATTTCTGAAAGAAAATTTTGCTTGTTTTACGATGTATAATATTAAAAATAAAGCTAGACATTTGAAGGCGTAAATGTAAAAAAGTCTAATGAAGCTATAGACACATGTATAGCGATTATTTCCGATAGTCCGTAGGTGAGACTGGGGTTAATTGGCGGCTGGGGCACATTGACGGTTTGCACTTTTCTCGAATTCTGCACATTAGAAAATTCTATGCATCATATAGTATATTCATTGTGTCCAGCTTCATCACCTTGCCATAGTAACGCCTTGTTTATCGAACTAAATTTGGTTATAGTTAGGTTTGATTGATTTGGCATACGAATTGTAACTATTTATTTTCGATTATATAAGCGTTTTTCTCCGTGTTGCGACCGATATTAGAGTAAGTATTTATACATTTAGCTTCCTCTACTTTCACTGCACAAAACCACTGTGAGAAGTATTGTAATATTTCATATACATCATCACGAAAATTACGTTTTAACTTATAAACTCGGGATGGGGCAGGTTGGCGGGTTTTGCATGGGGCACATTGGCGGTGTCATTATTGCTTGTAAAATATGTTCTTATTGCAGAGAATGGTTCGAAACTGATACAACAGGCAAAGAGGCGAGAGAAAATACTAAATTATAAAGAAACATTTAAGAAAATAGTTATATATTAATTTAATACAAAAATTGTTCAAAAATACTGTTTAATGGATGAAAAAGTAATGACAAATAATAATATATAATATACTACAAAATTGTTTTTTCTGCACAGAGAGAAGAAAAATGGTTAATGGAACTATTTCATAATAGTAAAACATTTGATGACAAAAAGTAGTTAATTTAACCATTTCTATAATAAACAAGAACATAATATTGTTCAGTTTACCATTTCCCGATATTTATGTACGCACCATCGTACATAACCTCAGATACTCGGTATTTCAGTTTCATACTTAAATAGTCAATTCAAACATTACCGAACAGTGAAATGGACATAATAAAATAAATTAAACGAAAATATCTTCTTCCCTTACAAAAAAGAATTATTGTATGGCCCTTTTCACAATGTTCTGAATTGCAAAAGTAACGCTCTGCGAGCTACAATTTCACATTGTTAATGTTACAATTATTATACTTTATAACTGTTTTTTACAATTTCTTCATGATTCCGTTAACCTTCTTTTTCTCTCTGTGTGTAAAAGTGCAAAATGTATGTTTTATTTATAAACGTATGGATAATCGACAATAGCCACAAGAGAGTGGCGGTATTCTTACAAAAAATATCTCCGTTAACGTATTTTTATTGCAAGAAAGGAAACTAAGCGAAAGCCAGAGATTTGATTTTCTTATTTCATCATGCCTATATATAGTATTATAAATTCATTTATTCAATAAAACACAAGTTTTTATCAACCGCCAATTAGCCCCATTGCACCCGTCAATGTGCCCCACGTGTGGGGTGTATTGGCGGTTTTTGAACTTAACGAATATTTGGTCATTTTCTCTCTTTTTAACAATATTTATGAAATATTACAAAAGGCATTTTATTGCTAGACCTTATACCTTCAAAATAGTATAGTGTATTAATTGAATTATACTCTACACCATTTTATAGAAATAGATTAACAATTTTACCGCCAACTAACCCCAGTCTCCCCTACTGGCTGCTGGTACAAAGTTAGTACCTTTCCGGATTATTACTACTCCTATTTTCAATCAAAGAGATAACAATACTTTTTATAAATGATTTTCATACATGTAAATAATTCTAGGAACTATTAAAAAATAAAATGTTGTATTTCAGGGTTGTTATTCCAAAGGAATTTAACGTCACTACTCACTACTTGAAAGGAAATTTAGTGTCGTCTGCAACCGAGATGCAGGACTGAGGGACCCTGATCTCAGAGCATATCAAAGAGATCGTTTGTTATTCGTTGGAAGATGATCTTATGATCCTATCCCTGTGCAAGATCTTAAAAGGTTCATATCACCTTTGTCCGGCTAGAGCTTGCAAGGCAAAAATAACCTTTCCATGCTTCTTGAAATTCTTATTTCTAAAACACGATAAATGGCATTTTAAAACAATCTGAGAGCATTGGCTACGTTTAATTAAACTGCTTTAATGAGGAATTTGTACTCATTGAAGCTTTAAAGGAAAGCAACGTTGACCTGAAATTCAATATTGAATTTTCATTCGTCTAAAAGAGAAAGAAGGAAATTAAATGCATATAAGCATCTTAAGAGCTTAACTACAGAATATGACAGTTTGAAATAAAGAAAATTTATAATAAATGAAGCTGTACCTACTGCATGAATCAGGATGTTTTGAATAAATGGAAATTTCAATAACTGACATTTTCTCATTTTATTTTAGGACAATGAAAAATTAGCAAGGAATTTTGCATTATTTCAGACTAATTAATAAATAACATTTATAAAAACATATTTCTCATATATTCATTCATGAAAATGCTTTTCACCCAGGTAGAAAACTCCGTGAAGATAATAACACAGTACTGGCAGCCAGTACGGATTAACGGAAATACTTCAGTACCGGAAAACACTGGTTAACAACTGATTTAGTACTGGTATCCAGTATTGGTTGTGACAATATCAGTACTGTAAATAATACCACCAAAGGACTGACTCAGTGCTGGCTAGTACCGTAGTCGCAATTAAAGAAGTACTGACTGAGGGAGCAAATTAGTACTTATAAAATACTGGCATCCAGTAAATAACATCCGACCGCTGACATTTGTCAGTACTATCTCAGTAAAGGCAACCAGTATTAGATTTGAATATTAAATCAGTGCTGATTGACTTAACACATTAGTACTAACCCAATACTGACTGACAGTAGTGTCATCAGTACGAAATAACGTCTGATCTCCAAAGTTTGTCAGTACTGGACCAGTACGGTATCCGGTACTGTATTCGTTATTAAATTAGTACTGGCTCACTGAGCAAGTCAGTAATGACACACTATTGATAGACGGCATTGCCATAGGTAAGAAATAACGTTTGACCATTGAAGTACATCAGTCAGTATTGTCACAATATTGGTTACTAGTACTATTTTCAGTGCCAAATGAATGCTGTCTATCGAAATAAACCAGTACTAAAATTGATAGCCAGTGCTCTGTGATGATATTAAACAATTATTGCCCCTATGAAAAATATTGGAGTTGTGCCCGAATTTAGCACCAGCAAATTACTGACTCAGTACTAATTATCAGTACTGATAGTCAAAGGTCAGTAGGTGCTGACAAAACGGCCGTTTTCAGACTGGAGTTAGTACCAATACAGGGGCTTGAATTTGTGCTGGTTATGTACTGTTTATTAGTGTCGAATCAGTGCATACAGCAGAACTGTGGATTGCGAATTCTATAGAAGATTCCGGTACTGACACTACATTTATTTTCGAATAACTTTATATGTGCAGTGTAAATTTCTTGGTGTGAGAAAGCATGGAGTGAAAATTAACTCTTGCATTAAAATGACTCAAGAGTTTACTTCAATGACTACGATAGATTCAGAGAGCATACATTATATAGCGGCAATCAGTATATTTCAGTAGTGGGAGGGGGTACTGACCTCATCATCCTCTAGGCTATCAATACCGACAGCGTTACATGTGGTCCAGTAATGATCCGGTACTGGCATGTTAGTATTGGAACTCCGTTAAAAAGTACTAGGTCAGTACCATGCTAGTAGTTTTTCCATCTAAAATGTCGTTTAGTGAATATCTCTTCACACATGTATGATGACAGCATTTCTAAATCTAAATAAAAAAAAAATACAACTTGCAATTGTGGGAAAATAAAGAGTGGTATAGTTAAAATTAGTTACTTTTGAATTTACACTCAACCTCTGGTAGTTTAGTAATTTATAGGAAGTTCGAAATGTATCTTACGAGATGTTTACCGCAATTCGGTTCAACCTGTCGAATCAACGAACGACTTTCGTATACGTCACACGTGTCCCATCTATTATTCCGCGTATTCCTGCAGCTCCAAATGCTCCTCTTGTAAATTATCCTGACGCAATCCTCTTGTGCAACGGAAACGAAATATTTGCGTAATTATTCACGCGTCTGTTTCCCTGCGCAAAGGCTACATTCGGATCTAGATAAATGCGATCTTCCCGCCGCACTCAAATCTACCCAGATTCTCCGTAATTAAAAGTTAATTAAAGTCGGAATTCTTTCCGCGGTTAAATATACCCAAAGAAAAAGCGCTCGTGAAAGGGTCGAGGCTCAAAACGCTCATGGCGGTGGTGTTCTGATTTTTTAATTCCTGTACCATTCCCAGTTTGTACGGTGAGATTCTGAAAATCAAAAAGATCGTCGCTGAATGATCGTAGAAAAAAAATGCAGAATTACTATTTCATATTAACTGCGGTTAAAGGAAAGGTTTCCAGTAGTTTTTACTGATATTGCATAAGCAGTCATAAATTTCGAAAATGAAGTTGCATAAAATCAGGAAACGATTATTAAAAATGAGAAATAATGAAAATGTTCCGATATTATTTTTTATCTCTTATGTGACCGATTTTTTATAATATAATATTTATCATCAAGTATATACAGAGCTGTATACTTTCTGATGTAATTATTTATTTTTTGTATGAATCTATTGTAGTTTACATTTAGATTGAAAGTTAATAATTACTATAGAAACAAATCGATATAATTAATGATTTTCTGCATTGAAGTCTTTATTGCAGCGGGTTTAATTACTTCGTAATTAATTAGAAATTATAGAATTTATAGGATGTAATTCTATGACACATAAAGTGTAGGCTTGAAAGGAAAAGTGGATGATTGATCTTAAATTATTTATTGTTCTCTAGAGATATATTAATTATGCGCAATGCAGAAAACATTTTCTTTGCAAAGTAAGTGCTATTATTGACTGGGAAGAAATGACCGCAAATTATTGCTTGTTATTTACAATCCAATAACAAATGAAATATTTTGAAAAACTATGCTTTATCATTAAATCTTATCAGTTATGGGCATCATTTTGACTCGTAACTTTGTAGTTAAATAATGTTTGTTACTCAACAGGGTCCAATACAAGTAAAGTAGGGGGGGGGGCGAGGTTAGAATTCCGAAAACACATTTATCCGAAGGTACTATTTTTCGAAGGTTTAAAATTCCGAACGTCAATTATCCGTAAGGTACAAAGTTCCGAATGACAAAATTCCGAATGACAAAGTTCCGAATTAATGTAGGCGCCACGTATGGTGATGTGGCTTTTTTGTGCCGTTTGGTCGTTTCAGTATGATGCAGCTCCGGCGCCAAATTGAGATATACTCAATACAATTTGTCGGGAAAAACTACAGAAAAATACGTTTTAAAAATTAAAAAAATCCGACCACCTTTTTAGAAGCAAAGGCAAATGCAAAGTAAAATCACAATTATCGCTGATTTTCCACATAGTATTGCCCAACATCATCTAAATAGCGGAGTTGTCATATTTTTGAGTGTTGGTCGAAAAACCGATAAATCAAAAAGCCGACAGGTAAAAAAACCGACAGTCGAAAAGCCGACGCAAAAATAATAGACACGTCGGCGGACAGTCATTTTTTCGAAGTATCGGCTTTTCGACTGTCGGTTTTTTGATCTGTCAGCTTTTTGATCTGTCGGTTTTTACACCCGCACCCACATTATAAATCATTAATAGTATAATAAATTGGTATATAAAAAAAACTCTGCCTCTTAGTGAGGTTAGTTTTAAAATGCAGAGTTCTAAAGTTATCAATAAGAAAACGAAAGGTAATGATTAAGAATAAGCTATCGACATAATGCAGGGCAATAAAAATAATACTACCTGAAAAAACACCGATAATAGTGATTTTGCATTGCATTTGCGTTCACTAATTAAAAGGCAGCTGGATTTTTTAAATTTTCAATGCATATTGTTGTGTATTTTTACCCGGTAAATCGAATGGAACATGTCTCAAGTTAGCGCGGGAGCTGCATCATATGCAAAAACGGATAAACGGCAAAATAATGCATTTTTTCGTCAGAAAAAGGTTAGGTTAGGTTCCTAGCAATCTTCAAAGCCCCGCAAAATATCGGCAATATAGATGTATTTGTTAGGAAAATTTCTCACATGTAAAATTAAAAGGAAATCATCAAAAAATATTAAATAGCGGCTGAGTACAGAATGAAAGTGAGAAAAGTACAGATATTCGGTTTTTAACGTTTATTTGGCACTAAGTGCACCGTTTGAGCTGAAATTTTGTGAAAATGTATCACAAAACCAGCCCAACCAATGTCCCATACATGGTTTTTAAAAATTTTGTCTTGTAGCAAATTACATTCATGTTTTTTATTGATTTACACCAATTTATTATACTATTATTGATGTTTAAAATTCCTTTTGTGACATTAATTTTCACAAAAAAATCCAGCGGTTTTATTACATACGTGATATTTGTCAAATTTTATTACCCAAAAATGTATAAAACCACTTTTCCGAACATAATTAGGGATGCAACGATTTGTTTTGTACTTTTAAAATAGGAGTCTCTTCAATTCTATTTATTTATGTTTAAAGTGATTGGAATCAGGTACGTCGTTAAATTTGTCAATCATTCAGACCAACACTTTCCAAATATAAATTTAATAACTAGACAGCAACTTACTTTTCATTAGCTAATTTATCACATTTTGTTATTCATCCATTATTGATTGTATATTTAAAAATCTGTGGCAAAATGTCTTTAAACCTATTGAAACGCATATTAATTTGACATTTAGCAACGTAGCCAATTCAAAATCATCACCCGAGTCGAGTTAATTAATATCAGTAGCATAATAATTTATCTAAAGTCGTTACGGGTAATTGAAGTACGATCTGTTCTTTCACCTTCTCTTTCACTGCAATCCGGCTTCATCTCAAGTTCGCGTTACGACATTAGGTTAAAGACCAGTCGTAGACGACAGTGTACCACGCTGTAAAATTTCGTCAGAAACAATCACTCTTCGAGAAACGTTAATAAATGAACCGATGGCTTCGTCTACAAATATTATCTTTTACTGAAGTCTCTAAAAATTCTATATTGATTGAAATATGCGTAACATATTGCGGTTTCTCTTATTTGTCTTGCTAATACCAACCGAAAAGGGGTCAAAAATACTCGTGGTTAATTTCTCATCGATGACCTCTGACCCTTAAACATTATTAATGCACTAATTACTATTAAATTTGCTGCGATTGCGGTGATAAAAAGAAAATTTAGTTTTTTAATCAATACATCCCGTACTTAATACAAATGATCTTTGAAATCAACGTGTATTAACAAATGAAAAAATTGCACCATTACCGATCGTCGGTGTTTTCGGGCGTATATCCAATCACTGCGAAACGCGGATAGAATGGAGACTACGCTGGAAAAATGCACGCGAAATTGTAGTTTTTAGGAATAAAATTGTAATTCCCGATTGTGGGTCAATAGGGACGGTTGCGCTTGATACCCAGGTATTTTATTTTAATTGTCATGCTCGCAATACCCGGTGCAACCGCTTTACGAGCAAACGCTGGTTGTAATTTTGTGAATATGTCGTGTGATAAATGACGCAATGTATTAATGTGAAACGATACTTCATGATAAATTGAAGACGTGAGTAAATTTTCGATTTTTTTTTAATTTTGGGAACTTGATGAAAGAGTATTATTTAACTATTTCGCTCTTTTTAAAATAGTATAGTTCTAACTGAGATAAAACAACAATAATTGACTATCATAATTCAACCATGAGATATTTAACCAATTATATTGCCGTTCAAAAGTTCGTCAATTTCGAAAAAAATCTTCTTACTACCAGCCATTAAAACAGAATATTGTCTTAAAATAAATGTTGGCTGTCTTGAAACTGAAAGAAGACGTTATCATTTCTCATTTTAAGAATGGAATGTTTGCAACAAGCATGTTTGCGATGAACCCGAATTATTAACAACTTAAACTGAGATGATCGTGATGATTGCTTTAAGCTTGCTAGGTTTATTCATTTAACTTTTTGTTTGAGACTTTTGTTTGTTTAATTCTTGTTTGAGACAAACAAACAATAAGAGTAAACAGCATAAACATTAACGACATTACAAGACAAAACAGGTTAAATAACAATAACCCTCGAATGGTTCTGAGTAGATTTTTTATTACATCCAACCACGCGAAAACATTTACGAATTTTTTTATATGAATTTGTGCCTCATATGACAACATTATAATGATTAAAAAGCATTTGTTTCGTTTCCATATCGAATTAACCACTGTATCAACGCAGTGGAGGCCTCAACGTTATTTCTCAGAGAGGGGGGAGTTTTTGAAATACCTTCCGTGACGCAATGAATCGATTTATGATTTTAAAAACTACAGGTGTATTTGTATTAAACATGTTTCCTTGAATCCTATAATTATTGTTATAAAATCAAATAAATTTAAACTAATTCCCTCTTTTTTGTAATTTAATTTTCTTTCTTCTAGAGATCGGTTTAGCTAATCAGAACCAAAGTTTTCTGGTTGTGGTTATACGTTTTATTGTGCAATGCATTGTTTTTTCAATGTATGGAGGTTCGACTTTATTCTAAATAATCTAAAATTCTCATCTGGCTTAGCTTAAGCCCAAATTCTGAACAATATATAGAGTATTATATTTTAGTCGCATGGTAAGGTGGTTTTAAGACTTTTGAAGAAGCGAACATTTCAGTAGAACAAGGCTTCTTTTTTATACATCTTAAAATTAGCTAACTATTGCTATTAATTGAAGAAAAATTATACTTCAGCGTGAGTTAGATATTCAAGAGCTTCAATTGTTAAATGTTCAATTTCAGACACTCTTCAGTAAATTTGAGAAAATTCATATGTATTTTAATGATCTTAAGTATTTTGAGTAAAAAGTTATTTACTTTTATATTCTATAAATTGTGTTTTACTACATTTTTGTAACTCTATTGTTTGGTTGTTAGATATTTTTATATTTATGAATTTGTAATAAATCATCTATAATTTTACCAAATACCTACGATCAACGTCATTTTTCATTATTATAATAATTTGTTATCCCCTTATGACGTTCATTTTCGGTGAGTGATACCCCAAACAGCATGTAATACTAATCAGAAAGAACTCTTAAAGTCAACTTTAAGAAGACTTATGCGTCGATTTTACGAGCCAAACAAGACTTCTCAAATACGAGGTCTCAGAATGAAATGCAAATTTCTGAGATTTATTGCTTTGACTTCTTTTACCTCAGTTATTAATGTATATGATTCTTACCTGAGTTCCTTTTTACCAGCTTATATATATATACAGATAGCAGAATAACAAATAATTCAGAATGCTCTTCTAATGTATTCTGTAATAGGTCAGATGCGTCAAATTATTAGGTTTTTCTGAACTTGAAGTTGTAATGATCTCATTATGATATCAAGTTCAGAAAAACCTCATAACTTAACGTATCTGACCTCTTGTAGAACACATTATGAGATCATTGTAAACTATGTTTTCATTCTGCTATCTGAGTAGTTATATATTGAACGGCGATTATATTCAATAGAATGTAAATACTAAAATTCGACATAATATAAAATTATGATATAACTTGCTAAATATCTTAAAAGAATTTTTTCTTCATCCATCGATCCGCATATGAAGTAAATATCGCGTGAGTTCATTTTTGGATTAAATAGCTACCTAGTGTCTTTGGAAGAAACACAGATCTCAACTCTGGGCTTCTTTCTACCAACCAAGAGATGGTAAGTCCTCTTCGAGATTATTATTTTAAAAAGTTCTAAGCAAGACATCTTTATCGGCTCGTTTTAATGATTATCGTAATGAAGACCTGTTCAGGAGGTCTTTTTGAAGACATCTTTGGGAGGTATGTGCTGTATCGTACGTGTATTGTCTTCGATGGAAGTCTGCTGATTCTGTATTTCTTTTAAAAATATTGTAATAAATCCTTAAATTTTGTAGCAGTAATTAAAGTAAAAGTATAGTAAGTTATATTGAGAGGTCTTGTAGATTTCTTAAAGATGTATTTTTGCTGTTTGTTATATTGTATAGTAGGATTATATATTATTGGAATTCTATATATAATATAATATATGAGGGATATTATCATATTTATACAATTTTTTCATGAATTTAAAAAGTATTATAAAACAAATTTGAAGAATATCTCAGCATATAGCATATATAAAACCTCATAATTTGATACATCTGACCTCTTATAGAACACATTATGAGAACATTTTGAACTATTTTTTATTCTGCTATCAGGCATGGTGTTACATGTGCAGTAAAACATAAGCGTCCAAAAAAATATTTAGTAAACAAAACACTTTTCATAACAAAACAGCGCCTGTACCATCATTATCGCTGATTAGGTTTTCTGACATATGAAAAACAGATTCTGGTTTTTTTATTGTGATTTGTTCATCGTAAAATGTATATTTAACACTTTAATTTCTTGGAAACAAATGTTTTAAATAAATTGTGAGCGGAATTTGATTTGCTGAATGCTTGAATTTATTCGTACACAATGCTTCGTTCCACATAATAAAAATATGCGAATTATTAAACTCCTCATTTTTCAGATACGTTTTTTACGAATAATAAATTCGAATATTAAGAAATAAAACGATTATAAAATATTTTTTTGATAACTAATCAAACTATGATATCAAATAATTGATACGTATAATATTTAGTTTCAATTTTTATTTTCCTACCATTCCCAGTACCTCAGTCGTATAATAAATATTTTAAAAAATTCTTGAAGCAAATGAACACAATCCCCATATTTCGAATATTTGCGTTATGCAACATATGGGTGCACTTTAAAAAATCCCTTTAATAATCATCTATCAATTTCGAATTTATGGGAAAGTAAAAAAAATGATTCCAATTTATGTAAGATGGATATATAAATGGACTTATAATCGACCACGCAATAGTATATTTCGTAACAAGTAACGGAAAATGCGATTTCCGGCACGCGTAATGATCACACTGTCACGAGTGCCTGGCGAAGCCAGATACGAGTGCTATGTGAATCATACGAGTGGAGGAAACGTCCGCACGTGTAACGAACGATTTTTTTTGTAATAAGTGTGCGGAAAATGTGGCCACTACACGTAACATTTCAAATTTGTTATAGCATGAGTAAAGTACGTTCTTATGAATGATGGGGAGATAAAGGGGGGGGGGGGGGAGTCGTGGCGCGGAAAGGAGGTTCGGGGGGGGGGGAGCCCCCCCGCTATAAACATATTTACGATTTTACAGATACAAAAACTTTCTTATATTTTTTATAATATCAAATCGTTTTCCTATATCAGTCTACAGTGTGATTTCCCAAACCAGGATGTGGAAAATTTAATTTTTATAATTACGGTTTGGGAAATCGTATAGATTTGAATCGTATAGAAGGAAATGTATTACAAAAATATTCTCTATTCGTATTTAAGAATATTTTTTTTTAGTTCGGAAAAATATACATAATGGAAAAATAAATACTTTTAAAAGGGATTTTATTTAGTTATGCATTTTATAATCAAAATTTTCTAAAAACTGCGATTGCCTTCATTGCTTTTTGTTCAATTTTCATCAGTGATTACGTCGATCACTCCAATTTCAAATATTTTATTTTGTTGAAAAATAAATATAATATTTATTATATAATGATTTACACTCGTACTGAATGAAGTATCCAGCGTCCGAAACTCATAAATCATTTTCATTAAAAGGACAAAAAAGGACAAAGGACAGGAAATTTTCCCCCGCGTTAATGACGAATATGTCTATTTGCGGGTTGGCTCTCGGGTGGAGAGGTACAGGACAGAAACAGACAGTACAAGACAGAACTATAGGCACACACAACGCCCACCCAGAGCCAGTCCCCCCTACCCCAATATCGGTACCACCAGCAGATTCGGCGGTCTGTGCCTTAGCGAGTACGACGCGGGGCTTATCCCCTCTTTGTCCGAGATAAGACCCACGACGTACCGACCGCGGATAAGACGCTGACGGTACCGATAACTGCCGACGGGGGTCGGCAGCGGTCCCAAATTCGTACCTTCGCCCAGCAAAGTTCCCCGGTTATTCCACACTGGACATAAGCAGAGAAAATTGCAGGACGGGGATTCGAACTCGGGACCTTCGCGACGTTCAGTTCGGGCGGACTAAGACTGACGCCTTAGCCCGCACGACCATCACGCCGACTCATTTTCATTACAAACTAACCTCTCCCCGATGAATTTCATTATTATGGTCGTACCGTCCAAGTAATTAATTACGTACGGGCTAATGAAATATCATTTAATTATATAAAAAGAAAATGCAGTGGAGCCACTGCAATGCCGTTTATGCAAATGAAGCCATAAAACTGTCCAACTAAAGTAAACACAACCTGAATAAGAGCGGAGCAGACTATAACGAGGAATTAAGGATAAGGACTAACTTCGTTGAATTGAAACATGATGAAAATCCAGGTTTAAGACGGTCATCGGCACAGGGCCGAAAAATGATTTGTTAATCATTGATTAGAATCGCTAGTCGCGAAGTTGCGACCTTGTCGGTATTCCATTTTCCACGTTCCTTAATATCGTGAGTTGAATAAAACTTGAGATTTGCATCTCCCCGTGTAAACATGACGACCTCGTCGTTTACACCTTTCGATCGTACCTGAAGATTGCATTATGCACGCGAGTTCACGCGCTATGGGCGCGTGGAAGCCTTTTCGAAGATGGATCATCTTCGTAATTACTGGCGAAGTTGAATTTAATCGCAAATATTGATCTATACTTGCTGAGGAAGTGCAGTTTCAAACATTTTTGAATTATTAGTCATGATTGGAGCCAGACTACTTTATATGCAATTAGTACATTTAGTGCCAATATGTTTCTAGATAAACAAACAAGTTAGCATAGAAATGTGAACAAACAGTATGTGTTTCTAAATTAATTGACATTTTCATTTTCTTTAAGATGGCAGATTCAAGGTCGCCACTTGCATTTCTTATTATTATAGTAGAGGAACTTAGTTGAGGGTTAAATTTTTGAATATTTATAATGGACAAAATATTATGGTTACAAAATAACCGTCTATTTTTAAAACTAGTTTAATTTATTAACTTAGTTTATTTATTATTATTAACCGTCGTTTTACAAAATTTTATGGTTGGAGGATACCCTTTTTTGGAAAGCGTAATTCAGTAATTAACCAAGAACATTAACCTAACTAACCGTCTTTAAAAATTTGAATATTTTGAATATTCTGTCGGTAATATTTGATGCCTCATCGCGAAAAAAAAATGTTGAAAATGTTCATAAAGCAAAATTAACAGAAAGGAATGTAATAAATAAATTCTCCGTGGAAATTTTCAATTCAAATCAGTACATGTGTACAATTAAATTAACATTGAATTTTGGGTTTTGAGACGCCATATTAGGTGTCGCCATTGGATATTTAATTTTTGACCATACATTTTGAAATTTATGGTCGTGGCAACAACATTTTTACTTTACTATGATCTCGTCTATTGGTCTCTAAATATTTGGCCATAAAGACTTCGACGTTTTCTCAAAATTTAAGAATACAATCAGAAAGTTTGATTGATTGATGTTATGTCGAACGTAATTTGCTAATTTTGAAAATCTGCCCACACAGCATATAACCATACAATAAGGTTACGTAAGGTCGATAAATGGTTATTAATCTTGCAGCAGCCATATTTAACGTGATGGTAAGATTCGATGCTGTTCTTGTGACATTAGATTTTCAATTAGCGATTTTGAAAACACGCGACCACTGATTTTTAGGCGAATCTATACCAATTTAGAAATTTTCTTCCACTTTATTTTATGTTATGGTTTTTCAAAAACTGACATGACATTTGGAAGCAGTGAAACCGAAAATTCAAGAACACAGATTGTTCATGTAAGTCAGTCCAATATTAAAAAATCCGTCCGCTATGTTGCATGCGAGATCTTGGATTTCGGAAAATGCATACTCAATTTGAAATCGGCGATATTCAGAACGAAACCTTTCTCCTGCTATATAGATGCAAAAAAATGTGAGAAATTGAGGCGCCCGCCGGATCGAACAATCCACACTGAGCTTGAAACATGTCTAAGCTCGACTAAAATGTCAACCAAAACCGTTTGTACAGAATGACTGGCATACTATTCGAGTTTAAAAAACCACGTTTACTTTAATCATAACTGATCCCGTTTTTGAGAAATTCAGAAATCAATTCTGTACGTTTAAATTCAGCTTACGTAGATTTAATCATTTTACATATTTTTCTTCACATGAAAAATAAGTGAAATTTGTTCCTAGAGGGGTTTCGGGGTCGCTGAATATGAATCTAATCTCAGATCTTCAAAATTCAAAATGGTGGATGTAAGATAGTGGACAGAAATGTGAAAAGTTACTTGAGCAAGAAAAAACTTGATACCTGCGGATTTTTGTGGTTGTAGATTATGATTCTGATAATAGAAAAATATTATATAAAATTGAAAAAGTAAAAAATAAAAATAAAAAAAAATAAAAAAAAATAAAAAACATGGTACCAAACTACCGCCACGTCCACGTCGTTGGTTTTGGGATTAGCAGAGACTGGTAAATTATTATATTATTTTAATTAACCCTTTCGTTGGCATTGACGCAATAGTGCGCGGAATTGGAAGGTGCCCTGTGTGGCATTGACGCAATAGTGCGTATTTAACCCATTAACGCTCAGACTGCCAAAAAATTGTTGTTGACATTGACGTAATTTTTTTATATGAAAAGGGCACTCAAAAAAATCGGCATGAGCAATTTCTGATGTAAAATTGATTGCTCTTTCAGAATCTGCAGTCAAAAATTGTTAATAATAAGTACTGAAAAAGTTATAAACGATTTTTTCTAAAAAAACACGATTTTCCGAGGAGAAAATTTCGTTTTACCCATTACTTCACAGGGAAAACGTAAGGGGACTGCCTCAAACGCCTAAAATCTCGCGTCCGCGGACTCTGAGCTACAAGTTTATATACCTACTTATTCCAAATTTCAAAATGGCCGACGGCAACATGGCGTCGTAGCCTCAAAAAATGATCTATAAGACTAATGTAGTGCTTGAATTTCTAATATTGACTGAAATCGCTTCAAACTTGTTACTCGGGGGTTTTTGGGGTCGCTGATTACGAATTTGAAGTTATTTTTAAAAAATTCAAAATGGCGGATCCAATATGGCCGTCAAATTTTTTTTAATTAAATAGAATCGTTTGAAACTTGTTACTCGAGTGATTTTGGGGTCGTTGATTACGAATTTGAAGTTATTTTTAGAAAATTCAAAATGGCGGATCCAATACGGTGGTCGAATTCTTTGAAATTAAATGAAATCGCTTGCAATTTGTTACTCGGGAATTTTAGCGGACGCTGAATACGAATCTGAAATCAGTCTTCAAAAATGGCTAAGCCCAACTTCGACTGATTTGACGTATAATTGTCTTCAATTGTTTTGTACGATGACTGTGGGATATCATCCCATTCCTTATAATATGAATTTGTTAGCTCATCATCGAAAGTTTCATTTTCTGAATCACATTCATAATCAGATACATCAGAATCAATCGAACTTGGAAACACAAGCACATCGACGTATTTGTCATGTTCCTCAATTTCGACATTATCTGTATGATCAGAAACTTTTTGCCGCTTCGACTTGCGTTTACTTGACATCTCAAAATGAGAAAACTAAATAAAGAAGAATCACTAAATTATGTATTGAAATATGACAGAAATTACTAACGTTACCAACCCTACGTCTCATATACTAAACCGTTGTCTATTTCTGCATCGAGAACGCAAAAGAGCGCTGACAGTCGCGATCATGTCCAGCGACGGTTTTCGTAACTAGTCTTGCGGACGCTTATACACGTTTCGACTACGAAGATTGTCTTGAAATATAACGATTGCAGTGGTTGCTGTTCAGTATTGTTGTACACTATTGTATATAATGTGATGTTAGGATTATTAAGAGTCACGAAGTTGAAAAAGTTGACTTTAGAAGCAAGTTTCAAGCGATTCGGTCAATTTTCAAAAAGTTTGGCGCTATACTGGATTCACTATTTTGAATTCTTGAAACCTGTTTTCAAATTCGTAATCAGCGACTCCAAAAACCCCCCGAGTAACAAATTGCAAGCGATTTCATTTAATTTCAAAGAATTCGACCACCGTATTGGATCCGCCATTTTGAATTTTCTAAAAATAACTTCAAATTCGTAATCAACGACCCCAAAATCCCTCGAGTAACAAGTTTCAAACGATTCTATTTAATTAAAAAAAATTTGACGGCCATATTGGATCCGCCATTTTGAATTTTTTAAAAATAACTTCAAATTCGTAATCAGCGACCCCAAAAACCCCCGAGTGACAAGTTTCAAACGATTTTATTTAATTAAAAAAAATTTGACGGCCATATTGGATCCGCCATTTTGAATTTTTTAAAAATAACTTCAAATTCGTAATCAGCGACCAGAAAAACCCCCGAGTGACAAGTTTCAAACGATTTTATTTAATTTAAAAAAATTTGACGGCCATATTGGATCCACCATTTTGAATTTTTTAAAAATAACTTCAAATTCGTAATCAGCGACCCCAAAAACCCCCGAGTAACAAGTTTGAAGCGATTTCAGTCAATATTAGAAATTCAAGCACTACATTAGTCTTATAGATCATTTTTCGACGCTACGACGCCATGTTGCCGTCGGCCATTTTGAAATTTGGAATAAGTAGGTATATAAACTTGTAGCTCAGAGTCCGCGGACGCGAGATTTTAGGCGTTTGAGGCAGTCCCCTTACGTTTTCCCTGTGAAGTAATGGGTAAAACGAAATTTTCTCCTCGGAAAATCGTGTTTTTTTAGAAAAAATCGTTTATAACTTTTTCAGTACTTATTATTAACAATTTTTGACTGCAGATTCTGAAAGAGCAATCAATTTTACATCAGAAATTGCTCATACCGATTTTTTTGAGTGCCCTTTTCATATAAAAAAATTTCGTCAATGTCAACGACAATTTTTCGGCCGTCTGAGCGTTAATGGGTTAACTTGCTCCGATTTGGAATCCAAGTCTAACTTGGTGGTTTTTGGGGTCGCTGAATCCGAATCTGAAGCCAAAATTTAAAAATTCAAAATGGTGGATGCAATATGGCTGCCGAAAATGAAAAAAAAAATGAAAAAAGTTACTCGATAGTAACGAAATTTGTTACTCAGGGGTTTTCGGGGTTGCTAATTACGAATTCAAGCTTGAAATTTCAAAATTCAAGATGGCGGATTCACATTCGCATTCAGCAACCTCGAAAACCCCCGAGTAACAAATTTCATCACAATCAAGTAATTTTTTTCATTTTTGGCCACCATATTGGATTCGCCATTTTGAATTTGCAAATTTTGAGTTCAAATTCGTCATCAGCGACCTCGAAAACCCTTCAGTACAGGTTGGAGTCGAAATGGCGATAAAAAAAAATTCCTGCCATTCTGGGCACTTTTTGTAGAATTTTCTGTGCCAACGAAGGGGTTAAATGCAGTTACATATATTTAATTACGCAGTAAAATTTAACATACTTCCCGAATGTAATTCCGACGAGTTTGTTGTCAGATTCATAATCTGGAACTCCAAAAACCTCCGAGTGTTTAGTTTTATCTCCATCAAGCTATATATCATATATCTGTTGGTCATGTTAGATCCGCCATTTTGAATTTTGAAAATCAAAGATCACATTCATACTCAGCGACCCCGAAACGCTCATGGCAACGAATTTTAGCTATTTTCCATGTTAAAACAATACATAACTTAAATGATCAAATCTTACCTGCGCTGAATTTAAACGTACAGAGTTGAATTCCGAATTTCTCAAAAACGGGATCAGTTACGATTTAAGCATGGTTTTTTAAACTCGAATAGTGTACCAGTCAGTCTGTACAAATGGTTATGGTTGACATTTTAGTCGAACTCAGACATGCTTCAAGCTCAGTGTGAATCGGATTTGTGAGTTTTTAGTTAGCCTCTGGATGTATTTTGCTGCAACTCTGCCTTTTCTCAAAATTTTGATAGGAAATTTTAGGTAAATACTTCTCATAGCATTCTGAGGATAATAATACAAACGAGAAAATATTTTAAAAATATATAACGTTACTTTTTGCTTCCGGTAAACAGGGGGTTATAAATGGGTATTTTCAATTGCTAATAGATCAATAATTTCATTACTAATGCATACCTTAGACAATGGTTTCTTATATTTTCAGGGTCGCTGATAACGAATCTGATATCTAGTTGTAGTCGAAATTCAAAGTGGCGGCTCCAATATGGTGGACGAATTTTATAAAACCAACGGGATTCTCTTGAAACTTACTACTTGGAGGACTGATTTCAACGCTGTGATCAGATTGGTAAAATTGAAAACAGCGCTAGGAATTTCTCAAATTTTTTTTCAATTTAATTAATAGCAATGAAATTTAATGAATACAAATTGTTGTTAATATCAATGGAATTTTTAAAAATATATTTAAAATATTATTCGGTGTATTTTATAAAATTTCAATTACTACAACTACTACATGAAGGCTTTAATCACTATTAACAAGAACTTAACTATCATTTGTACTATGTTAGGTTTAGTGTTTTCCATCACTATAAAATATTCGTTGATGAATACTTTTCATTCGAAAGAAGTGTATTTCATGTTACTACTGATAATGCTGATTTCTGTTTAAAAAGACGAAATGATTGCTCCAGTAGCAATTGAAAATACCAATTACAACCAATCGTTTACCGGAAGCAAAAAGTAACATTATATATTTTTAAAATATTTTCTCGTTTACACTATTATCCTCAGAATGCTATGAGCAGTATTTAGTTAAAATTTCAGTTCAAAATTGTGAGAAATGTATAGGTACATGGACTTAAACTTTCATGGAAATTTTACTATTCCAGGTGGCTATATTTTATGACAGCATTGTAGAATAATAAATATTGCAATTTTTCTGAGAAATATGATTATTATTTCTTGGAATTTTTATTATTCAGACCGTAAAAACTATTAAAAAATCTAGTAATGTTTACCCGATATAATGGCAATTTTCTCCATACCCCAGAATAAGCATCTGAAATATTAAAATTACCCAAAAAATTTAATTGCTATAGATATATATTTTTCAATTAAATAGTGTATCTAAAGCCGTTGAGAAAATAGATTTATTATTAATTAAAGTTAGATCATTTGCCTATATATTCCCCTCATAAAATATTTCATATGATGCAGTTTCAGAGTTCATAACCGAATTAGAACATCATATCTGATGAAAGTCTGCAACACAATTTCACAAAAAGTTAATTAAACTATGATATTACTATATTCGACTAAGATCGGTAAATTATTTAATAAAAGCCATTCTAATTTCCATTAAAATTTTGAAGGTAACTTTAATCTTTTTAAATGGTGATATACGATCAATTAACGCTACGGCATAAAATGAATAATATATATACACTTATTTATCAAAATACATCGTATTACAACTAAAATAGTTGAACTATTTTTGTTCAGTTAAATTATGTGACTAACAAAAGATAATTTCTCCACACTATCTCAAATATTATAATATGTTAACTAAAAATATTTCGTCTGCAAGAAAATGCAGTATGATTTCTCGGTTGATAAATCAAACATGTGTTTATATGAAATACATTTTTTAGTCTTCTTGTTGACTGAATAACGAGTGAACATATCGCAGTTGACATTTATTCCTCATTGCATGTTATGATCTTGATTTATAGAATAACTAAATGTACCGATAGCTCTGAATTATAACAAAGTCATTTAATATTTGCAATATAATAACAACAGGAACAACATCAATATTAATAATAATACTAATACGTGTTTATTCATAAAATATCACAAGAAAAGCCACAGCAAAAACAATGTTACTGACCTATAAACACAAAATAACCTTAATACTCAGTTACATACATAAGAGAGAAAATAAGGTTAAACAAATTCTATTAAATGTGTCATGAAATCTAGCCTTGTTCCTGCATTTTGAACTTATTATCTCAGCTCTTTTAAAAACAATAAATTACAACTGCCATCTTTTTTTTGGAAATTCTCATTATTTCAGTAACGGTACTCTAAACAAGAGTTCAGTGTACATGTGGTTTTCGTGTATATTAATATTAGATAAATATTACAGGCATTACCATAAATAGTTCTTGTTTCAATTTATGTACTCTACACTGCTCTAGCTAAATTAATAACGATACAATATCTCAATAAAAATATCTTATAAATAACATATGACTGAGTCTTGTTAATTCAGATAATTGTTTCAATTACATCGTTTCTTTTTGTTTATCTAATTCCACAGATATGATGATTATTTCTCATTAGCGTTGTTTACATGTTTTAACGAGGTTTCATATTTCGGTTCACTATATGCAATTTCAAATTTAGCGATTAGATTAATTACAAAATGTATTTACAATTCGGGGCATATCTGAATGTTATTATTGATGTTTATACGAAATTAACATTAGTGTATAATAGTACAAAAATGTAGGAACATACAATATAGAGATGAGTTGCATTAAATAGTATTTCTCTTCAAAGGTTATTTAAAGTGATATATACAAATGTATATGGGTAAATCTCAAAATAATTTTTTAAAATTTTGAGCACACATCTGAAATTTTTAGTATACGTTCCTTTAATTAGGAACGGACGACCTCTCCCCCCCCCCCAACCTAATAATAATCATAACTTTTAAAAAACAAACAGATATTTTTGTTTTAATATTAACATTTGGATAGAGGCTACTAATTCTTATGTTCATTTAAATGCGTATTTAGTTACATAATGCTAAATGTATTACTACTCAGCATTCATGTATTCAATTTTCAATCAATATGTGGAGCTTCTTTATAAAAGGATTTTAATATAAGTTTTTCACTATTCCAACAATTGCACATAACCCGAAATGAATCTTTTAAAATTTTTATGATTATAATGTTTATATACAAAAAAATTATTTAAATTATTCTTAGTGTGATTAAATAAAGAATTAAAACATTACGTTTAAATCGTATTTCATGCAATATCGTAAAAACTCCGCGTGACGTAACAGCACTGTTCAAGCCTCATGCTTCATAATTTTGAATAGTTGTATTTTGTGCATTCTTCTGTTAACCTTTCGCATTCTATTGTCTATTTTCATGTGTACTGTATTCAGTGTTTTGAAAACTCCCAAATATCGAGATCGTCTTTTATTATTTACAACGGTAGACTAAAAGACAAAAGTAAAATTTACACTATTTGGATCAAAGTCGTAACAATCGAAAACAAAAATTCAACAGTGCGTAATTGTATTTCGTATTCATACAAACTTTAAATAGATTTTTTTTTACAATATTCATAAATATCTAACTTAATTGTGCACGATATTCGCTACTAATTAAAACCAAAAAAAAAATAAATAATCCGAAAATATGGGATATTGAAAAAATTATAATATTTGTCACTTATACAATTATTATATATACAAAAAAATGATATCAATGTTTATTAAAATTTTTCTGGGATACTAATCGAATATTACTTGTTAAACACTACATTTTCTCATTTGTTCCTTATAAAAATTAGTAAAAATTCTTTAATATCAGGCAAAATGTCCTCATTTTCTTTAATATTGTTCAAATTTTATGAAAATTATGAATAAATCGGTAATAAATAAATGTATGGAATAATTCGGCCTCCTACCTGTCTTCCACAAACATTTCCTTTCAATAAAGTATAGCTCAGTTCCAAAATTTTAGTAAGTTTGCACTGTAGTTAATACATTTGTTTGTTTCTTCCTGATCCCTAATGTGAACTGCTTCTTTAAAGAACTAGGCCATAGAAAAGACAAATTAATATAGATATATATTACAATATAATGTAATAACAGAAATAGTGTTGCCAGCAAGTGATGATAAAGTTGACGTACACTTTCCTTTTTCATGTAACATGTGATATAAAGATGTAGGAAACGTCACAATTTCTGAAATTTATTAAGAGTGAACTATTTACGTTTATTAATATTTTTATAATTCTATATCGAATCTAAAATGATTCTACAAGTTTATTGTACCATATACTTTGAACTAGTTAGTAAACCTCATGAGCATGCTACTAAGGAATAAAATGATAGCACCCGGAAGAAGTATATTAGCACTATAAGATATGTTACTTCTGTAGTAACGTAGGGACGAACTATCATCTTAAATTAATTTTACTACTAAATAACTGGAAACTAATAGGTAGATCGTACTATCTAAATATGCATGTAGTAAGAACGCATCTAAGAAAGTTGTATTACCTGCATACTACTACTTAAGTAGAGGCTTATTTAAACGGTTAACCCTGCTTGTAACTACTAACAAAATTATTTTGTTTAAAGTCTAAGAATACGACTTTAAAATTCTTGTTTAAAGTCATAGACTACAGGCCCATGTAAAAAATTGATGGATCATTTGAACCACCAGTATACCTACATATATTGAATGATATAAGGGTATAAAATAATAGAATAAGTGCAGGTGAGATTTCAAAAGCACAGGTAGAGTGAGTACATTTGGATGATGTATTTTTGTAAGGTGTTATTATCATAAATAGATCCATGGAAAATAATGAGAAAACGCGCAGTGCCGTACAAAAATAGTGCGCCACAAAGTCGGAAACATTTTCCGGCTATTTTAGGGTAAATTTGGTCATTCGATTATGTATGGCATCAGTTTTATACAGTTTCAATACCTCTTCTAAGCCGTAATTGCACAACGCCGTATACAAAATTATGCGATAAGGGGAAAAAATCAAGGCTTGCGATCCCCACCCTTACCGTGTTCTGGTTTGACACAACATAAAATCAATTTATTTCGGAAGTATTTCATGCAAACAGATACCAGTTTCTCAAATGCCATAAATTTTTGTTGGTCCAAAGGTCAGTAGGAGAAAAAAAACCTGAAAACGAAATGTACTTTACGGTGATTGTTACATCGAATTTTTCTATAAAATTGTAATACTTTTTTTTTACACGATTAAACAAATTATATTAATGTTTGAAATATATATTACGTTAAAAAGTATACAAAACTCTTTATACTGACATTCACAGTTTTCAATTTTCGAAAATATACACACCGTTACATGACGGCCGACAGACGACATAATGATTGCTGCATATTATCAATTGTTCTCTTGCAAAATATGTGAATGACATATAGTATCAGATGACCATAAAGTACCCCTGAAATGATAGTGTCATTTTCAACAGCCTGTTGCAAAAGTTCATTCTACGAATGTGAAGGGTTGCGTTCGGCTCGGGTCATAATCACATTCGCAGAATAAACATTTACGCACATGTTTCATACGATATTTTATGTCAATTGAGTGCGTAAAATGTTAAAAATGTGTAAAATAGCATTTTACGCATCGAATGGCATAAATTATTTTAGACCCTTATATCATTCTATATGTCTTCAGATGGTTCAAATGAGCAATCAATTTTTGACATGGGCCTGTAATCTATCTTTAAAAGGACTGAGATATTAGTGTTGAAAGAGAAAAATCTGTTACTTAAACGAATTCGAATTGAAACTTTAAACTCGTTATTCTCTTATTTTAATTTTGAAAACGATACGCAAAGTTACTCGAATACTACAGTTACAAATTGGATCTGCCGCATCAAAAATATACAAATTAGGTTCTGGGAAAATAATTATTTCAGAGTAAAAAGAAACACATTGTTAGTTTTGAAATAATATGTATTTTATAAAATTTTATTTTTACAAGTTTGTTAAAGACTCTTTAGAAATGGTAATTTTTATTGACATGTTAAATGAACGACATTGAAAACAAACCCTACTTGAGAAAAAATATAAACGTATTTTTAATATTCTGACTTACGTAGGATATCTTCAGCATACCGCACATGCGTAACTTTAAAAATTATAAATCGAAACGACTATTGTCTTTACGCGGCTGTATCATTAAAGTGAATAAAAATGTCTTATTTTCGTTAGTGGTAGGTATTTCTTTTGTGCTGATAAACTCAGACAAATTTTATGTTAATTGAAGATCTTTTTTTTATGTCCAGTTTAAAAAAATCTGATATATTATTTTTTCTCGTGTATCTCGATAAATTTTCAAACAATACCGATTTGGGAGAAATTAGTTGAGCTTATAACATTTCAGCGACTTATCATCTATAAGTAGCTCTTAAGTAAATATTCTGCAAATTCAAGGTGAGATTCGTTATATATGAGAATAGTGGACTATGTTTGAGGGCATGTATGGTGCCAAAACTTGTAAAAAATCGCGATTATCTTTGTCTAGTCATATCTCCGAAAAGAAGCAAGTTGGCATATTGAAATTTGGTAGAAAGATAGCTCATGCAGTTTTGAAAAACATGTCCAAATTTGGTGGAAATCAAAGATGGCTTTTTGAGAAATTCCGTTAAAAACAAAAAATTGTTTAGTTATTTCTATTTATCTCGACAATTTTTGAAGCAATATGGCAGAGCCAAGTTAAGGTTGGTGAAATTCCACATATTTAAAAAAAATACATCCCGATTGGATAATGTGGGCGAAATAGTGGTTATTTGAAAAAAAAATTGAATTTTAATTCTTGAAATATGACATTTTCGAAGTAAAGTTTGGCATACCGTCACAGAACCGCAGAAGCATTTTCAGGTTAAAATAACAAACACGTGTCCCATGAAATTCGAAATACATACAACATTATTCCAGAGTTACGAAAGAATCAAAGACATCGATATTTTTGCTAGGTGAAACCGTTTGGAATGAGCCTTATATAAGAAACTAAACCATGCTGTAAGCATCCAAAACCCTAGTCGATTGGTTTAAAAAAATCAGTTCTGCGTGTTCCCATATACCAACTTTTCCTGCATTTGTAGTTGATATATTTTTTCGTTTTTCATACACACACACAATAAATTACGACATATTGACAATAGATTTAGGTCCATCAGACGGAATTGCCATGAAAGGTATTTATATGCGAGAGTACCGCAATGGAAAATAGTCGTTCCGAATTAAACCGGGAAAAAAAATTTGTTTTGTCAATAATTCTGTGAATAACAATTTTTTGCTTCAAAAAATAATTTGAGTCTACCAAAAGAGTTGTTCCACGGAGAACAAGACTTGGTTGTGTCAATAAACATTTAATTATTTAGATATTAGCAATACAAAAAAGGATGTCTCATTCTGAGACACTTTGGTGCCCGTTTAAACAAAAAATTCCTGATGAGGAAAGTGAATTTTGACTTCCGAATCTTTAAGATCGACCATGATATTAGTAGGATATTTACTTTTCAATTTTCTTCTCCGTCTCAATAAATTTATTGTTTATTTTCCACACCGTAAAAAAAATATCCTTAATTTTAGTGGAAAATTCATCTTCTTATATCCTCTCTCTTTTTCATCTAAAAATATGACTATTCCACTAAGAAGAAGAGGAATGCTTCTCTTTCCAAAAAGAAACGCAGCTTACTTTTATAATTTTCCTATCAAATTGAAAATTTTCCTCTTATTTTCAGAAGATTTCCGTTAGCGTGCGAAAATCGTATTCACATGTGCCGCGACAGTTACACAGAAAATCAAAAGCATACATAAACACATAAACCCAACACCATTAATTCGTTAGGGGAATCCCACGGTTGTCCTTGTTTTCTTCATAATTTTTATGGGAGAGAGAATGACAACCGTAGTTATTCCCGAAACTAATTAGTGGCGTTGGGAGACATATTTGGACAGGGCGAATAACCCAGTTTATGCAATATTTGCGATGGATGCCCAATTTTGAAGTTCTTCTGTTGAATGGCGATTCGTAATTCGTACATACGGGAAGTGATTTTGTGAACGGTATTTCCACGCAACCAAGGAACCGTGAACCTAAAACTTCAGACACTTACCACAAGATGGTGCGAATGTAAGTTGCTTTTTGCGCAACTAGTCCACATTTTCTAACCCAGTATACAAGACAGATGACATTTGCATAGCATGCATATGTATGTAAGTTGTTTTTTTAAAGAGATAAGTATTAAGGCATATGTATATGTATTGCGATTCTGCGTTTCAGCGTTGTATTTGTAAATACGTATTCGAGCAATTACAAGAATATGTGAATATATGCGTAAATATATTAGGTACATGTAAAACGACGAGTTATTAGAGAAGGGGTTTGTTTTGTGGCGAATGTGTGTAAAAAAGTGTAAAAGTGTAATATTAATTTATATATGTGTGTGTAAAGTATATGAATTAAGCAAAATTGGTATCAATCGTAGAAACACAGTACTTCCTGCATTAAAAAACTGTTTTTTTTCAGTTTTAGCGGAATCCTCTCAAAAGTAGTAAAAAATTACTCTTAAACCGAAAGTATATTCTTAAATTAAGAGGAATATTCTTCACAAGATGAATCCTCTTAGATTAAGAATATGTACACGGAGAAAAATAATCAGCAAAATCAGCCGAAAAATCCGCAGATTCTACCAATTTTATCCTATAGGGACAGCTGTTGGAATTCCTTTAGGGATAGCCGATAATTTCAGCTAAATTTACTGAAAAAGTCCGCAAATTTAACGGAACAAATCTGCTAATGTAGCGGAAATTTAGAGCTAAGCGCGAATTGAGTAGGGTTAAGGCTACATTAGCGGAATCAAAACAGCTAAAAATTCATATATTTTCGGCAATTCCAGCCGAAAATTTTAGCTGATATAAATCAGTTAATCCAGCGGAGTCATTTTTCTCCGTGTACTTTTTATACCATACTGAAGAGTAAAAGTTCCATTAGAATGAGAAGAATCCTCTGAAATAAAGAATATTTTTTTTTACGGTGCATGTAAGTTTATTTTATTAAAGATGTTACATGTTGTGACATGAATCTGATTAATCTTTGTATTTGATATCTTGGTCTTGAATCAACATCAGATTAACAAAGCCTTCTTAATTAAAGACGAGGTAATCTATCGCAATTCTTTCTCGCTAGAGTCTTTTAATTAAAATTTTCATTGTCCACGTAGTAATCGGTGTGAATTTCTGTCATTCCGATTTCGTGATTAGCTGAACATTTACGGACATCTCACACCGGGGACCCCTTTTGACGGTTGCCACTGAATAGCTACCATGCTTACTATACGCAATAAAGGATGGTGTAAACGACTCATAAAAAAAGGTTAATCTTAATTTCAAATTTTCCGTCAAAGATTTCGCAGGAGAAGGAAAAAAACATCCATCTACTCGAAAGAACCGGAACTGGATGCGGGATTTTATTGTACTTTACCTCAGAGCTGAAAATCGGAGGTTAATGACTGGTACTTAGGTTAACAAATCGACTATTATTGTTCCCCCCTTGTTGTCAACGTGTTCGAAAGAGGTCCCTAGGTGGTGGTTGTGAAGGGCGGGGAACGAGTCGAGAAGAAAGGCGCGAGCTATAAAAGACGCTCCGATGGCAACGTGGGACATCAAACACCTCAACATGAAGGTAAGTACACGCGTCGGCACGCTCGAGATCTACCGAAAGTAACAGTGTTCTTCGCGCAGTAATTGAGAAAATCGCTCACGATCAGATGAGCGCCGTAAAAAATTTTGTTATCGTAATTGGTGATCAGTGATCGGTAATTGAATTGTGAAGTTAACGGCCAGCAAACTCTTCGAGATTCGTTATCCTGAATTAATTGAAAGATAATTTCAAGTGAAAAACATTTTTTTGCCTTTTTTGAGATCCAAGATTTACTTAAAGTTGGTTCATGGGATATCATATATTGTGAAAAAATATATTATAACACTTAACAATACGATTTTTAATATTAATTGTCTTGTTGGAGAACGAAAGCTTTGTTAGGCTGCAAACAAATTTCTTCAATTGAATTCTTTTCGTTTTGTCAGTTATTTCGGAAGAATGGTAAAATAGAAATCCAATTTTTTATAAATATCGAGCATTTGTCAACATTTTGACTTCTTGTGGGTCATCTTCACGACTGATGTCGAAAAATGTGTTGAAAAAAATGTTGTTTATAGACTCATATTTTGTTCATATTGCCTTATAAAAAAGTTTGACAAAATACTCAAATATGACTGGATTTTAATCAATTATTACTAATTTTATGGAGAAAAATATTTTCTACAACTTCATCGAACTAATTTATTCAAATTTTTAAAATTATTCATAAAATATAAAAATGAATCATGTTTTACGTCAAATTGGTAACGTTTCGCGTCAGCTTTAAAAATTTGTAAAAATCGTTCGGTGACGTTGAAGAGAATCATTTTTTCTTTCGAAATAATAAACCACCTATCGTTAAAAACCGTCAATTTTTAAAAAAATTTTTTAACTTTTTGATCAGACAGATAAACATTGGAGGCAAAACAAAAGATGCCTAAGAAACTATTTTGGCATATTTTTGTTTTGTTTTCAGAAGAACATTGTTGTTTGTCATCAACAAAATCATCCATAATGTAAACTCAGTTCTTAAAAATATTATTAAGTAGTTCTCCATGGCACATTTATGATAACGAGGAGGATAATTACCTTAAAATCAAGAATCTCTGAGAAATAATTGTCATAATAATTTTCTAATGATTTCATGTTGTTTTTTTTTTTATTTATTAACTTGGAGATTCGTGATGAACCTCTGATGCAGGTTTATTAAGTATAATTCATGCTATATTTGATGATAGAAAGATTTTGAAATGTTTTCCATCTTTTCGACTGCATGTTGTTCATTTTTCTTTTTTATTTTCATTTTTTTTTAATTTTAAAATTACATTACTTGTAAGTGTTTTTTTTATTGTCATAACTTTTTGTTTGTTTAAGTATGACATTTAAAAAATGATAATTTTTTTTATATTTTATGAAATTTTTGTCGGATGGGCAACAAAAACCTGAAAAAGTTTTTTCTAATATTCAACACATACATTTTTCAAATTATTTTTCGTTTTCCTTTTTTTTATTATTGCATTTGGTCGTAATTATAAATGACTAATTGTGGATTTTCATAGACTTCCAAATACTATACATCTATTTGTTCCAAACCTTATTAACCCTTAGTTCCGACGGCTATTTTAAGACCTTTTCATTCCACTACCTAGGTTAAATATATCCTGCCGTTTGAAAGGGCTTACTGTTGTGCAATTTGAATTTTCTATGTGTCGAAAACGACCCTGGCGTCGGAATTAAGGGTTAACAAATGTCAATATTTATACATTTTCCCAACATTTTAGTACCGCAAGTTTTCTTTGGCTATTTAACAACAAGTTTTTAAACAAATTTTAATGTATTTCAATCAATTATAGGAAACAATCAATACAACAACAACTTTTCAACAGCTATTTTTTTATTATTATTGTTGTATTATGGTATTTAAATATTTCTTTGCAGATTGCGTTAATATTTCATAAATTATTTGGAATTTTGTTCATTTTTTCGATTTTGAATGTTCTGTAACGTTTTTGTTTTTATTGACAGATATCAAAATGTTTTATGTATGATTTTGCAAAGGAAGTAACTGTACATTGTAACTTTTTTAAACTTTCATGAAATTGCGCATCGCATATTTGACACGAAGATTTTAAAAACATTTTATTTGACACAAAATTAAAAATAGCAAATAAAGGAAAATTCAATTTAATATAATTTACGGTCGAAGAAACCTTATCGTGTAATTTGATTTGACTTTCTTCAAAATTTTCATGTATTTTTATCAGTATTGAATTTTTATATCTTCTTTTACAACAATTTTTGAATAATTTTATATCCTTTCATTTCACAGTTAAAATTGTTGCATCGGTATTCAAAAATGATTATTTTTCATCGGGAAATTTGCATCGAAGATTTGACAGAGATTTAAACATTTTTTATAAACATATTCTAGATTATTGGTGGTTAATAATCGTCCATGTTCTCGATTATTAAATTTCTGTTATAAAAGAATAATTGAAATCATTTATTATTCTTAAAAAAGTAAGTTGATATTTTGGATTTACAAAATAAGGCAATTAGCTGAAAACGATTAGCTTAATGATAATTTGTAAAATTAATGTAAATTTGTATCTCAAAAGTAAAAAACGACATGCTTGTATAGTTGTTCATTGTAATTTAAAGATTTTGTATACTTTTCTGCAATTTTCATCACAAATTTGACAACAAGATTTTCATTTTTTTAACGTTTTCCAAACTGTTTCTTATTTATTTAAAATCATAAAATGTTTGATTTTGTTGCCTAGACTTTCGGAATATCTCTTTATACATGAATTAGGCTTTTCTTTATGAACGAAGGATGATCCCTACTTATAAAATATTACACACTGATCATCAATTTTGTATTAATAATACTTAGGGGTAGAATGTAATTCCTGTCACTTTAATAATTAGAACTTTTTTATTTCTTGTGTAGGGATTTAATTTCGGTTTAGTATATACATGGATTTAAATTATTTAAAGATTAGAAATAAATAAAACTGAGACCCGGGATGTAAAAATGATAAATGTGTAAATACAAACAAAATGCTGGTATTAAAAGTGAGTGAAATAGGAGTAATTGTCAGAGCATTTTCGTTCATTTGGTTGAATAATTACACTGCCAAACATTTCTGAGAAAAACTTCCAAAAAATGCGACTAAAGTTTTATAGTAGTTATCGTTACACCAAATTTTGATACGTTTCGTAATAAGAAAATATGCAATACTTTTTTTGAACTTGATTTTTTTCTTTTTATATTTAACATTAATGAAATATATAAAAATTGCATGTACATGTATAAATTTGTCAATTCGTATGGCTACTTAGTAGATATAAAAAAATAAGATGAGAGATGAACTATGCAGTAAAATCAAAGAAACTATCACTGAAATTTAAGTTACAGTTTTGGAATATTCAGTCATATCAATTTAAAATTTTGTTTCGCTCCTCAAATGTCAGTTATTTTTGATAAATTTGAGATATGGTTTCTCAAGCTGCATGTAATAGAGACCTAACCTAATTCTTCTTTAAAATATTTTAATTCTATATACAACTTCTTTTAAAATAATTAGAGTTAATAAAACATGATTCATTTTTGTACGGTTTTTGTTTTTTCGAATTCGTTTCTTATATTACTAAATATTTCATGAAAATTAAATGCATTTTCTTACTAATAACCGCAAAGAATTTTTTTATTATAAATTAAATAAGAATGCTTTTTATTTTCGTTTCATGCAATATTTATTGTATTCTTCTTGATATTTGAAATAGTAAAACAAAGGATTTTAACATTGTGGAAATATTTTTAAATGCAATAAATTAACACGTACAGTTAGCAGTTAATTGATTTGTTGACACTTTTATTTACATTAAAATTACTTGAAACTTCTGTTTAACTAATTTATGAATAATTAAACCAGCATGTTCAATTATTAAAAAAAAAGAACTGAAAGCTTCTATTTTACATGATGTATTTATACGTAATCGTTTGCAAGCAAATAACTGTAATTACGTTTTTTTAGGTGTTCACCTTTACGATTTTATTGGCGGTTGCCGCATGTGCCTATGGTGAGTAAATCTGTGTGTTACAAAACGTTGTATAATTGAACATCTCCGATAGAAGTACAGATCAGTGTTAAATATACTAAACGATTTGCGACGCGTGTTCGAGGGTACGTTCCCAATTACTGCAATTGTGCTGTCAGTAAAAGTGACTTGTGTTTGAAAATGCATGAAGTACTATTGAATTCATCAATGTGTTTAATAAAAATTGGTTACTTTGATACTCATAATACACATGACATTTATTTTTTATTAAGTATTCACTTTCCTTCTTCTATTTTTGGTCGAATATACTTGTAAAATGTAGATATTTCCTTCATTGGCATGAAAAAGATCCTGCATTGACACATTTTTACCCAGGTATTCGATTTATTTCTTTAAAATGTAGAAACCTTTATTTTTCGAGTATATCCGACTGAAAGCAGATAGTATGGGAATTTTTCCAAGGAAAATATTCTCAGTGTAAAGTTAACTGCTAATCAGAGTATTGACATTGATTAAAAATAATTTGTTCTTGGATTAAACGGCTTTTGTAGACCAAAGAAAGTAATATTTTTCTATTTAACTATAGAGACAGTATGTTTTTAACAAATTTTAATAAATTGCCTATAAATTAAGCCCTTCGAATAGAGTCTCACAATTTTAATGTCAACAAATATTGAAAACTCTGACAGACATATAACTGTAGAAAACGTTACTAAAAAAAACCTTCGTTCACGTTAGTCAGCCAATCAATCATATGAGTGTACTTAGTATTTGAAAGAAGATTTTGTGTTAATTTTTAAGAAATTTTTTACGGTATTGTTTGCAAAAGATGTAATTTTACGCACTAGATTTCGAACATTATCGAATAGAACAATTTTTATTCCAGTACTAGACATTCGGAAAAATGAAATAGTTGGAACTACTAACTAGATAATAGGATAAAACACATCTATTATTTACTAAATTTTACTAAAACTGATCTCAACAAATTAACTTGAATGGTAAAATCATTTAAAAACATAGTTGTGCTACATCCTGCTATTTAAATAGTAAAACCAACTATTCCTTGTTTCCCGTAAAGTTGTATCTCAAAGTAGTATCCAAAATTTTGAGAGGATCGGTTGGCACGATTTGGAAATACAAACTTAAAAAGTTTATTTTAAGAAGAGAGTTTTTGATGATGGTGTTGAGCCTAGCTGAGTTCGAGACTCGAGTATTCCACATTTACTACAATTCTCATCCGACTTGAAATTTTGAAAGATATTCCTTCCTTGCCGTAATATTAAATTAAATAATAAAAAAAATAACCAGCATAATTCTTTTAGCTAAGTATATTTTAAATTAAAAACATTATTGTACAAATTTTTTGTATGAAATATTGGTTGAATGATTTAAGTCTTACAGTTAACAATTAAAATGAAAATGCCCACGATATAACAATAATTGCAATATGCATAGTAGTAAAAAGAAACATTAAAGTAAATATTTAGAATAAAAATTGTGTATTATCTGATCGATTTGTCTGTTTCTACTTACATGTTATACTATATTTATTAATAAAATTGCGCATACGTAGCATTTTTCTAAACTTCCATTTGCCGAGTGAGATTTTTTTAAACGCTAACAAAGTATCTTTTAATCTTTCGTATTACCCACGTTATAAGGGTGCATTTGCACATTTCTTTTTTCTGTCATCGGTATTCTCATTTGCTTACATTATAAAAATATCATTTTTCATAAATTCAGAAATACTAATAAAAAAGTCACTTATTACTCATTTATTAAACCCATGCATTCAATATTTTGGCATATGATGTATAGTTGTGCCATTTTCATATCATTCGTATTGCAAAATATTGGATTAATATAGTCCACAATATTGCTATTACAAATAAACACTGTTTATGTCACATACATATATATTATGTATGCAATAAAAAACGTGTTTTATTAGTAGAGAATGTAATATCTGTATTCTATGAAGTTTATATATGGAAATAAAATAATAATTAGAAATGACACCAATACGTGCTAGAAAAGCAAGGTGATAATAATTAGAACTGCACCTATTTACGCGTAACATGAGTCATCTTGAAAGATTCCTTTTATACAAAAATTTAAATACATTTTTATAATAACAAAAAAACCTATTGTTTACTTTACAACAGATTCATTTTTTAATTTAATACAATTTTGTTATTTTTTATGAAATTTTCATAAAAGTTGTAAACAGAAAATTTGTTATTTTCAACTATAATTGCAGTACGTGTAACTAGGAGATGCAATTGCTTAACCTCGTAAAATATTGTTTTTAAAGTTTCAATTTTTATTTTAACACGTGCGGTTAGTCGACTGTAGGTTTAAAATATTAATGGAAATCAACTAATATTTAATAACTGAAAAGTAATAATTTATGGAGAACATGATTTTGTTGAAAAAAATATGGGATGTAAAGGTTTAATGTACTAAAAATTAACATAAAAAGAGCTGTCGAAATAGAAGGCCTCCAAATAAGACGAAGGCACATGTACTTCAGGAGCCTTCTACTGATAAAGTTTAACTATCTGCAACTAACGTCGTCAATATTTATCGCTCGAAAATAATTTCGTTTTATTAGAAGAAAAATTTAATGACTTTTTATATAAATTTATGTATATTGCAGCATGCAGATTATTTACTTAGGAAAAACTTTGCGCCTTTTACGACGTCATTGTCGTTATTATGAAAAACTACTTTGTACTTATGTGTACTATATTTTTTCTCTTTATTTTATTTTATTCATTTCATGAGCTGATATAGCCTTTAACAACAATGGTAAAGAAAATCAAACGAAGTTACAAACAGTTGAACAGTACCAGTGGAATGCCCCTGAAGTACATGTATCAACTTATTATTCAGGGGCCTTCTTTTCTTGTTTTAAATAAATTTTTAATATATTAAACCTTTTATTCCAATATTTTTTTTTTCAATATCATCATTTTGTCAATAAATTTATGATCATTTTCTGGAATTTTTTGACCTTACGTTTGAATTCGTATAACACATTAGTTAAAATATTTATTTTATAATTTACTGAAAATAAAGTTGAACTCTCTACTCTAACGTACCAATTAAAACAACAACCTAAAAATAGTGTTACTGTTTTGTCGTATTCATTTTCTTGTATAATCTAATTTTATTTAATTTGTCCACGCTCACTTAATCCCAAGATACCACAGATAAACTTTTAGTAATTAACTCCCTGCTATTTTTTATTTATTACAGTCTGTTACGCTAAATAATTAAATTGCGTTTTGTAAATGTAAAATCTATGTAGAAAATCCATGATGTGTTTTCAGTATGTATTGTTATATACTGTTATTCAACTTATGATATTTAAAATAATAAAATTTCAACTTTAAAATGCTATAATAAAATTCACACAATTTCTTAAATAATAAAAAATTATCAATAGAATTGTGATGGGAAAATTCTAGTAGGTAGTACAGTACGTTTAGAATAGGAAAAATTAACATTGAATCTGATTTTTTACGATAATTTTCTTTTGTGATTTTATTGATTATTGAAAAAAGTAATGAGGACCGAACCGGGATTTGAACCCCAGACCTTGCGGTGGGCGTTCGAATACTCTCGACTTATTAGACATTAAAAGTAACCATATATTTAAAAGAACTACATCGCTCACTTGATTTACAATTAAAAAATATTTATTAATACAGTGGTTTTTAAATGTATTTGTTTCTCCACTGGAGCGAAGTGATGAGGTAAACTTTAAAGATAATCGCGTGTACCAACTCAAATTTTGTTCCATTTTGTTACAATTTCTTGTTATAAATGTTCCATAAATATCATTAATTTATATGGTACATATATTATATTGCGACTAAGTAAATTATGGTGTATAAATTATATAATAGTTAAGATTAATTGAAAAAATTTAATTTTCATAATGAATTTTATTATACCACTGAAGTAAGAAACGAAAGCTAAAAGGACGAACGTTCTTAAAGAACACAAAAAAAGAAAACTCGGAAAGCAAACGTCCGATTCAATTACAGGAAATAAATAGAATTTTAGTTCCGCGACATAGCACGTGCCGTAAAAAAAGACGTCGAAACGACAGGTCATTATCACGTAAACATGAAAACCATTTTTCTCAAGTTCACTTTGTGCACAGTCCGAATTAACAAATCAACGCGAAGCACGTTTATCTATGCGTGCAAAACGTAGCTATTGCGTAAAAGAATAGTCTTGAGCAAGAGGATGCCCCACGGATTTCCGTTTGTTTCTTCACAATTGAATAATAGACTTGATTACTCTAATTCGTTTTTTGGTGGTTCAAGTAAGAACTGCCTCTTGCACATATTTTTAGTTGCCGAAAAATTACAATAAAAAATATTTGTAAATCTCCATCAACTTTAAATTGATCCATTGTATACAAACATGTCAAACTTAATACCACCTAATTTAATTTTGGGTAATCCTCGTAGTCTCTTTTTAGTTTGGAAATTTTAGTACCAATTTCGTAATTTGACGAGGATTTAAATAGACATGACATATGTTTCGTCATTATGCCATAATTTTAGTAAATTGTAGCGAAACAATTGTGCAACTTAGTTCTGAAAATTATTTTGTTTAGTAAAAGTATTTTGAAAGCGCGTGTTTTGCGTATAAGTGCTTCTCTTGAGAAACGTGTTCGTTTATTTCAATTATTTAAAAAAATGTTGCATTATGATGAAATTGTAATAAATATCTTGTTCATTTCCTTGAATTATTTATAAAAGTTATGATTTTCATTACATTTTTAAAAACGTTCATAAGCAACAATAACTTTATTACTGTACAAAAAATTATATTTCACTTTAGATAATACAGTTGGATAGTAGTTTAATACAATGTACATAATGTTAATAAATTTCTAATATTTTAGTTATAAGTTTTAGTCATAAGAGAACACCTTGTATCGCCATCAAGGCTTTATATTAAATAAATACAAAATGCAAATATTGGTCAATTTCTACTAATTGAATGAGTAACGTAATGTGAGCAACTCATTCAATTAGTTAAAATTTACTAATAACCAGTAATTTTTGTTACTGGTTTCAAATAGTAACCCACTTTTCACTAATTCAAATTTAGAGTTCATATTATACAGGAATGTACTACTCCGCCAAAGAAGATAATCACGTTACTAATAGTCGTATATTTTTTCTTTATTTCATAATATTTGCAATAGTTGAGTCTACAACTTTTTTGCGTCTTTACTACTAAGTATCAACACAACTTTCTTCAAACCGCTTTCACTGCCTTCAAATCATTCAGACTCACATGATATACTGTGCATTCGAGTCGAATAATTACTAACTTTTAATATCAGATTAACTAGTTGCGTCCTATTAATTAGTAACATCTAATAGCACGAATAAAATTACACTGCCGTTTAATGTTCTACTAAAATAGGCACGATACAAATTAAACCCCACAAAATAAAAGTTTTTTGTATAGATTCTCAGTGAACTGGAGTGCAGATGGATTTTTATATTGCTAATTATAGAAGTGAAGTTGGATTTTTGAAAATTCATAGAAAGAAATCCAAGGAATTCCAGTTATTTACTGCTATTATTTTTGGGAAAAATGTAAAGGACAACAATAAAACAAGCTTTAAATCTAATTAGCAATGTTCAAACACTTTCATAAGTTATTTTTCAACGTTTTTCGATGTATAAGTCTCAACTTTGTCGATTTCTTGGTTCCTATTGAAAGACATTAATTTTTCCACAGATACTTTAACCCATTAAGGACCTAATGTACATAAATTTAACATGAAGTATGGTAATACTTTTTAGTACTAAACGTTCATGAAAACAATTTTTGAACGTACAACTGTTATTGCCCAAACTCCGATCTTTGGAATAGTTTATCGAAAAATTCTGTAAATTTTAAAATAAACAAACTACAAAAATTTATTTAACAAGAATCCCGACTTTTTAAGGGTCTCAAAATAACTTAGTTATTTTTGGATCATTCTCCATATTGGAATATCTCAGATGAGTATAAATAACACGTCGAAAATTGTGCTATATGATAAAACTAATGAAACAAGTTAAATTTCCAAACGGTGGTTCAAAAATGGCTACTGAATTCGTTTTTTTTCTCAAAATGACAATATACATAGTCACGTATATTTAATAGACAGGCCCGAATGAAATGACTTCAAACTTGGTACCCCGGGTGTTTTTGTTTTCGCTCAGTATAAATTTGAAGTTAGTTTTCAAAAATTCAAAACTGTGGATCCAATATTTCGGATGAATTTACTGAAATGGGTAGAACGGCTTTAATGTTTACAATGTGCGATTATGGATGTTGCTTTTCGATGATGCCTATAAAAAATATAAGACAGTTTTTCAATAGTATAAAAATAACCTTGTAAAATTGACAACCAAACAATTATAAAAAACGACAGAATTTAATAATAAAAAAAATTTTTACTTCGCTTTTATATTCACCCGGTGAGTCCCTGGCAACGTTATTAATATTTCAATTGTTGTGATGACTAAAAACTATGCAATATTTTGAAAAACAATGTCATTTCCAAATACAAATTATAATATTGAATTTTAAATATCAAACAACCTGAAATTTGTAACTGGCAACTCAGCAGAAAAACTAAGTCCCAAGTTTCAAGAGATTTCGAAAAATTTGAACAAAATCGTCCGCCATATTGTATCCATCAAGTTGAATTTTTTAAATCTAACTTTGAATTCGAAATCAGCGACTCTAAACAACTCTCGAGTACTAAGTTCGAAGTGATTTCGATCGGTTTTGGCAAATTCGTATCTGCCATCTTGAATTTTTAAAAACTAACTTCAGCGACCATAAAAATCATTGATATTAATATTGATAATTAGACAGAACATTTTAGCTAATCTTCGTTTCATACTCATAATTTAGCAAATAACATACACTTTATAAACTTTGCAGGAGGCTTGATAAGTAGTGGTTGGTCCAGCGGAGGAGGAAGCGGCTGGAAGTCTGGAGGAGGAGGAGGATGGAGCGGCGGTGGTGGGGGATGGTCCGGCGGCGGAGGTGGTTATGGAGGTGGTGGATGGAACGGGGGCGGCGGAGGCGGTAAAATAATCAAAGTCATAACCGTCGGTGGCGGTGGAGGTGGATGGCCCAGTGGTGGCGGAGGTGGCGGAGGATGGTGGCCATCCTCAGGAGGCGGCGGTGGTGGAATTTGGAAATCCGGAGGCGGTGGAGGCAGCGGCTGGAAATCTGGCGGCGGCGGTGGCGGAGGTGGCTGGTGGCCATCCAGCGGTTGGAAGTCAGGAGGCGGTGGTTGGAGCAGTGGTGGCAGTGGCGGCGGTGGATGGAAATCCGGAGGCGGATGGTCCGGCGGTGGTGGCAGCGGTGGCGGTGGTAAGTACTTGATCTTTGTTTACGTTAGTTGCGAAATTCCTCCCGGAGATGATTTACATTTCATTCGACAAGGCGGAGAGCAAGTCCGGGCGGTCGGAAAATTACGACGCTTGCAATCATCGTGCCATTGTGCTCACCGGCACGTCAGTGTCCGTTTAGTGGTGCAGTTTTGCACCGAGAAATTGGCTGATGCCACGGTTCCTCGCCCCTGTATGTTCATCTTTTATTTATGCGGACGTGGCTGCGTAGTGCACTTTGAATTCCCTAGTTGTTGCGAGCCGGGGATTTACACATGGATGACTCGGGGTTCCTTACCGGGATGAAATTTATCGGCGGTACCTCGGAGACACGAACGCCTTCCTTACCCAGCGTCGTACGAGAGACGAAATAATGCGCGAACTCTTGGGACATGCTTTATTTAATAAGACTTCGAAAAAAACGAATAGTAATATCCGGTTGTAAATCGTTGGTAAACAAAATTGCTTATACACTATTTTCTTACTTCTGGGTTGCTTTTGAGAAAGGTATAATGGAAATATGGTTGATATTTTCTTGTAAAAATAATCCAGGAAACTTTTTTGAAGTAATGAATATGTCTTTCTTTTCTGATTTTGCAAAAAAAATACTAGACAACAATTCAAGAATTTCCATAGAGTATGCCGAAGAAACATAGTCTAGTTTAAGAGGCTGATACGGCCTATGCTACGATATACACATTTGTGTTACCTGCTTTGTGGAAAATTTTGAGAGGATGAACTAATCCGCAGGATGTCGTCTTAAACACTTTGTCCCGTCTAATTTATCTCTCTCATTTTCCTGATGTTTTATTTTCCTTTAGCCTTATTGCCCATTTTTCCAATCATAAGTAGCTCAAATTGTGAGGATTAAAATGGGAGAGGCGAAGAAAGAAATATTGGAGAATCGGCAATGTGGGATACAAGGTGCTCAACTGGGCTCTATGTGTTTTTAGTTTATCGGCTTCCAGAAAGCAACTACAAAAATGGGTCAATTCCGTGGAGTAGGTTCATACGCGATGTTTTTATAAATTTTAATAAAACTTGAAACATTTTTATGACGGTTGTAGTACTAAAAATACAATTTTCAACATAATTTGTTTATTCGATTTAAAATCTGTTTCCTTTTTTATTTCGATCCGCTACTTAGGTAGGAAATTTATGTGGGCTTATTTAAGAATTCAACACAACTAAACCGAAGTTGTATGAGAACAAAGAATTTAATTAAAAAATGATCCTGAGAAAACATTCAATTTCTATTCGAACTTTATTAAATGTGAAAAACAGTGGTGTTTCCTTTAGAAGCGCTAGATGGAGCACAAACAAAACATAAAGTCAAACAATATCAATTCTGAATGATACAGGTGACGAACACAATGATTGACGTTTTAAATATTGACTCCATAATATTTGACCTTTATATCGATAGTGGAACGAAGCCTGCTCTTATATTACTTTTGGGTTTCAGCTCCACCTGGCGTCCCGCATGAGGTATTTGTATTTATTTAGTTTGCTACATCGTTTTGTTCTTACGAAACACTATTTTAATTTCTATATAAAAAAACAGTATAAAAGCAAATAACTAATATAATTTATTACTCCGATCATAGAGAAAAATTGTAAAACACATATAAACAAACTTCCCTAAATTGTTTTGGAAACTTTCTGTTAGTATATGAAAATCGATGTAATGTCTCTAGCAAATCAAAGCTTATTTTGGAAATCATTAGATACAATCTATATTGATTTTCATTATTAAAATCTCAAAGAATGTTAAATCATATCCTCGACTTTAACAAAATTCGTTTATTATTTAATTTTAATTCTTTTAGAAATAAATGAAGTTGTGATTTCCTGCACGTTACTGAAAGATGTTTTTTAATGTTTTACTGACGACCTCTGTTTAAAATAATGCATAAGCTATGTCTGTGATATATAATTGTTAGTTCTATTAACTAACGGTTAATACCAAAAAAGACTCAGAAGTGTTTGTTTAAAAACCGCACATTCGGTTGTCAAATGAAAGCATTTCATTGATGGAAGTACCACAGCTATTTTTTTTACTGAAATGAATAATTTTTCGTTCCTATTATTCTATTCTAAGTTAGTTTAAATTAGTAGAGTAAAAATTTCCTTATGGAAATGTATAAAATACGCGAATGATTACAAAACATAACAGTTTCTCGAAATATTACCAACATATATCTTGAATTAAAATATTTATTGCAATTTTATGGGATATTTAAAGCAAAGTTGAGTATAATTTTATAATTTCATTAAACCGGACGAATTTTGTTATATGTTCGGGTTCCAAAAAGTTTAGCAATTTTATAGAAAATTACTTTTTAGTACATAAAAAACTGAAATGACATTTGAATAGTTTTTCTTTTGTTATACAAATATAAAAAGAAGCCTTACAATTCAGAAATTACTTATTATATCAAGAAAAATATAATAAATTTTATTGTCTATCTGATATTTTCCATTAATTTGATATGAATCCGTGAGTAAAAAAATACTGATACATCTTGTATGTATGATAGTCCTTTAATGCACATGATATTTTTTGACTATTTTATTAATACTATATATAATTTTTAATATAAAATATTTTTATTATTTATTCTGAGCATTCATATACTATTACAATTCAAAACGTTACATTAATACCAATTCCACCTTCGCAGCACTAGTGAAGGATTGACGGTCTCAAAATCCCATTTTGTCCGCCTCTCAACATCCCTTTGATGCAATGCCAAGACGTATCTTCAAAGAAATTCTCGTTATGATGATGATTATTATAATTATCATTACTATTGCGCAAACAGGATTTAATCTTCTTGATTGCTGCATTTCCTATAGTATACTGTCATCTAAATGAAAAATGGTTTAGTTTATTTAATGAGTATCGATTTTATGAGGTAAGCTTCATGAACCAATTTTGATTAGGACGAAAAGTCTGATTCCTTTTGAATTGCAAAAGCCTTTTTAATACTTTACTTACTATATACATTCTACAGATCTCTTAAAATTCTCCAGGGTGCAGGTTGAGAAACTGACAAATCAAAAAGCCGACAGTCTAAAAACCGACAGTCAAAAGCCGAAACATAAAAAATAGACACATCGTCAGGAGGGCAGTCATTTTTTAAAATGTCGGTTTTTTTACTGTCGGCTTTTCGATCGTCGGTTTTTAGACCTGTCCGTTTTTTTATTTGTCGGTTTTATGTCCGTCGCCTTTTTGATTGTTGGCTATTTGACAGTCTGTTTTTTTGGTGCGGATCGAAAAACCGACAAATCAAAAAGCCGACCGGTCAAAAAACCGACAGTCATAAAGCCGACAGTCAAAAAAACACACAAAAAAATACACACATCGTCATGAGGACAGTCATTTATTGAACTGTCGGTTTTTTTACTGTCGGCTTTTCAGTTGTCGGTTTTTTGACTGTCGGCTTTTTAATTTGTCGGTTTTTCGACCCGCACCCTGTTTTTTTACTCGCACTGAAATATTCTAATCATTACAATCTTTCAATTTCTCAATTGTTAGGACTCAAATTATCCCCTGTAGACCTTACCAACACCGAATATCGTTCTAACAACACGAAACCTGTACTAGAGACAAAATCACGTCGTATCAGAGATCGTTTGCGAAGGTACCTCAATTGACGTGCTCGATAAGTGAACGTGCATCCCTTCAGCGCATGATACAACCATGTCGGAAGAATTATCGCGATTACGTAACACACGGGGCACAATTATGTCGAACATTCTCCCCAAACCCGTCATTAACTCGACGCCCACGTCGTTCATTATCGTTATCGTCAATATAGCCGGACCGTTTATAAACTGTTGCGAAATTGTTTCAGGTTGGTGGTAACCAGAAGGCGCATTCGAGAAGAGAATCCGCAATCGGCGTGGGAAACGAGAATCATCCTACGTCTCGCTAAATGCGCACCAACGACGGCTGTAATTACTGCTAAACCCATACCTTCGTCGAGATTTTATATTTTTCTACCAGAGAAGTTGAATTCGCCAGTCGAAAGTACCTCCACGCGCAGTTGAAACGATTATCGATAGCGCCATAGTCGCTCCTAGATCAGCGTCGACCAAAAAAAAAGAAAACTGTACAACATCCCCACACGATTCGATGTAATTTTTAAGTAATAAAAAAAAATTTTTTTACCCTCAAAATGGCAGTGTTTTTCTCAAACCACGAAACGACTAGCTATAAATTCGTCCAACCAATAAAAACTTTCACGTCAACCGGAAACGCAGGGATAGTCGTGTCCTCGTGTATGTGCGGCTCTCATTTATGTTCAGCGTCGTGACCTCGCGGCTCAGAAACTCTGGAATTCGCGGCGAAGTAAGGAAACTACGATCTGCTGGAAGTTCCGGGTGATTCAAAGTTCCCGGCGACGACGACGACTTCCGGGCGACGACTTTTGATAGCGCATCGCCACCCGTTTTCCAGGGTATTGCTGTGGCGAAGTCTAGCGAGAGATTCCAGGACGAAGACCGTGAAAACTTGGCCGAAAACTTCTGACATGCGGATATTAACTAATGGCTTTCGCCGGAACTTCCCGGGTAATTACGAGGATAAGGCGATAGAAGATAGTTTCGTTATTGTATCTATTTGTTCTTATTTTGGCTTCTTGATTAAAAACAAGGCGACATTGGGTTCTTCCTTATTGTCTCCAGAAGTTTTGATACTTCAATCGTTTCCTGTTTAGTCTAAGTAGTCGATATCACACTCAGAGACTCAGAGGCTTATTGATCATTATAATAATTCCTGTTATCTTTCGAATACCGTTTAGCAATAATTGCGATAGAAATTTGTGATTAATATAACGTATTCTTAGCAGGAATCTTTTTGGGCTAGTTTTTTTTATTAACTGGCGTCAATCGACAAACATTTCAATGGTGCCTTAAAGAAATATGTCCCCTATGGCTCTACATGACTAAATAACGTTGCAGAAATAACTTTAATAATAATAACTTCAAATATCTCTTCAACTCAACACAATATTTGCGAATTATACAATATACATATGATGGATTTCACGTCAAATGTCCAGACAAAAAAAAAATTTTCTCCAATCGAGCCCCAATTTTTTTTATGAGTTGTCTTATAGGTTAGTAATTATTCAGGAAAATATTTTTTAATTTTATTAAAAATTGGATGAGTGGGAGGGGGTGAAAGTTTTAAACTTTTTTATGTCACGCGCTACTTTTTGTATTTATTCCACTTAAACAAATAAATACAAAATTTGTTTCAGATATGATTTTGATAGGATTTTTCATGAACTTTCGATTGGTGTAGTCCATTTTGAATTTATTTTTTATTTTGACCAAAATTTTTGAAAATCAAAAATATAATTCAAGTTTTTTCGACTTTGGGCACGTTTTTTTTTTATATATCTTTAACAGAAAGCTGAGGGTTTTTCCTACAAAATACTTTAATTTCAAAATATCGTTTTTTTTTTGTTTTCGAGAAATTGAATTATAAAGATTGCGCGTCACTGCGCTAATGCACCGCGCCGCTACGCTAACGCCTTTGGATTATTGCCGACAGGTGGCTGAACTCGTGGCGTGGTTTCTCATATATGAAACGTTACTTCATTTAATTGATAAACAAGAGGCTGTAAACAGTGCAGTACATTTCGAAAATATATTATATCTGCTGAGTTACTTCGTCCCTTATATTGCGCCTCTTTTGTGTGTAATTGTGCTTCGATTGCATTGTGTCTTTCATCAAGCGTTAAACAGTATATTATCGATTTATTTGAAATAAATCGCTGCTTCCTGCAAAAACGCAATTTAATGGCCTAAGTTGTATAATTTGGTTAAGCCTTTTTTAACTGTTGTATGTTTCTCTTTAAAAACTTCATATATTTCATTCAAATTAGCAAGTAGTAATCGTTTTTGAACATGTTCACGTTTTCCATTAATTTGCTTTATAGACACGAAATCATTCTTCCCTGGCATCAAACGACTTATATCATGACGTTCATAAAAATTTTTTACCTCAGCAACAGTCTCACCTGTTGGTAAAGTATTTCCTTTTTTGTTATTTGGGTAAGTCAAAATTCCATGGTCCTTCACCAATTCAATAGCACTTCTTGCTTCTCGCTCAGTTGCATTAAATTCTTTGATTAATTTTGTATGACCCCAGTGTTTCGGTGCAAGTGTAAGTAATGTTATTCTTTCAGACCTAGATTTTGATTCTAGAAACATTTGTTTCATTTTATTTAGGGTTGTTATTCTTGCTTTACAATAATCATTATCGCAGCTTTCTAATTCTTGTTTGTTATATCTTGTAGTAACATTAAAATCCAAATCAACATGATTCGTTTCTGACTTTTCATCAGAAAGAATTTTCTCCTCTATAGGGTCAAATACAATTTTTTCATCGGTAGATTGGGAAACTGTTTCTTCATTTGTAGATTGAATTTTGAGTTCTCCAGAGTTATTAAGTGCAAACTTTCACGTTGTACAGAACATATATATGATGGATTTCACGTCAAATGTCCAGACAAAAAAAAAATTTTCTCCAATCGAGCCCCAATTTTTTTTATGAATTGTCCTATAGGTTAGTAATTATTCAGGAAAATATTTTTTAATTTTATTAAAAATTGGAGGAGTGGGAGGGGGTGAAAGTTTTGAACTTTTTTATGTCACGCGCTACTTTGTGTATTTATTCCACTTAAACAAATAAATACAAAATTTGTTTCAGATATGATTTTGATAGGATTTTTCATGAACTTTCGATTATTGTAGTCCATTTTGGATTTATTTTTTATTTTGACCAAAATTTTTGAAAATAAAAAATATAATTCAAGTTTTTTCGACTTTGGGCACGTTTTTTTTTTTTTATATATTTTTAACAGAAAGCTGAGGGTTTTTCCTACAAAATACTTGAATTTCAAAACATCGTTTTTTTTTTGTTTTCGAGAAATTGAATTATAAAGATTGCGCGTCACGGCAACTCGAAGCACCAATGCACCGCGCTGCTACGCTAACGACTTTGGATTATTGCCGACATGTGGCTGAGATCGTGGCATGTTTTCTCATACATGAAACATTATAATACAGAAATATGTAGATTGAATTTTGAGTTCTCCAGAGTTATTAAGTGCAAACTTTCAGGTTGTACAAATTTTTTAACCTTCTGGAAGTTCAGGATATTTCTCTCGTAAACTCTCAGAAACACTAATCAAACCTGTTATTTTAATAGTTTTTTTTAAGTGGGTTGGTCCACCTGCTTCTCCACACGTTTCTTGCCTTAACATTCATTTTTTAATACAACAAAAATAAATGAAAAAATTAAACCCAAGAAAAAGAAAGAAGAAATATCTAAAACAAAAAATATCTTGCAAATGTCAATAAAAGTGCAGTTACGTACAATTATCTTTTCAGATCAAATCAATGGATAATTACAGTTTAACGCATGATAAAGGGATTTAGTAAATATCATATTTCCTACCATATTTCTGTATTATAACGTTTCATGTATGAGAAAACATGCCACGAGTTCAGCCACCTGTCGGCAATAATCCAAAGTCGTTAGCGTAGTAGCGCGGTGCATTGGTGCTTCGAGTTGCCGTGACGGGCAATCTTTATAATTCAATTTCTCGAAAACAAAAAAAAAACGATATTTTGAAATTCAAGTATTTTGTAGGAAAAACTCTCAACTTTCTGTTAAAAATATATAAAAAAAAAAAACGTGCCCAAAGTCGAAAAAACTTGAATTATATTTTTTATTTTCAAAAATTTTGGTCAAAATAAAAAATGAATTCAAAATGGACTGCACCAATCGAAAGTTCATGAAAAATCCTATCAAAATCATATCTGAAACAAATTTTGTATTTATTTGTTTAAGTGGAATAAATACACAAAGTAGCGCGTGACATAAAAAAGTTCAAAACTTTCACCCCCTCCCACTCCTCCAATTTTTAATAAAATTAAAAAATATTTTCCTGAATAATTATTAACCTATAGTACAACTCATAAAAAAATTAGGGCTCGATTGGAGAACATTTTTTTTTTATCTGGACATTTGACGTGAAATCCATCATATCTCAACGCGTATGTACATGTATTAACAATAATTATAAAAAGTATTTTATGAAATATCTCTCCTAACCTAACCTAACTTCACCTAACCTAACCTAACATAATCTAACCTAACCTAACCTAACCTAACCTAACCTAACCTAACCTAACCTAACCTAACCTAACCTAACAAATTAGTAACGAATATTAAATTAAAATCGATATTCATAATGATTGATGTAGAAAGTATGAACTTATCAAAATGTAAACATATATTCATGTTCACTCATTTCCACGAATTGTGTCAATAATTGATGAATACTGGCTAAGAATGTAATGAACATTGTTTTCGAACAATGTTCTATAATATACGTATTCAGAAATATTTGAAGTTATTTTTGTTAAAGTTATTTTTCTAAATTTATTTTTGTCGAAGTTATTTTTGTTAAAGTTATTTTTCGTAGGTTATTATTGCAAAGTCATTTTTGCAAAGTTATTTAGTCGTGACACCGTCCCCTATTAATTAAAACACCGATGAAGATACGATTATAGTAATGAATTATAAGCAGATGATCTCTAATGTTCAATTGACGGGGTTTGCCGTATGTCTGCTGGAATTGTGCACTAAGAAACAAGTTTGCTAGTATACCCAATGCTTATGACAAAAATCCAGCAATGACAATTTGAGATTAATACAACGTATCCTTAGGATGAATCTTTTTGGGCTAGTTGTTTTGATTAACTTGCGTCAATCGACAAACATTTCAATGTTGATGTAAAGAAATCTGACTAGGGTCTGATATCAGGTAGCCTGATCAGGTCCTGAACGGATCAAATGTCACATTCGTGAACAAGCTCTGGTGTATATTCAAGATTCGAGATCAGGACCAGACAAGGACCGTATAGAAATTCTACTGAGGATGGTTACCCTAAAAATTTCCATGTCATTGATATACGAGATTATTTCTGAAAATTTTATTGACATATACTGGAAAGGTATGTATTTTATTGTTATAACGTAATGCAGATCATAAATACAATATATTGCATTCGAGAGGTTCACTTTATGAAACTTTTAATATTTAATTTTATAAAACAGTGAATCAATGTTTTCAACACTATTCCCACTATCTAAACTTATTTTTTATGTTTTTATATCTTTAAAACAGTAAGAAAAATTCTGTGCTACTCAATTCTTGCCATTATTTTATCTTTAAAAAGTAATTATTTGAAATTATTAAACAATCTAAATTCATTCAGAACTTGGAGCTTTTTATTTAATTGAAAATAATAGACTGTCTTCTTTTTAACATTTTTGTTCCTAGGTAATATAAAAAAGATGGAAAAGGAGTGCTCTAATAGTACATTACGATACGAGTGCGAGAAGTATGGGATTTGCGCACGAGCGCAGTTGTCGCCCGAGCGTACACGGAGAAAAATGTGAAGCTCTATAGGTCGGGCAATGGAGACAGTGCTATGCGTCTTGCGCTTCCACCGCACGATGGCGTTCCGCCCTTGGTCACAGAAGTGTGTTATGGGAATCGCTAGAGTCGCTTGCAGGCACTCTGTATGTCAGTGCCCGTCAGGCAATCACAGAATTCTACAATTCAATCGCAAGTTTTAATGCTCGCCATTTCTTAGATTCGTTCCAGGCATGTTTTTTGTTCGAGTGCTAGTTTTTCCAGACACAACGTTTTTTTTAAATGCTAATCATGAATATATGCATATACTAATGAATGAAACATGTGAATATAGTGTTTCTAAAAGTTGTGATTGGGATGGGATGGTTGATTTAACTTGAACAATTTTAAGGTTAAGAACACAAGTAGAAAACCTCACTGTAAAAAATAAGAATGAATTTTATAAACTCATTATAATTGTCATTTTATATAAATTTGGTATAATTCCCACATGTTAAATAGTGTTTTTACTATTTGAGGTTAGGGTTTTCACAATATTTTTATAAATTTACCATACAGCACTGTGGATTTACTACATGATGCATAGGGAAAGTACAACGCGTTTTAATTTTACAATGCTACACATTGGTAATATTCGAGCCCACGTTAAACGTGGTAATTTTATCATTCAACGGAAAAAAGCGACAAAATGTGTAAAAATACAACATCCAACAAGAAAATTTACAGCGTTAAACGTGTTTGTTGCGTTATGTACATCGCGTTCAGTGCCGTTTTGATTTCGCGGGTCCTCGTTTATTAATAACCACTTATCGATGTATCGCTTAATTAATCTATACTATTGGCGCCACCTATTTATATTTTGTTCCCGCCAATGTACTAATTAGCGCCATCTATACTGCTAGCGCCATCTATTTGTATGATTGTTTTTCAGCTCGCTTCCGCCTAGAAACACGTTCTGTTCTCCGCGGGTTTCGATCAACGACGGTTCGCGATAAACCTCTTATCGATTTCACGGCAAATATCCGAGGATTCCATTGTAACGTACGCGGCGCATATTCGGTCACTCATACCATATTATTAACTTCTGTAATCCAAATTTAATTTAAGTTAATGCAAATATATTATATATTAATTTAGTGCATTTAGTGGTTTATGTGTTCGGTTCCGTTCCTCCGATCCTTGGACCATTCTACATTCCGTTGTCGCGATCATACGGCAACAGAAATTTGGCGATCCTGCCAGGATCATTGTGATTTAAAACCGAACATAGTGCAAATTTTGGGTGCCTGAAACTAAAATCGGGAAAGTGAAGTGACTTCGGAGCCAGTGCATTCAATTTTACCAATAATTAAATCAATAATTATTGATTTCTAAATTAGTGCACCCACTTTAGTAAAGCCACCGCGCCGCGTCCCCGCGTCTATCTTTCGTTCGTTTCCCCTCTCTCGCTAATCGCGAAGACGGGGATATCTGCAACAAACGTTGCTGTGCCGAGCCCCCTTCACTCTCTGGGTGCCGCTTCTTGCTGCCCCACCATTTGCGTGCCCCTCCGGTGCTCACACCCGAGGTCCGCACATTATTTCATTCCCCACTATTGTAAAATAGAGCTCGGCCTGGACTTAGATTACATGCGCGTGGTTACTTCGTATTTATACACATAAATCCGAACACACCGCGCCGGTCGCGATTTCAAAACCGTCATTTCGTGCTCAGCTCTCGCACGCACAAGAGTGTGGTATACGAACTCCAACAACGCCTTGTGACGATCTGCTCTAGACTCTCTCTCGCAATCTCCTTTTTTTTCTAAACTTGCATTAGCCATGGCTGATGATAGTCATATATCTAATGACGTGGAGGAGACGCTTACGCAACTGCACACGACATTTAAGTCAATTAGGCAGACAGTCGCTGCTCTTCCTTCTATAGGTCAGTGTACTCGAGTGAAATTAAAGGTGCATCTTGCGTATATTGAAACATTGTGGTCTCAGTGTCGTCAGTTGAACTCCAGAATGGAGATGCTGGCCACTGATGGAGATCGTGATACGGCATATTTTAGAGAAAATAGATTCATGGTTGAGCAGAATTTCTACCTGGACGCTGTTACTACTATACAAGAGCAATTGATGACTGCTACTCCGATGGGTGCTACGGATCTTCCTTCTACGTTAGATGCCCTTCATCATGTGAACCTGCGTACGACACCACACCTACCTCGAATTGAGCTACCTCGTTTCAGCGGAGATTATCGTGAGTGGGACTCGTTCTCGGATTACTTTCAATCCATCATCGCCAACGACACTTCGATTGATAAAGTAAGGAAATTCCACTATCTCAAATCATGTCTTGGAGGTGAGCCGCTGTCTGTAATTTTACATTTAACCGCGACTGCTCAGAATTTCGATGTAGCATGGGACTTGTTAAAATCACATTATGAAAACAAACGGTGTATTATCGATCGTCATTTGCATTCACTATTTTCTCTATCGGTTCTGCGTCATGAATCCGCCGCGGATCTTCGTGAATTATCTCATAAATCTACTGCAATTCTAGGTTCACTCACCGCTTTAGGTTTGCCGATCGATCATTGGGACGTAATTTTAGTTTATTTATTGACCTCGAAATTGGATCCTGAGTCGCGAAAAGCGTGGGTTCTCAGCTTAGGCTCTAAAAAGGATTATCCCAGTTTTTCAGATTTTAAAACATTTTTAAATGATCGCGTGTGCGGTTTGCAGTCAGTTTCGTCTGAACTTAAGTTGAGCTCAGGGTCAAATCATCCACACCACCGGTTCGCAAAACTATTTCTCTACAGTCACATGCTACGACGAATGCGACAAAGTGTCCCACTTGCTCCGCTGAACATGCGATTTATTATTGTAAGCGATTCAAAACATTGCCTGTACCGAAACGAATCGAGTTTATAAAAGGTCATAAACTATGTTTCAACTGTTTGGGATCGCATGCTACTGCAGCATGCCAAAGTACGCGCTCGTGCTTCATTTGTAAAAGAAAGCACCACACTTTGCTGCATCGAGAGCAGTCATCTGAGGCTTCGGTGTCTAGATTGGTTGCCGCTCAGGTCGCTCCACCAATACAAGAGTCGAGCGATTTGACCGATACAAACGCTGACATTGTTTTAACGCATTTTGCATCGAACCAACCCATTAGATCTTCCGCAATTTTATTAGCCACAGCTCAAGTTCGCTCGCGCTTTATTGGATCAAGGATCCACCTGGACTTTCATATCTGAAAGTCTTTCGAATGCCCTCAACCCACGAATTAGCCAAGTTTCGACCGAAATCAGTGGCATTGGTGGGGCTTCTGCGGGTTCAGCTGATCGAGCTGCCGAGATTCGTATCACTCCTTTGCATTGTCCTGAACCTAGTTTTTCCGTCCATGCTCTCATCATGAAAACTCTAACTTCATACGTTCCCACAACTACAGGGACACTCGTTAGTTGGCCACACATTCAAAATTTGCAGCTCGCTGACTCTCATCCGCGTAGTACCGATTCGATCAATTTGATCATTGGAGCAGATTTGTATGGCGCGGTTCTGTTGAATGGCCTCATTCCGGGGTCGGCGGGGCAACCGACTGCTCAAAATACTGTATTTGGCTGGATTCTGTCCGGATGGACCGAAGCACGTTCGGAGCGTGTTCCATCAAATACACTCGCACATTTCTGCGTCAACAATGCAGACATAAATTTAGAACTTAACAAATTCTGGGAAATCGAAGATATCCCTTCCCCGAAATCTCTTTCTACTGATGACGAGATGTGTGAAGCTCATTTTCAAAGCACCCATTCCCGCAATCTCGACGGCCGATACGTAGTGCGTCTGCCTTTTCGTTCCCTCCCACCTCTCAATATTGGCGAATCTCGTAATGCCGCATTTAAATTGCTATTGTCGCTTGAAAAAAGGCTTGCGCGAAATGCGGAAGACGCTGAAGCATATGCGCAATTCATGCGTGATTATGAGGATCAGATGCACATGTCTCCAATTGTGTCATCTACGCATGGAGTCTCTCCAGTTTATTTACCGCACCACGGTGTCCGAAAATCGTCTAGTACTACAACAAAATTAAGGGTCATATTTAACGCGTCATATAAAACCTCAAATTTTACATCTTTAAACGATCACTTATTAATTGGTCCCAAGCTCCAAACCGAACTGAGCCATGTAATTCTCCAATGGCGTACTCATAAGTATGTGCTATGTGGAGACATCGCACAGATGTACAGGCAGATCTTATTAGATCCTCGTGACAGAGATTTCCAACGCATCTTATGGCGTACAGTTGCGTCGTCACCCGTCGTTGACTACCAGCTCAATACGGTCACATTTGGGATATCATGTGCTCCGTTTCTGGCGTTGCGAGTGTTGCAACAACTAAGAGAAGATGAAGGTTCGTGTTTTCCGCTCGCTTCTGACATTCTTTGTTCAGGACTGTACATCGACGATTGCCTATTTGGAGGTCATAATCTTGACATGGTTCTTCAAGCTCGCAATGAGCTTATCTCGCTTTTAAGTAGGGGATGCTTCAACCTTCGAAAATGGGCCAGTAATGAGCCGATTCTTCTCGAAGGCATCGATCCAGTTGATCATGGCTTGGCTTGGGATAAGTCTCTTCAGGAAGATGATGTACTGAAAATTCTGGGCGTTTCTTGGAATCCAATTCACGATGCTTTTCATTTTACGATCAATCTGCTATCACCGGAAAAACTTACAAAACGGACCGTTCTCTCGCTCATCGCGAGATTGTATGATCCGCTTGGATGGGTTGCGCCAGTTTTGGTTTCGGCTAAAATTTTTATCCAGCGGCTTTGGTTGGCTAAAACTGAATGGGATGAACCTCTCTCCCAAGATCTCGTTAATGACTGGACTTCAATTTACGAAGCTTTGCCCGCTCTAAACGATGTTGCCATCTCGCGCTGGACTGGACAAGAGCCTGGAGTAACATCTTGCGAAATTCATGGTTTTTCCGATGCCTCGAGTTCCGCATATGCTGCTGTCGTTTACATACGCGTGAGACGAGGTGCTCAATCAATTCAAGTCACGTTGTTGGCTAGTCGGACGAAGGTCGCTCCCCTCAAACAGCTAACTATACCTCGTCTAGAGCTTTCAGCTGCTGTTTTGTTAGCCAAATTATTGTCATTTATACGTCAAGTCCCAATATTCTCTAACATGAGTGTTCGGTGTTGGACTGATGCATCAATAGTTCTGCATTGGCTCAACAATCATCCTGTCAAATGGAAGACCTTCGTGGCCAATCGCGTCGCGGAGATCCAGACACTGCTACCCGGTATTCAGTGGAGCCACGTCCCAAGTGAGGAAAATCCCGCAGATCTCGCCTCGCGTGGTGTTTCAGCGCACCATCTACCCAAGTGCAAACTGTGGTTTGAAGGACCCAAATGGCTCAGTCGCAGCCAGAACGTCTGGCCAAGATCTCTTCCGGGATTGCCAGACGGCACACCGCTGGAAGAAAGAGTTTCTCACGTGTCAAGTCATCATTCTGAGTTGTTAGAACACCTCACCTTGACAATATCCACCTGGTCCAGATTTTCGCGTATTATAGCGTACATACTACGTTGGCGACAATGTTTAAGCGGTTCTATGAATAAAGGCAGTTTAACATCTGAGGAGCTACATCGCGCCGAAGTAGTCATCTTCCGCTGGCTCCAATCAGAGCTCTTCCCTCAAGATGTTAAGGATCTTCGTACCAGATGCGGCATTTCAAAAAAGAGCTCGCTCCGAAGCCTTGCACCTTACTTAGATGAGGATGGCATTATCCGGGTAGGAGGCCGGCTAAAAAATTCCGATCTTCCCCTCCATGCGAAGCATCCAATTATTTTGCGAGCTAATCCAATTGTTCGTCTTTTAATCATTCACACTCATTTGCGTTGCCTGCACGGAGGTTTATCTTTAACGCTACACACTTTGCGGCAAACTGTTTGGGTTCTCCACGCAAAAAAAATTATACGTTCAGTGATTTTTAAGTGCGTAACCTGTGCTCGAGTGAAAGCCGAACTCAGCTCTGAAACTATGGGAAATCTGCCTGCTTCACGTATTACTCGTCCTGATCGCCCCTTCTCACACTGCGGAGTGGACTACGCGGGTCCAATTCGCATTCGCCTTAGCAAAGGGCGAGGTCGAACAGCACAAACTGCTTATATTGCCTTATTTGTATGTTTTGCTGTAAAGGCCATTCATATCGAAATTGTGTCTGACTACTCTTCAAGTGCGTTTATTGCGGCATTCAAACGCTTTTCTTCTCGGCGGGGTTTGCCAAACTGCATGTATAGTGACCGAGGCACTACCTTCGTTGGCGCTCATACTGAGTTATCGGGCGCATTTCAAAACGCGATTAAGTCTGAGGAATTCAGGGATCTTCTGGCGAGGGATGGTGTGAGTTGGCGCTTTTTACCGCCTGCTGCTCCTCACTTCGGAGGACTTTGGGAGGCCGGGGTGAAAAGCGTCAAGTTTCATTTAAAACGCATTTTGGGAGACCATACACCCACGTTCGAGGAGCTGAGCACCCTCCTTTGTGAAATAGAAGCCGCGTTAAATTCCCGTCCTTTGGGTCCTCTCACGGAGGATATTGATAATCTCAAGGTCCTGACTCCCGGGCATTTTCTGACTGGTGGACCTTTGAATGCTGTGCCGGAGGGATCACTGATGACAAGGTCAGTTAACTGCCTGTCGCGCTGGCAATTGTACTGCCAGATGTTCGAAAGGTTCTGGCAACTTTGGTCCTCAGATTATCTGCTCTCGCTGCAGCATCGGACGAAATGGCATGTCGCGAAAAATCCGATATCTGTAGGTCAACTCGTTCTAGTCAAGCGTCCTAACATGCCTCCAACAAAGTGGCCTCTAGCGCGTGTTATTGCTTGTATTCCTGGTAAAGATGATGTCCTGCGCGTTGTCAAGCTACGAACCGCGACGTCTTCATTAACACGACCGGTTACGCAACTCGCGTTGCTTCCTATCGATTTGAATAAATCCTAGGTTAAGGTAATTGTAATGCGAAATCTACTCCGATTGTTATTGCAAGCTGTTCGTTGCAATGGAGGCCGGTATGTTGCGTTATGTACATCGCGTTCAGTGCCGTTTTGATTTCGCGGGTCCTCGTTTATTAATAACCACTTATCGATGTATCGCTTAATTAATCTATACTATTGGCGCCACCTATTTATATTTTGTTCCCGCCAATGTACTAATTAGCGCCATCTATACTGCTAGCGCCATCTATTTGTATGATTGTTTTTCAGCTCGCTTCCGCCTAGAAACACGTTCTGTTCTCCGCGGGTTTCGATCAATGACGGTTCGCGATAAACCTCTTATCGATTTCACGGCAAATATCCGAGGATTCCATTGTAACGTACGCGGCGCATATTCGGTCACTCATACCATATTATTAACTTCTGTAATCCAAATTTAATTTAAGTTAATGCAAATATATTATATATTAATTTAGTGCATTTAGTGGTTTATGTGTTCGGTTCCGTTCCTCCGATCCTTGGACCATTCTACATTCCGTTGTCGCGATCATACGGCAACAGTGTTAAATTTACCATGTTAAACGTTCAACATGTTATTTCTATTTTTTATATTGCTGTATCCCTCAAATGTATATTCCTAAACTTACAATGGAGATTTAATCAAATTGATGAATATATTTACTTCATCGACAGTTCATAGCAAGAATATAAATTGGAAAAAACTGAAAACGGCACAGCGACAACAAAATTCACATACACTTACCGACTGTAACTTTCGTAAAGTATTTCTATTATATATAAAACATAAATATATAAATGTTACAAAATATGTATAGATAAAAAATATAACAAGAAATAATTGTATATTAATATGTATGTAAGAAATATGTAAGAAAGTTGTGAAGCGATAAATGTAGGAACTGAATTTTAATGTCGTAATGAAAGACTTCGTTCGTTCAATTAATGTTTTTTTTTTTATTAGAAGTTTTCCTTATCTACATAGATCTATTTTAAACTTTTTTAATAAAAGAAATATATGTTGTGCATGGACACAATTTTTATATTCATAAAAAATAATACACCGATCTAAATGACAATGCACATAAGTGACAAGGGCACAAACATATACAACAAGACTATTTTAGCTTACGAATATAGTATAGCTATCTTGATAAAATTAAATAGAATTAAATTAATATAAAAAACAAATAGGACAGTGTATTTAATATCGATGAATGTATATCATAAGTACATTCATGACATTAAAATTTAGCAACATATTTTATACCGTCAACATTTACTATTTAAATTTCCAATTACTTCTTTGTATATATATATATATATGTATATAAATTATCTGTGTAAAAAAAATTCAAAGTGCTTAGTTTGAGATCCCAGAATACTTTACTACGTATTAAACCAAGACAAGAGGAATTTTCGCTTTATACATTTTGTGTACCTACTTTATTGTTACTGTAATATTTCATTCCTGCCCTTTTTATAATTACTTTCAATTAATCTTAATTCAATTATATATTAAGAAATCAGCTATAATTACATTATGTGTAATCTCACAGTGGGAGAGAACACCGCTTCTCCCAAAGTGCTTAATTACCGCAGAAATCGTAGTGGAGTAAAGGCACGTCGTCATAGGCTGCCTGGCGAGGCACCTCAGGTTGCTAGGAAGAGCGGTGCTCGATGCGCACGATGCACTCTCGCATTTGATTCGCGCACGATATCTGACTAGTGCCATAAGGCCCTTGCACTGTGCCAGAGGACACCAACACCCTCGGTGTGCCGCGCCCGCTCTATAGAGCTTCACACTTTTCTCCGTGTATGCAGGGTCAAAACAGATTTAATGCAGCGACAAATAAGCTCAGTGCCGTTTCAATATCAATTCAATGTAAGATTCGACTTCATCGACTACGAAAACCTTAAGCTGACGAGTTTCAAGCGAATTGAATTAAATATTTCAAAAGTCATCCGTTATATTGGACCTGCCGTTAAGAATTTTGAAAAACTAACATCCGATTAATAATCAGCAACCCCGAAAACCCCAGAGTAACGTGTTTCAAGACATTTGCATATGCTTTTATAAAAGTCGTCCGCCATTTTGAATGTTTAAAATCTGACTTCAAATTCGTAATCAGTAGCCAAAAATCTGTAAAGAACCATATCGTCTGATTTTTTTTTAATATTATTATTCGGGTATAAATGTGAAATTGATGTACATTTTTTATTGGACATGGTCAACTTTGACCCCTCATATTTCCAAAGCGGGGCATATACTCGCTTTGAAATTTTGCAGGGATTATTCGGTCATCATATGTAAATATATAATATAATTGGCAATTGGCATAAAAAATCTTTCAATATTCGAGGTACGAAAAATGGGAATTTTTTGCATGGGGCTTACAGAGATTTCTCAAATTATGAAATGTTTTAATTGTGTATGACGGTTTTGAATCGTCGCACATCATGTCAACATTTCGCGAGATTTCATGTATCCCATACCGTTTACGATATAGTGCGTAATTTTAAATATAATATATTTATTTTATCAACAAAAATATTGCATTGTAAACTTACTGAAAAGTGAAAAATTGTCAATCAGTTAGAAATACATGAACATTGTTATTACACTTAAAAAAAGTTTACCTAGACATCTGTAGGAAATTTTTTTAATTAGGATTCAAACTTGCATTTTTTGCTCAGTTATGTATTAAAATGTATTCGTTAATTCTGGTAATTAACTGTTTTTATTCATAGATGCAATTGTATTAATAAATTATCATTTCAATCTTCCTTTGTATTCAGATGTATTCATGACTTTTGCCTTTTTGCGAGTCAATTATAAATGGATTCATATATATAAATACAACATATTTCCAATCACGATCATGGATTAAATTGTATATTCGTATTTTTAGCAGTTTCGACAACACTATTATTTATGCATTCTTTTGTATTCATTTGGATTCATATTTTCGTATTAAAATATTAGTAAATTATTTTTGTATTCGAAAAATTCCAGTAATAATATATATTATATTTGCATTCGCATCAATTCATAATTTATACTATTAATAAATCAACATTATATTTGTATTCATAAGAATTCATTATAAATAGGATAATAATAATATATATTATATTTGCATTCAAATGAATTCAAGTTCTTTTTTGTACATATATTATTTTCTGATATCAATGAATTCAATTGAATTAAAAATGTTATGGAAATTAATTTTTGTATTAGTCTGAATTCGTCAGTGACAGAAAATGAATTTAAAACGTATGAAACGAATGCTTTTGAATCTTTTCTGAATGCATTTTCGAATACTATGGGTTTGAGAACTAATTGAGACTGTTGGAAACTCGTAAAAATCATCTACTTCTATATAGAAAAACATAAAATTCCGCGTTGAATTTATTTTCAACATGTTTAGAAACCATTTGATGTATTATATGCGTAAAGAAAACGCGAATGTACTAGTTTAGCGTAGAATAATCAAGGGAGGCATGTATACATAGCGCTCTGTCTTGACTTCTGTGACAAGTTCATGTGATGCCATTCAAAATCCTGCCATCTGGAGATTCATAGCTCTGTGCTGGGAGAGCCCGTGACGCAGCCCGTTCGGCGCGATCACGGCTGAGCACCTTTAAAGAGTCAAGACACGCTGTTCGGAACGAGTCCGTTAGCGCTAGTATCGGAGAGCGTCACAGAGCTACGTTCTGAAATTTTTTTCAGTGTGGAGGAGAAAAGACGCATCGGCGACCGCAGGACCCACGGAAGCCTCCATTTTGTAAGTACCGGCTCCGCCGAATTACTTGGCGGGATTCATCCTCTCGGGTCCTTCTCTCTCCCTCGCTCTCTTGTGCTCATTCGGGAGCCTATCTCCGCGAGTTAATCGCGACTTTTGTAAAGGTCTCCCATCAGGAGTTCAATAAAGGCCCTTTTGGCACTGTTTATACTCAACCTTGCACTTTTCATTTTTGTATACGACCTTGTCCCCTTCAGGGAGTTCGCCGCACCAAGCTAGCCGGTGGGCGATTTCGCCGCGGGTTGCGTCCTCAGGACGTCAAACGTGAAAGATTCCGTTCGAAGCAACTCGCGCACAAGAAAGGCGTTACAGTTTCGAAATGAAATACTATCACAAATATTATGTTGTTGCAATTTCCTATAAATTGATTCTTAAACTAGAATATATCGACTAATTATTCATGCATATAGACTAAATTAAATTTTTTTTTTTTATTTTAAAACGAGCGTTGGAAACTGGTCAAATTTTAACAAAAATAGCTATTTAATGTATTTTTTTCCAGTAAACTAAAATAAAAATATAAATAATTTTTTGCAATGCTTTAAAAATTACTTTCAACTATGCTCTTTTTAATGTATAAAGTAAATTACGTATAAATGTTGTTTTTATATCTTATATCACTGCTTAATGTTTGTGTTTTTTTGCGAGTAAAAATTGCGGGTTTTGAAGAGGAAAGATATTTTTAAAATTTAATAATTCCAGTATATTTCAGAGCAATCCAATGGATAGTCACATACGCGCCGCATAGAAAATATCAATTTGAAAAAAAAACGCGATTAAAGTTAAATAATAAGAATCAAGTATATCATGCCTTAAAAAATGTTTAAAATGGCTTAACATTTTTTACTTGTAGCTTTGCGAAAAATTGTAGGTAGGGTTCTCATGAGCATCATATAAGAAATTTTCTCATGAGAATTTGAAACAGGATTATGAGAATCTGATGAGAATCTGATGAGAATCTGATGAGAATCTGATGAGAATCTGATGAGAATCTGATGAGAATCTGATGGGAATGTAACGAGAATCTGATGAGAATCTAATTAGAATCTGATGAGAATCTTATGAGATTCTAAAATCGGCTGTAAAAATTGGCAGCTAGGATTGTGATGAGAATTTTATGAGAATCGTATGAATATCTATCAGCCCTCTCCGACTTCCTATGAAACGCTTGTATTCTACAGTACCATTAGTGATTGTAGTTTCGAGTTCCAAACTTCTCTACTACAGCGCGCTGTGTACGTCCTGCTTCACGGGCAGGATATAGATCATACCGCAGCCGCAGATTTAAACACGTAATTGAATATTTATTTAACAAAACACTGTCGTTCTACGAAATATTTTGAATTAATTGTAAACGAATTGGTTTGCGATTAAAAAATCAATTTTCCATGTAAAACACATGTATATAACGCGGTGGATAAATTAGTTTATACTGTTACACTTTATGTGGAAACCAAGATGAGGCAGTTTGTGACACAAGAAAGGTCTAAAAAGATAACATTAAATGTGCTAAAAAAGAAAGCTGCAAACTGTATGAAACATAAATTATTGCATTATATTCTATTATATGCCTTAGAATTATTCTTTCGGTAATTACTTCGACCCAGACTAAGTCTGGACGAAGTATTGAATTTGGTCACTTCGGGCCAAAATTTACCCTATAGTTTTTCATCATATGTCGACGTTTCAGATCCTAAGGAACCCAAATCAACAATAAAAAAAATTTGTGTCCGTGATCTTGTACGTACGTACGTCTGTTCGTCCATACGTCGGTACGTCCGGTTTATTTGTCTCGCGATAACTCGCGAACGGATAAGCGTATTGACATAAATTTTTTTTTAAAATACGCGTCTTGGCATAACTTAGATCTGATTAGATTTTGGCGCAGATCCATCCGTCCATTACTAAAAAAAATTAGCCCCAATTAAGTTTCTTCGTAGTTTTTTGCATTTATTTTGAAAAATACAAATTTTATTAAAAAATGTTTCAAACAAAAAAGATAGAAAAAAAAGAAAAGTGTGTGTGTGTGTGTGTGTGTGTGTGTGTGTGTGTGTGTGTGTGCGTGTGTGTGTGTGTGTGTGTGTGTGTGTGTGTGTGTGTGTGTGTGTGTGTGTGTGTGTGTGTGTGTGTGTGTGTGTGTGTGTGTGTGTGTGCCCGCCGTGATAAGATATTATGTAATTGTAAGTCAATGTGAGCAGGTTGGTGAAAGTATTGTAATATTTTGATATTGGGGTTATTGAGTATTGGTATATATGAATTTGGGAATATTAAATTGTAGGTATTTTGGCTCTCAGGAATTATGACCTTTAGGGATTTTGACCCCCACCCAAATAAATATATATAATAAAACCCAACGCATTAAAACAAATTTTTTCGAATTAAAATATTCGAAAATCCACATGAACGTATTAGATCGATGAACTTCGAATTTGTTTGTGACGTTTCTCAATTCAATATGTCAAGAAACCGGATTGAAAATGTAATTTCTAAATTCGATCTTATTCTTTTTCGTTTGTTGGGTTCTGAAACATTGTATCAATATAATATTTCTGTTGAAAACTATTTTAATTTTATCATTTCCATTCAGGTTTATTTTCCATTAATGATACACTTCATCTGTGTTTTTTATTTTATCAAAAGTATATAAAGGTGAACGAAACCCGACATGACGAAACAACGTCCTACTAACATATTACTAGAAGGTACATATTTTTGTGGTTAATTAAATTTTTTACTATGGAGGAAGGGTAAAGACTGAAGAAACATAATTTTGTGAATATGTATTTGAAAATGCAGTATTAATATTTAGTTACATAACACTGTCAAGTATGAATTATAATAAAAACACATCAATCATGTCATATAATTTTGATTCCTTTAAGTTAATAAAAATATAACATTTTATTAACAAGGAAACAATAAAATTTGTAAAACAAAATTTAACTTCAAACTAGTGTTGGCATGGTGCCTCGCTCGCTTCGCTCGCTCAAAAACTTCGACCCAGTGGAGAGTCGGCTATTCCTTAATACTCGTTTGTTGACTAACAGCTTTCAATTATATTATAAAATTAATTTGATATTTGGAGGTCCAATCATATTTAGGTACAAGTGGCTTCGATAGATATGTTACAACAATATAGAGTGTTTCTTATATGTATGAAAATTGAAAATGAGCATTTTCAAAACTTCGACCCCGACAACAGGCCAGCCGAAATATTAATAAATAAAAGTTGCAAAACACTTACTTGATGCACTTGTATTCTAATAGACTATTCGATGCATATTACATGTTTACTGTGTTTTACTAATTACTGTCTGTAGCATTATGATCTTATATATACAATATATATACATATAATTCGTCAAAGATATCTTGAAAGTGTCGAAAAGATCTCTGACGGATATCTTTTAGATACTATAAGACATCTTTTAGATATATCGATATAGTTATTTTCGTACCAAGGGCGTAAAAGAATTTCGCGCCCGAGGGGCTGGCGAAGACTACCCCTGGGGGTAGGGGGTCGAAACGACGAAATTTTATGGAAAACTATAGGGTAATTTTTTTGCCGAGGTGACCAAATTCAATACTTTTTCAGACAATAGTCATAAGCATTTTAAACCCGTTTTTATGGCATTATCGTTGACTTTAGGAAGAAAAAGCATACAACCTTTTTTGTAGAGAATTTCATGCTCTATCTTTTTTGTTTGAAACATTTTTTAATAAAATTTGTATTTTACAAAATAAATGCAAAAAACTACGAAGAAACTTAATTGGGGCTAATTTTTTTTAGTAATGGACGGATGGATCTGCGCCAAAATCTAATCAGATCTAAGTTATGCCAAGACGCGTATTTTAAAAAAAAATTTATGTCAATACGCTTATCCGTTCGCGAGTTATCGCGAGACAAAAAAACCGGACGTACCGACGTACGGACGAACAGACGTACGTACGTACAAGATCACGGACACAAATTTTTTTTATTGTTGATTTGGGTTCCTTAGGGTCTGAAACGTCGACATTTGATGAAAAACTATAGGGTAATTTTTTTGCCCGAAGTGACCAAATTCAATACTTCGTCCAGACTTAGTCTGGGTGGAAGTAATTACCGAAAGAATAATTCTAAGGCATATAATAGAATATAATGCAATAATTTATGTTTCATACAGTTTGCAGCTTTCTTTTTTAGCACATTTAATGTTATCTTTTTAGACCTTTCTTGTGTCACAAACTGCCTCATCTTGGTTTCCACATAAAGTGTAACAGTATAAACTAATTTATCCACCGCGTTATATACATGTGTTTTACATGGAAAATTGATTTTTTAATCGCAAACCAATTCGTTTACAATTAATTCAAAATATTTCGTAGAACGACAGTGTTTTGTTAAATAAATATTCAATTACGTGTTTAAATCTGCGGCTGCGGTATGATCTATATCCTGCCCGTGAAGCAGGACGTACACAGCGCGCTGTAGTAGAGAAGTTTGGAACTAGAAACTACAATCACTAATGGTACTGTAGAATACAAGCGTTTCATAGGAAGTCGGAGAGGGCTGATAGATATTCATACGATTCTCATAAAATTCTCATCACAATCCTAGCTGCCAATTTTTACAGCCGATTTTAGAATCTCATAAGATTCTCATCAGATTCTCATTAGATTCTCATCAGATTCTCATAATCCTGTTTCAAATTCTCATGAGAAAATTTCTTATATGATGCTCATGAGAACCCTACCTACAATTTTTCGCAAAGCTACAAGTAAAAAATGTTAAGCCATTTTAAACATTTTTTAAGGCATGATATACTTGATTCTTATTATTTAACTTTAATCGCGTTTTTTTCAAATTGATATTTTCTATGCGGCGCGTATGTGACTATCCATTGGATTGCTCTGAAATATACTGGAATTATTAAATTTTAAAAATATCTTTCCTCTTCAAAACCCGCAATTTTTACTCGCAAAAAACACAAACATTAAGCAGTGATATAAGATATAAAAACAACATTTATACGTAATTTACTTTATACATTAAAAAGAGCATAGTTGAAAGTAATTTTTATAGCATTGCAAAAAATTATTTATATTTTTATTTTAGTTTACTGGAAAAAAATACATTAAATAGCTATTTTTGTTAAAATTTGACAAGTTTCCAACGCTCGTTTTAAAATAAAAAAAAAATTTTAATTTAGTCTATATGCATGAATAATTAGTCGATATATTGTAGTTTAAGAATCAATTTATAGGAAATTGCAACAACATAATATTTGTGATAGTATTTCATTTCGAAACTGTAACGCCTTTCTTGTGCGCGAGTTGCTTCGAACGGAATCTTTCACGTTTGACGTCCTGAGGACGCAACCCGCGGCGAAATCGCCCACCGGCTACCTTGGTGCGGCGAACTCCCTGAAGGGGACAAGGTCGTATACAAAAATGAAAAGTGCAAGGTTGAGTATAAACAGTGCCAAAAGGGCCTTTATTGAACTCCTGATGGGAGACCTTTACAAAAGTCGCAATTAACTCGCGGAGATAGGCTCCCGAATGAGCACAAGAGAGCGAGGGAGAGAGAAGGACCCGAGAGGATGAACCCCGCCAAGTAATTCGGCGGAGCCGGTACTCACAAAATGGAGGCTTCCGCGGGTCCTGCGGTCGACGATGCGTCTCACGATCGTGCTCTCTCTCTCTCTCTCTCTCTCTCTCTCTCTCTCTCTCTCTCTCTCTCTCTCTCTCTCTCTCTCTCTCTCTCTCTCTCTCTCTCTCTCTCTCTCTCTCTCTCTCTCTCTCTCTCTCTCTCTCTCTCTCTCTCTCTCTCTCTCTCTCTCTCTCTCTCTCTCTCTCTCTCTCTCTCTCTCTCTCTCTCTCTCTCTCTCTCTCTCTCTCTCTCTCTCTCTCTCTCTCTCTCTCTCTCTACCTTCCGTGCTTTGTGATTTTATTTGTAGTATTATCCAATTCAACAGGCTTGATTTAAAAAAATTGATTTAGAGTATTATTTTTTGCAACATAATTTTATACTTAGATAGGTTCAAATAATATTCGGTTCTTTGCTATCCATCCTAATGACCATGCGACAGATTTTACTTATCTAACACTCATATTTAATCGATTTTGCATTTTAGCAATGTCATCAGATGGAATTGGGGTTTCATCATTTTTTTTGTGGCTTAAATATTAATTCCAAAGGTTTACCTCTTCTTTGTGCAACACAAATTTGTGTATTCCCAGTGATAATTTTATTATTCACCAGCGCGTTGACTTTCTCTCTATAACAATTTCACAATCAATTCAACTTTTTACTTTTGAGCTAATATATTGTAAATGACGTTTTTGATATTGTTAACGCATGTTTTAAAAGTAGGTTTGTAAAAAGGTTTGTCCATATACATTTTAATACCTACCTGAAAAGTTTTAACAGATATTTCAGGACGCTGACAATATCCACAGAATTCCTCCTGCGTTTAAGAGTTCCCCATTGCGCATCGAGATTTGCGCATAGTACAGAAATCCGCCATTTTCTTATTGACCACAACGTTTTTTTTTGTTCGCTTAGCTTTCTCTTACCAGCTAGAAATCCAAATACGAAAAAGTTGGTATCCGTACCTTTGGGAATCGCTAGGAATTTCTGTCTCGGCTATTAATAGAAAAAGGTCATCAGGTAGGGACAAGTATTTCCAGGTAGGTACAAAAATTTACACGTTTTAAAGAAAACGTATATAATGTCGTTTTAACGTCAAATATAACTAAAATGTACATTCCAGAATTAATAATATACTATAGTTAAATAGTTATGTATAAATAATTAAATATAAATAATTAATCATTTGTACATAAATAATGGGCATTGTTTAATAATTCTAATTTTTTAGTAAATAATTAAGAACCTACTGATAACCGCAAAACGGTTGATCGTATAGAAAAAAAGTTCAAACAAAAGTTGTAGAGAATGTTATACTCTACAACTTTTATACTAGATGCAAATCTCATTTAAGCTATAGAAAGCGAGATACTCGCGAAAAACAGATTTTTTATGACCTTTGACTTTTAATATCTTAAGACGTGGATACGATAGCACTTGTGACTTTTGAGAAAACATTATTAGTATTATTTTTTTGAGTTCAATGGGTTTGTAGAGATATCCTAAATAGTATTAATATAAAAATAGATAACAGGACAGTTCTAAAATTGTAAGGTATGTTCAAAGCATGAAATGAACCGGTGCTGTTTATTTGCCCATGTACATAATATTACCTAACGGAAAAGTACTGACGAATATTTCAGGATGTTGACAAATACCCCCAGATTTCACCCTGTGTTTACGAGTTTACCAGTGCGCATCGAGATCTGCGCATAGTGAAGAGCCCCCCACTTTTTCTTAACCTCAACGGCTTTTTTCGTGTTTGTTTAGCTTTTTTTGTTATATTTGTTGTTATTTAAAGAATCTATGTACATACATTTATTACAAATTTTATCCTAAACTGTATTAGTAATATACAAATGCTAACTTATTCACAATTCCGTTGATCAGCTCACAAAATGTTTGACCACCCGGCATACACAGGTGGTGCACTCTACAGATGCAAAGATGCACTAGAGATGCATGTATCCCTATGCACGCTCACTTCATGCGCTTCAGTTGTGGTTGGAACTTGGAAGTGTTGGAACGTAGTTCGCGCGAGTTGTGTTGATAGTCGCATATCGAGAAAACCTCATTCCCGAATCCCGTTGATACGATATACCGCTGATTACTATACAGAGGATAAATTGATAAACCATTAAATATCGCTAGTTCTTCAAGGTAAAATAACGAAAAAGTGAAATAATTGAAAAATGCTGTGAAAACGTGTAGTGATGCAACAAGCGTACCTTTGTGAACGCCGTCAAACATGATAATTTTAACAAACGTCCATTTGGCGGCTTTCGTGAACATCGAAAGCTGTTTAATTCAACCAACCTTAAATCGTTCTTGCGAACTTCTAATTCTTAAATTAAAATCTTATAATTTCTGCATCTTCCATTGTTTCGAACATGTCTGCACGGTAAATAGTTGTTCGAATAACAAATAATGCCAATAATGGGACACTTGTTTTTTTTTCATGGTTGACTGATGCTATGTGGATCACGAACGCGTAATAGTATATTACGCTTCAAGGGAAGAAAGCGCGCGATTTCGAGTGAGGGGTTAGCTGCCCGAGCGCGCCGAGCGTCGTGCTCCACGAGCGTCGTGCTCCACGAGCGTCATGCACAACGAGCGTCGTGCTCCGCGAGGGTCGTGCGCTTTACTCCTGTGAGGCGTACGCTATTTTTTCCCGATTTCACTGGAATGCCCCACTTCCACGCTCATTACTCCCTCTAACGCCACACTTTCCTTCCCAAGGGAGTAATTGAACCGAAGTGGTAATGCGCGGAAACGCGTCGGCGGAATCGGCTACGTCCATCCTGCGTTGCTGGCGCGGAATGTGGTCATTCCCGTGATGTCGGGGAAAAAGCACATTTAAGTTTGTTGAAATAGAGTGAAATCACGTGTATTAATGATTTGTTTATTTTTGTAGATACAATATGAACAACGTGTGTTGTTATGCCCATCCAAATGCTCTTCTCATCGAAGATCATCATACTGGGGATCAAATATGCTCAGAATGCGGTCTCGTAGTAGGAGACAGGTAAGAGTTCTTCCGTATACTCAAATAGACTCGTAAATTTGTGTAACAAAAATTAAATCATTTATCGTTTACAGAGTAATAGACGTCGGTTCCGAATGGAGTACATTCAGCAATGAAAAAACTGGTGTCGATCCGTCGCATGAGGATGGTCCACCAAATCCGCTCTTAAGTGAATCAGACTTATCTACGATGATTGGTTTAGGAACAGGATCAGCAGCAAACGGTCAGTTTGGAGCATCGAAATACCAAAACCGACATACTGTAAGTATTTTTTCTGCCCTCCGGCCAGAAACCGCAACTTCCTGGCCGCTGTGGGAAACGAAGTTGCGGTTTTCTGGCTATCGTCGAGCAGAAAAATAGTATACGGCCCTTGTTCCAATAAAAAAGAAAGCCTCAGATCACATGTTTGTCAGGACTCGGCTTCGCCTCGGCCAACAATTTCATGTGATCTGAAGCACTTTCTTTTTTTACTGGCCTAGATTCGTAATATACTATTTATTTCTCCCTTTTCGAACTGTTACTAAAATTTATCTTTATTTACAGATGAGTCGTTCAGATCAAACATTGGTGAACGCTTTCCGTGAAATAAGCGATATGGCTGAACGTATTAACCTCCAGAAAGATATCGTAGATAGAGCAAATATTCTCTTTAAACAAGTTTCACGATGGTAAGAACTTGTTTAGGCTAAGAACTGTCTGTGCTAAGAACGATGCGATAGCTCCTGCTTGTCTCTACATAGCTTGCCGTCAAGAAGGCGTGCCGCGAACTTTAAAAGAAATTTGTGCGGTTAGTAATGTTAGTAAGAAAGAAATGGGCAGATGTTTCAAACTTATTTTGAAAGTTGTCGAAACGAGTGTCAATCTTATTACGACCGAAAGACTTCATGCTCCTCAACGCTGCCCTCTGCAGTCGATACGGTTTTTTCCTTGTTTTACCAAAATGACTGTTAATAATTTTATATGAACGTTCCAAAGAAAGCTCATTCGATTACACTACTCATCTGCTTGGTAGTGATATTGTAAGAGTATATTTAATGTGATATAATTCTTTGTGAGTAGCGAGTCAAATTAACTCCAAAATAGCGTTTTCACTTGACTTTACGTACAAATGTGATATTCGACCAAAGAAAACGAGCTTGTGAAAAATGAACAGCATTCGTAAAAGTCAATGCACTACGTTTGAATTTCATTACAGCTAAACTACTTACTTTAACATTTCTTGTTATTACAACTTAATAAATGTTATTACAAGTATATTATAATTGACAAAGAAAAATGGAAATAAAATACAACAACAAAAAATGAAAATTTAGATTTATTTACCCTAACCTATACCTAATCTAACCTAACCTAGATCTAACAATCTAGTTTTATCAAAATGTAATATAACGAAAATCTACGAATTTCTACTGTATCCTTTCTAGTTTATGAAAATCAATAATTACCCATGTGCGAAATTGCCGATGCAGACCATACGGCCCAGCGTTGGCAGCCGACTTTCGGCTACCGATGCTGGCCCAACGTTGGCAACTTCACTGTGCCAGAATCTGAACCAGCATTGGTAGCCGATACTGGCTATCACAAATTGCCAAACTTCGGCTGAAAACTGGCCAACGCATCGGGCCAAGCCTGGCAAATTGATGTCATAGGCATTTCTCACCCGATCGTCGTCCCAGCGTCAGCCCACTATTGGGCCCGAGTATCGGACCAAGTCTGGCAAAGTGATAGTGCCAAATCTCGGCCCAGCGATGGAAACATTTAGGACCGAACATCGGGCCTAATTATACCATTTCATTGCATTTTTGTTTCATTGCATTACATATTGCTAGTCCAGCACTAGTGGTTTGCTGTTTTGCAACAGGTAAATTTGCTATCACAAACAGTTTGCAGCCCTATGAAAGTGCTTGCTGGATCACAGGCAAAGCCTTTCTTTCAAGTTCAGAATAGGGAATTTAGCAGAGACATATTCATTTTCAATCAGAACCTAATTTTTCGTTTCAAAACCAATGGACTTTTAAGGCAGAACACATATTCAAATTTGGTATATTATGTACTAAAATTTAACCTATTCGTTAAAAACCTTCAGGGCAATTTTATAAGTCGAAATTTGGTTAATTTTACTTTGACAATATAACTCAAATGCTTTTTTACTATGAGGAAATGTTTTAAGTCATTATTTGGTTAAATTATCCCATTAAATAGACCTCAAATACATTTTTGACTTAGAAGACATATTTTAGGTTGTAAATGGGCTATTTTTTACTAACATTTCAAATGTGACTGGGGTCAGAATTCCTTACTTTGTTGCTTGGGCTTCCCTTGGACCAACTATGAACATGAATTCTGACGTCTGTTATTGTTACAGGAATAGTTTCCATCGCCAATTTGGTTTTACTGTTTTAATCTTCAATTGTTGTAATCTGGAATAAGTCCGATCAACAAAATTTTATTGTACAAAAATCCACAGCAGATTTTTACAGAATTTTATCAGTAGAACCCGAATCTGATATTAAAAATGTCTTGACTCTTGTTTCTTGGGCAAGATTTAAAAGTGTACAAAAATGAATAACATAAAGGGACACACTAAAACCTTCTGGCATATGACGAAATGATAGCTTAACTATTGGCCCTTTGAGATCCGATAATAAAACAGGCGGTAATATTTCCTTTAATAAATACGCTTTGTTGGAGAGGCAATGAGCTTCCCTGCTTTTATGTACATTTTCTTAGAAACTGAATTGACTGCACTATTTGAATGTAAACTTATATTCAATAAATTACTGTTTCAGTGATTACGAGTTTACAATGATAATTTTAGAAATTCAAAATTACGAACTGATATGACGGAGGCAAAACTTCTAAGTTATTCGGCATGTCATGCAACATGTTCATCGGGTCCAGTGTAATTGCTACTTATGAATCTCAAAACAAATGATAAAACTATTGTTGGTGTTGTAAATAGAACTATTCGATGCATATTAGATGTTTACTATGTTTTACTAATTACTGTGTATATTATGTATGATCTTATATATATACAATTATATTACAGTATAAATTCGTCAAAGATATCTTGAAAGTGTTCGTAAAAGGTCTCTGACGGACGTCACATCACTTTAGCGCCCCGTAGGCGATCTGCGCGCCCGAGGGGCGTGGCGAAGAATTCAGTTGTTTTCATTCGTACCCCCCCCCCCCCCCTTGTGTGTAAAAAACTTCCCACCCCCCCCCCCCCCCACCCCCCCCCCCCCCCACCCCCCCCCCCCCCCACCCCCCCCCCCCCCCACCCCCCCCCCCCCCCACCCCCCCCCCCCCCCACCCCCCCCCCCCCCCACCCCCCCCCCCCCCCACCCCCCCCCCCCCCCACCCCCCCCCCCCCCCACCCCCCCCCCCCCCCACCCCCCCCCCCCCCCACCCCCCCCCCCCCCCACCCCCCCCCCCCCCCACCCCCCCCCCCCCCCACCCCCCCCCCCCCCCACCCCCCCCCCCCCCCACCCCCCCCCCCCCCCACCCCCCCCCCCCCCCACCCCCCCCCCCCCCCACCCCCCCCCCCCCCCACCCCCCCCCCCCCCCACCCCCCCCCCCCCCCACCCCCCCCCCCCCCCACCCCCCCCCCCCCCCACCCCCCCCCCCCCCCACCCCCCCCCCCCCCCACCCCCCCCCCCCCCCACCCCCCCCCCCCCCCACCCCCCCCCCCCCCCACCCCCCCCCCCCCCCATTGGAACGTAGTTCGCGCGAATTGTGTTGATAGTAGCATATCGAGAAAACCTCATTCCGAATCCGTTGATACGATATACCGCTGATTACTATACAGAGATAAATTGATAAACCATTAAATATCGCTAGTTCTTCAAGGTAAAATAACGAAAAAGTGAAATAATTAAAAAATGCTGTGAAAACGTGTAGTGATGCAACAAGGTACCTTTGTGAACGCCGTCAAACATGATAATTTTAACAAACGTCCATTTGGCGGCTTTCGTGAACATCGAAAGTGTTTTAATTCAACCAACTTAAATTCGTTCTTGCGAACTTCTAATTCTTAAATTAAAATCTTATAATTTCTGCATCTTCCATTGTTTCGAACATGTCTGCACGGTAAATAGTTGTTCGAATAACAAATAATGCCAATAATGGGACACTTGTTTTTTTTTCATGGTTGACTGATGCTATGTGGATCACGAACGCGTAATAGTATATTACGCTTTCAAGGGAAGAAAGCGCTGCGAATTTCGAAGTGAGGGGTTAGCTGACCGAGCGCGACCGAGCGTCCGTGACTCCACGAGCACGTGACTACACAGCGTCGTGGCTCCACGAGCGTCGAGCTCCGCGAGGGTCGTGCGCGTTACTCCTGTGAGGCGTACGCTATTTTTTTCCCCATTTCACTGGAATGCCCCCCACTTCCACGCTCATTACTCCCTCTAACGCCACACTCAATTCCTTCCAATGGAAGTAATTGAACCGAAGTGGATAATGCGCGGAAACGCGTCGGCGGAATCGGCTACGTTCATCCTGCGTTGCTGGCGTCGGAATGTGGTCTTTCCCGTGAAGTCTGGGAAAAAGCACATTTAATTTTTGTTGCAATAGAGTGAAATCACGTGTATTAATGATTTGTTTATTTTTGAAGATTACAAAATGAAACAACGTGTGTTGTGTAATGCCCATCCAAATGCTCTTCTCATCGAAGATCATCATACTGGGGATCAAATATGCTCAGAATGCGGTCTCGTAGTAGGAGACAGGTAAGAGTTCTTCCGTATACTCAAATAGACTCGTAAATTTGTGTAACAAAAATTAAATCATTTATCGTTTACAGAGTAATAGACGTCGGTTCCGAATGGAGTACATTCAGCAATGAAAAAACTGGTGTCGATCCGTCGCATGAGGATGGTCCACCAAATCCGCTCTTAAGTGAATCAGACTTATCTACGATGATTGGTTTAGGAACAGGATCAGCAGCAAACGGTCAGTTTGGAGCATCGAAATACCAAAACCGACATACTGTAAGTATTTTTTCTGCCCTCCGGCCAGAAACCGCAACTTCCTGGCCGCTGTGGGAAACGAAGTTGCGGTTTTCTGGCTATCGTCGAGCAGAAAAATAGTATACGGCCCTTGTCCAATAAAAAAGAAAGCCTCAGATCACATGTTTGTCAGACTCGGCTTCGCCTCGGCCAACAATTTCATGTGATCTGAAGCACTTTCTTTTTTACTGGCCTAGATTCGTAATATACTATTTATTTCTCCCTTTTCGAACTGTTACTAAAATTTATCTTTATTTACAGATGAGTCGTTCAGATCAAACATTGGTGAACGCTTTCCGTGAAATAAGCGATATGGCTGATCGTATTAACCTCCAGAAAGATATCGTAGATAGAGCAAATATTCTCTTTAAACAAGTTCACGATGGTAAGAACTTGTTTAGGCTAAGAACTGTCTGTGCTAAGAACGATGCGATAGCTCCTGCTTGTCTCTACATAGCTTGCCGTCAAGAAGGCGTGCCGCGAACTTTAAAAGAAATTTGTGCGGTTAGTAATGTTAGTAAGAAAGAAATGGGCAGATGTTTCAAACTTATTTTGAAAGTTGTCGAAACGAGTGTCAATCTTATTACGACCGAAGACTTCATGCTCCTCAACGCTGCCTCAGCAGTCGATACGGTTTTTTCCTTGTTTTACCAAAATGACTGTTAATAATTTTATATGACGTTCCAAAGAAAGCTCATTCGATTACACTACTCATCTGCTTGGTAGTGATATTGTAAGAGTATTATTTAATGTGATATAATTCTTTGTGAATAGCGGTCAAATTATCTCCAAAATGCGTTTTCACTTGACTTTACGTACTAATGTGATATTCGACCAAAGAAAACGAGCTTGTGAAAAATGAACAGCATTCGTAAAAGTCAATGCACTACGTTTGAATTTCATTACAGCTAACTACTTATTTAACATTTCTTGTTATTACAACTTAATAAATGTTATTACAAGTATATTATAATTGACAAAGAAAAATGGAAATAAAATACAACAACAAAAAATGAAAATTTAGATTTATTTACCCTAACCTAACCTAATCTAACCTAACCTAACCTAACAATCTAGTTTTATCAAAATGTAATATAACGAAAATCTACGAATTTCTACTGTATCCTTTCTAGTTTATGAAAATCAATAATTACCCATGTGCGAAATGCCGATGCTGACCATACGGCCCAGCGTTGGCAGCCGACTTTCGGCTACCGATGCTGGCCCAACGTTGGCAACTTCACTGTGCCAGAATCGAACCAGCATTGGTAGCCGATACTGGCTATCACAAATTGCCAAACTTCGGCTGAAAACTGGCCAACGCATCGGGCCAAGCCTGGCAAATTGATGTCATTGGCATTTCTCCCGATCGTCGTCCCAGCGTCAGCCCACTATTGGGCCCGAGTATCGGACCAAGTCTGGCAAAGTGATAGTGCCAAATCTCGGCCCAGCGATGGAAACATTTAGGACCGAACATCGGGCCAATTATAGCATTTCATTGCATTTTTGTTTCATTGCATTACATATTGCTAGTCCAGCACTAGTGCTTGCTGTTTTGCAACAGGTAAATTTGCTATCACAAACAATTTGCAGCCCTATGAAAGTGCTTGCTGGATCACAGCAAAGCCTTTCTTTCAAGTTCAGAATAGGGAATTTAGCAGAGACATATTCA